>CM077673.1:183490477-185890477 GCA_039707655.1 Elymus sibiricus
TTGTCGTCGCGTGATGTTAAACTACTTTGGTGTGTTGTTGTCATGTGACGTTGAACTACTTCGGCTTGTTGTCGTCGTGTGATGTTGAACTACTTTGGCATGTTGTCGTCGTGTGATGTTGAACTACTTTCATATGTTGTCGTAATGACATGTTGACCTTATAATTTGTGGTTACTGTGCTATGTTTGATGTGCTTATTTGTTTGCATCCATCCAACTTGCTCAAGGTCAAACAATGTTCTACATCATCAATACTACTCAATTCTCATAAAATTACTCATAAACAAGTTCCAAATTGCATCTTCCATTACCAACTTGCAAGATCCATTAGCTACAACATCATCCATTAGCTACAGCACAAGATCATCCATGATCTGTAAACTAGTACATGAAATTTGATCAAATCTTCAAAGAAATAGACATGGTCACAACGACAACACACAAAAGGGTTATACCAAACAACATTGCCCACACGCGCAACATCTCATCTCGATCTTGCAATCTCTTATTCAACACACGCTCCTTCTTTGCCAGCTCCAGATTTCTCTTCTGCAAAAGGTGACATTTGATCCAGATGCATTCAATCTCAGCATGCATCTCTTCAAATGCAAGGGCAACACGAGATGGGGGAGGCGGGTGAACCCAAACAATCCAGTGGTACTCTTCTGGCAACTGCAATTTAAGAAAAAAATTAGAGATCAACAAGGCCATGTCCATGTCCAAAATTGCATATCTAAATGTTACTCTTACATCAAGTGGGCACCCTAAAAATCTTGGACCAGTGCTTCCCCCTCCCCAGGCGACTCAACGGGCAGGATCAAGGCCATGTCCAGGGCACCAATGCTTCGAGCGGAACTCCAAGACGGCATAGGTCTCATCCGAAAGATAAAACTCGGATGCATACTCCGCAGTGCCAACCCCGTCGATCTTGTCAAAAACTGTGAGATTTATCACCAAAATACATCAACCCTAAACCTAGAAAAGATGAGCTGGGGAATCCGAAGAGAACCGCCACGCATTGCTTACCTCTCCAGACGTGGCAGGCTCCGCCCATCGAGAGGTTCAATGAGATTCCCGGGCTTGACATCGCCAGATCCACCTCCTCCTGCTTCTGCTCCTCTCATTTTTCTGCGTCGTCGCTCTCTATATTATCACGGGATCTCGACGAGGAAGAAGGTATAAGTGCAACCAGCCCAGGGGAAAATGTCCATAAATGAGCGCCGGTTATGGTCAAATGGTGCTGACCGGATGGAACAGTCATGGAAGGGCAAAAGCATAAGTGGAGGGAACACGGGTGGGTGTGCCACAACTAGTGCCTCGAATGTAATAATCCCTATTTGGTGTGTGTGTGTGTGTGTGTGTGTGTGAGCGTGCGTATGCCGAAGTAAGATGATATCTTCATCGATTGACCTTCGTGTTTAGTTGTTAGATCTATTGTCTTATCCAAGATTTTGATTTGAGTGTGGGCTATCGTCAAATCAAAATCAGAATCAATGATCTTCCTAAAGTTATCTTACTCGTAGATGTTTCCTCGAGCATGCACCATTATATCTTTTGGTCTGACCAATGCGATCACCTTGTTCACATAGTTATGGAATTGCATCTTCATGGAAATTTTGGTGATTTCTTGTCAAGCACATCGGCAACATTTTTATCCTTTCCATGATTCATGTTGAGCATTAAAGCTAGTGTTGGAAACTTTGTTAAAGCATCATCTTTGTGCTAGCTCATGAAGTATATGTCTATGATGAAAGAAGTGACTTTCTTTAGGTTTACGTGCATTTGATGGAAGTTGCCGCCGTGAATTTGAGAAAAGCTTATTTTTGCATCCCTCGGAATCATCCCAAGTCAGTCATGTAGGTTCGAAATATTATGGGTTGGTAGATTAATTACCTTTATTCCATATGTATTCCCTAGCACACCAAGCCACTGATTAATTTGTTCAAGGAAAACAAGTTAAGTGTTAATCCTGAAGGGCCCAGATGGACAAGCACAATACTTCGTTATCTCCAATGATGGTTCCCAACAAGAACTCTGATGAGGACATCAATACCATTGTTACACCCATAGCCCCTGCTGCTATACATACTAGACCAATTAGTAGAGCTCGTGCATGCCAATTGAATTACCAGGTACTTTCGTTTCTTGGAAATCCTTCTAATGTTAATGAACATATGATGCTGCCTAAATTAGATACTTTTGTTTTACTTATGAATGAAAGACCTAGCATGGACAAGAAGGATGGCCATTGGAGCAGGAACAAGCATGGATAAGAAGGTGCGCGCGCGGGAAAGAAAAATGGAGCTTCTAGTGGTGATTTTCGCACTTCAAAGCCACCATAATGAGAGCATGAAGGCTTGGACGAAATATTTAAGATGCCACTTTATAAATTTCGTCCATAGGCTATTATAGGTGTTGCGCCACCTTATTTTTGGGCCAGGCCCATGTAATTTTGAAATACCACATTATAGGATGTTTTTAGAGTCCGTATGTGTGGGCAAACAGAGTTAGGGTTATTTTCGAACCCCTCCTCCAAGGGTCCACGAAATGCCCCTCTATTCCCCCAATATACATCCCTTAGGGCGCCGTTTGGACTTAGGTTTTGTTTAGATTAAAATTTCGCCATAGCTGCAACTTCATGTTCTTCGTTTGTGTTCCACGACCAGACCAAGGTGTCACAGAACCCCACTTTCATCAATAAAGCTTTCCTCTTATATTCGCAATATCCAGATTGTAATTTCATTTTCTTGCTTGTTCTTTGTTTGCGTGCAGGAAATAGACCCTCGTGGTCAAGTTGATCATGCTCCGTGTGGTCACTAACCTCTCGGAGTTAGTTTACCGATTGCTAAGGCACGACGTCCTCGCACGTTCGTAGTCGGATCGTCAAAGTCTACTCCACCGAAAATGGTAGCCACCATCTCATCGAAAGATGGGACACATTTGCCTCTATCAAGTGGTATCAGATTTCTAGGTTGCTCAGTGAGAATTTCCAGTTTTTCGTAGTTTAGATTGCATCTGTTCTTCATACCTATAGTCCACAAAAAAAGGGTTAGATCATCATATCCGAACAAATCTGAGCCTTTGCAGTTTTCTTTTTTGTGTTTTGGTTTGTTGAATTTGCGGTTGCATCATCGTATGGAGTTGTTGGTCTTAGCGTCTAGTCTTTTAGAGTTTCGAGTTCTGTTCACAGGTTGTCGCGTCGCCGCCGCACCATCTTCATCGCTGCCATATACCACCACCATACCAGATACATCACCGTTGCCATATACCACCACCACACCAGATACATCACCGCTGCCATATACCACCATAGCATATCTCCCACTAATCTGAGTCCACATATACCACCATATATCAGCCATCACATCAATCCGAGTCCACCTCCATCACAGATTCACCACCAGTCCGTGTTCCACCGCCCCAACATATATCCGCCACTAGTCCGAGTTCCACCAGATTCATATCTGCCACAAATCCTAGTCCGAGTATAATATTTGTTGCTTTGTTGTTGATTTCCAGATCACACCATACTACGTGTCGTGGGCAAGGCAGGCTCCCAAACTTCTGTGATACCCGTAGAAGAAAAATAGTTCCAGTTTAAAAAAACTAAGTCTGGAAAATTCTGGCTAGGCAGTTTTTAGACCATTCTAAGATTTTTCCGGACAAAATTTGTTGCTGAGCAAAAATAAAGAGCGCAAAAAAAAGAGCGCAAAAAATATAGCACCAAAAAAAGAGAGAGCAAAAAAATGCAGAGTGCGATTTTCCCTTGATATGTGTCGCGCCATGATTTTATTGGTGTTCTAGGCTCGCGTCTCTAGTACAGTCTAGCCTAGGACCAGCACAGTACCGTCGTTGAGCGTTTATTCGATATTGCATCTCTGAATTGATTATTGCTGACATTTTTGCTACCATATTATAAGCCATCCCAGCTCCACATACTACTACTTCATGTGTTTGACACCACCTAGCAATCGCTTTATCCAAGCTTTGAGAGTTTTTGACTACAATTGTTGCTGATCATGGCCTGTTGCTGGGTAAGAATTTAAGATTTTCTTGACGGATTTGTGACACACCACCACCACCACTACTTCCTAATAGTCTATAGGTTCATATTCTTGTGTTTTTCTATTTCTGCTAACCATGCCAGAATTACAAGCCAACGAGATCGACTGGGAGAGCATGACAAACAAGGAGCTCCATGATAAATTTCAACAAATGCTGGGTGAATAGGTGCACGACTTGGTGACCAGCCTTGGAGGGACCACGGAGAAGCTAGATGGTTTGGAGAAAACGTTGGACACCAAGATGGATGCCAAGTTCAGTGAGGTGCTTGCACATCTACCACTACCTGCTACACCTGTCATACCTCGGCAACAACAACAACAAATCAGCCGAATTTCATGGGACGAGCGCAACGTGTGCCTATCGAGAACGGCCAAAATTCTGGTGTCGTTGCTACTGCTGCAGCTTCTGTGGCTGCTATTGCTACTATGGTTGACTAGAATGAGGACTACGATGGTGATTAAGATGACGAGGGAGAGGTTGCTCCCAATCAGCACCAGGGGCAACCACCACAACAAGCACCAGGTCGTCCACATGCACACAATCGCAATGGTAGGGCTGCACCACCCCCTCAGGTACGGGATCATGACCATCTCCCAAACTTAAATTGAATATTTCGACATTTGAGGGTAGATATGTTCCTGATATATATCTTACTTGGGAGTTAGAAACAAAACAATGTTTTACATGCTTACAATTTCCTCGAGATAGACGTGTTGCTGCTGTTGTTTGTGCATTCACTAGTTTTGATTGTGTTTGGTGGTCTAAGCATTGTAGAATACATCATGATTATATCCCTACTACTTGGGCTGCTTTGAAACTGCTACGCGTAATTGTTAGGTTCCACCATATTATCAATGTGAATTGCTTCCAAATTTGCAGTGTTTAAGACAAGGAATTTTTTTTGTAGAGGAATATTATTAGGAATTACAAACTTGCATGATTAGATGTGGTATTGTTGAGGAGAATGAGGCTATGCTTGCATGTTTTATGGGTGGATTAAATAGAGAGATTCAGACTATTCTAGAGTATAAGGAGTATAACATTATCACTCATTTATTCCATCTTGCTTGCAAAGCTGAACGTGAAGTGCATGATCGACATGCAATGGCGAGAACTAATTTTTCTGCATGTCGCGCTTCATCATGGACACCACGTACATCATCTACTTCCACATGTCCTCCTACAACACCAGTTACTTCCGCCGCCAACTCCAATAGAGATACAAGAAAACAGGCGCCGCCACCAGCCTCCAGCAAGGGCACACCTTCGGGGCCTGCACAGAGCTCTTCTTCATCCATGGCATCTACATGGCAAACACATGAGGTTATTTGTCATCGTTGCAAGGGTGGAGGTCACTATGTGAGAGAATGCCCTTCCAAGCATGTGATGCTTGTTACTGAGGATGGTGGATATTCGTCCGCTAGTGATTATGATGGGGATACTTTGGCTCTTATTGCAAGTGAAGAACAGGGTGCCGAGGATACTGAACAAGAGACTCAATGCATGGCTGCTGACTACGCTGGCAGGTATGAAAGTTAGTTGCTCAACGTGTTTTGAGTGTATAGGTTACACAGGCTGAGAAAAATCAGAGGCACAACTTGTTCCATACAAAGGGAGTTGTGAAGGAATGTTCTGTTCGCGTCATCACCGATGGAGGGACTTGCAACAACTTGGCTAGCATGGAGATGGTAGAGAAGCTGTCTCTAACCACCGGACCACATCCTCATCCATAGTACATCCAATGGTTCAACAACAGTGGCAAGGTTAAGGTAACACGTACTATTCGTGTGCATTTTAGCATTGCTACATATTCTAATTTTGTTGATTGTGATGTGGTACCCATGCAAGCATGCTTTGTTGTACTTGGTAGACCATGGAAATTTGATTAAAAAAATGTACACCATGGTAGGACAAATTAGTATATTCTTGTCCATAAGGATAAAAATATTACTTTGTTTCCTATGTCTCCTAAACATACTATGAAAGATGACATTGCTAGAGCTAGTAAAGCAAAATAGGAGCAAGGTAAGAGTGAAAATCAGATTGTGGCAAAGGAATTTGAGCAACATAATAAGCCTAATCAACCAACATATAGTGTTGCATCTGAAATAAAATTGAAGAGTGGATGTTTACTTGTCACTAAATATAATATTATTGATTTGGATGTTACTACATCTGTTTGCTATGCTTTTGTGTGCAAAGAGGTATTATTTCCATTCGAAGACGTGCCTCCCTCTTTACCTCATGCTGTCACTAACATCTTGCAAGAGTTCATTGACGTCTTTCCACGAGACGTGCCACTGGGATTACCACCTATTCGAGGGATTGAGCATCAGATTGACTTAATTCCCGGTGCATCGCTACCCAACCGTGCGCCATACTGTACCAATCTAGAGGAGACAAAGGAGATTATGTGTCAAGTATACGAGCTGCTCGACAAAGGTTATATACGTGAATCCCTTAGTCCTTGTGTTGTTCCTATTATTCTAGTGCCGAAAAAGGATGGTACAACGCGTATGTGTGTTGATTGTAGAGGCATTAATAATATTACTATTCGTTATCGTCATCCTATTCCTAGGCTAGATGATATGCTTGATGAATTAAGTGGCTCTACAATTTTCTCCAAAGTTGATTTGCATAGTGGATACCATCAAATTCGTATGAAATTGGGAGATGAATGGAAAACAACATTTAAAACTAAGTTTAGATTATATCAGTGGTTAGTCATGCCTTTTGGGCTAACTAATGCACCTAGTACTTTCATGAGATTAATGAACGAGGTTTTACATGCTTTCATTGGACGATTTGTGGTAGTCTATTTTGATGATATACTGATTTATAGTAGATCTTTGGAGGAACACTTGGAACATTTACATGTTGTTTTTATTGCTCTACGTGATGCACGTTTGTTTGGTAACCTTGGGAAGTGCACCTTTTGCACCGACCGGGTATCTTTTCTTGGCTATGTTGTTACTCCATAGGGAATTAAAGTTGATAAAGCCAAGATTAAAGCTCTTGAGAGTTGGCCACAACCCAAAACGGTCACACAATTGAGGAGTTTTCCTCGCCTCGCTGGCTTCTATAAGTGTTTTGTGAGAGATTTTAGCACCATTGTTGCACCTCTCAATGAGCTTACAAATAAGGATGTGTCTTTTGCTTGGGGTACCGCACAGGAAGAAGTCTTCACGGTATTGAAAGATAAGTTAACACATGCTCCCTTACTCCAACTTCCTGATTTTGATAAGACTTTCGAGCTTGAATGTGATGCTAGTGGAATTGGATTAGGAGGTGTGTTATTACAAGATGGTAAACCTGTTGCATACTTTTCTGAAAAATTGAGTGGGCCTAGTCTGAATTATTCTACTTATGATAAGGAATTATATGCTCTTGTTCGGACTTTGGAAACATGGCAACATTATTTATGGACCAAAGAATTTTTTTATACATTCTGATCATGAATATTTGAAACATATTAGAAGTCAAGCAAAACTGAACCGTAGACATGCTAAATGGGTTGAATTCATTGAGACTTTCCCTTATGTCATTAAACACAAGAAGGGTAAAGAAATTTTTTTTGCTGATGCTTTGTCTCATCATTATAATATGCTTTCACAACTTGACTTTAAAATATTTGGTTTGGAGACCATCAAAGATCAATATGTGCATGATGTTGAATTTAAAGATGTGTTGGAGAATTGTACAGAAGGGAGAACATGGAACAAGTTCGTCATTAATGATGGATTTGTGTTCCGTGCTAACAAGCTATGCATTCCAGCTAGCTCCGTTCATCTTTTGTTGTTACATGAGGCGCATGGAGGAGGATTAATGGGACACTTTGGCGTGAAGAAGACGGAGGACGTACTTGCTACACATTTCTTTTGGCCAAAGATGCGAAAGGATGTTGAGTGTTTTGTTGGTCGCTACACTACATGTCAAAAAGCTAAGTCACGACTCAAGCATCATGGTTTATATATGCCTTTGCATGTACCTAGTGTTCCTTGGGAGGATATATCTATGGACTTTGTTTTAGGTTTACCTCAAACAAAGAAGGGGAGGGATATCATATTTGTTGTCGTGGATATATTTTAAAAAATGGCACACTTTATACCATGTCATAAAAGTGATGCTGCAGCTAATGTTGCTGATTTGTTCTTTCGTGAAATTATTCGCTTGCATGGTGTCACACCCTGTGTTGTATCACTTTGCTATGATTGGATTTACAAAATTTGGAACCAATTAAAACTTTTTCAGTGCATGAGCTTGTTTGAATTGATGCTTGTTTGCTTGTTTGGTTGTTTGTGTATGGCACTCTTAGGTTCTACTCCTCTCCATATTCATCTTCCTTGATCCAAACTTCTTGCCCAATGATCATTACATGTGAATAGTACCCAAAACTATTATTTATCAAATATTATTTTGGCCAAAAAGGATTTATTCAAATTAGGTTTTCAAAAGCCCCTGAATTGAGGTTTGTACTGCAAGTCCTCAAATTGGGTGGACCCTTTTTCCCAAAGACTTTATTTGGAACCTAATATATATATGACTTCCCAAAACCACCAAATATTAAGTTTAAAGATTATTTTGCTATTTTATTTAAAGGCTTTTTCTTAAGTCCAGAAATGGTTTTTCATATGGAAAAAATATTTAAATTCTTTAAAAATATTTGAGAAAATTTAGGGAAACTCAGTGGACATATATTTTCCATATATATGAGTTTCAGCACATGGTCATGTTCAAAATCATGGGCAAAACCCCTCAAAACCCTTTCTGCCCAAATCAAGCTTTTGAAATATTTCTATAAGAAATATTCTCAATAAATTCCAGGAAAATTCTAGCAAGTCACACATGACATATGTGATGATCTTGCAAAGTTTCATCTCAATCCCAATTGTTTTGCTTCACCAAAATATTCCAAAACCATTCCTGTCCAGAGGCAAATTGGAGCAACTTTACATTGTGAAGTTTCTTCCCTTGACCCCAAACTTTGTGGGCATGTGTTAAACCCCAAATAATGATAGCACACCAAGTGGTGGATTTGTGGGAAGTGAAATGCATGCCTAGATCTACAGAAATCTGATTCTGTTGATTTCTAGGGTTTTACAAAGTTACATTGTGAACTTTCTTCAATCAAGCTCAAACTTGGTGATCAACCCCAGTTCTAACCACCATTTGACCCTGTCAAATCTTATGGCAAGCAAAGCCCATTTGCTTGCCCTAATCACCATCAAACACCTTCTGCCAGAATGGTAAAGCCCTTGTTTGACCCCCTTCTACAATTCTCCTTGAGTTCAAATTTTTACCACAGCTTACTAGCATTGCACTTCACCTCCAGTAACTTTCTCTGGCCAAGACTCAATCTTTAGGGGGGGTAAAACCCCAGTTTTTCCTTCTGGACAGCCTAAACAGGAACTTCTCTCCTCCAATTTCTCTCTCCCTCCCCTCACCCTAGCTCCAGAGCATCCAAGAAACCCCCAGGAGCTACTGGACAAGGTGGGGCACCCCAGAGCGCGCGGGCAACGGCAATGCCGGCCATTTGCACGCTCTGGAGCGCGCTACAGTGCACTCCCGCACTATAGCCGCACCCATCCCGAGCCACCGGACCACCTTGGGATGCGGGGGCTTGTCCCCCAGGCCCCCCTCGACGTTCGCGCCCTTCCTGCCTGTCGGCCCTCTCCTCCCTCTCTCTCCTATGTCTCCCCACACGCGCGCCCGACGCCGCCTGCTCGCCCAACCCCGAGCCTCACACGCGTGCTCTCTCTCTCTCTTCCCTTCTCTCTCTCCCCCTGGTCATGGACGTGCTCCACCAACTCCCCAGACATGCCCTCACTCTCCCTCGCGCCCTCCAGTGAGCGCTGCATCCTCGCCGGCGCACCACAATTCGATGGACCGCCGTTCCCCTATAAAATGTCCTCCCCCGAGCCCCCTCTCTCACATGGACTCTCTCTCCTTCACCCAATCGTGCTCCCGCACCATTTCCCCGTCGTTTCAGAGCTCAGACACTCGGGATCGAGCCGGAGCTCGCCGCCTCGGGCCACCGGCGTTTGCGAGGTGAGCATCCCCCTCCGGGCCCCTTCTCCTTCGATCTGAAGCCTCCGCGATGTGCTGATCTATTTCCCCCTCTCCCCCGCTCTTAATGCAGTAGGAATCGGCCCCGGCGACCAGCGCCCGAGGCCCTTCCGCCGCGGGACCTCATCGCCGGCGACCCGTTGCTCCTCCCCGTCTCCCTCCACCACCAACCGACAGGCGGCGATGTCTTGGTCCCGTTCCCGCACTCGCCCGTCATCGCCGTGCCCTGCACCGTCGCCGGTGAGCCTCCTCTGCTCTCTGTCGAGAGGTGAGGGGTGACAGGAGGGCCCCACCTGTCATTCCCTCACCCGTTCCCCTCTCACTGACCGGCCTGGCCCGCCGGTCAGGTTTGAAGGCGGCCGCCCGCGCGCGCACCGTTTCGCTCTGGGCCAGATTCCCTTCCGGGCCGGCTCAGCTGCGGTTGTTCTGGCCCAGTTTGCCCTGAGGCCCTTTTCTTTTTCCTTTTTCTTGTGACTTGCAAAAATTCCACAGGAATGATTAATTATCCAAATCCAATAATTACTCCACCAAAAATCTTAGAATATTTTGTAGAATTTAATAGTGCCACTTGTGTAATTTTGTGAAAATGTTTTATGTAATGATTCTTTTTAAAACCTAGTTTTTAATATTCTTGCCTCTGTTTAAATAGTTTTCAAAATGTTTTTCACAACAAAACCTTAGACAAACATTTTTAGAATAGCTTGTAGTATTTATCAGAGTGGGTTAACATTTTAGAAGTAAAGTTTGTGCTCAGTTTTTGTTGTGATGCTTATTATTATCGTCATTTATGACGACGATAGATTGCGCTGTTGACGAGGGAGTTGGACCCGAAGACTTTGAAGACCCCGAAGAGTTTGTTAAGCCAGGCAAGCAGCCCTTTGACCATGACTATGAAACCTCTTATTGCATGGCATATAGCACATTATTTCTTGATGATGATCATGTTGATGTGGTATCCCCTTCGGTGGGATGCCTCCGACACTTTTACCGTTGAAACTTGCATCGTGCATGACCCTACCTCCTTATGAGGGTTGTGCAGGTGGGAGTAGTTAGGTTGCTTAGTAGACGCTACGCAATGTGGGACGGGGATATGCATGGTGATGGAAACAAAAGTGTTTTTAAATACTTTCGAGAACCCCGTCGGGTGCCACTAATGCCCGAGGGAGATGATGATGAGCTAGGTAACCACTTGATAAAGAAGTGGTGTACCGGAGCAAGTGAGTGAGTGTGTTTTCGAAAACGGATTAGATTTAAGATTTGTCGACCGTCCCAACCTTACATGCACAACCACGATATCACTTACGGGACGGGGCTTTGTTGATTACCTTGGAGGGTACTAGCATAGAGCCCACATTACTAGTGGCGGGAGTGACAAGGTCACTCTCGATACGGGGTCGTGCCTAGTAGGGCGACCACGCGCTGTCTTCACAAGCACCGGGCACATCGTTGCGTGCCCTCATGGATGATACGTGTGACGTATATCATGAGGGATGGCACCAACGAGTGGACTCTTTGTTTAGTATCGCTAGGGGAAAGGCAATGTTTGGGTGCTTACCTCGGGTATGTAATATACCGCGAGTCGTGGATGACACGGAAGTTCCCTGAGTCTTGTGGGTAAAGTGTGCACCCTCTGCAGAGTGTAAAACTATTCGAATAGCCGTGTCCACGGTCAAGGAGAGTTGGGTGGTGCTGCTTAAACTATGTCTTGGGTTTTCATAAACTTGGTGTAAGTGTGTGGTTAACAAAGATGGAATACTCAAGACATGTCGGATGACTTGACATGATGATCGAACATGAGATGTTCAGACCTTGATTATATTGATATTGGTAACCTGTTCGTGCGGATACATGTATCCTCATAATGCATGCTATTACTAGTTATCTTGATCATGTCATTGCACTCAAAATTAGCTTTCCGCAAAACTTTCCTACTTAGTGCTATATCATGCATTGTTATTGCCTTGTTCCAAAACTTGGGTTGCTTGCGAGTACATTCAAATTACTCATTGGCTTCCCACTGGTTATTTAATTGGCCAGGCATGGAAGATCAAGAATATGATGAAGAGTTCGTTGGAGATGAACATGCGAACTAGAACGCTTCCCAGTCAGAATGCCTATAGGTTTAAGGCAGATGGCATGGGTTCACGCTTCCGATCAAGATTTCCACTGCTTGTTATGTTTAAGTGATTGGCCCTTGCGGCCCTATCTATGTAAGACTTGACCTTCATGGTCTCTATTTGTGTAAGACGCTAAAAGTGGATGTAAGACTCTTGTTATTCAGCTTCTGTGTGTTCAGTGAGCATTGATCTCTGGGATCACTGTACACGTGCATTCGGTGATCACGACTTATGAGTCGTGGTCCCCACAGAGCTGGTATCAGAGCCATCCTGACTATAGGAAGCCCTTAGTTAGCATGGATGTTAGTTAGGATGAAACCGTTTTCAAAACTACACCTAGCACCTATACTTAGGAGTTTCTGCACTTATTACCTCTTCTATTCTTCACACAGCACTCTACTGACTCTCCTCCCTTCAAACCTTTGTAGATGGCCGTCGTACCCGAAGCCCTCCTAGCATCCGGCTTTCCCCTACTACTTGAGGATGGCCTGGAGAAGTGTCAATATCGCCGACCACCCATTTTCCTCTGCCACGAGCACTGGGTCGATGCCGTCACGAAGGAGTACCACGTTGATGTGGTCATGAAGGCAAATGACTCCCCGACCAGTTGGTTCTTTGAAGGACCACGGATGGAGACCCTGGCACTCGCAGTCGAGACAGCTGCACGCAAGGCACTCCTATACCTTCGAGATATCGTTCCAGAGATGGCTGACGAGCCAGCTACTCGCTACCTACCCTTCAGGAAGGATGATCTTGGCGAGAGTTGGACACTAATTCCATCCAAGGAGGACGGCACACCACTCAGGTTCCAGACCTACTTCAGCCTCTCCGCCAATAGTCTGGTTCACAACCTGATTAAGGAGTCTGTGAAGCTCCGCGAGGAACTTCACCACACTCAAGAGCTTCTTCGTCACGCCAAGACGAAGCCAGACAGGATCAAGAAGGATGGAGCCCCCGAGGGACGACCAGCTGTTGTTTACCGAGGAGGAGTACCCCCAGCTAGAGATGCACCCACATGTCATCGTTGCATGAGTGCAAAGGAGTACCGTGAGCTCTTCACTGACCCACCGACGAAGCGTCGTCGGGACGGACCACCTCCTTCTCCGACCGCTTCAACCGGAGACGATGCCCGTACGGATGATGATCAGGAGGAAGACCCAGAGGAGCATGATGACGAGACCGAGCACTCCACAACCTGAGTCCGAGAACCCCTAGGGTAGGATCAGTTATGTACCCCTCATGCGAAGTCGAGTCCGTGTAATGGTTCATATGAAACCATGTGTGCTTGTTGTTCGCTTTTGTTGTTTATGTTCCGATGCAAGTCTCGCATTTGCCTTAGGCAACGTGTAAGCGACTCCATCGTCTATCTTATCTTAATATATGTATTGGTCTTTCGACCTTCGTTTTACCACACTTGCACTATACCAACCCCCTTAGGCGCGCTTTCTCCATTATTGATTTTCCTCTCGTCTATCCCAGTTATTTGACTTGGCTGCTCCAAACAGGATGGTGACTGCAACCCGCAACAGCTTCTTCACCAACCATGAAGCCGGCAACTCCAGCCAGCAACAGGGAGCTGGTGGGACTGCTCAGGCTGGAGGACACCAGGAGCAGCCACAAGGCGACATTCCGCCGCCACCACCTCCACCCGAGAACATGAGCATAGCTCAGTTTCTCCAAGTTCTCCAGGAGGAATGCCAAGCCAACACTGCTGCTATCCAGCAGATGGCCCAAGTCCTTGTGAACAACCAGCAGCAAGGCAGGAACGGCAATGGCCGTTCCACTCTGTCTGAGTTCATGAGGAATTCGCCCCCAACCTTCACCGAGAATGCTGAACCACTGGATGCCGATGACTGGATCCGCACCATCGAGGACCTCCTTGCACTGGTCAATTGCAATGAGGATCGTGAGAAGGTGTTGTATGCCTCTCACTGCCTCGGAGGTACTGCCAGAGCTTGGTGGGATGGATTCAAGGTCATGCAAGGCGATCGTGTGATCACCTGGGATAACTTCAAGGAAGGGTTCCGCACCGCCCACATTCCTTCTGGGATCATGTCTATCAAGAAGAGAGAATTCCGAGCGCTGAAGCAAGGAAGTGGCTTTGTCAAGGAGTATATGCAGAAGTTCAACCTGCTATCAAGGTATGCACCTGAAGATGTCAACACGGAGGCTGCTAAGATGGAACGCTTCATGGAAGGACTTCAGCAGACCCTGCAGTATCAGCTCATCGTCTGCGACTGTCGGACCTTCTTTGACCTGGTGAACAAGGCCCTCATGCTGGAAGACAAGCGTCGTGCCATAGACAACACTCGCAAGCGCAAGATGATTAGCAAGGGTAGTTCTAGCAACCAGAAGCCTCGCCCCTGGCAGCCAGCCCCAGCCAAGCCAACCTATCAGCCACAGTAGGCTAGACCTCCTGCACCTCGTCCGAGCTACCAGCCTCAGCAGTATGCCAATCCAAGGCTAGCTTACAACAACCCCAATAACAACAACGGCAGCAGGAACAACAACAACAACAACAACCATGGTCAGGTCACTTGCTTTGGGTGTGGTCAGCCTGGACACATCTCTAAGCAGTGCCCTAACAAGAAGCCAGACGCACCGCGCCCCAATGCGCCCAACCAAGGTCAAGGCCATGGAGCGTCACCAAGGAACCCAGCTCCCCACAACCAGCCCAACAATGGCAAGGGTCGTGTGAATCACGTCACCGCTGAGGAAGCCCAGGAAGACCCGGACGTCATACTGGGTACGTTCCTCGTCAACTCAACCCCAGCAACCATACTGTTTGATTGTGGAGCTTCGCATTCTTTTGTCACTCAAAAGTTTGCACTAGAGAGTGGTATGAAGCCTACAGCCCTGGGTAGTCGTATGTTAATACAAACCCCAGGATCGGTTATGAAGGCCGGGATAGGTTGTAAAGGAGTTGAGATTAACATCAACGGGGTAGACTTCCTAGCAGACCTTATCATCCTGAAGTCGGAAGGCTTGGACGTGATCCTAGGCATGGACTGGTTAACCAAGCACAGAGGCTTGTTAGACTGTGCCAAGAGGATTGTTACCATGACCAATAGCCAAGGAGTGGAAGTCAAGTATGTTCCCAACCCTGCCTCCGCTCAAGCCCCTCAGGTTAACTGTCTGTCGGGAATTGAGTTGGATCAAGTGCCAGTGGTATGTGGATACCCGGATGTATTTCCTGATGAGCTGCCCGGAATGCCTCCTGACCGCGACATCGGGTTCATCATTGAGCTAATGCCGGGAGCAGGACCCATCTATAAGAAGCCCTATAGAATGGGATCCGAAGATTTGGCTGAATTGAAGAAGCAACTGGCAGAGCAGCTCAGAAAAGGATTCATTCGCCCTAGTGCCTCTCCTTGGGGATCACCTATTCTATTTGTGCCAAAGAGGGACGGAACTATCCGACTCTGTGTCGATTACCGTTCTCTCAATGAAGTCACAATAAAGAACAAGTACCCACTTCCCAAGATTGAAGACCTGTTCGATCAACTGAACGGAGCCAAGGTGTTTTCCAAGATCAACCTCAGGTCAGGGTACTGCGAGTTGAAGATCAGACCCCAAGACATTCCGAAGACGGCGTTTGTAACCCGGTATGGCCTGTATGAGTATACGGTCATGTCATTTGGGTTAACCAATGCCCCTGCCTACTTCATGTATCTCATGAATAAAGTTTTCATGGAGTACTTGGACAAGTTTGTTGTCGTCTTCATTGATGACATACTCGTCTTTTCCAAGTCGGAACAAGAGCATGAGCAACACTTGAGATTGGTCCTAGACAAGCTTCGAGAGCACCAGCTTTATGCCAAGTTCAGCAAGTGTGAGTTCTGGCTGCATGAAGTTGAATTCCTGGGTCATGTGTTGACTGCAGAAGGATTGTCAGTGGATCCTGACAAGATCGAAGCCGTGACTGAATGGCAATCCCCAAGCAATGTGAAGGAAGTTAGAAGCTTCCTCGGACTCGCGGGATTTTACCGCAAGTTCGTCGAAGGATTTTCGAGCATTGCCCGGCCCATGACTCAGCTTTTAAAGAAGGACAAAAAGTTCGAATGGACGCCGAAGTGCGAACAAAGCTTCCAAGAGCTCAAGAAGAGATTGACAACAGCCCCAGTTTTGGCCACCCCCGATATTCACAAGGAGTTTGTGATATATTGTGATGCATCGAGAACCGGGCTTGGAGGTGTTCTAATGCAAGAATGCAGAGTCGTAGCATATCTATCCAGACAGCTACGTCCTCATGAAGAGAACTACGCTACTCACGACCTTGAGTTGGCAGCCGTAGTTCATGCCTTGAAGACATGGCGACATTACCTTCTAGGGAAGCGGTGTGAGATATACACAGATTACAAGAGTTTGAAGTATATTTTCACTCAAAAAGAATTGAACATGAGGTAGCGAAGATGATGGGAGTTGATCAAGGACTACGACCTCAGTGTTCAATACCACCCTGGAAAGGCTAACGTGGTAGCAGACGCCTTAAGCAAAAAGGCTTGTTCCTTGAACGCTATGATTAAGGAAAGGCTACCCGACCTGTATGAAGAACTTGAAAGCTTCGGCTTGGAACTAGTTGCACCTGGATTCCTAGCCAACCTCTAAGCAAAACCTACCTTGATGGATGATATTAAGGAAGCCCAGAAGGGACACAAGAGCATTGAAGGCATCAAGAGGAAGATCAAGGCAGGCAAGGCCCCAGGATTCTCAGTGGATGAACAAGGAGTTGTATGGTTCGGGAAGCGCATCTGCGTACCCAACAAAGGAGAGCTCAAGAACTTGATCTTGCAAGAAGCTCATGAAACTCCGTATTCCATCCACCCTAGAGGAACCAAGATGTACCAAGACCTCAAGGCAAAATTCTGGTGGCATGGCATGAAACGGGAGATAGGCACCTTTGTTGCTAAGTGTGACATATGCCAGAGAGTCAAAGCTAAGCATCAGCGACCTGCTGGACTATTGCAACCTCTCAAAGTGCCTGAATGGAAATGGGACAAAGTCGGGATGGACTTCATCACCGGATTACCAAAGTCTAGCAAAGGACATGATTCCATTTGGGTCATTGTCGATCACCTGACCAAGGTAGCCCATTTCATTCCTGTCAAGACCACCTATGATGGAAGCCAGCTGGCAAACCTCTACATCAACCACATCGTGAGTCTTCATGGAGTTCCAAAGGAGATTGTGTCAGACCGAGGGACCTAGTTTACCTCAAGATTCTGGAAGAAGTTTCAAGAAGGAATGGGAACCAAGCTCTCCTTCAGCACTGCTTTACACCCCCAGACCGATGGGCAGACAGAGCGAATAAATCAGATACTCGAGGATATGCTCCGTGCTTGTGTTCTGGTGTACGAAGCCAAGTGGGAGGACTGTATGCCATTTGCTGAGTTCTCCTACAACAACAGCTATCAGTCGAGTCTTCAGATGGCACCATTTGAGGTGTTGTATGGACGCAAGTGACGTACTCCCCTCAACTGGTCGGAAACCGGAGAAGGACTAGTCTTTGGGCCGGACATTCTCCGCGAAGTAGAAGAGCAGGTTCAACTCATCCGAGAGCGCCTCAAGACCACCAAGACAAGACAAAAGAGCTACGCCGACTCTCACCGCCGAGAAGTGAGCTTCAACAATGGAGATCATGTCTATCTCTGAGTCACACCTCTTAAAGGGACCAAGCATTTCCACGTCAAAGGAAAGCTTGCACCAAGATACATCGGCCCCTTCAAGATCACCGCAAGACGAGGAGAAGTTGCCTATCAGCTAGAGCTACCTTCCGAGCTATCAGATGTGCACAACGTCTTTCACGTGTCACAACTCCGGAAGTGTCTTCAAGATCCCAACCGTCCCGACCTCTACAAGGACATCGACCATCAAGCCATCGACCTTCAACCAGACCTCACTTATCGTGAGAGGCCAGTTCGCATTTTGGATGAAGCGGAGCGTTGCACCCGAAGCCGCACGATCAAGTTCTTCAAGGTCCAATGGAGCAACCACACTGAAGCGGAAGCAACCTGGGAGCATGAAGACTATCTTAGATCTGAGTTCCCTTATCTTTTTAGCGCTTAGCCTAGGAATCTCGGGGACGAGATTCTTGTAAGGGGGTAGGTCTGTCACACCCTGTGTTGTATCACTTTGCTATGATTGGATTTACAAAATTTGGAACCAATTAAAACTTTTTCAGTGCATGAGCTTGTTTGAATTGATGCTTGTTTGCTTGTTTGGTTGTTTGTGTCTGGCACTCTTAGGTTCTACTCCTCTCCATATTCATCTTCCTTGATCCAAACTTCTTGCCCAATGATCATGCCATGTGAATAGTACCCAAAACTATTTTTTTATCAAATATTATTTTGGCCAAAAAGGATTTATTCAAATTAGGTTTTCAAAAGCCCCTGAATTGAGGTTTGTACTACAAGTCCTCAAATTGGGTGGATCCTTTTTCCCCAAAGACTTTATTTGGAACCTACTATATATATGACTTCCCAAAACCACCAAATATTAATTTTAAAGATTATTTCGCTATTTTATTTAAAGGCTTTTTCTTAAGGCCAGAAATGGTTTTTCATAAGGAAAAATTATTTAAATGCTTTAAAAATATTTGAGAAAATTTAGGGAAACTCAGTGGACATATATTTTCCATATATATGAGTTTCAACACATGGTCATGTTCAAAATCATGGGCAAAACCCCTCAAAACCCTTTCTGCCCAAATCAAGCTTTTGAAATATTTCTATAAGAAATATTCTCAATAAATTCCAGGAAAATTCTAGCAAGTCACACATGACATATCTAATGATCTTGAAAAGTTTCATGTCAATCCCAATTGTTTTGCTTCACCAAAATATTCCAAAACCATTCCTGTCCAGAGCCAAATTGGAGCAACTTTACATTGTGAAGTTTCTTCCCTTGACCCCAAACTTTGTGGGCATGTGTTAAACCCCAAATAATGATACAACACCAATTGGTGGATTTGTGGGAAGTGAAATGCATGCCAAGATCTATAGAAATCTGATTCTGTTGATTTCTAGGGTTTTACAAAGTTACATTGTGAACTTTCTTCAATCAAGCTCAAACTTGGGGATCAACCCCAGTTCTAACCACCATTTGACCCTGTCAAATCTTATGGCAAGCAAAGCCCATTTGCTTGCCCTAATCACCATCAAACACCTTCTGCTAGAATGGTAAGACCCTTGTTTGACCCCTTTCTACTGTTTTCCTTGAGTTCAAATTTTGACCACAGCTTACTAGCATTGCACTTTACCTCCTGTAACTTTCTATGGCCAAGACTCAATCCTTAGGGGGGGTAAAACCCCAGTTTTTCCTTCTGGACAGCCTAAATAGGAACTTCTCTCCTCCAATTTCTCTCTCCCTCCCCTCACCCTAGCTCCAGAGCATCCTAGGAGCATCCAAGAAACCCCCAGGAGCTACTGGACAAGGTTGGGCACCCCAGAGCGTGCGGGCAACGGCAATGCCGGCCATTTGCACGCTCTGGAGCGCGCTACAGTGCGCTCCCGCACTGTAGCCGCACCCGTCCCGAGCCACCGGACCGCCTTGGGATGCGGGGGCTTGTCCCCCTAGCCCCCCTCGACGTCCGCGCCCTCCTTTCCTGTCGGCCCTCTCCTCCCTCTCTCTCCTATGTCTCCCCACACGCGCGCCCGACGCCGCCGGCTCGGCCAACTCCGAGCCTCACACGCGCGCTCTCTCTCCTCCCTTCTCTCTCTCCCCCTGGTGGTGGACGTGCTCCACCAACTCCCCAGACACGTCCTCACTCTCCCTCGCGCCCTCCAGCGAGCGCTGCATCCTCGCCGGCGCACCACAATTCGGTGGACCGCCGTTCCCCTATAAAATGGCCTTCCCCGAGCCCTCTCTCTCCTTTGGACTCTCTCTCCTTCGCCCAATCGTGCTCCCGCACCATTTCCCCTTCGTTTCGGAGCTAAGACGCTCGGGATCGAGCCGGAGCTCGCCGCCTCGGGCCATCGGCGTTTGCGAGGTGAGCATCCCCCTCCGGGCCCCTTCTAATTTAATCCCAAGCCTCCGCGATGTGCTGATCCATTTCCCCCTCTCCCCCGCTCTTAATGCAGTAGGAATCGGCCCCGGCGACCATCACCCGAGGCCCCTCCGCCGTGGGACCTCATCGCCGGCGACCCGCTGATCCTCCCCGTCTCCCTCCACCACCAACCGACAGGCGGCGACGTCTTGGTCCCGTTCCCCCACTGGCCTTTCGTCACCGTGCCATACACCGTCACCGGTGAGCCTCCCCTGCTCTCTGTCGAGAGGTGAGGGATGACAGGAGGGCCCCACCTGTCATTCCCTCACCCATCCCCCTCTCACTGACCGGCCTGGCCCGCCGGTCAGGTTCGAAGGTGGCCGCCCGCGTGCGCACCGTTTCGCTCTGGGCCAGATTCCCTTCTGGGCCGGCTCAGCTATGGCTGTTCTGGCCCAGTTTGCCCTGAGGCCCTTTTCTTTTTCCTTTTTCTTGTGACTTGCAAAAAATCCACATGAATGATTAATTATCCAAATCCAATAATTACTCCACCAAAAATCTTAGAATATTCTGTAGAATTTAATAGTCCCACTTGTGTAATTTTGTGAAAATGTTTTATGTATTGATTCTATTTAAAACCTAGTTTTTAATATTTTTGCCTCTGTTTAAATAGTTTTCAAAATGTTTTTCACAACAAAACCTTAGACAAACATTTTTATAATAACTTGTAGTATTTATCAGAGTGGGGTAACATTTTAGAAGTAAAGTTTGTGCTCATTTTTTGTTGTGATGCTTATTATTATCGTCATTTATCGCGACGATAGATTGCGCGGTTGACGAGGGAGCTGGACCCGAAGACTTTGAAGACCCCGAAGAGTTTGTTGAGCCAGGCAAGCAGCCCTTTGACCATGACTATGAAACCTCTTATTGCATGGCATATAGCACATTATTTCTTGATGATGATCATGTTGATGTGGTATCCCCTTCGGTGGGATGCCTCCGACACTTTTACCGTTGAAACTTGCATCGTGCATGACCCTACCTCCTTATGAGGGTTGTGCGGGTGGGAGTAGTTAGGTTGCTTAGTAGACGCTATGCAATGTGGGACGGGGATATGCATGGTGATGGAAACAAAAGTGTTTTTAAATACTTTCGAGAACCCCATCGGGTGCCACTAATACTCGAGGGAGATGATGATGAGCTAGGTAACCACTTGATAAAGAAGTGGTGTACTGGAGCAAGTGAGACAGTTGGGTGGTGCTGCTTAAACTATGTCCTGGGTTTTCATAAACTTGGTGTAAGTGTGTGGTTAACAAAGATGGAATACTCGAGACAAGTCGGATGACTTGACATGATGATCGAACATGAGATGTTCAGACCTTGATTATATTGATATCGGTAACCTGTTCATGCGGGTACTTGTATCCTCATAATGCATGCTATTACTAGTTATCTTGATCATGTCATTGCACTCAAAATTAGCTTTCCGCAAAACTTACCTACTTAGTGCTATATCATGCATTGTTATTGCCTTGTTCCAAACCTTGGGTTGCTTGCGAGTACATTCAAAGTACTCATTGGCTTGCCACTGGTTATTTAATTGGCCAGGCATGGAAGAGCAGGAATATGATGAAGAGTTCATTGGAGACGAACATGCGAACTAGGACGCTTCCCAGTTAGAATGCCTGTAGGTTTAAGGCAGATGGCATGGGTTCACGCTTCCGATCAAGATTTCTGCTGCTTGTTATGTTTAAGTGATTGGCCCTTGCGGCCCTATCTATGTAAGACTTGACCTTCATGGTCTCTATTTGTGTAAGACGTTAAAAGTGGATGTAAGACTCTTGTTATTCAGCTTCTGTGTGTTCAGTGAGCATTGATCTCTGGGATCACTGTACACGTGCATTCGGTGATCATGACTTATGAGTCGGGGTCCCCACACATGGTGTGCCAAATATAATTGTTTCAGATCGTGATGCTAAATTTCTTAGCCACTTTTGGAGATGTTTATGGGATAAGTTGGGGACTAAACTGCTTTTTAGTACTACATGTCACCCCCAAACTGATGGACAAATTGAAGTAGTCAATAGATCATTGTCTACTATGCTTAGGGATGTTTTGAAGAATAACTTGAAAATGTGGGAAGAATGCTTGCCTCATATTGAATTTGATTATAATCGTTCATTGCATTCTACTACTAAGATGTGCCCTTTTGAAAATGTGTATGGTTTCATACCTCGTGCACCTATTGATTTGTTACCTCTTCCATCTTCGGAGAAGGTAAATTTTGATGCTAAACAACGTGCTGAATTGATCTTAAAAATGCATGAGGTAAATAAGGAAAACATTGAGAGTATGAATGCTAAATACAAACTTGCTGGAGATAAGGGTAGAAAACATGTTGTCTTCGCACCTGGACATCTTGTTTTGTTACATTAGCGTAAGGATAGATTTCCTGATTTGCGCAAGTCAAAGCTAATGCCACGTGTTGATGGTCCTTTTAAGAGCATCTCCAATAGACGGTCCAAATGTAAAAATACCTAACTTTTGGACCGTCTGGGGCAAAAAACGCTGCTCCAACAGACGGTCCATATGTAAAAAAAATTGGACCGCGGCCTCCCGGTGATGTAAAATTGAAAACTTTGTGATGCAAATTTACATCACCAGGTGCAAGTGATGTAAAAACGGCGGCCGCGCGCCAACGCCCAACCGCCACTTCATTCCGCTTCCGCCTAGCGACCGCCCGCCCGCGACCGAGCACCAGCCGCCGAAAGTAGCCGCCGCCACCGGCCAAGTTGCCGTCGCCGTCGCCGCCACCGCCCCACATCGCCGCCGCCGCCCTCCGCCGCCCTAGCCCTCGTCGCCTCCCCCGCCGGAGGGCGTCTCGCAGCCGCCCCGGCGCCGCTGTTTCGGGAAGCAGCCACGGCTGGATTCGCCGACTCTGACGGTCCGCCATGCTTCCTTCTCCTCTGCGTCGCCGTGCCCCCTTCCCCTCTGCGCCGCCGTCCGCAACAGTTCTCCTCTGCGTCGCCGTCCGCAGCAGCGACCAATCGAACCGCCAGCCATCAGTTTCCACCCCGTGCACAAGGTGTTCGACGAAATTCCCCAAGGTAAAAAAATGACGAAACTTGATGATTTTAATTGGGATTGGATAGTATGTTTGACGGTGGTTGTCTGCATTGTAGATGAGCTTGGTTGACTCCTCACTCATGGACGATTCATCGTCGGACGAGGAATTTGATTTGCATGAAGAAGAGGACATTGTATATTGTTTTTTGATGTTTTTTGCAATATGTGCGGCTGTACATTGGCTGAACAGCAGCCGCCGGCCGGTTTTGCATCTTCGTTTTGGACCATCTGTTGGAGTTGCCCTTTTCTTTACATCTTCGTTTTGGACCATCTGTTGGAGTTGAGCCTTTTTCGGAGATGTAAAAAGCACTTTTTGGTGCTCCAAATTTGGACCATGACCGGTTTGGACCGCCAAAATTTGGACCATCTATTGGAGATGCTCTAAGGTGTTGGAGAAAATAAATGATAATGTATATAAACTTGAGCTGCTTGCAGAGTTTGGGGTTAGTCCCACTTTTAACATTGCAGATTTGAAGACTTATTTCGCTGAGGAAGATGAGCTTCCGTCGAGGATGACTTCATTTAAAGAAGGGGAGGATGATGAGGACATCAATACCATTGTTACACCCACAGCCCCTGCGGCTATACATACTGGACCAATTAGTAGAGCTCGCGCATGCCAATTGAATTACCAGGTACTTTTGTTTCTTGGAAATCCTTCTAATGTTCATGAACATATGATGCTGCCTAAATTAGATACTTTTGTTTTACTTATGAATGAAGGACCTAGCATGTACAAGAAGGATGGCCATTGGGGTGGGAACAAGCATGGAGAAGAAGGTGCGCGCGTGAAAGAACAATGGAGCTTTCGGTGGTGATTTTTGCACTTTGAAGCCATCATAATGAGAGCATGAAGGCTTGGACGAAATATTTAAGATGCCAATTTATAAATTTCGTCCATAGGCTATTATAGGTGTTGCGCCACCTTATTATTGTCCAGGACCATGTAATTTCGAAATACCACATTATAGGATGTTTTAGAGTCCGTATGTGTGGGGAAACTGAGTTAGGGTTGGTTTCGGACCCCTCCTCCAAGGGGCCACGAAATCCCCTTTATTCCCCCATATATACAGCCCTTAGGGCGCTATTTACACTTGGGTTTTGTTTAGATTAAAAGTTTGCCATAGCTGCAACTTTGCGTTCTTCGTTTGTGTTCCACGACCGGACCAAGGCGTCACAGAATCCACTTTCATCAATAAAGCTTTCCTCTTATATTCGCAATGTCCAGATTGCAATTTCAGTTTCTTGCTTGTTCTTCATTTGCGTGCAGGAAATAGACCCTCGTGGTCAGGTTGATCGTGCTCCGGCGTGGTCAATAACCTCTCAGAGTTGGTTTAGCGATTTCTAAGGTGCGACGTCCTCGCACGTTCGTAGTTGGATCATAAAAGTCTACTCCACCGAAAACAATAGCCACCATCTCATCGAAAGACGGGACACCTTTGCCTCTATCAAACTCGGTAGTGTTTTGTTGTAAGATTTATATGTCGTCACGATTGTCCTGGACATTCTGCTCACATGTGTCCTGCAATCCATCTCAAGTTTTGGAGCTTGCTTCCGTAATTCATTTCCCGAGAATCCCGCAATGCCATCTCGTTGATTTGTGTTGCAAGAATTCTTTTTCCAGACATGCTGAGTTTGAAGTATCCTATCACCAATCAAATCTGAATCTCAGGCAGACATGATGGTTGGAACATTCCCCAAGAACTATAATATTGGTCTTTCTAAACCGGTAAGTGGATGTTGTGGCCAACACCCCTAGCCTAAAGACCTATTATTGTAGTATCTTGATTCAACAATTTGGCCACTTCCCCACGAGGACTTAGTATGGCTTTTTCTAAAAGTTATTCCTTATGAATTTTCTTTGTGCTCCTAAAGTTTGACCTTTACTTGATGTTCTTGATACCAAATAGTACCTATAATTGGGTTACGCTAGTACATCAAGGAGAACATTAGAAGCGAAGTGCTAAATGTCTCTCGGTCAATCATCCATATTTTGTTTCCTTGACATTGCCAAGGTAAAATTTAGAAAGTGTTGTCTTCCTTTGCATCTGCATTCTCCATCGTTATTCATCATGGTAGTATGTAATTGTATCAACATCATTGGCATAGATGTTGGTAAAAGCCTATTGAATATGCAAATGCTTAAGTTCTTGAAAGCATGCTCAAACACTAGATTATATCCTTGGTGTCACTGGAATGTGCCTTCAGTTTTGCCGAATTGTTCTATCACCTTAGTTTCCTTTCCAAACTGAGTATGTCATTCTTCCCGATTCCTTCAAATGATCGTTTGTGAATTTACCTCAGTCTGGTATAAGGAGTTTCAATTATCCCTATATCAAAAGTAATTCTTTTTGTCCGACTTAGGAAATATATCTTCAAGTCACCTCTCCTAAGGTGCCTTGTTGTGGTACTAATAGCAATATATTCCACGCTACTTTGACACCCATTCACCATATTTTAAGCGTGAAATTGTTGTCTACCAATTGAACCTTCGCCATGTGCATCTGTCCATCATTCATGGTATGAATTTTGTGTCTTAGCTCAAGATATGTTATGTCTCACTCTATGAGTTGATCGTGAGTTCTTTGATCTTCAAGAAGATCAATTTTTGTAGAGTTTCTTTCCATTGCCATCGTGTTGATGAAGATCTCCAAAGCAAGATGTCAAAATCAAGGTGATGCAATGAATCAACATCTTCGAGAAGAGTAATGGGATCGAGAAGATTGTTAGTTTTGTGTCCCCCCTTCCTCTTACCTTACACCTTGAATCTCGGGACGATATTCTTGTTTAGCAGGGTGAGTTGTCACGGCCCTAGCTTAGTCATTGCATGTCATTGCATTAACCTTATTATGCATCATATTAATTTCAAAGAAAATTGAATCGAGGAAATTTCAAAGCCTCAAAGATCATTTTTTAAAAATGGTCACATTAAAAATATCTTCATTTGAGCCCAAGAAAATGTTGCTCTTAAACTATGAAAATTGTGGCAAGAGGTAAAACTCAAACCAAAATTTTTGGAAGTTTAAAAATATTTATTTTGGGCCTCTAAATTAAATCAATACATATTTGAATTGCATTTATATTCATATTAAATAGAATATGAATCCAAACATTCTGAAAAATTTGGTGTGGCTCTGGACAAGTCCATTTAGTCCACATGCTCAAATTCAGAATTCTATAAAATGGTTTAGTATTTTTATTAAACCAAAACAGAACGAAGAAATAAAAATAAAACAAAAAGGCGAAAAACTTACAAGGCCCAACTTACCTGTGCAGCCCACGGCCACTGGTTGGTGCCAGTCGTCTCCTGCCTCTGGACAGGAAGACGAGCGTGTAGCCGCAGCGCGCCGGCACACGCAATGGCCACCTCGTGCTAGCCTGCTTGCCTCGTCAATGAGGGGATAATCCCTGAGAGACATCTAGATCGATCCTCCCCCTCGCTCACTCTCCCCCTCGCCCTCCTCCTCTCTTTGGTCGCCAAGGCCGAGGCCACCATGACTGTGATGCCTCCATTTGCATGGTCACCGCACCCCCCCCACGCCTCGTTGGCTTATCCACCGGGTCAGCCTCGATGCCGTGGAGCTCCAAGATGAAGCACAAGACCGCGGGAGCACCACAACGCTGACACTGCGTCGTCTTCAACCTCGGATGCCGCCGGTCTTCGCCATCGATTCAACCATTGCAGACGCTCCCCGGCCTCGTCGTTGCCTCTGGTAGCCTCATCGCGAGCCTTGCTCTATTCCCCCCCTTCTTCCCTCGTCTTTTCCGCGCCATACACGTCCTTCTCGCAAGCTCCCGAGCTCGCCGTCATTGTGCATGTCATCACCATCGCTAGCAGCCCCATCTGACCAACCCGAGCATGCAGTCGTGCTCATCATGCTCCCAGGAAGCCGTAGCGCTCCTCGCCGCTCCCTCTAGTTCATCGTAGCACCGCAGCTGCACGTGCCCGGGCGTTGTTGCCGCCATAGCTCATCGCTGACATCCTTGCTGGCCGTCCCACGACCAAGTCACTGCCTCAATGAAATGCGGGCAAGCGGGGGCTCCCCTATCGTGCCCTCAGTGTGCCCATCCACTGGCTCTAGCGCCACTCCGGCAAGCCACCGTTGCGATCTGTGGTCGCTGGCATTTGACCGCTGGCTAATCCATAATTAACACTAATTAACCTCCATCCTGAGACACTGCCATGTGTGTCCCCTAACTAATTGAGCCCATGTTTATTTCTCTATTTAGATTAGTACCTAACCCACCGATCCCACTGGTCAGGTTTGACCACTGCCACGTAAATTTGACCGGCCCCACGGGTTAGTGTCATTGGCAAGCCCAGCCTGGGTAACAAAAGTATTTTCTGGCAATTTTGTTTACGAGAAATTCCATAAATGTCACACCCCGTGTTTGTATCACTTTGCTATGCTTGGATTTATAAAATTTGGAACCAATTAAAACTTTTTCAATGCATGAGCTTGTTTGAATTGTTGCGTGTTTGCTTGTTTGGTTGTTTGTGTATGGCACTCTTAGGTTCTACTCCTCTCCATATTCATCTTCCTTGATACAAACTTCTTGCCCAATGATCATGCCATGTGAATAGTACCCAAAACTATTTTCATCAAATATTATTTTGGCCAAAAAGGATTTATTCAAATTAGGTTTTCAAAAGCCCCTGAATTGAGGTTTGTACTACAAGTCCTCAAATTGGGTGGATACTTTTTTTCCAAAGACTTTATTTGGAACCTACTATATATATGACATCCCAAAACCACCAAATATAAATTTTAAATATTATTTTTCTATTTTATTTAAAGGCTTTTTCTGAAGGCCAGAAATGGTTTTTCATAGGGAAAAATTATTAAAATGCTTTAAAAATATTTGATAAAATTTAGGGAAACTCAGTGGACATATATTTTCCATATATATGAGTTTCAACACATGGTCATGTTCAAAATCATGGGCAAAACCCCTCAAAATCCTTTCTGCCCAAATCAATCTTTAGAAATATTTCTATAAGAAATATTCTCAATAAATTCCAGGAAAATTCCAGCAAGACACACATGTCATATGCGATGATCTTGGAAAGTTTCATTTCAATCCCAATTGTTTTGCTTCACCAAAATATTCCAAAACCATTCCTGTCCAGAACCAATTTTGAGCAACTTTACAGTGAGAAGTTTCTTCCCTTGACCCCAAACTTTGTGGGCATGATCTAAACCCCAAATAATGATGCTACACCAAGTGGTGGATTTGGGGGAAGTGAAATGCATGCCTAGATCTACAGAAACCAGATTCTGTTGATTTCTAGGGTTTTACAAAGTTACATTGTCAACTTTGCTCAAACCAGCTCAAACTTGGAGATCAACCTTATTTTTAACCACCACTTGACCCTATTAAAACTTAGGTCAAGCAAACTCCATTTTCTTGCCCAATCGTTGATCAAACACCTTCTGCATGATTGGTAAAAAAATATTTTGACCTCCTTCTGATGTTCTCCTTTACTTGAAACTTTTACCACAACCCCTTCTTGTTGCATTATACCTTCAGTAAGTCTTGCATGGCCTCAGCTCACTGATTGGTGGGGTAAAAACCCATTTTTACCTTCTGGACAGCATGACCAGCACCCATTTTTCCTCACCCTCCTCTCACCTCTACTCTACCTAGCTTCTCCTAGCTCCTAGAGCATCTACAGATCATCCAGGAGCTATGAGACATGCAGGGACGCGTCCAGAGCACGCAAGCCTGCCATGGCATGCCAAAGGCACGCTCTGGAGCGCGCTATAGTGCATGTTCGCACTGTAGCAGGAGCATCCCGAGGCCCCCCGACAGCATTGGGATGGGGGAAGCTGTCCCCCGAGATGCCCTCGACGTCCGCAACCCTCCAAGGCGCCGCCCCCCTCCTCCTTCTCTCTCCGGCGACCTCTGTCGCGCGTGCCTGAGCGCCGCCCGCATCCGCCAGTCACTGCCCGCGTCCCTGGAATGCTTCGTGCACGCTCTCCTTCCGCCTCTTCTTCCCCTGGTCGTGGACGTGCCCCAACAACGCCACAGACCCGCTCTCTCTCCCCCATGCCCTCCAGCGAGCGCTGCATCCTCGCCGGCGCACCACCGTTCGGTGGACTCGCGTCCACCTATAAAGAGGGCATCCCGAGCCTCTCTCTCCCCTCTGGAACCCCCCTCTCCTCCCTAATCGGGCACTAGAACCACCCATCCAAGCTCCCAGAGCCCCTGCTCCGAGATTGACCCAGAGCTCCGCCGCATCGGGACTCCGGCGATCTCCAGGTAGAACCCCCGTCCGGTCCTCCTTCTTCTTCAGTTGCTTGTCCCTCACCCCTCTGAGCCATTTCGCCCTCTTTCCTGTTCAGTTTGCAGTCGAAATCGGCGACCTCGAGCTCGGCTCGCCGGCGACCAGGGCCTTCCCGTCGACCAACTCCGGCACCTCCCGAACGGCGGCAGCCTCCTGAGCCCATTCCCGTGCACGCCTCCCCTCGTTGTGCCCTCCTTCGCCGCCGGTGAGCACCGCCACCCCCCTGGGCAGAGGAGGACGACGACCTGCCAGTGGGGCCAGGTCGTCAGCCTCCTACCTCTCTCCCGCGCCTCCCCTCTCTCTCTGGCCAATGGGCCCCGCCCGTCAGGTTTGAAACCTGACGCGCGCGGGGGCGCTGAGCCGCCTCGGCCGGCCCAGGCACAGTGGCATTTTTCTTTTTCTTTTCTGTGGGGTTTTCCAAAAATCCTGCAGGATTAAATAAAATTCCAATTCCAATAAAATTTCCACCATAATTCCTAGAATATTGTGTAGTATTTATTAGTGTCATTTGTGAAATTTTTTGAAAACCTTTTATGTACTGTTATATTTTAAAACCTATTTTAGGCATTTTTGCCTCTGTTAAAAATGGTTTTGAAAACCTTTTTCACCACAAAACCTTATGCAAATATTTTTAGAATAGCTTGTAGTATTTATCAGAGTAGAGTAACATTTCAAATGTAGATTTTGTGCTCTGTTTTGGTTGTGATGCTTATTATTACCGTTATTTATCGCGACGATAGATTGCGCTGTTGACGAGGGAGTTGGACCCGAAGATTTCGAAGACCCCGAAGACTTTGTTGAGCCAGGCAAGCAGCCCTTTGACCATGTTAAGAAACTTTTCATGCATGTCATATAGCACTTTATGTTCCGATGATGATCATGATGATGTGGTATCCCCTTCGGTGGGATGCCTCCGATACTTCCTTGTTGATACTTGCATCGTGCATGACCCTACCTCCTTATGAGGGTTATGCGGGTGGGGAGTAGTTAGGTTGCTAAGTAGTTGCTATGCAAAGTGGGACGGGAATATGCATGGTGATGGAAACAAAATGATTTCAAAGACTTTTCGAAAACCCCGTCGGGTGCCACTAATGCCCGAGGGAGATGATGTTCTGCTAGGTAACCACTTGAGAAAGAAGTGGTGTACCGGAGCAGGTTGTGTGTGTGTGTTTTCAAAAACGGAGAGATTTAAGATTTGCTGACCATCCCAACATTACATGTACAACCACGATACCCCTTATGGGACGGGGCTTTGTTGATTACTTTGATGGGTACTAGCATAGAGCCCGCATTACTAGTGGCGGGAGTAACGTGGTCACTCTCGATACGGGGTCGTGCCGGTACGGACGATCATGCGCAGTCTTCACAGGCACCGGGCACACCGTTGGTCCCTTCATGGATGGTACGATCTGGAGCGAGGCTCGTATGATGTACATCTTGAGGGATGTGTACCAATCGAGTGGACTCTTTGTTTAGTGTCATCAGGGGAAAGGCAATGTTCGGGTACTTACCTCGGGTATGGACAATACCGCGAGTCGTGGCTTGACACGAAAGTTTCCTGAGTCTTGTGGGTAAAGTGTGCAACCTCTGCAGAGTGTCAAACTATTCGAATAGCCGTGTCCACGGTCAAGGACAGTTGGAGGTCCTGCTTAAACTACGTCCGATGTTTTCACAAACTTGGTGTGTGTGTGTGTGTCTGTGTGTGTGTGTGTGTGTGTGTGTGTGTGTGTGTGTGCGTGTGTGTGTGTGTGTGTGTGTGTGTGTGTGTGTGTGTGTGTGTGTGTGTGTGAAAGCACAACATGCTCCCTTGGTGGTTTTGATAATTCATGACAACATACATTGTCTCTTGGACTAATACTTTTACCTAGTGTATTTTAGATAAAGTCCACAGAGAGGGCTGGCAAAAGGATTGTGGAGATTGTGGAAATACCCCAAGATGCAAGGAAATGGATTGGCAAAGCTTCAAGCAAGAGGACTCTACATTTTACTTTGTGAGAAATCACTTTGAGTCCATAGGAAAGCCAATACTATTAAAAGGGGGTAAGGTATTGTTGGTGAACAAAATGCTCATACGTGCACAAGTGATAGTCACCAAAAACACCCACAAGTTCTTCCACAAAAGTCTGTCCAAAGTCAAATATCCAAAATCGGTGCAACCAACACTTTCCACTCGGTGCCATCGATTCCCATACTCAGGGAGACATTAGCCAAACCCTAGACTTTCGGTGCAACCTATTCTGCTTCGGTGCCACCGAGTTTAGGTTGCCAACTTTCTGTTACGCAAATTCACAATATCGGTCCCACCGAGATTGTTGGATCGGCGTCACCGAGATTGGGCAATCTGACTGTTGGTCACCTTATCGGTGCAACCGAGTTTTATATATCGGTCTCACCGAGATTCAAACGTTGCCACCTTTTGGTCACTTCGGTACCACCGAGATTAACACATCGGTGTCACCGAGTTGGTCATTTTGTGTGTAACGGTTGGATTTTTGGGGATGCCTATATATACCCCTTCACCACCACCCACTCGAAAGAGAAGCACTCAGAACTATTCCATACTTGCCCCATCCAGTTTTCTGAGAGAGAGCCACCTACCCTTGTGTTGAGGTCAAGATCATCCACTCCAACCATATGGATATTGATTTCTAGCCTCCCCAAGTTGCTTTGCACCAATCCCATCTCTTCCACCAAGCCAAATTTGTGAGAGATTGATTGTGTGTTGAGGAGTCTATCATCTTGAAGCACAAGAGCAAGGAGTTCATCATCATTGCCGAGCCTATTACCTTTTGGAGGGTGGTGCCTCCTAGATTGGTTAGGTGTCTCTTGGGAGCCTCCTACTTCGTGTTGTGGAGTTGAACCAAGAAGTTTGTAAGGGCAATGAGATCGCCTACTTCGTTCAGATCTACCCATAGTGAGGCTAGTCCTTCGTGGACGGAAGCCGTTATGGAATAGTCAAGGTTGCTACTTCGTGGAACCTTATGGGTGGAGCCCTCCGTGGACTCTCGCGACCGTTACCCTCCGTGGGTTGAAGACTCCATAAAAATGGACATACGATAGCACCACCTATAGGAACCACGGGAAAAATCATCGTGTCTCCCATTGCGTTTGATCTACCTATCTCAACTCTTTACTTCATGTGCAATGTCTTTACTTTCCGCTGCCATATTTGTTGACATGCATGTGTAGGGCTATTAGACTTGCTAGTCTTGCTAAAACTGTTAAAATCTGCCAACCAAATAACTTGGGAAAAGGTTATGTTTTAAATTCCTGCGAGTAGTCTATTCACCCCCCTCTAGACACTCTTCTAGTGATCCCTCAATTGGTATCAGAGCCTTAGTCTCCATTGCTTCGGTTTTATCACCGAGGAGGAAGATGGATGTGTCTAGTATAGGGAGTTTCAGTTGTAGAGTGCCTATTCTTGATGGAGAGTACTATAGTCAATGGAAAACTTTGATGCTTGAGCTGTTTAATGAATTTCAATTGAGCAAATATGTTAAGTGCCCTTATGTGCCTCCCATTGATCCTTTACATCCCACACACGAAGAGGAAATTGATATGCTATGCAATCTTAGAACTGTTAATCTCATTGTTAGAGCATTGCCTAGAAATGTGCTTAATCAAATGAAGAATTTTGAATATGCTTACACTTTGTGGAATGACTTGGAGAAACGATATCCAAGTTATTCATTGAGTAATCTTGATGAAATTCTTCATAAAACTATTGCCTTCCACAAAATGACGCCGAGTGATCCCAAGTTTGATGATTGTCTATTTGAGCTTAGAGACCTCATGCGTGCTAAAGGAGATGTCACAACTATCAACAACATCGTTGTAGAAGCCATTTGCATTCATAAGTTTGAACATTGTCATGATCACAACCCTAACGAATCTCTTGTTCTTTATGACGAGGATTTCCCACTTGATGATGACAATGTGGAACATGGCTACTATGATGAAGATGAGCTGTTCGACATCGAGTATGAGAAGATCATGAAGAATCTAAGTCTTATGGCAAACTTCAAGGATTACATGTCCGGAGGAAAAGAGTGGATTCTCGATAGCGGATGTACCGATCATATGACCGGAGATAGAGAAATGTTTGAAGAGATCACACCAAACCATGGACCACGAAGGTACGTAACGTTTGGAGACAACTCCAAGGGTAAGGTACTTGGTCTTGGTAAGGTGGCCATATCCCATGATAGCTCTACTCAAAATGTTATGCTTGTTGAATCTCTTGGCTACAATCTTCTTTCCGTATCTAGACTTGCCGACTTTGGTTTTAATGTGCTATTCACGAAAGTAGATTGTCAAGTGTTTCGTCAAGATAATCATAAAATGGTCTTTACCGGTTTCCGTAGAGGTGATCTATACATTATCGATTTCACTAAGAGATCCAAACCTCGTACTTGTCTTACTGCAAAATCTTCTAAAGGTTGGCTTTGGCATAGAAGACTAGGACACGTTGGCATGCGTAATCTAGACAAGCTTATCAAAGGTGATCATATACTTGGTGTTAAAGATGTTATCTTTGACAAATATAGACTTTGTAGTGCTTGTCAAGAAGGAAAGCAAGTAGGTGGAAGTCATCCCGTTAAGAATATCATGACTACTAGGAGACCACTCGAGTTACTTCACATGGATCTTTTTGGTCCCAATGCTTACAAGAGTCTCGGTGGAAATTCCTATGGTCTAGTTATAGTTGATGATTTTTCCAGATTTACGTGGGTATTCTTTCTTGATGATAAGTCGCGGGTTCAAAAGATCTTCAAGAACTTCGTTCGCAAAGCGCAAAATCAGTTTGAAGTGAAGATCAAGAAGGTTCGGAGCGATAACGGATCGGAGTTCAAGAATACCCATGTGGATACCTTTCTTGACGAAGAAGGTGTTTCACATGAGTTCTCGGCTACGTACACACCTCAACAAAATGGAGTTGTTGAGAAGAAGAACCGGACGCTTATTGAGATGGCGAGAACGATGCTTGATGAATACAAGACGCCAAGACACTTTTGGGCAGAAGCCGTGGAAACAGCATGTCATGCCACAAACCGACTTTACTTGCACAAGCTTCTCGGTAAAACGGCATACGAGCTACTCACCGGTAACAAACCCCAAGTTGGATACTTTCGGGTATTCGGCTCAAAGTGCTACATCCTTGATAAGCATCGTCGTACTAAATTTGCTCCTAAATCTCATGAAGGATTCCTACTTGGTTACGGATCGAACTCTCACACTTACCGTGTCTACAACAACTTCACTCGAAAAGTTGAAGAGACGGTAGATGTGAAGTTTGATGAATCTAATGGTTCGCAAGTCGAACAATTGCCAAATGATGTAGGTGATAAGGAACCTTCGGAAGCTATTCAAGACTTGTCCATCGGCAAGATTCGTCCCATGGAGGTGAAGGAAAGTACTTCATCAACTCAAGTGGAAGCCCCTACTTCACGTCAAGGTGAACCACAACATGACATGGAGGCATCCACAAGCGGTACACGACAAGATGATGAAGAGGAGGAAGTGCATCATGAAGATCCACCACAACCTCCTTCACCACCTCAAGGAAACGACACCTTCAACAACAACGAAGATGAAGGAGATGATGATGAAGAAGAAGCTCCACCATCCAACAATCGGAAGCTGACCCGAGTTCGAGCACAAGTGACCAAGAACCATCCCCTAAACCAAATCTTTGGTGATATACAAAGAGGGAGAATCACTCGCTCTAAAACTCGTCTAGCTAACTTTTGTGAGCATTATTCTTTCATCTCTAGCATTGAGCCCTTGAAGGTAGAACAAGCTCTTGAAGACGCGGATTGGGTGAACGCGATGCATGAAGAGCTTCACAACTTCGAGAGGAACGAAGTGTGGACACTCGTTGAAAAGCCCAAGGATGAGCAAAATATCATCGGAACCAAATGGGTGTTTCGGAACAAGCAAGACGAAGACGGTCAAGTCGTACGGAACAAGGCTCGTCTCGTAGCCCAAGGATATACGCAAGTCGAAGGTATGGACTACGGTGAGACCTACGCCCCCGTCGCTAGACTTGAAGCTATTCGCATTCTTCTTGCCTATGCTAATCACCATGATATCACGCTTTATCAAATGGACATTAAAAGTGCCTTTTTAAATGGTGAGATTGAAGAAGAAGTCTATGTTAAGCAACCACCTGGCTTTGTGAATCCTAAGAAACCTAATCATGTTTACAAGCTTCGTAAAGCTCTTTATGGTCTTAAGCAAGCCCCTCGTGCTTGGTACAAATGCTTAACGAAGTTTCTCATTGAAAAAGGATTTGAAATTGGTAAAATTGATGCAACCTTATTCACTAAGAGAGTTAATGGTGAATTATTTGTGTGCCAAATCTATGTGGATGATATTATCTTTGGATCTACTAACCCACAATTTAGTGAAAGATTTGGAAGGTTGATGTCCGAGAAGTATGAGATGTCCATGATGTGTGAGCTGAAATTCTTTCTTGGTTTGCAAATCAAGCAAACTAGAGAAGGAACTTTCATCTCTCAAACTAAGTATACCAAGGACTTGATCAAGAAGTTCAACATGCAGGAGTGCAAAGGTATGAAAACTCCCATGCCTACTAGTGGACATGTTGATCTTACCAAGGAGGATGAACCGGTTGATCAAAAAGTTTATCGGTCTATGATTGGTTCATTACTATATCTATGTGCCTCTCATCCCGATATTATGCTTAGTGTTTGCATGTGTGCTAGATATCAAGCTGCACCTTAAGAGTGTCATCTTTTGGCCGTGAAACATATTGTGAGATATTTGATACAAACACCAAACTTTGGCATTTGGTATCCCAAGGGATCTTCCTTTAACCTTGTTGGCTATTCCGATTCGGACTATGCCGGTGACAAGGTTGATAGAAAATCCACCTCGGGTACTTGTCAATTTCTTGGCAGATCTCTTGTGTCTTGGTCCTCCAAGAAACAAAACTCGGTATCTCTATCTACTGCCGAAGTTGTGTATATTGCTGCTGGATCTTGTTGTGCACAATTACTATGGATGACACAAATGCTTAAGGACTATGGAATCCATGTTAAACATGTTCCATTACTTTGTGACAATGAAAGTGCTATTAAAATTGGTCATAATCCTGTGCAACATTCTCGAACTAAACATATTCAAGTTAGACATCATTTCATTCGTGATCATGTTGCCAAAGGAGATATTTATCTTAAGCATGTTCGCACTAACAAGCAATTGGCTGATATCTTCACCAAGCCACTTGATGAGAAAACATTCTGTTATTTGAGGAGTGAGTTGAACATCATTGATGCTTCAAACTTGAGCTAGACTCACTCGTTTGCATGCAAGGGCATGAGCTTTCTTGATACTTCCATGATACTCCTAACATGTTATCTTTGCCATGGAATTCTATGCTCCCTTGTATTGCATCTAACCATTTTGTAGGTACTTGGAAGAATTTCATTCCACAAGATTGCCATCAACTCAAATCATAAGCAATCTTGTCATGACCAAGTATCCATAACCCCTCTTGGTGATGGAAGGAAGAAGACAACTCAACCATATCCTTGACATATACTTGATGTGATCATATTTGCTAAATCTCAATTGGTATCATGTCAAATGGATATATCTATTGTTCTTCCTTGCATGACTAACCTATGTAGGTGACAAGTGTACTAAAACGAGAAGGATTGCTCCCAACTCAAGATGATCTTCATCAACCTCGAGCATCCTCAACAAGTTCACCTACAAGCCACGTCATCAACATCACTCAAAGGTATGTACTCATATCCTTGAAAAGGCTTTACTCCAAGCCATGAGCTAAAGCAACTCAAGTGATATGAAGACATCAAATGCTTAATCGAAAAATGGTAACCCCATTTTGAGCTTAACGTAGAGTATGACCTATGATCAAGTATTCTTGCTTTGCTCCTAAGTCAATATACTCTAATATAGGTGACCTAGTCACTGCCCATCATCTAGTTAAGTATTTTGGATGGTTCATTCTCTATTTTGCAAGATTTCTTGGAACCACTCAAATCTTCTCTAGTTGATATTCTCTTGTAAAGTCTTTTGCAATTCTTTTGAAAATTTCTTTTGACTCTGTGTTATTGGCAAAGTTTGAGAAATCTCGATTTCATATCCCACTGCCAAGTTTCTGTTTTAGCCTCAGAGCCGCTGATACAAATAACTCGGTTCTACCGAATTAGCAGATGAGCTGCACCATAAAATCTCGGTACCACCGATTTGTTTGTCTCGGAGTCACCGATTGTTTTCTTTTCTTATTTGTGTTCGCAGTTGTAAATCTATGTTTCTTCTGTGATCTTCAAGTGATGATTTTGTTACTTCGATGATCCCTTCTTATAAAAAAATCTTAGGGGGAGAAATTCTTTATTCAAGGATCCCTAGCTCAAAGGAGGAGAAGTCTTACAAAATCTCAAGGGAGAGAAATTATTTTCCATGATTCCCTCAGTTTTCATTTCTATGAACCCTACATTCAATGACCCTTGTTCTCAAGGATCCCTTCTTATCAATGATCCCTGTATCTATCCTTGTGTATGACCTTTTTGGGAATTAATGCCAAAGGGGGATAATAACAAAGCTTCATGCTAAAGGGAGATACATGCTTATGCAAAGGGGGAGATATGATCAAGGGGGAGAGTGAATATCAATGTTTATACTTTCATAACCAGGGTGAGAACACCAAAGTAGGGGGAGAAAAGTCTTACATAAGTTGTATGGTGATCATCTTAGATTTTTCTCACCCTATCCAATCCCAATATCTACATGCTAAGATTCAGGGGGAGAGGATGATCTTCTACTTTCATATCTAAGGGGAGAAAGCTCTAAATGATCTTGGAGACATATCAATCTTAAGAAATACTATCTTTTATATGTTCTCCATATCTTGGTACTTTTGAGTTCTATTGCCTTGTTGATTGGTAGAATACTCTTGTGTTTCCTAACATTGTTTTCTCAAGTGTATTTCTACTACAAGAATGCTCAAGAACTCAAGGTAAGTATATGCATCATATCTTTGATCAAGATGATCTCTTGCTTCTTGCACATATTGTTTGCAAGAGTGAAGTCTTGAACAAGGATACATCTCATTCATATATATTTGATGCATATAGCCAAGATACACATGACTTCTCATATCACTTCTACTATATGTGTGTCCATGCATTCCAAAGCAACTATCCTTTAAAGGGATTGCACACATTTAGCGGGAGCAAATCTAAGTCATGTGTCTCTCAAAGTCTTCATTATATCCATGCATGTCTTTATTTGAAACTTTGATTGTATGTTGTCATCAATTACCAAAAAGGGGGAGATTGAAAGCACAACAAGCTCCCATGGTGGTTTTGATAATTCATGACAACATACATTGTCTCTTGGACTAATACTTTTACCTAGTGTATTTCAGATAAAGTCCATAGAGAGGGCTGGTAAAAGGATTGTGGAGATTGTGGAAATACCCCAAGATGCAAGGAAATGGATTGGCAAAGCTTCAAGCAAGAGGACTCTACATTTTACTTTGTGAGAAATCACTTTGAGTCCATAGGAAAGCCAATACTATTAAAAGGGGGTAAGGTACTGTTGGTGAACAAAATGCTCATACGTGCACAAGTGATAGTCACCAAAAACACCCACAAGCTCTTCCACAAAAGTCTGTCCAAAGTCAAATATCCAAAATCGGTGCAACCAACACTTTCCACTCGGTGCCACCGATTCCCATACTCAGACAGACATTAGTCAAACCCTAGCCTTTCGGTGCAACCAATTCTGCTTCGGTGCCACCGAGTTTAGGTTGCCAACTTTCTGTTACGCAAATTCACAATATCGGTCCCACCGAGATTGTTGGATCGGCGTCACCGAGATTGGGCAATCTGACTGTTGGTCACCTTATTGGTGCAACCGAGTTTTATATATCGGTCTCACCGAGATTCAAAAGTTGCCACCTTTTGGTCACTTCGGTACCACCGAGATTAACACATCGGTGTCACCGAGTTGGTCATTTTGTGTGTAACGGTTGGATTTTTGGGGATGCCTATATATACCCCTTCACCACCACCCACTCGAAAGAAAAGCACTCAGAACTATTCCATACTTGCCCCATCCAGTTTTCTGAGAGAGAGCCACCTACCCTTGTGTTGAGGTCAAGATCATCCACTCCAACCATATGGATCTTGATTTCTAGCCTCCCCAAGTTGCTTTCCACCAATCCCATCTCTTCCACCAAGCCAAATCTGTGAGAGAGTGATTGTGTGTTAAGGAGTCTATCATCTTGAAGCACAAGAGCAAGGAGTTCATCATCATTGCTGAGCCTATTACCTTTTGGAGGGTGGTGCCTCCTAGATTGGTTAGGTGTCGCTTGGGAGCCTCCTACTTCATGTTGTGGAGTTGAACCAAGAAGTTTGTAAGGGCAATGAGATCGCCTACTTCGTTCAGATCTACCCATAGTGAGGCTAGTCCTTCGTGGACGGAAGCCGTTATGGAATAGTCAAGGTTGCTACTTCGTGGACCCTTATGGGTGGAGCCCTCCGTGGACTCTCGCGACCGTTACCCTCCGTGGGTTGAAGACTCCATAAACGTGGACGTATGATAGCGCCACCTATCGGAACCACGGGAAAAAATCATCGTGTCTCCAATTGCGTTTGATCTACCTATCTCAACTCTTTACTTCATGTGCAATGTCTTTACTTTCCGCTGCCATATTTGTTGACATGCATGTGTAGGGCTGTTAGACTTGCTAGTCTTGCTAAAACTGTTAAAATCTGCCAACCAATTAACTTGGGAAAAGGTTATGTTTTAAATTCCTGCTAGTAGTCCATTCACCCCCCTCTAGACACTCTTCTAGTGATCCCTCAGTGTGTGGATGACACAAGGATGAAACTTGGGCTAAGTCCGATGACTTGGCACAATGATGAACATGAGATGTTCAACCCCTGCTTATGATGAAAACTAAGGCTTGTTCACGTGAATACCTGTCAACAGCTGATGCATGCCTATTCAAGTTACTTGATCATATCATTGCACTTAAAATTAGCTTTCTGCAAAACTTACCTACTTAGTGCTATATCATGCATTGTTGTACCTTGTTCCAAAACATGGGTTGCTTGCGAGTATATTCAAAGTACTCATTGGCTTGCCACTGGTTATTTAATTGGCCAGGCATGGAAGAGCAGGAGTATGGTGAAGAGTTCGTTGGTGACGAACATGCGAACTAGGACGCTTCCCAGTCAGAATGCCTGTAGGTTTAAGGCAGATGGCATGGGTTCACGCTTCCAATCAAGATTTCCGCTGCTTGTTATGTTTAAGTGTGTGGCCCTTGCGTCCCTATCTATGTAAGACTTGACCTCCATGGTCTTTATTTGTGTAAGACGCTAAGTGTGGATGTAAGACTCTTGTTATTTAGCTTCTCTGTGTTCAGTGAGCATTGATCTCTTGGATCACTGTACACGTGCATTCGGTGATCACGACTTATGAGTCGGGGTCCCCACAGAGCTGGTATCAGAGCCATCCTGACTGTAGGAAGCCCTTAGTTAGCATGGACGTTAGTTAGGATGAAACCATTTTCAAAACTACACCCGACACCTATACTTAGGAGTTTCTGCACTTATTACCTCTTCTATTCTTCACATGGCACTCTACTGACTCTCCTCCCTTCAAACCCTTGTAGATGGCCGTCGTACCTGAAGCCCTCCTAGCATCCGGCTTTCCCCTACTCCTTGAGGATAGCCTGGAGAAGTGCCAGTATCGTCGATCACCCGTTTTCCTCTACCACGAGCACTGGGTCGATGCTGTCACGAAGGAGTACCACGTTGATGTGGTTGTGAAGGCAAACGACTCCCCGACCAGTTGGTTCTTCGAAGGACCACAGATGGAGACCCTAGCACTCGCAGTCGAGACAGCTGCACGAAAGGCACTCCTACACCTTCGAGACATCATTCCAGAGATGGCCGACGAGCCAGCTACTCGCTACCTACCCTTCAGGAAGGAGGATCTTGGTGAGAGTTGGACACTGATCCCATCCAAGGAGGATGGCACACCGCTCAGGTTCCAGACCTACTTCAGCCTCTCCACCGATAGTCTGGTTCACAACTTGATTAAGGAGTCCGCGAAGCTCCACGAGGAACTTCACCACACCCGAGAGTTACTTCGTCAAGCCAAGACGAAGCCAGACAAGATCAAGAAGGATGGAGCCCCCGAGGGACGACCAGTTGTCGCTTATCGAGGAGGAGTACCCCCAGCTAGAGATGCACCCACACGTCGTCATCGCATGAGTCACTGAGCTCTTCACTGAGCCACCGACGAAGCGTCGTTGGGATGGGCCTCCTCGTTCTCCGACCCCTTCGACCGGAAACGATGCCCGTTCGGATGATGAGCAGGAGGAACACCCAGAGGAGCGTGACTACGAGACCGAGCACTCCACCACCTGAGTCCGAGAACCCCTAGGGTAGGATCAGTCATGCACCCCTCATGCGAAGTCGAGTCCGTGTAATGGTTCATATGAAACCATGTGTGCTTATTGTTTTCTTTTGTTGTTTTTGATCCGATGCAAGTCACGCTTTTGCCTTAGGCAACATGTAAGCGAGTCCATCGTTTATCTTATCTTAATATTTGTGTTGGTCTTTCGACCTTTGTTTTACCACACTTGCACTATACCAACCCCCTTAGGCGCGCTTTCTCCGTCATTGCTTTTCCTCTCGTCTATCCCAGTTATTTGACTTGGCTGCTCCAAACAGGATGGTGACTGCAACCCGCAATAGCTTCTTCACCAACCCTGAAGCTGGCAACTCCAGCCAGCAACAGGGAGCTGGTGGGACTGCTCAGGCTGGAGGACACCAGGAGCAGCCACAAGGCGACATTCCCCCGCCACCACCTCCACCCGAGAACATGAGCATAACTCAGTTTCTCCAAGTTCTCCGGGAGGAACGCCAAGCCAACACTGCTGCTATCCAGCAGATGGCCCAAGTCCTTGTGAACAACCAGCAGCAAGGCAGGAACGGCAATGGCCGTTCCACTCTGTCTGAGTTCATGAGGAATTCGCCCCCAACCTTCATTGAGACTGCTAAACCACTGGATGCCGATGACTGGATCCGCACCATCAAGGACCTCCTTGCACTGGTCAATTGCAATGAGGATCGTGAGAAGATGATGTATGCCTCTCACTGCCTCGGAGGTACCGCCAGAGCTTGGTGGGATGGATTCAAGGTCATGCAAGGCGATCGTGTGATCACCTGGGATAACTTCAAGGAAGGGTTCCGCACCGCCCACATTCCTTCTGGGATCATGGCTATCAAGAAGAGAGAATTCCGAGCACTGAAGCAAGGAAGTGGCTCTGTCAAGGAGTATATGCAGAAGTTCAACCTGCTGTCAAGGTATGCACCTGAAGATGTCAACACGGAGGCTGCTAAGATGGAACGCTTCATGGAAGGACTTCAGCAGACCCTGCAGTATCAGCTCATCGTCTGCGACTGTCGGACCTTCTTCGACCTAGTGAACAAGGCCCTCATGCTGGAAGACAAGCGTCGTGCCATAGACGACACTCACAAGCGCAAGATGATTAGCAAGGGTAGTTCCAGCAACCAGAAGCCTCGCCCCTGGCAGCCAGCCCCAGCCAAGCCAACCTATCAGCCGTAGCAGGCTAGGCCTCCTGCACCTCGTCTGAGCTACCAGCCTCAGCAGTATGCCAATCCCAGGCCAGCTTACAACAACCCCAATAACAACAACGGTGGCAGAAACTACAACAACAACAACAACAACAACAACCCTGGTCAAGTCACTTGCTTTGGATGTGGTCAGCCGGGACACATCTCTAGGAAGTGTCCCAACAAGAACCCAGATGCACCGTGCCCCAATGCGCCAAACCAAGGTCAAGGCCGTGGAGCACCACCAAGGAACCCAGCACCCCGCAACCAGCCCAACAATGGCAAGGGTCGTGTGAATCACGTCACCGCTGAGGAAGCCCAGGAAGACCCGGACGTCATACTGGGTACGTTCCTCGTCAACTCAACCCCAGCAACCGTACTGTTTGATTGTGGAGCTTCGCATTCTTTTGTCACCCAAAAGTTTGCACTAGAGAGTGGCATGAAACCTACACCCCTGGGTAGTCGTATGTTGATACAAACCCCGGGATCAGTTATGAAGTCCGGGATAGGTTGTAAAGGAGTTGAGGTTAACATCAACGGGGTAGACTTCCTAGCAGACCTTATCGTCCTGAAGTCAGAAGGCTTGGACGTGATCCTAGGCATGGACTGGTTAACCAAGCACAGAGGCTTGTTAGACTGTGCCAAGAGGATTGTTACCATGACCAATAGCCAAGGAGTGGAAGTCAAGTATGTTCCCAACCCTGCCTCCGCTCAAGCCCCTCAGGCTAATTGCCTGTCGGGAATTGAGTTGGATCAAGTGCCTGTGGTATGCGAATACCCCGATGTTTTTCCTGATGAGCTGCCCGGAATGCCTCCTGACCACGACATTGAGTTCATCATTGAGCTAATGCCCGGAGCAGGACCCATCTATAAGAAGCCCTATAGAATGGGATCCGAAGAGTTGGTTGAACTAAAGAAGCAACTGGCAGAGCAGCTCAGAAAAGGATTCATTCGCCCTAGTGCCTCTCCTTGGGGGTCACCTGTTCTATTTGTGTCAAAGAGGGACGGAATTATCCGAATCTGTGTCGATTACCGTTCCCTCAATGAGGTCACAATAAAGATCAAGTACCCAGTCCCCAAGATTGAAGACCTGTTCGATCAGCTGAATGGAGCCAAGGTGTTTTCCAAGATCGACCGCAGGTCAGGGTACTACCAGCTGAAGATCAGACCCCAAGACATTCCGAAGACGGCGTTTGTAACCCGGTATGGCATGTATGAATATACGGTCATGTCATTTGGGTTAACCAATGCCCCAGCCTACTTCATGTACCTCATGAACAAAGTCTTCATGGAGTACTTGGACAAGTTTGTTGTCGTCTTCATTGATGGCATACTCATCTTTTCCAAGTCAGAAGAAGAGCATGAGCAACACTTGAGATTGGTCCTAGACAAGCTTCAAGAGCACCAGCTTTATGCCAAGTTCAGCAAATGTGAGTTCTGGCTGCATGAAGTTGGATTCTTGGTTCATGTGTTGACTGCAGAAGGATTGTTAGTGGATCCTGCCAAGATCGAAGCTGTGACTAAATGGCAATCCCCAACCAATGTGAAGGAAGTTAGAAGCTTCCTCGGACTCGCGGGATATTACCGCAAGTTCGTTGAAGGATTCTCGAGCATTGCCCGACCCATGACTCAGCTTTTGAAGAAGGACAAGAAGTTCGAATGGACGGAGAAGTGTGAAGAAAGCTTCCAAGAGCTCAAGAAGAGATTGACCACAGCCCCAGTTTTGGCCACCCCCGATATTCACAAGGAGTTTGTGATATATTGTGATGCATCGAGAACCGGGCTTGGAGGTGTTCTGATGCAAGAAGGCAGAGTCGTAGCATATCTATCCAGACAGCTACGTCCTCACAAAGAGAACTATGCTACTCATGACCTTGAGTTGGTAGCCGTAGTTCATGCCTTGAAGACATGGCGACATTACCTTCTGGGGAAGCGATGTGAGATATACACAGACCAGAAGAGTTTGAAGTATATTTTCACTCAGAAGGAATTGAACATGAGGCAGCGAAGATGGTTGGAGTTGATCAAGGACTATGACCTCAGTGTTCAATACCACCCTGGAAAGGCTAATGTGGTAGTTGATGCCTTAAGCAGAAAGGCTTATTCCTTGAATGCTATGATTAAGGAAAGGCTACCCGCCCTATATGAAGAACTTGAAAGCTTCGGCTTGGAACTATTTGCACCTGGATTCCTAGCCAACCTCGAAGCAAGGCCTACATTGATGGATGATATTAAGGAAGCCCAGAAGGGACACGAGAGCATTGAAGGCATCAAGAGGAAGATCAAGGCAGGCAAGGCCCCAGGATTCTCAGTGGATGAACAAGGAGTTGTATGGTTCGGGAATCGCATCTGCGTACCCAACAGAGAAGAGCTCAAGAACTTGATCTTGCAAGAAGCTCATGACACTCCATATTCCATCCATCCTGGAGGAACCAAGATGTACCAAGACCTCAAGGCAAGATTCTGGTGGCATGGCATGAAACGGGAGATAGGCACCTTTGTCGCTAAGTGTGACATATGCCAGAGAATCAACGCTGAGCATCAGCGACCCGCTGGACTATTGCATCCTCTCAAAGTGCCTGAATGGAAGTGGGACAAGACCGGGATGGATTTCATCACCGGATTACCAAGGTCGAGCAAGGGACATGATTCTATCTGGGTAATTGTCGATCACCTGACCAAGGTAGCCCACTTCATTCCTGTCAAGACCACCTATGATGGCAACAAGCTAGCCACCCTTTACGTCGAGCGTATTGTGAGCCTCCACGGAGTTCCGAAGGAGATCGTTTCTGACCGAGGTACCCAGTTCACCTCGAGGTTCTGGAAGAAGTTTCAAGAAGCGATGGGAACCAAGCTATCCTTCAGCACTGCCTTTCACCCCCAGACCGGAGGACAGACAGAACGAGTAAATCGGATACTCGAAGACATGCTCCGTGCTTGTGTTCTGGCGTATGGAGCTAAGTGGGAAGATTGATTACCATTCGCCGAGTTCTCCTAGAACAACAGCTACCAGCCAAGCCTTCAGATGGCACCATTTGAGGTGTTGCATGGACGTAAGTGCCGCACTCCCCTCAATTGGTCAGAAACCGGAGAAGGATTAGTCTTTGGATCAGAAATCCTCCGCGAAGCTGAAGAGCAAGTTCAACTCATCTGAGAGCGTCTCGAGACCGCCAAGTCAAGACAGAAGAGTTGCGCCGACTCTCACCGCCGAGAAGTGAACTTCTGTGTCGGTGACCATGTCTACCTCCGAGCCACGCCTCTCAAAGGAACCAAGCGTTTCCACGTCAAGGGAAAACTTGCACCAAGATACATCGGCCCCTTCAAGATCACCACCAAGCGAGGATAAGTTGCCTACCAGCTAGAGCTACCTTTCGAGCTATCAGACATACACAACGTGTTCCACGTGTCACAGCTCCGTAAGTGCCTTCAAGTTCCCAACCGCCCTAACCTCTACAAGGATATCGATCATCAAGCCATCGACCTTCAGCTAGACCTCACATATCGTGAGAGGCCAGTCCGTATTTTGGATGAAGCGGAGCGTTGCACCCGAAGCCGAACCATCAAATACTTCAAGGTCCAATGGAGCAACCACACTGAAGCTGAAGCAACCTGGGAGCGTGAAGACTATCTTAGATCTGAGTTCCCTTATCTTTTTAGCGCTTAGCCGAGGAATCTCGGGGACGAGATTCTTGTAAGGGGGGTAGGTATGTCACACCCTGTGTTTGTATCACTTTTCTGTGCTTGGATATATAAAATTTGGAACCAATTAAAACTTTTTCAGTGCATGAGCTTGTTTGAATTGTTGCTTGTTTGCTTGTTTGGTTGTTTGTGTATGGCACTCTTAGGTTCTACTCCTCTCCATATTCATCTTCCTTGATACAAACTTCTTGCCCAATGATCATGCCATGTGAATAGTACCCAAAACTATTTTCATCAAATATTATTTTGGCCAAAAAGGATTTATTCAAATTAGGTTTTCAAAAGCCCCTGAATTGAGGTTTGTACTACAAGTCCTCAAATTGGGTGGATCCTTTTTTTCCAAAGACTTTATTTGGAACCTACTATATATATGACTTCCCAAAACCACCAAATATAAATTTTAAAGATTATTTTGCTATTTTATTTATAGGCTTTTTCTTAAGGCCAGAAATGGTTTTTCATAGGAAAAAATTATTTAAATGCTTTAAAAATATTTGATAAAATTTAGGGAAACTCAGTGGACATATATTTTCCATATATATGAGTTTCAACACATGGTCATGTTCAAAATCATGGGCAAAACCCCTCAAAACCCTTTCTGCCCAAATCAATCTTTTGAAATATTCTCAATAAATTCCAGGAAAATTCCAGCAAGACACACATGTCATATGTGATGATCTTGCAAAGTTTCATCTCAATCCCAATTGTTTTGATTCACCAAAATATTCCAAAACCATTCCTGTCCAGAACCAATTTTGAGCAACTTTACATTGAGAAGTTTCTTCCCTTGACCCCAAACTTTGTGGGCATGATCTAAACCCCAAATAATGATGCTACACCAAGTGGTGGATTTGGGGGAAGTGAAATGCATGCCTAGATCTACAAAAACCATATTCTGTTGATTTCTAGGGTTTTACAAAGTTACATTGTCAACTTTGCTCAAACCAGCTCAAACTTGGAGATCAACCATATTTTTAACCACCACTTGACCCTGTTAAAACTCGGGTCAAGCAAACTCCATTTGCTTGCCCAATCGTTGATCAAACACCTTCTGCATGATTGGTAAAAACATGTTTTGACCTCCTTCTGATGTTCTCCTTTAATTGAAACTTTTACCACAACCCCTCCTTGTTGCATTCTACCTTCAGTAAGTCTTGCATGGCCTCAGCTCACTGATTGGTGGGGTAAAAACCCATTTTTAGCTTCTGGACAGCATGACCAGCACCCATTTTTCCTCCCCCTCCTCTCACCTCTATTCTCCCTAGCTTCTCCTAGCTCCTAGAGCATCTACAGATCATCCAGGAGCTATGAGACATGCAGGGACGCGTCCAGAGCACGCAAGCCTGCCATGGCATGCCAAAGGCACGCTCTGGAGCGCGCTACAGTGCATGTCCGCACTGTAGCAGGAGCATCCCGAGGCCCCCCGACAGCATTGGGATGGGGGAAGCTGTTCCCCGAGATGCCCTCGATGTCCGCAACCCTCCAAGGCACCGCCCCCCTCCTCCTTCTCTCTCCGGCAACCTCTGTCGTGCGTGCCCGAGCGCCGCCCGCGTCCGCCAGTCACTGCCCGCGTCCCTGGCCCGCCTCGTGCACGCTCTCCTTCTCCCTCTTCTTCCCCTGTTCGTGGACGTGCCCCAGCAATGCCACATACCCGCTCTCTCTCTCCCCCATGCCCTCCAGCGAGCGTTGCATCCTCGCCGGCACACCACCGTTCGGTGGACTCGCGTCCACCTATAAAGAGGGCATCCCGAGCCTCTCTCTCCCCGCTGGAACCCCCCTCTCCTCCCTAATCGGGCACTAGCACCACCCATCCAAGCTCCCAGAGCCCTTGCTCCGAGATCGACCCGGAGCTCCGCCGCATCGGGACTCCAGCGATCTCCAGGTAGAAGCCCCCTCCGGTCCTCCTTCTTCTTCAGTTGCTCCTCCCTCACCCCTCTGAGCCATTTCCCCCTCTTTCCCATTCGGTTTGCAGTCGGAATCGGCAACCTCGAGCTCGGCCCGAAGCACCTCCACCGCGGGACCTCGTCGCCGGCGACCAGGGCCTTCCCGTCGACCAACTCTGGCACCTCCCGAACGGCGGCAGCCTCCTGAGCCCATTCCCGTGCACACCTCCCCTCGCCGTGCCCTCCTTCGCCGCCGGTGAGCGCCGCCGCCCCCCCTGGGCAGAGGAGGACGACGACCTGCCAGTGGGGCCAGGTCGTCAGCCTCCCACCTCTCTCCCGCGCCTTCCCTCTCTCTCTCTGGCCAACGGGCCACGCCTGTCAGGAGCCGCCTGGGCCGCCTGTTGGCTAGGCCGGTCCATCTGCTGGCCGGTTCTGGCCCAGGCACAGTGGCATTTTTCTTTTTCTTTTCTGTGGGGTTTTCCAAAAATCCTGCAGGATTAAATAAAATTCCTATTCCAATAAAATTTCCACCATAATTCCTAGAATATTGTGTAGTATTTATTAGTGTCATTTGTGAAAAAATTTGAAAACCTTTTATGTACTGTTTTATTTTAAAACCTCTTTTAGGCATTTTTGCCTCTGTTAAAAATGGTTTTGAAAACCTTTTTCACCACAAAACCTTAAAAAATGTTTTTAGAATAGTTTGTAGTATTTATCAGAATAGAGTAACATTTTAAATGTAGATTTGTGCTCTGTTTTGGTTGTGATGCTTATTATTACCGTTATTTATCGCGGCGATAGATTGCGCTGTTGACGAGGGAGTTGGACCTAAAGATTTCGAAGACCCCAAAGACTTTGTTGAGCCAGGCAAGCAGCCCTTTGACCATGTTAAGAAACTTTTCATGCATGTCATATAGCACTTTATGTTCCGATGATGATCATGATGATGTGGTATCCCCTTCGGTGGGATGCCTCCGATACTTCCTTGTTGATACTTGCATCGTGCATGACCCTACCTCCTTATGAGGGTTGTGCGGGTGGGGAGTAGTTAGGTTGCTAAGTAGTTGCTACGCAAAGTGGGACGGGAATATGCATGGTGATGGAAACAAAATGATTTCAAAGATTTTTCGAAAACCCCGTCGGGTGCCACTAATGCCCGAGGGAGATGATGTTGTGCTAGGTAACCACTTGAGAAAGAAGTGGTGTACCGGAGCAGGTTGTGTGTGTGTTTTCGAAAATGGAGAGATTTAAGATTTGCTGACCATCCCAACCTTACATGTACAACCACGATACCCCTTATGGGACGGGGCTTTGTTGATTACTTTGATGGGTACTAGCATAGAGCCCGCATTACTAGTGGCGGGAGTGACGTGGTCACTCTCGATACGGGGTCATGCTGGTACGGACGATCATGCGCTGTCTTCACAGGCACCGGGCACACCGTTGGTCCCTTCATGGATGGTACGATATGGAGCGAGGCTAGTATGATGTACATCTTGAGGGTTGTGTACCAATCGAGTGGACTCTTTGTTTAGTATTGTCAGGGGAAAGGCAATGTTCGGGTACTTACCTCGGGTATGGACAATACCGCGAGTCGTGGCTTGACACGGAAGTTTCCCGAGTCTTGTGGGTAAAGTATGCAACCTCTGCAGAGTGTTAAACTATTCGAATAGCCGTGTCCACGGTCAAGGACAGTTGGAGGTCCTGCTTAAACTATGTCCGATGTTTTCACAAACTTGGTGTGTGTGTGTGTGTGTGTGTGTGTGGATGACACAAGGATGAAACTTGGGCTAAGTCCGATGACTTGGCACGATGATGAACATGAGATGTTCAACCCCTGCTTATGATGAAAACTAAGGCTTGTTCACATGAATACCAGTCAACAGCTGATGCATGCCTATTCAAGTTACTTGATCATATCATTGCACTTAAAATTAGCTTTCTGCAAAACTTACCTACTTAGTGCTATATCATGCATTATTGTACCTTGTTCCAAAACTTGGGTTGCTTGCGAGTACATTCATAGTACTCATTGGCTTGCCACTGGTTATTTAATTGGCCAGGCATGGAAGAGCAGGAGTATGGTGAAGAGTTCGTTGGTGACGAACATGAGAACTAGGACGCTTCCCAGTCAGAATGTCTGTATGTTTAAGGCAGATGGCATGGGTTCACACTTCAGATCAAGATTTCCGCTGCTTGTTATGTTTAAGTGTTTGGCCCTTGCGGCCCTATCTATGTAAGACTTGACCTCCATGGTCTTTATTTGTGTAAGACGCTAAATGTGGATGTAAGACTCTCGTTATTCAGCAATGTTCTTTGTATTGCATTAGGACGACAATGTTTAAACTGTTACCTGTTCTCGGTAGTTGAACCCATTCCTTTGCATGACTTCTCTTTGTCACAGTAAATAGTTAAAACCTCTTAGCATGAGTAGGAATTGCTTGAGCCCTGTTGTGACTACTCATCCATGCTTTCTTGCTATGCTTACAGTCATGTCATGTAACGCCCAAGATGCGATTCTATCCTTATTTTGGCACGAGGCCTTGACAGGGATAGAAGCGCATCTCGTCGTTTCGCAAGAATGGATATCATTACAAGTACATGTAAAGAAGATATGAGTATATGGAATTGGCTTACACTCGCCACAAGCTACATCAATATCACATCAACACAACAACATATCCAAACATCATACAGAAGAGCAGGGTCCGACTACGGACTAAAACAAACGATAAAATGACATCCATCCTTGCTATCCCAGGCTGCCGCCTGGAACCCATCCTAGATCGAGGAAGAAGAAGAACTCCAAAAGAAACAAGCATTGCGCTCACGTCAAATCATCGCATTACCTGTACTTGCAATTGTTGTTGTAGTAATCTGTGAGCCACGGGGATTCAGCAATCTCATTTCCAAGGGTATCAAGACTATTAAAGCTTAATGGGTGAGGTATGGTTAAGTGGTGAGGCTGCAGCAAGCACTAAGCATTTATTTGAGTGGCTAACTTACAAGTACAAGAATAAGGGGGGATGATTGTCATATAAACGGTCGTGAACTAGTAATGATCTCTAAGAGATCCTGAACACCTACTTACGAACAAACATAACCCCGCCGTGTTCTCTCTCGGATCAGAAATTCACGAGAAGAGACAGTCACGGTTACGCACATGGTTGGTGTATTTTATTTGAGTTTACTTCAAGTTTGCTATGACCGGGTGTTAAACAAAGTTTCCAAGTTGCCACTTAACCGCGGGCACGGCTTTCCGAAAGATTTAACCCTGCAGGGGTGCTCCAACTCATCCATCACAAACTAACCACAAGCTGCGTTGGAATTCCTCAACCGCGGAATCACACGTAGTATTTGTGGAATCCCGATGGAAAATTTCAACTTCGAGATAGCCCGAAGTGTCTTCGAAATCCCGCGCACAAGACGTTGGAGAAAGGTAAAACAAATCCAGCAAGGCCGCCCGACGTGTCGACGAACCCGATAGGAGCCGCGTATCTCGTTCTCAGGACACGACCGGATGGGACTAGCTACGGGGAAAACCAATCCCCGAGTTTCCTCAAGGCGGCCCCGCAGGCAGCCCGTTTGGGACCAACACCATCAGCACTGGCCCCCCCTGTATTATGTTAAATTAATCCACGGGTTCATGACGCCCTATGCATTACTAACGGTGTTCAATATTATTATGTTGAGCAAATGTAGTACCAATGTTGGGCCTTGCCAGACAAGTTTTATCCTAAAACGAAAGTCAAGGGGGTCCCCATAACAACCCCGAGCATGTTAGGAGCGCTCAATTATGGAACATAACACCGGTACACAAGTAACTAGGGCGGCAAGAGTGAAACAAAACACCGAGCAAAAGGCCAAGCCTTCCACCATTTACCAAGCATATATGTGCATTAAATTAAATAGCAATAATATTGTGATAGCTGGAAACAATTGCACCTGCAACTAGCAACACTATAAGAAGGGTTGAGCAAGCGGTAACATAGCCATTCAAAGGTTTGTTGAGATGTGGAGGGGTTAGAGGCTTATCATGGCATTTTAGGAGGCTTGACAAACAAGTGGTAGGTAGTGAGACAAGCGACAAAAACGAGACATCTAGCATGGCAATGGTAGTAATGGTATCTAGGGAAATGATCATCTTGCCTGAGATCCTGCTTGGAAGAAGAACGAATCCATGAAGAAGACGAGCCAACGTAGTCGAACGAATCCTCACAATCCAAACGCTTTCGGAACTCTATCGAGAAGAAGCATCCGGAAACAACAATCAAAACATGAACAACACCACAACATATGCATGACATGATGCACTTCAAATATGATACATGTTATGCATGATATGGCAAGCACAACAACCAACTTCTACACATTAAGTGAAGCTCAATATGCAACGAGTTGCATATTGACGAGACTCCACGTTCGAATATTTAGTTCACTCTTTTTTATGTACACGACAATATTAAATGTTGTAAAACATGGCAAGAGGTGAAGCATGAATAACTACATCAACTAGGCCTTTTAAATGAGGCCGGAAACAACATATAGCATTTCCAAAACAACCTCATATGCAAATTATGAATTTGGTCCAGATCTGTACTAAGCATATTTTATATTGGTTAAACAGCAAAATAAGATACACCATGTGATTCTACACATTTTTCTAGTCAAGTTTCATATGTGGATCAATTTTATCGGAGATACGGTTATTTATATATGAGACAAACCGTTCTAGCATGGCATTAATGCAAATTTGATCAAACAGCAGGTTTAAACATTTTAAACATGTGTGAAAGTTGGATATTGTGAAACTACACAAAATTCTGAACATTATTCCTATATGGCATGTTTTAAGCTGATGCACGGTTAATTATTTACTAGCAGTATAAAACAATGGCATTGTAATAATAGGGCATTGCACTGAATAGATGTTGAATGGAAATGCAACAGAGGCAAAAAAAAATATGAGGTGCATCCATGGGGATTCGATCCTTGGCTGCATGGGTAAATACCAGTGGTGCTAGCCACTGCACTACGCTTTGGTTTGTGATGCAAAGGGGCTGTTGAGAATAAACTACACACAATACGATCTGAGGCTATAGAGAACAAAAATGCACACAAAAAAGGGCGTGTCTTGGATTCGAACCCGAGACCTCCTGTATGAGCATCTCGCTCAGCTACCAGTCGGGCTAGGAGCAGGTTCTGGCATGATTGGGCTGCAGACTTTCAAGAGAATGGGGAAGGTCGAGGCTCACCTTGGGCCAGATTGGGCCGGTTGGTGAAGGGCTAGGGGCACTCGCGGCTGGGCCTGGCGCGTGGCGCACGCGGGCGCGGTTGCGGGCGAGCTGCTCGTCCAGATCGAGCGAGAGCTCGGTCAATGAGCGTCTCGGCGCAGGGAGCTCGACGGCGGTCGAGGCGGCTTCGCTGGAAGGGGGCAAGGCAACGGCAGGGTCCGATGAGGCCGGGAACCGGCAGATCTGGTCGTCCCGCACCGGATCCGGGTATCTATGGCGCAGAACGGGCGACGGCGAGCTCGTAGAGGACCTCCATGGCGGCGGCGACTTCCTAGACATGGAGATCGAATGAGGGAGGGGATTAGAGAGAGGAAGCAGAGAGGAAAGGAGGAAGGAGAAGGAGAGGGGCGCGGGTCCGGCCTTGTACTCCGGCGGCTCGTCGACCGGCGATGACGGGGCTGGCAGCGAAGGCGCGGGGCGGCACTGGTCGGGGCTGCGGGCTCGGAGGGACTCCTCCCTCGATCCAGATCGGATCGAGCACGAGGGGCAGGGAGCGGCGGAGGGATCCGGGCCCGGAGCGACCCGGGGCGGGCCTGTTTCGGGCTTCGCGGGCCTACGTCGCCTGGGGGAAGCTGCGAGGCTGACTTGGCGCGCTGTGGTTGGCTGTGGGCAGCGGCGCGGCGGCGCCAAGTGGCGGCGGTGGAGCGGTCCGGCGCGGAATTTGAGGAGGAGGGAGAAGGAAGGCCATTTTTGGACGTGGGGGTGTCCATATATAGCAGTTTTGGCTAGGGTTTGGGTCTAGCGGTAGTTGTTTCGACCATCCGCTCTCGATCGGACAGTCCGGTCGGAGGGGTTAGGCTAGGTGGGCTGTAGGTGGGTTGATGGGCTCTGGAGAGGGGTTGGGCTGAGATGAGAGGGAAGTTTTTGCGGCCCGTGACACGAGGTTTTAAAACACGAAAACGTCTGCGATATAGACCGATGACGGCACTGCTACGGTTGACCCTTGGGGTATCAAACGACCTCTGATTGTGACGAAATTTGGCAGGCGGTCTACCTACAATATAACAAGACCGCATGCCAACTTTCGACCCAATCCGAGAAAGTTTTACACGCACTTTTAAAAACAATATTTTTATCGATGCCACGGGCGCGTCCGTGTGTGGTTGGTCTCGAAACGATCGACGACAAGAACGGAAAGAACCGACAGCTACGAATGGATGCAAGTTTTTCAAAATGACGACAACAGAGTGTCGATGCAATGCAGATGATGTGAATGAAGCGATGATGAATGCAACAACCAAACGAATCACACGGCGATAATGGAATAAAACTGGAATCTTCTAGAGCGGCGATCTCGGGCTGTTACAACTCTCCTCCACTTACAAGAGATCTCGACCCGAGATCTTAGAATGAGAAGGGGAAGAGAAGAGAAGAGGTAAAACTTAGTTGCTTCTTTGATGGACTAGTGAAACCAACAAAACTTGGAGGTTGCAAAGAGATGAAGAATGACACGAGGAACAAGCAAGAATTCACAAGAAATTTGGGCAGCACTTCGGTAGAAAAGGGAGGCAAAATTGATAATATGGAAGGAACTTGAAAAGATGACACAACACTCCGGTTAAATTGATAAGCAAGAAGGCACATGATCTTGATAAAACAAGATAATGGATGAAAGAGAGCAACATCACAAAGCCTCTAGAACAAAAGAATAGAAACTAGATCATTGGAAAGAAAATAACGGAGAAGAAATGACAACTCCTACCAGCATTGAATTTGAAAAGCATCCTAACAAGAAGATATATAACAGAGTTGTTGGAAATTCAACAACGGAAGGAAGAAGCTTGTTGTGGGCTTATGGAAAACATCTCAAAATTATGAGGTGACAACCTGCCACTAACGGAAACAATGATTGCATGGGAGCAACAAGATATGCAAAAATTCTTACACCAAGAGGACAAGGAGAAAACTTGGGTCATTGATAAGCACCATGATAGCAACAATCCTTAGGAAAGCTTTAGGTGAAATCTATACCAAGATAACTCCAAGGAAGAGATTGATGGGTTTACATAACTCATTCTTGACAACTCTCTTCGAGACTCCTCATTAATCAAGAATGCCCTAACACCATCTCAAAAGATAAGGGAGACAGAATTGCACTTTGAAATGCAAAATAAGAATACTTGAGGATCTCCAACAAAATCTTGAAGAACATTTGAGAATAAGAGAAAACTTGATGAACCACCATGTAGAGCCTCCATGAAGAACTCCGGGTAGACAATGATAATAGAAAACAAATGAAGATTGAAAGAACAAGAGTTGAAGCCTTGCAATGGCTTAGATGAAGCTTCGAGATACTTGAGAAAACTTGAACTCCGGGAAAGAAAAGATAAACAACTTAGAATTGAGAATTTTATATCATGAACAACTCCGGAAGAAGGATTGAAATCACCTTGTTGAAACAAGAATAAGAATTATGTTATGCTTACCCTTCATCAAGTTTAATTGATGACAAACAACGGATTTCACACACCACTTATTCTTCTTGAGAATGAATTGAGAGAGATTGGGCACAAACTTGAAGAAGTCTTGAACGAACCACCGGTAAGAATTGAAACGAATGAGGATACTACATATGAACGGAGATACATGACATGAGAACGAAGAGATCACGATCCGCCTATTGAAATCTTGAGCAAAGCACCGGGATAATTGAGACGAACGAAGAGACAACAATTGAGAAGAATTAGATAACGAAAGCTGAAAGCTGAGAACGAAGAAATCTTCTGAAATGATGGCCTTCGGAGGATCGAGAAATGAAAACAACTTTGAAATGCTCCTAATAGATATGGAAGGAATTACTCATGATCGAAAAGAATTTGAGAGGATAGCACGAAGCTGAGATGACAAGTCTTCGAAAGAACGGAGAAAGATTTAAGAGAAATTCTTCTTGGTCTTGAAGGCAAAGAATGATGGCGAGAAACACCAACAAGAATTACTGAGACACTCCGGGATGATGAATAAAGAAAGGTTGAGCCAACGAAGAAAATGATTTAGAAGCGATCTTCGGGAAGGAATATGACTGATGAAATTCATTCTTACGTCATATTGAAAGAACTTGAGGACATCTCCGGCAAGATTAAAAGAGCCAAGTAAGATCCTGGGGGAAAACCTATGGGTTATGAGCCCACTCAAAAGAAACCACCGTTGAAATGACTGCTTAGAAAGATATTGCACTGGTACAAATTAAGAACCTGACGAGGTGAGAACCTCGAAATAAATTGAAAGGACTGACTGAAAACAAGAATCATCTGAGATATCTTCGGCACTCCGGATATAATAGAAAGAGGGGAATAACAAGAGAGGATTAGATAAGAATTTCCAACATGGGAGAGCATTTAGAGAATGAAAAGGATATGATGAGCACCGAAAACTTGAATTGAAACCACCGAAAAGAAAACAAAGATGAAGACTAAGAAATGATGAACTTAGCACTTGAGCATCTTCACCACGAATCACCGGATACAACACAGAAGAAATGATAGGGGAAGCATCAATGAATAGAAAAGACACTTGGATGAGAGTTGATCATTGAAGAAAAAGGGCGAGAGGGTGGGAAAAACAAAGACAACTTGAGACAGATGAGACAAACTCCGGGAAAAGGAAAGATGAGGATAGGTCTTGCAAATATTAGAAGGGATGAATTATCTTGATGAGAAACACACCGGTTGGGAAAGATATGAAATCATCACTTGACATCGAAGCAACTCGAATTACCATACTCCAAAACAAAACAAAACAAAGGATGAGACTTGCAAATTAAGCCGGCAACAAATACATAACCCATTTGCATTTGTTGGAAGGATAATCCTAGGTAAACTCCTTGAATTCCCACCTAAGAATTTCCGAAGTCTTTCTTGTTTATGCGAATCGGGTTGCGGACCCAGGAACGTACCCAAGGTAATCAGCTACAACTGCACCCGCAACCTTCCACACCATAATCCAAGAAACTCCGCAAACTCGTCTACCTCAGACACTCGTAATCACAACGATACTAAGTATGGCAGTACATCCGAACTCTCTCCACCAGTACTGGGGATGCCGGACTCCTCTCGCCACTACTAGTATTGAAGCAATTTCGAACATCCTAAATCCTGAGATACTAAGGAAACTGAATGATAACGATGTGCAAAAATCCCTCGGAGCTCTACTCCTCGATAACAGGAGGCACCAAGACAGAATTCCTTCACATCGGCATCATATAGTTTCCAAAATACCCGCGTGATCCTAAATTTTTTTTTGAGCGAGAAGAGGAGTAGAATCAATTCCTAAGTCGAATACCTCACCAGAGCATAGAAGAGGAGTAAAAGAAACCTAATCTCCGATATATAACTAGACACAAAATAGTTTTTCACTAGACTCGACTCGGCCAAGTTCGATCAATCAAGGGGGCCCCTAGGTCGGTACAGGCTCTGATACCAACTTGTAACGCCCAAGATGCAATTCTATCCTTATTTTGGCATGAGGCCTTGACAGGGATAGAAGCGCATCTCGTCGTTTCGCAAGAATGGATATCATTACAAGTACATGTAAAGAAGAGATGAGTATATGGAATTGGCTTACACTCGCCACAAGCTACATCAATATCACATCAATACAACAACATATCCAAACATCATACAGAAGAGCAGGGTCCGACTACAGACGAAAACAAATGATAAAATGACATCCATCCTTGCTATCCCAGGCTGCCGCCTGGAACCCATCCTAGATCGAGGAAGAAGAAGAACTCCACAAGAAACAAGCATCGCGCTCACGTCAAATCATCGCATTACCTGTACCTGCAACTGTTGTTGTAGTAATCTGTGAGCCACGGGGACTCAGCAATCTCATTTCCAAGGGTATCAAGACTATTAAAGCTTAATGGGTGAGGTATGGTTAAGCGGTGAGGCTGCAGGAAGCACTAAGCATTTATTTGAGTGGCTAACTTACGAGTACAAGAATAAGGGGGGGTGATTGTCATATAAACGGTCGTGAACTAGTAATGATCTCTAAGAGATCCTGAACACCTACTTGCGAACAAACATAACCCCATCGTGTTCTCTCTCGGATCAGAAATTCACGAGAAGAGACAGTCACGGTTACGCACACGGTTGGTGTGTTTTATTTGAGTTTACTTCAAGTTTGCTATGACCGGGTGTTAAACAAAGTTTCCAAGTTGCCACTTAACCGCGGGCATGGCTTTCCGAAAGATTTAACCCTGCAGGGGTGCTCCAACTCATCCATCACAAACTAACCACAAGCTGCGTTGGAATTCCTCAACCGTGGAATCACCCGTAGTATTTGCGGAATCCCGATGGAAAATCTCAACTTCGAGATAGCCCGAAGTGTCATCGAAATCCCGTGCACAAGATGTTTGAGAAAGGAAAAACAAATCCAGCAAGGCCGCCCGACGTGTCGACGAACCCGATAGGAGCCGCGTATCTTGTTCTCAGGACACGACCGGATGGGACTAGCTACGGGGAAAACCAATCCCCGAGTTTCCTCGAGGCGGCCCCGCAGGCAGCCCGTTTGGGACCAACACCATCAGCACTGCCCCCCTGTATTATGTTAAATTAATCCACGGTTCCATAACGCCCTATGCATTACTAACGGTGTTCAATATTATTATGTTGAGCAAATGTAGTACCAATGTTGGGCCTTGCCAGACAAGTTTTATCCTAAAACAAAAGTCAAGGGGGTCCCCATAACAACCCCGAGCATGTTAGGAGCGCTCAATTATGGAACATAACACCGGTACACAAGTAACCAGGGCGGCAAGAGTGGAACAAAACACCGAGCAAAAGGCCAAGCCTTCCACCATTTACCAAGTATATATGTGCATTAAATTAAATAGCAATAACATTGTGATAGCTGGAAACAATTGCACCAGCAACTAGCAACGCTATAAGAAGGGCTGAGCAAGCGGTAACATAGCCAAACAAAGGTTTGCTGGGATGTGGAGGGGTTAGAGGCTTATCATGGCATTTTAGGAGGCTTGACAAACAAGTGGTAGGTAGCGAGACAAGCGACAGAAACGAGACATCTAGCATGGCAATGATAGTAATGGTATCCAGGGAAATGATCATCTTGCCTGAGATCCCGCTTGGAAGAAGAACGAATCCATGAAGAAGACGAGCCAACGTAGTCGAACGAATCCTCACAATCCGAACGCTTTCGGAACTCTATCGAGAAGAAGAATCCGGAAGCAACAATCCACACATGAACAACACCACAACATATGCATGACATGATGCACTTCAAATATGATGCATGTTATGCATGATATGGCAAGCACAACAATCAACTTCTACACATTAAGTGAAGCTCAATATGCAACGAGTTGCATATTGACGAGACTCCACGTTCGAATATTTAGTTCACTCTTGTTTAGGTACACGACAATATTAAATGTTGTAAAACATGGCAAGAGGTGAAGCATGAATAACTACATCAACTAGGCATTTTAAATGAGGGCGGAAGCAACATATAGCATTTCCAAAACAACCTCATATGCAAATTATGAATTTGGTCCAGATCTGTACTAAGCATATTTTATATTGGTTAAACAGCAAAATAAGGTCCACCATGTGATTCTTCACATTTTTCTAGTCAAGTTTCATATGTGGATCATTTTTATCGGAGCTACGGTTATTTATATATGAGACAAACCGTTCTAGCATGGCATTAACTCAAATTTAATCAAACAGCACGTTCAAACATTTTAAACATGTGTGAAAGTTGGATATTGTGAAACTACACAAAATTCTGAACATTATTCATATATGGCATGTTTTAAGTTGATGCACGGTTAATTATTTACTAGCAGTATAAAACAATGGCATTGTAATAATATGGCATTGCACTGAATAGATGTTGAATGGAAATGCAACAGAGGCAAAAAAAATATATGAGGTGCAGCCGTGGGGATTCGATCCTTGGCTGCATGGGTAAATACCAGTGGTGCTAGCCACTGCACTACGCTTTGGTTTGTGATGCAAAGGGGCTGTTGAGGATAAACTACACACAATACGATCTGAGGCTATAGAGAACAAAAATGCACACAAAAAAGGGCGTCTACCAGTTCTTTGCCGTCAGCCAGCGGACGGCAAAGAAGGCCATTGCCGTCTGCTGGCAAAAATCGGACGGCAAAGAAAGGCCAGATGGCAAAGATTGTGTAGTTTGCCGTCCGCTGGCAGATGGCAAAGGAGCCAGCTGGGCCCACTGGGCCCTCGTCAAGCTTTAGGTCAGATGGGTTATCCCTTTGCCGTCTGCTAGCGGACGGCAAAGAATGTTTGTCGTCCGCTGGCGGACGGCAAAGGGAACGGACTAGTAACGGTCGTGCCCTGCCCCCACTCCACTCTCTCTCACTCCCCCTTCTTGCAACGCCACTCTCGCCGCCGCCACCCCCTGCGCCCGCCGCCGCCACCACTAGCGCCCGCCGCACCGCCGCCAGCCCCCTCTTCGCCCATTCGCTGCCCCCGCCGCCGGCATCCCCTGCCCTCCCTCCCCGCGGGGCTCCTCCACCACCACGCCCCCCTCCCCGCGCCCCCTCGCCGCAGCCACCCCCTGCTCCCGCCGCCGCCACCACCGCGCCCCCTCCCCGTGGCCCTCTCACCGTCGCCACCCCCTGCTCCCGCTGCCGCCACCCCCGCGCCCCCCTCGTCGCCGCCACCCCCTGCTCCCGCCGCCGACACCACCGCGACCCCCCTCCCCATGGTGAGCCCACCCTGACGGCGGCGAGCACCCCCTCCCCGCGGCCAGGCTCCACCATCGCGGCGTCCTCCCCGCGCCGGCCCTCCTCCCTGCGCCGACCCTTCTCCACCGGCCCTCCTCCGGTGAGTTCTTGCATCTTTTTTTCATTTCATTGCATCTGTTAGTTTAGGTTACTGTTTTAATTGGGTTAGTGTTAATTAGTTTAATTAGGTTAGTGCAAAAAATAAGAAAAGAAGAATAAGTAGAAGAAGAGGATAAAGGAAAAAAGGAAGAAGAGGAAGAAGAAGAAGAGGAGGAGGAGGAGGAGAAGAAGAAGAAAAGAAGAAGAAGAAGAAGAAGAAGAAGAAGAAGACGGAGAAGAAGAAGAGGAGAAGAATAGGAAAAATGAAAAGAAGGAAGAAGAAGAAGAAGAATAGGAAAAAAGAAAAGAAGGAAGAAGAAGAAGAAGAAGAAGAAGAACAAGAATAGGAGGAGGAGGAGGAGGAGGAGAAGAAGAAGAAGAAGAAGAAGAAGAAGAAGACCCCCGATGCCCGACGCCACTAACCCCCACTGACCCCCGACCCCCGACGCCACTGACCCCCGACCCCCGATGCGTTCGTCGGTGAGCACAAATGACATCTCCTCCCCCCTTAATTTGCTCTGTTCCAGTCTTCGTGCCGATGAAACTTGCTAGCTATAGGTGTCTTCAATCATTAGTATGCGTGACCAGTATGCGTCTCCCGTTCGAAAGGGCGGCATCTATAAATATGCATGTCTTTGCATATTTATAACCGCCATCCTTTCGAATTGTCCAACGTTATCCATGGACAGCCCGAGTATGTGTAGATTGGGTTCGTTTTCCCTTATGCTCTGCTCCGGATCCGATGCGGAATTTCGTCAGTGCCTCCCTGTTGTTCTCCGGGTACACATCCTCTCTACTTATTGCCGAGACGTGTATCAGGAGAACAGCGGGGAGGTGCTGCCGAAATTCTGCGTCGGATCCGGAGCAGAGCATGGAAAAACGAACCCAATCTACACATACTCGGGTGGGATTAGGACCTATCTTTACCTATTAGCGTGTAGGTTGCATGGACGTAATAAAACTGACAAACTTGATTAACTGATGAATATAGATGATGAATTATATATATATTTCTTGTGTGTTTAGTAGGTAGGCAAGATGAGTGATCGTGCGTGGATGTACACCGGTCACCCTAGTCAGAAAGACATGACCATTGAATGGTTAAGAAAAACCAAGGGGTTTTTGAGAGCCGCATTAGCAAATGGCTAGGAAATAACCTGGTGCCCCTGTGTCCGGTGCGACAACCATAAAAAGTGGACACGGGATGAAATGGGTAAACACTTGCAGAAGTGGGGTTTTATGCCTGATTATATGGTGTGGAGATTTCATGGTGAGTCTGCCCAACGTGCCAAAGCTGAGGTGGTTCGTCGTCGCACCGACGAGCATGGTACCAGGATCGAAGACATGGTGCAAGACTTTGATGATGCTAGGGATTCGGACGATGAGATGGAGGAATCTGCAAAGGCCTTCTATGAAATGTTGGAGTCTTCAAAACGTCCTCTCCACGAGCACACTGAGCTTTGTCAGCTGGATGCCATCGCGCAAGTAATGGCTCTGAAGGCTCAGTTCAACCTAGGCAGAGAATGCTACGACGCGATGATGACAATATTTGGACGCTTTCTACCCAAAGGCCATGTATTGCCTGCAAACCTGTACCAGTCGGACAAAATCCTACGCGCGCTTAAGATGCCCTATGAGAAGATAGATGCCTGTGAGAATGGATGTGCCTTATTTAGGCTTGAGTATGCGGGCTTGAACTATTGTCCCATTTGCAAGTCTTCCAGGTATGTTATGGTAGACAACGGTATGGGTGAGAAGAGTCAGACCAAAATCCCAGTTAATGTTCTTCGGTATATGCCAATCATACCAAGACTTCAACGTCTTTTCATGGTCGAAGAGACGGCCAGACAGATGACGTGGCACAAATTGGGCAAAAGAACCGAACTAGATGCAGATGGGAATCCGATGTTGGGACACACTTCAGACGCTTTTGCGTGGAAGCACTTCGATGCATTACATAAGGATAAAGCGGTAGATCCAAGGCATCCTCGAGTCGCCATCAGCACGGATGGGTTCAATGTGTTTGGTATGACGGCAACCCAATACAGTTGTTGGCCTGTATTTGTCATTCCACTCAATCTCCCCCCCGGAGAGATTATGAAAAGAAAGAACATTTTCTTGACGTTGATAATTCCAGGGCCCAACTATCCGGAGAAGAATAAGAATGTGTACATGCAGCCGCTTAAGGATGAATTGCAAGAAGCTTGGGATAATGGGATCAAGACATATGACGCCGCTACAAAACAAAACTTCAAAATGCATGTGTGGTACATGTACTCGACGCATGACTTGCCGACGTATGCGCTATTCGTTGGCTGGTGTGTGCATGGAAGGTTCCCGTGCCCCACATGCAAGGCAGCTCTTCAGTTCCGTTGGCTGCAGGTGTCGGTGTACTAAAGTTTGGGTCTTTTAGTGCCCCATACTTGTGCACGGACGGTAGTAGCCACACCAGCAGCAAGGCCTGTCGGGGGACAGCCGAATGCAAGTGCAAGAATGTCAAGGAAGCATTCAAGTCAATAATCAGAAGACAGAAGACCGAAGGCTAGGATCCCGGCAAGATGTGGTCTAGGATCCCGGCAAGATGCTTGCCGGGATGGCTAGTGAAGACCCGGCAAGATCCCGCCACCCTGTCACTGATCCAACGCAGCGACCAGCCTGTCCTTTAGGTTTTGTCCTCCTAGGTACGTGTCAAGGCGCTAACGGCGGATGGGGTTAAGCGGTGTTGATGGGACGGGCTCTTTTCCCGTCCCAAGAAGCTAAGGGACACCTAAACGAAGAATTTAATGTGTTTGTCCTAAGTCGTCAGTATTAGGTATGATAACGTTGTAGCAACTTTACACCCCTTGTACTTCGCCACTGTTGGTGACCCCTTCGATGTATAAAAGGAGGCCCAAGGCGTAGCTACAGAGGAGAGGACCTTCTGGCCCATTCTGCATGCGTAGCTGCTGCTCGAACGTACTGTTCATCGCAAGCGCACCTGGAGCTTGGGCTTAAACACATCCAATACAACCAAAGCAGGAGTAGGGTTTTACGCTTCTCAGCGGCCCGAACCTGGGTAAAAATCACTCGCGTTGATCACTGGATCTTCTCTTTGTGCACGCCTTTTTTCCCTGCCGAACCATAAAAGGGATCCACGCGATCCCATAGGTGTCGTACGCCGACATCTTTGGCACGCCAGGTAGGGGAAAAGGTCGCGCGAACCTGATCTAGCGATCAGCGCGCCAATTTCTTCATCATCTTCATCGTCATGGCTCCCAAGAAGAAGGGTTTTACGGTGGTTGGTCCATCCGCGTCCGGTGTGCCTGTAGCTACACATGAGCGATCACTAGAAGAGTGTCTAGAGGGGGGTGAATAGACTACTAGCAGGAATTTAAAACTTAACCTTTTCCCAAGTTAATTGGTTGGCAGATTTTAATAGTTTTAGCAAGTCTAACAGCCCTACACATGCATGTCAACAAATATGGCAGCGGAAAGTAAAGACATTGCACATGAAGTAAAGATTTGAGATAGGTAGATCAAACGCAATTGGAGACGCAAAGATTTTTCCCGTGGTTCCGATAGGTGGTGCTATCGTACGTCCACGTTTATGGAGTCTTCAACCCACGGAGGGTAACGGTCGCGAGAGTCCACGGAGGGCTCCACCCATAAGGGTCCACTAAGTAGCAACCTTGACTATTCCATAACGGCTTCCGTCCACGAAGGACTAGCCTCACTATGGGTAGATCTTCACGAAGTAGGCGATCTCCTTGCCCTTACAAACTTCTTGGTTCAACTCCACAACAACAAGTAGGAGGCTCCCAAGCGACACCTAACCAATCTAGGAGGCACCACCCTTCAAAAGGTAATAGGCTCGGTAAAGATGATGAACTCCTTGCTCTTGTGCTTCAAGATGATAGACTCCTCAACACACAATGACTCTCTCACAGATTTGTCTTGGTGGAAGAGATGGGATTGGTGGAAAGCAACTTGGGGAGGCTAGAAATCAAGATCCATATGGTTGGAGTGGAAGATCTTGACCTCAACACATGAGTAGGTGGCTCTCTCTCAGAAAACTGGATGGGGCAAGTATGGAATAGTTCTGAGTGCTTCTCTGTCGAGTAGGTGGTGGTGAAGGGGTATATATAGGCATCCCCAAAAATCCAACCGTTACACACAAAATGACGAACTCGGTGACACCGATGTGTTAATCTCGGTGGTACCGAAGTGACCAAAAGGTGGCAACTTTTGAATCTCGGTGAGACCGATATAGGAAACTCGGTTGCACCGATAACGTGACCAACGGTCAGATTGCCCATTCTCGGTGACGCCGATCCAACAATCTCGGTGGTACCGATATTGTGAATTTGCGTAACAGAAAGTTGGCAACTTAACTCGGTGGCACCGAAGCAGAATCGGTTGCACCGAAGGGCTAGGGTTTGGCTAGTGTCTGTTTGAGTATGGGAATCGGTGGCACCGAGTGGAAAGTGTTGGTTGCACCGATTTTGGATATTTGACTCTGGACAGACTTTTGTGGAAGAGCTTGTGGGAGTTTCTGGCGACTATCACTTGTGCACGTATGAGCATTTGTTCACCAATCAAAACCTTACCCCCTTTTAATAGTATTGGCTTTCCTATGGACTCAAAGTGATTTCTCACAAATGTAAAATGTAGAGTCCTCTTGCTTGAAGCTTTGCCAATCCATTTACTGCATCTTGGGGTATTTCCACAATCTCCACAATCCTTTTGCCAGCCCTCTCTATGGACTTTATCTGAAATACACTAGGTAAAAGTATTAGTCCAAGAGACAATGTATGTTGTCATGAATTATCAAAACCACCAAGGGAGCATGTTGTGCTTTCAACACAGACGGGCGACGGTGTGGACGCAAGCGTAGGAGGCGGAGGTCTTGAGCCTCCACGACGTTCTGGTGATCAAAGCCAAGCGAGCGGCGTCGTTCGCAGCGGCGACGGCAATCCGCGCGCTGCTAGATCTAAGGACGGAGCTGTGCTGCCTACGGGCGGCGTAGCGAAGTCCAAGGACGGAAGAGCGCCTTCTAAGACACCCACGCCGGTGCATGCGCCGCGGCCCTCCCAGGTCGCACGTGATGAACAGCCCCGCGATGTTGGTGGTTCTAAGCGTCCCCAAGGAAAGACTCCTGAGCATCACTCTCGAGATGCGCGGGACCAGCACGCACACCAAAATACTGGTGGAAGTGGCGCGCGGTCGCGGGACCGTGATGGAGCTCCTTCTAACACGCTTGGGAGTCAGAGCACATCACGTTCCTCACACCTTTCGCCGCCGCCTACACCAGCAGAAGCATTGGCGCGAGCACAGCTGCTCCTGGATTTTCCTCCTGCCGCGGAGAAGCTCGAAGAGTGGAGAGCTGCTATTCAGAGCCTCGTCGGCCTCGCTAATCAAGATAGGCCGCAGCAAGCGGAGCCTTCGCGGCGGCAGTCCATCGAGCCGGCGTGCGCCGATGGTGAAAAGACTGGAGGTGGTACGACCACGGTGCACTCTCCTCCGCGGCGGCAATAGCGGTCGCTGACTCGACGGATCGACGCCTGTGATGACGATTCCACAGCGTCGTCTGATCCGCAAACTCGCCGCGATCAACATCAAGTTCTTCGGGAACGAAGCAAAGAAGACTCTCGGACTACCATCGAGCGGCGGCATGGAGCGCGCCATCAATCCGATAGGCGCGCAGGACCCACTGTAGACAAGCCTGCGCCAGGGTATCCTGGTGACCTACCTTATGAGGTGGGTTATCCAGCTTTTACCCGTGAGCTGCGGCGAGTCCAGTGGCCCAATTCCCGAACGTTCAAACCGGAGGTCCCGGAGAAATACGACGACAAGATTTACCCGTCGGAGTTCTTGAGCATCTACGCCATTGCGGTGCAGGCTGCCGGGGCTCGCGACGACAAGATACTCGCCAACTACTTCCCGTTGGTACTTAAGCCCAACGTCAGGTCGTGGTTGATGCATCTACCGGAAAATTCCATTTCTTCCTGGGCAGATCTATGTCATGAGTTTGTTGGCGCCTTTACCGGAGGTCACCAAGCTCCTGGCCAGGAAAGTGATTTGCATCTCATCCCCCAGAAAGAGGGCGAAACTTTGCGCAAGTACATACAGAGATTCAGCCGTATACATCACAACATCCCAGACGTTCATCCTGCCGCTGTTGTCAGTGTGTTCCATCAGAACGTGCGCAACCGCAGGATGCGCAAAGAGCTGGTGATGAACAAAGTCAGGGATGTTGCTGAGCTCTATGCTCTGGCTGATAAGTGTGCTCGAGCTGAAGAAGGGAGGAGATTCCCCGGCAAAGATGCTGGCGCAGGAATCGACTCTGAAGACGAAGACGCCGCCGCCCCGGCAAAGAAAGGCCGACGGCGTAACAGGAAATGCAAGGGCAAGGCCGTGCTTGCTGTCGAGGGATCCGGCAACCTCGACACCGCCAAGAAGGTCAAGGTCAACGGCTCCGGCAAGGAGGTTGCCGGGTGCGCCTCCTGTCAGGCCTTGGCGGCTGCCGACAAGCCGGAGGGCTCCGACAAGCAGTACTTCAAGATCCATCGCACCAAGGGCCATGATCTCCAAAACTGCCGGCAAGTTGAGAAGCTTGTCGAGAAGCAGAAAGCTGAGTATGAAAGGCGAGATAAGGAGAAGGCCCAGGATGGTGCAGAGGGGTCCGACAAGAAACGTGGTGGCCGAGGAGGTCGCCGCGGCAAGGCCAAGCAACAGAAGGAGAGGCCCGCTCGAGGCCGCGACAAGGAAGAGGGGGTGACGATGACAACGAGGAGGATGATGAGTCCAGCGAGCAGGAATTTCAAAAAGCTACAGAAGTCATGTGCGTTGACGGGGGCGCCTCGTTGCATTCTTCCCACCGCCGACTTAAACAGTGGGCGCGTGAGGTTAATGCGACAGAGCCATCTGTCGATGCTCGGAAACCATTGAAATGGTCCAACATGCCTATCATTTTTTACGTTGAGGATCACCCTGATCGCACAACTGCGGTCGGGTGTCTGCCATTGTTGGTTTCGCCAACGATTCGCATCCTCAAAGTGACGAAAATGTTAGTTGACGGTGGGGCCGGTTTGAACTTGATCTCACCCGATGTGATCAAAAGGTTGCAAATTCCTGATGAAGATCTCGAGGAAACGGGCACGTTTCAGGGGATCAATCCAGGAAGGACCCAGCCGAAGGGTAAGATCACACTACCAGTAACATTTGGTAGTGACCTGAACTACAGAACAGAAAAGATTGTTTTCGACGTCGCCAAGATTCCATTGCCATATAATGGGATCCTTGGCCGTCCAGCGCTGGCCAAGTTCATGGCAGCATCGCACTACGCTTATAGTACATTGAAGATGCCCGGGCCGATCAGCGTCATCACTGTCAACTCCGACAAGAAGGATGTGCTTATCTGCACCGACCAACTTTATCGAGAGGCAGTTGCAGCATCTGCCGCCAAGGCACTTGCTCCTGCCGCTGAAGCTCCCAGGGGGAAGAAGACCGGCAAGACCTCTAGCACACACTCCGGAAAACGCACCTCCTCGGAGTGCTGCGCTCCTGTTGAGGATGTGCCAGAGAGCTCCACCGGCAAGAGCAAGAAATCCAAGGCAGCTCCACCAGAAACTAAGAAGGTGTCCGTCAAGGAGGATGGTACGGGAGGAACTTTCACCATAAGTTCCACCCTTGACGACAAATAGGAAAGCGCGCTCATTGCTTTCCTGCGGGCGAATATCGATGTGTTTGCATGGCAACCATCTGATATCCCCGGTGTTCCCAGGGAAGTAATTGAGCACCACCTTGCCGTCTGTCCTCATGCACGGCCCGTTAAGTAGAAGGTTAGGAAGCAGGCTTTGGAGCGGCAACAATTTATTGCCGAGCAAATCAGGAAGTTGGAAGCGGCAGGTTTGGTTACAGGAGTGCTCCATCCAACATGGTTGGCCAATCCAGTTGTAGTGCGCAAGGCGAATGGAAAATGGAGGCTGTGTATTAATTATACAGACATCAATAAAGCCTGTCCAAAAGATCCTTTTCCCTTGCCGCGCATCGACCAGATTGTGGACTCCACTGCCGGCTGCGATTTGCTTTCATTTCTTGATGCCTATTCAGGATATCATCAGATCTTCATGGCAAAGGAACACGAAGAGAAAACCGCATTTATCACCCCATGTGGTACGTATTGCTTTGTGCGTATGCCTTTTGGGTTGAAAAGTGCTGGTTCGACATTTGCAAGAGCGATCCAGATTGGTTTTGAGCCCCAGCTACATAGAAATATGGAAGCTTATATGGATGACATAGTGGTCAAAACCAAGGACAAAGCAACGCTCATACAAGATCTAGAAGAGACGTTTGCAAATCTGCGCAAGATCAATTTGAAGCTCAATCCTGAGAAGTGTGTGTTTGGTGTCCCATCCGGCAAGCTTCTCGGGTTCTTTGTATCTCAACGAGGAATCGAAGCAAATCCCGACAAGATCAAAGCAATTGAGCAAATTGAAGCGCCAAGACGTGTCAAAGATGTGCGCCGTCTTGCCGGTTGCGTTGCTGCTATGAGTAGGTTCATCTCAAAATCTGCTGAGCGCGCCCTGCCCTTTTTCAAAATTTTGAAGAAGGCAGGTCCAATGAAATGGACTCTGGAAGCGGAGGCAGCGCTGCAGGATTTGAAGAGGTACCTCTCCTCTTCGCCAGTACTAGTCGCGCCAAAACCACAAGAGCCGCTGCTGCTATATCTAGCAGCAACGAATCAAGTGGTGAGTGCTACGTTAGTGGCGGAGAGAGAAGTTGACGAAGAAGCAGCGGCAGCGGCAAGACCGCCAAGCGATGAGCTGGGATCTTCCCCAGCAGAGTCTGGTGCTGATAAAGTAGGATCTGCGCAGTCAAATGAAGCAACACAGAAGAAGAAGATGGTGCAGCGCCCGGTTTATTTTGTCAGTTCCCTTTTGCAGGGGGCTAGGTCAAGATATTTTGGCGTGCAGAAGTTGCTCTTCGGCCTCCTTATGGCCTCGAGGAAGCTGCGCCATTATTTTCAGGCACATGAGATCACCGTCGTCACTCGCTTTTCGTTGCAGCGGATTTTGTGAAATCCAGATGCAACCGGTAGGATTGTGGAGTGGGCTTTGGAACTGTCAAGTTTTGGTCTCAAGTTTGAAACTACTTCAACCATTCAGAGCAGAGCTTTGGCGGAGTTCATTGCGGAATGGACCCCAACGCCAGACGAAGAGATTCCGGAGACAACTCTCCCCGGCAAGGAAACGAATCAAGAGTGGGTTATGTATTTTGATGGGGCTTTCTCGCTGCAAGGCGCCGGTGCTGGCGTGCTGCTTGTCGCACCCACCGGAGAGCACCTCAAACACGTAATTCAGATGCACTTTCCCCGGGAGAGATCAACAAATAACACTGCAGAGTATGAAGGGCTGCTTGCCGGTCTCAGGATCGCGGCGGACCTTGGAATTAAGAAGCTCATCGTCAGAGGTGATTCCCAGCTTGTCGTCAAGCAAGTCAACAAAGATTATCAGAGCCCGTTGATGGAAGCTTATGTAGATGAAGTGAGGAAGTTGGAGGAGCGTTTTGACGGTCTGCAAATGGAGCACATTCCTCGTGCGGAAAACAACATTGCTGATGACTTGTCAAAGCGCACTGCCCTTAAGTTACCTGTGGAACCAGGAACTTTTGTGCTCCGATTGACTCAACCATCCGTAACACCATCAGTGGGACAAGAAAAAAGGAGGAAGTTGAGTTCCGGCAAGTATTTTCCGGCAGAGCTCCCAGAGGCCGCCGGCAAAGAAGTTTCCGGGAACAACACCAAGCTTGCCGGTGAGCGACAGGCTCCGGCAGGGCCTCAAGCTCTTGTCGTAGAGACAAACGCTCCCGCCGAGCTCGCCGGGAAGCGACAGCCTCCGGCAGGGCCTCGAGCCTTTGCTGTAGAGACAAACGCTCCCACGGCAGAAGACATGCCTTTAGTCCTTGTTGTCGAGCCCCAGGCTCCAGCATGGGCACATCACATCGTCCATTTCCTTCAAACAGGACAACTTCCCGAAGAGCAGGAAGAAGCGGAGAAAGTAGCCCGTCAGTCTAATATGTACTAGTTTGTGGACAATGTCCTCTACAGAAAGAGACCGAACGGTGTGAAATTGAAGTGCATTCCTCGGGAGGATGGACTGGAGCTGTTGGCAGAGATACATGGAGGCATATGTGGTTCCCACATAGGATCAAGAGCTCTTGTTGGTAAGGCATTCCGGCAAGGTTTCCTTTGGCCCACTGCTCTCCAGGATGCAATTGTACTAGTAACCAAGTGTGAAGCGTGCCAGTTCCATTCAAAGAAATTGCATCAACCAGCTCAAGCTCTTCAGACAATCCCTCTTTCCTGGCCATTTTCGGTCTGGGGGCTCGACATATTGGGCCCTTTTCCCCGTGCTACCGGGGGCTTTGAGTACTTGTACGTCGCAATCGACAAGTTCACAAAGTGGCCGGAAGTGGAAGCAGTGAGAAAGGTGACAGCACAATCAGCCGTCAAGTTCTTCAGAGGACTAGTTTGCCGTTTCGGTGTACCAAACAGGATCATCACTGACAACGGCACACAGTTCACGAGCCACACATTCATGTAGTATGTCCAAGACCTTGGCGGCAAGATCTGTTTTGCTTCTGTTGCTCATCCAAGGAGCAACGGCCAGGCGGAAAGGGCAAATGCTGAAGTGTTGCGAGGTCTTAAGACAAGAACTTTTGACAAGCTGCGCAAGTGCAGAAGACGCTGGATTGATGAGCTGCCGGCAGTTCTTTGGTCAATCAGAACGACACCAAATCGAGCCACCGGCCAGACACCCTTCTCCCTAGTATATGGGGCGGAAGCAGTTCTCCCCACGGAACTCACATACGGGTCACCTCGAGTGCTCGCCTATGATGAGCTTGAGCAAGAGCAGTTGCGGCAGGATGACGTTACGCTCCTTGAGGAAGATCGTCTTCAGGCTGCTGTGCGAGCTGCACACTACCAGCAAGCCTTGCGCCGCTACCATAGCCGCAAGGTTCATGCCCGAAGTCTTGAGGAAGGCGACCTTGTTCTTCAGCGCGTTCAGTCGGCCAAGAATTCCAACAAGTTGACGCCAAAGTGGGAAGGCCCTTATCGGGTAGTACGAGTCACCAGGCCTGGAGCAGTCCGCCTGGAGACCGAAGATGGAATCCCAGTGAGTAATTCCTGGAATATCGAACATCTTCGTAAGTTCTATCCATAAGGCGCGGTTGCCGGGTCTCCCGGCAACCACCTTTTGTACGAGTCTTGCCGCCAACGGCATGTAATCCTTTGTACAAAGCCAGGCACAGACCCTGTGCATAGTTGAATAAATTTAAGTGTTTTACAGTTCTTGTCGATTTCCATGTTAATCTATATGCATGCTTATCTGGGACATTGTATTACACCTGCTTCCGGTAAGCATTAACGAACCGCCAAGGTTCCATATCTCTATTTTATCTTCTTTCTTTTTCTCAAAGGACAGAAGGTTCCCTCACATGCAAGCTTGACGGGGGGGAATGATGGTATGGATACCGACAGGCGACGTTCAAGGATTGACATCTTGCCGGAAGGAGTACAGCAACGAAAAGCTAAGTTGCAGATAACTTTAAACAAATTTTTGTTTTGTAAGGTTATTCTCCTTGAACGATTTCGGCCTATGTATGGGAAACCTGCACGCAAAGGAACCTTGTCATGATCGGTTGCGCCCTTATTTTGTTTCGAGTCCGCTCAACAGCTTAAGTGGCTGCACTAAAAACATCAAGGTTTCTTGCCGGTAGCGGCACCTCTAGCAGGCTGCCAAAGTCCCGCACCTAGCGCTCGCGGCAAGGGTGCGCGCGCCGGCAAGTTCCCAATAAGCGTAGGGTTTTTTCCATACAGAAAAAAAATCAGACAAGGGAAATAGCATACATTCATCCAGAGCATAGCAAGTTATATTACATTAATGACTGCCGCGATTCTAACATAAGACAAAATTGTCTTTGGCATGGAATGGTGGCGACAACGAGAAGTGAAGTAGCTAGTCTCTGCGCTCGCCTTCAACCCTCTTGACTTGGTTCACCTTGTCGACGATGGGCGCGACAAGTTCTTCGAGTGCCTTGAGGTCCACATCCTTCGGCAAGCGGTCAAGAACGTTGGTGAGGTTGATGCCAGGGTTCTTGTGCACCACTTTGATGAGCACCTTGCCGAGGATGGCCCGGCAGAGTTTGCGGGATTCGTTGGCCAGATGGGTTGCTCGATCAGAGTGGAGTAGCTTGAGCGCATCGATCATGCCCTCGAAGAACAAGGTCACCTTAGCGCTCGGAGACACTCTTTCATCAGAAGAATACTCGAAGTTCTGCAGGCCCATGGAGGATAGTTCTGCTGCAAGCCTTTCTGCAACATCGACAAGGCGTTCAGTCCAGATCTTGACGCCTTTCTCGAAGTCATTATAGGTGGCAGCAGCACTTTTGAGCAAGTTCTTCTCGTTTTGGAGGTCTTTGATCAGGGTCTTCTCGCGAGCCTTGACGATCTCAAGAGTCTCCTCCAGCGTGGACAGCTTCAGCTTCAGATCGGCGATAGAGTCATTGGCTGAGGAGAGTTGCTTGGTCTTGTCGGATATGGCGACTTGCATCTCCGCCAGGCTATAGAAAGTCTTCTCTCTTTCGGCTTTGAGCGTCGAGATCTCCTTGCCGTGATCCTCAAGGTCCGCCTCCAGCCTCTTCACCTTATCGTCGAGCTCGTTCTTGGCGGCTTCTGCAGCTTTGGCAGCATTGACGGCTTCCTTCAGCTTGCCGGCGTGGTCTGTGGCCAGAGCCTCGAGGGCTTCCTTATGCTTCTGCTCCAGCTCTTGGGTCCGCTGCGCGACAAGCCTTTCAATCTCTTCGTCCTTGCCGCGAAGCTTGTCGGCAAGTGCCTTCTCGCGAGCGGCGAGGTCCTCCTCATGAGCGTCGAGCCCGACGCGGCACTCTGTTAGGCGAGCTTCCTTTGCAGCGGCCTGTTGTGCGGCCTCCTCTTGTGCCTTCTCAACATCAGACTGCTTCATGAGGAGCTCATTCCAGCTTTGATTCAACTGCTCTTGACTCACCTTCAGCTCCTGAAAGGCCTCAGCGTACCAGATTTGTGTTTCCTCGACGCGCTTCTGGAAATCTGCCTCCGCTGCTTCGACAACTGCTGCCCTGGAGTCTAGCTTCTCTTTCCGGGCACGGTGAAGCGCTTGGAGCTTCTGAAAGTTGTTGCTCATGGCCTGGAGGAGCTTTTCTTCTTCGGATTTGCTGCTGCTGGTGCGTGGCTCGTCGATGATCTTGAGCCCGGCAGCGGCAATGACGTCTTCGTCAAATATTTCCCCTTCAGTTGGCACCCCAATGCTTGCCGTTCCTGGTATGCTGACGAACAGGTTGTCGCCAACCTTGAGGTATTTGCTTGATGGGGGAGCGCCGGATGTTGACGGTTGGTCCTTGACACTCCTCTCACCGGCGGCTGGGGGCTCTGTGACCAGTGTAGCGCCAAGCGCTCCTGCGGCATGAATGCCGTCAGTATGGTCACCGGTCTCCTTGCCGGCCCTCTCAGCAGACTCCTTGGTGGCCTTTTCCTGTGCGGCCTTGGCGGCCTCGGTGGCAGCATCCTTGGCGGCCTCGGCAGCAGCATCCTTGGCGGCCTCGGCGGCACATTCTTGGCGGCCTCGTCAGCGGCAACTCTGTCGGCCTCGGCGGCAGCATCCCTGGCAGTCTCCTCGATAACGGCATCAACATCCATGTGTTCCGTCGAGGGAAGATCTGAAGGCCAAGAAAACAAACAAGATAAGGCTGAGGTGGAAGTTCAAGAAGACAAAAAGAAAGACAGAATGACAAGTATTCTGAGGCAAACGGTTTACCTGTGTCGAGCTGTTGAGAGGTGTCTTCTCCTTTCCCAGCAACACCAGTTGCCGAAGTAGGACCACCAGAGCCCGCGCTTGCCGCGTCTGTGCTTGCCGGCTCCTCCTCAACAAGAGTGGGCTCGCTAGCGGAAGCCCTTGCCGAAGATCCAACTCTAGGCGGTGCGGTTGACGGAGGCGGCGCATCAGGGATGGCCTCCGATGGCTCTCCTCGTTGCCGTCCCTCTCCTACAAGCCCGGTGATGTCAGCAGTAAAGATACACACCCCGACACTTGCCAGCGGAAAGTGAGTAGTGAACTCACGCTGGGGGCTGCGTCGAGCGCTGTGTTGAGGACTGCGTCGTGGGCTGGGCTCCGGGCTGACGGTGATCGGCTCTGGCGCACCTGTGGTGCTTGCTGGCGGCTCATCGCCCATTGAAGTCTTCGCCTTCTTCGCCATCCTTTGCGCCAACATTTCCGTATCTCTGCGGGGACAGGCCAAAGCAAAGCAAACAAGTTAAGCAAAACCGGAAATTCAGAAGATAAAGGATGTGACAGGACCCTTACTCTTCTCCTTCCGAGCTAAAGGCGGAGAGGTCGAAGTCAACCTCCACCACGGTGTCCGTGTGAGGAGGTGAAGGAGTGGTCCTGGGTCGCTTGGCTGCGGCAGAAGAGGAAGGTTGGGGGGCTGAGGCACCAGAGGAGGCTTTCCGAAGAACACGCTTCCTCTTCTCGGGAGCTGGGGGCTCCTCGTGCAGCTGCTCCTCGTGCAGCTGCTCCTCGGTTGTGTGTTCGGCAGAAGGGCCCCCGGCAGCTGTGCCACTCTGCTCTCCGGCAACCTCGCCCTGCCCGGTAAGTTTTCCTTCTGACATCACTTCTTCTTCACTGGCTTCCCCTTCCGTGAAGCCAGCGCTGCCGGCCTCCGCGGCAAGATTCGCCTCTTCCGCCCTGCTAGCGATATACGCCACTTCTTCCTTAGTTGTGGGGCGGATGAGGTTCGCTTCTTCCCGGATGGCCTTCTCCGATAAATTGTCGAAGAACTCTTGTGCCTGCTCTACGGATGGCTTGTCCCAAGTTCCGTCAAGGCTGTGAGTATCACACACCGGCATCATGGTGATGATTGAGGCCAAGGCAGAGTTGTTACACAAAGGGATTACGCTAGCCAGCAACTTGTATCTCGCGTCAGGCCTGAACAGTTTGCGGCAGAGAGTTGTGTGCTGCATGACCGTCAAGTTGTTATTCAACCCAGGGCGCAGCCTCATGATATCTGCCGCATTCCGGAACTCCCAGGCTGGTCTCCCTTTGTTCTGCAGAGGGGCGATGCGCCGGCGAAGGAAATCAGCGCCAATCATCTCTATTGTGAGCCCGGCAACTCTAAGGCGGTGAATCCTGGTAATTGCAATTGTGAGCTTCTCATCTTGAGGATCGAGGGCGCTCCAATCATTACCGCGCGCCATTTTTGTTCGTCGAGGCAAGCAGAAGGGCTGAGGGTCTGTCTCCTGAATCCAGCACCACTTGGCCCGCCATTCTTCCCACTTCTCGCGGTAGACCCCGTCTGGGTATATCTCTTTGTTCCATGCCCTTGGAATCCAAGTGATAGAACCAGAAAGGGCCTCTCCCTTTTGAATGCGGGGAACGAAATAGTGGCGGAAGAGGGCTGTGTTGGGGACTACTCCGGCAAAATTTTCACAAAGATGGGTGAAGACTGACATGCATGTTACGGCATTCGGCGTAAAATCCAAGAGATGGAAGCCGTATGTGTATATGATGTCGATGAAGAAATCAGAAAACGGGGGACAGAGCCCGCAGTAAAAGTAGTCGGCAAAGAAGGGAAATTTATCTGGGCCACCCTTGGAGGAACCTGGACTCACGCGAGTAGCAGGATGAGCCTTCGTCTCCCTCGCCCACATGCACTGGTATCAGTCTCTCAGAGCGCTCGCATCGAGCACCGGAGTGAAGACGGCGTGCTTCCTCCGCATCTTCACTAGTTCGCTCTCCGGGACGGCGGCTTTCACCTCCTTGCCCTTGCTCGCCTTGGGCAGCATGGCGGCTGTGGGAGCAGAGGCCGAGGACGGGGAGGGCGTGGAGGCGGCGGATGAGTGGGAGAGATTCTATTTCGAGCTCGAGGAAGGAGACGACGGCGGTTTCCAGATTGGAAAGGACAGGAGGTAAATGAGCAAGCACCTCTGCGGATTCCTTTTTATGGGGAAGGCGCGAGGCTGCCTCTTTACTAGTCAATATGAAAACGCTTTTGCGAGCGCGCTGCTATAACAGCTGCTCCGCGCACGTATCCCACGTCCCGCATTCAATGTGCGTCGTGGGGGGGCGCAATAAGCGGAATGATTACAACAGCTGACTCCTGCCACGCGTGCCCGTGCACTGTTTGGGCCTAGCCCAACAACGCCTCACACCCGTGTATGGCCTAGGCCCGGGGGCTCCTGTTGGTGTACTAAAGTTTGGGTCTTTTAGTACCCCATACTTGTGCACGGACGGTAGTAGCCACACCAGCAGCAAGGCCGCCGGGGGACAGCCGAATGCAAGTGCAAGAATGTCAAGGAAGCATTCAAGTCAATAATCAGAAGACATAAGACCGAAGGCTAGGATCCCAGCAAGATGTGGTCTAGGATCCCGGCAAGATGCTTGCCGGGATGGCTAGCGAAGACCCGGCAAGATTCGCACCCGGCAAGATCCCGCCACCCTGTCACCGCTCCAGCGCGGCGACCAGCCTGTCCTGTAGGTTTTGTCCTCCTGGGTGCGTGTCAAGGCACTAACGGCGGATGGGGTTAAGCGGTGCTGATGGGACGGGCTCTTTTCCCGTCCCCAAGAAGCTAAGGGACACCTAAACAGAGCATTTAATGTGTTTGTCCTAAGTCGTCAGTATTAGGTATGATAACGCTGTAGCAACTTTACACCTCTTGTACTTCGCCACTATTGGTGACCCCTTCGACGTATAAAAGGAGGCCCAAGGTGTAGCTACAGAGGAGAGGACCTTCTGGCCCATTCTGCATGCGTAGCTGCTGTTCGAACATACTGTTCATCGCAAGCGCACCTGGAGCTTGGGCTTAAACACATCCAATACAACCAAAGCAGGAGTAGGGTTTTACGCTTCTCAGTGGCCCAAACCTGGGTAAAAATCACTCGCGTTGATCACTGGATCTGCTCTTTGTGCACGCATTTTTTCCCTGCCGAACCATAAAAGGGATCCACACGATCCCATAGGTGTCGTACGCCGACAGCAGGCGGGTCGCAAGTATTCTTGCTTCGACTTGCATAGACAGTTCCTGGATCCTCGCCATAAGTACAGAAAAGACAAGAAGAATTTCATCAAAGGTAGAGTTTTCAAAAACTCTGCAACACCTGCATTGACAGGCCAACAGACCCTGGATCAGTTAAATGCTCTCGAGCCTGATCCAAAGCGTCCAGGATATTTCAAAGGGTATAATTCGGAACACGCCTGGACTCACAAGATATGCTTGTGGGATCTGCCTTACTTTAAAGACCTCCTTTGCCCACACAACATCGACGTGATGCACACTGAAAAGAATATCGCCGAGGCCCTTTTTGGTACATTGTTCGGCATAGAGGGGAAGTCAAAGGATAATCCTAAGGCTAGAGTCGATCAGGAGGCTCTATGTGATAGACCGTTACAAAACATGCGACAACCGAAAGGAAAGAAGAACTGGAGGAAGCCAAAGGCATGGTTCAATCTTGGAAGGCCAGCTATGAGGGAAATGATCTTGTGGGTGAAAATGCAGTTGATGTTCCCCGATGGGTATGCAGCGAATCTAAAGAGGGGAGCGAGTCTTGACAAATTGAAAATATTTGGTCTCAAGAGTCATGATTTGCACATATGGCTTGAGCGGGTAATGCCGGTGATGTTGCGTGGCTTTATCCCTGAGGATGAATGGCTAGTACTAGCAGAGCTGAGCTATTTCTTCCGTGCTCTTTGTGCGAAAGAACTATCGCCTGGCGTGCTAGATGAACTGGAAGAGTTGGCGCCGGAGTTGATCTGCAAGTTAGAAAAGATTTTTCCACCGGGCTTCTTTAATCCAATGCAGCATTTGATTTTGCATCTCCCGACCGAGGCAAGATTGGGGGGGCCCGTGCAAAATCGTTGGTGCTTCGCAACTGAGAGGATGCAGAAGACACTTCGAGCAAAATGTAAAAATAAACGTAGAATTGAAGCATCGATGGCCGAGGCATTCATTACTGAGGAGGCGGCAAACTTCGTGCCAGCACACTACAAAGCCAAGAATCGTCATTTGCATAATCTGAAGCCTCGGTACAATGATGGCGACTGTGAAAAAGGTCGATCCAACCTCAGCCTATTCAAAGGGAAGCTCGCACCAGCCGGTGCTTCGAAAGCAATAGCGTTGGATGTCGAAGAATGGCGGACCATTTCGTTGTATATCTTCAACAACCTAACAGAAGTGCGGCCGTACATCGAGTAAGTTCTCGGTACATTGTTTCGCAACTTCTAATTCCTTTGAACTGCTCTTATTCCCGGATATGTGATACAGTCGATACGTTGCCAAAATCTCGGATGGAGCTGTGATCCAAAAGGATTCCATCGAAGAGTATGAGCTCCTGGCAAAGCATGGAGGCGGCTATCCCGGTTTCATCTCTTGGTTCAAACAAACGGTAATTTCCATTAGACCATTTCATTTCTTCGTCTAGTTTGCGGCTAATGCAACAATCCTTTCGTATTAAACTTGTAGGCTAATTCAGAGTCTATGGGCGCCGAATTGAGACAAGTCGCTAATGGTTTTGACTATAAGGTCCGTTCATTTGACAAATACGACATCGACGGGTATCGCTTTCGTACTTTTGGCAAAGAGCTATCTATGGCCGACCGAAAGTCTACAAATTGTTGTGTCTCTGCTATCGGCGAAGGAGGTGTCGAGTATTATGGAAGAGTTGAAGCAATTTATGAACTTATATTCTTTGGTGAAAACCCACCAAACGTCGTAGTCTTCAAATGTTATTGGTTCCAGCCGAAGGAGACTAGAAGGACTCATGAACATATAGGGCTAGTCGAAATCAAACAAAGCACCCATTTAGATGTTCCCGATGTCTATATTACGGCTCAACAGGCGACCCAAGTTTTTTATCTATCGTGGGCCTGCCAAACTGATCCAAATCTGAATGGTTGGGATGTCGTTTATGATGTGCCGCCACGTTTTAGACCACCTCCCCTCAATGAAGATGATTATGAACCTCACATTAACCCAGACACATATGAAGGAGAATTCTTCCAAGAAACACGTCTTTCCAAAAAACGTTTCAAGAACCGCTCTACTTCACCCCAGAACTTTGAAGTAGACAGCGACAGTGAATCCGACTTCACCCCTGAGCCGGAATAAGAAGAGACGGAAGAAGAAGAGGTTACTGCTGCGGATGACCTCTCAATGCTTGACCGATTACATAAAGGAGGCCTTCCACATGTTGTTCCCGATAGTGATGATGATGATGCATTTATTGATGATAGTGATGATGATGATGCATTTATTGATCCCGGAGCATATATAGACGATGAAGATTATTATTAGTTCATGTCATGTATTATTCAATTTTTATTATATACATGATGATGATACACTCAAATTATATATATACATATTATTATTCATGTTGGTATTCAATTTTTTTATGTTGTACTAATTTCGTTTACTCTTTGTCATGGCAGGTGTTGAAAGATGGTGGGCGCGGGTCGAGAGCGATCCGAGGCTCCTTCGTCGGCGCGTGGTGGGAGGGGTACTTCCATTCCACCCCAAACTCTCCGGAGAGCGTTGTACGACAGTATTGGGACACCCGAGGGCGCTTCTTCGTCGGCGAAGTTGCCGACCGGGAGAGGAGGTCGGGGGAGAGGTAGGAAGGCTCCTAAAGGTACACGTGGTGGCCGCGGAAGAGGTAGGAAGGCTGCTACGCCTTCCTCGCCGCCACCCCCAGCTGATTCACCCGAGCACAGGACTGCTACGGTGGACCCGTCTGAGGTGGAGGCTACAAGGACTCTTGTCCACGAGCCTCGGGTCGACGATCCTTCTGTCTCAGACGCTTCGACCCGCGAGACTCCTGTGCCAGACGCTTCGTCCCGCGAGACTCCTGTGCCAGACGCTTCGTCCTACGAGACTCCACACGCTTCGACCGGATGGGATACCTGGCCGGATCTGCATCAGCCGGAGCCGAGTGGCCATGCTGATGGTGGCGGGGATCAGTTTTCTGATAGCGGGGACGAGGTGGTTGAGGGGGCCACCGTCTACCAGCGTGGGTGTACACGGCTCCCGCCCGTGACGGCGACCCGCGAGCAGAGGTGGCCGATTAGGCCTGAAAAGGAGAAGTAAGTGCATTTACTCTTTTTAAACCTTTTGCCTTCACGTTTCTTCACATATCTAATGCGTTGGCTCTGTCATACTGCAGGGGTTGGATTCATGCCAAGGATGTCCGCAAGCCCAACTCCATCCTTGGTGTGATTTTACGGCATAACTTCCCAGGGTTTGTCACGTTGCCCGGCGAGGGTAAGCTTCCAGAGTTAGGATTGAACTGGGAGCACTACTTGGCTGCCCCGGCCCCGCCGGAGGAGATGATCGACGATGTGTTGTGCCACACGAGGGCCGACATGGTGATCAGAAAGTTCTGGGTAATTTCTCCTTTACACAATAAAAAAATCAATAATAGCTAGTTATTGTACTAATCAGTGTTGTCTCGTTTGATTGCAGACCTTCTACAGGTGTGAGGAGGGATACGAGGAGGCCGTGGCAAAGGTTATCGATGACGAGTGCAGGCGCCTACTACAGAACTTACGGCACGAGGCTCGGGTACAGGCTGTTCGAGACTACTACGCCTCGCGGCGTATTAAGAAGGACAAGTCGTCGTGCCGCGGAAAGTTTCTGCACAAGGAGCAGTACATGAAGGTAATTACCTATTCTTAAGGCCTTGTACTTAGTTTCCTTGCTTTGATTCGTAGGCGTAGCTCTCAAATTTCTCTTTACTAACTTAGGTGCCCCCGAGATGGTGTGCGGATAAGATGGATTGTTGGGAGGCGTTGGTGAATGAGTGGTGCTCTGACGAATGGCGAGCTGTCCACAATGATGCCAAGGAACGGTGTGCCCAAATGGAAGATGTGCCACACCATCAAGGCAGTGCCAACTTATTTCAGTTCGGGCGGAACTGGGTATGTGGTTTGCTTCATGATTCTTGCAATTCATTCTTGATGCTAGCTTGACCCCTTTATCAATACTTTGTTCCTCTCTTGTAGGCGCATTACAATAAGACGGAGGTGCCACAGGTGTACGACCTCTATGCCATGGCCCATACTGCCTCGTACAAGAAGGCCAAGGCATTCTCTGAGTCTGACCTCGACAATCCCACGAACTTTACCAACATCTCCTCCCACAACAAGCTCGTGAGGTACAGAGATGTGGGGAAGGCGGTGAATGGGGAGGACTTCAACCTGAGCCAGCATCCTATTAATCCAGAGCTGGTGATGATAGCTGGCGGCGGGAGGCCCCATGGCCATATAGCCATTGGAGATGGACTTATACGGTCTTCGCGCACTCTCCGGCAGATCAAGGCGCGCCAAACGAGCTCCTGTCCTGAGATAACGCCTCGTCCATGGCCAGTCCAGCTTGCCATCGAGGTTAGTCATACGGACTCAGATAGCTTTCCTTCATTACATTGTGTGTGCGAACAAAGATGATTACAATGCTAACGAGGAGTTGTGTTGCAGGCTGCTCTGCAGAAAGAGAGAGAGGCAACCCAGGCGCTTCTGGCGGAACAGGCCCGGCAGGCGGCGGAGGAGAAGAGGGATTTGGAGGAGAGGACGGCTAGGTTGTTAGAGGAGGAGAGGGCACGGAACGATGCGTCTCACCGGGCCATGTACGAGCTCCTCGTGGTAAGTTTGTTCTTCATATTAGCCAAATCATGCACTACATGTTCGTTTCATTAATAACCAATATGATTGACTTGTCAAAACCAAATGTGCAGTCTTTGTGCGAGAAGACCGGCCAGACCCCTCCGCCGATGCCAGTCATTACCACGGCTGGAACGGTGAGTTTCATTTCAATGTTCATTAGTTACTAGTCTTAACATTTCAGCGTCATCATGCTAACGCAAATGATCTTTGGTGCAGCATAACTCCCGAGCCGCATCGCACGATCCTTCTCCCGGGCCAAGTAGTGCTCCAGGTGACACCGGCCCGAGCAACCCCGATGCTTCACCTCCGTGATGACGAGGACGGTAAGCCGTAATATGCCACTTACTTGGCTCATTTTCTCAAACAAAGACAAACTTAGCACTTAGACAAATGTCATATTTTACCTAAGTTAGCTTTGTTTCCTCTAAAAAGACATAGTAAGCTTACTTACCTACAAAATGACATATTGTACCTAAGTTAGCTCTAAAATGACATATACTTAGCATTGTTTCCTCCACAATGACAGAATAAGCTTAGTTAACTCAAAAATGGCATAATAGACTTGGTAACCTCATAGATACCATAGACTTAGCTTATTTTCTTGCAAAATGACACAATAAGCTTAGTTAGGTCAAAAATGTGATAACATGACACAAATAAGCAATAAGAAGAAGAAAAAACAAGAGGAGAAAGAGAGAGAAGAAAAATGCTTCTTCTTCATCATCTTCTTCTTCTAGATCTTCTTCTACTTCTAGATCTTCTTCTACTTCTTCTAGTATTCTTATTCTAACTTTCTTATTTCCAATTTTGCAGATTTGATTGGGTTCATGGCAGCTTGCTTTGATGTAGTGCTAGTGTTTACTTTCTGTTTTCATTTTGTATCGATGAACTTACGTGAAACTTTCTACCTATGTATGAGACTATGTATGTATGGATGAAACTAATGTAATATGGTGAACAATGTGACATTTGATACTTTTAATTTGGTATAATTGTTGTTGATCATATCCATATGGTAGGGATATTGTTTCTATGAAATATATATATACATATCATATATTTGCCTGTGAAAATTGTTGAATATAACAAAAACAAGCAAAAAGAGGCAATACAGCCTCTTTGCCGTCTGCCCCGGACGGCAAAGACCGCTATGCCGACGGCCACCGTCGGCAAAGAGGGCACATGGCAGCCACCTGTTAAACCTGGGAGCGCCAGGCCTGGGGCCATTTGGCTTCTTTGCCGACGGTGGCCGTCGGCATAGCGGGGGGCGGACGGCAAAGGGCTGGGTGGGGCCGTCGGGGGGCGGACGGCAAAGGGTGCCCTCTTTGCCGACGGTGGCCGTCGGCATAGCGGGGGGCGGACGGCAAAGGGCTGGGTGGGGCCGTCGGGGGGCGGACGGCAAAGGGCTGGGCGAGGCCGTCCGGGGCAGACGGCAAAGACTTTGGTGGGGCCGTTAGCCACCTAATGGTGCTAACGTTGGTACTACGCCGTCCAGGCTCATTGCTATTTGCAGGCTGACGGCAAAGATTCTTTGCCGTCCATTGTGCCAAGGCAGACGGCAAAGGACCTCTTTGCCGGAGTTTATTCGGCCCAAAATTTTGCCGTCCGCTGGCGGACGGCAAAGGTCTTTGTCGTTCGTGGTTGTGCCTTTGCCGTCTGCCATGGCGGACGGCAAAGAACCTGATTCCTGTAGTGGCATTGCACTGAATAGATGTTGAATGGAAATGCAACAGAGGCAAAAAAAAATGAGGTACAGCCGTGGGGATTCGATCCTTGGCTGCATGGGTAAATACCAGTGGTGCTAGCCACTGCACTACGCTTTGGTTTGTGATGCAAAGGGGCTGTTGAGGGTAAACTACACACAATACGATCTGAGTCTATAGAGAACAAAAATGCACACAAAAAAGGGCGTGTCTTGGATTCGAACCCGAGACCCCCTGTATGAGCATCTCGCTCAGCTACCATTCGGGCTAGGAGCAGGTTCTGGCAAGATCGGGCTGCAGACTTTGAAGAGAATGGGGAAGGACGAGGCTCACCTTGGGCCAGATTGGGCCGGTTGGTGATGGGCTAGGGGCACTCGCGGCTGGGCCTGGCGCGTGGCCCACGCGGGCGCGGTTGCGGGCGAGCTACTCGTCCAGATCGAGCGAGAGCTCGGTCAATGAGTGTCTCTGCACAGGGAGCTCGACGACGGTCGAGGCGGCTTGGCTGGAAGGGGGCAAGGCAACGGCAGGGTCCGATGAGGCCGGGAACCGGCAGATCTGGTCGTCCCGCACCGGATCCGGGCATCTATGGCGCAGAACGGGCGACGGCGAGCTCGTAGAGGACCTCCATGGCGGCGGCGACTTCCTGGACATGGAGATCAAACGAGGGAGGGGATTAGAGAGAGGAAGCAGAGAGGAAAGGAGGAAGGAGAAGGAGAGGGGCGCGGGTCCGGCCTTGTACTCCGGCGGCTCGTCGACCGGCGGTGACGGGGCGGGCAACGAAGGCGCGAGGCGGCGCTGGTCGGGGCTGCGGGCTCGGAGGGACTCCTCCCTCGATCCAGATCAGATCGAGCGCGAGGGGCAGGGAGCGGCGGCGGGATCCGGGCCCGGAGCGACCTGGGGCGGGCCTGTTTTGGGCTTCACGGGCCTACGTCAGCTGGGGGAAGCTGCGGGGCTGACTTGGCGCATTGTGGTTGGCTGTGGGCAGCGGCGCGGCGGCGCCAAGTGGCGGCGGTGGAGCGGTCCGGCACGGAATTTGAGGAGGAGGGAGAAGGAAGGCCATTTTTTGACGTGGGGGTGTCCATATATAGCAGTTTTGGCTAGGGTTTGGGTCTAGCGGTGGTTGTTTCGACCCTTCGATCGCGATCGGACGGTCCGGTCGGAGGGGTTAGGCTAGGTGGGCTGTAGGTGGGTTGATGGGCTGTGGAAAGGGGTTGGACTGAGATGAGAGGGGAGTTTTTGCGGCCCGTGACACGAGGTTTTAAAACACGAAAATGTCTGCGATATAGACCGATGATGGCACTGCTACGGTTGACCCTTGGGGAATCAAACGACCTCTGATTGTGACGAAATTTGGCAAGCGGTCTACCTACAATATAACAAGACCGCATGCCAACTTTCGACCCAATCCGAGAAAAGTTTACACGCACTTTTAAAAATAATATTTTTATCGATGCCGCGGGCGCGTGCGTGTGTGGTTGGTCTCGAAACGATCGACGACAAGAACGGAAAGAACCGACAGCTACGAACGGATGCAAGTTTTTCAAAATAACGACAACAGAGTGTCGATGCAATGCAGATGATGCGAATGAAGCGATGATGAATGCAACAACCAAACGAATCACACGGCGATAATGGAATAAGACTGGAATCTTCTGGAGCGGCGGTCTCGGGCTGTTACATGTCAGGTCTGATCCATCTGAGCGATTGATTGGAATGGTTGTGTTCATGTCTTACTAATGAGAGTTAAGCGAGTGAGCACATTTTGAGAAAGGTAGCGATGAGAGGCCATGTAGGAGTACATGGTGGGGGTTGTCTCATTGAAACTGTCCTTAAGAACTGAGTTCTGTGTATGTGATCCAAGACAGTTACTACCACACATTGGGCCCTGAAATATGACCCCGCTTGACTTATTAATTTCCTTGATCTCTATCCAGGAGTTGCAACTAGTTTCTGGTGTTTGTAGGATGTGCTGGGGGCCGTACTTAGCGCTAACTAGAGGGGTAGGCTTTGTTACGGTAGGCAATGTGGCCTGGTGTACCTAGCGCGGTACCATCCGATGAGGTGGATTTGGGAACCCTAAACACATCGTTTGGGGCCGTAATGCAAACTTCGGTCGGACTTCCATTGCGGGTTCAGTTCTCAAATAAGCGATAAACCTAGACTAGAGTCTTGCGTGGTTAACGGACGTGGTCTACACTCACACCAGACATTCGCTTGAAGGTTGCCGAGATACATGACGTGTATATGGCGCTAAGTAGTGGAAACATGTGTGAAGAAGTATACCCCTACAGGGTTATAAATCTATTCTGATAGCCGCGTCCACGGATATGGACTACTTGGAAACTTATATGGTACATAGACAACTTGAAATGGATACTCTAAAATGCGCAAGATAAGTGTGAGTCCTATGGATGGCCTTCTCGTAGGAACACTAGAGAGGATCCATAGTGGTGAATTGATGTGGTGACTATGTGGACTCATGTGCGCTCTATCATCCCAAAGAAACTAATGGTAGTCATAGTACATGATAGCCATTAGGTCAAAGCTGGCTTGCTGCAATAAACTCCACAACCCCTTTGTTGATACTGATGCATATGTAGATAGTTCTGATGTAAGTCTTGTTGAGTATCTTTGTACTCACGGTTGCTTAATTTATGTTTTTGCAGAGGAGACCTTAGTCTCACTAGTGGTTTCTACATGAAGTGACGTTGACCGAGTAACTTGGGAATCCCAGACAAAGGTCTGGCTCCAATGGAGGGTCTTGTAGATAGACGGGCTTTCTAGCCTTCATTCTTTTTAGCTGTGTGCACTCATACAGGTTTATGCTTCCGTTGCTTGTATGACTTGTATGATGGGTCATGTGACCCCTGTTTGTAATATCATACTATGTTGGCTCTTTTGAGTAGTATCTATACTTGAGTTGTAGAGATATGTCGTAATGCCATGTTGTACCAAAAAATACTTGCATGTTATGCGTACGTGTGATATATATTGCTATGTGTGGGGTTCAACATCTAGTTGTTTGCCTGTGGTAGTCTTCCTTGCAGGGAAATGCCTCTTTGTGCTTCCACTTAGCCTTGGTGGTTCGCTACTGCACCGGACACATTGATTGACCGCCATATATCCTTGTTTGCTAGTGTGTGTGTCCCTATTAGGAAATGTCGCGCGCGCGTTTACTAGAGTCCTTGCATATTGCTACGACTTGGTTACACACGCTCATGACCGACACGTGCATTGCTGGGGTATCTATGTCCGTCCCTTTACGTTTGTGCCACCTTGGTCTATAACTAATCATGTCGACCCGGGTTCTCTGTCATATGGATGTTAGCGACACAATCATATATGTGAGACAAAAGACGCAAACGGTCCTGGCCAAGTTAATGGCCGCAGCCGTGGGATACCGTGTGCGAGGCCGCAAAGTGATATGATGTGTTCCATGCTAGATCTATGTGACCTAGGATCGGGGTCCCAACAGAGAGGGTCTATTCATTTAGTATTTTAGGTATACGCTCGTATCTAATGTTCCGTTAGTAGCCCCCGGGGCCGCCCGTAGAGTCTTGGAGTCAATCAAAGAGATGATTGTGCGCTTAGGTCATGATGTGGGTGGGCCTAGAGTCAAATAACTGCGCCTGCCACGGAAATAACTGTTGCCATGCTTTGAGTGGAAAAGGGGGTGATTTGTGTATGGTCATTTGACGGATGACTTGGTGCTCAGGAAGGGAAAATGATTTGATGTGATTCCTTGACGGGGAATAATGGCTGCAGTCTTGACCCCTGCTCCAAAGTGGACTACCCTGAAACCCGAGGAGGCCTCATTAAATGCCCATCTTGGGGCTTTCATTACTTTCGCCCATAATTGCCCCTCCCGCCGTGGCTATATAAGGTGTTTCCACCGGGCAGGGACGGGATCCACTCCTCCCATTACCTTTGCTCCTCCATCGCCATTGTTGCCACAATGTGTCCTTGTGCCGGTCTTCCTTCCATGGCTATGCTCTTCAATCTTCCACCTTCCTTCGCTCTATCCACCGTTCTAGGTTGGAGATGAGCGTGCTTAGTTTGGTCTAGGCTAGCATGGTCCTCTAACCCGCCCTGTTCTTGAGGTACGCCGCCCGCTAGTCCTTTAAGGGGTGCCAACGGTGTTTTCGTCTCACGTCCATGTGCTGACCCAGGCTCCACCTAGGGTAAGCCCGTGAGTTCCTCCTAGAGCACCCAGGGCGGATGGCTGTGGTGGTCTCTGCACAAGCGCACGTTCGTCGTGCCCGGGCGATCCGCCTCCAGGACGCCATAGCCTCCTGGCTTAAAGTGTCCCGTGCTGCTCGAAAGGTGTGGGAACACATCCAGTCAGATTCCATCATGGCTCCACTGTTAGTCCTAGAGATCGACGCCGCCCATTCTCTGGTGAACAAGGAATTGAACTTCTTGCCATCTGCATTCTGGTGAGGTGACCGCCGAGGAGTGTGCGCAGATGGGGGCCCCCGAGCCACCTCTTCCGGCATGGCAAATACTTGGATGGGCCATGAACTAGGCGGGTTTGGAGGACCCGTCCTAAGCGGTGCGATGGATCTGCCTCCAGGGTGTTCTTTCAGATGATGCGCTTGGAGCTCTTTCTCTGGTAGCTGCGGGGGATCCCGCGACAAACCTAACTCTTTAGTATTTAACCCTACCCTTTTGTGTAATAGGCTTCCCTAGGTGAAGCTTTACCGCTAACTAGTTTCCAGCGTCCCGATGAGGGGATCAATTTTGTAAAGACGAGGAAACATGGTTGCTTATAATGTTACGTTCTCGCCTGTTCGCTTTTGTACAATGGGAAGTTTGCTCCACACCTGGGACGTTTTGTCACCCCCTGTGGCGGATGCTCGGGGCCCTTCTTCTCATGCGGTGGAGGTCGAGCCCTACGTCTAGGGTTGTCGTGTCTCTCTGCCCAACTTTATTAGGTGGTCTTTTAGTGTGTTGCCCGGTCGCGGTTCCGGGGCTTGATAGGTTGGTGAGTTAATCACGAGAATGTTTTCCCGTGCATGGTCGCGACTCTAGGGATTTCCTTTCTACTGATCCGAGTGATGTGGCGATGCATGGTCACAACTCCAGGGCTTTGTAGGTTAGCAAGTTAGTCAAGATAATGTGTCGCCGTTCTTGGTCGCGACTCTAGGGCTTTCCTTCGTACTGACCCGATCGATGTGACGTGCCTGGTCGCGACTCCAAGGCTTTGTAAGTTAGCAAGTTAGTCATGAGAATGTATCGTCATGCCTGGTCACGACTCCTAGGCTTTGCTTTGAGTGATCCGATCGATGTGACGTGTCTGGTCGTGACTCCAGGGCTTTGTAAGTTAGTAACGATAGTCCTCATGTGCCTGGGCGCAACTACAGGCCTTTGTGCTATAGGAAACCCTGAGCGAGACCATGCTCGAGCTTGGTGTGTGGGTGCGAATCCATGGCTTAAAGGGTGGTCAGGTCGTGCTCTTCAGCATGTGGGGGACCTCTTATGGTTGAGAGACGACTGGCCCCTTCATACCAACCTCCTCCGGAGAGGGAGGCTAGAAGGAAGGCCCTCATCATCATGTGGCGGACCGCATATTGTTGGAGGATTTGATTGTTTCCCATAGCCTTCCTGGAAAGCAAGGCTACAAGAGAACCCCCGTCGGCTTGTGGTGGACCACTTCCGGTTGAGGCTTGGGTCGGTTCGATAAATCACTCCCCAGAAGCACTATGGAGGGGGCGTCCCCATCAGTTTGCAGCGGACTACTCTTGGTTGGGGTGTACTCTCTCCCCCGGACCGTGTCGGGGCATGGCTTATTGGTCGAAAAATGCGTGAGGGGCCATTCCCATACTTTTTTCGTGATCGGTGCTCTCCTTCCTAAGAACAGGAACGACCAAAGGTAAAAGATAGGGATAGACCCCCTACCTTCCCCCTCATTCTCTCCTAATCGCGACTTCACTTTTTGTCTAGACTTATTTAAAAACTACAGAATATAACCCTTGATACGGGGCACGCCCGTGTGCGTCGATATTTCACGAATTGGAGGGGATCTCACGAGGAACACGCAGAACACGAGAGAAACACGAGAGGAAAATCAAACACTCAAGGACAACCTTCGATCACACATCGACTCGAAACACACGAGTACACGAGATACAAGATCCACAATCAACAAAAGGATACACGTAACGATAGTCTCCTCGCTCCAAAGGAGGAGGTCTTGAATCCCTTGGGATCTTCCCTTAGAGGGGCCTTGGCATCACTTGGATCTTCTCTCGATGGAGGTCAATCTCCGTGGGAGAAGGAAGTAATGGAGCTATGCTCAACAATGGTCTTTGCTAAACATAAGCTAACCCTAGTGAGAGGAGGGGGAGGTGCTTATATTGTCCTAGGCGGAAAGAGGGGATACATGGGCCAAAGCCCGCGGGACTGTGCGCAGACAGGGTCCGGACGTCCGGACGTTGTCGGACCTCCGAGAGCTTCCGATCGTCCGACGATTCGGCTCTGGTGCGGGGTAGCCGGATTTTCGGAGCTTGTAGGATGTCTGAGGCTTGGACGTCCGGAGGCTTCGGTCTTCCGAGAAATCGGTGCGGGTGCCGGGGCGTCGGATTTCCGGAGGGGGCTGGTCGTCCGTGCGCTGGAGCGTGTCGGTCGTCCGGGCGGTGTCGGACGTCCGGGCGCTGTAGTGTCCTGGTGGTCTTCGGGCGAGGTCGGCCTCCAGGCGTCGGAAGTCCGAGGCGTGCCGGTCGTCCGAGGCTGTCCGGACGTCCGAGAGCTGGGACTTGTCCGCGGCTCCTCGCTTGTCCTTCCAAGCTTGTCGTCCTCCGCTCCAAGCATCTTCTAGGCCATCTCCATTTCCATTGTACTTGATCATGCAAAGGATCTCCGATTGAGGTAGCATCCAAGTTCCATGAACATCAAAGAGAGAATCATATAGGAGAGATGTCACCTTGTGTTCAATAGCACGTGCCAGGGCTCTAGTCATGGGTCCCTTTGTGGCTTGATGTGATGGTGTAGAGTCCATGGGGATGATGGTGGGATGCTCCGCATCAACCCTTTTCTTAAATAGTATATAGGACATTACCCCGAGTAGCTTACATTACGGAGAGCATGGTCGGGGTCGTTGTCATGGAGCTTTCGACACTGTCCAGTTGCAACTAGCTTCTCATCCACCCCTTGGTGGCCCTTCATCGTGCTTCGAAGATCGCCCACCTCATTCCTACCCCCCCCCTTCTTCGCTCCCCCGTCCTGGCTTTGTTCCACCCTCAATCGCGCCTAGCATGGGCCAAGATGGCCCAAGCGCAACGACGTTCTCCTCGGGGGGGGGGGGGGGGGGGCTCCCAGTGATGGGGCCTAGCCCTCCTCCCCTTTCTCCCATGTCCTGGCGGGTTTGCCCTCATCGGAACGCCTGGTGGAACTAGGGGGACATCCATGGTGGCTTCGGTTATCTCGCCATGTCGTTTATTGCGCCGACGCTTGATCGGTTGTGGTGACCCTCGGGGGTGCCCGTGCTTCGAGCATTGCCTCGCAATCCCTACCATATCCATGATTTCCCGCAGACTGATGGCTACCGATGGGTGCAGGAGGAAAGCTTGAGCGGTCGCTAGGGCACGGGTTGGGGTCATTCGCTCGGTGTACGGGCGGTTGATCAGGTGCATGGCAACCCTTACATTGAAGGGGGTCTCTGGCAATTGTATCTTCAGCTTGGTTATTCCCCTCTGGGGGGACAGCCCAAACTCTCTTAATGGCGGGTATTGTCCTGCCTCGCCAAGGAGAGTTGGATATCAAGCCTTAGCCCCCTACCCAACACGCCAGATGTCAGAGTGTGTTTTCCAGACACCAGGGATAAAGGATACCCTATATTTGTGAGTTCGTCCAGGGGCTAAACCACCTAGTCAATAAGCTATCAAAGGCACACAAGAACACGAGGAGAAAAGGGATTTTATACAGGTTCAGGCCACCATGTTAGCGTAAAAACCTACGTCATGTTGGTATTGATATAATCTGAGGGATACAAGTGCTTGGGTGTTACAAAGGTGGTGGTCGGGGTGAGACCAGTAGTGGTTGGGGTACTAACTAAAATGCCCGAACACTTCTATCTCTACTCTTCTTCCTGGCTACTAGCTTTCTGCGTGAAGGTGGTTGGTGGTAGTGTTGTGGATGCTAACTTGCCTCCTTTCTATTCGACCTTAGCCCTCCCCTTATATATGCCTAGGGGGGGTACCAAAACTAGTCTGTAAAATTATGTGCGTGGTAATATAAATAATGGCCGGTCGGAGCGTCCCACTTGCCTCTGTCACGTAGCAATAGATGACCTAACACCGAGGCATGTTAGGTGTTCGAGTATTTTCTTCTGACATGACCCGCCGCACTGCCCTTCTCCCGCTTTACTCCACGCTAGTGTTCGGTCCTGTCATTCACCCTCTCGGGTCGTCCTGATGATGACCCTGCTGTAGCCCTGCGTCGGGCTACATAGTGTAGGTTGGCCAGGCAATAAATGATTAGTCGGTGGAGTGAGCTATATGGCCTGCTCCTCCGGCTGGCACATGCCCGTCTGCTCGGGGATCCAGCCCCCGACTACGTCATGGATGACATCAGGGCCTCTTTTCAGGGATCTTCTGCGGTCGATTATGCTCCATTGATCCTGCTTTTTATATCTTCTGTATCGATATTTTTATCATAGCATATCTTTGGATTTGGTTAACATCTTCACACGTCAAAATATTTCTGAGAGGGCCTATATATTTAGTATGTTAGGTATACCATGGTATGTAATGTTCCACCAACGTGCCTGGGCGGGTGCGCGGGCGGCGTTGATGGTGGCCCCGGGCTGACACGTGGTCCAACCGTCATGGACCCTCCAGCAGGGTCACCCTGGTCTGAGCCGTTCGGGCAAATCGGATGGCCCAGTGCGGCCGAGAGAGGCTCTCTCAGCACACCAGCACACGGCGGATGGCCAGGAGCCTCTCTCGACCTCGAGGAGCCTAGGGAGGCCGGTACCCCAACATCCTTTATATGAGTAATTGTCTTTCGTATGAATCAATGTGATCTTTGATCACTTAAAAAGAGCTCCACCTAAATTTGTGCATTATTTCAATTTGTGTTTGAATGCAAATACACAATCATAAACAAGCAAAGTACGGTCACACACAAGGAATTAAGTTTTACAACCAACCAAATACGAAACAAAGTATCAAGGATAAAAACCAATAAGAGCCAAAACTCTCCCCTCAAAGCCCTATGATGTATACCACTCTCCCCTTTGGCATCAAGATACCAAAAATATTGAGATGATCTAAGTCTAGGTGCCTCTCTAGGCTTGATCCAGTTGAGCTGGTGATGAAGATCTCAGATGTGCAGCGCTTGTGTGGGCGATGGAGTGGAGATGAGAGGCGTTGGCGAAGGTAGCAGCTTCTGTTGATGTAGTCTGAGTTGGACGTGTAGACATTGGTGGTGCAAGTGCAGCACGTTGAGCATCCATGGACTGAGTCATGTACTGCGTAGTGGTACTCTCATCCGAGTCATCACTGCGGACGTAGTCATGAGCGTTAGAGCCTCATTGATCTTCCCAAAATCAGCAGCCAGAGCAGTCACCTTGACATCAAGGTCATGAAACTTACTCGCTATAGTCCTTTCAACGCTCCACAGTTCTCTTCGGTTAGATAAGCCTTTCTCAATCTGGAGAGTATCCTGGAAGAGATGGGCCATCTGGTCTGATCTTGACTTGGACATCTCAATAGTAGCAACCCGTGAAGTAGAAGAACTAGGCCCACTTGCTTGTGCAACAACTATGGTTGCCTCAACTTTCTCCTGAGAAGCAGCCGAACTTGGATCAACAGGATTCATAGTGACAATGCAATCCTCTAGCTCTGGCTGAAGGGGAAAATGTTTGTCGAATGCTCGAATATGTTCCTACCAACCTTGGAGTTGATGAGCAACTGAATGTAAGGTGCATATCCGCATGAGTGCTTCTGATCCGCTACAATCCTCTTTGCAGTCTCAACTATGAGGTTCATGACATTGAAGTTGGTAAGGTCATCAATGTGGTGTAACATGGCAATGGAATAACCTCATATCATCATGTCTTCTCCAGACTTATAAATTGTCAAGGTATAGATCAGCATAGTGTTAATGTTAGCTAGTCCTCGCAAAAGGAAATATACTCAGCCCAGCTTGTGTTTCTCGACCTCTTCACCAGGGATGGGTGTAACATCCCAAAATGTTAAAATTTAGAATGGTAATTATTTAAATATATTAATTAAAAACTTTTTGTGTTGTTTTCTTTTAGCAAATTTTGACAATGATTTAATTTTTTTGGAGATTAATTCAATATTCAGATGAGATGGAAGAAAAGGACGTTCCCAAGTATTCATTTGGATCTTATATTTGATTTTAAGAATATTTAAATATTCAAAGCAACCATGAGTGAAGATAATATGACTTATTCAGAAATAAAAAGGTTGAAATACTATGGATACTCTTGGATATTTGTTTGGAGTATATTTTTTGGGGGAATTATTTATAACCCTAAGTTTATTAGTGAACATTTATAAAGCCCAAAATAACTTTTATAAAAATGTTAGGTGTATCTTATTTCATATTGGAGCTACACAAAATGTTCTATGTTCTCCATATTAGTATAGAGAACATTTTTGTGTAGTCCAATTCGGAGGCCCAACGTGTGACTTTTCCTGCAAAATTTCCTTTTATTCTAGATCGTCAATCGAAGACCATCTATATTACTAATCCAAGTCAATGAGGTTCATATCCGCACCATAAGAGTTCCACCTAGTAGATTCCCTATGAATATATGTATTATATAATATTTGTGTTCTAATTTGGATTTGGGTTTTATTTGATTGCCATTACTTTCACGTATAGATTGCGAGTAATTTGCGGAGAGCATTGTCGCATCAATGAGATTTTATTTCTTCACCGACTAAAGGAAAGTTGCACTATTTCTTTTATCATGGTTCGTCCTATATTCTGCTATGCATGTAGTATCATGTATGAACGCAGTAGTATGCATGTGTAGGACTTATGATATGCATGTTTTGTCTTATCCTATTTTTCCTTGTCACTGTATTTGGGTACTGGTTATCTTGTGTAATTATGTGCTTAGCTTTGCTTTGGTCGACGGGGTAGAATCTTGTGTTTGTTCAGGTTATGTGTAGACTATATTATAACATGAGTAGAAACTTAATATAGAACTCCCCTCTAGGAGGACAAGGTTGCATTACGGACATGGTCCATGGTTGTGCTCCCGGCGGTTTGTTGAGTCGTTTATAGTAGGGTGCATTATGGGGTATCTACCCACGGTCGTGTGCTCCCTATTAGTAAGGTTGCATTGTGGTGTCTCTACCCACGGTCGTGTGCTCCTTATTAGTATGATTGCATTGTGGTGTATCTACCCATAGCCGTGTGCACCTTAGCAGTAGGGTTGCACTGGGGGTACCCATGATAGTGTGTTCCCTAGTAGGTTCTGCCTAGGCTCAGAAAGACAAGACATACTTAGTGTATAGTGCCTCCCATGCATAGTAAAGTTTATAGATCTCTACGGAGTTTTAAATATGCACTTAGCTACAGCATGACAATTAAAATTTGACTACTGAGGTAGTTATGAGGATAAAACTGCTTTTCTGCAAAACAAACCACAAGAATATTTCCCTTGCCTTACCTTGCATGTAGATGTAGGATTTCTATATCATTTATGTGTGATTTGCTAAGAGTTGTAGCATAAAATTGCATGATTAACTCCTCACACCAATCAGATTTTAGTTCACTTGAATTTGGCAATGTTTAGTGTCTTGAATTTTTCGTGCACATTTGGAAAGTTGTCAGGGTGACTTTCAATGAAGTCCTGGTGCACCCACTTCATCTCACCTCTTCATCTGGATCCACTTTATCAAGCTCTTGTCTCTCCTCTTCTTCATATCCTCTGCCTCATGGTGAACATCATAATGAGCAGGCAGAAATGGTCTCGGTTTCTTGAGGTGAGTTGGTGCTTCCTCTTCCTCATTCTTGACAAGAGGTGCCCTCTTCTTATTCTTCATAGTGAGCTTGGATGCACCCTTGCCCTTGCCTTTGGGAGTTGGCTTAGGATTGGTGGCAATAGTCTTGGGCATGACATCTACCGTCGAATTTTATTTTCTTTCCTCCTCATCTTTCTCCTCTTGAGGATCAGCATGGATAGTGGCTCTCTTGTAAGTAACATGAATAGTCTTAGATCTCGACCTCTTAGGCTTTGACTGTCCTTGAGCAGAACTCCCTGCTTATTGGGGTCTAGCTAGGTTTTTTCACAGCACTTGGAGCAACATGTTTTGCCTGTGCTAAAGGGTTGAAGTCTGAATCCTCTTCATCTGGATTCCTCTTCTTCCCAGCATAAGTGGTTGTAGGAGGAAAGCCATGATCACTTGGACTACCACTGTCCGAATATGGAGAGCTTTCAGGATCTGTCCGTGAGCTCATCTCAACATGCTCCTCTTTCTGCATATTCTGACTGTCCTCTGACCCTGACATCTTGGCAACTGACCATGTGAATTAGATAGATAAGGATAGACAAGATGAGGTCAACTTTAGGTTTTCTATGTGAACAACTCGGTTTCACCAATTAAAATGACTCTGATTTTCCGAAGCAACAAAAGAGACCGTGCCAACACATTTTGGTGTCACCAAGGTGTGGGCTTGGTCTCTCTGAAGTGCATATGAGGGAAACCCATCTCATTTCAGTCCCACCGAGAAAGCTCACTTCAGCCAGACCGAAGTGGACTTAGTGCAATGTTCATAGCCAACTTGGTATCACCGAAACAATTTCACTCGGTTAGTCCGATAAACCTAACTTTCTCGTCCTAACCTTATTTCTAGGAATTTCTTCGTGGAAGATGAAGAATAGCAGTGGCAATATAATGTGGCGGCGATCTCGTCCAAAGGAATTGTAAGGGGGGGGGGGTACACAAGAGAGAAGCGTACCCTGACTTGGTGGCAGTCTTATATGGTGGCAATGTCAAGGTTGATTGACTGGGATGGTGAAGGATTCCAGCGACAGGAGGTCGTGGGATGGAGCGGTGATGATCAGGCGATCAAGGCGGCGGTAGTGGTGAGGTGCATGGCAAAGCGGTTTGGAGGAATTTCGAAAATGATTTGTCAGCCTGATATATATGATCACACTGTGTCGGTCATATTGACTATATATGATCACACTGTGTCGGTCATATCGACTAGTTTGACTATGTGTCACCGCATCATGTAACTGCTCTAAAAGGAGCTGTTTGGTGAGACTACTTGGCGCGATGAGACCAAAGAGGATGTCACATTTTTTAGCACACATGGGAAAGAAACGTTGTCACGACGAAACCAAAGCTACAATTGGCTCGCATGCACTAGATAAATGAACGAGACATATTCCATTGTATCCTACTTTGTTGTTTGAAATGTTATTTCGTCGAGACAAGCAAAACCAATTCAACCGAATTAAACCAACATCATACTGTGGCCGTAAGTTAACATCATGCTTTCAGATAGTTCGCTAAGAACTTCATTGTAATGGTTTGGGATTTGTTAAATTTATTTCATATTGTCAAGTTTTATTTCATATAGTTTGTTTGGCTTTGTTGCTTATTCATAGTCATGTAGGGAACGAGACATCCTCCATGGATCATTCATAAAACATATTGTTCATATGTCACTTAATTGATCTTTCCACCAAGAGCCAACGGGTCATCTAATTCTGATTTAAGAAAATGCTCGACTTCACATCACAAAAAGGCTATGTACATGTAATTAATGAGAGCCACCACCAGCTATCATGATATCCTAACATACACCTGTAAACAAGTTGCTTTTTCCATTTTTCTTCTTGAGCCTCAGCATCCAATATGACTGTATTCCCCAATGGAGTAGAAATCAAACTAGCAAGAAAAGGGCTTTCCGTTTATCTAGCCGGGGTGGACTGGTTCTACTTTGCCAGCAGTACCCACTGTAGGTAAGAGTTATAACTGCGGGAGGAAATCACCACTCAAATCAAGCAAGACATGACATCTTATTTTACAACAGCGACTTCCCTTCATTATCAACTACACGGGGTGCAAGCCTACTAATACCTGCAAAACATAAGCTCAATATGAATCATACTACATATCTGATGCCAACACCAATCAAAACAAACAATTCCTCAAAGAAAAAGAAAAATGTCACAGCTACATTCTGGATTTTGAGGAGCCTTCAAGCTTAATTAAGTGCTGCCAGGAAGATACTACCAGACAATGAATCATAGCCGTCTGGATTAACATTACACCACGAGGAGAAAAAAAAAGGAAATAAGGAGATGCTCCCAAGTTGTACTAAAGCTGCCAAAATTAATATGGATCAAAGGGAGTAGTATATTTAAGCAGAAGTTGACTAAAACCTGCCAAAATTAATATGGATCAAAGGGAGTAGTATATTTAAGCAGAAGTTGACTAAAACTTAGCACTAGGGGTGCAAGGCAGCGTCCTGCCAAGACCCGCCAACTTGCGAAGCTAGAACAAATTGAACTAGCACAGTCCCAACCAGCTTGAACTTTTCTCTTTTGTATACGAAGGGGTTCGGGCGCCGCTCTGCACCCCTAGTTAGCACCATTAATTAGGCGCCCGTTGTTGAATATGCCTTTTAGCTCCAGTTTTAAAATTGCAACACTCAAAGCTCATTATAGAGAAACATTGGGGCTCAAAGTCGATTCCTTATTTAGCAGTCCAGATTTTACTCAAACAAGCTTGATGAGCATATTAATTTTAAGCAAAACAATTGATAGTGTGCAACAAAAGAGCAGTAAGGTGCCAATACCTTGTTTTAGCAGGTATGGATGTACTCAAACGCAGCCCATCTGGAACATCACAAGTGCATGTTTCTTGACCTTTTCCATGAACAATATCATCTATGCAAATGATAAATCTTGAACAGTGTGCCGGTTGGTATTGCGAGGGGCATATGGCTTTGGTACCTTCCATCTCAGTAATTCCTAAAGGAAGTTGACAGAAATCATTCAGCTTTGGTCCAAAGTTAACTAAATTAAATTGGGCAATGTTAAGCACACTCCACAGAAAGTTTGGTATTAACAACATGAAGTTTAACCATTTTCTATTTAGTCTGGAACTAGGCATGCTGTGTGACTACGTGTAGATGTCATTTGTATTTAAGAGTTTGTGTACCTTGATTGCATTTGGGCCATAGGTTCTATAGACTTTATCAATTGATGAGTAAATGATAGTCGCTTGATCAGAACCACGATTACACTTGATCAGACGAACAGCTTCCCTCGAATTTGCAGGCTTAGCCTTTAAATACAAAATAAGCTTTGAAGGCAAGGATCCAGGGGCATCTTTTTTCCCATGAGTAGTCTCCAATGTGACAAGATCATCCCATAATACATCCCAGATTACCGAGCATGGATCCTTTGCAGGATTGAACTTTCTCTGGGTCATCATCGGTACCTGAAACCAAGCATATCATAAAATTGATTGAATAAGTGATAACCAAAGTGTAACTAGAGTGTAAACCCGTCTCACCTGAAGTAAAGATACTCTTCTGTGCGTAACTAAGAGAATTTTCCCCTTGGGAAGTATGAAATGGTCCTCATAAGCATCAGTAGATGCAAACTTTCCTCGCACTTTGAAAAGGTCAACTTGGCCAAGAAACGTACCAGATTCAGCTAACTGCAAGACAGCCTTCATAATCCCCACCGATCCACACACACAAACAAAAAAAAGGAAAATATATCATTCAGAAAGTGCTATTCAAATACATCAAGGCCTGTATAGAGAGACAACTAATTACCTGGCCAGCTGCTTTATACTCGTCATAAGGATAGATCAAGCTATCGCCACCAATTGCTCGGGGGAGACGTCTACGCAGCAACTGCTCCTCAGCCATTATAGCTGATGATATTTTCAATTTTACAGCATTTGCACCTTCAGTGGTTTTCGACAGAAGATCAAGAACTCCACTCACTGGCTGAGCAGCTGCACCAATTAAACCTTTTCCAACTCCCTGTACAAAGCCCTCAACACCAGAAGATTTTGCACCCTCGATGGGCTTTGTCAATATGCCCGTGACACCTCTGAAGATTCCCTTCGCAAGAGCCCCACCTCCATCTCGTATGACATCACCAAAGTCTTCCACACCTTTGCTATCCTGGAGAAAACACAGCAGCAGCATTGCAATTTCTCTTAGGTACAACTCATACCAGATTTGTCACAGGCATATGAAACATTGATGTACCTGTCTCATCCGGCCCTGAATAAATTTCTTGTCCATGGATAATGCTGCTATACCCTTGCTCATGTTACTCAAAGCACTACTGGCATTGCCAAGAATATCAACACCGGAAAGTAGTTGAAGTGGTTGGCTAAGAAGATCTTTTTGGATGTTAGATATAGCAGAGTTCATTAGTGCACTTTGTCGCATGCACAACTCCTCACGGTACCTTTGAGCTATACGGACCTTATACGTTGAAGAAAAAAAATTAGCAAGAGAAAATAATTAACTACAGAAGCATAAACGTTGCCACTTTGTAGAACTACGGAAAAGTGAATGAATTATGAGTAGTGCACGAAAGATGAAGATACAGATAAATAAAATAAAATGCTACCCTACCGGCATGTGCTCCATGTTCCCCAATGCAGTCATCAAGGATGACCAGAACCCAAGAACTCCTCTTGGCCTTTGGGTTGGGGACATTGCCATTGATACTCTAAAGCGGACCTCAGAGATATTCAGAAGCCTATAAAAGAAGATTCAGTAATAACATCAGGAAGAGAAAAAAAAAGGAAAAACTATTAAGATGCGGCAAATTGCATACCCTATTTTCAAAACAGGATCAACTGAAACAGCTGAAGGCTGAGAGCTACATATCCTATCAACTTTTAGGTGTTGAACCATCTCATGGAGGCGCCAAATAATCGGTTCATGGATGTTAACAAAAAACACGCAATTCTCAGGAACCTGCAAACATACACAGCTGTTATTGGAAAATAATATTAAAGACATCATAATATCTACATGATCACTGTCCAGAATGAAGCATTCAAGATTATAGGGGAGAAAACTAAATCTCTACTAGATAGTACAAGCTATGACAAGCCTGTAAAATTATAAGTAACTAAAATAGCTGTGTGAATCCAAAGAACATTTCCCGATAAACCATGTTAAACAAATCAGCTCACCTGCACACCAATATATGGATAAACACAAAAATCTAGAGAATTATTGGTCTGCATCGTCATAGAGAATTTGAGCACATGGTCTGATTGATTGTCAGTCTTCTGAGGACAAAAGAGGACAGGCATTGAAACAAAAGGCAATTGATTGTCCACTTGAATCCAGTGCATTCGCACTTTAAACCTACCATTGAAAGAGTGCTTAAAACATCTAATCATAGAGGAAGGTGAGAAAAGAAGAAAAATAGCAGTGAGAAAGTAATAAAGCAAAAGCCCGAGAGTACATTATACCTATTGATTCCAGAACCCATTCCAGATGAGTAGGCAAGTAATAATTGCTGCACCGAGAGGTAAAGAACTTCCTCAGGCATATGGTCAATTATGGATATGCCCAGCTCTGTTAGTTCCAAAGTAACATGAAATTCACTATCAAGATCATGAGATGACTGCCCACAATCGACCTCTGATGGCTGAAAGATTGGTGATAATAGTCTTTCAGTTATCTGTCCTCGAGTTCTATTCTCTGGCAGCCAATCACTGATTTGCGTAACATGCAATTTGCCTTCCTTGACAACAGTAATACGTAAGGCCTTCTTAAGCCCACTTGAGGTAGCTAGTGGCTGGTGATCCATGATGACATCAATATCATATGTCATGGAGCTCGTAGCATCAGTTCCGTCTACCAATACCTCCAACAGACGCCTTCTGCCAAGATCCTCCCAGAAAAAGGAAGCTGATGAATTTGGAGGCAGACTACGCCAAGAATAATCATCACCACCAACTTGCCGAAATCGTACAGGCAAGAACATGGAGCGATTCTCCACCCTGTGTACGTGATTTTTAATTTGTTTAGTAAGTGTAAGAAATAATAATGACTTAAATATGACAAGTAGCTGTACCTGTATGGGCTGGACCAGCAAGCGAGTTGAAATACAACTTCATAACGTGAACTTTTTGTTCCACTTCTAACATTTACCCGCACAAGAACTTGATCATTTCCTGTAACACTATTCATGAGCACACACATAACTCCATTAGCATCAATGCTAAATGGTGTACTCCATTTGTATCCCTCCATCCGCAACTGCAAGCATACAAAATGGAGAAAGGTAAAGAAAATGAAGAACTTAATAAACTAAACATTAACACGAAGTATGCAAAAGGTGCCAGTTCAAAGTTAATAACCTTTAAAAATTCGTTTCCAAATTCTGAACGCCATTGGAACACTTTTGGAGGATCAGTTGGATGTAAATGCTCCTCAACCTCACTATGATACTCTGATAAAATAATACCTCTCCCAGTTCTATTAATAAAAAGTGCGCGCGGAAGAAAATTCACTACCTGCATTAGCAGAACATTTTCTGAATTCTTTACTTAAATCATACTGTGAGAAATTATTCGAGAGAAAAAGTAAAGGCATACAGTGGCATACATACACATCATTGCCTCAAAAGATTCCTTTTAATGTTAAAGCACAATTGACCAAACAAAGAAAATAAAATTTGGATAATTAACAGGAATGCCAATAAACCGCAGGAGTGTAGATATAGGGCTGGACCAAAAGCTCGTAGCTCGCGAGTTTAATGAGCGCTCGATAGTTCAGCTCGTTAAGCTTGTGGCTTGCTTTTTAATGAACAGAGCCAATCATCGATTTCAGCTTGTTAAGCTTAACGAGCTTAACGAACGAGCTAATGAGTTTCACGAGTAGCTCGTTAAGCTCGTTAGTAACAACATAACACATATTTTTATCTTACATGACAGAAGTTTCGTAGCACCTCAGCCCATCTACTCAATCTAATCTACATAGGAGGCAACAAACTAGTGCACTCCCCTTTGTAGTCACCATCTTCATTCTTAAAAACCACATCTAAACGCTCATCATGTAGACCGCAACACATCAGAATCTGTTGACGAGCGCTCACGAGCTTCAAATGAACCGAGTCGAGCAGGGTTTTCTGCTCGTTAATATTAGCGAGCTTAACGAGCCGAGCCTTAACAAGCACAAGCTTAACGAGCCGAGCAGCTCATTAATCCACCCCACAGTAGATATGAAGTGTAAGTGTAACAGATATAAATAGACTCTGCGGTTAAATATGAACACATTCTTACCAATACAGTGAGCTTTATATCCTAGAAACCCTTGCATACTTATTTTGTTTGAGAATTTTTTTCTCAAACACGCAGGAGAGCTGCGTATCATTTCATTAAGAAGAAAGAAATATCTACAAGGGTGGGGGCAGAAACTCCCTCAACCCAAACACACCTCAAGACACACCCCTAAGGAACAAACTAAGAACTCACACCACACAGAAAACAATGCAACCAAAACTCAGACAAAGGACGAGCCTAATTGTCCAAGGTAAGCGGCCCACATAAAAGCTCCCGAAGTGCATTTGCCCTAGCGCAGTTTGTTTCAGAATTTGTAAAGCATAGCTACTAAAAGAACTGTTCTTTACTTTTTTATGGTCCCAGCATGCATCAGGATATCAATTTATTGCCTCCAACTTATATATTTGCTTATATATATTGAGATCAAGCTTCTTTGACTACATATCGCTAACCAATGCTGCCCGAGGCAAGAGAATAGATGGATGAGAGGCAAGGCGATGGGCCCTGATTGTATCCCCATTGAGGTGTGGAGAGGCCTCGGGGACATAGCGATAGTATGGCTAACCAAGCTTTTAAACCTCACTTTTCGGGCAAACAAGATGCCAGAAGAATGGAGACGGAGTATATTAGTACCAATCTTCAAGAATAAGGGGGGATGTTCGGAGTTGTACTAATTATCATGGAATTAAGCTGATGAGCCATACAGTGAAGCTATGGGAGAGAGTCATTGAACACCGCTTAAGAAGAATGACAAGCGTGACCAAAAATCAGTTTGGTTTCATGTCTAAGAGGTCGACCATGGAAGCCATTTTCTTGGTACGATAACTTATGGAGAGATACAGGGAGCAAAAGGACCTGCATATGGTGTTCATTGACTTGGAAGGCCTATGATATGATACCACAGAATGTCATGTGGTGGTCCTTGGAGAAACACAAAGTCCTAGCAAAGTACATTACCCTCATCAAGGACATGTACGATAATGTTGTCACAAGTGTTCAAACAAGTGATGGCGATACTCATGACTTCCCGATTAAAATGGGAATGCACTAGGGGTCAGTTTTGAGCCCTTATCTTTTTTGCTTTGGTGATGGATGAGGGATCTACAAGGATATATCCCATGGTGTATGCTCTTTGCGGATGATGTGGTGCTAGTCGATGATAGTCTGCAGAAGGATGGGGATATCTATGAAGATGTGAACCATCGAATCAAAGCCAAATGGATGAAGTGGCGCCAAGCTTCTGGCATTCTTTGTGACAAGAGAGTGCCACAAAAGCTAAAAGGCAAGTTCTATAGGATGGCAGTTCGACACACAATGTTGTATGGCGTTGAGTGTTGGCAGACTGGCCAGGCGACATGTGCAATAGTTAGGTGTGGCGGAGATGCGCATGTTGAGATGGATGTGTGGCCACACAAGGAAGGACCGAGTCCGGAATGATGATATATGAGATAAAGTTGGGGTAGCGCCGATTGAAGAGAAGCTTGTCCAACATCGTCTGAGATGGTTTGGGCATATCTAGCGTAGGCCTCCAGAAGCTCCAATGCATGGGAGGAGTTCGTAAAGACAGATCTTAAGGACTGGAGTATCACCAAAGAAACTAGCCATGGACAGAGGTACGTGGAAGCTTGCTATCCATGTGCCAGAACCATGAGTTGGTCGCGAGATCTTATGGGTTTCACCTCTAGCCTACCCCAACTTGTTTGGGACTAAAGGTGTTGTTCTTGTTGTTCCAAATGAGCTTGGCACCCGGTAAATTCTAATACCTCCGTCCGGGTTTATTAGGCCCCCTTGTATTTTGGGTTCAAGTTTGACCATGTATTTAACTAAAAATATATAAAGCATATGCTACACAAAGTATATTGTTGGATTTGTATTTGAAAGAGGTTTTCTATGGTATAGTTTCCATGACATATAGTTTATATTTGTTAGTTAAATTCATGGTCAAACTTTGGCTCAGAAATGAAAGGGGGCCTAATAAACCCGGACGGAGGGAGTACATGCCAATATATGACCACGGGACTCAAATTTACATAAATGAACTACAACATGCAGAAAATAACACATGAATATTCAAACCTTAGTCCTATCCGAAGCCATCTTCAGTTGAACTGAGAACCAGTAATATGATCCATCAGAACCAAATGCTTTAACATCGACATTCTCCTGCACCAGATAAATGACACTGAATCAACAAAGTGTAGTGCTTAAAAGCATAATCAAATGTGTGTAATAGCGCATTGTCTACCTTGTTCTCGAGCTCAAAGAGGGATATTCCAATACTGTACTGTTTGCATCTTCCAACAGCCACACAAATCGCAACCTGTGCCGGGCGCAAGTTGTTATCCCGAGACTCACGCATATTCGTCGAACTGTTCATGTAATCCTGTGGTGAAAGCATTATATAGTTCATAGCACAATCTTCGATAACTTCTAATATTTGTGTATTTTTCTGTGGTATGCTGCCTCTTCTGACAAAAGATTTTGAAGAATATCTGAGGGAAAATTTTGAAGATTTAGCCACTCTGCTCAATGATTCCGGTCTGCTGAGTGAGTCCGGTCTGCTGAGTGAGTCTGCATCTGCATTTACTGCTTGTTCAATTTCTACAATACGATAAGATAGTGGAATGGAAGAATTGTTTTTTATCCAATATGGAACAAATAATCTTATCGTCTTTGGTGCAGCATCACTTGCCCCCAGATCATGTTCAACGCTAACACGCAATTTCCTAATTTGATACACAAGCGAAATTATTAGAAATAATAAACAACTGGATCCAAGATCATACTTAACATAAAAAATATAGAACACTCAGTCAACTATTATCAACCTAAGTCTATCAATAAATATATACTGTTTTTACTCAAAATATATGGCGCTTGAATATTTGTTGATAAATATAAGCTATTTTGAACGCAATATATATGTTAGTGATGTAGTTAGGAAAGTGATTGACTACACACTAAATCCAAAAGGTCACATATATTTATTTACTTTAAAAGAAGAAACAGGTCACGTATTTTGAGCAGATCATGTAGCATTTTTCTATACTGAAAAAAAATTATGCAAGAAAACACGAGTGGATGCTAGATTGCTAGATCAAACTGTTTCGGAGAATTTTAACTGGATCCCAAAAGAACAATACAAGCTAATGCACCTTCACAATCAGCTGCCGTGGCATATATTGATATGGATATCATGTAATTAGATAGTAGAGGGCTTCAGTAAATCAACCGTTATGAATGGGTTCAAATTCAAGTTGTACAGAATTTGTGTGTACCACATGGTAACAAATGTGATGCGGCAATTTTCAAAAAAAAAAAAAGCAAAAAATACTGTGGCTACATAGATTGTTTATTTGGACACCATCTGAAGATGTGTCTTGTCTACATCTCGGTTGTACACAAATAACTGTTCGTGAAATTCTACTAGGAAAAGCTAAAAGAATAAAAGCTTCCAAACCTCTGGGTTCGTTTCTGAACCATCCAGAAAGAAGAAACGTGTTCCAGGGACAGCAAGTCCATTATCAGTTCAGCATCCTAAAAGGAATGAGAAATGGATAAACCCTCAAGTATACATGCAAGGCAGGTCACATAAATTAGTAATCTATCTGGTAAGAAAAAGAGATGGGAACAGCAGGGTAGTACAAAGCGTATTCCAGAAACCAGAGGATTTATCACACCTATGTGCTATAGATCTCTAGCTACACTATCAGAAGATGAACCATGATCCATTAGTTTGGTTTGGAAATGTTCTACGCAGACACAAATGCATTACCTTCTCTAAAATCCAGTCATTTTGAACAAACAGTGTGAGATAAATTGACTTCCGAATATCTGCTGAATAAATGAATGCGCTTCCACCTGACGATACAATACCATGCTGCCTTTCAACCATATTACCTTCAGCTGACTTCTCCCAAATAGAATACTCAGCTTCATGTGGAAGCTTATTTTCAAGTCTAAGAATTGAATTGAAAGAGAACTTCCAGTCGTAAACAGGCATATTTAAGTCTGTATGAACAATGGAAGCATCAACTCCAACACTAAGCCAGAAATATTGTTTGATACCAACAGGAGGGGAGCAGTATGAAAGAACATCTTTTTTCTCGAGCTCAGCAAGCCTAAGAACAGAATTCCTTGACGGAACAGATGATTGTTTCAAGGTGCTTTGCCTCGAAAGTAAAGATTGCTGCTGCTTAGGTAGGCTGTCACAACCTAGTGAAAGAACCTGACTCCAATTATATGATTCGTCTGATTTTACAGAAAAAGGCCGAACTTGCAAACACAAATCCATATCTTTGATCATGGTTGTCCAAGGCAGTGCTGTAGATGAATATGGCTCCACAATAGCAACTACATTCCTAGCCATTTCCACATTTTGTTCTTGCAATAGCTGCCTTGAACGTACCCAACGCCTTCGTCTAACATAGTCATGTGGTGATTTAGAAGATCTCCAGGATGATGGCCAGTTTAAGTTTTGAATATCAGCACCATATGCCCATCCATCACAATCCACGAAAGTAGATTTTTCGATTTTCCACGGTGAAGTCCACTTCCAATCAGGTGGAATACGAGGTTCAAAGAATGCCTTCATAATAAGTTGCATATTTTTGTTAGAAGCTAAAAACTTTTGTTATAATATCTCATTTTTTGCAAACTTAAAACCAAATATAAATGTCTATTTCCTCAAATAAAGTAAAGATTGATTTCCTTGATCAACAGGCACAAAATAAATTACCTTAGATGAGTAAGAGCAGTCCCTAGTGCTCCATTGCCCCAACTCAATTCCATGATCACTAGAATAGTTACTTGTCCACCCTGAAGTGGGTTGGTACCACTGGTTTTCAAATACTTCATCAACGTTGTTGGTGGAACTGGTTGATTTAGCATTTATCATGGAGCTATTAAGCTTGTTTATGGGACATACAGAAACTTCAAGTTTTATGTCAGAATCATTAGTAATAACAGCAAGAGACCTCAAAGTTGCATGTTTCTTTCCATTTCTCATGGTGATCTCAAACGCAAAGTGGTTACTATTAAGTGATTTTGGGATGATTGACAGTGGTAAAACTGCAGTAAAACTTTCCCATGGACCATCTGGGGTAAGCCCTACCCAGAAACCAGTCTCTGCATTGCTTATGCTATCTTTCCAGCTCTGGAAGTCTGTTTGAGTAGATCGTTCTATGTAACAACATGAAAGTACTAAAGCACCACAGCCTTTCTTGTCTCCCTCATCAAGTACTGTGGCCTGCAAAATGTTACATATGCTTAAGTTGATTTAATATAAATTAAAAAAGTGATGCAGGATACAAAATGATGATCAGATTAAATATAAATAAAAAAAGGTTTTTTAGCATTGTCAAAATAGCTCAGCAAGTTCAACAAAACAGAAGAACTACCTTCCCAGTAAGAGGACATGTCATTACTCGCTTGACATCAGCAGCTTGCTGAAGGATTCTGATAGAAGCAGCTCGTTTCAATGTTGTTGTTCCCCTTTGAATAGGAATTGACAAAGAACCAAGTACTTCACCTTACAAATGAATGAAGGGTGTTATTTAAATCCTAAACATTACTCTCTAGCATCGAAATTTCTCATGCAAGTGTAAGATTCAGTTCACATATAACAGACAATAGGCAAACGGATAGTTTCGAAGGAAAGAGGCACGGAAAAAATTGGCTGATGAACCAAAAATCAAGACAATTTGATCTTATAAATGGATTTGACAGGAAATATAAATAAAAAATCAAGAGAAAGCTGTTAAATGTCATACAATTTTTATTATAAAATTACCTTTGCCAGCCTTTGATGCCAAATTTGTTACCTCGATCTCTAAATTAGCTGATGCCTGCAAAGCCCATGAAATAACAATTAATGCAATCATAGTAACACACTCATACAAAAAGAAGAATGTCCGACCGGGCCTGCTAGGCTATGGGAAGTTATTGCATTGATCCACAGTCTAGCTAAAAGAATATTTATAAATTTACAATATGATCTGGCCACAGTACCACAAGACAGGCTTAAAAAGGACTGTGCTATGTGGGGGATGTGCCCATGGTGTCTTATGCGAGGCTAAACTAGAAAGCTTTTTATCTCTCAAACCATTAACCCAATTGATGATATGCTTTCACTGTTGGTTTCACAGCAACGAGATCTTCAAAACTAGATACCATATCGATATGGTTTGGCAACTCTTTTTTCACCAGTAGTTACCAGATTTAAATACACTTAGTTATGATATTATGGGATGCCATTCTCCATTGATACAAGACTTGCACTATACCACTTTTATGACATAATATCATTTTATACTTGTAACATTTGAAAAACTCACTTTCTAGTCATACAAAAGAAACGGAATGCCTAAAAACACATATAAATTATTACCTGGTAACCATTCAATATTATTGTGGAAACTGTGTGTTGCTAAATATGGTAACCACATACTATAATCTGTTAACTGGTGGCAGCAAAAAATCATCGAAAAACATGCCAAAACGTGATTTTCTTTTGAAGCCCTCGTTGACACGAATTCGCCAGTGAAGAAATATCACTAATATGTTGATAAATCATTTCAAGAAATAGGATTTAGCAATTAATGTCAATGATGTCAACACGAGGTGTAAGATTCTGCATGCATGCATATCCCTCTCCCTTATAGGGTCTATTAAAAACCTGCCGCTCTCTAAAACAAAGTGTGGCTCGTCCCCATCATAGATTTTCCGTAAAAAGAATGAATCGTCAAATAAATTTCACCGAAATGACTACTGGGAAATTACCTGTTCTGGAACTTCAAATATAAAATGTTCATTCCACTTAGCATGATGTGTCTGTAACTCGGATGTTTTCACAGGGTTTACACATCTTGTCCTGGCACTCTGTGGGAATACCTTGTACTGATCAGAAGTCTGACTTCCTATGAGCAAGCGCAAAGCACAGAAGTAGCTATGATCATTGCCATCATCTACGATTGGCAAGCCCTGTCATGTAGAAAAAACATATTGTTAGTGTCATACCGAGAAGTTGCCTGTGCAAAGCATAACATAAGAGTAAGTATGACCTTGGATTCAAAGATCTGTATGACAACATAATATCTTGCTTCCGTAGAATTTGACAATACATTTAGCTTATCCGAAAATCTCGCAGGTGGCATCAACAGTGAAATTTGATTGTCATGCCGTAATAGCTCAATAGTGTTTTCAGTATCTTCTTGTTTCTTAAGATAAACATCACATCCTAATTTGTTCTCAAAAATTACCCTCTGGAAATCATCTTCATCCAACGCAGAACTGGACAAATCATCAGAAAATTTTAAATTTGCCAAAGAATCCTGAAAAACAGGTGGAGAGAGAATATAAATCATTACAGGAAGTTTACGAAAAGCAGCAAGAGTCAAATAGTTGAAATGATAGATGAAACCTCATTTCTGATTGATGATCGCTTTTCAATATCAATTTGTCTTCGCCATGAAATTAAAGTTTCGATGAGCAAATCAAGATTTGCAGAACTCAGGTTGACATTTAGAGGACTTGTTGCAGAAACACGAATCCTCTTACCAACTTTTGAAGGAGGGTGTTCACTGGTATCGTATGTTTCCAACCTAAAATAAAGATTGAACAAATAGTGCGGAAACAGTGGATTTGTCAGAACGTAGAATTTTGTCAGGTAGATGGAAACAAGAAAAGGGTTAAGTAGAACTTACTTGAATATTCCATCAAATGGCTCAACCAAAGGTTCCCATGCTTCCAAGTGTCTATTGAATGTGGATGCAGCAATTGAACAGATCAAGACGACATTAATTGTCTCAAATCTCCCATGTGTTGCAAGATTTATACTCGAGATTGTAGTGTCGAAAATTGGTGTGACCTAAATATTCAGAAATTATGTAACTAGAAAATACAAATATTCAACAATTTCTTTCCATTTCAAGAAACATAATTTAGCATGCCTACGCACCATTCCACAAGAGCTGTCTAGGATGCTGATTGACAAAGATCCCAGCTTCAACTCAGCAGTAACATTGTCAGGTGCCTTTGGCTTAGAATGATCTGCAATACTGTATGCCAATCGAGCTGATGGTTTCTTCAGATCAGGTCGTGCAAGGAAAGTACATCCCTAAAACATCAGAGTGTTGGATTCGTACAACCATGAGCTAATAATGTATGAAAAAATTGATTCAAACATAAAAGATAACCTGATTTCCAACTTTCCAGATGCTCCAGCAATTAGGTCCCTTTGAGCTGGAAGACCTTGAGATAGGGTCCTCTGAGATATTTGCTTGATTCACCAAACCCAACTTAGGACAGCAAATGGAATCCTTGCTTGGCATCTCATCTGTTTTTGTCACAACACATCCGAGTGAAGCATATCCAGGAGGAGCCACTGGATACCACAAGAATATATCATCTAAGCCTTTTTTGTCAATTTGTGCTACTTTCATGAATCGTACAGGCTTATCAGAAACTATCTTGTCGTCACACTTGAAAAGAATGCCAAGAGTAGGTGGTTCAAGACTGAAAGAATCACAGAATATGCGAACAAGTATCAGAAAGAGTAGGTGGTTCAAGCCTGAAAGAATCAGAGAATATGTCTACATTAAGAAATCAGCACCCTTCAGTTATACAGTCGCCAACTGGAGCGAAGCCGAAACGAGGTAATGGCCGCCATATTGAAAATGGCCTCCTTGAGTCACCACCTTTATCCCACCATATTCTTTCGAAATGTGGAGTAGACGTGCAATAGCTACTTGGTCTTGACAAAGTTCTAACAACATCCCACCCAGAAGTACCCTTAGAATTACTTGATTGATCAGTTGGCTGGTCACTCCGAACAGGAGAATCTGCAGTCAGATCTTTAATGATATAGCAATTTGGATTCCTTAGCAGAACATGATGCAAATCAAGAGCTTCTGTTCTAGTTGGTTGGTTTGCAGAACAGTGTGCATGGAAAGTGCCAATCACATTGTCCACACGCCAGATGCTAAATCCAGAAAGTATTCTGCAGAAAAAGGATAAAAGGCGAACCCATGAGACCATTGTCGGTGTTTTCACTCAAACTCTAGGTAGGTTCTAGAAACTCTTTTGATGAGTTGAAATAATCAAACAACATAAAAGCAGGTCAAATAACAAAGAATGATGGTGTCATTACCCAGGAGCAGACAAGAGTGTGTATATGCAATCTGAAAATGTTGCAGAAGTCACTAGATCAGAACGAAGGCAGTACACAGCATGATTGGAAGGTGGCTGATTTCCACTAGTTACCACACATCCTAGAGCTAAGTATCCACGCGGTGGCACAGGAACCCAGATTGAACAGTCATTTTGCTCACTTGACTTCTTGGAATCCACTGACTCTATAGATCCAGGTAATGTATGTACAAGCCTAAATCCAAGAGGTTTCCGCACACGGCCATAGGTGTTGCTTATAGCAACCACAACCTGAGAAGGTGGCACAGACCTGAAAAGGTAAAGTCACACATTATATTAGCATTAGCAGGAGAAAGATGAAAGATTAAAGGGGAAATATAGCAACCAGATATCAGTTAACTGTCTAAAAAATGTACATATTACTTCTTCTCACAGAACTGAAATTCTATTGCATCTTTTCTACTCAGCCTTTTTATGTCTAAGAACACAGTAGAAACTAACACATTTTTCTTTAGCTTCTCTGCAAAACAGAACAGGGATAGAACTAGCAAAAAAAAAGGGGGGGCCAAATAGGTCCATGGGCATTGTTATTATGAACCTTATTGTAACCACTAGTTGAGACAATGGAAGATGGAAATAACAAAGTAGAATTTGTAACTACATGTCCCTCATATACGATAATCTTAAGGTGTAGGCAAGTCTTACACGTAGTTACTACCAGGTTTTGAAACCCAACCTATAATAAGTGGCTTCCTGGGCTCAAAATGCTATTTGTAACATAGCTTGGTTATCAGACCATGCTGGATCTGATTTTCTAAAACCTGGCCTGGTATATCACTAAACGCCGTTTGACATAACTGTTACTGGAGCAACTTCTCTTTATTGCATAGCCCATGGCCGAGGCCTCCTTCCAGCACTTCGACTTGCTTCTCGGTACGGCAGAGAAGCGCAAGTTCTTGCTGAACCTAGACTTCCTAGGCTCACGCTCGCAGGACTTTGCGAACCTTGATGCCCCATTTACGGAGGTATGGGAGGTGGTGCGTCGGCTGCCGCTAGGGACGATTCACGGCGGAGTTCCTTCAGGCCTGTTGGGGGACTGTGAAGGACGATGTTATGGCTGCTTTCGCCAAGCTGCACTCTCTCTGTTGGCGGGTGTTCCAGGGTTTGAATCAGGCCCTCCTAATCCTGCTGCCCAAGAGACCAGACGCCTCGGCCCTGGCGGATTAGCCTAATTCACATATTCGTGAAGCTCATAGCCAAAGTCCTCGCCATCAGGTAGTCGCGAGATTGGGGGCGTTGATCAAGGAGAACCAGTGTGCATTCATCTCAAAGCGCTGCATCAATGATACCTCCATGATGATACTTGCACCGGTTGGGAGAGCCTCACGCAATGCTGAAGCTCGATATCGCGCATGTGTTCGACCCGATGTCGTAGGCGCTTTTCTACAAGGTACTGCTAAGGTTGGCTTTGGCCCGCGCTTCCATGAGTGGATTGCCATCAATGGCGAGCCAGGGCCGCCGGTTTGGCACCACAAGGGCCTGCGGCAGGGCGACCCGCTTTTCCTCGATGTTGTTTGTGTTGCTGATTGACACACTCGACAGGTTATCATCTTTTGCTATCCGGAGCAGGAGGAATTACTTGTCGTTTGTCCCTTGCTCAGGCTCTTTGGGCATGCTTCGGGATTGCACGCCAACGGAATTCTATTACGTCTCCAACGTATATATAATTTTGGTATGTTTCATGCCAATTATACATCATTTATACAATGTTTTTGAAGTTTATTTTGGAACTAACCCATTAATTCAGTGCCAGTTTCAGTTCCTGTTTTATGTTGTTTAGGTTTCAGGGAAATAAAATAGCTACGCTTTCAGGAAAATTATGAAAAAGAAATACACGAGTGCTTAGAATACCCGAAGGAAGAGGGGCGCCACCTGGCGAGGCCTGCTCGGTGTCCCATATTGGTTGTTTGAAAGAGGAGACCCTGGAGACGGCATCGGTCATGGAGTACCACTAGTTGACATGATCGCCGATAGCCTGCCCACGTGGAGGGCATCTATGACATCTAAGGAGGAGTAAAGTCTGTTTTAAACCTTAAACTCGTGTAGCTCGTCGGAATTGAAGCTCAACGTCCGAATCCCTGCAATCGGCACCCTGACCTCTATAATCCCGGTCAAAATTAACCCTGAAGATGTTTGGCACACCGGGAAAAGATCCATCCCGTCCGGGAACACATTCTACTCTCACTGACAAGCCCGGCCCCACATGATATCTATCTTCTATCTCAATCCACTTCCTCCCTCTCCTGAAATCAGGACCAGCATGCCGACACGGTGGAATAACGTCTGCACGTCGGGGATGTGGGAGAGCGGCGCGGCGCGAGCCGCTGGGTGGACGTGGCAGACCTGCGTGCCGGTGACCTCTGTCATGGCGATGGACGGCAGGAGGTGCACGACTCTGCTCGCGTACAGCGGCTACACGGGCCTGCTCGTCTTCGTGCTCCAGTCCCTCGGCAATCACATCATTGGCAACTATGGGATGCGGCGGGCCGCGGCAGGATGTATAGAGTGTGCTCAAACTGCACCTTGATTGTGGGCAAACATGCACAACCTCAAGACGCTGAATCGTCGCTGGGTACTCTTTGGCGAACACTGTCTTATGATGCATTGCTGACTCAAACGATGCGGCGGGTTAGGCAGCGTGCTTTCACGTAGAGGTTGGCTTTGAAGCAGGCAAGCAGATGGATGGATTTTTCAGGAGCTAGCTTGCGTACATAGCAAACTTACACGACACTAGCTTGATGGTCTGTATTCGCGGAACTCGGAAGGAAAACACGCTCAGAACACGTTTGACCGGCACGTGGAGCAAGCCCGGCGACTGAGAGCTGCCATTCAGTGAATGCGCCCAGTGCGCCCCAGAGCACGGTCACTGTCTCGTCTTCGGCGTCTCAGACGTAGGCACATGTCCAGCAGCACCGCACACGCTGGACCTGCGCGACACCTGGCCGGCGGCACGACACACATGGGAGACGTTGGGGCATGCCGTGGTGAGCATCGTTGCTCGGGCAGCTCGATGCAACAGTAGCAGGGAAGAAGATGGATATGATGTGTAGGACCGCTCAGTCGGTGAGAGAACCTAGTAATCCTGGCCAGGATTGTCTTTTTTCAGTGCCACAAACGGGACTAGGATGGATGTAGGGTTGATATTGACCGGGATTCTAAAGGTTAGGATACAGATTTCAGGGATTCAGAGGTGGGGGTTTAATTTGGACAAGCTCTATAAATTTGAGGTTTAAAACAGACTTTACTCTCTAAGGAGGGTTGTCTGGCCTTGTTCAATTCGGTTTTGGCCGCCATGCCCCTGCACCAGATGGTGGTTCTACGCTGGAACAAGAAGACCAAGAAGTTGACAAAATCCTCAGGCGTTTCCTATGGATGAGCAGGGCGGCTGCCACGTCAACTGGTCCAGGGTGTGCAGGCACTTCCGCTTGGGGGGACTAGGTGTTCCAGACCTTGACAGGGTTGCGACAGCCTAAGGATGTGTTCTGTTATGTTAATCTAGTTGCACCTGTTTTATTTTTCAGTTAGTTAGTTCTCTGAATAATCCTGAAACGTGCAGTGTACACGGTCAGGTTCAGTTTAGTCAGTTTAGCGTCAGGCTAGTTTTTGGCCGAAAAATTGCTGCCGCCCCCCTTTGTCCACGTATAGGCCTCTTAAGCCATACCTCTGAGTCTATCCACGTGTTGACTTTCCGCGGTTGACTTTCCGCGTCACACGTGAGAGAGGGTGTTGAAGCGTATATGTGGATGCCTAGCCCTTTCCATCAGTTCGGACTTTTGGTTGCATTGGCTAGTGCATGAAACTTAACACGACCAACCAGACTGTCCAGTCCTGGCGACCAAACTGACCGATCAGCGCCTGTGTCTCGAATGGAACCTTCTGGACCGACCAGACTGTCTGCTCTTGCGCCGAAGAATGCACTACCAGACTGTCCGGTAGCTCTGTTTCAGACCAATGACATGATATACTCTGCATTAGAACTACATTTCACAGCAGAAGAATGATCTGAATGGAAGAGATTCTGGATGTACTACCAATCCAGATATAGCCGATTGCTGGACAAGCAAGAACTCAAGAAAGTAGCTGCATTCAGTCGCATGCCAGTCCTAGTGTTTATCTGGGACACTGAGCACAGTACACTCAGACTGATATGACTACCAAAGTTGCTGGTACAGTACTACTAATACCCAGCGCACACTTCAGAACAGAAAATAATGTCACCAGGTGGCAGATCTCAAAGGGAAATTACCTTGAGGACACACAATCACCCAAAATAACATAATTCGAAGGAGCTTGCGGCCTCCAGAAGGTGAGATTGTAACCAGGTAGATTACCTACAGTATATGATTGATCAATGAAATTAACAGGGGGTGTAACCAGTTGAACAAAAAGAAACAAGAAAATAATGTGTCTTGCAACAAAAACTAGATAACTAACACACAAGTACCTTCTGGTGACGTCCAAACTCGCTTAAAGTTAGTGCAAGAGACCAGTGGGTTAATATTGCCAAACTGCAAAGCTGCAAGGGTTTGATTTTGCAGTTTGAGCAAGAGAGAAGCAACACCCAGAGAAAGATGGATGCATATTTCTGAAGATGTCAATATTATGTTTGTCTTTTCACTGACTGAAGTATATTTCCAGGAAAAATCTACTGGCTCAAGAACAAGAAGACCAGAACCAGCTTCTATTGTCAGGTCTTTAACAACTGATCGAGCCCATATGTCCTTTTCTTTTGAAGCATACCTGTTTACATGTAAGAGTTTATATCAGTAAGGAGAGAAACTAGTAGATCTACAATGACAAAAACGAAAAAAAATTGGTTCAGTGGAACTAGAGAGAGAAGACAAACATGAAACTGAAATCCATCTTGGCACGAAGAAGCTTCTCAATGTGCAAGGAATCATCCATTGATAACTTTGAACTGTCGTAAAATGTAAATTCTGGCGAGACAACCTGAACATTCCAAATGAAAATGAGCACCATCAAGAAATAAATACCACAAGGAATCTGTATGCCCAGAAATCGATAGATCACTGACAAACTACCGCTGTTTTGAGTTAAAGAAAATGTGCACACACTGAATCCTGGACCTCTCGTCGAAGATGCATCTCGTGAACATAACAGTTGGTGGATGTTAGATATATGTTAGGCTCATTATACCATTTTGTATTACCGCGTTATAGGAGGGGTTTCATGCATATATGTACCATGTACCATGTTGAGAGTTTTCTTACGGCGGGCCACTGATTCTATTTTCAAATGTCTTGCCTTTCTGCAGCACTGGCACCCACTCTCTAGACAGTGGGAAAGGGACCGGCTTGACGGCATGTTGGGCGCAATGACTGAGACAGGACGACTTCTTGCTACGCCCCATAGTCACTGATCTACCGGCCACTTGGTGGCTTTTTTTCCTCTTTTCTTTTAGGGCATGTCTGTGCTGTTGCCCCAGCAGATTTATCTTTACTTTTCCTGCACTTAGACCTGCTGTGTGGATGGTGATTTCTTTATCTATAAAGCGGGGCGAAGCCTGTTTTAAGAGAGGAATACATGTAGTTATTCCTGTCAGTTGTGGAAGGAAAAAAAATTGATGATTGGGAAGCATGAGAACTTTATGAAGCAAATATGTAAATGTGAAAGATTAAGTGCTTGGTGGGGAACAGGTGGATTCGGGAGCGTAGCAACCTGACTGTTGCCCCCCTTTCTGAATTCCTGTATGTTTTGGAATTGCTCATGATGTGCATCTTCGACCAGCGGTCCAGGATGAACATTGATGGCGGTTTGCCAAGTCTTGACTCTACTCAGCCAAGTCGGAATATGAAGCCCTTTCCGTGTTGGGAGTTGATTTGGAAATCTATGGCACCGAAGAAGTGTCGATTCTTCCTTTGGTTGGCTGCACATAATAGGTGTTGGACTGCGGACAGACTTGCTCGTAGGGGTTTATCTCACCTTAGCTCTTGTCCACTATGTGATCAGGAGGATGAGTCCATTCAACACATCTTGACAGACTCTGTCTTCTCCAGGCAAGTTTGGCTCTTCCTTTTCCTCTGTTATCGCCTACCGGGTTTCTCACCACAACCACAATAGGGGGTGATCTGTGAGTGGTGGATTAGGACTAACACGCAGACTCTGAACACTTTGATCACGATGGGTACATGGATGATGTGGAAACATAGGAATGATTTTGTACTCGATGGAGGCTCACCTAATGTGCAGCTGATCCTTAACGCCTCGTTTGGATGTTGACATTCGGATCCAGAATTTGGTATTGGCATTGGTTGGCCCGAATGCCGGTGTTTGGATGGCCTAAACATTCACGCGAAGAATTCGGAGCCAAATCGAAAGGCCAACCCAACCACGGGCGTGACCCCTCCGTAAATTCAGAGCCCTGACCCTCCGCTTTCGGCTGAATTGGCTTACCTCTTCGTTGTTCCTCACACGGCGCACGCGAAAAGGAAATATGGAGCGCGAGCACAAAATGGGCATCGCACCGGCCGCGGGAGATCAGGCTCGGCCCTCCCATGTCGCCGCCTCCCCGACCGATGGCTTCTAATATTCAGGCAGGCGCCTCGCCCAGGCCACCAGAGTTTGCCACTGACCGCCGCCCTGGTTCCTAGCACCACATCCGCCGGATCCCTGCCTCCGCCGACTGCTGGACGGCACAACCTTCTTGGCAGAATCGACCCATGCATGGGCCTGTGGCAATGGCGGAGTGCGGGAGACAGCGCCTGGCAGCCGAGCACTACATGCGTCAGCGTGAAGGAGCTTCTGCAGCAGCTCGAGCGACACATGCACTGCGAATATTAGACATCCTCTCCGGCCACAACCTCCCCCTTCCACCTCGGCCACCACCTGCAGCTGTCCGCCATGGAGTAAAGGCCACCACGCCCATGAGTTGTTCGACAGAATGCCAACCATTCAGTACGGCGTATCGTGAGTATGTGACACTCTACGGTTATCTAGTTTTAAAACGGCTGCCCACCCATTCATCTTGGCATATACCATGTAGGTGCAGTGCAAGATTTGTAGTGGCTAACTATAGATTATGTACTCTAACAAATGTTAACTGGACCCAAATCGTGGTCTTGCTTATGTTGCAGATTTAGTGGTCTAATTTTGTACTATCATTTTTATATGGTATACAGTGGTCAGACTTTAAAACTGATGCATCTTTGTACGTTTGCATGTGATGTATAGACGACGAGGAATTGTGAATGTTAAGAAAGTGAGAAATTTCACACTTTGTACATCCAAACAAAAATTGGAATTGGTGCTCCCTTCGGATTCCAAGCGCCAAATATATAGACATCCAAACACTAGAATTGATATTGAATATCAATATCAATGTCTTGGGATATTGGCATTGGAGTCAATTCAATGCCAAGCCTTGGAATGTCTACATCCAAACGGAGTGTAAGAGAATACTGGAGGAAGGACATCTCTGGATTTTGGCAGCATCTAGGAGTTTAGCGCAGCTTGAGGCTACTGTCTACTAAGGCTGTCAAGTATTAGTTTATTTGCTTTGGTCGAGTTCTCTCCTTGCTGTCGCTGGTGTGTATGGGTTGTATTTTCAAACTGTCATTAATGCAATGATACACAGATTTCATGTGTATTCAAAAGGGAATAAAAGACTAAGTGCAGATTTTGCAGTGCTATGGCCACCAACATTCACTTGATGACCAGCGTCCTGCAACGTCCTGAAGATGAGGCATGCGCCAAGTCTGTGGGGCTGGTAGCCAAGGAATTTGTGGTCAAGACTGGTCACGAGTGCCTGCCATGCCTAGAAACCCTGCCTTCGCCTCATGCTCTATGACCAGATAGCAGTGTTCCAATTTCTTCCACACTCATTGTCTGGAGGAAGCAACCTGCCATCTAGCACAATCCAGATGGAAGAAAAGGTCCCTGGGTGGGAACAACCGGCAAACAATGTACCTGCTGCTCCAGGACGAGAGGCCCTGAGTCATGTTCTTGAACCTGAAAAACAGGAGGCAAGGATGGGCCTCTAGTGTGGATCATTGCCAAGCCTCTTAAACCATCTAACTGTAATCAGAACTTCTAGAATTGGGACTGCTTTTAGCATGCAGCTCTTCAGATCGCCACTGATACACGTACGTCGATCACTTTTAAGAGATACCAGCATATGAATTGCTAAAGAGTCTCAGTGGTATGCACAAAAAGGGCTAATTGGTAATAGCAACTCCAAAAGTATAAAACTTAAAGTAGCATTTAACTAACGGAAGAACCCAATTGAATAATGGCACAACGGTGCATGTTTGCCAGGGAATTGATATAACTTCTAAAGTTAATGTCATACCTGCGCTTCAAATGTAAAATTCAACATTTGGTTTGAGGGTGAACCCGCAGCAGGCTGAAGTGCATTGAATTGTCTGTTGTATTCTTCACTTTGGAAACGATTGTCTTCATCGCTATTAAAAGAAGTTTCCAACACTGAAACTTCAACACCATCTTCAGCAGAGATTGAATAGCTGCTTCCAGTGTTCAAGTAAACACACTTCCTCAGTAATGCACCATTCTTGTATCATACAAAAAGTATAAAGTTAGGGTACATAGCAATGGTATGTTGGAAAATTAGGACATCATTCAAATCCATAATAGTTATGTTAAATGTTGACAATTAAGCAAATCACACACTGAGCATGCACCTCAATTTTGACATTTTTGAATCTCAGCTTTTTACCCCGCCCAACAATGATTATAGTCTCAGAGTATAACTGCCCCTTCTTGTCAAGCTCTTCACATAATGATATCGTGCCTCCACAGCCATCATAAGTAAACTCATCAATATCGCAACCATCAACTATTAGTTGCCTCTCAGGAGAGAGTTGAATAACATTCTCTTTCTGTAAAAAAACAGGCCCACAAAGTACAATGTCATTTGAGGTCATAAGAGGATCATTTTTTGGGTCCAGACTTTCATCTCTGCCTGTTATTGTACCTATGGAAGGCACAAAATACTCTACTACTGGAAGCAGGAAATCCAGGACAACAAGTATGCGAGGCTGTTGGACTCTTATAACAAACGATTGGAAGGAAGAACGCCATCGATAATCTAGTATCAGCATGGTTAGGTTAGAAACCCCCACATCTGAGGAAGGGTCTGGTGTGTTCAGCTTAGAAGTCTCTGAATAAGATCCAAGCATCAAGCGCATCTCGGACTTTGTATCTGGGCGGATATCACGAATCGAAAGTTTAAGTATAGACAAATATAGATCCATCTCAAACAGTGAAGTAGTCCTGTAAGAAACCCATAAACCTTCCAGCTGCAGAAAAAGAAATGTATGACAGTAACCAACATGCTATCGGGGTTAAAATATACAGTACTTGCATAAAAGCTTGAACAGGCATTAAAAATGCGCGGGCATAATATGAAATATTTGCAAGACCAGTGATAAACAATCGTATTGATTCTTTCCCCTACAAGACGAGAGTTGTGTAACTCTTTAAGGATACTCACAGCAAGTTCCGCGAGAGGTGACTCAGCATCTGGGCCATTGCAAAGTTCTAGCAAAGCATATTGGACATTCACAGTCATGATGATGACAGTACGTGAAAGCATCAAATGGTTATTAAGGTTAACTTTATCCGCAAGCAGGCGTATCGACTCTTTTGTCCGGTTTACGTTTTCACGAAAACTGGGCGGAAGGTTGGGTGTCTCCGATAGATTTGTCGAAATACAACTTGTGATGACGCTGTATTCTTTATCCGACATAACAGCATGTAGTAATCCTATCTGCAGAAAAAAGAACATAGAATTACAAAAACATATATGATATTTCAGCTATAACCACATAGGGGTGGACAGTTAGAAAAATATTCTCCATTGATGCATCTGCCGACATAAAGCTGAGCAAGTAACCATTGCCGCCGGTACCTTCTTTATCATCGTCAATTTGGCATCCAACAAATAATAAAAGTATTCTGGAGATGGAAACTCAGCATCTGAACTATCAGCTTTAGTTTAACTTTTCAAGTATGAGAGAAGGGCAGAGAAAGAGCAAGCATACATTGTCAAATAAAATTGCATTATAAAAATCAGGCCAGAAAACAAGATGTCAGCTCTAAAGTACTCCCTCTGTAAACTAATGTAAGACGTTTTTGCAGTTCAAATTGAACTACAAAAACGTCTTATATTAGTCTGCAGAGGTTGTACAAAACTATGGCAATCAAATAAGCAAGATACAACAAGTCAAACTGTGTATGAAAAACAAATAAATCACCTGAACTTCCATGGAGAGCATTGGGACCTTTCGGAAAACATCCCTCAGACTACGCCTCACCCCTATATTGATGCCATGACCCTCTCGAATCATACACTTCCCGAGAGTGCCATTGACCCCAACCGCCATGTTGATTCCATTTATCTATTTGCATGTTATTCAAGCAGGTGAATAAATAACCCAGGCGAGGAAACTACACAATTTAATTTGCATTCACTAAATACCTCAGCATGGAGAACATCAAGACGCACAGCAGATGGGTCACTCTCTTCTCCGTGCCAACTAAAATCATTTTTAACTTTGAGTTGCCCCAAATCCAGTTGTATATAGCTACAGAAAGATGTGAAGATCAATGTCATGCTTCTTTGTATCAAGAATGCCATTATTGTTGTTAAGGAGTACCTCTATGTATTCGTACTAATCTAGATCTCCTTGCTTGTACTCCAAGTCTCTTTTACTACTCCCTCCGTCCCATAATATAAGACGCTCTTTGACACTAATGTAGTGTCAAAAAACGTCTTATATTATGGGACGCTTTTAGTTGGAGTATATATTTGCCCCTTGGGCTATGCAAAACAGTAAATTTGCTCCTTTACAGTGGAGATAAATGTCATGCTTTCTTGTATCATAATGCCGTTATTGCTGTTAAGGAGTATAAGTACGTATTTGTATTAGTTTAGATCTCCTTACTTGTACTCCAACTCTCTTGTACTATATATTTGCCCCTTGGGCTATGCAATACAGTGAAGTTGCTCTAATATGGTATCATCAGCCCAGGTTTAGGGTTCCTTTGATTCAAAGGAACTAAATAGGATTTTCGGAGTATCTGGATCCTTAGGGTTTTTTCCTAAGGTGGCCTTTTGATTCACAGGATTGGAATCCTTGGGCCTTTTTTCCATAGGATTCATTTGTACTACATACTGGAGGAAAATTTCCATCCAGTCAAACCTCTTGGTAGAATTCCTTTGATTTTCTTGTGCTATCAAACGCTCTTCCATCCAAATTCCTGTAGTTTTGTAATCCTGTAGGATACAAGGACATTACACTCTATTCCTGCGTTTTGAGAATCCTGTGAATCAAATAGGCCCTTAGGGTCGACCTCGGTTTCGTCTTCGTCTATTTTTCCCGATTCATCGCAGCATTGCTGCTCTTTCCGCTTGCCCAACCCCCGATTGCAACCTCCTCACTTGGACTGGGCCGATCTCCACGTCCGCCCCAGCTCGACCTCATCAAACTCCAAGACCGTGTCAAGATTGAAGCTCCCGTCACAATCCTAGCTGGGCACCATGCTCCCAGCCAAGCCTCTTAGATCGAAGCCACCTCTCCTCCAAAATCAAAGCCCCGCCATCTCAGGCTGCCATTGCTGCCTCCTAGGGTGTGTTGCCGCTGCCATTGTCCAAGGCAGATCGATGCCTAGGCTGCATCCAGGTCGCACCACCGGCGCTCCACCTGCCTCCAGGTATGTTGGAGGTTCCCTCAGTGCTCATTGCCCATTCACCTGCTACACCGCCTGCTGCACCGGATGGTTCCCACTTCAGTGCTCCGCCCCTTCTGCTGGCTGACTTCAGCATCTGCTTGCGGCTACTAGATCCTCCATGAGGTCTTGCTACTGACTCTTCTGGCCCTCAGGGACCACCTTCTTCACAGCCGGACCGCAGCACAAGAGCTCTGGTTAGTTCTGGCCCTCGCCATCATGACTCTCAGGCCGAGTTTACTGGCTTCACATTCCTACCGTTGCCACTGTCACCAGCCTCCCCGCCCCTCATTAAGTTGCTCCTCTAGCAATTGCATGTAACTCCCTTTCAACCGTGAAGGGACACCTTTTGATCAATTACCTTGTCTAGTCCAGTTCTTCTTGGGGTCCAATAATGTTTCCGCTGAATCACTTGATGCACCCTTGGTTGCAAAGTTGCTAGAGGAACAAACTGATGCAGGACTCCTCATATTTTTTGGACCCCTTGTGCTGCCCACTGCTTGGATCTCACGCTGGTGGATGTTAGGAAGATACCGGAGTTTCAGTGAAGAACTCTTGACCTGATGAGACCAATGGTGATGATCTTATGAGGCCTGCCTGCAGTTGCTCGTTTTGCAACACCGTTCCTTGCTTTCAAGCTGTCTTTGTTAACAGATTCAAGCCAACTCCATCGGGGAAGAGGAGTGAAAAAACTGTGCTTTCCATGCCCTTTTGGACTTCAATGGAGATTTGCATGAGAGCTTCACAACCACTACTTATTGCTCTAAGGATTCCTGATGGTGAAGAAGCTTTGCAAGGGAAACCTGCTCTACAAAAAGAGGCGCTAAATACTGCTGAAAAGAGATGGACCAGCAGATGGAGCAGATGTTGTATGGGCATCATCGATCTTGAATCCAAGCAAAAGAAAAACAACACATAAAAGAGACCAACAGATGCTGCAATGCTTGCGGTCAATCTTCAATGATGTGGTATAGAAGATGGTAGCGATGAACACCAAAGCAAGATAAGCATTGCGGATGAGAGAGTCGAAGGCTGCTTCTCAAATAAAATGGCGATCAAAGACCCAGATAAAAGGAATGCTTGTGAGTAACTAAGTATAAGCATAATTAATTTCTTCTCTTTTATCAGTTTGAGCAATGTCTAAACTTTGATTTCATATGCATTATTTTTTTGTAGTTTCTTGGTGGGGTGCATATGGTGGACTTGCTTTCGAGCTCCAATCTTTGGCAAAGAGAATCATAACTCTTTGTTGTTTGTCATCGGGCGGTTGCGAGTGCAATTGGAGTACATTTCTCAAGTAGCTTGCAAAATTGTGCTTTTCATATGTTAATTGCAGCTGCCATTTCATTGCTTAGTGAAACTTGTGCTTCCAGATCCATACTAAAAGAGAAGGGGCAAAGTAATGCAATGCTGGACCAAGCCATGAAGCTGGTCAATTTCGATTGTTTGATCAGCCAGATGTTTGATTAGAGTCCGACGGAATGATGGAGACTGAAGAGAACTTCAGGATTGTGCTGTCTTTTGTTGCTTTTGATAATGGCCTTAGGATCTATTTTTTAGGGAATAATGTCGTCAGGAACTTATTTATTATGCACTTAGGCTGATGCCACTTAACTATTTGTTATAATGTTGTGTGACACTTGATGTGTTAGTTGACTTGTTCAGTATTCATTCATGGCTAATGGGCATGGCTGATGATTCATATGTTTATTCCTTTGTTTTATTTGTCAACATTGCCGTACTTTACCCCTTTGTCTTTCAGGCTGTTGGAATAGGTTATGCTCTGCCTAGTCCCCTTGACGCATTATGTGTGAGCTATATTCGTATCTAGGATAATATTTGCAGCGCATGGTACACGATGGTAGTCAACGATTAACCACCACTAATCCTAGCGAGTCTAGACTAATTCACAGGTCGCTATCTCGACGACAAGTCATTTTTGTTTGCCAAAATTTTGTCCCACAAGTGCGCCATGCCATAATTACGCATGGAAACCTCCCCCCCCCCCCCCCCCCCCCCCCCCGTTGCCGTAGCCATCAATTGCATGAACATTAGCTCTCTTTCCTTCTCGCATTAATTAGTTAGAGAACTAAGAGAGAGGAAGGGGTTCTCGCAAGAGAAGTCATTCTCTCCCTTTGTCCTGCCAAATTAGCTATCTGGCCTTACAAACCCAAACAGTGGGAGTATATTTTGACATGAGAAGTAGAAAACCAAAAATACACAGTGAAGCATGTGCATATTGATATACCCTATGGAACCACAATAATTCATAATTGCCCACTGACAACATTAAGTGTTGGTATACTAAGAAGATCATAATAAACTATTAAATTAATTAATGGAAACAGTCCTAAAGAATTACGAATAAACTGAAGAACATAAAGCATAGACATACTCTTCACTCCGGGAATTCTTTGGGACAATGATAATGGGTGTATCAAGTGAAAGATCCAACTTTATAGCAGAAGAACCATCCATTTCATATTTCTGAATCAACCACTCAAAACCTCCAACTTTGTCCATAAACTTAATTGCTTCTTCAGTGTGGGGGGTAGCAAGCTCCATGAAGTAAGAAGTAAACTGCAAAATGAAAAAGCACATCAAAAAATACATATCATGGAAGATCAGATAATCCGGCTTGGCTTGGTGATGTTACCTCCTGAACAAACCGATAAAGAAAGACAATACGGACAGCAGAAAGCTGCCCAGTCAGACTGTAATTATGACCTTCATAGTCATCATCGTCAGCACTGTAAGACTGGAAGGCAAACTGCAAAAGAATGGAAAGGAAAATTACTCTACTGCTTCAGCTGCCAGAAACAAATGTATTATCGAACTTCAAGTATATGTGGCAATCATAACCATTTCAAAGTTGCACATTTGATCAAAAGGTAATTCAAGCCACATAACAGAGAACTATTACCATACTGTTATTAATAGATGGCACAACACCACCATCAACAACAACAACAACAAAGCCTTTTGTCCCAAGCAAGTTGGGTTAGGCTAGATGTTAGGATCTCATGATTGGAGCGTGCAGCCGTGGCCTGAAGGTGCCTGAGGGCCGTTGAAGATTCACCGGGCAGGTGTCTTGACGGTGTTGAGGGGGAAACAGAGGAGGAAAAGAATAGCTTGGGGAAAAATACTTGACTTTATTGATTGCCTGGGTTTTCTCGTACAGGCGGCCTCTCCTTATATTATGGAGAGTCCAACTTCTATTTCTCTTCCTAAAGGAAACCTATCCTACTATGAATTGATATCTTCCCATCAGGGAATCAATCCTGCAAGAAAGTAACCAGGACTACTGCTCCTACTTGGCCGTAGCCTATCCTGCTACAGGCTGGGGCTTACGCCTGCCATAGTTGATACCCCATGTAACACTAGAGATGAAACAACAACAAAGCCTTTAGTCCCAAACAAGTTGGGGTAGGCTAGAGGTGAAACCCATAAGATCTCGCGACCAACTCATGGTTTTGGCACATGGATAGCAAGCTTCCACGTACCCCTGTCCATGGCTAGTTCTTTGGTGATACTCCAGTCCTTCAGATCTCTCTTTACGAACTCCTCCCATGTCAAGTTCGGTCTACCCCGGCCTCTTTTGACATTATCAACACGCTATAGCTGTCCGCTATGTTCCGGAGCTTCTGGGGGCATGCGTTGGATATGCCCAAACCATCTCAAACGATGTTGGACAAGCTTCTCTTCAATCGGTGCTACCTCAACTCTATCTTGTATATCATCATTCCGGACTCGGTCCTTCCTTGTGTGGCCACACATCCATCTCAACATGCGCATCTCCGCCACACCTAACTATTGCACATGTCACCTTTTAGTCGGCCAACACTAAGCGCCATACAACATTGCGGGTCGAACCGCCATCCTATAGATCTTGCCTTTTAGCTTCTGTGGCACTCTCTCGTCACAGAGAAGGCCAGAAGCTTGGCGCCACTTCATCCATCCGGCTTTGATTCGATGGTTCACACCTTCATCGATATCCCCATCCTTCTGCAGCATTGACCCCAAATATCGAAAGGTGTCCATCTGAGGCACCACCTGCCCATCAAGGTTAACCTCCTCCTCCTCGTCGTGCCTAGTAGTACTGAAACCGCTCCTCATGTACTTGCTTTTAGTTCTACTAAATCTAAAACCTTTCGATACCAAGGTTTGTGTCCATAGCTCTAACTTCCTATTAACCCCCGTCCAACTATTATCGACTAGCACCACATCATCTGCAAAGAGCATACACCATGGGATGTCTCCTTGTATATTCTTTGTGACCTCATCCATCACCAAAGCAAAAAGATAAGGGCTCAAAGCTAACCCCTGGTGCAGTCCTATTTTAATCGGGAAGTCATCAGTGTCACCATCACTTGTTCGAACACTTGTCACAACATTATCGTACATGTCCTTGATGAGGGTAATATACTTTGTTGGGACTTTGTGTTTCTCCAAAGCCCACCACATGACATTCTGCGGTATCTTATCATAGGCCTTCCAAGTCAATGAACACCATATGCAGGTCCTTTTGCTCCCTGTATCTCACCATAAGTTGTCGTACCAAGAAAATGCTTCCATGGTCGACCTCCTAGGCATGAAACCAAACTGATTTTTGGTCACACTTGGCATCCTTCTTAGGCGGTGTTCAATGACTCTCTCCCATAGGTTCATTGTATGGCTCATAAGCTTAATTCCATGATAATTAGTGCAACTCTGAACATCCCCCCTTATTCTTGAAGGTACTAATTTACTCCGTCTCCATTCTTCTGCATCTTGTTTGCCTGAAAAATGAGGTTGAAAAGCTTGGTTAGCCATACTATCGCTCTGTCCCCGAGGCCTCTCCACACCTCAATGGGGATACAATCAGGGCCCATCGCCTTGCCTCCTTTCATCATTTTTAAAGCCTCCTTGACCTCAGACTCCTGGATTTGCCGCACAAAACACCTGCTAGTATCATCAAAGGAGTCGTCCAGTTCAATGACAGAGGTCTCATTCTCCCCATTGAACAGCTTGTCGAAGTACTCCCGCCATCTATGCTTATTCTCCTCGTCCTTCACCAGGAGTTGGTCTGGTCCGTCATTGATGCATTTGACTTGGTCAACATCCCTCGTCTTCCTCTCTCGGATCTTGGCCATCTTATAGATGTCCCTTACGCCTTCCTTCGTGTCTAACCACTGGTAGAGGTCCTCATACGCCCGACCCCTTGCTTCAGTCACGGCTCGCTTTGCGGCTTTCTTTGTCATCTTGCATTCCCTCCATTCCTTTATGTAAGGTGTATTATTTTTGACACAGTGACCAAGGCACATAATTATAGACAATTTAGGACGAAATACCCTTAGCTAATTAGTTGATTAGCGGCAAGTAAATCATTTAGGCTAGGAAAGGCGAAAGATACACGCAATCAGGAGAGATGCTTTCCTCTTTTTCTATACAAGGAGAGATACATGCAATTGAGGGAGAGATACTTTCCTTCTTGGAGGGCTAAAAAGGGAACTACGAGGATGAGAAGAAATGGACCTTATATAAAGGAACGGAGGGAGTACTTCTCTTTGTTGTCCGCACTCCTATCCAGGTATAGGCGTCTGAAACAATCTTTCTTCTCCTTCAATAGCCTTCTAAAAATCATCTTTCCACCACCAAGTATCTTTAGCTTTGCTTCTACTCCCCCGGACACTCCAAACACCTTTGAGGCCACCTTACGAATGCAAGTCGCCATCTTCATCCACGTATTGTCTGCATCACCTCCTTCCACCCAAGGGCCCTCCTTAATGACCCTCTCTTTGAACGCCTGGGCTACCTACCTCTTGAGCTTCCACCACTTTGTTCTAGCGACTTTGGCACGCTTTTCCGCTGGACACAAATCCGAAAGAGGAAGTCAGCAACCACAATCGTATGCTAAGGGACAACACTCTCTCCAGGTATCACCTTACAGTGTAGGCACGTACGCCTATCTTCTCTTATCGAGAGGATGAAATCAATTTGGCTAGAGTGTTAACCACTACTAAAAGTCACTAGATGTGATTCTCTCTTCTTAAAAAGGGTGTTAGCTACGGTCGTGTCGTAGGCTAGAGCAAAGCTTAAGACATCTTCTCCTTCTTGATTCCAGATGTCATAGCCAAAGCCCCCATGCACCCCTTCAAAACCTGTGTTACATGTGCCCATGTGGCCATTGAGATCTCCTATGAAGAGCCACTCGTCAACTTGTACACTCCTAACCATGTCCTCCAGGACTTCCCAGAACTCCCTTTTGGTTTTCTCATTGTGGTCTACTTGCGGGGCATACGCGCTGATAAAGTTGAGAACTAAGTCCCGACTACAGCTTGACCATGATAATCTGGCCCCGACGTCTCTTGACGTCTACCACTCCATACTTGAGGCTCTTATTGATCAAGATGCCTACTCCATTAAGGTGAATCCAACAGAAAACTGTGAGAGCCCAAAAAAAAAAGAGAGTTACAATTAAACAAAGTGAATGAATGTAAATTAAGGTTCTAGTACATGGATTGCTGATTTCCATGTAGTCTTATCAAGAGCCAAATCCTTGGGTACATTCCAATCCTTCAAGTCTCTTTTTTTTGCTTTCTTTGCTCATGCATGGACTTCTCCAGCATATATTTATGCATTTGCAATAAATAAGTAAATGTGCCAAGTGTTGTTTTGGCACCCAGCAGGCTATGGTTGTGTTTCAAGATGTTGTGGCCAAGTGTTGTAAGCTGGAGCAGAAAGTCAGCTTGAGATAGCCTAATTTGTAGGGTTATATTTTGATGTTGCTGTTATGATGCCCTAGTGGTCATTTTGCTGCCATTATGCTAGAGAGCTGAAAACTGGAACTCAGAAAACAGTATCCCTTTGCCTTCCAATATAAGTGGGGCTCAACGCGCCTAAATTGCACGGGGGGGGGGGGGGGGGGGGGGGGGGGGGTGCGCTATCTAGTGTGGTTAAGTATGTAATTATATCTTTTATAAGCTTCAGTGGTGGAGCTTAGTGGAGATCAACCTGGGCCATCGCATTTTTCAGGCGGCAAACACAACACATTGAGCTTTGATACTGGCAACTATGGTAGAATCTTGTTTGCAAGTAAAATATGTAACATATGGCCACATTGTACTTCAGGATTGAAGAGAAGACTTTCCCACACACAAAAAAAAGGATTTTAGAGAAGACTGTTACTCTGCTAATCTCGTACTCCCTCCATTCCATATAATTGTCGCCGATTCAGTACAAAGTTGTACTAAATCAGCGACAATTAATATGGAACAGAAGGAGTACATCATTCAGGGATGAACATTTATCGCCAAGACATGTAAATGACTGGACATGTACATCAATATATTACCTTTATAAGCGACTCAACACCTGGTTTCCGTATATCACAGAGCCAACCCCACCGATGATCTGGCCCGAGGGACATGTCACAAAATCTCATATTACCAAGCATACCATCAATAGAAAAATGAGCCCGGGTGAACCTGACAATTAAAGAAATGTGTAAATGAAATAACAAGCAAGTATGAAATCTAAGCATGTCCCCTGTTTTTGTTCTCATGGATGGTCATATCAAGGAATTTTTTTGGTTTTTTTATTAATCTAGCATTCTGTAAACAGCACCAGCCATCCAAAACATTCTAAATAACATGCCCAAATATATAGAAGATAAATAAATAATTTTCTTCAGCCCAATACCACCTTCAACTCACCTTCAGGTCAAAACAGAAATTTTCTCCTGCACAAACATCGCAAGCTGAGAACCATCCTCCTTGTTAAGAAACATAGATACCCGATCCACATCCATTTTGATGTTGAAAATAGTTCGACGTTTTCCATAACCTAACACTCCTTTAACAACAGTACGGCCACTGTGTTCCTTCCCAGTCGGTATTGCATTGTTTGTTGCACCTGCCATGTCAGGGTCACTCTTTGGCACAGAATTAACCATGCTAACATCAAATCCAAACTCAATAAGAGCAACAAGTGTGGGTCTGTTACAGTAGAACTCCAGTGCAGACATACGGATACTCATCTGTAATGAGCAAAACATGTAAACAACAAGCTTTAGTGGAAGGGAAGGTTCTGACAGCCAAGGATTAAAGAAAAAGAGGATACGCAAGCATACATTTCAGACCCTGCCTGTTACTAGTTACCAACTGGCAACCTGTTTAAAGTCTCCCAAATATAGCTAGCATATGTATTTATTGTGCTCTACAATTTATTTACCATGGCGAAAAGGTAATTCACTTGACATAATACGCGATCTAGTGATGTTAGATGGAAAGTTTTCGAAACAGCTAATTTTCGATTCAGGACCTCAAATATCAGTGTGCCATGCACAATACAACTTGCCCTTATTAGCTTGGCAATCATTATCTAAAAATAAATTAGCTTGGCAATATTCCTGTCATTAGCTTGAACATATATTGAACAGTACACAGTAACTATGTTCTCAGAGAATTTCAACTTGAAAATTCAAAATTTGAATTAAGAATTGTGACAGATAATCTTTTCCAGGGCAAGGCCAGTAATATGACTGAAAAGTCAAATTAAAATTGAAACTTTTTGGATCAATTATTTTACTAGGCAGAGCTAGTGCCCTGCTTGACAAATACATGAAGATGACTTTCTTGATAAAGCACAGAAATAACTTTCAGTTACCTGTGAATCTATACCATCATAAAGACAAGAGTCTGGAGTCCTGCTCAAAAATGTAAGAACAACAAAATCAGTAACATTGTTGTCTTGTGCCTCATAAAAAATTTCAGTAGGTTTCAATTTTTGCTGATCGTTGTCCAAGCATAAAGTGTACTCATTCAGATCAGACATTGAGTTTGATGGAATGTCACTATCATGGAGATTAGAACTTTGTTCAGAAGTAAAATCTGTCAATGCATCCATGAATGAATCTTCCTCCACAGAAAAGGATTTGGGGTGACCCTCCATGTCAGGTGTAAAAGGACCCTCAGGCTCCAAATCTTCATTTTTCTTAGGAAAAGACTCCAAATCTTCATTGATAACAGAACATGCCAAATACTTCGTAGACATTGAAAGACGACCATGTAGCTCATCCTTTATCTTCAGTGAATGCAGCTTTGTTTTCACACTTAGACCACGAGAAGATTGAACAACATTAACCTACAAAAGTAACTAAACAATAAGTATTGGAGCTGGGGCCAAAGTGAAGATGGAACTCTGTATCATAATGTACAACAATTGCTGAACCATAAAGCACAAACAGATCAGCAATGCCAAGATGAATGGACAGAAAACAGGCGTACACATTCGGGTACTGTGTTTTGCAGTGGTATATTTTAGATGTCTCCTGTCTCGAAAAGTTCACCTGGGACAGGTTTATAACTTCCACATCACTTCCTCTCTGAACTGAAGGGGAGTACTGCAATGCTTCAAACAATGGATACAGCAACAGTACTCCAGCTTTTTACCAGACACTACTAAGTGATATTGTGTTCTCTAACCTTTAACAATAGGAAATATATTTTTGCCAACACAAACAACATATAGTTTTTCAAGTAATGGTTCCATTCACTCCCTTGAACATTCATCAAAGTGCAATTAACCGATTTCTTGTAAGCAGCGGTCCCAGCCAGCATAATGAGAAGAGGATGGTAAAGTATTAGAGCATGGTTTTTAAGGCGTCGTTATCTCGTCGCTATAGCGACGTCGCTATAGCGACGATAAGGTGTGGCGCGGTCCCAGCCTGAAGCGTCCAGGCTCGCAATACTTTGGGCATGTGGCGTCCCCATACCGTCCATATGATGTGTTTTTTGGTCGCCATGCCTGAAACTGGACGCCATGATGAGCTAGAGGAGTTGGTGTGCACGGGGACCAACAGCCAGCGGCGGGAGAATTGGCGCGCGCGGGAACCAGCAGCCAGAGGCGGGAAGGAAAAGGAGATGGGGTGGGAAAAGCAGAGAGAGAGAGAGAGAGAGAGATCGGGAGGAAAAAAGTTTCCAGCGACAGGCAAAGAGAGAGAGAAGGAAAAGGAGATCGGGAGGGAAAAGCAGAGAGAGAAAGAGAGATCGGGAGGGAAAAGTTTCCAGAGGCTGGCAGAGAGGGAGAAGAAAAAGGAGACCACAAGGGAAAGGAGTTTCCAGAGGCAGGCAGAGAGAGAGAGAGAGAGAGAGGGAAGGAAAAGGAGATCTTGAGGAGGCAGAGAGAGAGAGAGGCCATGGCAGGGTGAAATTGCTGTGTACCTCTCCACTCCTTCTGCCACCCCCTTTCCCCTCCTGTGAGCTCCATCCAGCTACAGGGCAGCAGACTCGGACTCTGCTACGTGCTTCAATTTGTTGCCATACATATTACAGAGTTAGATTATGTCTACGAAGTTGTGATTTAATTTGCTATCATACAAAGTTAGGTTGTGTCTATGATGTCGCCACGCCATACGCCATAAGCGTTATAATGTTATGAAGGGGGGCGGTCGCCATAAACGCGTTACGCCATAAAAATATTGTATTAGAGATAACTCATAGTTACCGGATTCGCCGGGAGAGGCCTCGAACTCCGATCTTGATCCAATGATTCAGATCGGAGTTCGAATTCGCTCGGTTCGATCTGGATTCACTGACCGATTCATCGAACTCTAATCGAACCAGAAAATGGATTTGGTGGCTAGAGATGGTGGCTAGCGAGCGGCGACTGGACGGCAGAATAAACGCGGTGGGCGGCGTAACAGAGGGTGGCAAAGACCTGGCAGCCAGCCAGTTGTTGTCACGCAACAGCAGCCCCCCCTCCTTGCTGCAGATGCACGTGTGGAGGATGAGCAGGAGAAAGAACGACCGAGGATATGCTGAAGCCCATGAGGTCGCGGCGCTGGATTATTAGGTTAGAAGGTGGCTATCGGGAGCAGCTGAAGCAGCAGGTCGTGGCCTCGTAGGCCTGTCTGGGCTGGACCAACCAACATTTTTATCTATTTTCCCTTTATTATCGATCTAGGATCTTTGATGGCTATTTGCATGTGAACCTTACAGTAAGCTATTCCGATCCAGGGATAGCAAGTTCACGAACCGGATCTCTGATTCGTGTATCGGAGATGTATGCCCCCTATCGAACCCGATTCGGTAGGTTGTAGAGAATTCGAACCGCAGACTCGAATCATGAACCGAACGAATCGCGGATCAGGTAACTATGGATTAACTTTGACAAACATGGCTGTTTCTCATCAATAGATACATCGACTCTGATATCCAAGGATATATAAAAGGGAAGCACAATCTACACCTTGCTGAACAATAGCGATAACAAAAATATGTTTTATACATGTGATTGACATAAAATTTACACATCAAAGTAAGAATGCTGCATACTAACTCTTTGTTTCGCAATATAGGTTGATTTTATAGGGAACTGTTGCTTTATAATGTGTGTCTGGAAATTAACAATATCGTTACAACATTTCCCTAGTTATCGTTGGTCAGTGTAAATGTTAAGCTTGGACAGAACGCACGGAGTAGATTAAAGATGCACAGTTCTAGTTTAGCCTGCAAGATTAAATAAGACTGAAGCAAAATACCTTTCCCCCATTCCCTAGGAGCTCTAACATTAGAAGCTCTTCTGGATCTCTGTTCTTTCTATCCAACTGCAAGAATGGCATAAATAGTATCTACATCAGTGCACCAGAACAAACACAACTGAATTAACACTATGTGAATCTGTGATCGTGGCCATTAGTGGCACACAAGTAAAGTAAAAAATAGCAGCTACACATAGACGTGAATAGTCAGCATTTTTTTACTCCCTCCCTATCTTCTTGGTCTTCTCATCTAAGAACTGATGTCTCTATAGAGACCCAACTATCCTTCTCCCAACCAAGCACATAATGGTCTGAGCACTAAATCATGCCCATAACACAAAAATCTTCAGCATGCCTAATCTAGACTCTCGGCTTTTCCTTTTTAATATATACCTCTTTCCTGTGCATTAGAATGGAGACACTCGCGGGCTTGTGGCACCACTCTGGTTCTGGCTTCATTCCTTTATACAGCTCTATCTACCCCCCCCCCCCCCCCCCCCCCCGCCGTCTACTCCCCGCTACAGCCTCAACTGTTGTGCTGCCCTCTGACTAAATATTTTCCCTTTCATAAAAAAATATTATTTGTGGGAGCCTCCACCACAGTTGTTTCCACTGAAAAACGACACCCATTTCACATTAAGGTGGCGAAAAGATGACAAGTTTACCTTTCCATAGAGTGAAAGCTTTGTTTCAATTACAGAGCCATTCACAAGGAGATCCACTGATCCCAAACTACTAAGCCTTGGAGTGCTTGTTTCTGGAGCAGAACTGAAAGGATCTCCTAATATGTTCAGCTCAGGAGGTGCCTACAGCAAGCAAGGAGGAGGAATTACGTAAGATAAAACAACTACAAACCTCATGTTATGTCAAAATTTTGTTAAGTAATGAAATGCCTACAGAAGCTCGATATGTTGCTTGGACAAGCGCTTTCATCCAATTGGCCTTCTCTTTTTCATTATGAAATTCAACTATCAGTGTGCTGGTTGATTCTAATGCCTGCAAATGGAATAATGCTCACATCAAAAGAGAACAGGGAATGGGAAAATACAATAACGCAACACTAACAAATAATGGAATAAGGTAGAGCACTTAGAGCATCTACAGCCGGACCCCTCAAAGCCTCCCTAAACGTCTGGGCGGACAGCCCGAGCCTGATCACAAAATGGACACCCAACCGGACCCCCCACAACCAGCCCAAACGTCCAGCTGTCTGGCACCCCCCCAAACCCAAGCCCATATGTGGGGATGATAGTGGGAGACCCGGAGACGTCCGCCACGTCGGACCGATGGGTGGGGTCCGTGCAAAAACCCATTGGTCCGCCACTACGCCGGCTTCCTCCGATTTGGTGAGAACGCATTCATGCCACCGCTCCGGCTCGCCGTTCGAGGGATCCAATCCGGCTATTCAAGCCAGACAGCGAGGGAAACCCTAGCCGCCCCCATTTCGCTCATCTCCCTTCCGTTTGTGCCGCCACCACTCCCCCGTCTGCTTCCCCTTCCACTCCGACCTCGCCATCGCCATGGTCTAGAAGAAAATAACCTGCTACAAGATGCTCACGCCCAAGCACCGGCAGAGATGTTGATATGTGTTCTCTAGATGTGGTCAAACTTGCAAGAAAACCATTTTATTAGTGAATATGTGCTGATGTCCTGTTTATGATAAAAAAAATACAAAATTCTATAAAATTCCTACTGATAGCTCTATTGTTGCTTGTTACAACCTAAGCGGCAGCATGCCCAAAGCAACAGCAACATCAGCAATTTAACCACTACAAATAACATATTAGAATAACAATGCTGTATCTTATGTTTTTTATTCTACTTCATCCGTTCCAAATTATATAGAGTATTTTGTTTCGTTAGGACAAGCCTTTGACCTAACTCCGCCTATGTTGTCTCAACATAGCCGGTCCCAAGCCCGGATAAAGGAGGAGGGTTGTGATAGGCTTGGCGAGCCAACGTCAAAACTCAGCCACTCTTATGGAGATGAAACCCAAAAGATTTTCGTTGGGGCGTAACCCTCTCAGCGACGCGCCACATCGGAACCCGGGTGTGGTGGAAAATGGGCAAGGGCCGGGCCGTCACCCCCCAGGTGGCGCGCCGTATCTTGATCTGGATACGGTGGCAAGTGAGCGAGGATCGGGTCGTCGCATCCTTAGTGGCGCGCTACATCGGCGCCCGGGTGTAGTGGAAATTGAGCAAGGGTCTTCGCATTTGACTCGACGAGTGCGAAGGGTAAGGAAGCTAGCCGAGCCTAGGAGGATTCGCTTAGGTAGCTGGAACGTAGGGTCTCTGACAGCTAAGCTTCGGGAGGTAGTTGATACCGCGGTGAGGAGAGGCGTTGATATCCTTTGCGTCCAAGAGACCAAATGGAGGGGACAAAAGGCGAAGGAGGTGGAGGGTACCGGCTTCAAGCTGTGGTACACGGGGACGGTTGCAAACAGAAATGGAGTAGGCATCTTGATCAGCAAGAGCCTCAAGGATGGAGTGGTAGACGTCAAGAGACGTGGGGACCGGATTATCCTGGTCAAGCTGGTAGTTGGGGACTTAGTTCTCAACGTTATCAGCGCGTATGCCCCGCAAGTAGGCCACAATGAGAACAACAAGAGAGAGTTCTGGGAAGGCCTAGAGGACATGGTTAGGAGTGTACCGATTGGCGAGAGGCTCTTCATAGGAGGAGACCTCAATGGCCACGTGGGCACATCTAACACAGGTTTTGAAGGGGTGCATGGGGGTTTTGGCTATGGCATCAGGAACCAAGAAGGAGAAGATGTCTTAAGCTTTGCGCTAGCCTACAACATGATCATAGCTAACACCCTCTTTAAGAAGAGAGAATCACATCTAGTGACTTACAGTAGTGGGCAACACTCTAGCCAGATTGATTTCATCCTCTCGAGAAGAGAAGACAGGCGTGCATGCCTAGACTGTAAGGTGATACCTGGAGAGAGTGTTGTCCCTCAGCATAAGCTTGTGGTTGCTGACCTCCGCTTTCAGATTCGTGTCCAGCGGGACAAGCGTGCCAAAGTTGCTAGAACGAAGTGGTGGAAGCTCAAGGGGGAGGTAGCTCAAGCGTTCAAGGAGAGGGTCATTAAGGAGGGCCCTTGGGAGGAAGGAGGTGATGTAGACAACATGTGGATGAAGATGGCGACTTGCATTCGTAAGGTGGCCTCAGAGGAGTTTGGAGTGTCCAGGGGAAGTAGAAGAGAAGCTAAAGATAACTGGTGGTGGAACGATGATGTCCAGAAGGCAATTAAGGAGAAGAAAGAGTGTTTCAGACGTCTATATCTGGATAGGAGTGCAGACAACATAGAGAAGTACAAGATGGCAAAGAAGGCCGCAAAGCGAGCTGTGAGTGAAGCAAGGGGCCGGGCGTATGAGGACCTCTACCAACGGTTAGACACGAAGGAAGGCGAAAGGGACATCTATAAGATGGCCAAGATCCGAGAGAGGAAGACGAGGCATGTTGACCAAATCAAGTGCATCAAGGACGGAGCAGATCAACTCCTGGTGAAGAACGAGGAGATTAAGCATAGATGGCGGGAGTACTTTGACAAGCTGTTCAATGGGGAGAGTGAGAACTCTACCATTGATCTGGACGACTCCTTTGATGATACTAGCAGGCGTTTTGTGCGGCGAATCCAGGAGTCGGAGGTCAAGGAGGCTTTAAAGAGGATGAAAGGAGGCAAGGCGATGGGCCCTGATTGAGGTGTGGAGAGGCCTCGGGGACATAGCGATAGTATGGCTAACCAAACTTTTCAACCTCATTTTTCGGGCAAACAAGATGCCAGAAGAATGGAGACGGAGTATATTAGTACCAATCTTCAAGAACAAGGGGGATGTTCAGAGTTGTACTAATTACCGTGGAATTAAACTGATGAGCCATACAATGAAGCTATGGGAGAGAGTCATTGAGCACCGCTTAAGAAGAATGACAAGCGTGACCAAAAATCAGCTTGGTTTCATGCCTGGGAGGTCGACCATGAAAGCCATTTTCTTGGTACGACAACTTATGGAGAGATATAGGGAGCAAAAGAAGGACCTGCATATGGTGTTCATTGACTTGGAGAAGGCCTATGATAAGATACCGCGGAATGTTATGTGGTGGACCTTGGAGAAACACAAAGTCCCAGCAAAGTACATTACCCTCATCAAGGACATGTACGATAATGTTGTGACAAGTGTTCGAACAAGTGATGGCGACACTGATGACTTCCCGATTAAGATAGGACTGCATCAAGGGTCAGCTTTGAGCCCTTATCTTTTTGCCTTGGTGATGGATGAGGTCACAAGGGATATACAAGGAGATATCCCATGGTGTATGCTCTTTGCGGACGATGTGGTGCTAGTCGATGAGAGTCGTACGGGGGTCAACAGGAAGTTGGAGTTATGGAGGCAAACTTTGGAATCGAAAGGTTTTAGACTTAGTAGAACTAAAACCGAGTACATGGGGTGCGCTTTCGGTACTACTAGGCACGAGGAGGAGGAGGATGTTAGCCTTGATGGGCAGGTGGTGCCGCAGAAGGACACCTATCGATATTTGGGGTCAATGTTGCAGAAGGATGGGGATATCGATGAAGATGTGAACCATCGAATTAAAGCCGGATGGATGAAGTGGCGCCAAGCTTCTAGCATTCTCTGTGACAAGAGGGTGCCACAAAAGCTAAAAGGCAAGTTCTATAGGACGGCGGTTCGACCCGCAATGTTGTATGGCGCTGAGTGTTGGCCGACTAAAAGGCGACATGTGCAACAGTTAGGTGTGGCGGAGATGCGCATGTTGAGATGGATGTGTGGCCACACAAGGAAGGACCGAATCCGGAATGATGATATACGAGATAGAGTTGGGGTAGCGCCAATTGAAGAGAAGCTTGTCCAACATCGTCTGAGATGGTTTGGACATATTCAGCGCAGGCCTCCAGAAGCCCCAGTACATAGCGGACGGCTAAAGTGTGCTGATAATGTCAAAAGAGGCCGGGGTAGACCGAACTTGACATGGGAAGAGTCCGTAAAGAGAGACCTGAAGGATTGGAGCATCACCAAAGAACTAGCCATGGACAGGGGTGCGTGGAAGATTGCTATCCATGTGCCAGAACCATGAGTTGGTCGCGAGATCTTATGGGTTTCACCTCTAGCCTACCCCAACTTGTTTGGGACTAAAGGCTTTGTTGTTGTTGTTGTAGGACAAGCCTTTGACCTAACAGGTGAGCCTTGTCTTGCACCTGCGACGGCCAAGGGAAAGTCACCTCCTGAGAATATCAGTTAAGTTTGACTACCGACAGCCAGCGCGGATGGAAAGGACAAGATTCTACAGGTGAGTAGATCTCATGGCTTCCTTGCTGAGCAGGGCACACTTGCTCAGTTCTTTTCTCCTGGTGCTCACGCTCAGAATGGTGATGAGCGCAAACATCACCACCTTATTGAGACGGCTCGTGCATTGATGATCGCCGCCTCACTTTTGGGCCGAGGTTGTTTCTACTTCCACCTATCTCGTCAACATTCAGCCTTCCTCTGTTATGCAGGGTAGAATTCCTCCCGAGCATCGTATTGGTCATTCTCCTGACTACTCAGCGCTTCGTTTGTTTGGTTGTGCTTGCTACTTCCTTCTCCTAACTACTCAGCGCTTCATGCCACCCGTGAACACACCAGACTGATGCTCGTCAGTCTGTTGAGTGTGTCTTCTTAGGTTATAGTGATGAGCACAAGGGCTATGGGTGTTGGGATCCAATCGGTCGTCGTATGCAGATATCTCGAGATGTGACCTTTGATGAGTCTCGGCCTTTCTATCCACATCCATCCTCTCCTTTGGCCTCGTCCGGTGAGGACATCTTTCTCTTGACATTTCTGGATACACCTATCAACTCATGTTTTGCCCTCGTCCACCCATCACAATGTGTCTACTCGTACTCCTGTTGTACATCCCTCACCGCAGTGCCCACCTTGTTTATCACCCAAGGCTTCCTCACCTTTGTTCGTCACCGAAGGCATCCCCAGTGATTCCTCTTCACCCTATTATTTATTGTACTTGTCGCACATGCGTTACGGATTCTTCTGACGTGTCGTCGTCTCCTAATGTGATCTTCTCCCGGCAAGCCATCTCCCTCGACTCCTATGTCTCCATCTTCTTGCTATGCACCAGCTCCACCCCAGCCTACTTATGGCTTACATGCCCACCCACGTCCGACTATTGACTACTATGGTTTTTGCACTGCTCTTCTCGAGCTGACATCTTATCGTGGATCTCGTTTTCCTCCTCCCGTGTTCGCCACATCACTTGTCTTGTGTCCCGTGGCTTTCAGCAGGAACATGGTCATGACTACGATGACACAATTGCTCCTATGGCCCACATGGCCGTTGTTCTCCACTAGTCTGTCTATCAGCTTGATATCAATAATGCCTTTCTTAATGGTAAGTTGCGTGAGGAGATCTACATGCAGCCACCTGGGTATTATGTTCCTAATGGTATGGTATGACATCTTCTTCGCTCTTTATATGGCCTTAAGCAAGCTCCTCGTGCATGGTTCGAGAGCTTCGCCTCTATGGTCATTGTTGCTGGTTCTTCGACAACTGATCATGATCATGCGCTCTTTCTCCACCTTCCATCCCATGGTCGAACTCTTACTCTTCTTCTCTATGTTGATGACATGATCATCACTGGAATATATACCGAGATACCGAGTATATTTCCTCACATGATGCACATGTATATATACTGGCCCATGGCCCCATGGGAGTACAAGTTGCATATGTCCTAACCGAGGTAAGATCCTTTAGACTTCATTTTACGTATATCCTTGGGGTGCATAAAACCATGTCTGACCAACCACCCAACCTAGACAATTACCACCCGAACATATGTCATTTTGTCTTTGATTGCTACTCTTCATATCATGTACTCCCTCCGTTCCATAATATAGGTGTATTATGATTCATCAAGACAAGGGTTTGACCAACAGTTACTCTACTACTATGTAGTAGTGTATGTGGTACAAAATTATAATCATAAGTATCTTTGAATACGAATCCAAAAACTTAGTATGTCATATAAAGTGTATATTAATGAAGTGTTGGTCAAACAGTTGCCTTAGCAAATCATAATGCACCTTATATTATGAAATGGATGGATTACTATTTAGTTGTTAGGCAATCCGCTATTAGAAGATAAGGAAGTTGGGTCTGCTCCATGCATGCCAGGCTCACAATGGCACAAGACTAACCATCGAGGACCCTATATTCAGTAAAGCCTATTAACTTTAACTTCTAACATAGAAGAACTGTTGTTTACTGTTGCTCCTGAGATTCTGATGTGTTTTTTGGCAAGCCACACCACAGGTGAGCAACAACGATGATTTAAAAACATCTAGATCTCCTTAGTAAGAGGATGCCATATCAATCGAACTACAAATAATATAAGATGAAGAAATGAATCAATACATTACACGAAAGTATCAATTCGACCAATTTCAGTTAAACTAGGACAATGACCGAGCATCAGAAATTTTGCGCACAAACAAGCAATTTACTTTTAACTAAATAAAATAGGAATAACACATGCCAAAAATTGAACACTTCAGCTCTAACACAGCAATTCATATGCATGCCTCTGCAAATGCTGGAGCCATGGTTTGCTAACCAGAGAAAATGAGGGGGGAAATGGACTAATGGAGCCACGCAAGACCATCTTCTATAATGCTATAAAATGTCGAAAGTGTTGGAACTGGACATTAAAGAAAAAATGCAGCATCAGAAATTCAGAACTTCAGCAACAGTGAATCATGTATTGAACATTCAGTCAATTATGGTTGCAGGTAAATTAACTTGTCTAGTTTTCACAATTAAATGGCTCTTCCAGTTTCAACATTTAATAAATCTGTGAATCTGTTACAGAGCCTTGAATGTTTGCTCTTTTTCTGTTGCAACTACAAGCTGTTTCTTAGTCAAGAAAATACAACCTGTTTCAGAGTTCCCATGATAGTCTAACAATCATATGTAGTAACAGAAAAGTCCACAAAGTTAAAAAACGGCAAGGCTAAATAGTTTACCTTCTGCATATCTGCACCCCTAGAACATACAGCAATACTGTAAAGAGACCCACCAACACTAGTTGATGGCACGTCAAATACTTGCCGGCTTGCCATGCTGCAATATCAAATATTTAAACTCATGTAAATAACAAAAGGTGAAAATGTTCCTGAAAAAATAATAAGGGTACTACTTTGAGCAACAGTGCAAATATAGGACCAAATGTTCACGTTCATAATATTATCTTCTAACTTTACCAAAACAAAATTGGAGAAAAATACTAAAATCGAGGAAATACAATCCTGCCTGCCTTTACAATTCCTTCGGAACTTCTCTTAGAATCTCACTCCACTTGCGAAGTACAACAACAATAAAATATTTGTTATTCATTGATCGGAAAGGCTAACACCAACAAATACACATCCATACTACTATGCTAAAAACATAAGGAATATCAAGTGTTTGTTTGTTAATGCGAGGATAAACTAGGAAAAGATATTACGCACCTACAACACCTTTGGTAATTTTGGGACAATTCTGACTCCAAGATATACAGATACATCCCAGATAATACAACATGACAGGCATGCCACTCAGCTAGTGAATAGCCGAGGCCCTTCACCAAAAAATAAACAAAAGCCATGTTACTTAAGTGAATAAATTCATTGTAGTAGAACACTGAACTAAAACAGAAAGGGGTAACTTCATACCCTCCAAACCAAAGTTCTAGCATCACCAGCTAGATCAGCAGGATACCAAGGCGCCAGATTACCATTTTCATAGCTGCTCGATTCTTCATTATTGTTTCCCTTCAACTGGTAAACTACACCAAGCAGCTCGACAATTTTGCAGTACCTTTTTGGTGAGAAGTGGATATCCAGATTGGGTACTTGAAAAGAAACACGAGTCGATGGATAACTGGGATGTGGAACTTTGATCTTCATGCATACAGAATTCATCAGGGAATGCATTTATATTAGCTTCATAGAAAATTAGCGAATGACTTAAGACTGCATTAATATTGGAACAGCCATGTACACCTAAATATCAAGAAAGTCTCCACACGTGTCACAAGAAAACGAATGAATTGAGGTAGAAATTGGTAATGGGACAAGGGCACACTCCCATGGCTTGGGTGGTGCCTGGCTGCATCGCACCCAAATCCAGGGAAGGTGCGGTAGGACTTGCAAGGTCTTGTGGGGATGGATCTTTTCTTTCATAACCGTTTATTTCTTGCCAAGGAAATACAGATGTTCCTAGTCCCACATATAGAGCTGCCCCTAGCAAACTCAGTCTAAACTAACACAATCTTAACAAAGCACCTAATTTATTTATTGCGCACAAATCAACTAACTTCTGAAAAATCAAGCTAAGATAACTTTGCTTATCTAAGCCATAACCCAATGTTGGTGTGCAAGGTTTCCTGTACCCCCATTTGCAATGAGTGCATGATACCTTTGCTCCATGAATACCCACAAAAACAAAAAAAAGTTACACACAGTTCAATGCTACAATCCATCCCTGCAATAATAAACTGAAAAAGGAAGTCGCTGTACTACGACAAATTGAACAAAAAATTGCAGGTGTGCGTGCCACTATATGAACCCAGTTTTAAGAGAAATAGTTTATACCATCATAAAGGATGACAAATGGGTCACAGCCGCACAGGTCCACATGTCAGGTTGTCAGTGCACATGGGATGGCTCACTAAGACATTATAGTGTCTGTTGTCTAGCAGCGTGATGCGGAGCATCCCTTCATCATCCCCATGTCTACACCCCCAAGTGGTCCCATGACAAGAGCACGCGCACGCGACATTGGAACCAAGGTGAACTCACTCCTCTTCGAGTTAGACTTAAATGCCAACGGAACGTGGATGCTACCTCACAATGAGACCTTTTGCATACTCAGGTACTCGGGAGAGGATGGGAACACTACAACAAGGGACGCCACGCTCGGAGGAGCCACGGAGAAGAATCGGCCACTCTACAGCCTTCGGACGTCCGGCTCCCCACGGACGTCCGGCGCCTGGAGACCCCTCCCAGCCGCAGACTCGGCGACCCTCCAGCGCCCGGACGACCGGCTGACCACGGACGTCCGAGGCCCTCCAGCGCACGGACGACCGAACGCCTCCGGAAATCCGAAGAACGACAACAGCGCCAAATCTACGGACTTCCGGAGACCCTGGATGACCGAGCCCCGGACGTCCGGCTCGCCTCGGAAATCCGACAGCTCCGCATCCGAGCCGAATCCTCGGAAGTCCGGCCCCCTCCGGATGTCCTGACCTCCGTGAGGCCCCAGACGTCCGAGCACGTCCGGACGTCCGACGCCTGCTGTGCGCGACCGCTCGGGCCTTGGCCCATGTACCCCTTCGTCTCGCCTATGACTATATAAACACCTCCCCCTCCTCTCTCTAGGGTTAGCTTAGGTTTAGCGAATACACTTGTTGAGCCTAGCTCCATTATCTCCCTTCCCTCGTGGAGTGATTCCCCTCTACGTGAGAAGATCCGGAGTGATGCCAAGGCCCCTCTAAGGGAAGATCCCCTCGGGATTCAAGACCTCCTCCTTCGGAGTGAGGAGACTACCGTTACATGTATCCTTTGGTTGTTTGTGTACCGTGATTCTCATGTACTCGGTGATTCTAGTGGATGTGTGATCGTGGATCGTTCTTGAGTGTTTTCCTTTTGTGATTTTCACCCTCGTGTTCTTCGTGTTCTTCGCGTGCCCTCACAAATCCACCTCCAATTCGTGAAAGATCGACGCACACGAGCGTGCCCCGTATCATATTGGTATCAAGAGCCAAGGTTTCTCACGAATTTGGAGTCCCCTCCCCCGATTTCTAGCCAATTTTGTTTTGTTTTGACCTAATTTCGAAAATCCCCACAAAAATAGCCATAACCAAATTTCTTGGATCCGTTGGATTTGAGGAGATTTTGTTGATTTTGATCCGTGGATTTCGTTGTGGACAAGTGGATCTACCTTTTTCCCCACCATCCCCATCGATTCCATCCGCAAAATCGCCGCAATTTTTGCCCGAAATTTTTCTTTGGTTCGAGTTCATCCCGTGGATCCCGCAGGTTCCGGACGACCGACAGCCACCGGACGACCGGACGCCGGACGACCGACCCGGTCCGGACGTCCGACCAACTCTGACGAAACTGAATCTTTCCCCCGAAATTTTTTTCTTTCTCCACCATTTCTTCCGCAACCTTTTTGCAGTTGAGATTTTGAGTCGCGAGCTTTGCCACTTCCTAAGGTGTCTCGGCTAATTAGGAGTGGTTCTTCATCGACATCGCCGCTCATCATCGCCCCGGATCGTCGCCAACCAACTCGTCATTGACACCTCACCGTAAGCAAGGACGGTAACCGCGACGACACTCTTGTCCATACCCTTGCCATTGCATTGTTACCCCGAGCCTCTTTGCGTTACTTGCCTATCGAGACTAGCCATTGAGTATTGCCGGGCTACGCTACTTGTGCACTTTAGTGATACATACTCCGCATAGCTTCAATTGCGTGCATATATCTTAGTATCATCTTTTGTGTTACAACATAGTACCCGCATACATAATTGCTATCTCGGTGTGCACGTCCCGCATTGTGACCATACAAAACATCATTGCAAAAGAAAGAAGAAGCAAAGCTTTTAAGCAAGAGCAAAAGAACAATAGCATCGCAAGTTCGCATAGCATACTTGATCATCTTGGATCACTTGAGCGAGTGACATGTGCCGCATACACACATAGCAAGTAGGGAATAGGAAGACAACACTTTTGGTTCATAGTAGGGTGTGCACAAGTGCGTATCGTGCCCATTGGAGCAATCGTGCTACCGTCTCTCTAGTGTTGTGCAACAAGAGCATTTTCCGTGGATTCCACATTTTGGCTCATCCTTGGTTGCATGACCCCAATTGTCTACCATGTGTGTGTTTCCGTGTATACCCATTGCTATTGATCTACATTGTCTCATTTGCGAATTCTACGAATCTCTTTCAACATTTTTGAATCTTATCTTTCGAATTGCTTGAAATTTGTGCCACTATCCTAACCAAGCTACTCCATAAGCCTTATTTGTGTAGGTGCGAGAAGGACGATCTTCGGTACCAATTCTACTATTTTCATACTTGTACATTGAGTAATCTTGATTCACTCTCAACTTTTGGAACGGTAATTGGGATTGTCTTCTCACTCTTCCACCTATACTTGTTTTGAGTGCTATGGATAGGAACATCATGAAAAATCCGGCCTTCGAGGAGAATGAAGACGACGTGCACAACCACGTCACCAAGTTGCACTTCTTCGGCGCACACAAGGCAATTACTCAAGCTCAAGATGTCTTGAATGACCGCATCGACCACCTCGCCTCCAACTTGCGTGAATCCGAATTGCGCACAAGGGAATACCTCGACACCAAGCTCTCAAGTCAAATGGAGGAGCTCCGGTCCTTGATGGTCACGCGCGCACCTTCCTCATCTACATTGACAAGGAGTCGTCACGCAAGTCGCAACTCATCGGCGTACTCTTCCGACGCAAGTCCACAAGCACGTCATCACCATCGCGACGAACACTCCGGTCCAAGTTCTCCACAAGGTCGTCATCGTCCAGAAAATCCATTTCATGGCAATGGATTGCAAGATCGCGTCCGCGCTCGAGAACGACAACGCCGAGAAGAAGAACAACATCGCCGTCATGAACGAGCGCTTGAGGCACATCGCGCTTTACAAGAAGCTACTCGTGCCTTGGAGGAGCGCAACCGTCAAGCTCATCACGAGCAAGAAGCACTTCGCCAAGCACACCAAGAAGACCTTCGTCGACAACGACAAGAAGAAGCCAATCGCCAAGAGGAGCTTCACGAAAGGCGCAACCGAGTGCGTCCATCGCGTCGCCATCCTCAAGATCATCGTGTTGAACCCCACCATGAGGATGAGCAAGAACAAGTTCAACGTCAACACGCTCAAGGCAATGACAATGAGGATCCACATCCAAGACAAGGATTTCGGCCTCACAACCACAATGATGAACAACGCTTCGGCAAGCTCAAGTTCACCATGCCAAAGTTTTCCGGAAGCAATGATCCCGAAGACTACTTGTCATGGGCCCTCAAGGTTGACAAGATCTTTCGCCTCCACAACTATGATGAAGAGAAGAAGATAGCCATGGCTTCTCTTGAGTTCCAAGACTATGTCCTTATTTGGTGGGAACAAGTGATTGAGCGTCGAAGGGAGAGAGGTGAACCTCCTATCACCACTTGGACCCAAATGAAGGATCTCATGCGAGTTCGTTTTGTGCCTACACACTACAACCGGGATCTCTTCAAGAAGCTCCAACAACTCAAGCAAGGCACCTAGTCGGTAGAAGAGTACTATCAAGAGATGGAGATCGCTATGATCCGAGCCAATGTCAAGGAAGATGACGAACAAACAATGGCACGCTTCTTGAATGGCCTTAACTACCAAGTCAAGAAAATTGCCGATTTCCAACCATACTCCAACCTCCTAGAACTTGTGCATCAAGCAACCAAGGCGGAACGGCAAGTGCAAGATGACTACAAGTACTCCAAGTTCTCCTCCAAGACCTACGGCTCAAGTGCTCAAGCTACTACGACAACAACACCTTCAACCACGAAATCTACAACACCTACCGGCGACAAGTCAAGCTACAAAGACAAGACGACTTCGTCAAGCCGACCAACTTCAAGCACCTACAAGCCGAGGGCTTCATCCTCTACCCCAACACCGGATGCTACCGCCAAGACAAGCTTCATCAAGTGTTTCACGTGCCAAGGGCGAGGCCACAAGACCTTCGAATGCCCAACCAAACGCAACATGATCCTCCTCGATGATGGCACCTACGACTCTATGAGCGACGACGAGATGCAAGCTTTGGAGCAAGTGGCCATACACCGCCAAGTGAATGAAGATGAAGATTCGCAAATCTTTTGCGACAACGATTCAAGCCCCACTCTCGTTGTCTCCAAAGTTTTGACGCTCCAACAACAAGAGGACGAGGACCAACGGTGCCACATCTTCCACACCAAGGCGGGTATCAAAGGAAAGTCCGTCAAAGTCATCATCGACGGAGGGAGTTGCCACAACTTGGCAAGTGAAGACCTTTGTTCCAAGCTGCAATTGGTCAAGAAAAAGCACCCTCGTCCTTACAAGGTACAATGGCTTAGTGATTCCGGAACCCTCCAAGTTGACCACACCGTGGAAGTTTCCTTCAAGATAGGCGCTTATGAAGACACTTTGGAGTGTGATGTGGTCCCAATGTCGGTATGCCACCTCCTACTTGGTAGACCTTGGCAATTCGACCGCGGCGTCACACACAACGGTCGGACAAATCAATATAGCTTCAAGATGAAGGGCAAGCAATATGTGCTCCGCCCAATGACTCCAAGTCAAGTCATCGCCGACAAGCAAGCTTCATCCCATCGTGGAGATAAAAGTGAGAGAGTGATCCAACTCAAAGAGAGTGAGTGCCATAAGCCAAAAATGAACGACTCCACGATGAGGGACATGAAAGATATAGTTCTTCTAGCCACCAAAAGAGATTTGAGGGATGTGAGTGAGAGCCCATCGACCGTTCTTTACTATGTACTTGTGTGCAAAGATGAAGTCGTTCGGACTAACCCTTCACAACATCTTCCTCTTGTGTTATCTAAGTTGTTGCAGGAATTCAAGGATGTTTTCCCCGATGAGCTACCTCCGGGACTACCACCAAAACGAGGGATCGAACACCGCATCGACCTCATCCCCAGAGCACCGCTTCCTAACAAGGCTCCCTACCGCGTCAACCCCGAAGAAACAAAGGAAATACAAAGGCAAGTCCAAAAACTCCTAGATAAAGGGCATGTACGTGAGAGTTTGAGTCCTTGTGCGGTCCCGGTCATTCTAGTGCCTAAGCATGATGGTTCTATGCGCATGTGTTCCGATTGTCGTCCTATCAATGCTATCACAATTAGCTACCGTCATCCCATTCCTCGTTCAGATGACATGCTAGATGAACTTAGTGGTGCCACTATATTTTCTAAAATTGACTTAAAAAGTGGTTACTACCAAATTCGCATACAAGAGGGTGACGAGTGGAAAACCGCATTCAAGACTAAATTTGGTCTCTATGAATGGTTGGTTATGCCCATGGGCTTATCCGAAGCACCGGGTACCTTCATGCGTATAATGCACTATGTTTTGCGACCACTCATAGGATATTGTGTTGTGGTCTACTTTGATGATATTCTTGTCTTTAGCAAGTCTCTTGAGGAGCATGCTACACATGTTCGTGATGTTTTGCAAATCCTTAGGAAAGAACAACTCTATGCAAACATGGAGAAATGCACATTTGGTGTTGAGAAAGTAGTTTTCTTGGGCTTTGTAGTATCTTCTAAGGGCGTTCATGTAGATGAAACTAAGATTGATGCTATTAAAACTTGGCCCACACCAAAGAATTTGCAACAAGTGCGTAGCTTTCTAGGACTAGCCAGTTTCTATCGCCGTTTTGTGAAAGACTTTAGCACTATTGCATCACCTCTCCATGCTTTGAGCAAGAAGAACGCACCATTCATTTGGGGTCCTACACAAGACACCGCTTTCCATGAACTTAAAAATTTGCTAACTAATGCACCTTTGCTTGCTTTGCCCAACTTTGATAAAACATTTGAAGTGCATTGTGATGCTAGTGGTAATGGAATAGGTGATGTGCTTATGCAAGAGAAGCGTCCTATCGCGTACTTTAGCGAGAAACTATCCGGCGCTCAACTTAACTACCCCATCTATGACAAGGAATTACATGCTTTGGTGAGAGTTTTACATGTGTGGGAACACTATTTGCGACCTCATGAGTTTGTTATTCATACCGACCATGAAACGCTCAAGTACTTAAAGGGTCAAACCAAGTTGAACAAACGGCATGCTAAATGGAGTGAATTTATTGAGTCCTTCCCTTATGTCATCAAATATATCAAGGGTAAGAAGAACGTTGTGGCGGATGCTCTTTCCCGCAAATGCATGCTAGTAACCCAACTTGAATTGAATGTTGTTGGTTTTGAGCATATTAAAGATTTGTATGAGCATGATGTTTCATTTGCAACCCCATACGCCAAATGCCATGCAAAAACTTGTTGGGAAAACTACTACATGAACGATGGCTATCTTATGCGTGCTAACAAACTTTGTATCCCCGAGTCTTCTCTTCGTTTGTTGCTTTTGCAAGAGGCTCACGGTGGAGGACTTATGGGTCATTTTGGACGCGACAAGACATATGACACGCTCTCCAACAAGTACTTTTGGCCAAAGATGTTTCGTGATGTTGCACGCTTCACCAACCGATGTTCTACATGCCGCAAAGCTAAGTCAAAAGCTCAATCCCATGGTCTTTACATGCCTCTACCTATACCTTTCCAACCTTGGGAAGACATTAGTATGGATTTTGTGCTTGGTTTGCCACGAAAAAAAAATGGCCATGACTCCGTTTTTGTCGTTGTGGACCGCTTTTCCAAGATGGCTCATTTCATTCCATGTCACAAGATAGACGATGCTTCACATATTGCGAATCTCTTTTGTAGGGATATCTTGCGACTACATGGCGTCCCCAAGACCATTGTCTCGGATCGCGACGTCAAGTTTTTGAGCTACTTTTGGAAGACCCTCTGCGCCAAGCTCGGAATCAAGCTTCTTTTCTCTTCGGCATACCATCCTCAAACCGATGGACAAACGGAAGTGACGAACCGGACACTTTCTACCCTACTTCGCGTGTTGATCAAGAAGAACATCAAGGAATGGGAAGACTGCCTACCCATCGCCGAGTACGCCTACAACCGCGCAAGTCACTCCACCACCGGCAAGTCTCCGTTTGAAGTGGTCTACGGCTTCAATCCTTTGTCCCCATTGGACATCCTACCTCTACCACTCCAAGAACGCGTAAACATGGACGCAACTGCAAGAGCAAGCTACATCAAGAAGATGCACGAGGACACAAGGCGCACGATTGAACGACAAGTGGAACGCGTCACCAACAAGCGCAACCTCAACAAGCAGCCCATGGTGTTCGAGCCCGGTGATCTCGTGTGGCTACACCTTCGCAAAGACCGCAAGTCCAAGCTACTACCACGAGCCGACGGCCCCTTCAAAGTCTTGGCACGCTACAACAACAATGCCTACAAGGTCGACATACCACGCGACAAGTACAACGTAAGCGACACCTTCAACGTCAAGGACCTATCCCCTTTTCATGGTGATGAAGATCTTGATCCGAGGACGGATCTTCCCCAAGGGGGGGGGGGGGGGGGGGGAGATGATGCGGAGCATCCCTTCATCATCCCCATGTCTACACCCCCAAGTGGTCCTATGACAAGAGCACGCGCACGCGACATTGGAACCAAGGTGAACTCACTCCTCTTCGAGTTAGACTTAAATGCCAACGGAACGTGGATGCTACCTCACAATGAGACCTTTTGCATACTCAGGTACTCGGGAGAGGATGGGAACACTACAACAAGGGACGTCACGCTCGGAGGAGCCACGGAGAAGAATCGTCTCTACAGCCTTCGGACGTCCGGCTCCCCACGGGCGTCCGGCGCCTGGAGACCCCTCCCAGCCGCAAACTCGGCGACCCTCCAGCGCCCGGACGACCGGCTGACCACGGACGTCTAAGGCCCTCCAGCGCACGGACGACCGAACGCCTCCGGAAATCCGGAGAACGACAACAGCGCCAAATCTACGGACTTCCGGAGACCCCGGATGACCGAGCCCCGGACGTCCGGCTCGCCTCGGAAATCCGACAGCTCCGCATCCGAGCCGAATCCTCGGAAGTCCGGCCCCCTCCGGATGTCCGGACCTCCGTGAGGCCCCGGACGTCCGAGCACGTCCGGACGTCCGACGCCTGCTGTGCGCGACCGCTCGGGCCTTGGCCCATGTACCCCTTCGTCTCGCCTATGACTATATAAACACCTCCCCCTCCTCTCTCTAGGGTTAGCTTAGGTTTAGCGAATACACTTGTTGAGCCTAGCTCCATTATCTCCCTTCTCTCGTGGAGTGATTCCCCTCTACGTGAGAAGATCCGGAGTGATGCCAAGGCCCCTCTAAGGGAAGATCCCCTCGGGATTCAAGACCTCCTCCTTCGGAGTGAGGAGACTACCGTTACATGTATCCTTTGGTTGTTTGTGGACCGTGATTCTCATGTACTCGGTGATTCTAGTGGATGTGTGATCGTGGATCGTTCTTGAGTGTTTTCCTCTTGTGATTTTCACCCTCGTGTTCTTCGTGTTCTTCGCGTGCCCTCACAAATCCACCTCCAATTCGTGAAAGATCGACGCACACAGGCGTGCCCCGTATCATAGCGCTTCTCTGCAAATACATTTTAATGTACCCAGAGAATTCGTTGCAGCCATCTTCAATTTGAAAATCAAGTAAGTAATAGGTTTAACCCGGCAATTACTCGTATGACTCATATACCCACCGCTTAACGAAGGCAAATGGGTGTTTACGAATTTATGTCATCTCTAATGTACTACCTCCGTCTCAAAATATAAGACGTTTTTGTAGGCTCGGAGGTAGTACCACCTAAACGAACTTCATAAACTCATTTGTCAGTTTCAATAAACTCATCTACAAATTCGAAGACAATAAGATGAAAGAACCGCAGTGTGTTAACAAAAGATATCTCAGTGAAATAGAATAAAGAAATCATGTCATTCGCCACCTACATTGGTTCCCACATTTCAAGTCAACAGATCATTAATTTGCACAGCGTAAGATTGAAAAGAAAATGGAATTATTGGGTCTAGCAAATTGTTAACTACTCAAAACAAAAGGACTCATCTATGTTACCTGGTCAATTATCACTGACATTCCGCAGCGATCAAGAAGAGAACAGAACTGATTAGCATCAGCAGTAGGACCTGGGAGCACACTGTGAGACAGATTTTCTAGTGCGGAATATATGCCTTCAGCTACATCACAAACAAGAAAAGCAGCCATATCCCTGCCGGCAATATAAAAGCGTGAATACAAACTCTGTCTTTCTTCATCCCGTGTTCCATCCTACAGTTTAACATAACATTCATAAAAACCAGCAGAAGAGTGTGCCATATTCAAGTACTGAAGCTCAGACTTACTCTTGTATGCAATGTAAAATGGCCAAGATCCAGAACAAAGTGCTCACTGCCGATTAAGGGAATCCTAACTTTTGGTGCATCCAAATCGATCTCAAGTCCAAATCTAGAAATATTACAGGAAATGGTGAGCAAAAGATAAAAAAAGAATTAACAAATTATGGTGTCCCCTCCTTTCCCTCGCAAGCCACAAGTAGTCGCCCTCCCATCGCCCCATGCACCCAGACCAACCCACATACTCGCTCGATGGCTCTCGCATGGCCCATGCACTCCGATGGATTACAGTAATTACTATGATTGATCCATCCTTCGCCAAGTTCGATCAATCTGAGAGCTACGAGCTGTTCATCTACTGGGGAGATCACAAACTGCAGGGTCAATCCTTAATCTATAGTTCAGATTAATTCCCCCCTTCTGCTCTCTTCTCCTCATCGAATTGACGCGTGTCCATTATCGTACAAGTATTTGCCGCCTCCATGGATTGCCGAGCTCCGCCAGCTTGCGCGCGTCCTAGGTGCCGACGGCCACGGCATCATTTTTAAGGTGTTCCACCTTGGACACTTAGGCGGCAAAGCGCCCTGGCAACGCCTACAATTATGCCCACTTTAGGCGCTAAGGTGTCGCTTAGGCGTCAAGGCGCTTGGGAGACGCTTAGGCGTCAGGGCAGTGAATGCTCGCTTTGGGTCGCCTTACCGCCTTAAAAACATTGGTCCATGGCCTCGCCGCCGAGCTATGCCACCTCCTCGCCCTGCCTCATCGATGGACTGGAGATTGGACAATGAGTCCTGCCTCACACTACTGTGGAAAGATGCCCCTGCCACTCTCAAATTTTCAACTCCAACCACACTCGGAAACATGCGAGAACTCCAGGGATTTCTCGGAAGACAACGGGAAAAGATATGTTGCATGCATGCAGTTACCCGTACGCGAGTATAGAGAGATGAGCCGAGAGATTTGGGGTAGTTTGAGGAGAAAGGGTAGTAAACCGCACCATGCGCCTTATCCATGCGCCTTATCCAACGGAAAAAACACACACAAAATACACCTTACAAATAGAAGCGGAGGGAGTATTATAATGTAATTAAGACTGAGCACAGCAATAAGGGAACACATGTACCTGCTCTGCTCTTCCAGTACCATCTGAAGCTGCTCCTGAGCCCTACGTGTAACCTGCTCTAATTTAATCTGCAGTTCAAAAGATTAAAGCAATCGTTACAACTTCACCTACCAGTATATCCAATTGGAAGGAGAAAACATCTAACAAGATATTACTCCTACATAACTGAGCCACAAGGACATATGAACTTACTTGCAGAGCGGTGGCTGTTTCCATTGCCACTGTTGGGCTGACAGCATTGCTCCGTTTAATGAACTCCAGAAACCGTTCGTAACTCCCCTTCAAAACCTACAAATCAACAGCCAGAAAGAAAACAGGGCTTTCAAACAACTACCAGCCACAAAATCCGAAATAACTTCTTTTTTTCTCCAAAACGCAAGAGAGCTCTGTATCATTGCATTAAGAATAACTGTAGAAGTACAACCCCATACACTCACACAGACAGCACCAAATTACATACCCGCCAGCAACAACAAAATGACAACAACCAAAGCTACTAAACTAACGCAGTTGACAGCAACCTCAAACTGCGCCAACCTCTGAGCTCTCCCTGGAGAAGGCAGCTGATCAAGACATGTTGAATGAACTCCTCCTTGTCGGTCCCTACGAGCAAGTCTGTCCACAGTCCAAGTGCCTATTAGTCCTAAGCCACCTATTATGTCCTGAAATACCTAAGTAACATTCATTTCGGTGATCCCTCTTTGACTCATCAGGGCATCGGCAAATGCTGCAGACATATTCCTTGTAACGCACAACAACAAACTATGGTGGGCACTGTCAGGAACCAAGTCGATCTACTGAACTAAACGCAAGAATTGCAGAGTTTAAGAGTAAATCGAAGCAAACTTGCTAGGGTTTGGAGATGAGAAAGTAGAGTGTTGTAGCACGCCACCGGCGGATAACAAAACATGAGCCCAAATGAAAGAGAAAAGGGGCTTTATAGCCATTACAGCAAAGGAGCATGTGAAAAGCAAAACAGAAAAGGAAGAGTGGTTGCCGGATGTTGAACAGCTACGCGGCAACTTCCAAGAGGTGTCTGATGCGAGATCAAGGGCTGAGAGCGAATCCGACTTGGCAAAATGGTAAATTGACAGGAAAACCGTTGGATTCAAGATGAACCGACTTCTTCAGGTAAATTCAGCTTGTAGCCTGACAGGCCAAAAGGGGGTCTTGGCATCCTAGGGCAACTTGCACCAATTGGACGTGGGGGCAATGGAGCTCGTCATGGCCCTGGGCACCTTCCGGGATGTTGATGGCGTGCGTCGTGATCGTCGCAACAAAGATGCTGTAACTCAAGGTCGCAAACACCATGGCGTTGTCTTTCTCCTAGACGGCGATCGCCTTGTTGATCGCGCCCGCAACCTTGTAGTGCCTTGTAATGCCTGAGCACATTGTCGAGCTTCTTGTGGACGACAAAGTTCAGCCTTCTCCAAATCGATGTGATTCTACTCAGCGAGGAGATGGAGTTGGGTGCCTCAAACTTCTGCCCATCGGGGTTGGCACGGTGATGGGCGTTGTTGGTGTGGTCACTCGCGTCCCTCCTTGCGCCAACCATGAGGACCTCCCGGAATGGGTCATATATTGGTTAGTGTTTATCTCCAGATTACAATGGTGAGTTTTCTATATATTACCAATGCGATAATTTAAACTATCATCCATTTTGCTTCATCATAACTTGTTAGGTATATGTGCTAGATATGTTCATATGATGGTTTAGAAAGCCAGATATTGCATGACTTGCAACGGCTAATGACGAACACGCATAGTTTAATAATGTTCAAGAAATGTTAAACTCTGAACTTCTCTGTCGTCTAGCGAGTAAGGGGTTAATTGGCGAGTAATCCAGTTAACGGCCGATGAATCAATTAATCCGCTATTTGATACCCTTCGGGTTACAATTATTGAATTCAAGCTCCAGCCAGTTACTCTAAAAGTCTGAACTGATGGAGAGAGTCGTGCAATATATTTCAACATTCCCCCTCACGTTTAGGCTTTTTTAGTCCTTAGACGTGAGAACGATGTATGCCCCAGAATCTCTTTTTTTTTCTATTACTGTGTTGCCAGGGTCTTGAACTCGAGACCTGTTGGCTCCGATACCATATTGAATTCATGCTCCTGCCAAAGTCCGAACTGATGGAGAAAGGCAAGCAATATACAACAACAATCAGTTGATAGGCAAGTCAACTCATTAATCGGCCGATATTTTGAACAGAGGCTTAAAGGTAATGCAAAAAAATGTCATTCTATTGGGTTGAAGCTGGCTACAACTGCTGAGTATTAGTTTTCGAGTCAAGGCAGTCCAAGGGTTCGTGCCTACCAAGGACTTGTACCTTATACTGTACTAGCTAAATGTATACAATGTGTACACTCTCCCTTGAAAGGAAGCACATGGTAATAGGTGCACCTGCACAAAGCTGAGATCTAGAGCTTACTCAAAACCTTACCATGCCTTCACAAGGAAGAATGATAAAGAGGTGGGTTTACTTTTAGAAATATTCAAAAACATAAGTTCATATATGTACCGTAACATAGCATGGTGATATCTTTGCCACAAACTGCCAGTCCAAATCCATGCCAATAGGTGCGCGCACAAAACTGACATCTAGAGCATTAGTCTTTCCCTCACAGACGACGCTCTGCAAACAGTAACCAACAAGATGTCACTGCAGGGCATATATCATATATGTTCGAATAAAGAGGTTCATCCAACATAATAAGCACTACGTGATGTCATGCAAAGTAAAAGCATATATCATTAATGAAAGCTAATGACACACAAGCTGATTAGTAAATGAGTACAATTAAGAACCACAAAAGCCTGTGATGTGACAATAATTTGCAATTGTCTGACAGATAGCAGCCCAGCATCTCGCATGTGATACAGCATTGTGTCAACTATTGTAGTTTGCACATAAACAGGCTGTTTTTTTTTTCAGATTTACATAAACGGGCTGTTACGTGGGGAGCCACATACGGTCTGCAGGACCTGCCTGGCAGCACCACCCCCTGATCCGGCCTAAAGTGGCTAGGATTCCTTTATTACTAAACTACCTCATTAGGTTCGAATTCGTATTAGGTGCAGCCGTGCAGAGTCCAGATTATAATCAGTTTGAGAGTCCATACTGTATCTCCTTTGAGTCGGCTTGTCAGCCAAGATACCCCTCCTATATAAGGGCTTCTCCCACGATCAACAAAGCATCAGAATTCCAGAGTATTACTTTCTATTAGGCCTAGGGTAGTTAGAGTTTGATATGCACTGACCTGAGCAAGAGAACCTTCAGGGGATGACAGACCACAATATCTTAAAGTAACATCACAGCGAGTACTCTTCGGATACAAACTGGTGACCACTTGAAGCTGCTCAAATCTACCACACAAAACCTCTGTGTGGTCAATATTGATGATCCTGGCAGCAGCTTGGCCAATAGACACGTCCACTAAGAAGCGGATTGTGTTTGGCAAGGCCTTTTCAACAGGAAAAGATAGTTCATCATCCGGTTGGTAACTTAGCAATTTATTTATAGCCTGCCACTCTTCTTTAGTTAGCTGCTCCTCATCCAACTGTGGTTCTACTACGCCGCCTTCTTCAGAAGGCAACCCAGCCGAGTTCCTAGTAGAACAAGAAAAAAGGCATTGAGATGTGAGGACGATAATTGATTTTTTTTCACTCAATAGTACAGATCTGAATTAAATCATGCTAACAATAGGAACATTGATCCTCTATATCATCCAACTGTTTTGATTTCATCTTTCAACAAAAGTAGGTTGCAACTAGGCCTTGATACCAAGCACAAACAAAAGAAAGGCAATGCCAGCCAATAACACAAGCTCCAACGAGTTCAAGACTAGTTTTTATATATGGATATCCTTCTGTTCACAGAGTTGGAAGAGCAAGACTGTCAGATGAACAGTGTTGAGGAACAAGATATGCTTGGGTGTGTAATTAACTTTATTCCTACTACACAATTCAACAAGACCCAAAGCTTTTGCGTTTTCTCGGAGAAAATGAATGTGATGACAGCAAATAGAAAAGATGAAAGGATTAAAGAAACAGCAGCAACGGCACAGCGTCTCCTCCGCCTTGTTGTAAACAGCCCAAAGGGGTAAGTAATATAATAGTAAGGACACACCCAAACCCTAGATCAATAGGAGAAGACCATTATTTTTACCCCTAAGAAAAACAAGCACTTTTATATTAACAGAAAGGGGAGCGACGGTAGGAGAGATGATGCAGAAAGACTTGCAAACCATTACAGAAGAAAAAATATGAGATGCCATAAAAGGGATGTGTTTGTTAGTACTTGGTACTGACTACTAGCTAGCGTAGTTTTTAAGGTGTTCGTAAAGCAACGCTTAAGCGGCAAGGCACCCTGGCACTTTTTCTGCCTTAAGCACTTAAGCGCAATGGGGGTTGATCACCTTTAGACACCTTACCACCGTAAAAACCTTGCTACCTAGCATCTCAAAATCAGAAGCAACGAATAATTAAGTAATTGATGTGATTAATTAGTGTCAATTTGTTTTACGAACCAACCAAAAGGCCACCATCTTCTCTTTGAGGAGCCCTTCTTATGCATTGTTTCTTTAGATTTCACAGTTTCAACTTTAGCATGACCCAGCAACCTGAAAATACAAATAATATCATAACCAAGTGAACATCAATTCAAACTAAGGACAAAGTAACATAGAACCTCCGTAGATACTGCAATAGCACACCTCCAAAGTATAATAACTTTTGAGTCTAGAATTTTCTCAATCTGCCGAATTTCATAAATATCAACACTAGGTGCTTGCTGCAGTAGGGTGGCATAAAGTTGAACATAACGACGACGAAGCTGGCACAGATATCTAGTTCTCTCCCATGAGAACCAATAGCTGGGAACAGAAGAGAAATAAACTTCAGAATGATAATTCAACTTTATAAAAAGCTTAAACAAAAATTGCATCAAAACATATTATCCGAGTTATTATGCAGTGTTCAAGATATACCACAAGTTCATGCACAATTAAGAAAAAACGCAATACAATTTACATGATGGTATAATCAAACTTGTCATACCAATTTGGATGAGTGCAGCATCACTAAAATATTTTACATGTGACTTGTTACGACTCATAATGGCATGTGTTGATATTAGCAAAGATGAAGGCAGAACTTCGCAGACATTGTGGAGGGCCTATAGTGATGCGGAGCATCCCATGGACATCAATATGAATCCATCATCAACCCCACAAGCTCCAAGTGGACCGATGACAAGAGCTCGTGCACGTGCCGTCGAACCTGAGGTGACTTCGTTACTCTTAGAGCTCCCTATGTATGCATGTGATACATGGCTACTACCTCATTCCGAGAACTTGTGCATACTCATGTACGAAGGCATCAAGCATGCAGAAGCAATTAAGGAATGCCAAGGCTTGGAAGAGGAAAAAAGGAGAAGAAGAGGAGGGAAGACTGCCACTGTCAGGCGGCCGGACAGTCTGGCCTGATTCCACCCGGAAATGCAGCCATATGTCCGGCATGAGCACCACAGAAACCCGAGAGCAAAGTATAAACTACGAACTTGAGAGAGCTTTGCACAATCTGTCTCCTCTAGTAGGATCAACGCCTCCCTACTCGGAGAAGAATCCCTACGGATGATTACCAAGACCTCCTCTCTACAGATTGAGGAAGAATTATCTCTCAAGACCTCCATCTTTCCTAGAAATTTTGGGATGAACTACCTAGTTACTTGTGTCCTTTGTTGTTCTTGGATCTAGATGTACCTCTTGAATTGTCTCGTGATTTGGTGGTGAGACTTATCCCTTGTGTTTCCTCTCATGATTTCCACCGAATTCCCTTGTGTTCTTCGTGTTATTCCTCAATTCCACCTCCAATCGTGAAGATCGGGCCACCCCTATGGCTTGCCAAGTATCATATAGACTAAGGCTATATAATTACTAAAGAAGTGTCTCAAAAGAAATTAACGAACCAAATGTCACAAGTGTGCTAATGATTAGCTTCCACCAGAACTAGGAACTAACTATCAGGGTGCAATGCTTTTATTATAATAAAAGACCGTTGCATCATGGCCATGTATCCACTTCCACTCCTTTATGTAGAAGATGAGGAGAGGCATACCCAGCAACTTCTGTGTGTTGTGGCAGCACTCTACATCAGACAGAGAAGAGCTCCTCCTCCTTTAGGTTAGCCACACACTACTCACATGGGCTCGGGCCTTACGGGCCTGCAAGACATGGGCTCCCATACAACACTCCCCCTCAAGAGGGGTGATAGATATATATCATTCCCATCTTGTCACACGCTAAGCTGCATTCTCTGGTTCATTTAGTCAAGCAATCTATAATTTGTTAACCTGAACTCACATGCCCTATCTTGATAATCCCAGCATCCAGCTTTTCTTTCATAAAGAATTTGTCCATCTCTGGATGTTTGGTTCTATCATATTGAACTGGGTTGTTTGCCATATTAATTGCCGACTTGTTGTCACACCATACATTCATGCAACTAGTCTTCAATATCTTGAGCAGCGTAGCAGCAGCATGCTGCCTGTACATGCATTAGCTGATAGCCATGCATTGCCTGCTCAGAGCTACTCCCTCCGTCCGGGAATAAGTGTACATCTAGGTTTTAACCTAAGTCAAAGTTTTAAAATTTTGACCAACTTTCTAGAAAAAAGTAGCAGCATTTATGGTACTAAATTAGTATCACTAAATTCGTTTTGAAATATAGTTTCATAATATACCAATTTGATGTCATATATGCTACTATTTTTTTCTATAAAGTTGGTCAAAATTTTAAAAGTTTGACTTAAAACAAAGGGTAGAAGTACACTTATTTCCGGACGGAGGGAGTACATTGCACTTTCCTACTGTCAGTCAAAACTTCCTTGACGTGTAGGTGGGCTGACAATGACGTGATAGCAAATGGAATGTCTGGGTAATGGGACAACTACAGATTTGAACATGTGATCAACATCATAACCCAATTTAATTTTTTGCTATCTGCCTGGATTTGCCTCTTGCAAATTAACTGGCGTTTCCGAACATATTGTATTTGTTCAGGAAAACATTAGGTCATGCAGTAGAATGTTCAGGACTGCAGAGTCACTTGCACCCAAGCCAAACTTTTGATATTGTTAGATTCTTCACACTAGCATACAGATAACTAGCCCTATATTCCATGCAATTGAGCAGTGAGATATTATATGCACTTTGGTGTATTTGAGAAGAGAGTTGTACTCCATATAGAACTATAATACCTATATTTCGGATTTATACGCGTTCTTATGGTCTGGATGCACCATATAAGTACAGCAGATGTTTTTACTCCATCCAATTAATATGGAATTTATAGTGTCCGAGCAAACATAGCTGATAGGCAATAGATATATTCTTTAACCAGAGGAAATAGATGTATTGCCTTGATTTCCATGTAACCAAAACATATGCATTTATCACATAATATGTGTATTGCATACAGGAAGTGATTTATGTATTGTGTTGAGTCATCTGTGGTGTTCATTGACTTGGAGAAGGCCTATGATAAGATACCGCGGAATGTTATGTGGTGGGCCTTGGAGAAACACAAAGTCCCAGCAAAGTACATTACCCTCATCAAGGACATGTACGATAATGTTGTGACAAGTGTTCGAACAAGTGATGGCGACACTGATGACTTCCCGATTAAGATAGGACTGCATCAAGGGTCAGCTTTGAGCCCTTATCTTTTTGCCTTGGTGATGGATGAGGTCACAAGGGATATACAAGGAGATATTCCATGGTGTATGCTCTTTGCGGGCGATGTGGTTCTAGTCGATGAGAGTCGGACGGGGGTCAACAGGAAGTTGGAGTTATGGAGGCAAACCTTGGAATCGAAAGGTTTTAGACTTAGTAGGACTAAAACCGAGTACATGAGGTGCGCTTTCAGTACTGCTAGGCACGAGGAGGAGGACGATGTTATCCTTGATGGGCAGGTGGTGCCGCAGAAGGACACCTTTCGATATTTGGGGTCCATGTTGCAGAAGGATGGGGATATCGATGAAGATGTGAACCATCGAATTAAAGCCGGATGGATGAAGTGGCGCCAAGCTTCTGGCATTCTTTGTGACAAGAGGGTGCCACAAAAGCTCAAAGGCAAGTTCTATAGGACGGCGGTTCGACCCACAATGTTGTATGGCGCTGAGTGTTGGCCGACTAAAAGGCGACATGTGCAACAGTTAGGCGTGGCGGAGATGCGCATGTTGAGATGGATGTGTGGCCACACAAGGAAGGACCGAATCCGGAATGATGATATACGAGATAGAGTTGGGGTAGCGCCAATTGAAGAGAAGCTTGTCCAACATCGTCTGAGATGGTTTGGGCATATTCAGCGCTGGCCTCCGGAAGCCCCAGTGCATAGCGGACGGCTAAAACATGCTGATAATGTCAAAAAAGGCCGGGGTAGACCGAACTTGACATGGGAAGAGTCCGTAAAGAGAGATCTGAAGGATTGGAGCATCACCAAAGAACTAGCCATGGACAGGGGTGCGTGGAAGCTTTGCTATCCATGTGCCAGAACCATGAGTTGGTCGCGAGATCTTATGGGTTTCACCTCTAGCCTACCCCAACTTGTTTGGGACTAAAGGCTTTGTTGTTGTTGTTGTTGTTGTTGTTGTTGAGTCATCTGTGCTATCTCATTTAATACAGTCCATAGCTAAGCACTTCATTGTGCACAATAGAGGAATTGATCTTCTGTAACAGTAATGCAAATCCATCTCAATTTGTCAACGATCCAATCCATATCTCATAGTTTAGTGGCATTAGAGATATAGACTCTCCTTTTTTCACTTTTTCCTTTGCACATACAAAATCTTATGGTATCAGGGAAAATGTAGAACAAGAGTAACATATACCATAATTTCTTTTGTCGCAGACCAGCCAGCATAGCATAACGCCACCAAGCACGACAATCCTCTTTAACAGGCACAATAGGCCGTAAGTGAGAAACATCAACACGTGTCCTGAATCTTGAAAATGTTTCCAACAGTTTAATGCAATCATAATACTGGGCCTGGTACAGCAATAGATTACAAGTGATAAGTAACTTGTCAACACCATAGTTGAAACATATCAATGAAGCATAAATGAAGGGTACCTCAGTAACTGTTAAAGAAACATCACTTAAGACAAGTGATGCTTTCTCTAAAGGATTGTTCAGGTCCCCTTTTTCCTGCTGTCCAAGTCGATTATATTTAAGGGTTCCATTTATAGGGGAAACCAAATATCTCCGATTCATTGCCCAAATAGAATTGCCAGGACGATCATCGATGCCATCTTGAAATACCTGTGAAGGATCATTAGGGAAGTTAGAAGAAACAAACAGGAACAGAGGAAAGGTTGTGCTCTGACATAAAAAAGGAACAACCTCGCTCCATTCACCAGGATTAAGATCCTCCCATTTCTTGGGAAGCTTCCAAGGATTGCTGTCAGAATCATGGTAGATGGCTAACATATGCAGTTTGACCGACTAAAAGATGGACCAAATAGAATGAGAATTAATGTCACAAGAATATAATTGTCTGAACTACCAAGACAATAAAATAAAAGCAACCAACCAAATAGGTAATAACTTCGTAGGATGTCATGTTACCTTATACAGTATAAATCAACCGATTAAACCATTCCTTAATAGTTGCAACCCACTACCTATTTTTCCTAGCTATGCCACATCAGCAAGTTTTGCATCTCAGTGATAAGTTACATCTTTTGCATTAATCTATTCCATGCAACCATGCCACATCAGGAAGTCATGCATGTTAAGTCATAAGTTACTTTTTCTGTGTTATCATGGATGGTATGTGTTGGATGCTTGGAGCATACCTTCCGTCCAAAAGTTTCTCTTTTTATACATCTCGTTACATACTTCATATGTTTTACTGTTTTAAATATAAATTGAGAACAATCATATATTTGCTTTTTGCAGTAGTTTTAATTGTTTTTATCGCACCAATTTATACATTTCTCTTAACAAGTTCCCGCAGGAACGCGCGAGGTATCATCTAGTTGTGGAAAAAGTATGTCCAAATAAGCGCATAGAAATGACAGTCACCTGCTAGCTGTAGAAGTCACACAGTGATGACACAATTGAAACAATAAAAAATTGTGTGCGAGCACCATAACCAAGATAATAAATTAAAGCTCGTGACAGACAAACCAGATCTAGTCTCAACATTCACCATACTATAGAACTTGCAACACAGTGTATAACGAGATTCCAAGAGTTAAAGAAGATAAACTCTCCGATGTAAATTTGTTCTAACCTTTCGCAGCTTATCTAGTGCTACACCTGCATCAAACGTCTCATTACCATCCTCGTCAACTGTAACAGCTGCAAGTTTTGATAAAGTGAAACCAGAAGCAAATGGATGCCCAGAATTGCTGAAGGAAGAAACACATAAACTATTAATAAAAAAAGAATACATCCAAAACAACAAATACTAAAACAACTGTCACTGATTTAGCAAACCTGACAGAATCTTCATATCTGATGTGTACATTGCCGATGGTGACTTTAAGATTTCCAATAATTGTAGATATTAAATTGTATAGCCATGAATTTCCACCTGGTATCTGCAGCATGCAAGGACAACTATCAAAAACCAAGCAACAAAGATATATGGAATCTGTATGAAACAATAGGACACATAAATGTCAGTAATCGCATTTGATATTCAAGAGAAAAATGTAACAAACAAATCGGTAACACTTTTATTCTAGAAAATGGCATCCTTTCATGATCCACATGTTTTTAGGTGGTCGTGCAGTCACCTGCCGGCAGGTCATTGACAGACTTAGCACATAGTCCATTGAGATAAGATGCTCCACCCCATGCAACACCTCCACAGAAAGAACTATTATATAAAGTCCTCATACCGATCATACACTCTGATGCAATGTTCCAACTTTGAGAATAAAAAAACATCCATCCTAGACATCTAAAATTGGGGTGACAATATGCTTCAAGATGTTACACTAATATGATTTATTGCAAATTGTTGTAACCTTCGCTATTAGAGAACATCTCTCATGTAACATAAAAGTAACAGACATGGTAACAGCACAAGAGATCTTACAGGTCCTCCTTTCGAGCTCCTACTTGTCGCTTCAAGAGTTGCTGTCTCTGCAGCCTGCGGATAAATCCATTAGAATTTGAATTGCTTTCATGAAGCTTATCATGCTATAATCTTTAGGAAACAGAATAAATTTATCAAAAGAATGCGTGAATGAAAGAAACCAGCAGAAAATGAAAAGGTCCATCAATAAGTTCACACAATGTATGTTGCTTCAAAATCATTTTTTAGATCCGGAACAGTTCCCACTATCTCATCACTGGGTAACTACTATCATAGTTGGCTCATGGTGGTCAGCTCTCAAACCTCAATTGCCACACCACAACCTGGGATTAGTTTTAATAGGCACAGCTTAAAGGATTATGATGTACTTTTAAAGGGATTCGCGCACGCGCGTGGGAGGACCAAGTTTCCTTAGCTACTTGGGTGCATCCATGCTCAAAAAAAGGTGATCCGACAAACATATAGCACAACTCTTGAAAACAAAACACAACTAAAAGCAAGTGTTGCAACATCCACCACCACACAGATACACTATCTTCATGCAATTTGTTACCTCCAGCCATGTTGATTACATGAGATTGCATTTATTCAAATTGACCTTGCTTCAATTCTTAGAAGGAAACAGGAAAATCTGAATACTAGTTCCAAACTGTTTCAACAATTAAGAGGTCGTCCATGTTCTTGTTTGTCTAATTCTATGATCGCCAAATATTGTCCCTATAATTCTGGTCTCAATAATATGTACTCCCTCCGTTCCTAAATATAAGTCCTTCTAGAGATTCTAATATGGACTGCATACGAAGCAAAATGAGTGGATCTATGCTCTAAAATATGTCTACATACATCCATATGTGGTCAGTATTTGAAACTCTCAAAAGACTTGTATTTAGAAACGGAGGTATTTAGAAACGGAGGAAATACTTCACAGCTAATTCTGGTCCTCCTGTTCTACAACTACGGACGGTTGCTCTTTATGGCAGTTTTTCTGCGGGAGCATTATGGTCTTATTGAATGGAATAAAATCGGAAGTAACATACACATGGAATTGAAGATGGCAAAGACATATCCTATAACTTAATAAAGACATAAATTAGAAACTAGGAGTGTATCACCAGAACCAAATCCTACAGATAGACAACCCAAATCAGATGAGAGGCCTGGTAGCACAAATTCTTACTTAGGCATAAAATTCAAATCTAAAACTAAGAGAAACCGGAGCAAGAGCATGTCTTGAACTGCCTTGTTAACTTTATATGAGTACAAGTATAATTGACAGATCATTGTCTTGAGTGTCAGGACAAGAGAACTAGCAAGTTGAAAAATGAAACAAACCTCAATCTGCTGAAGCTTGGCTTCAAAAAGCTTTTCTCTGTCTTCTTCCTAATGAAAGAAAGAGAACCACCACAAATATATACTCAGATAAAGGAACAATGAGAAGAGGACATGCATAAAAAGGTTGCAGCCAATATAATTTAAAATACCTTCAGAGTTTGCCCATCGGGAGCAGGATGAGCAAGAATGAATAGACGGTCGATAAGAACAATAACTGGTTCTTTACCCAAGCTTTTCCATGGAACCTATCAGAAATCACATTTTGCATGAACAACTGACACATGAGATAAAGCAAAGGCAGGCTCAGAAGGAGATGCTCCATAGTTGGGCAACAAGAGCCATGATTGAAGATCGACGACACACAACAAATGGAACACAAACACCCTGGCACAGCGGTTTGCACAACTGATAAGTTAAAAGCCTGTAGCAACCACTCAGCCGCTGCACCTTGATGCCAAAGAAATATACTCCCTCCATCCAATTTTCTTGTTGCGGAGGGAGAACTACGGTAGTGCAAATCGGTTATACAAATGGCGACAACAAAAACAGAACAGAGGGAGTACTTATTAAGATTCATGCACCAACCAGTAGAACCAAAAGTCCAACTAATGGAGAAGGTTGGACAATCTGCATATAATTCAACACTCCATCTCACATGTGGCTAGATAAGGCCTAAACATGGACAGAAAGAGGGCAAACAATTTATTTATATTAACTGCGAAAGCCGAGACTTGAACTGAAGACCTCTTGGCTCTGATACATATTTAGTTTCATGCACCACCAGTGGAACCAAAAGTCTAAACTAATGGAGAAGGTGGGGCAATCCACATCGACTTCATCAACAATACACTAAGTTCTTGGACACATTTCAACTATGTACTCCCTCCGTCCAGGTGTATAGGGCGCCCTACGATAATCAAATATTCCAGATATATTAGTCGCCTTTTGTTTGTTAGCACTAATTGCTCGCATGCGTTCCTCACTGCATGAAGCGTTTTCAGTTTTCCTTTCCCCCCTTTCCACGTACAAGACAACCATCTGCCTCTAGCATTTAATTCTTGTTGGATGCATGCATGGGGGAACGGAAGATTAGGGAGAAACTGGTGATGAGCCAGTACATGGGTTAGTCCAACCATTGCAGCAATTAATGCGAGATTAACTATATTACAGTATATGTGGATTGTACTAGCCCTTTCCATCAGTTCGGACTTTTGGTTGCGTTGGCTAGTGCATGAAGCTTAACATGGTATCGGAGCTAAGGTCTTGAGTTCAAGTCCTGGCTTTCGCACTTTATTTAAAAAATTGCTGGTAGCCCCCCCTTTGTGTCCACGTAGAGGCCTCTTGAGTCATACGTGAGTTTCGCGCACCGTCACTTTCTTCCGGCACATGTTGACTTGTCTTCCCCGTCACACGTGAGAGGGGGTGTTACAGTATATGTGGATTGTACTAGCCCTTTCCATCAGTTCGGACTTTTGGTTGCGTTGGCTAGTGCATGAAGCTTAACAAACTATAGGGAGAGAATCGCGTGATGATTGGCTTTCTTCACAGTTCGAGAATTTCGCGGCGTCCAATCTACACGCACCTAGATTGCACTGCCCAAGAAAACACCGATACTTCCAGCAACCAGTGTACCCGTATCGAATACCGTATCTGATACTGATTCTTTCCCGATACGTACCCGATACCTCTCAGGCTCTAGTAGTGCCGGTGGTGGGCGCCTTTCCCCGGTGCTCCTGCTCCCCTTACCCCCACTATCCTGTAGAATTCTTTCTAATGAAAGGTTGCTGATTTCCTCCTCCCTTTCTCTCTAACTGAACTTTTATGTTTGGTGAACCTGTTGGCTGTTGGTTCTTGCTTTTGTTGAAATCATGGATAAGAAGATAGAAGATAATGGACTGCACTGACTAAATATATGCTAAATGGCTTGATGCTTGTTGATATCACATTTTTTACATTTTTTCAGAAATAGTCAAACTCCGCCTATGTTGTCTCAACATAGCCGGTCCCAAGCCCGGGTAAAGGAGGAGGGTTGTGATAGGCTTGGCGAGCCAGCGTCAAAACTCAGCCACTCTTATGGAGATGAAACCCAAAAGATTGTCGTTGGGGCGTAACCCTCTCAGCGACGCGCCACATCGGAACCCAGGTGTGGTGTCCAATCGGCAAGGGTTGGGCCGTCACCCCCTTGGTGGCGCGCCGTATCGTGATCTGGATACGGTGGCAAGTGAGCAAGGATCGGGTCGTCGCATCCTTAGTAGCGCGCTACATCGGCGCCCGGGTGTGGTGGAAAATGAGCAAGGGTCTACGCATTTGACTCGACGAGTGCGAAGGGTAAGGAAGCTAGCCGAGCTAGGAGGATCCGCTTAGGTAGCTCGAATGTAGGGTCTCTGCCAGGTAAGCTTCGGGAGCTAGTTGATACAGCGGTGAGGAGAGGTGTTGATACCCTTTGCGTCCAAGAGACCAAATGGAGGGGCCAGAAGGCGAAGGAGGTGGAGGGTACCGGCTTCAAGCTGTGTACACGGGGACGGTTGCAAACAGAAATGGAGTAGGCATCTTGATCAACAAGAGCCTCAAGTATGGAGTGGTAGACGTCAAGAGACGTCGGGACCGGATTATCCTGGTCAAGCTGGTAGTTGGGCACTTAGTTCTCAGCGTTATCAGCGCATATGCCCCGTAAGTAGGCCACAATGAGAACACCAAGAGGGAGTTCTGGGAAGGCCTGGAGGACATGGTTAGGAGTGTACCGATTGGCGAGAGGCTCTTCATAGGAGGAGATCTCAATGGCCCGTGGGCACATCTAACACAGGTTTTGAAGGGGTGCATGGGGGCTTTGGCTATGGCATCAGGAATCAAGGAGAAGATGTCTTAAACTTTGCGCTACCCTACGACATGATCGTAGCTAACACCCTCTTTAAGAAGAAGGAATCACATCTAGTGACTTTTAGTAGTGGTCAACACTCTAGCCAGATTGATTTCATCCTCTCGAGAAGAGAAGACAGGCGTGTGTGCCTAGACTGTAAGGTGATACCTGGAGAGAGAGTTGTCCCTCAGCATAAGCTTGTGGTTGCTGACTTCCGCTTTCGGATTCGTGTTCAGCGGGATAAGCGTGCCAAAGTCGCTAGAACGAAGTGGTGGAAGCTCAAGGGGGAGGTAGCCCATGCGTTCAAGGAGAGGGTCATTAAGGAGGGCCCTTGGGAGGAAGGAGGTGATGCAGACAACATGTGGATGAAGATGGCGACTTGCATTAGTAAGGTGGCCTCAGAGGAGTTTGGAGTGTCCAGGGGAAGTAGAAGCGAAACTAAAGATACCTGGTGGTGGAACGATGATGTCCAGAAGGCAATTAAGGAGAAGAAAGATTGTTTCAGACGCCTATACCTAGATAGGAGTGCGGACAACATATAGAAGTACAAGATGGCAAAGAAGGCCGCAAAGCGAGTTGTGAGTGAAGCAAGGGGTCAGCGTACGAGGACCTCTACCAACGGTTAGACATGAAGGAAGACGAAAGGAACATCTATAAGATGGCCAAGATCCGAGAGAGGAAGATGAGGGATGTTCCAAATCAAATGCATCAAGGATGGAGCAGATCGGCTCCTAGTGAAGGACGAGGAGATTAAGCATAGATGGCAAGAGTACTTTGACAAGCTGTTCAATGGGGAGAGTGAGAGCTCTACCATTGAACTGGACGATTCCTTTGATGATACTAGCGGGCATTTTGTGCTGCGAATCCAGGAGTCGGAGGTCAAGGAGGCTTTAAAAAAGATGAAAGGAGGCAAGGCGATGGGCCTTGATTGTATCCCCATTGAGGTGTGGAGAGGCCTCGGGGACATAGCGGTAGTATGGCTAACCAAGCTTTTCAACCTCATTTTTCGGGCAAACAAGATGCCAGAAGAACGAAATCGGAGTATATTAGTACCAATCTTCAAGAACAAGGGGGATGTTCAGAGTTGTACTAATTACCGTGGAATTAAGCTGATGAGTCATATAATGAAGTTATGGGAGAGTCATTGAGCACCGCTTAAGAAGAATGACAAGCGTGACCAAAAATCAGTTTGGTTTCATGCTTGGGAGGTCGACCATGGAAGCATGGAAGCAATTTTCTTGGTACGACAACTTATGGAGAAACACAGGGAACAAAAGGACTTGCATATGGTGTTCATTGACTTGGAGAAGGCCTATGATAAGATGTCGCGGAATCTCATGTGATGGGCCTTGGAGAAACACAAAGTCCCAGCAAAGTACATTACCCTCATCAAGAACATGTACGAAAATGTTGTGACAAGTGTTCGAACAAGTGATGTCGACACTGATGACTTTCCGATTAAAATAGGACTGCATCAGGGGTCAGCTTTGAGCCCTTATCTTTTTGCCTTGGTGATGGATGAGGTCAGAAGGGATATACAAGGAGATATCCCATGGTGTATGCTCTTTGCGGATGATGTGGTGCTAGTCGATGATAGTTAGACGGGGGTCAACAGGAAGTTAGAGCTATGGAGACAAACCTTGGCATCGAAAGGTTTTAGACTTACATGAGGTGCGGTTTCAGTACTACTCCCTCTGTACCATAATACTTGTAGTTGGGGAGAACTAGTATAAGTTCCCCCAACTACAAGTATTATGGTACAGAGGGAGTGCTAGGCATGAGGAGGAGGTTAGCCTTGATGGGCATGTGGTGCCTCAGAAGGACACCTTTCAATATTTGGGGTCAATGCTTCAGAAGGATGGGGATATCGATGAAGATGTAAACCATCAATTTAAAGCCGGATGATGAAGTGGCGCCAAGCTTCTGGCATTCTCTATGACAAGAGAGTGCCACAAAAGCTAAAAGGCAAGTTCTATAGGACGACGGTTCAACCCGCAATGTTGTATGGCGTTGAGTGTTGGCCGACTAAAAGGCGACATGTGCAGCACTTAGGTGTGGCGGAGATGCGCATGTTGAGATGGATGTGTGGCCACACAAGGACCAAGTCCGGAATGATGATATACGAGATAGAGTTGAGGTAGCGCCGATTGAAGAGAAGCTTGTCCAATATCGTCTGAGATGGTTTGGGCATATTCAGCACAGATCTCCAGAAGCCCCAGTGCATAGTGGACGGCTAAAGCGCGTTGATAATGTCAAAAGAGGCCGGGGTAGACCGAACTTGACATGGGAGGAGTCCGTTAAGAGAGATATGAAGGATTGGAATATCACCAAAGAACTAGCCATGGACAGGGGTGCGTGGAAGCTTGCTAACCATGTGCCAGAACCATGAGTTGGTCACGAGATCTTATGGTTTCACCTCTAGCCTACCCCAACTTGTTTGGGACTAAAGGCTTTGTTGTTGTTGTTGTTGTTTCCAAAAAATAGTCAAACGTATCGCCGTATTGGCGCTTTTCAGAAATGACGTATTTACATATCCGTATCACCCTGATACTCATGGTTTTTAAGGCGTCGGTATACCGTCGCTATAGCGACGATATAACGCTGTGGCGCGGTCCCAGCCCATGGCGTCCAGGCTCGCAATATTTTTGGCCCATGGCAGGAGAGAGGCAGAGAGAGGCGGCCATGGCGGGGGAAATTTGGCCGCGCTCGTCCTCTCCGGCGGCTGAGGACAGAGAGCCGAGGAGTCCGTGGTGGATGAGGTGCGACGCGGAGAGAGAGGAGAGGACCAGCACGGCCCGGGGAGGTGGGGGAGCACCGGCCAGCCATGGTCGAGGTGGTCGGTGTTGCCGGTGTGGAGGGAGCATGTGCCGGCCGGCTGGATCTAGGGGAGGAGGGAGCGGTTGGGTCTGGATCTAGAGAGGGGAGATATTTGGGGTGGGGGGAAGAGAGGTCGACAAGTTGTGGGAGGGTGGCGGCTCGTTGTGTTTAGGTCAGGGACTTTCCCTGGCTCGATGTGAGCCCAAAGGGCTGCAACATTTACTGCTAGGCAAATAAGCATGTTGCCCCTTATACAATGGGGTATCTACACAGTGCACTATATACACTTAAACGTAGTCGTATACAACTCATACAAATTACAGATTTAGATTATGTGTATGAAGTTGTGATTTAATTTACTATCATTCGCCATAAGGTTGTGTCTATGATGTCGCCACGCCATACGCCATAAACGTTATAATGTTATGAAGGGGTCGGTCGCCATAAAACGCGTTACGCCATAAAAACATTGCTGATACTGATATGCATATCCATATCGGTGCAATCCCAATGCCCTTCCTTAGGCGCCCTATGCACCTGGATGGAGGGAGTACAAAAAGTTGCTGACTATAGAACTAGTCAAACACTAAGCAACTAGCTAGGTGTGATGCATATGAGAGAACGAGCAGGGAGATTGTACACATTCTGACCTTAGACAAACATAGAAGATAATTTTACATTTCATAAACATGTTTTTCGCGGGAAGTAAAACGGTTTTGTTGAAGAGCCAAGTTATCCAATATATACAAGGTGTTTAAAATATATGACGAGCAGCAGTAAAACTGTGGCACGGTAGCTCAAGAAAACATTAGATGTGTGACGTAATGTACGAATGTACTACAACATTGTACCCAAAAATAATCAAGTTCCATAAACAAAAAAGAACAAGAAACATACCTTTAATGTTATGGTGCCAACAAACCCAGCTTTCACTGTTACTGGAAGCCGAAGAGAATTGAGTGCTTCAGCTTTCAGTTTCAAGTCTTTAAGGACAACATCACCTATTTAAAGAGAATCCCAAGCAGAGTAAAGCAACGCAAGCAGTAGTGCAACAGCACAGTTATGTGCTGAAATTTCCAGCCTGAGATATAATTATTTAGACAAATGCATGAAATGCACACAAATGATAGCATAATAAAATTACAAGATAGCTAATATGTCATGTGTCCATAGTAGAAAGCTACAGGCAACTGTGCATTTATTGCTGCAGGATACCATGCACCATGGATCATGTACGCCACAAATGTTGTCATTAACTGGTGACTGCACCCCTACAGATTCTGATGTGCCAAACTGTTGAAGATTGATCACACTGTGTCAGCATGGACTGCATGCAACACCTCTCCAGGCCAGCTACACTAGACTGAAAGGCAAAGGGCTCGCACGGGTGCTGCTTTGCAACACCTACCAGCTACCAATGGTTGGTCGCACTGCCACAGCGACTGTTTACATCAAGATGCCAAAAGCAAAGCCTTGGAAGGCATATTCACAGAAAGTTGTGTTTGTGGGGTGTTCTTTGAACGGAGTAGGGAAGCATCGGTCTCTTGACTTTATCAACTGTTTTGTTCAATTAGACTTAGGCTGTAACTTTGGCATTGCAATGGCTTCCCAAAAACACTTTCACCATGCTATTTTTTAGTAGTTTTCACGCTAAATGATTGTCAACTTTTCCCTTGGAGATGTAAGAGATGTACTCTACAGGAAGTCGGCTTTCTCTATGATTACTGAGCCCCGGCACTGCAATAACAAACTAATCCTTAGGCTAGGATATCATATACAACTGGCATTACAAGAATATGTGTTATTTACGCATTAGCACAACTGCAAAGGTTATAAGTACAATGTAAAAATCATAGTTGCAAGATAAGCGGTTCGTGATTCACCACTTCTTGTGAATCGAGTTTGATGGGGGGTATACATCTCTGGTTCGCTAATCCGATGATTGATTCATGTCGATGAATCTGATTCGTAAACTCCAAGTAGCAATCAGAGTTCCCAGTTCACAATCTATGTTTGTGTATTTAGTTGATTAAATTTTCCATCATTTCTGTTGCCAATTGCCAAAGGGGAGCCCTGGCGCAGCAGTAAAGCTGTTGCCTTGTGACCATGAGGTCACGGGTTCAAGTCCTGGAAACTGCCTCTTGCACAAATGTAGGAAAAGGCTGCGTACAGAAGACCCAAAGTGGCTGGACCCTCCTCAGACCCTGCGCAAGCGGGAGCTATGTGCAACGGCCTGCCCTTTTTTCTGCTGCTAATTTCCCCAATGCAAATAAGGTTTATTTTCTATGGACTGAATAGGTAAAATGCAAAGCACATGATCCATCATGTTCTGCAGATTGATTACACTAACAAATTCCAAAATGATTAGGAAGAAAAAATAGCCACTACAACATCACAAATTCTAAACTGATGCTCAAAAGTCCAATGTGTGGCTCACACGTCCATGAAGACTTAATGCTGCCTTCAAGACCCATTGCTCACAGCTTCCCAGGAGGCCATCTTTTCCATGAGCTGCTCATCTCTCTCTCATATTCCTCAAAGAGCTACTCGTATTGCTCCAAAATCTCCCCAGATCCACCATGACAGAGCTCTCCGAGCACGTATCCACTTGTGCATCTGGTGTAAGACAGCCCATGGGCACACGGAGGGGAGGAGGCTGTCCTCCAAGCGTGCAGCCAGGTCGCACCAGCTGACCCTGTAAGGTTCCCGTCGTCACATGGCAGGCGTTGGACGCCAGTATCAAGCTACTGTAGCTTTCCCTCATGATAGGCCCCCATCATAGGTACAACCGTACGAAGTCGATTAGATGCCACTTCTCTCCTAATTTGTGCGTAGACTGGCCACTCGCTGTGCTACGATCAGGTTCGTTTAAGTTCGCGATTCAGCGAACGATTTACGAAAGAACTGAGCGAATTCGAGCCCCGATCTAGCTCAAACAATCTAGATCTGAATACGAAGCCACTACTTGAGAATTCAGTAAGTATGGTAAAAATAACATCATGCGTAAGATTCTAAGTAATAGTGAACAGACATCAGAATTGCAGTTCATTCAAGCAAGCGATGATGGTAGAGACAAACAAAAAAGATGGTCAGAAAAAATATACCTTTCCACACACTTATTCTAAGCGCTTCAACAGAAAGTCCTTCAACATATTCACCCAAATATTTGCGAAGCAAATACAGCACCTGCAATTAAAAAGATATAATTCCTTCATGCCTCAGAATTGTAAGTACTCCCTCCGTTCAGAATTTGAACTAAAACAGTGTCACTTATTTCCGAACGGAGGCAGTACTATTATAAGGATGAAACTCGGTGAACAAGAAAATAGTAATGGTTTAGAAATTCAGGATTGATACGGTTGTGCTAATCTGCTACTTTGCATATTTATCACGCGTCAAAAAGGCAAATAAAAACTTGGAATTTTACAAAATTATGCAAGGACTTAATAAGATTGTATTCATCAATATATCTCATTAATTACAACATACGCAAGGTGGGCTTCAAATAGCTGTGGACGATTTCCAGAATCAGCAGGATGTCCTGATATTCATCAATGTGACAGGTTAAAATTGCTGGTATGTTATTTTTCTCTCCCTTATTGAATATTATCCATTGTCTGTAACCATTTGGCCTGGTTCGCAGAACTGATGATCATGACAAGAACTGATTGTAGCACCTCATAACTTTCTTCCTGGCACTGCTAATATTTATTAGTTTACTACTATATATCATAGTGTTGCAAAAGTCAAGACACTGAGCAACCTTGGAGAATGAATTGTTGCAAGAACACAGCTTTGACCACAAAAGTACTGGTGCTCAAATGACACTCATGACTACTTATCACAGACAGGCTAGCATATATAACACCCCTTTGTACGATCAATCAAGCATTTATGATACGCTTCTCATTGCTGACTGGAGAATGGAGAATATACATAACTATAAACTCTTCATCCATAACTTCAGATACAATGCGCCAGGCAAACTGACAATCCGATCAATTTTTCAACATAAGTGCAATGCATCCCCACCATGGGAACTTAAGCAACGAAAACTACGAAATATTTGTTGGAAAAATATAGCCCCCTGCCCCGTCACCGCAAACTTTGTCCAGGTCACCAAGGACACAACGTGCAACCCATCAAGATCAACCCGAAATCCCCCATAGTTCCGCACCAACTGTGCAGCGTCCAACCACTCCAAACTTGCAGCGCGATCGCACATGACCACCGCCGCCGTGGGAATCCCACACACACACACACAGACACGCGCACACACGCACGCACGCACGCACGCAATCCGCTCGATCATGCAAGGTGCGTAACCTCGTCCTAATCGAAGACGGAAGAGAAACGAGGGAAGCGGGATAGGGAGAGAGATCGAGATCATACGTGGCCCTCGAACATCGCCGAAGTCGAGGGGCGGCCGACGGCCGGGCCCGGGGCACTCTAGAGCGACAGCACGCACGCGAACCCGTTGCCTCCACACGCCCGGCAGGGGCAATCTCATGGACGGGGCCGAAGGGGCTAGGGTTCCGGGAAAGCCAGAGGAGGCGCGCCGTGGCGAGAAAGACGACGATGCGAGAAGGTGACGCGGGGCGGAGAAAATGGTGGGAGTGGTGGGGTGGAAGTGGGGAGGAGATGGGGTCGGAACGGGGCGCTGGCCGGTGGGGCCCTTTCTGGCTGGGTTCAAGCCGAAGACGGGTCCCGAACTCCGGTTACTTGAGCGGAGCTTCAGCCCGTTCACACGTGGGGAAGGGGGTAAGGCCAACTCCAACGCGCGGTGGTCCGTTCCTGTATCTTTTCTTTTTTTTTAGTAATCCGTTTCTGTATCTGTTTGGGACGGAACCATATAAGTGGTAACCGACGACGGGGTCTTTTTGTCCCGTCTGCGATCCATTTTTGTTCAAACATGGTTTGCGTAAACGCGGGCATGAAACGGACGCATCCAACGCTTCCCTTGTCCTTCCTGGCCTATCTGTCGGTCACACGTACACGATTCCAACCTTCCCCTTCACACCTGACACCCCTCTCGCCCTCGTCGTCATAGCCGTCGTCGGACATTTTCCAGCCGCTTTGTCGCTGCCCAGGCCTGCCCCCCGCATCCACACACTCCCCTCACCCCCGCCCGCCGCTTCGGAGGAGTTCTTGTCGGCGTTTGTGGCCTCTTCTTGTCGCCGCCCGTGCTAGAGAAACCACGGCCGTCATTCGCTTCTACAGGCATGCTACATGTACGGGGAGGCCGGGGTGCTCTTCACCGGCCGCGTCTTCACCACGATCGTAAGGTGTTTGACACTTTGCTCGCAATGTACCATGGATGATGAGGATGAGTACTTTTTCAACAACTTCATTTGTTTGTCGGGTGGTTCGTCGTCGGACAATGAGGATCTTGTGGTTGTTGCATTGTCGACAATGACCACATTGCTAGGCAGCGGCCAAGGTTCAGGAGATGAATCACGGGCCATGCTCCGGCATTGAATCGCAATAGAGAGAGTAGTCACTTCCTGCTTTTTGCTGATTACTTTGAGAGCAACCCCCTCTTCAAGCCCTATCGTTTTCAGCGCCGTTTCCGGATGGCAAGGCATGTGTTCAATCGTAGTCGGAGGGGAATGGTAGCATATGATGATTACTTTGAGTGCAAGGAGGATGCCCTTGAAAAAATGGTTTCTCTTATCAGAAATGCACTGCGACAACCAGTAGAGGTGTCGTTTCAATTTCTTTCAATGTACTCGTGACAGTTTAAATTTGGTTGTAAACTTTGTGATTTTTATTCGATTGTGAAACTATGTATTATTATGATACTTTGTGATTTATTTGTTTGTTAAAACTATATGCAATGTTTCATTTTAGTTATAAAAGGTCTACATTTGACCGCCGGCAGGCCAGACGGACCAAATGCGTCGGACGTGTTGGGCGTACAAGCGACACATCCAAAAAGAGGTCACACACCGCCCCTTTGTCCGACCCAAACGGACAAAATCTAGACAAAACAGACGTCTGTTTGGGATCGCAGCGTTGGAGTTGTGTAACACCCCCAAAATTTTAACCATGTTTTTATTAATTAAAATTCTGCAAGAAAAAAATGAATTATATTTGGTCCTCTACTAATTTCAAAATCTTCTATATTATATTCTCTGTCTTCTAAAATTCTTCCCTCCAAGTAGAAATTTTTTAAAAGTATTGTGGGCTTTGAATATTTTTATAATAAAACTTGCCAAATCAAATTCTTTTAATAGCACTCTCAAACTCTGAAATGCCTCTGCTGCAGTAAAACTATTTCAAATAATTCTTTAAAAATTCCACAAAAATTATGAGAGGTCATATTATGCATATAGATCACTTTTATACAAAAACCCATCATGGTCATTTGTAAATTTTGTGCACAACTTCCTATTTTCAAATCTGGTCCAAATTGAGCATTGCACTGCAACCCTATTTTTCCTAGCTCAATAATTTCTGAAGCTCATCCATCTTATAGTACTTCCAACCAAACCCTTAAGTCCAGGAGATCAACTCTATTTGGCTCTTTTAAATTCACCAAAAGTTTTCCTCAAATTCTGGTCCAGAACTCAAGTTTGGTAAAACTTGCACTAGCAAGTTTTCTATTTTTCCAAACCAACTCCACTACCCTCTCTAGCAACCAAATAGGCCTAATTCTACCAATTCTCATGTCCAGCAAAATTCCATAGATCATCTTAGCATTTTGTCGAACACCTTGATTGTAGGACAGAGTTTTGGCTACCACTCATAATTCCATTGGCAACTACCTCCTCTGACCAAACGAGCATGTCCAACATCACTAGGAACTAGTATTTCAGCATCCTGCTAAAACTCAGCTAGCCTAGATTAGTTTAGGTTGCCCTGGCATTTCATCAAACACGTCGAGGGCGTGTCCAGAGCGTGGCCAGAGCGCGTTTATTGCACCCGCGGCACCGAACCCCTGTCGCTCCTCTACTGCCTCTCCCTCTCGCATTGGTCCTCCTCTGGATCGCCGCGTCACACCTGAGAACCACCGACACCTACTCTCGTCTGCTAGCACCGCCCAACACCGCCTGCACCGTCCAACGTCGTTGCCCGTAACCACCGTGACGGACACGCCACCGCACGAGCGTCTTGGGCCACACAGCTCCCCCTGGAGTAACTCCGGACGACCACTGACCCTCACCGACCATGCACCGTCCTCGCCAATCTCGCCACCGGCCTCAGTGCCATCAAGGGTCGCCGTTGTGGTCTGACATGGCAGGCACCATCCAAACCACCCGGAGCCCTCCCGAGCTAGCCAGTTGTAGGATCGAAAGTATGTCTAGAGGGGGGGTAATTAGACTATTTGACCAAATAAAAATTTATCATTTTCCCAATTTTATTTGTGGGCAGATTTTAGCAATTGTAGCAAGTCAAGTACACCCTACACATGCATGTCTAAGAGTATTGCAGCGGAAAATAAAGACAAGCACATGTAGTAAAGGGTAGGGTAGGAAGATCAAACACAATTATAGACACGAAGATTTTTCACGTGGTTCCGATAGGTGGCGCTATCGTACATCCACGTTTATGGAGTCTTCAACCCACGGAGGGTAGCGGTCGCGAGAGTCCACGGAGGGCTCCACCCATAAGGGTCCATGAAGTAGCAACCTTGACTATTCCATAACGGCCTCCGTCCACGAAGGACTAGCCTCACTATGGGTAGATCTTCACGAAGTAGGCGATCTCCTTGCCCGTACAAACTTCTTTGTTCACTCCACAACACGAAGTAGGAGGCTCCCAAGCGACACCTAACCAATCTAGGAGGCACCACCCTCCAAAAGGTATTAGGCTCGATAGTAACGATGAACTCCTTGCTCTTGTGTTTCAAATGATAGTCTCCTCAACACACAATCACTCTCTCACAGATTTGGCTTGGGTAGAAGAGATTGATTGGATGGAAAGCAACTTGGGAAGGCTAGAAATCAAGATCCATATGGTTGGAGTGGATGATCTTGACCTGAACACAAGGGTAGGTGGTTCTCTCTCAGAAATTTGGATATGGGAAGTGTCGAACTGTTCTGAGTGCTTCTCTTGCGAGTGGGATGTGGTGGAGGGGTATATATAGGCTTCTCCAAAAATCCAACCGTTACACCATTATTGACCACTTCGGTGAAACCGAAGTGAAAACTCGGTGGCACCGAAGTGTTCAAAATGTGGCAACTTTAGGAATCTCGGTGAGACCGATATAGAATTATCGGTGGTACCGACAAGGTTCACCTAGGCAGTTTCCAAAACTCGGTGGCACCGATTTTCAAAACTCAGAAATTCCGATTATTGAAAATGATATACCAAAGAGCTGGTCACCGTTTTCGATGGCACCGAAATGCAACTTGGTGGTACCGAGAATAGGGTTTGGCTAGGGTTTCTGTCTGAGATGAAAATCGGTAGGGCCGAGTGGGAAATGTTGGTGGCACCGATTTTGCATGTTAGGCTTTGGACAGAATATTTGTGGGAGAGCTTTGTGAATGTTTTTGGTGGATATCACTTGATCACTTGAGCATTTCATTCACCATTAATACTTACCCCCTTTTGATAGTATTGGCTTTCCTATGGACTCAAAGTGATTTCTCACAAAGTAAAATGTAGAGTCTTCTTGCTTTTAGCTTGGCCAATCTTATTCCTTGCATCTTGGGGTTCTCCTCACAATCTATAGCCATCATATCATTGAACTTTTCCTGAAATATACTTAGTGGAAACATGAGTCCAATGAGATATATGTTGTTATTAATTACCAAAACCACCTAGGGAGAAGTCGTGCTTTCAATCTTCCCCGTTTTGGTAATTGATGACAACGTATAGATCAAAGCTTCAATAAGAGATTTAATCAATTAATAGCATCGTCGCTTTGAGAGGTATGTGATAAGCAAGAGCTCCCCCTAAATTTGTGCATTATTTTAAATTTGCGTTTGAATGCAAATTCACAATCGATTAGGATCATGGGTCACTTTTCTATGTCACATACAACTTGGTGGTGCGCCAAAATTAATATGAATGAAATACATAAGCACATCACACCAAAACATTAATTGAATGATCATCCAATAGATATCTCAAAGATAGGCAATAGTAGCATCACACAAGAGTATATGATCAAACACGACAAAGTTTGCATCATCAAATGATAAAACCAATTATTTTCAAAAGTGCAGAGAGAAAACAAAGAGCAACACTCTCTCTCTCTCTCTTGAAGACCTATGATCTATAACTTCTCTCCCTTTGGCAACAAGTTACCAAAAAGTTCAAAGCTATAGAGCTAAGCGTCGCTCTAGGCATGATCTCCTCCATGAGATGATGAAGCTGCTCCTGTGGCTGTCGATGGAGTCGAGAGAAGAGAATCCATGAATGCATCAGCTGAAGTCCTCTACGGTGGTGGAGTGGACACTATAGGTGCTATAGGAACTGAAGGAGCCGTAGCAGGTGCTGATGAGGTGGGTCTGGTCTCTGAGGCTGGCACTGTGGGTGTCCTGGACTTGGTCACAAACTGGGTGTTGGTCCTAAGAGGTGAGCCATCATCATCATTGTCAGATGAAGTATGAGGTTTGGGCACTCCATCCACTTCCTGCTTGAGCTCAGTGACAGTTGTCGTCAGCTCATCTACCTTGTTGTTCAGTGTGGTAAACCTGTCTTTCACTATCCTCTCAAGGCTCTGCTGAGTCAGCATGATTTTCTTGATGTCCTTCTGCATGCACTGAAGTGAAGTGAAGATAAGATCCATTTGCTCACTCCTGGATCTAGGGACCTAAGCACTAGTGGCTCTAGCTGCCTCTGCCTCTGCTCTGGCTGCCTCTGCCTATGCAGTAGATGAAATAGGATGGCTAGGATCCATCACCACAACATTGTCCTCAAACTCTGGCTGAAGTGGCATATGAGGTTGATCAAGTGCATATACATTAATTCTTCTCTAGCTTAGAGTTGATGAGCATCTGAATGTACGGTGCATATCCGCATGATCTCTTCTGATCAGCAGCAGTCCTCTTGATAGCCTCAACTATCAGATCCATCACCCTAAATCTGGTGTGAAGGTCTACATGATGCAGCATGTTGATGGAGTATCCTCTGATCATCTTGTCATCTCCTCACTTTGGCATCAATGTGTACCTCATGATGGTGTTGGTAGTGGTTAGCGCTGCCTGCAGAAAGTACACTGATCCAAACTTATGTGAAGCTATATAGTCAGCAGGAACATCCTTGTACATGTTGGCCATGGAATTGTGGTTCATCTTGGGCTCAGCATAGACATCCAAATCACCTTCCTGTACCTGTGGAGCTCCTAAGATGGTAGCCCACTCATCAACTGTGGATTGGTACCTGACACCTTCAGTCATCCAAACAATTCTGCCATCAAAATAGAAATGAGCAGTAGAGTAAAACTGCATAATCATCTCGTCATTCCAAGCAGTGAACTCTCTACCAACAAAGTTCTCAATATCAATGCATCTGAAGTTCTCTTGCACATGGGGGAAAAAGTTCTCATTAGTCTTGATATAGTCCCAGTCAACATATCTCATGTCACTAACGGCTGGGGTCTTGTCCAATAGGACAGTCTCATAAAAATCTTGCTGCTCCTTGCAGTGAAATCTGGGATCAACAGCAGTCCTTCTCCTGGAGGCATAAGGGTCATTTGCTCTCCATAGCCTCAGCCCTGAGTCTTTCCTCTTCTTCATGTCCTCGGTTGTGGGATGAGCATCATCATGAGCTGGCAGATGGGGTCTGAGCTTCCTCAACACAGAAACTTCTTCCTCTTCTTCCATAGTGGAAGATCTCTTGTTCTTGGCAGCAAGAGGGATATCTCTGGTGGTCCTCTTAGGCTTGGGTGCAGTAGGCTTCTTGGGTGCAGAAGGTTTGCTCTTAGAAGGAGCTTGCTTGGGCATAGCATCAGCTAGAAGCTTCTTCTTCTTCTTCTTGGGAGGAGCCTTGGCAGCTGGCTCTTCCTCCTCAACTTCTTCCTCGCCAGCCTCAACTGGGTCTTCAAACATAGAAGTAGGTCTTCCAACTACATAAACAATCCTCTTTCTGCTCCTTTTCTTCAGAGGCTCAATAGTCATGGTTGCCCTAGCACTCTCAGGTGCTCTCATAGTTGTGGAGCTGGCATACTCTTTTCTTACAGTTCTCTTGGTAGATGTGGCTTCATTGGCAGATTTCTTTGCAGCCTTTTCCTTCTTGTCTTGCACCTTCTTTGCGAGAACCTCCTCTGGCACAAAGTCTGAGTCCTCCTCATCTGAGTTCAACTTCTTCCTGGCTCTTGTGGTAGCCTTGGGCAACCCATGAGAACTTGGGGTGTCTGGTTCTTCTGAAGAAGAAGAACTAGCATCTGGACTAGTGCCTGGATCTACATCAACACTGGGCTCTCTGGTCATTCTGGCTGTCATCTGAACCTGACATGTTGTCCCTGTGAATAGAGTATAGAAGAGTAGAAAGGTTGGGCATCACAAAACATAGAGATTTTTCAAAGTTTGAACAAAGAAAATCTTAGTTTTAGCTTTCTACCAAATGAATTTCGGTACCACCGAGTCAAGATTTTTGGATCCACCGAGACATATGGCCTACTTTACAGAAACCGGGCAGTCACTTCGGTGTCACCGAAAAAGACTACTCGGTCTCACCGAGACCATTATCAAGAACCCTAGAACCAAAATCGGTAGAACCGATTTTTGTGACTCGATGTCACCGAGATGGGTTTTGCGGACGGCTAAACTTAAATTTTTCTCGTTCGCTATTCTAATGAAATTTTTGGTGGGATAGGAAGATTGCAAACTGTGGTTTGTCGATAAATCTACCATAATGCGCAAGAATTAGATTGAGGAGTGCATGAGGGGGTCGGATTCTCACCCTAACTCGGTGAAGATCCGCTACGGCGAAGACGGCGGTGAAGATTCCTTCCACGGCGGCGAGTCCCAACGGCGGAGGTGCACGGGGAAGCACAGGCGACGACCAGGGGGTCGGGAGCGGCAGATTAGGGTTGGGGAGGCCGGACGTTTGAAGAAGTATTTTCAAAGGTCGGGTCCGCCAGGTTAAATACCCTTCACTGTTGGTGACACCGGTTCTAAATTATCGGTGCCACCGAGTTCCTCAACTGTTAGGTGACAGGGAAACTCGGTGTAACCGAGAAGATGGAATCGGTGTTACCGAGGCAAAAAACCTAGATCAACTCAGTGTTTCGGTGGAACCGAGTTTTTGGGGTTGGTTTCACCGAGATGCACATGAGAGGTTTTGGAATGCAGCTCTTGTCGACACGGTACTCCGAGTGCTCCTCACACAGAGGGTTCGAGAAGTGCTTGTTCAAGTTTTGTGATGTAGCATGAATAGAACTTGAGACGAGAAAGCATAGATAGCTAGAGAGGGGTCCTAGGCATTCTTTTATATCCAATTGGCCAAATTTTAAAATGAAAGCCAAATAACAACAATTGGATATCCTCGAATGAGAAAAGATATGCATACCAACATGCTCACACAATAGAATGTCAAATGAAACATGGCAAACATGCAAAACCACTCTAGTATCTACCAAGCACTTGGGCGATGACGGATTCATCTATATATGACTATATTGACTTAGGAGCCAAGTAAGAATACTTGATCATAGGTCATACTCATCGTTTAAGCACAAGTGGGTTTCTACTTTTACATAAATCATTTAATGTGTTCACATCTTTAAGAGATGCTTTAACTCAAGTCTTAGAGTAAAGCTCCCCCTTGATGTGACATCCCCCCTAAGAGGGATAAACTAACCTTGGGTTTTGTCGATGAAGACTTCATGTAGGTGAAGTAGTGGTGGATGCTCAAAGTTGATAAAGATCATCTTGAGTTGGGAGCATCCTTGTTGTTTTCTTATTCTTCTCACCTACATGGGTTAGTCCCACACACAAGAGACAAATACAAGGATATCTATGGACATGGAGTGCAATGCATACATGATGATGTCCATTGATTCTTTTATTACCTTGTCCCTTGCTTACCTTTGAGGGAATGTGTGACTCCTTGAACTATTGCATAGAGTTGGAGTTGTTTGCAAATAGCTCTTGCCAATAATGAATGTGATTGAATTTCATTGGCGGAGTCACCCCTCAAGAACTTCTCTAGTTCTTCTTCTTGGGGACCCACATCAAGTTGATGGGAATCCTTGGGGTTGAAGTAGCATTAGTTGAAGTAGAACTTGCAGTAGCCTTGGGAACCCACATCACCATGGCTTGGGCTTCCTCTTCAAATGAGTCAATCTCCCCTTGAAGCTTGTCCTTGCCCTTGAGCTTGTGGTCTTGTGGTGGAAGGTCATCTTGAGCATTTGTTCCCTTGGAGAGAGTATGTTCATACTTCTCCTTTTAAGGAACAAACTTCGGATTGGGGTATTGACCTTCTTCCCATTCAACTCCATTTGCATTGAAGTATCCGACGCCACGGTTCTTGCGGTATCCTCCATGCTTGCGTACAATATCCTCGAATTGCTTACATCCGGCAAGACTCTTGTAGATACCCTTTTCTATAATCCCTTTCAATAGATCATTTTCTTGCTCAAGTGTAACTTGGCTAAGAGAATCGTTAGTGGAATCAATAGAACTACTAGAAGCAATATCATTTGATTTATCATTTTTATTGCTACTAGTTGAAGAACATTTCTTGCCTTTGTTACTAGATTGCTTAGTCTTAACTTGTGGCATGAATGTAGACAAGAGTAGTCGTTTGGATAGATAAGAAGAAGTCTTCTTTTGGAGGTCGTCATTGATTGCTTTAAGAAACTCATGCTCTTGCTCCAAGTTGAGCTTCTCGAAGCGTAGCTTCTCATGAGTTCTTACAAGCTCTCTATGATCTTCTAAAGTAGATTCATGGGCTAACTTAAGAGAGTTCAATTCTTTAGTTAGTCGTTCTATTTCCTTCTTATCATCATCACACGACTTATCTTGATTAGCATGATCATTATCTAGCACATTTTGACTAATATCACTAGTTTTATCACATAGCAAGTCATCATCTCCAAGTAAGTCATCCTCATCACTATTGAAGTCAAAGTATTCGGGGTGTGATACCTTGGGGCCTTTAGCCATGAAGCAACTTCCACTCCCTTCATTTGGTGAATCAAATATGTCGTAGGAGTGAGAGGTTACGACTTACGAGTGCAATTCCGGCAACACCTTCATCTTGACTATATTCGGAGTCAGAGTGATAGCTTCTCTCGGAGTGGTGGTCGAATTCAGAGCCGGAGACCCATTCACCAACATGAGCTTGATGCCTTTTTCTTGTGTAGCTCTTGGTGTACTTGTCCTTCTTCTCCGAGTCCCTACTTCTCCTTGAGGGTCTTCGTTCATAACGATCATCTCTACTCCTCCTCTCTCTTTGAGGTGACTCATATCTTGAGCTTTTTCTTCTAGGTGACTCTTCTCTTCTCTTGTGGGGGGTCGTGCACTCATTGGAGTAGTGTCCGGGCATTCCACAATTGTAAAAATTCCGGTCACGACTAGATGAACGCTTCTCTTCATATCTTGAGTTGGAGCTTCTCTCTTTGCCTCTATTCTTGTAGAACTTGTTGAATTTCCTGACCATGAGGCTTATCTCTTCATTGGTAATAAGGTTGTCGCTTGAGGTAGCAGGAGTATCACTTGAGGCTTTATAAGCACCGCTTGACTTGTTGTGAAGCTCTTCTTTGTCTTTGAGAGACATTTCATGAGCAACAATCCTTTCAATGACTTTCGTGGGCTTGAGATCCTTGTAGTTTGGCATCATTTGGATTAATGTGCACACGGTGTCATACTTTCCATCCAAAGCTCTAAGTATCTTCTTGATGATGAATTTGTCGGTCATTTCTTCGCTTCCTAAGCCGGCAATCTCATTGGTGATGAGAGCAAGCCTAGAGTACATCTCCGCGACTCCTTCACCATCCTTCATCTTGAACTTGTCAAGTTGACTTTGAAGCACATCCAACCTAGATTCTATGACGGAATCGGTACCTTCGTGCATATCAACCAAAGTGTCCCAAATTTCCTTGGCATTCTCAAGATGGCTGATTTTGTTGAATTCTTCGAGGCATATGCAGTTGAATAGAATGTCACATGCTTGAGCATTGTATTGCAACATCTTCAATTCTTCCGCGGTTGCTTCACGATCCGGTTCCTTTCCATCACCAAAGAATTTGCCTTGCAAGCCAACACGAACAACAGCCCAAACAACGGGGTTATGACCAAGAATATGCATTTTCATCTTATGCTTCCAACTAGCAAAATTAGTACCATCAAAGTACGGACCTCTACGGTGATAACTTCCCTCACTAGACGCCATACTCTCCTAGGTTGTGCAACCGATCCAATGGAGACCAATGCTTTGATACCACTTGTAGGATCGAAAGTATGTCTAGAGGGGGGTGATTAGACTACTTGACCAAATAAAAATTTATCATTTTCCCAATTTTAGTTGTGGGCAGATTTTAGCAATTGTAGCAAGTCAAGTACACCCTACACATGCATGTCTAAGAGTATTGCAGCGGAAAGTAAATACAAGCACATGTAGTAAAGGGTAGGGTAGGAAGATCAAACACAATTGTAGACACGAAGATTTTTCCCGTGGTTCCGATAGGTGGCGCTATCGTACATCCACGTTTATGGAGTATTCAACCCACGGAGGGTAGCGGTCGCGAGAGTCCACGGAGGGCTCCACCCATAAGGCTCCACGAAGTAGCAACCTTGACTAATCCATAACGGCCTCCGTCCACGAAGGACTAGCCTCACTATGGGTAGATCTTCACGAAGTAGGCGATCTCCTTGCCCGTACAAACTTCTTGGTTCACTCCACAACACGAAGTAGGAGGCTCCCAAGCGACACCTAACCAATCTAGGAGGCACCACCCTCCAAAAGGTAATAGGCTCGATAGTAACGATGAACTCCTTGCTCTTGTGTTTCAAATGATAGTCTCCTCAACACACAATCACTCTCTCACAAATTTGGCTTGGGTAAAAGAGATTGATTGGATGGAAAGCAACTTGGGAAGGCTAGAAATCAAGATCCATATGGTTGGAGTGGATGATCTTGACCTCAACACAAGGGTAGGTGGTTCTCTCTTAGAAATTTGGATATGGGAAGTGTCGAACTGTTCTGAGTGTTTCTCTTGCGAGTGGGATGTGGTGGAGGGGTATATATAGGCTTCTCCAAAAATCCAACCGTTACACCATTATTGACCAACTCGGTGAAACCGAAGTGAAAACTCGATGGCACCAAAGTGTTCTAAATGAGGCAACTTTACGAATCTCGGTGACACCAATATAGAATTCTCGGTGGTACCGACAAGGTTCACCTAGGCAGTTTCCAAAACTTGGTGGCACCGATTTTCAAAACTCGGAAATTCTGATTCTTGAAAATGAGATACCAGAGAGTTGGTCACCGTTTTCGGTGGCACCGAAATGCAACTTGGTGGTACCGAGAATAGGGTTTGGCTAGGGTTTCTGTCTGAGATGAAAATCGGTAGGGCCGAGTGGGAAATGTTGGTGGCACCAATTTTGCATGTTAGGCTTTGGACAATATTTGTGGGAGAGCTTTGTGAATGTTTTTGCTGGCTATCACATGATCACTTGAGCATTTCATTCACCATTAATACCTTACCCCCTTTTGATAGTATTGGCTTTCCTATGAACTCAAAGTGATTTCTCACAAAGTAAAATGTCGAGTCTTCTTGCTTGTAGCTTGGCCAATCTTATTCCTTGCATCTTGGGGTTCTCCTCACAATCTATAGCCATCATATCATTGAACTTTTCCTGAAATATACTTAGTGGAAACATGAGTCCAATGAGGTATATGTTGTTGTTAATTACCAAAACCACCTAGGGAGAAGTCGTGCTTTCAATCCCCCCCTTTTTGGTAATTGATGACAACGTATAGATCAAAGCTTCGATAAGAGATTTAATCAATTAATAGCATCGTCGCTTTGAGAGGTATGTGACAAGCAAGAGCTCCCCCTAAATTTGTGCATATTTTAAATTTGCGTTTGAATGCAAATCCACAATCGATTAGGATCATGAGTCACTCTTCTATGTCACATACAACTTGGTGGTGCGCCAAAATTAAGAATGAAATACATAAGCACATCACACCAAAACATTAAGTGAATGATCATCCAATAGATATCTCAAAGATAGGCAATAGTAGCATCACACAAGAGTATATGATCAAACACGACAAAGTTTGCAACATCAAACGATAAAACCAATTGTTTTCAAAAGTGCAGAGAGAAAACAAAGAGCAACACTCTCTCTCTTGAAGCCCTATGATCTATAACTTCTCCCCCTTTGGCAACAAGTTACCAAAAAGTTCAAAGCTATGGAGCTAAGCGTCGCTCTAGGCATGATCTCCTCCATGAGATGATGAAGCTGCTCCTCTGGCTGTCGATGGAGTCGAGAGAAGAGCATCCACGAATGCATCAGCTGAAGTCCTCTGCGGTGGTGGAGTGTACACTGGAGGTGCTGGAGAACTGAAGGAGCCGTAGCAGGTGCTGATGAGGTGGGTCTGGTATCTGAGGCTGGCACTGTGGGAGTCCTGGACTTGGTCACAAACTGGGTGCTGGTCCTGAGAGGTGAGACATCATCACCACTGTCAGATGAAGTATGAGGTTTGGGCACTCCATCCACTTCCTGCTTGAGCTCAGTGACAGTTGTCGGCAGCTCATCTACCTTGTTGTTCATTGTGGTAAACCTGTCTTCCACTATCCTCTCAAGGCTCTGCCGAGTCAGCATGATGTTCTTATGTCCTTCTACATGCAATGAAGTGAAGTGAAGATAAGATCCATTTGCTCACTCCTGGATCTAGGGACCTGAGCACTAGTGGCTCTAGCTGCCTCTGCCTCTGCTCTGGCTGCCTCTGCCTATGCAGTAGATGAAGTAGGATGGCTAGGATCCATCAGTGCAACATTGTCCTCAAACTCTGGCTGAAGTGGCACATGAGGTCGATCAAGTGCATATACATTCTTCTCTAGCTTAGAGTTGATAAGCATCTGAATGTACGGTGCATATCCACATGATCTCTTCTGATCAGCAGCAGTCCTCTTCATAGTCTCAACTATCAGATCCATCACCCTAAATCTGGTGTGAAGGTCTACATGATGCAGCATGTTGATGGAGTATCCTCTGATCATCTTGTCATCTCCTGACTTTGGTATCAATGTGTACCTCATGATGGTGTTGGTAGTTGTTAGCGCTGCCTGCAGAAAGTACACTGATCCAAACTTATGTGAAGCTATATAGTCAGCAGGAACATCCTTGTACATGTTGGCCATGGAATTGCGGTTCATCTTGGGCTCAGCATAGACATCCAAATCACCTTCCTGTACCTGTGGAGCTCCTAAGATGGTAGCCCACTCATCAACTGTGGATTGGTACCTGACACCTTCAGTCATCCAAACAATTCTGCCATCAGAATAGAAATGAGCAGTAGAGTAAAACTGCATAATCATCTCGTCGTTCCAAGGAGTGAACTCTCTACCGATAAAGTTCTCAATATCAATGCATCTAAAGTTCTCTTGCACATGGGGGAAAGTTCTTATTAGTCTTGATATAGTCCCAGTCAACATATCTCATGTCACTAACAGCTGGGCTCTTGTCCAATAGGACAGTCTCATAAAAATCTTGCTGCTACTTGGTGTGAAATCTGGGATCAGTAACAGTCCTTCTCCTGGAGGCATAAGGGTCATTTGCTCTCCATAGCCTCAGCCATGAGTCTTTCTTCTTCTTCATGTCCTCAACTGTGGGATGAGCATCATCATGAGTTGGCAGATGGGGTCTGAGCTTCCTCAACACAGAAACTTCTTCTTCTTCTTCCATAGTGGAAGATCTCTTGTTCTTGTCAGGAAGAGGGATATCTATTGTGGACCTCTTAGGCTTGGGTGCAGCAGGCTTCTTGGGTGCAGAAGGTTTGCTCTTAGAAGGAGCTTGCTTGGGCATAGCATTAGCTAGAAGCTTCTTCTTCTTCTTGGGAGGAGCCTTGGCAGCTGGCTCTTCCTCCTCAACTTCTTCCTCACCAGCCTTAGCTGGGTCTTCAAACATAGAAGTAGGTCTTCCAACTACATAAACAATCCTCTTTCTGCTCCTTTTCTTCGGAGGCTCAATAGTCATGGTTGCCCTAGCACTCTCAGGTGCTCTCATAGTTGTGGAGCTGGCAAATTCTTTTCTTACAGTTCTCTTGGTAGATGTGGCTTCATTGGCATATTTGTTTGCAGCCTTTTCCTTCTTGTCTTGCACCTTCTTTGCGAGAACGTCCTCTGGCACAAAGTCTGAGTCCTCCTCATCTGAGTTCAACTTCTTCCTGGCTCTTGTAGCAGCCTTGGGAAACCCATGAGAACTTGGGGTGCCTGGTTCTTCTTCTGAAGAAGAACTAGCATCTGGACTAGTGCCTGGATCTGCATCAACACTGGGCTCTCTAAGGTCATTCTGGATGCCATCTGAACCTGACATGTTGTCCCTGTGAATAGAGTATAGAAGAGTAGAAAGGTTGAGCACCACAAAACACAGAGATTTTTCAAAGTTTGAACATAGAAAATCTTAGTTTTAGCTTTCTACAAAATGAATTTCGGTACCACCGAGTCAAGATTTTCGGATCCTCCGAGACATATGGCCTACTTTACAGAAACCGGGCAGTCACTTCGGTGTCACCGAAAAAGACTGCTCGGTCTCACCGAGACCATTCTCAGGAACCCTAGAACCAAAATCGGTAGAACCGATTTTTGTGACTCGGTGTCACCGAGATGCGTTTTGCGAACGGCTAAACCTAAAATTTTCTCGTTCGCTATTCTAATGAAATTTCTGGTGGGATAGGAAGATTGCAAACTGTGGTTTATCGATAAATCTACCCTAATGCGCAAGAATTAGATTGAGGAGCGCATGAGGGGGTCGGATTCTCACGGAGGGTAGCTGTCGCGAGAGTCCACGGAGGGCTCCACCCATAAGGGTCCACGAAGTAGCAACCTTGTCTATTCCATAATGGCCTCTGTCCACGAAGGACTAGCCTCACTATGGGTAGATCTTCACGAAGTAGGCGATCTCCTTGCTCGTACAAATTTCTTGGTTCACTGCACAACACGAAGTAGGAGGCTCCCAAGCGACACCTAACCAATCTAGGAGGCACCACCCGCCAAAAGGTAATAGGCTCGATAGTAACGATGAACTCCTTGCTCTTGTGTTTCAAATGATAGTCTCCTCAACACACAATCACTCTCTCACAGATTTGGCTTGGGTAGAAGAGATTGATTGGATGGAAAGCAACTTGGGAAGGCTAGAAATCAAGATCCATATGGTTGGAGTGGATGATCTTGACCTCAACACAAGGGTAGGTGGTTCTCTCTTAGAAATTTGGATATGGGAAGTGTGGAACTGTTCTGAGTGCTTCTCTTGCGAGTGGGACGTGGTGGAGGGGTATACATAGGCTTCTCCAAAAATCCAACCATTACACCATTATTGACCAACTCGGTGAAACCGAAGTGAAAACTTGGTGGCACCGAAGTGTTCAAAATGTGGCAACTTTAGGAATTTCAGTGAGACCGATATAGAATTCTCGATGGTACCGACAAGGTTCACCTAGGCAATTTCCAAAACTCGGTGGCACCGATTTTCAAAACTCAGAAATTCCGATTCTTGAAAATGAGATACCAGAGAGCTGGTCACCGTTTTCGGTGGCACCAAAATGCAACTTGGTGGTACCGAGAATAGGGTTTGGCTAGGGTTTCTGTGTGAGATGAAAATCGGTAGGGCCGAGTGGGAAATGTTGGTGGCACCGATTTTGCATGTTAGGCTTTGGACAGAATATTTGTGGGAGAGCTTTGTGAATGTTTTTGGTGGCTATCACTTGATCACTGATATGTGGGTGGACCGGTGCTTGGGTGCTGCCCTTACTTGGACAAGCCTCCCACTTATGATTAACCCCTCTCTCAAGCATCCGCAACTACGAAAGAAGAATTAAGATAAATCTAACGATAGCATTAAACGTGTGGATCCAAATCAGCCCCTTACGAAGCAACGCATAAACTAGGGTTTAAGCTTCTGTCACTCTAGCAACCCATCATCTACTTATTACTTCCCAATGCCTTCATCTAGGCCCAAACAATGGTGAAGTGTCATGTAGTCGACGTTCACATAACACCACTAGAGGAGAGACAACATACATCTCATCAAAATATCGAACGAATACCAAATTCACATGATTACTTATAACAAGACTTATCCCATGTCCTCAGGAACAAACGTAACTACTCACAAAGCGTATTCATGTTCATAATCAGAGGAGTATTAATTATCATTATGGATCTGAACATATGATCTTCCACCAAGCAAACCAACTAGCATCAACTACGAGGAGTAATCAACACTACTAGCAACCCACAGGTACCAATCTGAGGTTTTGAGACAAAGATCGGATACAAGAGATGAACTAGGGTTTGGAGAGGAGATGGTGCTGGTGAAGATGTTGATGGAGATTGACCCCCTCTCGATGAGAGGATCGTTGGTGATGACGATGGCTTCGATTTCCCCCTCCGGGAGGGAAGTTTCCCCGGCAGAACAGCTCCGCCGGAGCCCTAGATTGGTTCTGCCCAAGTTCCGCCTCGAGACGGCGGCGCTTCGCCCCGAAAGCTCTGTTATGATTTTTTCCAGGTCAAAACCCTCCATATAGCAGAAGGTGGGCACCGGAGGCCTGCCAGGTGGGCCACAAGCCACAGGGGCGCGCCCAGGGGGGTAGGGCGCACCCCCTGGCTTGTGACTGCCTGGTGGGTCCCCTCTGGTATTTCTTCCGCCCAGTATTTTTTATATATTCCAAAATAATTCTCCGTAGATTTTCAGGACTTTTGGAGTTGTGCAGAATAGGTATCTCAGATTTGCTCCTTTTCCAGTCCAGAATTCCAGCTGCCGGCATTCTCCCTCTTCATGTAAACCTTGTAAAATAAGAGAGAAAAGGCATAAGTATTGCACCATAATGTGTATTAACAGCCCATAATGCAATAAATATAGGTATAAAAGCATGATGCAAAATGGACGTATCAACTCCCCCAAGCTTAGACCTCGCTTGTCCTCAAGCGAAAGCCGAAATCGATAAATATGCCCACATGTTTAGAGATAGAGGTGTCGATAAAATAAAATACAGACATGAAGGCATCATGATCATCTTTAGAACAACAACATATATTGATATATAAATTCTTATGCTGAAGTAACAATTCATTCACAAGGTAAAGTATGAATCAAGAACTCTATTGAGAACCAACAAACTATGATCTCAGTCATTGAGGCAATTCCAATTTATCATAACGTAGGAAAGAGTCAATATAAGAGCTTGTAAAAGCAAATCCACATACTCAATCATCTTTTAGTCTTTCACAATTGCTAACACTCACGAGGTACCTACGAGGTCAAAACTTCAATCGGACACAGAGAAAGATAGGGGCTTATAGTATTGCCTCCCAACTATTTACCTCAAGGGTAATGTCAACAGAAGTAACTCATGCTCACCCACTTCCGAGTGGATATATGTGTCTAGATCATTCCCCAACACATGACGCTTGCCAAAAGATAGAGGCGAAATAAAGGAAGTGATGAAGATCACCACGACTCTTGCATAAAGGTAAGTACTAGAAAATAAAAGTAACAGATAGGCCCTTCGCAGAGGGAAGCAGAGGTTGTCATGCGCTTTTATAGTTGGATGCACAATCCCTTAATGCAAAAGAACGTCACTTTATATTGCCCCTTGTGATAGGGAACTTTATTATGCAGTCTGTCGCTTTTATTTCTTCCATATCACAAGTTTGTATAAAGTTTATTTTCTTCACACTAATAGATCACACATATTAAGAGAGCAATTCTTTATTGCTTGCACCGATGACAACTTACTTGAAGGATATTACTCAATCCATAGGTAGGTATGGTGGACTCTCATGGCAAAACTGGGTTAAGGGTGTTTGGATGCACAAGTAGTATCTCTACTTGGTGCGGAAGTTTTGGCTGATATGAGGTGGAAGCAAGCGACACATGTTGAAGGATCTATAACCATATAACTTCTATTCGGAAGTAAGCAAACATAACCCATTATGTTGTCTTCCTTGTCCAACATCAACTTCTTAACATATACTATTTTAATGAGTGCTCACAATCATAAAACATGTCCAAGATAATATATTTATATGTGCACCTCTCTTTCTTTATTACTTCCTTTTAATTGCCACAATGACCAATAGCTATGTTTGTCAACCCACAACAAGTTTCAATCGACATACTTCTTATATGTGAAGTCATCACTCCCCATAAGATCATCATATATACTCTTTGCTTTTATTCTATACTTCTTTCTATTTCTTTTTCTCAAGATCATAGCAAACAGGCAAAGCCCTCAACTCAAACTACTCTTTATTATATAACTCTCGGACTTGCTTACATAGGGGTAACATAAAGCAAAACTCAAAACTAGATCACACGAAAACTTTATTCTACTAGATCAAGATATAACCAAAAGGATGGAACTAAGAAAAACGATAAAAGTAAAAGATGTGATGGTGATACGATACCGGGGCACCTCCCCCAAGCTTGGCACAAGCCAAGGGGAGTGCCCATACCCATGTGTTTAGTTGTCTTGCTTCGGAGGTGGTGACGTTGGAGTTGTTGATGAGGTTGGAGGCTTGCCCTCCGTCTTCCAAGGCATAGGCTCACCATCGTAAAAAGATGAACGAGTCTCCGGGATCCTCAAATCTGCAGCCAAACTCATTCTCTTAAATCTGTATTCATACTCACAGTTTTGGTTTTGCAGGTCATAGATCTGGGCTTGGAGATGCTCGATTTTCTCGTAAAGCTTGAAGATGTGCTCCCCGATGTCCTTGGCGTCCAGTTTGTGCTTATGGGTAAACTCCGCGATCATCATGTGATTGGCATTGAGTCCTCGTTCCACCATCCCTTGGCACTTGAAAACTTGTTGCTCCATTGCTTCGAGTCTTGTCTCCACGCTTCCGGTCTTCTTGGGCCCCTCAACATCACGGATGTGCAGAACCCCCTCGCACATCTCAATGGTTTGAGGGTGTTGCAGCACCTCCGCAAAGTAGGGGTTGATGACCTTCTCGAAGAACTTGTCCTTCGAAGCACTTGGGGACGTCATGTTGATCTAAATCTGCTACAGAAATAGCTCAAAGCAAAAACAGGAGGTATTGTCGTGATACGAGGGTCAAAACCTTCGGGAGATTATATAATGAATTTTTACCGACCCGAAGGAGTATGCCACAAGAAAACGGAGTCCGGAGGGTACACGAGGTAGCCACAAGCCACAGGGGCGCGCCCAGGGGGGTAGGGCGCGCCCCCTGGCTTGTCGCCTCCTCGTGCACTATTCGGACTACTTTAAATTTTTCTAAATTTTTAAATATTCCAAAACGGATAAAAATTGCCTTTGAGAAAGTTTTGGAGTCGGTTTACTTACCGTACCACATACCTATTCCTTTTCGGAGTCTGAAACGTTCTGGTAGGTTTCCCTAATGTACTCCTCCGGAGTTATGGTATTAATAATATTGGTTTCAACATTTATGGGAGTACCTGAGATGTAATGTTTGATTCTTTGACCGTTTACCATCTTCGGGTTTGTGCCTTCGGCGTTGTTGATCTTGATGGCACCGGAACGGTATACTTCCTCGATAATGTAGGGCCCTTCCCATTTGGAGAGAAGTTTTCCTGCAAAAAATCTTAAACGAGAATTGTATAGCAAGACATGATCACCTACATTGAATTCACGCTTTTGTATCCTTCTATCATGCCATCTCTTAACCTTTTGTTTAAACAACTTGGCATTCTCATAGGCTTGGGTTCTCCATTCATCAAGTGAGCTAATGTCAAATAACCTCTTCTCACCAGCAAGTTTGAAATCATAGTTGAGCTCTTTAATTGCCCAATAAGCTTTATGTTCTAGTTCAAGAGGTAAGTGACATGCTTTATGTAACACCCCTGGGTTTAAGCTACAGTGATCATTGTAATTAAGCTACAGTAATGGTCAAGTGATTAAGCTAATCTTTTGCTAAACAGGGCTTGATCAATTTGAAGTTCAAATTCAAGTTCAAATTCCATTTCAAAATGCCCTAGGAATTATTGGGATAAAAATAATTCTGCAAACAACAAAAGTAAAATGTTCCAAACTTGTGGAATATTCTAAAACAAATGTTGTTGAAGAAAACAACATCACCAAGCTTCTGGTGTGGACCCCAGCATCAATAACAGTAGCTAAAAGCATTTTAAAAGTACTCTAAATTGCATTGGAAAATGAAAGCAGTTTCTAAAAATGCTCAAAGTGGATGTGGCCCTCCAAAATATTGCAAGTTAATTGTTGGACCATATGACACATTTTTACTTAAAGGAATATTGGCCTAAAATAAATAAAACAGAAACAAAGAAAAGAAAACAGTAAAGAAATAAATAAAAAGGGGCAAATGCCCACTTACCTGGCCTCTGGGCCGTGGGCACAGTGCGGCCCGGCCCACTGGGGCCTTCCCTTACCTGCTCCCGCCTTGCTGTCGTGCCCGCCATGACCGAGCGCGCCTCGCTCCGGCCACTGGCTGCCACGGCGCCGGAGCAGGTGGGCGAGAGGATAAGGCTGAGGCCGTCCCTCCCCCCTGGACGCCGCCCTCGCCATTCCCCCCCCTCGCCCTGTTCGCTCTCCTCTCTCTCCCTCCTCCAGATCCGCCGGCCGCCGCCATGGCCGACGGGTAGGCGCGACCACACGACCTCCCGCGCCCTGCCAACGCACCCACGAGCTCCGCCGCGATGAGCTCGTCCTCCTCGATCACACACGCGAGCCCCTAGAGCCCTGCATCGCCGTCCCCACGTCGTCTTCCATCTTCGGCCACCGTAACGCCGCCGTCGATTCCGGCCGCCTCGAGCCCTCCCCGAGCCCGCTTTGATCGGCAACGCCCCGATGTGAGCCTCCGCTTCCTCCCCTCTCGCTCTCGTCGCCGTTAGCTGCCTCTGGGGCCATCCCCAACGTGCGCCCGAACGCGCCGCCGCCTGAGCTCGTCGCCGGCGCCTCTCCGCTGACCATTTGGTCCTGCCGCCGCCGCCAATCGACTCAGTGCATCACGTAGGGCCGCCCCGCACGTTTAGTTCGCTCGTTTGCCCGCTGCATCGCTGTTTGCCATCGCCGGCCGAAGCTTGCTCCGCCGCCGACGACGTGGCGCTCGCTACGGCCCGTCGTTGCTTGCCCCGATGCCCGGAATGGATCGGCGGCTCCTCTAGCTCGCGAACGCGCCAAACGGTGCTCGATTTGCTGCCCTGTGCGCCATTTCCGAGCCGCGCCACCGTTTCGGGTGCTCGTCAGAGCAACTCCGGTGGCCGGCCGGCGCCGCCGCCGACGTGGCTGGGCTGGGGCCACCCCCAGGGCCACTGCCAGTGGGCCAGGCCAGCCTCAGTTGACCAGTTGACTTGGTCAACTGGCTGACTGGGCTCTGCCCAGTCACTGACTGGTGGGGCCCCCTCCCACCTGTGTCTATGACAGGTGGGCCGCCCCTGTGAGGCCACTAACTAGTTAGTTAAGTTAATTAAAATAATTAGTTTAGGTTAATCAGTCACTGACAGTTGGGCCCCACTGCTAATTAACCCTGTTTAATTTAATTAAAAACCTGAAATAGCACTGAGTCTATGACATGTGGGACCCACTGGTCAGGTTTGACCTGGCCAACCCCCTGTTGACTGCTGACGCAATGCTGACCTCATGCTGACGTCATCATTCACTATTCTGGATAATGTTGGATTTAACTAATTAAATTAATTCCAGAAAATCAATAAAACTTTAGAAAATCATATCTTTTAAACCGTAACTCCGATGGAAAAACTTTATACATGAAAGTTGATCGGAAAAATCCCACGATTCCAAATATGCCATCCATTCATCCGTCACATACCTCTAGCTATCTGAACATGAAACTTTTTGCCTATTTCGGATAGGTGAATAGTGCGTGGCATTGTTAAAATAATTTCAAATAAATTTCTAAATTAACTATCGCACCTAGATAGGCCGTAAACACCCCTAGCCCTGCGTATTGCCATGTCATGCATCATGTTGCATCTGTGTGCTTTATATTTATTGTTTCTTCCCCCTCTTCTCTCCGGTAGACCCCGAGGCTGACGGTGATGCCGTGATCGACTACACCGCCGACGACCAGCCTTTTGCCGCAGAGCAGCAAGGCAAGCAAAACCCCCTTGAGCATTCCGATATCGCCTATTCTTCTCCCTCTTATGCTTGCATTAGATTTTGCTACTGTATTAGTTAGCTCCTATTCTGATGCATAGCCTGTTTTTGATGAACTGCTACTACACCTGTTAGCATATCATCTGCCTAGAATAGGTTGATCATTGAACCCCTGAGACCCCCCTTAGTCCCAGTTGCCCTTGCGTCCATCGACGACACCGAGGACTTGAAGACAGAAGACTCAGTCGTCATGACTGACAAGCCAGGCCCCTCACATCACCGCACTCCCCTTAGTTGTACGACTCTGCAGCGCTACTATCGAGTACCGAGGGTGACACCTCATGAAGTACTCATGATGCTAGTTCTGTAGTGTAGCTAGTCGGTCATGGTTATCGAGGGTGATTCCTCCTTCACCACTCCCGACGATGACTCTGTCGTGCAACCCCTCAAGTGTGGGACTCTCGAGGGTGATTCCTCTAAGTCCTCCTTGACGGTTTCATCGAGCGGGACCTCATGAGGGTGATTCCTCAGGTTCCGTCTCGATGTTTTATACACACAGTTACTATGACCGGGTTACTAAAACATGTGGAAGACGGGTCGGCCCCAAGGGTACCCACGAGAGTGATATTGGTGGGGTGCGCCGGTAAGGCACCCGAGTGTTATTGGCGGGGCGAGGGACTGCATTTCATGGTTCGCGCTTGCCCCGCACTAATAAATCGCTAATGGGTTGAGTATTTAATCTGAGTTGGTCGATACGACCTTTAACGCACTAAACCTTCACGTGGGGAAGTTATGGGCACTCAGCGTCGTTGTATCAGCCGAAGCTCTTCGGACGTCAGCAATGGAGCGGCGCGCGCCGGATTGGGCTGGAACGTACAGCTCTTGGACTAGAGTGTACTAGGTCTGTTTTTGGCCGCGTTCGCATCGTGCAGGAGTGCAAGGGCAAGTGGGCCCACGAACCTGCGCACTTAGGAGTAGACCGGCGGGCTGGCCTCTTCGTTGAGTCTAGGTGGGGCGACGACGTGCTGTATCCCGAGGCCGGGCATTACCCCGGAAAGTGTGTCCGGCCGGAGGTGACCAGGCGTGTTGGAAATGAGGTGCACCCCTGCAGGGAAGAACAAACTATTCGAATAGCCGTGTCCACGGTAACAGGACGACTTGGAGTTGTACTTTGGCCTACTACAACTATAATCATAAACTAATTAAAAATGAATTGTGGCTCCGAGATTGCTTCCTCGCAGGTAGTCGAGGAAGGATCTCTGGGCGTGGTTACTTAATAAAATTGCTACAACAATATGACTATATATATGAGCTGCAGGTCTACTCTCTTCTAATGCTGCAAGATGCTGAAGATGCTAGTCTTCGATAGGACCAGGCCTTCCCCCTCATTCTTGCTTTCTGCAGTCAGCCCAAATATAACCCCATTTCTTGATAATGATGCATACTTAGCATAGATCTGATGTCAGTCTTGCGAGTACTTTGGATGAGTACTCACCGCTGCTTTGCCTTCCTTTTTCCCCCTCGATGCGTTGCCGCGTTCAGACGATGGAGCCCAGGAGATGGAGTACGCTGGAGACGACTACTACACCACCGCTGGAGCCTACTACTACGTGGAGGCTGCCCCCGACGCTCAGGAGTAGTTAGGAGGTTCCCAGGCAGGAGGCCTCGCCTCTTTCGATCCGTTGCTTATGTTTGTGCTAGCCTTCTTAAGGCAAAACTTGTCTAACTTATGTCTGTACTCAGATATATTTTTGCTTCCGCTGACTCGTGTTCATGTCGAGCTTTGTATTCGAGCCCTCGAGGCCCCTGGCTTGTAATATGGAGCTGTATGACTTTATATTTGTGTCTTTTGTTGTGTTGTGATATCAATCAGTGAGTCCCTAATCTTGGTCGTATGCATTGTGTACATGTTTAGCGTACGGACGAGAATGTGGGCGTCACACTTTACCATAAACCATTTTATACGGAGACATGCCCATAGGGTTTTTATAAGCAGTTCTATAAGCCCATAATGCATCATCAAGTTTCTTAGACCAATTCTTCCTAGATCTATTAACAGTCTTCTGCAAGATCAATTTAATTTCTCTATTGCTCAATTCTACTTGACCACTAGACTGAGGATGACAAAGAGATGCAATTCTATGATTAACATCATACTTAGCAAGCAATTTACGGAAAGCACCATGAATAAAGTGTGAACCACCATCAGTCATTAAATATCTAGGGACTCCATATCTAGGGAAAATAACTTCTTTAAGCATTTTAATAGAAGTGTTATGATCAGCGCTACTAGTTGGAATAGCTTCTACCCACTTAGTAACATAATCAACAGCAACTAGAATATGAGTATACCCGTTAGATTGTGGAAAAGGTCCCATATAATCAAAACCCCAAACATCAAATGGTTCAATAACAAGAGAGTAATTCATAGGCATTTCCTGACGTCTACTAATATTACCAAGTCTTTGACATTCATCACAAGACAAGACAAACTTACGAGCATCCTTGAAGAGAGTAGGCCAATAAAAACCAGATTGTAGTACCTTATGTGCAGTTCTATCTCCAGCGTGGTGTCCTCCGTAGGCCTCGGAGTGACACTTGCGTAAGATATGTTCCTGTTCATGCTCAGGTACACAACGTCTAATAACACCATCTACTCCTTCTTTATAAAGGTGTGGATCATCCCAAAAGTAATGCCTTAAATCATAGAAGAACTTTTTCTTTTGTTGGTATGTGAAACTAGGCGGTATAAATTTAGCAACAATGTAATTAGCATAATCAGCATACCATGGAGCATTACGTGAAGCATTTATGACAGCTAATTGTTCATCAGGAAAGCTATCATCAATAGGTAGTGGGTCATCAAGAACATTTCTAACCTAGACAAGTTGTCTGCTACAGGGTTGTCAGCACCCTTTCTATCAATAATATGCAAATCAAATTCTTGTAGCAGAAGAACCCATCTAATAAGTCTAGGTTTAGCATCTTTCTTTTCCATCAGGTACTTAATAGCAGCATGATCGGTGTGAACAGTTACTTTGGAATCAACAATATAAGGTCTGAACTTATCACAAGCAAACACAACCGCTAAAAATTCCTTTTCAGTAGTAGCATAATTTCTTTGAGCACTGTCTTGAGTTTTACTAGCATAATGAATAACATTTAGTTTCTTATCAACTCTTTGTCCTAGAACAGCACCAACAGCATAATCACTAGCATCACACATAATTTCAAAGGGTAGGTTCCAATCAGGTGGTTGAACAACAGGTGTGGAAATCAAGGCATTCTTAAGAATTTCAAATGCTTCTACACAATCATCATCAAAAACGAAGGGAACATCTTTTTGTAAGAGATTAGTGAGTGGCCTAGAAATCTTAGAGAAATCTTTAATAAACCTCCTATAGAAACCAGCATGACCAAGGAAACTTCTTATACCTCTGATATCCGTAGGGCACGGCATTTTTTCAATAGCATCAACTTTAGCTTTATCCACCTCAATACCTCTTTCGGAGATTTTGTGTCCCAAGACAATGCCCTCATTAACCATAAAGTGGCACTTTTCCCAATTCAAGACAAGATTAGTTTCTTCGCATCTCTGCAAAACTCGATCAAGGTTGCTCAAGCAATCATCAAAAGAAGTTCCGTAAACGGAAAAATCATCCATGAAAACCTCAAGAATCTTTTCACAAAAGTCAGAGAATATAGCCATCATACATCTTTGAAAGGTAGCAGGTGCATTGCATAAACCAAAAGGCATACGTCTATAAGCAAAGGTACCGAAAGGGCAAGTAAAAGTGGTTTTTTCTTGATCCTCTTTTGACACAGGTATTTGAGAGAAACCAGAGTAACCATCTAGAAAGCAAAAATGAGTATGTTTGGATAGTCTTTCTAGCATTTGATCAATAAAAGGTAGAGGGTAATGATCTTTCCTAGTAGCTTTATTTAATTTCCTAAAATCAATTACCATTCTATATCCTGTAACAATTCTTTGCGGGATCAATTCATTTTTATCATTAGGGACAACGGTGATACCTCCCTTCTTAGGGACACAATGAACGGGACTAACCCATCTACTATCAGCAACAGGATAAATTATACCTGCCTCCAGAAGCTTTAGTATTTCATTTCTTACCACTTCTTTCATCTTAGGATTCAACCGTCGTTGGTGATCAACAACTGGTTTAGCATCAGGCTCCATATTAATTTTATGCTGACATAGAGTGGGACTAATGCCCTTAAGATCATCCAGAGTATATCCAATAGCAGCACGGTGCTTCCTCAGAGTTTTCAATAATCTCTTTTCTTCATGCTCTGAAAGGTTAGCACTAATAATAACAGGATATATCTCCTTTTCATCAAGATAAGCATATTTCAAAGTATCGGGTAATTGTTTAAGCTCAAACACGGGATCACCCTTGGGTGGAGGAGGATCCCCAAGTATTTCAACAGGTAAGTTGTGTTTCAAAATAGGCTGCTGATCAAAGAAAATCCTATCTATTTCCTTCCTTTCATTCATATGCATATCATTTTCATGGTCTCGCAAATATTGTTCTAAGGGATCAGTAGGAGGCACAGCAGTAGAAGCAAGACCAATAATTTCATCTTTACTAGGCAATTCTTTGTCATGGGGTTGTCTACGAAATTTAGATAAATTGAACTCATGAGACACATCCCCAAAACTCACAATAACTGTTTCTTTCTCACAATCAATCCTAGCATTAACAGTATTCAAGAAGGGTCTACCAAATATAATGGGGCAAAAATCATCTTGTGGGGAACCAAGAACAAGAAAATCAGTAGGATACTTTATTTTCGCACACAAGGCTTCAACATCTCTAACAATCCCAATTGGTGCAATAGTATCTCTATTAGCCAGCTTAATGGTAACATCAATTTCCTCTAATTCAGCTGGTGCAATATCATTCATAATTTCTTTGTATAAGGAAAAGGGAATTGCACTCACGCTAGCACCCACATCACACAAGCCATGATAACAATGATCTCCTATTTTAACAGAAACAACAGGCACGCCAACAATAAGTCTATGTTTACCTTTAGTATCCGGTCTAGCAATTCTAGCAGCTTCATCACAGAAATGAATAACATGCCCATCAATATTATCAACCAAGAGATCTTTAACCATAGCAATACTAGGTTCAACTTTAATTTGTTCAGGGGGTGTAGGTGTTCTAGTACAACTCTTACGAACCATAGTTGAAGCTTTAGCATGTTCCTTTATTCTAACAGGGAAAGGTGGTTTCTCAATGTAAGCAGTAGGAATAACAGGATCAACATTATAAGTAATAGTTTCCTCTTCAACTTTAATAGGTTCAACTACTTTCACTTCAATGGGAGGATGATATTTAAACCACTTCTCCTTAGGGAGATCAACATGAGTAGCAAAAGATTCACAAAAAGAAGCTACTATCTCAGAGTCAAGTCCATATTTAGTGCTAAATTCACGAAAAGCATCGGTGTCTATAAAGGATTTAACACAATCAAACTTAAGGTTTATACCTGACTCCTTACCTTCGTCGAGTTCCCAATATTCAGAGTTGTATTTAATTCTTTCCAATAAGTCCCATTTGAATTCAATATCTTTCTTCATAAAATAACCAGAGCAAGAAGTATCGAGCATGGACCGATCATTATTAGAAAGCCGAGCATAAAAGTTCTGAATAATAATTTCTCTCAGGAGCTCATGATTGGGGCATGAATATAACATTGACTTAAGCCTCCCCCAAGCTTGAGCGATACTTTCTCCTTCACGAGGCCAAAAATTATAAATATAATTCCGATCACGATGAACCAGATGCATAGGATAAAACTTCTGATGAAATTCCAATTTCAATCGGTTGTAGTTCCATGATCCAATATCATCACATAGCCTATACCATGGCAATGCCTTCTCCTTCAAAGATAAAGGAAAGACCTTCTTCTTGACATCATCCTCGGGCAAACCTGGAAGCTTAAATAATCCACAAACTTCATCCACATAGATTAGATGCAAATTAGGATGTAGTGTTCCATCTCCTGCATAAGGATTAGCTAGCAGTTTCTCTATCATACCCAAGGGAATTTCATAATAAATATTTTCAGTAGGTGCAGTAGGTTGAGGAGCATCTCTTTGTGCTTCCGGTCGAGGTGAAGATACCCCGAACAAGCCCCTCAAAGGATTATTTTTCATAGTAACAAGTGACAGTAAATTTCAGCACAGTATATAAATTTTCCTTACCAAGTTCCACTCACCAGAGGCGCTTCACTCCCCGGCAACGGCGCCAGAAAAGAGTCTTGATGACCCACAAGTATAGGGGATCTATCGTAGTCCTTTCGATAAGTAAGAGTGTCGAACCCAACGAGGAGCAGAAGGAAATGACAAGCGGTTTTCAGTAAGGTATTCTCTGCAAGCACTGAAATTATCGGTAACAGATAGTTTTGTGATAGGATAATTCGTAACAGGTAGCAAGTAACAAGTGTCACAAAGGTGCAGCAAGTTGGCCCAATTAAGGACAGTATAACCGCACCTAATCCCTGCCCTCACAGCGATTTACATTTTCGGCCGTCCGTTTTTCAGATCTGGACGTCCCTGGCCGTCAGATTTGGTGTCTAAATGCGATCTGATCCGCGATCTAATTAAACTGGGCCACCTGTCCTGAGGGTTGCTGCTCCAGGGGCCAAAACGAAGGCCTCTCGTGCATTTGGGCCTTACCTGAGCCACCGGCCCAGTCGAAGGAGCGAGGCTTGCGAGCGCGAACGTGTGAGGTCCATCCAGTAGCGTACCTTTCCCGAACCCTAATCTCAATCCCCCGAACGGCGCGTACCTTGGCTGCATCGACCCCTCCAATCCCCCCATCGGTGCTGAGGGTAGCCATGCCGCATTGATTCCACTCGGAATCGAGCCGAAGAGAGGAGCTGCCGAGCAGTCGAGCGGTAAGGGGATGCGAAGCAGCCGAGCGGCCATGCGCGTCTCCCCGGCTGATGCGGAAATGGGATGCGAAGCGGATCCGCCGACAGTTGATGAGATCAGTAGATCTTTCGTTTCTCAAATCCATTAATGGTTGTTAAGGTGCACCATTTATCTGGCCGCTTGTCCGTGTGCGTACATAAGCTCTGCCCCTTGCACTTTCTCCTCCCCCAAATAATAATCTGGCAAATGCATCAGCACAATTTCCTCTTTATCATGTTATTCTATTTTGTTCGGATTTTACCTCGGATTGATGATCTATTTTTAATCTCAGTTCTCTACAGGTGCTATTCAGATACTAATTGATCGAATTTTTTTCAGAGAATTGGGGAAAGTTGGTTCTGGTATATTGGTTTGCCAGTGGAGGTTTGAGAATTGGAGAATTGGGGAAGATTTGTTCAATGAAGGTTGGTCACAAAGCCATCAATTCTCATGGGCTGTCATCATCCAGTGCTTTGCAAGGACACGGGGTGGTTCAAATGGGGGCGACATGCTATTGATTTTCACGCCCGCTATGTGCCCTTCCCCACACACCACCAGGCAAGATCCAAAGGTACTGAATCTCCGCCCCTCTACTGCTGCTCGTTGCCCTTCCGAGACTCGATTTTGTTCCTTAGTCCCCTCTGTTTGTATTTCCACCTTAATTTGCCTAAGGATATTAACATGACCCTTGTATGGGTTGATTTCCCAGGATGTGATGCTGCAAAATAAATGGCTAGGAGTATTCCAGGCCATCCATAAGTTATATGATGCTGCAGCAATGAACTATGGTTTTTAGAACTGAATTTGGTGCTATCGTTCTATCAATTATTTCATATGATGTTCTATGTGCTCATTTTTTAAATTCGCGCAAAGCAAACCTATTTGTTTTTTGAAAACAATTGGAAGTACATGACTATCAAGACTGGCAACAATCTTTCCAATACTAACAAATACTCAACTTTTCTATTACTAACAGATAAATATCTTGCTCCAGACCTCTATATATGTTGTAAATTCCAACCATTTTATCGTCAATGTTGACGGGCGTGATAACGTGGCCCAGGAGGGCTCCACCGTAGCAGCTACCTGCAGGCCAGATAAGAGCATGGCCACCAGAACGGATGTGGTTTGGCCATAGTGGTCGCGGGCGGTGGCTGTTGGTGCTTGTGATTTCCATCTTAGGTTGTGATCAGGACGGTCTTGTCTTCGGCGCACCTCTCTACCTACACGCATGCACACCCACGAATTAGATTCGCACATAATGTGAGAGTTCGGTCGGAACAAACAAGCATGAGGTGTGCACACAAGGCGCTCACACTTCATATGTCACACGAGCGTTTGTGTGTGTGCAATGCACAAGTACATATCTAGCTCATCGGGTGCATATGATGTGAAATAGCGCACATTAGGTCGCATTCTTCTCCTTTATCTGTATTCCCCTACTCAACTCCATTAGTTGCTTTCCTGATTTATTTCCATGACTTTGCTTATTGATTCTTATTATAAAAATAGTTAGAAATGCTTAGTTATGGGATTGACAGTGTTATGAGCTTCAGATTCATCAAGGTGTCAGAGCGAGCAACAACATTCTCCTGTATTTTATAGTGAAATGTATGATTCTTTCCTGCCATGATGCCCAGTTTGAACCTAGCTATTTGATGCTGTCATCTAATGCGTTATGTTAAGTTGTATCAACTAGACGGATTGCATCAATTCATAGTGTTTCATTCATTGCCGCTGTTTCAAGCAATATGTTAGATGTATTAATGTTTGGTGAGTGCCAATCCAGGAAGAGATGTATCCTAACATAGATGCCTGCCAGCTAGCTGGTTGGAAAAGTCAGTGACTGATCACTGATGGTGTAAAAATATTTGATAAGTGTCCCCTTTGTCCGTGATATGAGTAGTTATTTAAATAGCACACTTAGAAAATTTCAAAATAAGCATCCCCTAAGAAGGCTAGCTAACATGTAAAAGTACAAAGATAAATTGTCAGCTTTTGCTCTTCTTTGAAGGTTGGATTTTACCTCATTATATTTATTTTTTATTTAGTGTTGTTTCATGATAAAGAGTCTGTTCTAGAAAATGATAAAAGGGTAATCTGATTCATATGTAGCAGCTAAAAGAGGAGGTCTAAGAGGATTTTTGATAGAGTTGCAAATCTTGAAGGCATCTTGTGGGCTGCAACATGGTCCAAGAAATCTTCTAAACTACATTCTTTATAAAGAACTCAAAGTCGGCTATAATAAGTTGTAATGCAGCTTGTGAGGCATGAGTTTTTGGTCATGAGATTATTTTGATGTTCCAGCTTAGATGTTATATTCTTTTTATTCATGATCAAGACAAACAATGATGCGATTTAATATGTCCTTTATAATGTCCTTTTATTTTTTCAATTCATGTTAATGTTCATTATTAGTGTCATCTGATGGTTAAGTTTGGTAACAACATTATGGACGAGACATGAGAATTTGGGAGTATGTGACTGAATGGCCTTGAAAAATTCATCGGAAAAATATATAACTCTTGAGGGCTAACTTTCCTTATTTTAGCCTGGACTTATATTAGGGGAAAAACTTTCCTTGTTTTTGCTTGGACTTAGGGAAAAGAACCAATCAGGTTCCATGTGCCAAAGATAGCTTTCAGGGTTCCCTAAAAAAACTTCCAGGACAAATCTCATTGTACTTTCTTGTTCTTTGATTTCACAATAAATCAGGTTCCATATGCTAAAGATAGCTTCCAGGGCAATCCTTTTGTTTGCTTTGCTTCCAAAATCTATTTCTAATGTGATTGACGAGAAAGTCTCAATGAGACCAATACTCCTTTTAAACCTACATATACATGCACCCACAACTCACTACTACACGCCAGTTTATGCCTTCATTTTAATTATTACTATCTTCATATATTTTTGAAAATTCATATCAATATTGTGAAAATAGATGGGCGCGGCAACGCGCGCCATCAATGATCTAGTCCTTTTTTATAGTAAAGGACAAGCCTGGACAAACTCTTATATAAAGCAAAGCGCTCCCGAGGACACATGGGAATTACTGTCAAGCTAGTTTTCATCATGCTCATATGATTCGCGTTCGTTACTTTGATAATTTGATATGTGGGTGGACCGGTGCTTGGGTGCTGCCCTTACTTGGACAAGCCTCCCACTTATGATTTACCCCTCTCGCAAGCATCCGCAACTACGAAAGAAGAATTAAGATAAATCTAACCATAGCATTAAACGTGTGGATCCAAATCAGCCCCTTACGAAGCAACGCATAAACTAGGGTTTAAGCTTCTGTCACTCTAGCAACCCATCATCTACTTATTACTTCCCAATGCCTTCCTCTAGGCCCAAACAATGGTGAAGTGTCATGTAGTCGACGTTCACATAACACCACTAGAGGAGAGACAACATACATCTCATCAAAATATCGAACGAATACCAAATTCACATGATGACTTATAACAAGACTTATCCCATGCCCTCAGGAACAAACGTAACTACTCACAAAGCATATTCATGTTCATAATCAGAGGAGTATTAATTATCATTAAGGATCTGAACATATGATCTTCCACCAAGCAAACCAACTAGCATCAACTACGAGGAGTAATCAACACTACTAGCAACCCACAGGTATCAATCTGAGGTTTTGAGACAAAGATCGGATACAAGAGATGAACTAGGGTTTGGAGAGGAGATGGTGCTGGTGAAGATGTTGATGGAGATTGACCCCCTCTCGATGAGAGGATCGTTGGTGATGACGATGGCTTCGATTTCCCCTCCGGGAGGGAAGTTTCCCCGGCAGAACAGCTCCGCCGGAGCCCTAGATTGGTTCTGCCCAAGTTCCGCCTCGAGACGGCGACGCTTCACCCCGAAAGCTCTGTTATGATTTTTTCCAGGTCAAAACCCTCCATATAGCAGAAGATGGGCACCGGAGGCCTGCCAGGTGGGCCACAAGCCACAGGGGCGCGCCCAGGGGGGTAGGGCGCGCCCCCTGGCTTGTGACTGCCTGGTGGGTCCCCTCTGGTATTTCTTCCGCCCAGTATTTTTTATATATTCCAAAATAATTCTCCATAGATTTTTAGGACTTTTGGAGTTGTGCAGAATAGGTATCTCAGATTTGCAACCGACCTCGTCAGCTGCCTCAACTGCCATCAATGGCGATTGCCGCCATGTCTGAATCCTGTAGACGTTGGAACCGACCAATTCGGCCTAGAAAAACCTCTCCAAGCCTCCCCGGATCATCAACAATGCTTCCACAACATCAAGAGACCACCAGGGTGATTCACGAAGTCGTAGGGAGCCGTCTTCTTCCTCTCCGGTGAAACCCACCACCGCCTCAAATCTGAGTCCAACACCGCCCAGACCTCCCCGAATCCAAGTCCCCCGGAAATGGAACCACGCCACCTCCCTGCTTTGATTCCACCTCCCAATCTCAACCGGAGAGCTCTCTGGGCGAAAGCCCCAATTTGGCTCCGCTGATGTTCCTCGGAGAAGCTAGCCGTCGGCGATGTGGTGAACCCCGGTGGTCGAGGCATAGCTCTCCAGGTTCGTCTCGGTTGGCGGATCACGCCCGCAGGTTCAACTCGTCGAGCATAGCCTCTGCTCGCCGGCGCTGGCCGTCGGGATCCCGCCTCTGTCCGGCCGCGAGGGAGAGGACGCGAGCGACCAGCCAAGCCTGATTGGTGGACCGTGGGACCTAGCGTCAGTGACCCTCAGGTCACACGGCTCGTTTTAAGTGGAGACGACTTTCTGAAAGTATGTTTCCATTTCCCGAAAGCGTATTTCCATCGAACCATTTTCCTTTTTCTGTTTTAATACAAAATCAGATTTTGACCACAACTTTGACTGGACCTAGTTTTTAAACCATAACTCCAAATGAATTAATTTTTGTTCTGACATTCCTCATTTTTCATAGATTATTTTACTACTTGTTTCAAAAAAATAAAAACAACCTTTTTGTACTGTTTTGGAATTATGTGTTGATTGCAATATTTTGAAAATAGGAAAATGGATGGAAGATTATTTTACAAAATCATGGATTTTACTCAACACCTCTACATACCCAAGGCAAGCATCGTGAACACTTGATATGATGATCGCATGGTTGTTTGCTGGCTAGAATAATTTGATCATGATTATGATCATTCAAATAAAATTTGCATAAAGGTGTTCATACATGTGTGGATTCTTTAATAGAATTGTTTCCACTTAAACATGTAACATGTGTGGATGTAGTGTTGCTTTGTGCCACACATGGCTATACTTGTTTTGACTAATCTGCAGGAAAGATTGAGTCACAAGAAAAGTGACCGTGAAGCTAAAATATCGTGATGACAAGAATGGTCGGTGGTGGCATGTCGGGACATGCCAGGTGGTGACCCTGTTGGGTACTACCAAGTAAATATGTTGTGCTAACCATTGCAGGGAAAACTTAAACCTCATGAGTCGACCGTAGATTGAGTCTTTTTCCGGTAACCCCCGTACCTGATTCGTGCTGCCACTTGTGCCTGCCATAGGTAGGGTACGGTTCAGTAAGTCGTTAACCCCGTTCCTTGCACACACCATACAGAGAGGCCATAGGGAAAGATACCGGTGGCCCCTGGTAGGTATGTCACTTGGTCCAAGGGCATGGGTGTTCTGGTTTGACCAAGGGGGTAGCACTCCTGTTTGCGCACGTTATAAATATTGTGATCCCATGCTAATCGAGATTGGAGTCTCCCCACTTAGAGTTTTACTTAACAGTTGCCTTGGGTGATTCCAGGCATCGGGAAGTTAAGCTGGTGTGTGTTGGCTAGGTGTGTTTTCTGTTACAGTATACATGGATTGCACTAGCCCTTTCCATCAATTCGGACTTTTGGTTGCGTTGGCTAGTGCATGAAGCTTAACATGGTATCAGAGCTAAGGTCTTGAGTTCAAGTCCTGGCTTTCGCAATTTATTTAAAAAAATTGCGGGTAGCCCCTCTTTGTGTCCACGTAGAGGCCTCTTGAGTCATTGACTCATACGTGAGTTTCGCGTGCCGTCGCTCTCTTCCGGTTGCACGTGTTGACTTGTCTTCCCCGTCACACGTGAGAGGGGGTGTTACAGTATACGTGGATTGCACTAGCCCTTTCCATTAGTTCAGACTTTTGGTTGCGTTGGCTAGTGCATGAAGCTTAACATTTTCAACCCAAAGGCCGTGATCGGAATTAGTCAACGTCTCGGGTTTGACTAAAGAAATCCGTTACTCGTGGGTAAAGAGTACAACCTCTACAGAGTATAAAACCTATTCGAATAGCTGTGTCCACAGTTAAGGACTACAGTCTGGGATGGTCAAGTGTCGGTCTTAGTGTTGGTCTTCGAAGGAATCAATTAAACCAGGAAATTGATCATGAATTATGACGGATGATTATTATTGTTAATATATCACTACATGAACCAGCTTCTTTGCCGTCTGCCATGGCGGACGACAAAGGGCAAGACCACAGACGGCAAACACCTTTGTCGCCTGCTGGCTGACGGCCCCACTTTCAGCACTGAAAGTCACGGTAATCACCTACTTTGCCGTCTGCAAAACCATAGCGGACGACAAAGACCTTTGTTGTCCGCCTTCCTGACCTAGCTGACGGCACAACTCCTGGACGGCAAAGTATAGCTGTTAGCCCCGTTAGGTGGCTAACGGCAGACTTTGTCGTTCGCCCGCTGAGGGCAAACAAAATGTTGCCTTTGCTGTCTGCTTGTTACGTCAGCAGTCGTGTGGCTGCACGTCACAACTGCTCCATATTTGCCATCTACTGGCTCAGTCTTTGCCGTCAGCCAGGTGACGGCAAAATGACCAAATGGGTCAGACCTGTGCTCCCAGGTTGCATAGGTTGGTGCCACGTGGCACCTTTGCCGTCTGCCTACCGATGGCAAAGGGCTTTGCCGTTCGCTGGCAGACCGCAAAGTGCTTGTATTGCCACTTTTTCTGTCTGTTATCTTTTATTTCCCTGGATTTTCATAACACATATATGACTATATGATATATATCACACATATAAGATATATTTGGTCATCCATATATACATACATAGTTTCAAAAAGAAGCATAGGCCATGTATCCAACATCATCGTGAAATATTGAACAAGCTAGAGAACACATAGGCTATTAAAAGAACCAATACATACATAGTTTCACATTGTTCATCAATACAAATCAAAACAAAAACTAAACACTAGCAGTCCATCAATGCCAGCTTCCATGAAATGAATCAAATTTGCAAAAATGGGAGTAATTAAGAAAGTTAGAAGAAGAAGAATACTAGAAGAATAAGAAGAAGAAGAAGAAGAAAGAGAAGAAAAATAATAAGAAGAAAGAAAGAAGAAGAAGAAGAGAGAAGAAGAATAAGAATAAGAAGAAGGAGTAGAAGATGGAGAAAAAGAAAGAAGAAAAAAGATAGAATAAGAATATATTTTCTTCTTCTTCTCTCTTCTATCTTTTTATCCTTTTCCTTCTCATTCTTCTTCTTTTATTCTTTCTTTTTCTTCTCTTTCTTCTTCTATTCTTTCTTTTTCTCCTCTTCCTTGTTTTTCTTCTTCTTATTCCTTATTTGTGTCATTTTAGGGCTAACTTAGGTAATTATCCCATTTTAGAGCTAACTAAGCTTATTATGTCATTTTGGAGGAAAATAGGGTAAGTATAGGTCATTATTGAGATAACTTAGGTAATTATGCCATTATTGAGCTAACTTAGTTTATTATGTCATTTTGGTGGAAAACAAGTTAAGTATATGACATTTATGAGCTCGTATGCCGTTTTACCGAGAAGCTTGTGCAAGTAGAGTCGGTTTGTGGCATGACATGCTGTTTCCACGGCTTCTGCCCAAAAGTGTCTTGGCGTCTTGTATTCGTCAAGCATCGTTCTTGCCATCTCAATGAGCGTCCGGTTCTTCCTCTCAACAACTCCATTTTGTTGAGGTGTGTACGTAGCCGAGAACTCATGTGAGACACCTTCTTCGTCAAGGAAGGTATCCACATGGGTGTTCTTGAACTCCGATCCGTTATCGCTCCAAACCTTCTTGATCTTCACTTCAAACTGATTTTGCGCTTTGCGAGCGAAGTTCTTGAAGATCTTCTGAACCTGAGACTTATCATCAAGAAAGAATACCCACGTAAATCTGGAAAAATCATCAACTATAACTAGACCATAGGAATTTCCACCGAGGCTCTTATAAGCATTGGGACCAAAAAGATCCATATGAAGTAACTCGAGTGGTCTCCTAGTAGTCATGATATTTTTAACGGGATGACTTCCACCTACTTGCTTTCCGGCTTGACAAGCACTACAAAGTCTATCTTTGTTAAAGATAACATCTTTAACACCAAGTATATGATCACCTTTGATAAGCTTGTCTAAATTACGCATGCCAACATGTCCTAATCTTCTATGCCAAAGCCAACCTTTAGAAGATTTAGCAATTAAACAAGTGCGAGGTTTGGATCTCTTAGTGAAGTCAACAAAGTATAGATCACCTCTACGGAAACCGGTAAAGACCATTTTATGATTATCTTGACGAAACACTTGGCAATCTACTTTCGTGAATAGCACATTAAAACCAAAGTCGGCAAGTCTAGATACGGAAAGAAGATTGTAGCCAAGAGATTCAACAAGCATAACATTTTGGATAGAGCTATCATGGGATATGGCCACCTTACCAAGACCAAGTACCTTACCCTTGGAGTTGTCTCCAAACGTTACGTACCTTCGCGGTCCATGGTTTGGTGTGATCTCTTCAAACATCTCTCTATCTCCGGTCATATGATCGGTACATCCGCTATCGAGAATCCACTCTTTTCCTCCGGACATGTAATCCTTGAAGTTTGCCATGAGACTTAGATTCTTCATGATCTTCTCATACTCGATGTCGAACAACTCATCTTCATCATAGTGGCCATGTTCCACATTGTCATCATCAAGTGGGAAATCCTCGTCATAAAGAACAAGAGATTCGTTAGGATGGTGATCATGACAATGTTCAAGCTTATGAATGCGAAGGGCTTCTATAATGATGTTATTTATAGTTGTGACATCTCCTTTAGCACGCATGAGGTCTCTAAGCTCAAATAGACAATCATCAAATTTATGATCACTAGGCGTCATTTTGTGAAAGGCAATAGTTTTATGAAGAATTTCATCAAGATTACTCAATGAATAATTTGGATATCGTTTCTCCAAATCATTCCACAAAGTGTAAGCACATGCAAAATTCTTCATTTGATTAAGCACATTTCTAGGCAATGCTCTAACAATGAGATTAACAGTTCTAAGATTGCATAGCATATCAACTTCCTCTTCGTGTGTGGGATGCAAAGAATCAATGGGAGGCACATAGGGGCACATAACATATTTGCTCAATTGAAATTCATTAAACAGCTCAAGCATCAAGGTTTTCCATTGACTATAGTACTCTCCATCAAGAATAGGCACTCTATAGCTCAAACTCCCTATACTAGACACATCCATCTTCCTCCTCGGTGATTAAACCAAAGCAATGGAGACCAAAGCTCTGATACCAATTGAGGGATTACTAGAAGAGTGTCTAGAGGGGGGGGGGGTGAATAGACTACTAGCAGGAATTTAAAACCTAACCTTTTCCCAAATTAATTGGTTGGCAGATTTTAGCATTTTAGCAAGCATAGCAAATCTAACAGCCCTACACATGCATGTCAACAAATATGGCAGCGGAAAGTAAAGACATTGCACATGAAGTAAAGAGTAGAGATATGGAGATCAAACGCAATTGGAGACGCATGGATTTTTTCCCGTGGTTCCGATAGGTGGCGCTATCGTACATCCACGTTTATGGAGTCTTCAACCCACGGAGGGTAACGGTCGCGAGAGTCCACGGAGGGCTCCACCCATAAGGGTCCACGAAGTAGCAACCTTGACTATTCCATAACGGCTTCCGTCCACGAAGGACTAGCCTCACTATGGGTAGATCTTCACGAAGTAGGCGATCTCCTTGCCCTTACAAACTTCTTGGTTCACTCCACAACACGCAGTAGGAGGCTCCCAAGCGACACCTAACCAATCTAGGAGGCACCACCCTCCAAAAGGTAATAGGCTCGGTAATGACGATGAACTCCTTGCTCTTGTGCTTCAAGATGATAGACTCCTCAACACACAATCACTCTCTCACAGATTTGGCTTGGTAGAAGAGATGGGATTGGTGGAAAGCAACTTGGGGAGGCTAGAAATCAAGATCCATATGGTTGGAGTGGAAGATCTTGACCTCAACACAAGACTAGGTGGTTCTCTCTCAGAAAACTGGATGGGGCAAGTATGGAATAGTTCTGAGTGCTTCTCTTTCGAGTAGGTGGTGGTGAAGGGGTATATATAGGCATCCCCAAAAATCCAACCGTTACACACAAAATGACCAACTCGGTGACACCAATGTGTTAATCTCGGTGGTACCGAAGTGACCAAAAGGTGGCAACTTTTGAATCTCGGTGAGACCGATATAGGAAACTCGGTTGCACCGATAAGGTGACCAACGGTCAGATTTCCAATCTCGGTGACGCCGATCCAACATTCTTGGTGGGACCGAAAATGTGAATTTGCGTAACAGAAAGTTGGCAACCTAAACTCGGTGGCACCGGTATGGAATCGGTTGTACCGAAGTGGCTAGGGTTTGGCTGAGTCTGTCTGGGGCTTGGAATCGGTGGCACCGGGATGGGAATGTTGGTTGCACCGATTTTGAGTGTTAGGCTTTGGACAGACTTTGGTGGGAGAGTTTGTGGATGTTTTTGGCGACTATCACTTGTGCACGTATGAGCATATTGTTCACCAATCAAAACTTTACCCCCTTTTAATAGTATTGCCTTTCCTATGGACTCAAAGTGATTTCTCACAAATATAAAATGTAGAGTCCTCTTGCTTGAAGCTTTGCCAACCTATTTCCTTGCAACTTGGGGTGTCTCCACAATCTCCTTTTGCCAGCCCTCTCTATGGACTATATCTGAAATACACTAGGTAAAGGTGTTAGTCCAAGAGACAATGTATGTTGTCATGAATTATCAAAACCACCAAGGGAGCATGTTGTGCTTTCAATCTCCCCCTTTTTGGTAATTGATGACAACATACAATCAAAGCTTCAAATAAAGATATGCATGGATATAATGACGACTTTGAGAGACACATGACTTAGATTTGCTCCCCCTAAATGTGTGTAGTCCTTTAAAGGATAGTTGCTTTGGAATGCATGGACACACGTAGGGATGAAGGGATAAAAAGTCATGTATATCTTGGCTATATGCATCAAATATATATGAATGAGATGCATCCTTGTTCAAGACTTCACTCTTGCAAACAATATGTGCAAGAAGCAAGAGATCATCTTGACCAAGGATGTGATGCATATACTTACCTTGAGTTCTTGAGCATTCTAGTAGTAGAAACACACTTGAGAAAACAATGTTAGGAAACACAAGAGTATTCTACCAAACAACAAGGCAATAGAACTCAAAAGTAAGCACTATATCTTGGTACTTTTAGATATGGAGAACATATAGAAAATAGCATTTCTTAAGATTGATATGTCTCCAAGATCATTTAGAAATTTCTCCCCTTAGATATGAAAGTAGTAGTTCATCCTCTCCCCCTGAAACTTAGCGTGTAGATATTGGGATTGGATAGGGTGAGAAAGGTAAACTTCCAAATTTGTCTTCTCCTCCTACTTTGATACTCTCCCCTTGTTTAGGTAAGTATGAATATTGAAATTGGCTCTCCCCCTTGATCATACCTCCCCCTTTGCATAAGCATGTATCTCCCCTTTAGCATGAAGCTTTGTTCTTCTCCCCCTTTGGCATTAATTTCCAAAAAGGTCAAAAATAGGGATAGATACTGGGATCATTGACTGAGAAGGGATCCTTGAGAACAAGGGTCACTGCATGTAGGATTCATGAGAACTGAGGGAATCATGGAAAATAGTTTCTCTCCCTTTGAGATGTTGTAAGACTTTGTTATTCTCCCCCTTCTTCCGTTAAGATAGGAATCCTCGAATAATAAAAAAAATTCTCCCTAAGTTCAGCTTTGTTCTTCTCCCCCTTTTTTTATTATAAAAGTGGGATCATCGAAGTAACAGAATTATTGCTAGCTAGAGAGATCACAAAGGAAACAGAGAATTGAAAAAGAACGCAAAAGAGAAAAAGAAACAAATCGGTGACTCCGAGACAGATACACCAGTGGTACCGAGATTTTATGGTGCAGTTAATCTGCAATGTCGGTAGAACCAAGATATCTGAGTCGGCGGCTCCGAAAGAGAAACCAAGTTTCTGTTTTCACAGAGTCAAGAGAAATATTTTCAAGGAAATATGAAGTTTTTACAAAGGACATCAACTAGAGAAGATTGGAGTGGTTATGAGAAATCATGCAATAGAGAGCAAACCACACCAGATTCTTAACTAGATGATGGGCGGTGACTAGGTCACCTATATTAGAGTACATTGACTCAGGAGTCAAGCAAGAATACTTGATCATAGGTCATACTCTACGTTAAGCTCAGAATGGGGTTACCATTTTTCGATTAAGCATTTTAATGTCTTCATATCACTTGAGTTGCTTTACCTCATAACTTGGAGTAAAGCCTTTTCAAGGATATGAGTACATACCTTTGAGTGATGTTGATGACGTAGCTTGTAGATGAACTTGTTGAGGATGCTCGAGGTTGATGAAGATCATCTTGAGTTTTGGAGCAATCCTTCTTGTTTTAGTACACTTGTTACCTACAAGGGTTAGTCATGCAAGGAAGGCAATAAATATATCCATTTGACATGATACCAAATTAAGAATTGTGAATGTATGTCAAGGATATGGTTGAGTGGTCTTCTTCCTTCCATCATCAAGAGGGGATGTGGATACTTGGTAATGACAAGATTGCTTATGATTTGAGTTGAGGGCAATCTTGTGGAATAAAAATCTTCCAAGTACCTACAAACGGTTAGATGCAATACAAGGGAGCATAGAATTCCATGGCATAAGACAACATGTTAAGAGCAACATGGGAATATCAAGAAAGCTCATGCCCTTGCAAGCATCCGAGCGAGTCTAGCTCAAGTTTGAAGCATCAATGATGTTCAACTCACTCCTCAAGTGACAAAACGTCTTCTCATCAAGCGGTTTCGTAAAGATATCGGCCAATTGCTTGTTAGTGCGAACATGCTTAAGATTAATATCTCCTTTGGCAACATGATCACGAATGAAATGATGTCTAACTTGAATATGTTTAGTTCGAGAATGTTGCACGGGATTATGACCAATTTTAATAGCACTTTCATTGTCACAAAGTAATGGAACATTTTTAACATGAATTCCATAATCCTTGAGAGTTTGTGTCATCCATAGTAATTGCGCACAACAAGATCCAGCAGCAATGTATTCAGCTTCGGCAGTAGATAAAGATACCGAGTTTTGTTTCTTGGAGGACCAAGATACAAGAGATCTACCCAAAAATTGACAAGTACCCGAGGTGGATTTTCTATCAACCTTGTCACCGGCATAGTCCGAATCGGAATAGCCAACAAGGTTAAAGGAAGATCCCTTGGGATACCAAATGCCAAAGTTTGGTGTTTGTATCAAATATCTCACAATACATTTCACGGCCAAAAGATGACACTCTTTAGGTGCAGCTTGATATCTAGCACACATGCAAACACTAAGCATAATATCGGGACGAGATGCACATAGATATAGCAGAGAACCAATCATAGATCGATAAACCTTTTGATCAACCGGTTCATCCTCTCTAGGAAGGTCAACGTGTCCACTAGTAGGCATGGGGGTTTTCATACCTTTGCACTCCTGCATGTTGAACTTCTTGATCAAGTCCTTGGTATACTTAGTTTGAGATATGAAAGTTCCTTCTCTTGATTGCTTGATTTGCAAGCCAAGAAAGAATTTCAGCTCACACATCATAGACATCTCATACTTTTCGAACATCAACCTTCCAAATCTTTCACTAAATTGAGGGTTAGTGGAGCCAAAGATAATATCATCCACATAGATTTGGCACACAAATAATTCACCAGTAACTCTCTTAGTGAACAAGGTTGCATCAATTTTACCAATTTCAAAACCTTTTTCAAGAAGAAACTTCGTTAAGCATTTGTACCAAGCACGAGGGGCTTGCTTAAGACCATAAAGAGCTTTACGAAGCTTGTAAACATGATTAGGTTTCTTAGGATTTACAAAACCAGGTGGTTGCTTAACATAAACTTCTTCTTCAATTTCACCATTTAAAAAGGCACTTTTAATTTCCATTTGATAAAGCGTGATATCATGGTGATTAGCATAAGCAAGAAGAATGCGAATAGCTTCAAGTCTAGCGACGGGGGCATAAGTCTCACCGTAGTCCATACCTTCGACTTGCGTATATCCTTGGGCTACGAGACGAGCCTTGTTCCGTACAACTTGACCGTCTTCATCTTGCTTGTTTCGAAACACCCATTTGGTTCCGATGATGTTGTGCTCATCCTCGGGCTTCTCCACAAGTGTCCACACTTCGTTCCTTTCGAAGTTGTGAAGCTCTTCATGCATCGCGTTCACCCAATCAGCATCTTCAAGAGCTTGTTCTACCTTCAAGGGCTCAATGCTAGAGATGAAAGAATAATGCTCACAAAAGTTAGCTAGACGAGTTTTAGAGCGAGTGATTCTCCCGGTTTGGATGTCACCAAAGATTTGGTTTAGGGGATGATTCTTGGTCACTTGTGCTCGAACTCGGGTCAGCTTCCGATTGTTGGTTGGTGGAGCTTCTTCTTCATCATCATCTCCTTCATCTTCGTTGTTGTTGAAGGTGTCGTTCCCTTGAGGTGGTGGTGAAGGAGGTTGTGGTGGATCTTCATGATGCACTTCCTCCTCTTCATCATCTTTTCGTGTACCGCTTGTGGATGCCTCCATGTCATATTGTGGTTCACCTTGACGTGAAGTAGGGGCTTCCACTTGAGTTGATGAAGTACTTTCCTTCACCTCCATGGGACGAATCTTGCCGATGGGCAAATCTTGGATAGCTTCCGAAGGGTCCTTATCACCTACATCATTTGGCAATTGTTCGACTTGCGAACCATTACATTCATCAAACTTCACATCTACCGTCTCTTCAACTTTTCGAGTGAAGTTGTTGTAGACACGGTAAGTGTGAGAGTTCGATCCGTAACCAAGTAGGAATCCTTCATGAGATTTAGGAGCAAATTTAGTACGACGATGCTTATCAAGAATGTAGCACTTTGAGCCGAATACCCGAAAGTATCCAACTTGGGGTTTGTTACCGGTGAGTAGCTCGTATGCCGTTTTACCGAGAAGCTTGTGCAAGTAGAGTCGGTTTGTGGCATGACATGCTGTTTCCACGGCTTCTGCCCAAAAGTGTCTTGGCGTCTTGTATTCGTCAAGCATCGTTCTTGCCATCTCAATGAGCGTCCGGTTCTTCCTCTCAACAACTCCATTTTGTTGAGGCGTGTACGTAGCCGAGAACTCATGTGAGACACCTTCTTCGTCAAGGAAGGTATCCACATGGGTGTTCTTGAACTCCGATCCGTTATCGCTCCAAACCTTCTTGATCTTCACTTCAAACTGATTTTGCGCTTTGCGAGCGAAGTTCTTGAAGATCTTCTGAACCTGAGACTTATCATCAAGAAAGAATACCCACGTAAATCTGGAAAAATCATCAACTATAACTAGACCATAGGAATTTCCACCGAGGCTCTTGTAAGCATTGGGACCAAAAAGATCCATATGAAGTAACTCGAGTGGTCTCCTAGTAGTCATGATATTTTTAATGGGATGACTTCCACCTACTTGCTTTCCGGCTTGACAAGCACTACAAAGTCTATCTTTGTCAAAGATAACATCTTTAACACCAAGTATATGATCACCTTTGATAAGCTTGTCTAAATTACGCATGCCAACATGTCCTAATCTTCTATGCCAAAGCAAACCTTTAGAAGATTTAGCAATTAAACAAGTGCGAGGTTTGGATCTCTTAGTGAAGTCAACAATGTATAGATCACCTCTACGGAAACCGGTAAAGACCATTTTATGATTATCTTGACGAAACACTTGGCAATCTACTTTCGTGAATAACACATTAAAACCAAAGTCGGCAAGTCTAGATACGGAAAGAAGATTGTAGCCAGGAGATTCAACAGGCATAACATTTTGGATAGAGCTATCATGGGATATGGCCACCTTACCAAGACCAAGTACCTTACCCTTGGAGTTGTCTCCAAACGTTACGTACCTTCGCGGTCCATGGTTTGGTGTGATCTCTTCAAACATCTCTCTATCTCCGGTCATATGATCGGTACATCCGCTATCGAGAATCCACTCTTTTCCTCCGAACATGTAATCCTTGAAGTTTGCCATGAGACTTAGATTCTTCATGATCTTCTCATACTCCATGTCGAACAACTCATCTTCATCATAGTGGCCATGTTCCACATTGTCATCATCAAGTGGGAAATCCTCGTCATAAAGAACAAGAGATTCGTTAGGATGGTGATCATGACAATGTTCAAGCTTATGAATGCGAAGGGCTTCTATAATGATGTTATTTATAGTTGTGACATCTCCTTTAGCACGCATGAGGTCTCTAAGCTCAAATAGACAATCATCAAATTTAGGATCACTAGGCGTCATTTTGTGAAAGGCAATAGTTTTATGAAGAATTTCATCAAGATTACTCAATGAATAATTTGGATATCGTTTCTCCAAATCATTCCACAAAGTGTAAGCACATGCAAAATTCTTCATTTGATTAAGCAAATTTCTAGGCAATGCTCTAACAATGAGATTAACAGTTCTAAGATTGCATAGCATATCAACTTCCTCTTCATGTGTGGGATGCAAAGAATCAATGGGAGGCACATAGGGGCACATAACATATTTGCTCAATTGAAATTCATTAAACAGCTCAAGCATCAAGGTTTTCCATTGACTATAGTACTCTCCATCAAGAATAGGCACTCTACAGCTCAAACTCCCTATACTAGACACATCCATCTTCCTCCTCGGTGATTAAACCGAAGCAATGGAGACCAAACCTCTGATACCAATTGAGGGATCACTAGAAGAGTGTCTAGAGGGGGGGGGGGTGAATAGACGACTAGCAGGAATTTAAAACCTAACCTTTTCCCAAATTAATTGGTTGGCAGATTTTAGCATTTTAGCAAGCATAGCAAATCTAACAGCCCTACACATGCATGTCAACAAATATGGCAGCGGAAAGTAAAGACATTGCACATGAAGTAAAGAGTAGAGATATGGAGATCAAACGCAATTGGAGACGCATGGATTATGTCCCATGGTTCCGATAGGTGGCGCTATCGTACATCCACGTTTATGGAGTCTTCAACCCACGGAGGGTAACGGTCGCGAGAGTCCACGGAGGGCTCCACCCATAAGGTCCACGAAGTAGCAACCTTGACTATTCCATAACGGCTTCCGTCCACGAAGGACTAGCCTCACTCTGGGTAGATCTTCACGAAGTAGGCGATCTCCTTGCCCTTACAAACTTCTTGGTTCACTCCACAACACGCAGTAGGAGGCTCCCAAGCGACACCTAACCAATCTAGGAGGCACCACCCTCCAAAAGGTAATAGGCTCGGTAATGACGATGAACTCCTTGCTCTTGTGCTTCAAGATGATAGACTCCTCAACACACAATCACTCTCTCACAGATTTGGCTTGGTAGAAGAGATGGGATTGGTGGAAAGCAACTTGGGGAGGCTAGAAATCAAGATCCATATGGTTGGAGTGGAAGATCTTGACCTCAACACAAGACTAGGTGGTTCTCTCTCAGAAAACTGGATGGGGCAAGTATGGAATAGTTCTGAGTGCTTCTCTTTCGAGTAGGTGGTGGTGAAGGGGTATATATAGGCATCCCCAAAAATCCAACCGTTACACACAAAATGACCAACTCGGTGACACCGATGTGTTAATCTCGGTGGTACTGAAGTGACCAAAAGGTGGCAACTTTTGAATCTCGGTGAGACCGATATAGGAAACTCGGTTGCACCGATAAGGTGACCAACGGTCAGATTTCCAATCTCGGTGACGCCGATCCAACATTCTCGGTGGGACCGAAAATGTGAATTTGCGTAACAGAAAGTTGGCAACCTAAACTCGGTGGCACCGGTATGGAATCGGTTGCACCGAAGTGGCTAGGGTTTGGCTGAGTCTGTCTGGGGCTTGGAATCGGTGGCACCGGGATGTGAATGTTGGTTGCACCGATTTTGAGTGTTAGGCTTTGGACAGACTTTGGTGGGAGAGTTTGTGGATGTTTTTGGCGACTATCACTTGTGCACGTATGAGCATATTGTTCACCAATCAAAAATTTACCCCCTTTTAATAGTATTGGCTTTCCTATGGACTCAAAGTGATTTCTCACAAATATAAAATGTAGAGTCCTCTTGCTTGAAGCTTTGCCAACCTATTTCCTTGCAACTTGGGGTGTCTCCACAATCTCCTTTTGCCAGCCCTCTCTATGGACTATATCTGAAATACACTAGGTAAAGGTGTTAGTCCAAGAGACAATGTATGTTGTCATGAATTATCAAAACCACCAAGGGAGCATGTTGTGCTTTCAAAAGGAGGCAAGGGCGTACGCGGGTTCCCGAGGCGTCCCACCAAAGGTTTCCATTCTGGTGTAACAAGACCAGGCCAACGGGCTCGGCAGGACGGATGTCACCACCAAGCCCACCTCCGCGTCACTGCCAGCTACTTTGTAGGCGAAGACCACCTTTCGTCAGGATAAGATGTACCTCCTGTCCCCTTTCGAATTTGGCCGTTGTGGGATCCCTTCCCGCCAATGCGATAAGGGAAGAGGACCCGGGCTATTATAAATAGAGACTAGGCTGCGCCATAGAGGAGGACGGATCCAAAAACCACCCGAGCACCCTTGCGAGGTTGCTCTCCATTGTACCAGTTCATCCAAAAACCTCCTCGTAAGGCAATCCACCAAAGGCAGGAGTAGGGTTTTACGCTTCGCAGCGGCCCGAACCTGGGTAAATCTGCGTGCTAGTCTTCTTCCCGTGATTGAGTGAGTTGATTCGGCTAGGCTGTGGAGCTGTGAGCTTGAGGCCAAACCGGTGGGGATCTTCGCACACGCCCCTGAGTTCAAACCTCTTTGGGTTTTGCGGAGCCTGAAATCCGACAGTTATTATGCAATTTTTGACCTAACTAAGCTAATTATGTCATAAATGAACTAAATAAGCTAATTATGTCATTTTGGAGGATAATTAACTAAGTATGTCTTTTTTGGGGTAAATAAGCTAAGTATGTGGCATATTAGGGCTAATTAGCATGTACGAAGCTAAGTATGCATTTGTTAAGCAAAACACTAGAAACTTACCGTCGTCGTCATCACGGAGGTGAAGCACCGGGGTTGCTCGGGCCAGTTTCACCTGGAGAAGGATGCCCTGGAGAAGGGTTGTGCGATGCGGCTTGGGAGTTATGCTGCACCAAAGATCATTTGCAATGTCTCGTTACCATGATGACACTCAAATGTTAAGACTAGTAACTAATGTCCATTCAAATGAAACTCACCGTTCCCACCGGAGTAATGACTGGCATCGGCGGGTGGGTTTGACCGGTCTTCTCGCACACAGAATGCACATTTGGTTTTGACGAGAAGTCATATTAGTTAGTAATGAAACGAACATTACGTGCATGATTTGGCTAATATGCAGAAGAAACTTACCACGAGGAGCTCCTACATGGCCCGGTGAGCCGCCTCATTTCGTGCCCTCTCCTCCTCCAACAGCCTAGCCGTCTTCTCCTCCGTGGCCAGTTCCTTCTCCGCCGCACCCGGTCCCTCTCCTCCAGAAGCGCCTGGGTTGTCGCTCTCTCTTTCTTAAGAGTAGCTTGCAACACCACTCCTCGTTAGCATTGTAATCATCGATGGCCGCACACACACAATGTAATGGAGGAAAGATATCTGAGTCCGTATAACTAACCTCGATGGCGAGATCGACTGGCCATGGACGAGTCCTTATCTCAGGACAGGAGCTCGTTTGGCGCGCCTTGATCTCCGGGAGAGTGAGAGGACAACGTATCAATCCATCTCCAATGGCTAGCGAGCCATGGGGCCTCCCGCCACCAGCTATCATCACCAGCTCTGGATCAATAGGATGCTGGCTCAGGTTATAGTCCTCCCCTTTCCTCGCCTTCGCCTCCCCGTTGTACCTCACGAGCTTGTGGTGGGAGGAGATGTTGGTGATCTTTTCTGGATGATCGAGGTCAAACTCAGAGAATGCCTTGGCCTTCTTGTACGAGGCAGTATGGGCCATGGCATAGAGGTCGTACACCTGTGGCACCTCCGTGTTATTGTGTCGCGCCTAAAAGAGAGGAACAAAGTATTAGTAAAGGGCTCAATCTAGCATTAAGAATGAATTGCACGAATCATGAAGCAAACCACATACCCAGTTCCTCCCAAACTGAAATAAGTTGGCGCTTCCTTGATGGTGTGGCACACCAACCATTTGGGCACGCCGGTCCTTCGCATTGTCGTGGACGGCTCACCAGTGGTCTGTGCACCACTCATCCCTCAACACCTCCCAACAATCCATCTTATCTGCATACCATCTCAGGGGCACCTAAGTTGGTAAAGAGAAATTTCAGCGCTACGCCTACGAATCAAATCAATGAAACTAAGTACAAGGCCTTAAGAATAGGTAATTACCTTCATGTATCGATGCTTCTTCAGAAGCTTTTCATGCCACGACGGCTTGTCCTTCTTAATACCACGCGCGACGTAGTAGTCTCGAACAGCCCACGGCCGAGCCTCGTGCCGTAAGTTTTGTAATAGGCGCTTGCACTCGGTATCGATAACCTTTGCCGCGTCCTCCTCGTATCCCCCTCACACCTGTAGAAGGTGTGCAATCAAACGAGACAACACTGATTAGTACAATAACTAGCTATTGTTAATTTTTAATTGTGTAAAGGAGAAATTACCCAAAAGTTGTTGATCACCATCTCGGCCCTCGTGTGGCACAAGACACCGTCAATCATCTCCTCCGACGGGGCCTGGGCAGCCTTGTAGTGCTCCCAGCTCAATCATAGCTATGGAAGCTGTCCCTCACCGGGCAACGTGACAAACCTTGGGAAATTTTGCCGGCAAAGCACACCAAGGACGGTGTTGGGCCTGCGGACTCCAATGGCGTGATGCCAACCCTTGTAGTATGATAAGGCCAACGCATTAGATATTTGAAGAAACATGAAGGCAAAAGGTACAAAAAGAGTAAATGCACTTCTCCCCATCAGGCCTAATCACCAGCCTCTGCTCGCGGGTGGCCGGCAAGGGCGGGAGCCGTGTACCACCACGCTGGTACACGGTGACCCCCTCAACCACCTCACCCTCACTATCAGTAAACTGATCCCCACCACCATCAGCGTGGCCACTCGGCCCCTGAGACGGATCCGGCCAGGTACTCCATCCGGAAGTCTCCTGGGATGTAGCCCCATCCGGAGTCTCGTGGGCCGAAGCATCTGGGACCGAAGTCTCGTGGGCCGAAGCCTCTGGGGCCAGAGTCTCGTGGGACGAAGGCCCGTCGACCCGAGTCTCGTGGGCCGAAGGTCCATCGACCCGAGGCTCGTGGTCCAGAGTCCCCGTAGCCTCCACCTCAGACGGGTCCACCCTAGCAGTCCTGTGCTCGAGTGAATGAGCTGGGGGTGGCGGCAAGGAAGGAGTAGCAGTCCACCTACCTCTCCCATGGCCATGTCCTGTACCTCTCTTCTTCCCTCACCGACCTCCTCTCCTGGTGGGCAACGACGCCGACGAAGAAGCGCCCACCGATGTCCCCATACTGTCTATCAATGCTCTCCGGAGAGATTGGCGTGGAATGGAAGTAGCCCTCCCATGGGCCACCGCCCGCTCTGGACCCGCGCCCACCATCTTTCAACACCTGCCATGACAAAGAGTAAACGAAATTAGTACAACATAAAGAAACCGAATACTTGACATTAATAATAATATGTACATAATTAAAGTTGGGATGCATACAAACTAATAATAGTCCAGATCATCCATATATGCTACGGGATCAATAAATGCATCATCATCATCATCACTATCACGCGTGTCATCATGAATGACGTGCTCATCGGGTTCAGCGGCATCAACATGTGGAAGGCCTTTTTGCAATCGGTCAAGCATTGACAGGTCATCCGCAACAGTAACCTCTTCTTCTTTCGACTCTTCTTGTTCCGGCTCAGGGGTGAAGTCAGATTCACTGTCGATGTCTACTTCCATGTTCTGGGGTAAAGTAGAGTGGTTCTTGAAACATTTTTTGTAAATACGTGTTTCTTGGAAGAATTCTCCTTCATATGTGTCTGGGTTAATGTGAGGTTCATAATCCTCTTCATTGGGGGAGGTGGTCTAGCATGTGGCGGAACTTCATAAACGACATCCCAACCATTCAGATTTTTATCAGTTTGGCAGGCCCACGGTAGATAGAAAACTTGGGTTGCCTGTTGAGCCGTAATATAAACATCGGGAACATCTAAATGGGTGCTTTGTTTGATTTGGACTAGTCCTATATGTTCATGAGTCCTTCTAGTCTCCTTCGTCTAGAACCAATAACATTTGAAGACTACGACGTTCGGTGGGTTTTCACCATAGAATAGAAGTTCATAAATTGCTTCAACTCTTCCATATTACTTGGTAGACACCACAATTTGTAGATTTTCGGTCGGCCATAGATTGCTCTTTGCCAAAGGTACGAAAGCGATACCCGTTGATGTCGTATTTCTCAAATGAACGGACCTTATAGTCAAAACCATTAGCGGCTTGTCTCAATTCGGCGTCCATAGACACTGAATTAGCCTACAAGTTTAATACGAAATGATAGTTGCATTAGCCGCAAATTAGACCAAGAAATGAAATGGTCTATTAATGGTAATTACTTTTTGTTTGAACCAAGAGATGGAACCGGGATAGCCGCCTCCATGCTTTCCCAGAAGCTCATACTCTTCGATGGAATCCTTTTGGATCACCACTCCATCCGAGAATTTGGCGACGTATCGACTGTATCAAATATCCGGGAATAAGAGTAGTTCAAAGAAATCAGAAGTTGCAAAACAATGTACTGAGAACTTACTCGATATACGGCCGCACTTCTGTTAGGTTGTTGAAGATATACAACGAAATGGTCCACCATTCTTCGACATCCAACACCATTGGTTTCCAAGCACCGGCTGGTGCGAGCTTTCCTTTGAATATGCTGAGGTTGGATCCACCTTTTCTAGGGTCGTCAGCATTGTACCGAGGCTTCGGATTATGCAAATGACGATTTTTGGCTTCGTAGTGTGCTGTCGCGAAGTTTGCCGCCTCCTCAGTAATGAATGCCTCGGCCATCGATGCTTCAATTCTACATTTATTTTTACATTTTGCTCGAAGCATCTTCTGCATCCTCTCAGTTGCATAGCACCAATGATTTTGCATGCCCCCCAATCTTGGCTCGGTCAGGGGATGTAAAATCAAATGCTGCATTGGATTAAAGAAGCCTGGTAGAAAGATCTTCTCTAACTTGCAGAGCAACTCCGGCGCCAACTTTTCCATGTCATCTGGCACGCCAGGTGATATTTCTTTCGCACAAAGAACATGGAAGAAATAGCTCAGCTCTGCCAGTACTAGCCATTCAGCCTTAGGGATAAAGCCACGCAACATCACCGGCATTACCCGCTCAAGCCATATGTGCCAATCATGACTCTTGAGACCAAATATTTTCAATTTTTCAAGACTTGCTCCCCTCTTTAGATTCGTTGCATACCATCGGGGAACAACAAGTGCATTTTCACCCACAAGATAATTTCCCTCATAGCTCCCCTTGCATGATTGAACCAGGCCTTTGGCTTCAACCAGTTCTGCTTTCCTTTCGGTTGTCGCATGTTCTGTAACAGTCTATCACATAGAGTCTGCTGATCAACTCTAGCCTTAGGATTATCCTTTGACTTCCCCTCTATGGCGAACGATGTACCAAAAAGGGCCTCTCCGATATTCTTTTCAATGTGCATCACGTCGATGTTGTGTGGAAGAAGGAGGTTTTTGAAGTAAGGCAGATCCCACAAGCATGTCTTGTCCAGGCATGTTCCGAATTGTACCCCTTGAAATACCCTGGACGCTCTGGATCAGGCTCGAGAGTGTTTAACTGATCTAGGATCTGTTGGCTGATAACCCACAAGTATAGGGGATCGCAACAGTTTTCGAGGGTAGAGTATTCAACCCAAATTTATAGATTCGACACAAGGGGAGCCAAAGAATATTTGAGAGTATTAGCAGTTGAGTTGTCAATTCAACCACACCTGGATATTAGATATCTATAGCAAAGTGATCAGTAGCACAGTAGTATGATAGTTTTGATAGCAGTAGTAGCAGTAACGGTAACAGTAGCAGTGATACAATAGTTTTGTAGCAGTTGGAACAGTAGCAGTAGCAATAGTAACTTAGCAAGAACAATAAGTGGAGAACTCATAGGCACTGGATCGGTAACTCATTGGATGATATTCATCATATAACAGTCATAACCTAGGGCGACACAGAACTAACTCCAGTTCATCAATGTAATGTAGGCATGTATTCCGTAAATAGTCATACGTGCTTATGGAAAAGAACTTGCATGGCATCTTTTGTCCTACCCTCTCGTGGCAGCGGGGTCCATAAGGAAACTAAGGGATATTAAGGCCTCCTTTTAATAGAGAACCGGAACAAAGCATTAACACACGGTGAATACATGAACTCCTCAAACTACGGTCATCACCGTGAAGTATCCCAAATATTGTCACTATGGGGTTGGCGGATCATAACACGTAATAGGTGCATATGACTAGGCAAGATCGGATCAAGAACATAGATATAATGGTGATAACATAAATGGTTCAGATCTGAAATCATGGCACTCGGGCCCTAGTGACAAACATCAGGCATAGCAAAGTCATAGCAACATCAATCTCAGAACATAATGGATACTAGGGATCAAGCCCTAACAAACTAACTCGATTACATGATGAATCTCATCCAACTCCTCACCGACCAGCAAGCCTACGAAGGAATTACTCACTCCCGGTGGGGAGCATCATGGAATTGGCGATGGAGAAGGGTTGGTGATGACGAAGACCGAAGATTCCCCTCTCCGGAGCCCCAAACGGGCTCCAGATCTGGCCTCCCGATGAAGAACAGGAGGTGGCGGCGGCTCCGTATTGTAAAATGCGATGAAACTTTCTCCTTGATTTTTTTGTCCGAAAATAGGAATTTATAGTGGCGAAATTAGGGTCAGTGGGGCCACGAGGTGGGCACAACCCACCAGGGCGCGCATGGGGGGCTGGCGCGCCCTGGTGTATGCTGGCCAGCCTTTGGCCCCCTCCGGTGGTTCTTGACTCCAGTATTTTTTATTTATTCCAAAATAAATCTCCAAAAAGTTTCGTCCAATTCCGACAAATTTTATTTCTGCACAAAAAACAACACCATTGTAGTTCTGCTGAAAACAACGTTATTCCGGGTTAGTTTCATTCAAATCATGCAAATTAGAGTCCAAAACAAAGGCAAAAGTGTGAGGAAAAGTAGATACGACGGAGCCGTATCAACTCCCCCAAGCTTAACCCATTGCTTGTCCTCAAGCAATTCAGTTGACAACTGAAAGTGATATAGAAAAACTTTTATGAACTCTTTTGTTCTTGTTTACATATATATGGTTAAGTAGCACCCAGGTTTTCAGCAAAGATTATGACTAACCATGCCAACAACAACTCTTAGAAATTATATTAACTCATATCAATAACATAAGCAACTAGCGAGCAATAACAAGATATCTCAAATGCCAACACGTTGTCAAAACAATCATGATACAATATGACAATAGTGGTATCTCGTTAGCCCTTTCTGAGACCGCAAAACATAAATGCAGAGCACCTCCAAAGTTCAAGCAGCGACTAAACATTGTAATTCATGGTAGAAAAGATCCAGTCATGCTGCACCCAACATCAACTATACACAATGCATGAGGATGACAATAGTGCTCTCAGATCTGGCGCTTATTTGAGAAGGTGATGACTCAACAGAAAAGTAAATAGATAGTCCCTTCGCAGAGGGAAGCATGGATTTGCAGAGGTGCCAGAGCTCAAAGCTTAAAACAGAGATAGATATAATTTTGGGAGGTACACCCTTCCCGTCAACGTTACGACCAAGAGTTATCAATATCTTCCATGCTAAACAAATTAGCGGCGGTTCCCAAGTGGTACAAGTTAAGGTTTACTCCCCCTCCACCAACAATCACACTCCACGGCTAGCCGCATCCACGGGTACCGTCCAAACCAACAACATTCCTGGGGGAGTTTTGTTTAATTATTTTGATTTTTGATTTCGGGACTGCGAATCCCTATTGCCGCCCCTCTTGTGTAAGGACGAGTGAATAAACAATCATCATGAGAACAACCCGCTTAGCATGGAAGATACTGACCGCCCTCTGTCGCTCCATGAGCGGTCCAGGCACACAAAACAGATGTTCACTTGAATTTTTAGAGATGGCACATGCAAATTTACTTTGGAACGGCAGGGTAATACCGCATATAGGTAGATATAGTGGACCCATCTGGTATAACTTGGTTTAAGGGTTTTGATGCACAAGCAGTAATGCATATGAGAGCCACTCAACATTTTCATCGTGGTCTTCTCCTTGGTACGACTCAAATAAAAGGAAAAGAATTTCAGAGAAACACACTGAAATATTTTTGGAGTTTTTGTTTTTCTTGAAGAAAGCAAACTAAAGAGGAAAAACAAAAACGAGAAAAACTATTTATACGGGAAAGCTCCCAACAAGCAAAAGGAGAAGCGAGAACTTTTTGGGTTTTCTTTCAATACTACAATTAAACTAAGCTAGAAAGAAAAACTAAAAAGAAGTAGGAAATATTTTTGGATTTTCTCAAAGTTTTTCAAACACACAAGAAGAAAACGAGAAAACAAATCTAGCATGGATATTACAATGAAAAAGTGTGAACACCGGCAACTGGAATGAAATGTGTGAACATGAATGTAATGTCGGTGGAAATACGTACTCCCCCAAGCTTAGGCTTTTGGCCTAGCTTGGTAATCACCATCCATATGAATAATAATCCGGGCGATGGCTCACCGAGGCCCTCGGTGCAAGCTCCGCGGCCCTCCTGGCAGCCTCAACCTCCGCATTGTACGCATGGGCTTCGCTCTCAAGGACATAGTATCTCCCCCTACGGTGAGAATCAAAGAGAGCAGGAGCAGGCAAAGTGATAGGCACAACAGTTTTTTATTAAATCTCAAGTTATAGCTGTAGTTAGTAGCCGTGCCTGTAAGAAACTTGTGGGGCTTCATGGCCTCAAAGTCTAAATACTGAGTAGGTAGGATGGGGTCACTAGGCCATGGTGAGACATTTAACCTCTCCGCTACATGGGAGGCATAGATTCCTCCATAAAAATTACCATTAGCAGCATTGAGCTGCAGTCTCCGTGCAACAATTGCACCAAGATTATAATATTTATTTCCAGTTATGGCAGTGTGTATGAGACTCAAATCATGAGCACAAAGTGTGCTACAATCTTGTTTTCCTACGATACATTTACCATTAAAGAGTTCGAAATATTGTATCGATGGGAAATGGATGCTCTTAATTCTCCCTTGTGCTACTCTCCTATCTTCACCATAGCAAAGATTAACTAAAAATGACTCGTATTCAGATTTTGTTGGTTCATCAAGGGAACCCCAAGATGGAAGTTTGCACGTTTCACTGAACAAGTCTAAAGGCATGGTGAAAGAACGGTCGTACAGGTTAAATGAAACTCTAGACTCACGAGGAAAATATTTAAATTTCTTTGTGAATTTTTTCATGAGTTCGAGATGTTGAGGACACTTATCTGTGATGAAGGGAGCAAGTTCTGTATTATGGATAAATTGTTCAAATTCCCCCTTAATACCTGCACCTTCCATGAACTCGTCGCACGACCACAAGCATGATTTGGTGGCGGCATCTCGCATCGAGCTTTCGCTTGGCTCAACATAAGACTGTCGAGCCGAGCTTCAACTTGAGGAGGCTTCCGAGGATCTCCTCCTCGAAGAACTCCTAAAGAATTGCATTTTTATTCCTATAAAAATTCTGAAAAAATTTAGTCCACAAAATTTTTTGTCAACAAAACTTTGTAAGATTGATAGCAACTACTCCTAAGCATGCATAGAGGCCATATTGAGCATTCAAACTACTTAGAACTCTAAGATTTTGACATGAAAGCTCATCTATAGCAGCACCAAGAGTACCTAATTACTCTAAAAATAACCCACTAAATCAAAAACTAATTGGAGCAATGGAGGAGTCACATACCAAGTAGAAATCCCTCCAAATAGTTTCGGAAATGGAGCTTCGAGCTAAGAGATGGAAATCTGCGGGTTTGAGAGCAAGAACACGGGAATGGTGGCTGTTGTGATTTTTTTCTGGAGGTAGGGGATGATGTGGGCTAAAGAGATAAGTGAGGGGGCCCACGTGGGGGCCAAGCCCCACCAGGGCACACCTGGGGGTGCTGGCGCGCCCTGGTGTCTTGTGGGCACCAGGTGCACCCCCATCTGGTATTATTTGCATCAGAAATTCAGAAATATTCGTAAAAAAATCGTATCAAATTTTGAGGACATTCTGAGAACTTTTATTTTTGGGTCATTTTTTTATTGCACGGAGAAAACAAAAAACAAGATAATCATGGCATTTTATTTTATTTGACTAACTAAAATAGAAAATAAAAGGTGGGAGCAGAGAGTTGTGCTTACTAGATTCATCAACTTCATACCTCTCAAAAATGATTCATTAATAAGGTTGATCAAGTCTTATTAACAACCACTTCCGATTAGCATGAAGCCGAAGAACTTTCATAAAACACTAAGTTACCTCAATGGGGATGTGCATATCCCCAACAATAAGTATATCATATTTATTTTTGGCAGTAGGTAGAGGTAATTGAAAGCATCCAATAGTGATGGTCGGAGATTCTTCAATAACATTTATACCATTCACTTGGAATTGTTTCTTCGGAGAGTGCACCGTATGCTCATTACCATTGATATGAAAAGTGACTTTGCTTTTATTGCAATCAATAACAGCCCCTGCAGTATTCAAAAAGGGTCTACCAAGGATAGTCAACATGTTGTCGTCCTCGGGCATCTCAAGAATAACAAAGTCCATTAAGATAGTAACATTTGCAACAACAACAGGCACATCCTCACAAATACCGATAGGTATGGCAGTTGATTTATCAGCTATTTGCAATGATATCTCGGTAGGTGTGAGTTTATTCAAATCAAGTCTCTTATATAAGGAGAAAGGCATAACACTAACACCGGCTCCCAAGTCACACAAAGCAGTTTTGACATAGTTTCTTTTAATGGAGCAAGGTATAGTTGGTATTCTAGGATCTCCAAGTTTTTTACATACTCCATCCTTAAAAGAATAATTAGCAAGCATGGTGGAGATTTCAGCTTCCAGTATCTTTCTTTTATTTGTGATGATGTCTTTCATATACTTTGCGTAAGGGGCCATCTTTAAGATATCGGTTAAGCAGGTACGCAAAAAGACTGGCCTAATCATTTCAGCAAAGCGCTCAAATTCTTCATCATCCTTTTTCTTAGATGGCTTAGGTGGAAATGGCATGGGTTTTTGAACCCATGGCTCTCTTTCTTTACCATGTTTCCTAGCCACAAAGTCTCCTTTATCATAACGTTTATTTTTAGGTTGTGGGTTATCAAGATCAGCAGCAGGCTCTATTTCAACATCATTATCTGGTTCTTTATCATGGTTAGGTTGAGCATCTTCATGAACATCGTCATTATCATTTTCATTATCACTAGGTGAATGTTCATTGCTAGACCGAGTTTCAGCATCTGAAATAGAGACATCATTATTATTAGGAGGTTTTTGTATCTCAGGTTCACTAGAGGTATGCAGAGTCCTATCATTTTTCTTTTTCTTTTTCTTCTTAGAAGGACCAGGTGCATCAGTATTAATTCTCTAAGAGTCTTGTTCAATTCTTTTAGGATGACCCTCAGGATAGAGTGGTTCTTGGGTCATTCTACCTCCTCTAGTTACTACTCTAGCAGCAAAATCATGCATATTATTATTCATTTCATCAAGCAATTCTTTTTGAGATTTAGGAACTTGTTCTAACTGAGTTTGAACCATAGAGGCATGCTTTCCTACACCTCTAACATCATTACTAATTCTAAATAGCAAGTCACTCAAGCGAGCAATCATATCAGAATTATATTTCAATTGTTTCAGAACATGTGCATTGAAATGATCTTGCTTCATAATATAGTTGTCAAACTCATATAAGCATTGGCTAGGATGTTTATTGTGAAGGATATCACCTTCATCAAACTTTAATAAAGAATTTACCTTTACCACTTGTGGAGGTGGTGGTGTGTCAAGGCCTTGTATTTCTTCAATAGGTGGCAAATTCTTAACATCCTCCGCTTTAATACCCTTTTCCTTCATATATTTCTTTGCCTCTTGCATATCTTCAGGACTCAGAAATAAAATACCCCTCTTCTTCGGAGTGGGTTTAAGCGGTGGTTCAGGAAGAGTCCAATCATCATAATTCTTCAATATGTTATTCAATAATTCCTCAGCTTGTTCAACAGTTCGCTCCCTGAAAACACAACCAGCACAACTATCTAGGAAGTCCCTAGAAGCATCGGTTAGTCCATTATAGAAGATATCAAGTATTTCATTTTTCTTGAGAGGATGATCAGGCAAAGCATTAAGCAACTGGAGAAGCCTCCCCCAAGCTTGTGGGAGACTCTCTTCTTCAATTTGCACAAAGTTAAATATTTCCTGTAAGGCAGCTTGTTTCTTATGAGCAGGAAAATCTTTTTTAGAGAAGTAGTAAATCATATCGTGGGGACTACACACACAACCAGGAGCAAGAGTATTATACCATGTCTTAGCATCACCCTTTAATGAGAACGGAAATAACTTAAGGATGTAATAGTAGCAAATCTTCTCATCATGAGCAAAGAGGGTGGCTATATCATTCAGCTTAGTAAGGTGTGCCACTACAGTTTCAGTTTCATAGCCATGGAAAGGATCAGATTCAACCAAAGTAATTACCTCTGGGTCGACAGAGAATTCATAATCCTAATCGGTAACAAAGATATATGAAATAGCAAACTTAGGATCACATTTCATTCTAGCATTCAAAGTCTTTTCCTTATACTTGCGTAGCAATTTCTTAAGATTGTTTCTATCCTTGCAAGAAAGAATTTCTCTAGTTACCTCTTCGTCCATAACATAACCTTTAGGTATCTTAGGCATTTCAAACTTAGGAGAGCTAGGATTAATAGGTGTTTCATAGTCATCATCAGTTTCATAGGTTTCATCAGTTTCAGCAATCTCATCAGTTTCAGTAGTTTCATTCTCTTTAGCTCTAGCAATTTGTTCATCAAGAAATTCTCCTAGTGGCACATTATCATCAAGCATGGTACTAGCATCATCATAAGCATCATTCATAGCAGAGGTAGCATCATCAATAACTTGCGATATATCAGGATTACTAGCATGTGGTGGTGTTGCAAGCTTACTTATAACAGAAGGTGAATCAAGTGCAGATCTAGATGGCAGTTCCTTACCTCCCCTCGTCTTAGAGGGAAAAATCCTAGTCTTTGGATCCTTCAGATTCTTCATAGTGATCAATTGATATAAATCTCAAGTGACTCAACAAATATAGCTATGCTCCTCGGCAACGGCGCCAGAAAAAGGTCTTGATAACCCACAAGTATAGGGGATCGCAACAGTTTTCGAGGGTAGAGTATTCAACCCAAATTTATAGATTCGACACAAGGGGAGCCAAAGAATATTTGAGAGTATTAGCAGTTGAGTTGTCAATTCAACCACACCTGGAGATCGATTAGATATCTGCAGCAAAGTGATCAGTAGCACAGTAGCATGATAGTTTTGATAGCAGTAGTAGCAGTAACGGTAACAGTAGCAGTGATAACAATAGTTTTGTAGCAGTTGGAACAGTAGCAGTAGCAATAGTAACTTAGCAAGAACAATAAGTGGAGAACTCGTAGGCACTGGATCAGTAACTCGTTGGATGATATTCATCATATAACAGTCATAACCTAGGGCGACACAGAACTAGCTCCAGTTCATCAATGTAATGTAGGCATGTATTCCGTAAATAGTCATACGTGCTTATGGAAAAGAACTTGCATGACATCTTTTGTCCTACCCTCCCGTGGCAGCGGGGTCCATAAGGAAACTAAGGGATATTAAGGCCTCCTTTTAATAGAGAACCGGAACAAAGCATTAATACACGGTGAATACATGAACTCCTCAAACTATGGTCATCACTGTGAAGTATCCCAAATATTGTCACTATGGGGTTGACAGATCATAACACGTAATAGGTGCATATGACTAGGCAAGATCGGATCAATAACATAGATATAATGGTGATAACATAAATGGTTCAGATCTGAAATCATGTCACTCGGGCCCTAGTGACAAGCATTAGGCATAGCAAAGTCATAGTAACATCAATCTCAGAACATAATGGATACTAGGGATCAAGCCCTAACAAAACTAACTCAATTACATGATGAATCTCATCCAACTCCTCACCGACCAGCAAGCCTACAAAGGAATTACTCACTCCCGGTGGGGAGCATCATGGAATTGGCGATGGAAAAGGGCTGGTGCTGACGAAGACCGAAGATTCCCCTCTCCGGAGCCCCAAACGGGCTCCAGATCTGGCCTCCCGATGAAGAACAGGAGGTGGCGGCGGCTCCGTATCGTAAAACATGATGAAACTTTCTCCTTGATTTTTCTCTCCGAAAATAGGAATTTATAGTGGCGGAATTAGGGTCAGTGGGGCCACAAGGTGGGCACAACCCACCAGGGCGCGCCTGGGGGGGGGGCTGGCGCTCCCTGGTGTATGCTGGCCAGCCTCTGGCCCCCCTCCGGTGGTTCTTGACTCCAGTGTTTTTTTATTTATTCCAAAATAAATCTCCAAAAAGTTTCGTCCAATTCCGAGAACTTTTATTTCTGCACAAAAAACAACACCATGGTAGTTCTGCTGAAAACAACGTTAGTCCGGGTTAGTTTCATTCAAATCATGCAAATTAGAGTCCAAAAACAAAGGCAAAAGTGTGAGGAAAAGTAGATACGACGGAGACGTATCATTGGCCTGTCAACGCAGGTGGTGCAGAGTTTTTGACAACTGTACCTTTGATGAAGTTCTTCTTGTCTTTTCCGAACTCATGGCGAGGATCCAGGAACTGTCTATGCAAATTGAAGCAAGAATACTTCCGACCCGCCTGCAACCAATGAAACTGAAGATCTGCCTTGCATGTGGGGCACGGGAACCTTCCATGCGTACCCCAGCCATCGAATAGGACATACGCTGGCAAGTCTTGCATCGAGTACATGTACCAGACATGCATTTTGAAGTTTTCTTTTCTAGCGGTGTCGTATGTCTTGAACCCATTATTCCAAGCTTCTTGCAATTCATCCTTAAGCGGCTGCATGTACACATTCATATTCTTCCCCAGATAGTTGGGCCCTGGAATTATCAACGTCAGGAAAATGTTCTTTCTTTGCATAATCTGTCTAGGGGGGGGGGGATTTAGTGGAATGACAAATACAGGCCAACAACTGTATTGGGTTGCCATCATACCAAACGGATTGAACCCATCCGTGCCGACCTAGACTCGAGGATGCCTTGGATCTACCGCTTTATCCTCATGTAATGCATCGAACTGCTTCCACGCAAAAGCATCTGATGTGTGTACCATAATCTGATTCCCATCTGCATCTAGTTCGGTTCTTTTGCCCAATTTGTGCCATGTCATCTGTCTGGCCGTCTCTTCGACCATGAAAAGACGTTGAAGTCTTGGTATGATTGGCATGTACCGAAGAACATTAACTGGGATTTTTGTCTGCCTCTTCCCACCCATAGCATTGTCTACCACAACATTCCTGGAAGACATGCAAATGGGACAATAGTTCAAGCCCGCATACTCAAGCCTAAATAAGGCACACCCGTTCTCACAGGCATCTATCTTCTCATAGGGCATCTTAAGTACACGGAGGATTTTGTCCGACTGGTACAGGTTTGCATTCATGACATGGCCTTTGGGTAGAAAGCGTCCAAATAGTATCATCATCGCGTCGTAGCATTCTCTGCCCAAGTTGAACTGAGCCTTCAGAGCCATTACTTGTGTGATGGCATCCAACTGACAAAGCTCAGTGTGCTCGTGGAGAGGACGTTTTGAAGACTCCAACATTTCATTGAAGGCCTTTGCAGATTCCTCTATCTCATCGTCCGAATCCCGAGCATCATCAAAGTCTTGCCATGTGTTCGATCCCGGTACCATCCTCGTCGGTGCGACGACGAACCACCTCAGCTCTGGTACGTTGGGCAGACTCACCATGAAATGTCCACACCGTATAATTAGGTGTAAAACCCCACTTCTGCAGGTGTATACCAATTTCACCCTCTATCCTGTGTGAAAAGTTGTCGCACCTAATACAGGGGCACCAGGTTTTTCTTTGTCCATTTGCAAATGCGGCTTTCACAAACCCCTTGGTTTTTGTTAACCATTCATTGCTCATGTGTTTCTGACTAGTGTGACAGGTGTACATCCACACACGATCACTCATCTTGCCTAGCTACTAAACACACAAGAAATATATATATATATATATATATATATATATATAATTCGGCATATATATTCATCAGTTAATCAAGTTTGTCAATTTTATTACGTCCATGCAACCTACACGCTAATAGGTAAAGATAGGTCCTAATCCCACCCGAGTATGTGTAGATTGGGTTCGTTTTCCCATGCTGTGCTTTAGATCCGACGCAGAATTTCGGCAGCACCTCCCCGCCGTTTTCCTGATACACGTCTCGGCGCCCCCGCCACCCCCGCCGCTAGAGTTTGTTCTGCTTCTTTGTCAGCGATGGTGTAGTTCACGGCCCGCACCATAAAAAAGGTCGTCTTCGCCCTTCGACACACCGCCGCCACCTCCATGGTCATTGCTGGAGGACGTGTGGTTTGCCGGCCAAGGACGAGCCTGTTGCCTAAACAGGAAGGACTAGGCGGCCACCTGACAAGACTCGCCCACGCGCGCTCACAAGGTGTTCGACCGTTTGCCCGGTCGAGACTTGTCCACACACACGACTTTCTAGTGAGGTACGAATTCAAATCACTCAATTGGATCATGGCAAATAGCTCAGATGAGTTTTTTTTACAATAACTTCATATGATCATCACAGTTCAAAGAATCCTCTGATGATTGATAGTGATGTTGTGGTTGCTACACTTCTCATGGATGAACACATTGTGAGGCAGTGACCATTGTTTAGGTGATTGATACTGTCCCATGCGCCCGGGTTGAATCATAACATAGAAAACGGCCATGTCCTACTCTTTAACGATTATTTCCATCGGACAAAAACAATATACCTATCCAAGCTTTTCCAGTTATGCTTCCGGATGGGAGGGACCATTGTTCAACCATATTCGGTAGGGAGTGATGGGCTATGATGATTACTTCACTGCCAAGTCTAATGCCCTTTGAATATTTGACTTCACCTCATATCGAAAATGCATGCTACATGAGACGCGTTAGGATTTTCCCTGAAGAGGAAGGGATATGTAGTAAAATAGCGAAAAGTATTTCCCTTAGTTAAGAACCAAGGTTTATCAAACCAGTAGGAGTACAACCAAGCAATCGATTAGTAGCACCTACACACAAAAGAGAAAATACTTGCACCCAATGCGGGCAAGAGGGTTGTCAATCCCCTCGTACTTGTTGAAAGCAAGGATTAAATCTGATAATGGTACATAGATAATTTGCAAAGTAAATAAATTGCATCAATATTGTTTTGGTTTTTGTAATATGATTGAAGTAGACCCGGGGGCCATAATTTTCACTAGAGGCTTCTCTTTTAGCATAACATACGGTGGGTAGACAAATTACTGTTGGGCAATTGATAGAAAAGCACATAATTATGACATTATTCATGGCATGATCATATACATAGGCATTACGTCTGTGACAAGTAGACCGACTCCTTCCTACATCTATTTTTATTACTCCACCAATCGACTGACTCCTGCCTGCATCTATGGTACTAAGTTCATAACCAACAGAGTAACGCTTTAAGCAAGATGACATAATGTAGACAAAGAAAGACAAGCAATATGTTCAGACCACGTCGTTTTATCCTTAGTGGCAATAACATAATACGTGCCTCGCCACCCCTGCTGTCACTGGGTGAGGACAACGCAAGATTGAACCCACTACTATGCACTACTTCTACTGAAGATCGATAGATCAACTTGGCCAAAGAAAACCCATAGACCAGAAAGCATTACATAGCTATATAAATCACACATAATAAAGTTTAGATTTGACTCAATTACTTTCAATGAATATTTTGAGCATAAACCCACAATTCATCGGATCCCAACAAACACACCGCACAAAAGGATTACATCGAATAGATATCCGAAGAGAACATGGTATTGAAGATCAAGGAGAAAGAAGAAGCCATCTAACTAATCACTATGGACCCATAGGTCTATGGTAGCCTACTAACACATCATCGGAGAGGCTGCAAGGTTGATGTAGAAGCCCTCCGTGATCGATTCCCCCTCCGGCAGGGTGCCGAAAAAGGCCTCCAGATGGTATTGCAGAAGAATAGAGACTTGCGGCGATAGAAAAATTGTTTCGGGTGGATCTCTAGGGTTTTTGGAATATTTGGGAATTTATGGAAGTGAATTAGGTCAAACAGAGTCACGAGAGGGCCACAAGACAACATGGTGCGCTCTACCCCCTCGACGCGCCCTGATGCCTTGTAGTCTCCTCGTGTGTCGTCTGGACTCCCCCGTGAAGCTTCTAGGGTGTCTTCTGGTCCATAAAAAATGTAAAAAAGTTTCGGAGCGTTTGTACTCCGTTTGGTATGGATTTTCTGTAAAAACCAAAAACAGGTAGAAAACAACAACTGGCACTAGGCACTGGGTTAATAGATTAGTTCCCAAAAATGATATAAAATTGCAACAAAAGTATCTAAGATTGATAATATAATAGCATGAAATAATAAAAAATTATAGATAAGTTGGAGACGTATCAATGCACTGCAGTTGTTCGGAATCTTGCATACGAGTTCCCGGGTGATATATTCATGAATATGTGTGCATGAGTCAGTCCACATGCATTGAGTCATTGTGCGAGTTCTGCAAAGCTGTGCTTAGAGTGTTTGACCCGGAGTACTTGAGAGAACCAAATACCGAGGATACAACCTACTACTTTGTACATGTGTTGGGTTTTTCCCCGAAGAGGAAGGGATGATGTAGTAAAGTAGCAATACATACTTCTCTCAGTTGAGAACCAAGGTTTATCGAACCAATAGGAGATTCATGCAGACAACTGTTGACAGTACCTACACACAAGAGCAAATACTTTCACCCAACGCGGGCAAGAGGGTTGTCAATCCCCTTGTACTCGTTAATCGCAAGGATCAAATATGATAGTGGTAGATAGATAAATTACAAGGTAAAATAAAAATAAATAAATTACAGCAAGGTATTTAGGGTTTTAGTAAATATTTAGGATAGACCCGGGGGCATAGTTTTCACTAAAGGCATCTCTCTCAAGAACATATCATACGCTAGGTAAACAAATTACTGTTGGGCAACTGCTAGAAAAGCGCATAGTTCTGACGTTATACATGACATGATCATGTATATAGGCATTACGTCTGTGACAAGTAGATTGACTTCTTGATGTCTACTACACAACTTTATTCTTGTAGACTCGTGTTGGGCCTCCTGTCGGATTTCGGGCTCCGCAAAACCAAAGAGGTTCGAACACAGGGGCGTGTGCGAAGATCCCCAACAGCTTCAACCTCTGGCTCTCAGCTCGACAGCCTAGCCAAACAAGCTTGCGCACTCACGGGAAGAAAACCAACACACGAGGATTTACCCAGGTTCGGGCTGCTGCGAAGCGTAAAACCCTACTCCTGCCTTTTGGTGGATTGCCTCATGAGGAGGTTGGTGGATGAACTAGTACAGTGGTCAGTCGCCTCGCGAGGGTGCTCGGGCGGTGTCTTTTGTCTCTCCCTCCTACGGAGCAGCCTAGCCTCTATTTATAGTGGCCTTTGTCCTCTTCCCTTATCGCAATGGTGGGAAGGGATCCCACAACGGCCAAATTCGAAAGGGGACAGGAGGTACATCTTATCCTGACGAAAGGTGGTCTTCGCCTGCAAAGTAGCTGGTGGTGACGCGGTGGTGGGCTCGCTGGTGACATCTGTCCTGCCGCGCCCGCTGGCCTGGTCTCGTTGCACCGGAATGGGAACCTTTGGCAGGATGCCTTGGGAACCTGCGCTCGCCCTGCTGTCGGTGTCAAAACCGGCGGATCTCGGGTAGGGGGTCCCAAGCTATGAGATTAGGATCGATGGGTAACAAGGGACGAAGGAGACGATGTTTACCCAGGTTCGGGCCCTCCTATGGAGGTAAAACCCTACGTCCTGCTTGGTTGTATTGATGTGTATGAAGATTTTAGAGTCGATCTACCTCGAGATCAAGTAGCCAAAACCCTAGATGAGCTTGTCTGCCCTCTACAATCTAAACCCCCTGGTTTATATAGACACCGGGGGTACCTAGGGTTTACACATGATAAGTCTCCAGCCGGATGTAAAGACGTTGATCCTCTCATCTTGACTTGGAGTGCACGCCGCGTCTTCGGAGGTTTCCTTCTAGAATGTGGGGTCGCCGCATACCCCGGCTCTTCCTGCGATAACCAGAAAGCGGCCCACCAAGCCGGCCTATGAGACATAGGCCGGCGGCCCGAGGACCCCTTAGTCCAGGACTCCCTCAGTAGCCCCCAAACTAGCCCCCAACGCCAGGGGTCATGACACTAGCAGCTTTGAGTGATCGGAGTCTCCGGCTTGCGGGGTGAGTTCTTTTCCCCTTTTATGATCGGCTGGCTCTAGTCCTGCCGCCGATGATACGTAGTTATCCGAACATATAGTTATCCGGGCGCCATAAGTCCCTTAACCTCGAAGGCCAAACGTCAAAGTGTGAACAGTATTTCCTGACAACCTTTCTGATGAAGGGTCGTGGCCCGTCACGACCGCTGAGCCGGTTACAAAAACTCGATTCGCGGTTCGATCGAGGCCGTTTCTCCATTGGCACGTCTTATCAACGTGTAGATCGTGTCCCGTTTATTACGGGATACGCTCAATGCCCTGGGTTATCCCATGTGCGCATAACGGCACGATTGTTTCAGGAAGTGGCGAGGCCTGCGGCACAGTAAGAGGGAGGCTCTTGGTATTACGGTACCCCATAAAAGGGAGAAAAACCCCCAAGGCCTACTCACGCTCCAAATTCGCACCCTTTGCCTCCTCGACCTTCCCAAGCTCCAAGAGCCCAGATCCAGTTCTTTCTCAATCTTCCCTCCGAGCTCGGCCATGGCTGGTTCCGGCTCCATGGGCAAGTGGGAGGCCTCCTCCGTCACCGACAATGACATTCGAGAGCTAAAGCGCGCCGGCTACCTCTCCGCCAACATCGCGCACCGCGCAGCAGAGGCGAATCAGGTGGTTCCCACGCCGAAGCCGGGCGAGAGGGAGGTGTTCGTCCCCCATTTCATCCGGGGACTAGGCTTTGCGCTCCACCCCTTCGTCAGGGGCCTCATGTTCTTTTACGGGCTAGACTTCCATGACCTCCCCCCAAACTCCTTCATGCATATCCCGGCGTTCATCATCGTCTGCGAAGCCTTCCTGCGGGTAGAGCCGCACTTTGGCCTGTGGCTCAAAGTGTTCAACGTCAAGCCGAAGACAGTTGCGGGCACGCATACGGATTGTGGAGGGGCGGTAATCAGTAAGCTCCCCCGTGTCGAGTGGCCGGACGGCACCTTCATCGACACGGTCAAGATCTGGCAAAAGGAGTGGTTCTACATCACCGAACCAAGGAGCGCAGACTGGGCGGCACCTGCCGAGTTCAGATCCGGACCCCCCGCGAGGCTAACCTCGTGGCTCAAGAAAGGCCTTGACTGGGGGTTAACTGCAGAGGTAAAATCGCTGCAGAAGCGTATCTCCTCGATGATCGAGGGCAAAATCGAACTGGTCAACGTGATCCAGGTCATGATCCACCGCCGTCTCCTCCCCTGCCAGTACCGGGCCTCCCCAATGTGGTCTTACCAGCTCGAGGACCCGGCCAACATGAGTCAATTCTTCCGCACTACCCACGAGAAATTGTGGAAAGTGCTATTCAAGCCCCAGAAGAGCTGGCCGGCCGAGGAGGAGAACACCGGTCTTGACGCTGAGACCCCTCCTACCAAGGTATGATAGAATTTTAATTCCCCGGCTCTGTTTTTTGACAAAGAGCTGACCCCCTTCTCCCTCATCTTCATAGAAATGGCTGAGCAAGGCCATGCAAATTGACTGTCCGGCCCCGCAGCCCGAAGACCCTCGATAGGATCTGTTGACGGAAATGCTCGTCGTGGCGCCGTATTCGGCGCCAGAGAGGAAGGAGAAGAAGAAGAAAGGGGAGAAAAAGGAGGCCGGAGAGGGTCTTCGTCAAAGGGGTCTTCCGGACACTAAGTCCGAGGAGACCCATGCCTCTTCCACTCACGAGGAAGAGCACGAGGACGAAGGGGAGTGCAGCTCCCCCTCACAAGGAAAAGGGCGGCGTCAGCGGACGCCGCGGAGGACCTACCTCCTCCTGCCCCAAAGAGGATATGCCAGACGAAGGAAGTCCCGGCCGATGATAACTCGGACTCTGATAAGGAGTCTGAGGGTTTTGAGAGGGTTCCCCGAAGGAACCCAAGGGCTAAGCCCCCAGCCCAGAGGTATGAATCCGAAGACCATCTGGGCCATTTACATAGCGCTTTTAATGCTAAATGGGCGAACGTCTTTCAATTTGCAGCCCACCACGCGATCTCCCCATCGATCAAATCTCAGACGGGGAGTCCCTGCCCACCGACCTGGTGAAGAGTGGGACTGCGTCTCATCCTACGCCGCCTGAGGTCTCGAAGGAGGCCGTGGAGGTGTTATCGTGCCCGGCTCCTTCTGAGCCGAACACCGGCGGCGGGGGTGACGACGTTATGGATGAGGTTAATGCCTCAGCCACCGAAGACCAGGAGGAGGAACATCTCCTAGGAACTAAAGAGGGGGGACAAATTCTGGTCCAGTCCCCCTCCGAGGACATCTCTGGAGCGCTTTATGCCCCCGGAGCTGCCAGTCCAATCCCCCACGGGAGGGGGGGGGGGGGGGGTTGGCGGGTCACCACCGGTGCCGCCCATGACTGGGTGGCCGGCCATGATGGAGGAAGCTTTATCCGGCTCCTCCATCGCCGAAGATCACCGCGCCCTTATGGGTGCGGTTTTGCAAGGCATTCAATCCGTTGATAGCAGACTGAAGGAGGCCTTCAACGATCTCTTGACGGGATTCAAGGTGAGGCACATAATACTCTTCTTTCCAGAAAAAGATAATTTACCGACTTTATGCAATCCGTATAAGTGTAGTAGCCCCCGAGCCCTGGGTGAGTTTGAAAAACCCACCCGGGGGTCAAATGTCCAAAAATTAGTAATGATGCTCAAGGCACCCTTTGTCCCTTACTATTCTAAGAGCTCCGAGGAGTACTTAGCAGAGGGTCTGAATCTGGCAGCTCGGGAGTTTTAATGCACATAAGTTGTTTTGTAGGCCTCGTCATCGGCGGCGGCCTCCAACGCAGTGGAGCTTGCCGAGCTAAACCGGAAGCTCAAGATCTCCGATGAGGAGCTCGATCGTCTGAACAAGAGATTTGATGAGACACAAGGTGAGTCCGAATTGTACCATTCGGGCTATGGTCTATCCTTATTGATTGAGATATATGGATTGTTATCCCTAAGTGTTATTTACCCCTTATTACCACAGCTGTGGCCGTGGAGGTCGAAAACTCAAGGCCGATTTGGAGAAGGTGAGGCAGGAGGCCATGGATGAGAAAAGGCGGCGGTCAAACAAGCGGCAGCCGAACTTTCGGCATTAAAAGCCGCGAGCAATAAGCACGAGGCCCGGGTGGTAGAGGTGCAGCTGGAGCTAAAGGATGCCAGCACCAAGTGCGAGGCCCTTGAGCAAAAGAACGAGTACTAGGCCACCGAACTATCCTCGTTGAAATCCGAACTCAAATTGGAGCGAGTTGATAGGCGGTTCTTTGAAGAAGAACTCCGCCAAGTCAAGGCGATCGCAGATGGTAAGCCGCACTTACTGCAATGTGCCTTTGGTGGTAACAGGTTTGCATTGCTCACCCGGGTGTGGCGTTCCTTAGGCGCCTTTACGGACCTCCCGAGGAGTGCAGCGGACGCGAACAAATACTTCGCCTCTCGGGATGGGGATGTTGAGCCTCAGCTGTTCTGGGCGCAATTTCAAGCCCCCGAGCGTCCTCCCCTCCTGAGCAAGCAGATGAAACAATTGATGGAGCTGCACAGGATGGCAGAGCCGGCCATGAGGGATCTCTTCATCCGGCTTTGGCCTGCAGAGCCATTGCCGAGCAGTTACTTTGGCTTGGTGCAGAAACTGTGCGACGCTGCGCCTCGGATTGACGCTCTAAAGCGTTCTACGTGCATCGAGGGAGCTCGGATGGCCTTTGCAAGGACCATGGTGCACTGGCCGAAGATCAAGCCGACCGAGATGGCCACCGCGCCTCCACCCCCTGGGAAGGAGCATAGGCGCCCCGAGAAATACTTTGCCACCGTGATGGATGGTGCTCGGGCGATAGAAGCTCAATGTCCTAAGGATGTAATGTATGAATGAACGTTTTGTCATGTATCCGATGACTGTTCCGCTTTATAATGCGGTTGCATGGTTTATCATGTCTTTAAGTTTTGTATTATTTTGACTCCTATGTGGCCGTTTTATCTGAAAGTTGCGAGTCGTCGGCTTCAGCCCCCATGTAGATGCTACACGAGGTGTTTCTACCTCCACACTATGACCCTTAGCCGACGTATCGGTGCCCGAAGGCGGTAGTGCGAGGGGAACAAGGCAATCGGACTATGATGCTTTAGTGCTTTCACTTAGCCATAGGAGCTTGACTGCGGGGGCTGATGACTAGCCCCCAGTGTTTTGTGATATTCGGATACACCGAGGTTGAAACCAGCATCACATGGTTTGTAATAGTACAAACCCCTCGTATAACACGGAATAACCTCTATCGATTTTTAGTTTGACATTATGCTCAGATTGCAGACCGGTTCTCGCTTATTATTACAGTCAATTTTCGGCTTTCTCCACTGAGGTACTTGACCAGGCGAGCTGGAAGCACAATCGCAGTGGTTCTCCCTTTACCCTTTTAGCCGAACGAGCGGAACATAAGAGGGCAAACACAGGAGCCGGGCAACCCAACCATTGACCCAAGACATAATTCGGAACTGATTCATATAACGCAACATCCGAGATGCCGAACACATAAACAATAGTGCCGGGGTGATGCTTGGGGCGATTTTATAGTCAAGCCCCCGGTCTATTAGCCAATCGCATCGTAACATGTACCGAACAGCTTTGCTATCGGCATCGGTGAGTAGAGAACAAAGTATGTGACATAAAATACAGCGAGGAGGCCGTAAAGGATGGTCTTTATTTCTGATGAATTCTTACAACTCAAACTGCCGAAACAACTATTACAGGTATTTTGAAATGAAAAATAAAGTTTACAAAGGAGAGGTTTTACCCGGGGTCTTTGATAGGTGGCTTGACGTTCTCAATGTGCCCTGTCGCAAGTTTGCTCCTTTGCTCCCGAGGGGGTTGTGTTCCTTTAAAGGTGATTGCTATCGCGAACGGACCTTGGGAAGAAGATCTTGAGAAGTCGCCGCAGTGTGGATGAGCTTTACGCTTTGAAGGTCCTAGATGGTACCTGTGGTTTGTCCGAAGACATGTGTTGGCAGTAGTTCGGTCCAGCCGAACACTTTGCTTTTCATAGTGGGTCCCCATAGCAGCCCATGGTATTTTGAGCGCGAAGTTGTGCCTTCTTGGCACATATTTTACGGGAACTAAGGCTGTGCTGTGGGGGCGTATCCCTATTTTTGTTGGGCGGAAGATGATTCCGGGAGTTCGGGTTGGGACCGAACTCGTTTGCTATCATGTCGTGCCTTTATGGCTGATTTGGGCGTCCACCTATCATCGCCGTTCTGGAATTCAGCTGCCAGGGCTGCTGTGTGCTCCTCAGTTCGGAGAGAGAGCTCTGTGTTGCCGTTGACAGTAATGACCCCCCGGGCCCGGGCATCTTGAGCTTTAGGTACGCGTAGTGGGGGACGGCGTTGAAGCGAGCGATGCTGTGCGGCCGAGTAGGGCGTGATAACCGCTGCGAAAAGGGACAATGTCGAAGATCAAGTCTTCGCTGCGGAAGTTGTCGGGCGAGCCGAACACTACTTCCAGATTCACGGTGCCCGAGCAGCGGGCTTCGACGCCTGGGATCACTCCTTTAAAGGTAGTGTTGCTAGGTTTGATCCTTGACGGATCTATACCCATATTTTTCACCGTGTCTGAGTAAATCAGATTAAGGCTACTTCCTCCGTCCATTAGGACTCTAGTGAGGTGATACCCATCGATAATGGGGTCTAGGACGAGGGCTGCCGAACCTCCGTGACGGATACTGGTCGGATGATCTCGTCGGTCGAAGGTGATCGGGCAAGCCGACCATGGGTTATACTTTGGGTCTACGGGCTCTACGGCGTACACCTCCCGAAGGGCGCGCTTCCTCTTCGTTTTTGGTATGTGAGTGGCATATATCATGTTCACAGTTTTTACCTCTGGAGGGAACTGCTTTTGTCCTCCATTGCTTGGACCGTGGGGCTCGTCATCGTCCTCGCTGCGTGGGCTCTTGCCTTGCTCCTCGGCTGCGAGTTTGCCAGCTTGTTTGAACACCCAACAATTACGGTTGGTGTGGTTAGCGGGCTTGTATTGGGTGCCGTGGATCTGGCAGGGCCTATCCATGATTTTGTCCAGCGTGGTAGGTCCGTCTTGATCTTCCGCTGTCCGGATTTTGGGTTGCGGAAACCGGCATTGACGGCCGTGTCCTTCGCATCGCCGTTGTTGTGCCGACGTTTGTTTTTGTTACGTCATGGTTTCCCATTTCCATCCCGGACTTCGGAGGTGCCGGGGTCTTCAGGGTTATGGCCTCGTCGAGCTAGCCAGTTATCCTCACCCGCGCAAAAGCGGGTCATAAGTGAGGTAAGGGCGGACATTGTCCTTGGCTTGTCCTGGCTGAGCTGACGAGCTACCCACTCGTCCCGGATATTATGTCTGAAGGAGGCTATTGCCTCGGCGTCCGGGCAATCAACGATCTGGTTTTTCTTGGTTAGGAAACGATTCTATGTTAATGTGGAGGAGGAAGTCCTCAATCCACACGACTGGTTCTGTTGTCCCGTCGTATTGCTCTATGTTAATGGGTTTAAACCCTTCAGGGAACTGATGCTGCATCACCTCGTCTGTGAAGCACAGTGGGTGGGCAGTGCCTCTGGCCCGAGCTATGTCATGCCTACGATCGGCGGTTGATCGGGCCCGGTTTTGTTCCCGACCTCTATTGTTGCGGTCGAGCCAAGACTGGTACCCGTCCCGTCTAGCGGGGGAGTACCCTCTAGATCCGTAGATGGATCTTGTGTGGCCTGCTCTATAATCCAGGTCCTGTCATAAGTCATACCTGTCCTCAGGCCCTGCTGGCTCTTTTCCTCTCCTGCGGGGTATCGTAGGTCTGTACTCGGCCTCGCCGGCTGTTCTATCCCATCCTCGGGGAGGGCGGTCCAGCCGGTCGTACGGAGTATGCCCGGGAGGCGATGTTTCAAGGGCCTCATCATCGAATTGCGGCAGCAGCCGCCGGCATGGGTAGCTCTTGGGTTGGTCCGGTAGATCGGTACCGTACCCTTCTTCGGCTGCCAAGACCCTCGTCCATCTATCATTGAGGGTGTCCTGTCTGGCTTTGAGCTGCTATTCTTTTGCCTTCAGGCTTCGTGCGGTGGCTAAAAGCTGCCACCTAAACCGTTCCTGATCCACAGGGTTTTCGGGGACGGTGAGGTCTTTGGCTTCCAGGTTGTCCTCCTCTTCGACAGGGGGGAGGTAGTTGCCGTCCTCGGAATCATTAGGATCCTTGGTGTCGCGCCGATCATCGGGCCTTTCCTGGTCCTCTAGTGGCTGTTCGGGGTCTTCAGGGTCGCCGAGGTCTTCCGGGGTGTCGTTTTCCCCGGTGCATGTAATGGCTTCCCTTCCCTTGTTTCCTTAGATCGTTTGCGCTATTTCCGGCGCCTTGACGGCGCCTCATCGGATTTATCGCCATTCTTCTTAGGGGTGCGATCGCCCTTATCGTCGGGGGTGTCTACCATGTAGACATCGTAGGTGGAGGTGGCAGTCCATCGCCCAGTGTTGACAGGGGCGGGGGCGCCGTCCTCTTCATCCATGTCTTCTGCCTCCTCGGAGGCGTAGTCCAACATATTGGTTAAGTCTTCGATAGTGGCTACCAAATGGGTGGTGGGTGGGTCGAAAAATTCCCCATGACCTGCCTTCAGACCGATCTGAGCATGGGTCGAGGTCGGGTCGTCTGTGATTTTTATTGATAGGATCCGATCCAGCGCCTCGTTGAGCGTCGAGAGCTCGACCGGATCGATCTGCCTAGGACTTTTGGAGTTAACCTCCAAAGCGTCCGTACAAGGAGTGTGTTCGGCAGGGGCCGACCCCTGGCCCTCAGGTACTGTAACCGGATCCGGACTAAGAGTCAGATCATCGGCAGGGATAGACCCGAGGGCAAAGTCGAGAAGGAGATCTGAAGTTAAGGCTTCAGAGACATCAGGCTCGTCGGATGAGATCGCGAGCCCGGCGAATGAAAGATCGCCCCGGGAGTCTATGGAGAACTCTAGGTTCCCGAATCTGATCTCTTGATCGGGGGCGAGACTTCCGATCCGACGAGGGTGGCCGGTCGGGTCGGTGTGCAACACGATGCTGCCGAAAGCGAAAATCTGTCCGGGGGCGAAGGAGCCCCCGTTACGGACTTCATCGCTAATGATTAAGCGAGCCATCATTTCATCTTCCGATCCCACAGCGGAACTCTCAATGAAAGCACCAATGTCGGTGTCAAAACCGGCGGATCTCGGGTAGGGGGTCCCAAGCTGTGAGATTAGGATCGATGGGTAACAAGGGACGAATGAGACGATGTTTACCCAGGTTCGGGCCCTCCTATGGAGGTAAAACCCTACGTCCTGCTTGGTTGTATTGATGTGTATGAAGATTACAGAGTCGATCTACCTCGAGATCAAGTAGCCAAAACCCTAGATGAGCTTGTCTGCCCTCTACAATCTAAACCCCCTGGTTTATATAGACACCGGGGGTACCTAGGGTTTACACATGATAAGTCTCCAGCCGGATGTAAAGACGCTGATCCTCTCATCTTGACTTGGAGTGCACGCCGTGTCTTCGGAGGTTTCCTTCTAGAATGCGGGGTCTCCGCATACCCCAGCTCTTCCTGCGATAACCAGAGAGCGGCCCACCAAGCCGGCCTATGAGAGATAGGCTGGCGGCCCGAGGACCCCTTAGTCCAGGACTCCCTCACCTGCCTCCTTTGCACCAAAGAGGAAACTGTCTCCTCTGGCGCGCTGGTGCCCGCCTGGCCCGCCTTGCGTCATCCTTGACCTCCCGAGGCCGAGCATTGCATAGAGATCTCCGCTGCTCAGGAAGGGCCCGGGGGAGGCATCTTCCCTCCGGGGCCTTGGCGCCGTCTCTCTCGCGAGCTCGGGGCTCTCGCGAGGGCCTTGTCTTGAGCCAGGCCGCGTTGGGCCGTACCGGGTCTCCGTAGTGGGCCACACCCTGGGTCGCAGGCTGGCAGTTCTGGGTACCCCCGTTCCCAGGACGCCGACAGTAGCCCCTGGGCCCAAGGCGCGCTCGGTCTGGCTTCTGGGCGAAGCCAGAGAAAATGGCCCGAAGCGCCGCGGGCCCCAAAGGCCTGCGAGCCCAGTCTGTCGCTTGGTAAACAACGAACCACGGACGCCTCCACTTCCCCATGGCGCCTCGGCAACCGCTCTGTCTGACCAGCAACCGGCGCACGTCGCAGGGCCATCATTACTCGGGACGGGGGAAGTTGCTGGTTGGCCTTCACCCGCCTATATATGGGAGGGGGGAACGGAGCCCCCAGCCCATTCCTACTCCTTGGTCCCCCGCCTTCGTCCTTCGCCTCCTCTATCATGACGCCGGTGAGGAGGTTTTCCGCCGCCGAGAAGGGGAAAGCCTGCCAGGAGGTGCCGCACCAACAACCTCCCAAGAGGAGCCGGGGTCGTCCTCGCAAGTATACTGAGGCGTCGTCGGCTGCGCCCTGTGGGCGTGGGCGTCCCTCCGCGAGGACTGGTGCTTCTGCTGGCGCAGCCGGAGGCGGCGGGCTCGGAGGCCGTGGCCGGGGAGGGAGACCCACAGTTGGTGCTCAGCCATCGCGCCCGCAAGCCCGCACGACCGACACGGGCCAGGAGTTCCTGGTGCTGGTGGAGAGGCCGGCGAGCACTTGGTTGCAGCTCCCGCACTTCTTTGCGGAGACGTTGCGGGTTAAAGAGCCCGCAGGTCTGTGACTGCAGGCCGATGGTTGTTGCAGCGGCGCGTTGTGGGTGGAGGTCGAGGTTACCCCCGCAGGCAACGCTTTTTTGAGTCGTGGGTGGCAGACCTTAGCCCGCCCCCATGGCCTGGAGGGGAGGCCCATGCTCCATTTCAAGCACGACGGCGCCGCGGTGCTTTTCGTCAAGATCTTCGGAGAGGACGGTAGGCGCTTGGGGTGCTGCCCGGAGGACGGCGGCAGCGGCGATCTTGGAGGTGAGCTTGCCCTTGGCGACGGCCGCCATGCTTCCAGCAGCAGCGACACCTCCTCCGAGGAGAGTCCGAGCGACAACAGCTACGACGCCCCGCCGCGTCGGCGCGCTCGGACTTCGGGGGGTAGCCAGCCGCGATGGCGCCGCTCCCCCGCCCGGGAAGCGGCTATGCCGGCGTGCCACCACGGCCCCGTCAAGGAGGAGGAGGACTCCGACTGAGGGCCGGCGCGCCGGAGGCGGGCCCTCAAGAGTGGTAGCCCCCCCCGGGGGGGCTCCTTCGCCTTCTTCTTCTTTTCCTCTTCCTGTAACCAAAAAATCATGGGGGGCCCTTCTGGGCGTGTAATGAACTTTGGCGCTTGCGCCCTTTTATTAGCATTCTCATCATGTATTGCGGTCCCTGCGTTACTGTTAATCGAGACTTCCTGTTGGTCGTGGTTAGGGTACTTAGCTCGATGCGTCCGCGGCAGGTTTCTGCGTTGTGAGGTCTAGCAGTGGCACCTGGGGAGCTTGGGGGGTTCCTCCTTCCTGCGAGTGAGGCGGTTTGGGGGGCCCCTTTCGGCACTCTATGTCTGTGGGGCCCAATCCCGCGCATGCCCCGACCACTGTTGGGGCATCCGGATCACCAGGACGAGACCAAGGGGCGAGGCCTCGACCGCCGTTGGGGCGTCCGGATCACCAGGACGAGACCAAGGGGTGAGGAGCCACGCGATTAGTGAGGCTCCTAAGGTGCGATGCTCAGGAGCCCCCCTTGACGCTCAAGCGGTGCTCTACGTCGGCGGGACCCAATCCTGCGCATGCCTCGATCGCCGTTGGAGCGTCCGGATCACCAGGACGAGACCAAGGGGCGAGGCCTCGACCGTCGTTGGGACGTCCGGATCACCAGGACGAGACCAAGGGGCGAGAAGCTACGTGATCAGTGAGGCTCCTGAGGCGCGATGCTCAGGAGCCCCCCTTGACGCTCAAGCAGCGACCATTCCTTTTCGCCTGTTCTTTCCCAGGAGGCGTGAGCCTCCAGAGGCTCTAAGATAGCGCGCCGGGCCGCGGCGGAGCCCCGGAGCGAGGGTGAGGCGGCACACGCCTGCAAGCTCGCTCGAGAGCGCCGCGCGAGGACCAGGACGCCAAGGCCACGCGGGGACCAGGACACCAAGGCCTTGGCGAGGTGTGCGCACCGTGCCCCATAGCCCCCGCTCGCGGAGCGCGAGAGGGAGAGGCTAGCAGGCGTTAACCCGGAGAAAGAAACTTCAAGATAGAAAATTGCAAGGAGAAAAATTCCCGCCCCTTTTTCTTTAAATAGAGTCGAAAAGCCTCGAGTTTCATTCCAGGAGAATGGCAAATTCGAATACAAGAAAAGCAAAGAACAGCCACGTCCGGCACCTAGGCTAGTCTTCGTCTTCCCCTAGCGCGGAGCATAGGGCATCCACGTTGTGTGGGCATAGTCATTGGAGGACAGTGTTGTCCGCCAGCGCGGAGCATGGGGCTTCCACTTGGGCGTGGGTGGGATCCCCTCCGCGTCCTCAGGGGGCTCCGGGCGTATACAACCCACTCATTATTACGTGAGAGTGTCACGGGTAGAACTTGCGGAGGTGCTGGATGTTCCAGGCATTCTGGATGGGGACCCCGTCCTGAGTCTCTAGGCGCACGGCGCCAGGCCTAGAGACGCGGGCGACCCTGAACGGGCCCTCCCACATGGGCAAGATCTTGTGCAAGCCCTCCCTGGAAAGGACCCGCCTCTGGACGAGGTCTCCGACTTCAAGGGTCCTGGAGTGGACGTTACGACAATGGTAACGCCGCAGCGCCTGCTGGTACCTCAGAGCTCGGAGCGAGGCTTGACGACGGGCCTCCTCCCCAAGCACGAGGTCTATCCCCCGCGAGGCATCCTGACGCTCCTCGTCGAACGCCAAGACCCGCGGGGATTGATGCTTCACCTCGTGTGGGAAGACGGCTTCAGCTCTGTAGACAAGGAAGAATGAGGTCTCGCCCACCGGTTGGACCACAACACGGACTGAAGCTCATCGAGCCAACCCCTGCCGCAGGCCTCGAGCTTCTTCTTGAAGCTCCTTGCCTTAAGGCCCCGCAAGACCTCCGCGTTGGCGCGCTCTGCCTGACCGTTGCTTCATGGGTGTGCCACTGAAGCGTATCATATCTGCGTTCCAAGGTTAGTACAATAGGTCCTAAAAAGGTTGCTTGTGAACTGCGAACCATTGTCGGTGATGATGCGGTTGGGGACGCCGAAGCGGCTCATGAGGCCCTTGACAAACTTGACGCCCGACCCGGTGGGGATGGCGCGGACAGGCTCTACCTCCGCCCACTTGGTGAACTTGTCGATGGCGACGTAGAGGTAGCGATATCCGCCGGCCGCTCGCGGAAAGGGCCCCAGTATATCCAGCCCCCAAACCATGAAGGGCCAGGAGAGCGGGATGGTCTGGAGGCCATGCGCGGGCTGATGAATCTTCTTGGCATGGAACTGGCACCCCTCGTAGAACCGGACCAGCTCGGTGGCGTCGTTGAGCGTCGTAGGCCAGTAGAAGCCAGTGCGGAATGCCTTCCCTACAAGGGTGCGTGACGAGGAGTGGTGGCCGCAGTCTCCTCCATGGATGTCAGCCAGCAGCTCGCGCCCCTATTCTCCGGACACGCATCGCAACGCGACGTCGTTCGGGCGCCTGCGGTATAGCTCGCCGTCCCGCAAACAGTAAGCTGTGGTCCTGTCATACCACGCGCTCTGCGTCTTCCTCCTTTTCCGGTAGCGTGCTGTGGAGCAGGTACGCCCTGAACTCCTGTGTCCAGTCGTTGGCTTGGGGCTCCAGCGCCAGGAGCAGTCGGGCTCCTGAGGCCGGACCACAAGTCGGAGCCCCCGAGGGCGGTGCTGGGGGTAGCTCTTCACTCTGCGGCGTCTGGTCCGCGGTTGGGGGTGCCGCGGATGGCTTGAAGAGCCATTCCTCGAAGACGCCCGGCTCCTGAGCCTCGCAACGCGACACCCTCTTGGCGATGTCGTCGGCCTCCTTGTTCGTGCCACGCGGGATGTGTTGCAATTCCAAGCCCCGGAAACGTTTTTCAATCTTACGTACCTCTTCCAAGTATGCCTCCATGTGCTCGTCCTTAGGTGTATACTCCTTGTTGGAGAAGTTGACGAGGAGCTGGGAGTCGCCCTTGATGGTGAGGCGCTGAATCCCCAAGGCGGCCGCGGCCTTGAGGCCGGCGATTAAGCCCTCGTACTCCGCGATGTTGTTGGAGACCTTCTCGCCATGCTGGAAGCAGAGTTGTACGGCGTAGTAGAGCTTGTCCCCGGTCGGGGAGATGAGTACAACTCCGGCCCCTGCTCCCCTACGCACGAAGGCCCCATCGAAGTGCATGATCCAACCGTCAGGCGCCTCGTCACCGGGGGTTGAGGGGCTGGCCCTCGTCCAACCCTCGGTCGGGAGCGTTCGTCCACTCGGCCACAAAATCCGCCAGGGCTGCCCCCTTGATGACCCTGGTCGTGCTGAACTCTAACTCGAAGGCTTGCAGCTCGATGTTCCATTCTGCCTCCCTCCCTGATGTGTTGGGGTTGCGCAGCACTTTCTCCAAGGGATACGTAGAGACAACCTTGATGGGGTGGCCCTGAAAGTAATGGCGCAATTTCCTTGAAGCGACGAGAAGCGCGAGCAAGAGCTTCTGCTGCATAGGGTAACGCGAGCGCGCGTCCCGCAGTACGGTACTGACGTAGTACACTGGGTGCTCGACGAGGGAGAAGCCTTCCGCGCCGCCCCGCTCCGCAGCGGGCTCATGAGATCCAGGTGGCTCGGGGGTAGCCGAGGCGGCTGAGGCCTCAGGAGCATCGTCTTGAAGAGGTGAGGGCTTCAGGGCATCCTGTGAGTCACCTTGCTTTATGCTCGGGGGCCCGCCTGCACTTGAGGGTGTGGGGCGCGCGCCGGCACGTTCCTCCCTGACCGCCACGAGCGCAGCACTAGCGGAGTGCGGGGTGGTAGCCAGGTATAGCAATAGGGGCTCCCGGAGGCGGGGCGCCACCATTACTGGTGGACTCGTGAGGTACCGCTTGAGGTCCTCGAATGCCGCGTCTGCCTCCGGAGTCCATTCGAAGGGGGCCTTCCTCTTCATGAGTTTGAAGAACGGCAGGGTGCGCTCGCCAAGCTTGGAGATGAAGCATCCCAAGGAGGTCACGCAGCCCGCCAGCTGCTGCATTTCCTTGAGGGTCTGAGGCGGACTCATCTTGCTTATAGCCTTGATCTTCTCCGGGTTTGCCTCGATCCCTCGGTGCGACACCAGGAAACCGAGCAGTTTGCCAGACGGGACCCCAAAGACACACTTCTCGGGGTTCAGCCTCAGGCTCACCCGCCGCAGGCTGGCGAACGTCTCCTCCAGATCCTCAATCAGGGTCTTGGCTTCTCGCGACTTGACCATGATGTCGTCGACGTAGGCCTCCGCGTTCCTCCCGAGCTGCTACCCCAGGGCGATGTGCATCAGCCGCTGGAAGGTTGCGCCAGCGTTCCGTAGCCCGAAGGGCATGCACATGTAGCAGAACACACCACACGTGGTGAGGAACGCCGTCTTCTCGACGTCTTCCACCGCCATCTTGATCTGATGGTAGCCAGAGAAAGCGTCCAGGAAGCATAGAAGGTCACACTCGGCGGTGGAGTCCACGATCTGGTCGATGCGTGGCAGCAGGAACGGGTCTTGGGGGCAAGCCTTGTTGGGGTTCGTGAAGTCGACGCACATGCGCTCCTTCCCGCACTTCTTCGGGACGACCACCGGGTTGGCCAGCCACTCCGGGTATTGCACCTCCCGGATAACTCTGGCCTCCTTCAGCTTGCTGACCTCCTGGGTGGTGAACGCCTGCTTCTCTTGAGCCTGCCTTCTCGCCTTTTGCTTTACCGGGCGTGCATTGGGGCACACCATGAGGTGGTGCTCGATCACATCCCTCGGGACCCCCACCAGGTCAGATGCGTTCCATGAAAACGCATCCTTGTTTGCGCGGAGGAAGGCCACCAACGCCTCTTCCTGCTCCGGAGGGAGGCCGACATCGATGGTGAAGGTGAGGCCAGGGTTCTTGTCATCTACAGGCACCTGCTTCGTCTCAGCCCGGTTCTGAGAGAACAGTTGCTTCTTCTTCACTGGCGTGGCGCCGACGGCGTCCCCAGTGCCCTCCGAAGCCTGCGCGGCGTCCCCAGCGTTGGGGCGCGTCGCAGCCGCCGCCTTGTAGGCGAGCTTGAGCGCGCGGACTGCGTCCTTGGCGTCTCCGACGACGGAGAGGATGCCGTTGCTCCTAGGCATCTTGATGACGTTGTAGCCCAGGTGCGTCGCCGCCATGAACTTGGCGAGGGCGGGGTAGCCAAGGATTGCATTGTAAGGGAGGTGGACGTGGGCGACGTCGAAGTCGATCTGCTCGGTGCGGTAGTTGTGGCGGGTGCCAAAGGTGACGGGGAGGCGCACCCGCCCCAAGGGGGCGACAGAGCCCCCGGCCACCCCAGAGAAGGGCCTTGAGGGTGCGAGCTGGTCGTAGGGCACCTGTAGCGCGTTGAAGGTCTCCACGGAGAGGACGTTGAGGCCGGCCCCGCCACCTATGAGGGTCCGGGTGTCGGCCACATGGGGAGCGTACCGGCGGAAGCCGTTGTTCTTGGATGGTCGTCGGGGCCGAAGGTGATGTCAACCTCCGGCCACGTTCGAGGCTGCGGGGCCTCGAGCTGTGGCCAAACCGCGCTCACCTGGCGGAGGAACTGCTTGACCTGGCGGTTGGAGGCGGGCGCTTGCGACCCGCCGAGGATGCATGCAACCGCTGGGTCGGCCAGGCGAGCCATGGCGCCGCCGCGCGCCAAGGGCTACCTGGCCTCGGAGGTTGCGTCAGCGATGGAGCTGATGAGTCGAGGCCCGACTGCAGCCGCGGATGGGGAGGCTTCGACACACCCCCTCCTGGCGCGCCAAATGTTGGATTTCGGGCTCCGCAAAACCCAAGAGGTTCGAACACAGGGGCATGTGCGAAGATCCCCAACAACTTCAACCTCTGGCTCTCAGCTCGACAGCCTAGCCAAACAAGCTTGCGCACTCACGGGAAGAAAACCAACATACGAGGATTTACCCAGGTTCGGGCCGCTGCGAAGCGTAAAACCCTACTCCTGCCTTTTGGTGGATTGCCTCACGAGGAGGTTGGTGGATGAACTAGTACAGTGGTCAGTCGCCTCGCGAGGGTGCTCGGGCGGTGTCTTTTGTCTCTCCCTCCTACGGAGCAGCCTAGCCTCTATTTATAGTGGCCTGGGTCCTCTTCCCTTATCGCAATGGCGGGAAGGAATCCCACAATGGCCAAATTCGAAAGGGGATAGGAGGTACATCTTATCCTGACGAAAGGTGGTCTTCGCCTGCAAAGTAGCTGGTGGTGACGCGGTGGTGGGCTCGCTGGTGAAATCCGTCCTGCCGCGCCCGCTGGCCTGGTCTCGTTGCACCGGAATGGGAACCTTTGGCAGGATGCCTTGGGAACCTGCGTTCGCCCCTGCCTCCTTTGCACCGAAGAGGAAACTGTCTCCTCTGGCGCGCTGGTGCCCGCCTGGCCCGCCTTGCGTCATCCTTGACCTCCCGAGGCCGAGCATTGCATAGAGATCTCCACCGCTCAGGAGGGGGCCGGGGGAGGCCTCTTCCCTCCGGGGGCCTTGGCGCCGTCTCTCTCACGAGCTCGGGGCTCTCGCGAGGGCCTTGTCTTGAGCCAGGCCGCGTTGGGCCGTACCGGGTCTCCGTAGTGGGCCACACCCTGGGTCGCAGGCTGGCAGTTCTGGGTACCCCCGTTCCTAGGACGCCGACACCTCCAAACGCAGAGTTTTGTGGTCCAGCAACAAATTTCCCTCAAGTGGATGACCTAAGGTTTATCAATCCGTGAGAGGTGTAGGATGAACATGGTCTCTCTCAAACAACCCTTCAATCAAATACAAATAATTTCTTGTATCCCCAACACACCCAACACAATGGTAAATTGTATAGGTGCACTAGTTCGGCGAAGAGATGGTGATACAAGTGTAGTATGGGTAGTAGATATAGGTTTTTGTAATCTGAAATAATAAAAACAGCAAGGTACCAAGTAACAAAACTGAGCACAAAAGATATTGCAATGCTTGGAAACAAGGCCTAAGGTTCATACTTTCACTATTGCAATCTCTCAATAGTGGTAACATAATTGAATCATCTAACTATCCCTCAACGTGTGACAAAGAATCACTCCAAAGTTCTTATCAATAGCGGAGAACATAAGATGAAATTGATGCACGTAGCAACCCACCTCAAAGATATCCTTTCCGATCAATCTATTGAGCCATCCCTATAAGTGTCACAAACAGCCCTAGAGTTCGTACTAAACTAACATCAAATGATATGCATCAATCAACTCTAATGTCACCTAGATACTCCAATGCCACCACAAGTATCCATGATTTGACAATTCGACATGCATCAAACAATTTCAGATTCATCATATTCAATCCAACGCAAAGAACTTTAAGGAATACCCCAAAGTTTATATCGGAGAAAGTAGGACGAAAACGTGCATCAACCTATGTGCATAGATCACCCCAATGTCACCATGGGAATCCACATGAGAGACAAATATCAAGTGTTCTCAAATCCAAAGTATTCAATCCAACATAACGAAACCTCAAAGGGAAAGACTCAATTCATCACATCAAGATAGAGAGGGAAGAACACCATATTATCTAACCGATAACCCACAAGTATAGGGGATCGCAACAGTCTTCACGGGTAGTATTTCACCCTAATTTATTGATTCGACACAAGGGGAGTGAAAGAATATTATTGGCCTTGACAGTTGAGTTGTCAATTCAACCGCACGTGGGATATCTCTCTGTAGCAAAGGTTTAGTAGCACGACAAATGGTAGTAGCAAAAGTAACAGTAGTAGTAGCAATAGTAACTTAGCAAGATTCAGCGTATGTAAAGCGTAGGCACGTGGATCGGTGATGGATAATGATTTAGATGACATTGATCATATAACAGTTACACACTAGGGCGACACAGAACTAGCTCCAATTCATCAATGTAATGTAGGCATGTATTCCATATATAGTCATACGTGCTTGCGATAAGAACTTGCATGACATTTTTTTGTCCTACCCTCCCGTGGCAGCGGGGTCCTATTGGAAACTAAGGGATATTAAGGCCTCCTTTTAATAGAGAACCGGAACAAAGCATTAACACATGATGAATACATGAACTCCTCAAACTACGGCAATCACCGGAAAGAATCCCAATTATTGTCACCTTGGGGTATGCGGATCAAGACACGTAATAGGTGCATACAACTTGCAAGATATGATCCAAATCACTCTTATATTCATGAAAACATAATAGGTTCAGATCCGAAATCATGGCACTCGGGCCCTAGTGACAATCATTAAGCATAGCAAAATCATAGCAACATCAATCTCAGAACATAGTGGATACTAGGGATTAAGCCCTATCAAACTTAACTCGATTACGTGATCAATCTCATCCAATCCCACCATTGTCCAGCAAGCCTACAAAGGAATTACTCACTCCCGGTGGTGAGCATCATGGCGGTGTTGATGAAGAAGGGTTGGTGATGATGACGATGACGATTTCCCCTCTCTGGAGCCCCAAACAGACTCCAAATCAGCCCTCCCGAGGAAGAACAAGAGGTGGCGGGAGCTCCGTCTCGTGAAACACGATGAAAACTTCCCTCTGTTTTTTCTCTCTGAAGATATGATTTTATAGGACTGGAATTTGGGTCGGAGGAGCCATGAGGGCCCTACAAGCCATCAGGGCGCGACCTAGGGGGGAGGCGCCCTGATGTGTGGTGGCCCCCTGGCACACCCCCTCCGGCAGGTCTTCGCTCCATAATTCATTATAATTCTCAAAAATAATTCACAAAAAGTTTTGTCTAATTCCGAGAACTTTTATTTCTGCAAAAAAATAACACCAAGGTAGTTCTGTTGAAAACATCGTTTGTCCGGGTTAGTTTCATTCAAATCATGCAAATTAGAGGTCAAAACCAGACCAAAAGTTTTTGGAAAAGTAGATACGTTGGAGACGTATCAACTCCCCAAGCTTAAATCATTGCTTGTCCACAAGCAATTCAGTTTTCAAACTGAAAGTGATAAAGAAAACTTCTACAAACTCTTTTGTTCTCGTTGTTATACACATGCTTAGCTAGTGTTCAAGTTTTCAACATATATTATAAATAACCACACCCATGATAGCAATTAGGCATCATATCAACTCATGGCAATACATAACCAACTAGCAAGCAAATAATAAGATATCTCACATGCCAACAATTTATCAAAATGATCATGATATAATATGGTGACATGGTATTTCGCTCATATCCAATATTAACTAGACTCAATGCATAAAAATGACAATAGTGCTCTCTGGTCTGGTGCTTTTAGTAAGAGGATGATGACTCAACCTAAAAATGAATAGATAGGCCCTTCGCAGAGGGAAGCGTTGATTTGTAGAGGTGCCAGGGCTCAACTTTTAAAACAGAATCGGAATATGGTTTTGAGTGGTGCACTTTTCCTGTCAATGTTACGACAAAGGTTTTCAATATCTTCCATACTAAACTCATTATTGGCGGTTCCCAAACAAAATAGTAAAGTTTACTCCTATCCACCATCCATACACAAACCATGGCTGCCCGAATTCACGGATGCCTGCCAACATATCAGCTGTCCCAAGGAGTTTTGTTTAATTAGTTTTTTGATTATACAGGACTGGGCATCCTCGTTACCAGCCTCTCTCATGCAATGACATCGAATAAACGACCGTCCTGAGAATAACTCCCTTAGCATGGAAGATACTGACCGCCCTGTCGCTCCATGAGCGAGATAAGTGCACAAAATAGATGTTTATTTGAATGTTTAGAGATGGCACATGCAAATTTACTCGAAACGGCATGGTAATACCGTCTATAGGTATGGTGGACTCATGTGGAATAACTTAGGTTAAAGGTTTTGGATGCACAAGCAGCATTCCCGCTTAGTATAGGTGAAGGCTAGCAATAGGTTGGGAAGCGAACAACTAGAGAGCGAAAATGGTCATGGGCATGCATTGCGAATAATTAACATTGGACATAGCATGAGTAGGATATGAACACTCTGAATTTAAACATCATGAAGGCTACATTGGTTTTGAATCAACTACATGTTTGCACATGGGCCAAGTCAAGCCGCTTGAATTTTTCGGAGGGAAATACCATACTACCATACCACATCATAACCATTTTAATGCATGTTGATCTATAAGATAAATCATTACTCACTACTGACTGTTTAAGAATGGCATGAAAAGTTATAATCTCTAATTGTCATCATGAACATGTTCACTCCTAATATACTGAATCGAGATCGAACGAGCTAAACATATTTACAAAATGGAAAACAAGAAGAGTTCATACCAGCTTCTCTTGCCACGATCACTTCGTCAAATATCGTCATTATTGCCTTTCACTTCCATGACCGAATGATGTGATAATAATAATAGTATAAGAATACCATGGACTAAGCTGGAATCTGCAGGGCAGTTTCGGACAAAGGAGAAGACAAGGTAATATTGGCTCTCAGTGAGATCATTAATAAAGTGTATAAGAGCCACTCAACATTTTCATCATGGGCTTCTCCCTTCAAAGACTCCACAAAAAGAAATAAATTCAGAGAAACAACACACTGAAATATTTTTGGATTTTTTGTTTTTCTCAAGCAAGCAAATAAACTAAGGGAAAACAAGAACGAGAAAAAGTATTTACACGGGAAAGCTCCTAACATGCAAAGGAAATCTTTTCGGGTTTTCTTTTTACTACTAAGATAGTTAAAACGGGAAAAGAAAACTAAAAAAAGCAAGAAATATTTTTGGGTTTTCCAAAGTTTTTCAAACACACAAGCAGAAAGCGGAAAAATAAAACTAACATGGATATGCAATGAAAGAGGATGAACGTCGACAATTTATATGAATGTAATGTCGGTGAGAAATACGTACTCCCCCAAGCTTAGGCGTCCTAGCTTGGTGATCACCACTGATAGTCTGGAAAATGGTTAAAATGATAACTTGTGGAGGCGTTCCTGGCCGCCTCCTCCGCTAAACGAGTAGCCTCCACTGGAGCTTTGTATTCCCGCACCTCCTCCTCAAGAACATAATAACGTTGTCGAGCCTGAAAATCAAAGAGGGCAGGTGCAGGCAAAGTGACAGACACCGGCATATATTTCCTAAATATTAAATTATATTGATAATCCCTTGCACGGTTTACAGTAAACTCATGATAACGCATAGCGTCAAAGTCTAAATATCTTTTAGGTAGGATAGGATCATTAGGTTGAGGAGACACTCTCAGCTTTGCAGCTACGCGGGAGGCATAAATCCCTCCATACAAATCACCGTTACTAAAGTTAGAATTCAGCCTTCGGGCAACAATTGCACCAAGGTTATAGTGTTGTTCACCAGTTACAACAGTGTGAATAAGGCTTAAATCAGGGGCACATAATGCACTACAATCTTGTTTCCCTACTACGTATTTCCCATTAAACAGTGCAAAGTAACGAATAGAGGGAAACTGTATGCTTTTAATTCTTGCCTGTGTTACCCCCCCTATCTTCTTCAACGCATAGACTCTCGAGAAACATATCATAATCAAATTTTGAAGGTTTCTCGGTCGAGCCCCAAAGTGGAACTTTTCAAGCAATAGAGAAATCTTCTAGAGTCATGCTAAAGGATTTATCATAAAGTTTAAATAACACTCTAGAAGCATGCGATTGATAACGAAATCCTTGCGTAATGTACGGGTAAGGTCATAGTGTTGGACACACTTATCTGCGAGGAAATCGGCGAGGCTGGTATTATAAATGAATTGGTCGAATTCATCCTTAATGCCTGCACCTATCATGAAATCTTCACTTGGCCATCGACATGATTTGGCATCAGCCATGACTATCTGGTTATCTCGAGGCTCGATGTAAGCTTGCCGCACTGAGTTCCCACTAGATGACTCACCCGAGGTGAGTCTTCTTGAAGTGCTCCACCTAAAGAAACTCATCTTCCCAAGCACAAATTTCTGAAATTTTTGAGCCACAAGTTCATGTCAATAAAACTTTGCAAGATTGATAGCAACTACCCATATGAGTGCCTAAAGGACATATCAAGCATTCATACTACTTGGAACTCAAATAATCCAACATGCAAGCTCATTTTCTTTAGCACCAAGTGCATCACATTATGCAAAATATAAACCACTAAAAAAACTAATTGGTGGAGTGGAGGAGTCACATACCATGGAACAATTTCTCAAAACAGTTTCGGAAACGGATTTCCAAGCAAAGGGATCGAAAATTTCACTTTTTGGGTGAAGAGCACAGGAGAGAGATGGCTAGTTTTTCTTGCTGGAGGTAGGAGAGAGTGTGGGACGAAGGTATAAGGCAAGGGGCCCCTGTCGGCCCCACAAGCCATCAGGGCAAGGCCTGGGGGGGGGGCACCCTGATGTGTGGTGCCACACATGTGCAGTCCGCTATTGTTATTTTTATGCCAATTTTTTTTGTTTATTCTAGAAAAAATCATGTTAAAATTTGGTGGCAATCTGAGACTTTTTATTTCCTGACATTTTTCTACGCACGGGAAAAACAAAGAAACGGAAAATCATGTTAATTTATTTTATATAAACTGAAAATAACAGAGGATAAACTTTTGGTACATAGAATTGTGAGTACTAAATTCATCAATCACATGCCTTCCGAAAATGATCCATTAATAAGGTTGATCAAGTCTTATTAACAACCGCTTCCGGTTAACATGAAACCGAAGAATTTTCGTATGTCACTAGGTTACCTCAACGGGGATTTGCATCTCCCCAACAATAAGATTATAACATTTCTTCTTGGCAGTAGGTAGAGGAATTGCAAAGCTTCCAATGATAACTGTGGGAGTAGGCTCAATGACATTGATGTGAAAGGTAACCTTGCTTTTATTGCAATCAATAACATCCCCTGGAGTATTTAAGAATGGTCTACCAAGGATGATCGACATATTGTCGTCCTCGGGCATATCAAGAATAACAAAGTCTGTTAAGATAGTAACATTTGCAACCACAGTAGGAACGTCCTCACAAATTCCAATAGGTAAAGCGGTGGATTTATTAGCCATTTGCAAAGATATCTCAGTAGGTGTAAGCTTACTCAGATCAATTCTTTTATAAAGGGAGAAAGGCATAACACTAACACCGGCTCCTAAATCACATAAAGCAGTTTTAACATAGTTTCTTTTAATAGAGCAAGGTATTGTGGGTATGCCAAGATCTCCTAGCTTCTTAGGTATTCCTCCATCAAAAGAATAATTAGCAAGCATAGTAGCAATTTCAGTTTCAGGTATCTTTCTTTTGTTAGTAATAATATCCTTCATATACTTAGCATACAGAGGCATTTTCAATATATCAGTCAAACAAGTGCGCAAAAAGACGGGTCTAATCATTTTAGCAAAGCATTCAAAATCTTCATCATCCTTATTCTTAGAAGGCTTACGAGGGAATGGCATGGGTTTTTGAACCCATGGCTCTCTTTCCCTTCCATGTTTCCTAGCAACAAAGTCTCTCTTATCATAGCGTGTATTTTTAGGAGTTGGGTTATCAAGATCCTCCGCAGGTTCTATCTCTACATCATTATCATGTTCTTTATTACTATCTGGTTGAGCATCTACATGCACAATATTACTTTCATCTTCATTTTCATTATCACTAGGCGCATGTTCGCTACCGGATTGTGTCTCAACATCAGGAATAGAAACATCATTATGTTTCTCAGTAGGTGTTTCTATAACAGGTTCACTAGAAGCATGCAAGTTCCTATCCTTTTTCTTCTTTTTCTTATTAGAGGAACTAGGTGCATTATCATTAATTCTGTGGGAATCCTGTTCTATTCTTTTAGGATGACCTTCTGGGTAGAGAGGTTCTTGGGTCATACGACCTCCCCTAGTCATTACTCTAACAACATGATCATTCATATTATTATTTATCTCAACAAGCAAATCATTTTGTGACTTAGCAACTTGGTCTAGTTGGGTATGAACCATAGAAGCATGTTTACCTAGACCTTTCACATCATTAGCAATTCTAAACATCAAGTCACTTAAGCGGTCTATCATCATGGCATTACGTCTCAATTGATCCTTAACATAATTGTTGAAGTGTTCTTGCTTAACAATATAATTATCATATTCATCCATGCATTGTTCAGGAGTCTTATTGTAAGGTACATCATTTGCACTAAAGGAACGGACATAGTTTACCTCTACTACCTGTGTCGGGTTATCAAGTCCATGCATTTTTTCAATAGGTGGTAATTTCTTGATATCCTCAATTTTAATACCTTTCTCCATCATAGATCTTTTTGCTTCTTGCATATCTTCAGGGTTGAGGAATAGAATACCTCTCTTCTTTTGAATAGGTTCCGAAGGTGGTTCAGGAAGTGTCCAATCATCGGCATTTTGCAATATGTTATTCAATAATTCTTCAGCTTGGCTGACAGTTCTTTCCCTAAAAACACAGTCAACATAACTATCTAGGAAGTCCCTAGAAGCATCGGTTAGTCCATTATAAAAGATATCGAGAATTTCATTTTTCTTAAGAGGACAATCATGCAAAGCTCTAAGTAACTGGAGAAGCCTCCCCCAAGCTTGAGGGAGATTCTCTTCTTCAATTTGTATAAAGTTAAATAGTTCCAGTAAGGCAGCTTGAGCAGGAACATATTTTGCAGAAAAATAATGGAGCATATCCTGAGGACTACGCATACAACCAGGAGCAATTGAAATAAACCATTCCTTGGCCTCGCCTTTTAGCGAGAAAGGAAAAAGCTTAAGGATATAATAGTAGCGTATCTTTTCATCATTGGTAAGCAGAGCAGCAATATCATTCAGTTTCATAAGATGTTCGACGACAGTTTCATTTTCATAACCATGGAAAGGATCATATTCTACTATAGGAATTAACTCAGGGTCAACAGAGAATTCATAATCCTTATCAGTAACAAATATAGGAGAAGTAGCAAATTTAGGATCATATTTCATTTTCTGCATCATAGAATTTTCTTTCAGTTTTCATAGTAGTTTTTTCAAGTCATCTCTATTTTCACAAGCAAAGAAATCACTAGCTGTTTCCTCATCCATAACATAACCTTCAGGTACATGAGGCAATTTGTATCTATTAGGAGAGCGAGGTGTAACAGGTGATTCAAAGTCCTCATCAGTTTCAGCATTTTCAAGTTCTCTAGCTTTAGCAATATGAGCATCAAGTAATTCATTTAGTGGCACAGTTTCAGTTTCAACATGTGTAGCAATAGTATCATCATTAATTTCAGAGGTAGCATCATCAAGTTCATGTGACATATCAGGGCGATCAACAGGTGGTGGTGTAACAAGCTGATTCAAAACAGTAGGTGAATCGAAAGCAGAGCTAGATGAGAGTTCCTTACCTCCTCTCGTGCGAGAGGGGACGATCTTAGTTCGAGTATCTTCCAGATTCTTCATAGTAGCAATTGGATATCCTCAAGTTAACACAATAAATAGAGCTATGCTCCCCGACAACGGCGCCAAAAAAAGGTCTTTATAACCCACAAGTATAGGGGATCACTACAGTCTTCACAGGTAGTATTTCACCCTAATTTGTTGATTCAACACAAGGGGAGCCAAAGAATATTTATTGGCCTTGACAGTTGAGTTGTCAATTCAACTACACCTGAGATATCTCTCTGCAGCAAAGGTTTAGTAGCACGGCAAATAGTAGTAGCAAAAGTAACAGTAGTAGTGACAGTAGCAGTAGCATAGTAACTTAGCAAGATTCAGTGTATGTAAAGCGTAGCCACGTGGATCGGTGTTGGATAATGATTTAGATGACATTGATCATATAACAGTTACACACTAAGGCGACACAGAACTAGCTCCAATTCATCAATGTAATGTAGGCATGTATTCCATATATAGTCATACGTGCTTGCGATAAGAACTTGCATGACATCTTTTGTCCTACCCTCCCGTGGCAGCGGGGTCCTATTGGAAACTAAGGGATATTAAGGCCTCCTTTTAATAGAGAATCGGAACAAAGCATTAACACATGATGAATACATGAACTCCTCAAACTACGGCAATCACCGAAAAAAAATCCCAATTATTGTCACCTTGGGGTATGCGGATCAAGACACGTAATAGGTGCATACAACTTGCAAGATAGGATCCAAATCACTCTTATATTCATGAAAACATAGTAGGTTCAGATCTGAAATCATGACACTCGGGCCCTAGTGACAAGCATTAAGCATAGCAAAGTCATAGCAATATCAATCTCAGAACATAGTGGATACTAGGGATCAAGCCCTATCAAACTTAACTCGATTACATGATCAATCTCATCCAATCCCACCACCGTCTAGCAAGCCTGCAAAGGAATTACTCACTCCCGGTGGTGAGCATCATGGCGGTGTTGATTAAGAAGGGTTGGTGATGACGACGACAACGATTTCCCCTCTCCAGAGCCCCGAACGAACTCCAGATCAGCCCTCCCGAGGAAGAACAGGAGGTGGCGGCGGCTCCGTCTCGTGAAACGTGATGAAAACTTCTCTCTGATTTTTTTCTCCGAAGATGTGATTTTATAGGACTGGAATTAGGGTCGGAGGAGCTGATGTCTACTACACAACTTGTTCTTGTAGACTCGTGTTGGGCCTCCAAGCGCAGAGTTTTGTAGGATAGTAGCAAATTTCCCTCAAGTGGATGACCTAAGGTTTATCAATCCGTGGGAGGCGTAGGATGAAGATGGTCTCTCTCAAACAACCCTGCAACCAAATAATAAAAAGTCTCTTGTGTCCCCAACATACCAAATACAATGGCAAATTGTATAGGTGCACTAGTTCGGCGAAGAGATGGTGATACAAGTGTAGTAATGATAGTAGATATTGATTTTTGTAATAGTAACAATAAAAAAGAGCAAGGTAGCAAGTAACAAAAGTGAGCGCAAATGGTATTGCAAAGCTTGAAAACAAGGCCTAGGGTCCACACTTTCGCTAGTGCAATCTATCAACAATGCTAATATAATTGGATCACATAACCATCTTTCAATGTGCAACGAAGAATCACTCCAAAGTTCTTATCTAGCGGAGAACATAAGAAGAAATTGTTTGTAGGGTACGAAACCACCTTAAAGTTATCCTTTCCGATCGATCTATCCAAGAGTTCATACTAAAATAGCACAAAGTTATCCTTTCTGATCAATCTTTCTAGAGTTCGTACTAAAATAACACCATATGATACGCATCAACCAACTCTAATGTCACCTAGATACTCCAATGTCACCACAAGTATCCATGAGTTAATTATACGATACGCATCAAACAATTTCAGATTCATAATACTCAATCCAACACAAAGAACCTCAAAGAGTGCCCCAAGATTTCTACCGGAGAACATGGTATGAAAATGTGCAATCAACCCCTATTCATAGATCCCCTTGGTCACCGGAATCCACAAGTTGATGCCTCAACATATATCAAGTGAATCAATAGAATACCCCAATGTCACTACGGGTATCCCACACAAGACATACATCAAGTGTTCTCAACAAAAATATTCAATCCAACATAACGACATCTCAAAGGGAAAGATTCAATTCATCACAACATGATAGCAAGGGAATAACATCATACATCCGTATATATTAACAAAGCCCGTGATACATCAAGAATGTGACATCTCAAGAACACGAGAGAGAGAGAGATTGAACACATAGCTGCTGGTACATACCCTCAGCCCCGAGGGTGGACTACTCCCTCCTCATCATGGACTCCGCTGGGATGATGAAGATGGCCACCGGAGATGATCTACCCTCTCCGGTAGGGTACTGGAACGCCTCCATATTGGTTTTTCGTCGATACAGAGAGTTGCGGCGGCAGAACTTCTCATCTAGGGTTATTTCTGGGGGTTTATGAATATATAGGATTTTTGAGCGTCAGTTTCACGAGAAGATGGGCCACGAGGGGCCCACAAGACACCAGGGCGCGCCGGAGGGGGCTGGCGAGCCCTGGTGGGTTGTGGCCACCTTGTCGGAATCGGGGCTCCGCAAAACCCAACAAGGTTCGAACACTCGGGCGTGTGCGAAGATCTCAACCGGCTCGAAGTCTCAAGCCTGTCACCCTACGGCCTAGCTGCATCGAATAAGTGTGAGCAGGGAAGAAGATGGACTCAGAGATTTACCCAGGTTCGGGCCACCTTGCGGTGTAAAACCCTACTCCTGCTTTGTGGTGGATTGGCCTCACGAGGAGGCTGAGGATGAACTAGTACAGTGGTTGGGTGGCCTCACGAGGGCTCTTGGTGGTGATGAACTCGATCCTCCCCCAGCTGGGAGCTCGTCCCTCTTTTATAGGGGTCACGGTCCTCTTCCCTTATCGCACAGGCGGGAAGGGATCCCACAACGACCAAATTTGAAAGGGGACAAGAAGTACATCCTATCATAACTAAAGGTGGTCTTCGCCTGCAAAGCTTCCGGGTGTGACACAACGGTGGGCTCAGCGATGACATCCGTCCTGCCGAGCTCGTGGTCTCGGTCCTCTTGCACTAGGGAGGAAACCTTTGGGGGGTTCCTTGGGAACCCGCGTACGTCCTTGCCTCCTTAACACGAAAGAAGAAACTGTCCTCCTTCTGCGCCCGCTGGCGCTCGCCTGGCTCTGCCGTCAGAACCCACGTCACCCCGGCCTCGGGAGGCCGGGTACTTGCATAGGAATCCATGCTTCTCGGGAGGCATCCTGAGGGGGTGCCACTCCTCCGGAGGTCTTGGCATTGTCCTCCTCTCGAGGCGGGGGCTCTCGCGAGGGCCTTGACTTGGGGGGCTTGTTGCTGGCAGGCAGGTCTGGGTACCCACGGTCCCAGAATGCCGACAGTAGCCCCCGGGCCCAAGGCGTGTTCAGGCTGGCTTCGAGGCAAAGCCAAGGGGGAAGACCGAAGCACGACGGGCCCTAACCGCCTGCGGGTCAGGATCGACGTGTGGCGCGCGATGAGGCGCGGATGACTCCACTTCCCCATGTTGCCTCGATAACTGCCCTGACCGACACGGGCTGGCGCGCATCGCGGGGCCATCATTGCCCGGGATGTGGAGGGGCGCCGCCTGGCTTCTGATCGGCTATAAATGGGTGAAGGAGGCGAAGCCCCCAACCCATCTTTATCTTCTTGCATCCTTCCTTCAAGCTGCCACCTCCACCGCTATGGCACCGATGAGGAGGTTCTCCGTTGCCGAGAAAGGGAAGGCTCCCCTAGAGGGACCAGCCTCGCCGCGGCCCAAGAGGGCCGCGGCCGCCCTCGTAAGTACATCGCGACGCCAGCGGTGGCCCCCCGAGGGCGTGGGCGCACTCCCGCACGGGCTGGTGGCACCTCCGGTGGCCGTGGGCAGGCTCCCTCCCTCGCAGGCGGCTGTTGTGCCCGCGGTGGCTGTGACCAAGTGGGGAGGCTTGTTGCGGCCGTCAGGGCGCCTCATCCGCGACTCTATTCGGCCGACACCGTCCAGGAGTTCGTGTTGTGGGTGAAGAGGCCGGCGATAGCTTGGTTCTCGCTCTTGCGCCTCTTCGCAGAGGCGCTGCCAGCCGGGGGACCTGCTGGCCTATGGCTGTAGGCTGACGGCTGCTGCAGCGCGGCTTCGTGGGTGGAAGTCGAGGTCACCCCCGCGTGCTACGTGTTCCTGACTCGTGGGTGGCAGGCGTTTGCCCGTGCCCGTGACCTGGAGGGGAGGTGCACCCTCCACTTCAAGCACGACGGGGCAGCGACTCTTCATCAAAATCTTCAGGGAAGAAGGCAGACGCTTGGGGTGCTGCCCAGAGGGCGACGACGGCGACATCGACCGCCTTCCCGCCGGCGATGGCCGTCACGACGGCGGCGCCCTTGGCGGTGAACTTGCCCTTGGCGATGGCCGCAGCTCCTCCAGCAGCGACGACACCTCCTCTGGGGGAAGCTCGAGCGATGACGACTATGACGAGCCGCCACGCCCGGATCAGGGGGGGCGATGAGCCGCCGCGGCGCCGTGCCCCTGCCTAGGAGGACGCCGAGCCGCCCCGTCGCTGCGCCTATGTCAAGGAGGAGGAGGACTCCGACTGAGCGCATGCGGCGCCGGAGCCAGGCCTCGGGAGTGACGGTCCTCGGGAGGCCGTCTTTTGCTTTTGTTTCATGCACAAAAAGCCATGGAGGGCCCCGCGGGGGCGTGTAATGAACTGCGGCGCTTGCGCCTTTATATTAGCATTTTCTTTTCACACCCCAATTTTTATGTCGCTGCAAATTGGAATGTCCCCGCTCGTTGCAACTAGGGTAATCTTGTGATTAGGCTAACTTAGCTTGGCGCGCCCATAGTAAGCTCCTATGTCGTGGGGGCGCGTCCCTCCGAAGCTTCTTTCCTTAGCCGTAGAGCCCACGAGCCCCGTTGCGAGGGTCGATCGCCGCCGGTGTGCCGGGTCATGATGCCCGACGAGGCCAGGAGATGGGCGCTCCTGAGACCGGGGGACCGGAGGTGATATTGTGCGTTAGCTCTCCTCGAGAGCGTCATGCGAGGACTAGGACGCCAAAGTTTTGGTGAGGTATGTGGGCGGCCCGGAGCCTGCATAACGTACCGTGACTAGCCCCCGCTCGCGGGGCGCACGCGAGAGAGCTGGCGGGTGCCAAACCCCTTTAGAAAGAACTCAAAACAAGAAAATGCTGCAAGAAGAAGGCTCCCACCCCATTTTTCGAATAAGACGCGAAAACTTCAAACTTCATTCAAAAAGGTGGCAAATTTGGTTACATAAGAGAGCAAATAACAGCCGCGTCCAGCGCCTAGACTAGTCTTCCCCCAGCGCGGAGAATGGGGCATCCACTGGGCGTGGGCATAGTCGTTGAATGAAAGTGTCGTCCGCCAGCGTGGAGCATGGGGCTTCCACTTTGGCTTGGGTGGGAACCCCTCCGCGTCCTCGGGGGGCACCGAGCGTATGCAACCCACTCATTATTACGTGAGAGTGTCACGGGTAGAACTTGCGGAGATGCTGGATGTTCCAGGCATTCTGGATGGGAACCCCGTCCTGAGTCTCCAGGCGCACGGCGCCAGGCCTGGAGACGCGGGCGACCCTGAACGGGCCCTCCCACATGGGCGAGAGCTTGTGCAAGCCCTCCCTGGAGAGGACCCGCCTCAGGATGAGGTCTCCGACTTTGAGGGTCCTGGAGCAGACGCTGCGGCAATGGTATCGCCGCAGCGCCTGCTGCTACCTCGCTGCACGGAGCGAGGCCTTGTGGCGGGCCTCCTCCCCGAGCACAAGGTCTGTCCCCCGCGTGGCATCCCGACGCTCCTCGTCGAATGCCAAGACCCACGGGGAGCGATGCTTGACCTCGTGTGGGAGAACCGCCTCAGCTCCGTAGACGAGGAAGAATGGGGTCTTGCCGGTGGGCTTAGTCGCAGTGGTGCGGATGGACCACATCACGGACTGAAGCTCACCGAGCCAACCCCTGCTGCAGGCCTCAAGTTTCTTCTTGAAGCTCCTTGCCTTGAGGCCCCTCAGGACCTCCGCGTTGGCGCGCTCGGCCTGGCCGTTGCTCCGCGGGTGTGCCACCGAAGCGTAACATATCTGCGTTCCAAGGTTAGCACGATATTCCCTAAAGAGGTTGCTTGTGAACTGTGAGCCATTGTCAGTAATGATATGGTTGGGGACACCGAAGCGGCTCACGAGGCCCCGGATGAACTTGACTGCTGAGCCGGCGGGGATGGTGCGCACGGGCTCTACCTCCACCCACTTGGTGAACTTGTCGATGGCGACGTAGAGGTAGCGGTAGCCTCCGGCCGCCCGAGGGAAAGGACCTAGTATGTCCAGCCCCCAGACCGCGAAGGGCCAGGAGAGCGGGATGGTCTGGAGGCCTTGCGTAGGCTGATGAATCTTCTTGGCATGGAACTGACAGGCCTCGCAGGATCGGACCAGCTCGGTGGCGTCGTTGAGCGCCGTGGGCCAGTAGAAGCCGCTGCGGAACGCCTTTCCAACAAGGGTGCGAGACAAGGAATGGTGCCCGCAGTCGCCACCGTGGATATCGGACAGTAGCTCGCGCCCTTGCTCCTCAGATATGCACCGCAGCGAGACGTCATTTGGGCGCCTGCGGTATAGCTCGCCGTCCCTCAAGCAGTAGGCAGTGGCCTAGCGAACCACGCGCTCCGCGTCCTCCTCCTTCTCTGGCAGGGCGCCGCCGAGCAGGTATGCCTTGAACTCCTCGGTCCAGTTGCCGGCCTGGGGTTCCAGTGCCAGGAGCAAACGTGCTCCCGAGGCCGGTCCGCAGGCCGGGGCGCCTGAGAGCAGGGCCGGTGGCAGTTCCTCCCGAGGCAATGCCAGGCCTGTGGCCAGTGGCGCCGCCAATGGTTTGAAGAGCCTTTCCTCGAAGATGCCAGGCTCCTGAGGCTCGCGGCGCGACGCCCTCTTGGCGATGTCGTCCGCCTCCTTGTTGGTGCCGCGCGGGACGTGCTGCAATTCCAAGCCCTGGAAGCGCTTTTCAATTTTGCGTACCTCTTCCATGTATGCCTCCATGTGCTCATCCTTCGGCTTGTACTCCTTGTTGGAGAAATTGACGAGGAGCTTGGAGTCGCCCTTGACGGTGAGGCGCTTGACCCCCATGGCCACGGTGGCCCTGAGGCTTGCGATCAAGCCCTCATACTCCGCGATGTTGTTGGAGACCTTCTCGCCATGTTGGAAGCAGAGCTGCACGGCGCAGTAGAGCTTGTCCTGGGTCGGTGAGATGAGTACAACTCCAGCCCCCGCGCCCTGTCGTGCAAAGGCGCCGTCGAAGTGCATGACCCAACCGTCATGCGCCTCACTGCCGGGTGCGAGGGACTGACCCTCATCCAGCCCCCGGTTGGGGGCATCCGTCCATTCCGCCATGAAGTCAGCGAGGGCCGCGCCCTTGATGACCCTGGTTGTGCTGAACTCCAGGTGGAAGGCCTGCAGCTCGATGTTCCACTCCGCCACCCTTTCGGCAGCGTTGGGGTTGCACAGCACCTTCTCCAGCGGGTACGTAGAGACGACCTTGATGGGGTGGCCTTGGAAGTAATGGCGCAACTTCCTTGAGGCAACGAGGAGCGCGAGCAGGAGCTTCTGCTGCATGGGGTAATGCGCGCGCATCCCGCAGCACGGTGCTGACGTAGTACACCGGGTGCTCGACGAGGCGCGAGGCATCGGCGCTGCCCTGCTCCTCAGGCAGTGTGCATGACTCAGGTGACCCATGAGTCGGTGAGGCGACGAGGGCCTCAGGAGCGCCATCCTGAGGTGGCGAGTGTTGTGCGGCCCCTTGCGAACCACCTTTCTTCGCGCCTGTGCCGGCGAGCTCCTCCCGGATTGCCACGAGCGCCGCGCTGGCCGAGTGGGGGGTTGCCGCCAAGTAGAGCACCAAAGGCTCGCGAACGCGGGGCACCACCATGACGGGAGGGTTCGTGAGGTACCGCTTGAGTTCTTGGAAAGCCGCTTCTACTTCTGGGGTCCACTCGAAATGGCCCTTCCTCTTCATGAGCTTGAAGAAGGGGAGGGCATGCTCACCGAGCCTGGAGATGAAACGCCCCAAGGCTGTCACGCAGCTCGCCAGCTTCTGCATTTCTTTGAGGGTCTGAGGCGGTCACATCTTTTCAATTGCCTTGATCTTTTCTGGGTTTGCCTCGATCCCTCGGTGCGATACCAAGAAACCGAGCAGCTTGCCGGATGGGACCCCGAAGACGCACTTCTCCGGGTTGAGCCTCAGGTTCACCCGACGTAGGCTGGCAAACGTCTCTTCCAGGTCCTTGATCAAGGTCCTCGCCTCCCGTGATTTGACCACGATGTCGTCGACGTACGCCTCGGCATTCCTCCCGAGCTGTTGCCCCAGGCGATGTGCATCAACCGCTAGAAGGTCGCGCCAGCGTTCCGCAGCCCGAAGGGCATGCATGTATAGCAATATATGCCACACGGGGATAGAAATGCTGTCTTCTCGACGTCTTCCACTGCCATCTTGATTTGGTGGTAACCTGAGAAAGCATCCAAGAAGCACAGCAGATCGCATTCGGCGGTAGAGTCCACAATCTGGTCGATGCGCGGGAGCGGGAAGGGGTCCCGCGAACAAGCCTTGTTGAGACTCGTGAAGTCGACGCACATGCGCTCCTTCCCACCCTTCTTGGGGACAATCACAAGGTTGGCGAGCCAATCAGGGTACCGCACTTCCTGAATAACGCCAGCTTCCTACAGCTTGCGAACCTCTTGGACGATGAAAGCTTGATTTTCTTGTGCCTGTCGCCTTGCCTTCTGCTTTACTGGGCGTGCGTGAGGGCACACCATCAAGTGGTGTTCGATCACGTCCCTCGGGACGCCCGCCAGGTCAGACGACTCTCACGCGAACACATCCTTATTTGCGCGGAGAAAGTCAACCAGCGCCTTGTCCTGCTCCGGGGGAAGGCCAGTGCCGATGGTGAAGGTGGGGCCTGAGCTTCCGCCGTTGACAAACACCTGCTTCGTCTCAGCTCGGTCCTGAGAAAACAGCTGTTTCTTCTTCGTGGGCGCGGCCTCCAGGGCCTGCACTACTGCCCCAGGAGCGGAAGTGTCACCCTCATCGTCGAGGCGCGGGGCCGCCTCAGCCCCCGGGGCCTGGGCATGTGGCCGCTGCTGCCTTATAGGCGAGCCTGAGTGTCAGTGTACAAAGAACCAGGGTATCTATTACCCAGACTTGTGCGCGGGCAACCCCCGGAGGCCAACGAGACCTAGCAAAACCTTGGAATCAGATACAGCAGCATCAAAGAGACAGAAAGCCAAAGGCTGGGGCCCCGGCAAGACCTTGCCGGGAAGGCTCAGAACCCCGGCAAGCCCTGCACTCGGCGAGGCTTCACCACTGTTCAAGCGCGCCGCCCCAGGGCAACTACCAGCTTGTCTTTTAGCTGTTGTCCTCTTGGGTGCGTGTCAGACGCTGACGGTGTGAGGCCTTAAGCGGTGCGATGGGATGGCTCCTTTTTCCATCCCCAAGAAAGGCAGGGACACCTCAACGGAGCATTAAATGCCCTTGTCCTAAGCCGTCAGTATTAGGTATGATAAGCACTGTAGATACTTTACACCTCATGCATGCCACCTTTGTACTTCGCCACTGTTGGTGACCCCTTCGAAGATATAAAAGGAGGCCCAAGGCATAGCTACAGGGGGGATCTTTTCTGGCCCGTTCCGCATGTGTAGCTGCTGTTTACTGTAGCGCTCCAAGAATTGGCCTAGAAACACATCCAATACAACCAAGCAGGAGTAGGGTTTTACGCTTCCGAGCGGCCCGAACCTGGGTAAAATCCCTCTGCGTTGATCGCTCGATCTGCTCTCTGTGCAAGCCTTCTTCCCCGCCGAATCGTAAAGGGATCCTTGTGACCCCATGGGTGTCGTTTCTGACATCTTTGGCGCGCCAGGTAGGGGAACAGGTTGTGTGGACCTGATCCAGTGATCAGCGCGTCAGTTCTTCATCATCTTCACCGCCATGGCCCCCAAGCGGAAGGGCCTCACGGCGGTTGGATCGTCCGCGTCCGCTATGCCTGTGCTTACACACACGGGCGACGGTGTTGACGCGGGTGGAGGAAGCAGAGATCCAGAGCTTCCACGACGCTCTGGTGATCAAAGCCATGCGAGCGGCGTCGCCCGCGCCACTAGATCTAAAGGCGGAGCCGTGCTGCCAGCGGGCGGCGCGACCAACTCCAGGGACGGAAGGGCGCCTTCCAAGACACCCACGCCGGCGCACGTGCCGCGACCTTCCCAGGGCACGCGCGATGAGCATCGCCGCGACGTTGGTGGTCCCGGACGTCCCCATGGAAAATCTCCTGAGCATCATCCTCGGGATGCGCGAGGCCAACATGCACGTCCACGCGCTGATGGAAGTGGCGTACGGTCGCGAGACCGTGAGGTAGCTCCTTCCAACGTAATTGGGAGTCAGAGCACTTTGCGCTCTTCGCACCTGTCGCCACCACCTACACGAGCAGAAGCGCTGGCGCGTGCGCAACTGCTCCTGAACTTTCCTCCTGCTGCGGACAAGCTCGAAGAATGGAGATCCGCCATCCAGAGCCTCGTTGGCCTCGCCAACGAAGATAAGCCGGAGCAGGCGGAGCCTTCATGGCGCCGGTCCATTGAGCCGACACGTGTAGGTGGAGAGAAGACTGTGGGCAGTACAACTACGGTGCGCTCTCCCCCACAGCGGCAGCAGCGGTTGCTGACCCGGTGGGTCGACACCCGTGATGATGATTCCACGGCGTCGTCCGATCCGCGAACGCGCCGCGATCAACGTCAAGTTCTTCGGGAGCGAGGCAAGGAAGACGCTCGAATCACCATCGAGCGACGGCGGGAAGCACGCTACCAGTCCGACAAGCGCGCGGGGCCCACTGTAGACAAGTCAGCACCGGGGTATCCTGTCGATCTACCTTACGAGGTGGGTTGTCCAGCGTTTACCCGTGAGCTGCGGCGAGTCCAGTGGCCCAATTCCCGCACGTTCAAGCTGGAGGTCCCGGAGAAATACGACGGCAAGACACACCCGTCAGAGTTCCTGAGCGTCTTCACCATTGCGGTGCAGGCTGCCGGGGGCCGCGACGATAAGATACTTGCCAACTACTTCCCATTGGTGTTCAAGCCCAATGTCAGGTCGTGGTTGATGCATCTGCCGGAGAATTCCATCTCTTCTTGGGCAGATCTGTGCCATGAGTTTGTTGGCGCTTTTACTGGTGGTCATGAAGTTCCTGGCCAGGAGAGTGATTTGCATCTCATCCCCCAAAAGGAAGGCGAAACCCTGCGCAAGTATATCCAGAGATTCAGCCGCATACATCACAACATTCCAGACGTTCATCCTGCCGCTGTCATCAGCGCGTTCCATCAGAACGTGCGCAACCGCAGGATGCGGGAAGAGCTGGCAATGAACAAGGTCAAGGATGTTGCCGAGCTTTACGCTCTGGCAGATAGGTGTGCGCGCGCTGAAGAAGGGAGGAGGCTTCCCGGCAAGGACGCTGGCGCGGGGGCCGATTCCGACGATGAAGACGCTGCTGCCCCGACAAAGAAGGGTCGGCGGCGCAACAGGAAGCGCAAGGGCAAGGCCGTGCTTGCTATCGAAGGGTCCGGCAACCCCAGCACCGCCAAGAAGGCTAAGGTTGACGACCCCCGCAAGGATGTTGCCGGGTGCGCCTCCTGCCAGGCCTTGGCGGCTGCCGACAAGCCAGACGGCTCCGGCAAGCAGTATTGCAAGATCCACCGCACCAAGGGCCATGATCTCCAGGACTGCCGGCAAGTTGAGCAGCTTGTCGAGAAGCAGAAGGCTGAGTACGAGAGGCGAGATAAGGAGAAGGCTCAAGATGGCGCGGAGGGGTTCGGCAAGAAGCGCGGTGGCCGAGGAGGTCGCCGCGGCAAGGCCAAGCAACAGAAGGATCGGCCCGCTCGAGGCCGCGACAAGCAAGGGGGGGCTGATGATGACATGGAAGAGGACTATGAATCCAGGGAGCAAGAATTCCAGAAAGCTACGGACGTCATGTGCGTTGACGGAGGTGCCTCGTTGCATTCTTCCCACCGCCAACTTAAACAGTGGGCGCGTGAGGTTAATGCGACTGAGCCATCTGTCGGCGCCCGAAAACCGTTGAAGTGGTTCAGCACGCCTATCATTTTTGACATTGAGGACCACCCTGATCGCACAACTGCGGTCGGGTGTTTGCCTTTGTTGGTTTCTCCAACGATTCGCAACCTCAAGGTGACAAAAATGCTAGTTGACGGCGGGGCCGGCTTGAACCTGATTTCACCTGAAGTGATCAAGAGACTACAAATTCCTGATGGAGACCTCGAGGAAACGGGCACGTTCCAAGGGGTCAATCCAGGAAGGAGCCAGCCAAAGGGAAAGATTACGTTACCGGTAACATTTGGCAGTGACTTAAACTTCAGGACGGAGAAGATTGTGTTTGACGTTGCCAAGATTCCATTGCCATATAATGGGATCCTTGGCCGCCCTGCGCTGGCCAAGTTTATGGCGGCATCACACTATGCCTACAACACATTGAAGATGCCCGGGCCGATAAGTGTCATTACCGTTAGCTCTGACAAGAAGGACGCGCTTATCTGCACCGATCAGCTCTACCGGGAGGCAGTTGCAGCATCTGTCGACAAGGCACTTGCTCCTGCCAGTGAAGCTCCCGGGGGGAAGAAGACTGGTAGAACCTCTCGCACACACTCCGGCAAGCGCACCTCTTCGGAGTGCTGCGCTCCCGTCGAGGACGTGCCAGAGAGCTCCACCGGCAAGAGCAAGAAATCCAAGGCAGCTCCGCCAGCGACCAAGAAGGTGCCCGCCAAGGAAGATGGCACGGGGGGAACTTTCACCATAAGTTGCCTTCCTGCGGGCGAATGTCGATGTGTTTGCATGGCAACCATCTGACATCCCCGGTGTTCCCAGGGAGGTAATTGAGCACTACCTTGCCGTCTGTCCACATGCGCGGCCCGTAAAGCAAAAGGTTAGGAAGCAAGCTTTGGAGCGGCAACAGTTTATTGCCGAAGAAATTAAAAAGTTAGAAGCAGCAGGTCTGGTTAGAGGAGTACTTCATCCAACATGGTTAGCCAATCCAGTTGTGGTGCGCAAGGCGAATGGCAAATGGAGGCTGTGTATTGAATATACAGATATCAATAAAGCCTGTCCAAAAGATCCTTTTCCCTTGCCGCGCATCGATCTTTTTTTGACTCCACTGCCGGCTGCGACTTACTGTCATTCCTTGACGCCTATTCAGGCTATCATCAAATTTTCATGTCTAAGGAAGACGTAGAGAAGACCACATTTATCACCCCATGTGGTACATACTACTTTTTGCGTATGCCTTTCGGTTTGAAAAGTGCTGGTTCTACATTTGCAAGAGCAGTCCAGATTGGTTTTGAGCCCCAGCTACATAGAAATATGGAAGCATATATGGATGACATAGTGGTCAAAACCAAGGACAAGGCAACGCTCATATCAGACTTAGAAGAAACATTTGCAAATCTGCGCAAGATCAACTTGAAGCTCAATCCTGAGAAGTGTGTGTTTGGTGTCCCATCCGGCAAGCTTCTCGGGTTCTTTGTATCTCAACGAGGAATCGAAGCAAATCCCGACAAGATCAAAGCAATTGAGCAAATTGAAGCGCCAAGACATGTCAAAGATGTGCGCCGTCTTGCCGGCTGCGTTGCTGCTATGAGTAGGTTCATCTCAAAATCTGCTGAGCGCGCCCTGCCCTTTTTCCAAATTTTGAAGAAGGCAGGTCCAATGAAATGGACTCTGGAAGCGGAGGCAGCGCTGCAGGATTTGAAGAGGTACCTCTCCTCTTCGCCAGTACTAGTCGCGCCAAAACCACAAGAGCCGCTGCTGCTATATCTAGCAGCAACGAATCAAGTGGTGAGTGCTGCGTTAGTGGCGGAGAGAGAAATTGATGAAGAAGCAGCACCAACAGCAGGACCGCCAAGTGACGAGCCAAGGTCTCCCCCGGCAGAGTCTGGTGCCGACAAGGTTGAGTCTGCGCAGTCAAGTCAAGCAATACAGAAGAAGAAGATGGTGCAGCGTCCAGTCTATTTTGTCAGTTCCCTTCTGCAGGGGGCTAGGTCGAGATATTCTGGTGTGCAGAAGCTGCTATTCGGCCTTCTTATGGCCTCAAGGAAGCTGCGCCATTACTTCCAAGCACACAAGATCACCGTTGTCACTCGCTTTCCTTTGCAACGGATTTTGCGGAATCCAGAAGCTACCGGCAGAATTGTGGAATGGGCTTTGGAATTATCAAGCTTTGGTCTCAAGTTTGAGAGTACTTCGACTATTCAGAGCAGAGCCTTGGCGGAGTTCATTGCAGAATGGACCCCAACGCCAGATGAAGAAGTTCCGGAGTCAACTCTCCCCGGCAAGGAAGCAAATCAAGAGTGGGTTATGTACTTTGACGGGGCTTTCTCGCTGCAAGGCGCCGGTGCTGGCGTGCTGCTTGTCGCACCCACCGGAGAGCATCTCAAGTATGTAATTCAAATGCACTTTCCCCGGGAGAGATCAACGAACAATACTGCCGAGTATGAAGGGCTGCTTGCCGGTCTTAGGATCGCGGCAGACCTCAGAATCAAGAAGCTTATTGTCAGAGGTGATTCTCAGCTTGTCGTCAGACAAGTCAACAAAGATTATCAGAGCCCGTTGATGGAAGCTTATGTAGATGAAGTGAGAAAGTTGGAAGAGCGTTTTGACGGTCTGCAAATGGAGCACGTCCCTCGTGCAGAGAATAGCATTGCTGATGACCTGTCGAAGCGCGCTGCCCTTAAGCTGCCTGTGGAACCAGGTACCTTTGTGCTCCGACTCACTCAGCCATCCAAGACACCATCAATAGGACAAGAGAAAAGAAGAAAGTTGAGTTCCGGCAAGTACTTCCCGGCAGAGCTCCCAGAAGCCGCCGGCAAGGGAGTTGCCGGGAACAACGCCAAGCTTGCTGGTGAGCAGCAGGCTCCGGCAGGGGCTCAGGCTCTCGCCGTTGAGACGAATGCTCCCGCCAAGCTTGCCGGGGAACAACAGGCTCCGGCAAGGCCTCGAGCCTTTGCTGTCGAGACGACTGTTCCCACGCCAGAAGACATGCCTTTAGTCCTTGTTGTCGAGCCTCAGGCTCCAGCATGGGCACAACACATCATCCATTTCCTTCAGACAGGGGAACTCCCTGAGGAGCAGGAAGAAGCGGAGAAAGTAGCCCATCAGTCTAAAATGTACCAGTTTGTGGACAGCGTCCTATACAGAAAGAGGCCAAACGGTGTGAAATTGAAGTGCATTCCTCGGGAGGATGGACTGGAGCTGTTGGCAGAGATACATGGAGGCATATGTGGCTCCCACATAGGATCAAGAGCACTTGCCGGCAAGGCGTTCCGGCAAGGTTTCTTTTGGCCCACTGCCCTCCAGGATGCAACTGTGCTAGTAACCAGGTGTGAAGCATGCCAGTTTCATTCAAAGAAGTTACATCAACCAGCTCAAGCTCTTCAGACAATCCCTTTATCCTGGCCATTTTCGGTCTGGGGGCTCGACATCTTGGGCCCTTTCCCCCGTGCTACCGGGGGCTTTGAGTACTTGTACGTTGCAATCGACAAGTTCACAAAGTGGCCGGAGGTGGAAGCAGTGAGGAAGGTGACATCACAGTCAGCCGTCAAGTTCTTCAAAGGAATAGTTTGCCGCTTTGGTGTACCCAACAGGATCATCACTGACAACGGCACACAGTTCACCAGCAACACCTTCATGCAGTACGTCCAAGACCTTGGCGGCAAGATTTGTTTTGCTTCTGTTGCTCATCCAAGGAGTAACGGCCAAGTGGAAAGGGCAAATGCTGAGGTACTGCGTGGTCTCAAGACAAGAACGTTCGACAAGCTGCGCAAGTGCGGAAGGCGCTGGATTGATGAGTTGCCAGTGGTTCTTTGGTCAATCAGGACGACACCGAATCGAGCCACCGGCCAGACACCCTTCTCCCTAGTATATGGGGCGGAAGCAGTTCTCCCCACAGACCTCATATACGGGTCACCTCGAGTGCTCGCTTATGATGAGCTCGAGCAAGAGCAATTGCGGCAAGACGACGCGTTGCTCCTTGAGGAAGATCGTCTCCAAGCTGCTGTGCGAGCTGCACGCTACCAGCAAGCTTTGCGTCGCTATCATAGCTGCAAGGTTCATGCCCGGAGTCTTGAGGAAGGCGACCTTGTTCTTCGGCGCGTTCAGTCGGCCAAGAATTCCAACAAGTTGACGCCGAAGTGGGAAGGCCCTTATCGGGTAGTACGAGTCACCAGGCCCGGCGCAGTCCGCCTGGAGACCGAAGACGGTATTCCGGTGAGCAATTCCTGGAATATCGAACATCTTCGTAAGTTCTATCCATAAGGCGCGGTTGCCGGGTCTCCCGGCAGCCCCTTTTGTACAAGTCTTGCCGCTGTAGCATGTAATCCTTTGTACAAAGCCAGGCGCAGACCCTGTGCGTAGCTGAATAAAGCTTAAGTGTTTTACAATTCTTGTTGATTTACATGTTTATTTACGTACATGTTTATCTGAGATATTGTGTTACACTTATTCCCGGCAAGTGCTAACGAACCGCCAAGGTTCCATACCTCTATTTTCTCTTCTTTCTTTTTCTCAAAGGGACAAAAGGTTACCTCGCGTGCAGCTTTGCCGGGGGGGAGAATGGTGGTATGGATACCAACAGGCGACGTTCAAGGAAATCACTTTGCCAGAAGAAATGCAACAATGAAAAGCTAAGTTGCCAAAACTTTGCACGGATTTTTGTTTTGTTGTTCCCCTTGAACAGTTTCAACTTATGTATGGAAAACCTGCACGTGAAGGAACCTTGCTATGAATTGGTTGCGCCCTTATCCTGTTTCGAGTCCGCTCAACAGTTTAGGTGGCTGCACTAAGAGCACCAAGGTCTCTTGCCGGCAGCGGCCCTGCCAGCAGGCTGCTAAAGTCCCGCACCTAGCGCTCGCGGCAAGGGTATGCGCACCGGCAAGTTTCCAGTTAAGCGTAGGGTGAATACATACATAAAGAAATTAAGCAAAGGGGAATAACATAACATTTGTCCAGAACATAGCAAATTATATTACAATAAAAGCTGCCGTGATTCTAACATAAGGCAATGTTGTCTTTGGCATGAAATGGCGGCGGCAAAGAAGTAAAGCAGCTAATCCCGGCGATCGCCTTCGACCCTCTTGACCCGGCTTACCCTGTCGATGATGGGTGTGACAAGCTCTTCTGCTGCCTTGAGGTCCGCATCCTTCGGCAGGCGGTCGAAGACGTTGGCGAGGTTGATGCTGGGATTCCTGAACACCACCTTGACGAGCACCTTGCGAAGGACGTCCTGGCAGAGCTTGTGCGACTCGCTGGCCAGATAAGCTGTTCGGTTAGAATGGAGCTGCTCCAAAGCTTCAAGCACGTGGTCGAAGAACATGGTCAGCTTGGCGCTCGGGGGCATCCTGTCATCAAGAGGCTCCCTGTAATCTTCCAAGCCCATGGTAGACAGTTGCGGGGCAAGGTTCCTTGCGACGACGACAAGCTTCTCGGTCCAGATCTCCATGCCTCGCACATAGCCATTGTGCTCGAGGGCGGCGCTCTTGAACAGCTCCCGTTCGTTCTGGAGGTCTTTGGTCAGGGCCTTCTCGTGAGCTTCTGCGGTTTCAAGGGACTCCGTCAGCTTGGTCAGCTTCAGCTTCAGATCAGTGATGGACTCGTTGGCTGTAGAGAGCTCCTTGGACTTGTCAGAGACGGCGACCTGTGCCTCCGCCAGACTACGAAGAGTTTTGTCTCTTTCGGTCTCGAGCGTTGAGACCTTCTTGCCGTGCTCCTCAAGCTCTGTGTCCAGCTTCTTCACCTTCTCGGCAAGCTCGTCCTTGGCGGCCTCTGCAGCCCTGGCGGCATCGATGGCCTCCTTCAGCTTGCCGGCATGATCTACAGCTAGAGCTTACATCGCTTCCTCATGCCTCTGCTCTAGCTCCTGGGTCCGCCGCGCGACAAGGTTCTCAACTTCCTTGTCCTTGGCACGGAGCTTGTCGGTGAGCGCCTTCTCGTGCGCGGCAAGGTCATCTTCATGAGATTCGAGCCCGACGCGGAGTTCTCTCAGGTGTGCTTCTTCATCAGCGATCCGTCGCTTGGCGTCCTCCTGTGCCTTCTCGATATCAGATTGCTTCAGGAGGAGCTCTTCCCAGTTCTGGCTCAATTGCTGTTGGCCCTCCTTCAACCCCTGGACGGCCTCAGCATACCACTCTTGGGTCTCCTTGACGCGCTCTTGGAAATTCACCTCTGTTGCTTCAGCAATGGCGGCCCAGGAGTCTAGCTTCTCCTTGCGGGCGCGATGGAGGGCCTGGAGCTTCTGGTAGTTGTTGTTTATTTCCTGGAGGAGTTTCTCTTCCTCGGATCTGCTGCTGCCGGCGCTAGGTTCATCCACAATCTCAAGCCCGGCAGCGGTGACGACTTCCTCAAAAGTCTCTCCTTCGATTGGCGCCCTGATGCTGGCTGCCCCTGGAAGGCTAACGAACAGGTTATCGCCGACCTTGAGGTATTTGCTGGAAGAGGGAGCTTCAGATGTTGGCGGTTGCTCGTTGGCGGCCGCCTCATCGGCAGCCGGGGGCTCCGGGGCTGGCTCAGCGCTATGCGCTCCTGCGGCAGGAATGTCGTCAGTGCAGCCACCGGACTCCTTGTCGGCCCTCTCAGCAGACTCTTCGGTGGCCTTTCCTTGTGCGGCCCCGGCGGCCTCAGCGGCAGCGGCCTTGGCGGCCTCGGCGGCAGCGCTCTCGGCGGCCTCGGCGGCAGCGCTCTCGGCGGCCTCCTCAGCGGCAAGCCTGTCGGCTTCGGCGGCAGCGTCCCTGGCGGTGTTCTCGATGACAGCATCGACATCCATGTCTTCCGCCGAGGGGATGTCTGAAAGCCAAAGGAATAAAACAAAATGGGGATAAGGAGGAAGTTCAAGAAGACAAAAAAGGAAGATAAAGCAACAAATACTCCGAAGCGGATGGTTTACCTGTGTCAGCCTGCCGAGGAGTGGGTTCTCCCCTCCCGCCAACATCAGTTGCCGGCGTATGGCTGCCGGTGCCTTCGCTTGCCGGCTCCCCCTCGTCGCAATAAAGCACGCTGGAGGAGGTCCTAGCCGGAGACGCATCTCTGGGCGGCGTGGTTGACGGAGGTGGCATGTCAGGGATGAACTCTGACGATTCTCCTTGTCGCCGCTCTCCTCCTGCATGTCCGGTGATGTCAGCAGCATAAATGCACACCCCGACACTTGCCAGCGGAAAGTGAGTAATGGACTCACGCTGGGGGCTGCGCCGGGGGCTGAGTCGAGGACTGCGTCGCGGGCTGGGTCTCGGGCTGATGGTGGCCGTCTCTGGTGCACCTGAGGTGCTTGCCGACGGCTCCTCGTCCGTTGAGGTCCTTGCCCTCTTCGCTATCCTCTGCGCCAAGGTTTCTGCATCTCTGTGGAAACAGGCCAAAGCAAACGATGAGTTGGAGCGAAATCAGAAATTCAGAAGATAAAGGGTGCGACAAGCTTCTTACTCTTCTTCTTCTCCCGACCTAAGGGCAGAGAGGTCGAAGGCGACTTCCACCATTTTGGCTGGGGGAGGAGGTGGAGGGGGGCTCCTTGGCCGCTTGGCCGCGGCAGGTGCGGGTTGCCGATGAGCTTCTTCCCGCTGCGTCGCCTTGCCGGGGGCTGCACTACTTGAGGAGGTCTGCTGGGCCGGGGCCCCAGAGGCGGCGCCTCGAAGGACGCGTCTGCTCCTTGGCCTGAGAGTCGGGGCCTCTTCGAGTGGTTCCTCCTCAGCTGCGTCTTCGACAGGCTGACCCCCGGCAGATGTGCCGCCCTGTTCTTCAATAATCTCATCTTGCCCGGCAAGGTCTTCATCCGGCAGCGTCTCCTCTTCGCTGGATTCTTCTTCCGCGAAGGCGGTGCCGCTAGCCTCCGCGGCAAGGCCCGCCTCCTGCACTCTGCTGGCGATGTACTCCAGTTCTCTTTCAGTGGTGTCGCGGATGAGGTCTTCTTCCTTAAGGATAGACTTCTCCGACAGGTCATCGAAGAATTGTTGGACCTGGTCATTGCGAGGCACAATCCAAGACCCGTCAACGCTGTGGGCGTCCAGTACTGGCATCATAGCGATGATCCGGCCCAGGGAAGCATTGTTTCACAAGGGGACTATGCTTGCCGGAAGATCGCGCACCACTGCGCTCCTGAACAATTTTTGGCAGACGGATGCGTGCTGCATAAGTGTCAGGTTGTAGTCCAATCCAGGGCGCAGCCTCATGATATCAGCCGCATTCTTGAACTCCCAAGCTGGCCTCCCTTTGTTCTGCAAAGGGGCAATCCGCCGGCGAAGGAAGTCAGCGCCTATCATATCTACAGAGAGCTCGGCAGTTTTGAGGCGGAGGATTCTTGTCGTCGCGATTGTGAGCTTTGCATCTTCGGGATCAAGAGCGCTCCAATCGTTGTTGCGGGCTATCCTCGTCTGCCGCGGCAAGCAGAAAGGCTGAACTTCTTTTTCTTCTGTCTCCCGAACCCAGCACCATCTGCCCCGCCATTCCTCCCACTTCCGGCAGTAGGCCCCCTCTGGGTAGACCTCCTTGGTTCCTGTCCGAGGGATCCAGGCGACGGAACTAGAAAGGGCCTCACCGCTCTCGATTCGAGGAATGAAATAATGGCGGAAGAGGGCAGTGCTAGGATTTACTCCGACAAAGTTTTCGCAAAGATGAGCGAAAACAGACATGCACGTCACAACATTTGGCGTGAAATCTAAGAGCTGGAAGCCGTAGGTGTGCATGATATCTTTGAAGAAATCGGAGAAAGGGGGACAGAGCCCGCAGTAGAAGTAATCAGCAAAAAAGTGGTATTTCATTGGGTCGGCCTCAGCAGAACCTGGACTCATGTGGGTGGCGGGATGCGCCGCCGTCGCCGACGCCCACATGAACTGGTACTGCTCCTTCAAGGCCTCCGTGTCGAGCAACGGTGCGAAGACGACGCGCTCTTTCCGCATCTCCACCATCTTGTTCTCCGCCGCCTTCTTGCCCTTGCCCTTGCCTGCCTTGGGCGGCATGATGGCTATGGAGGCTGGAAGATGAGGACGGCGAAGGTGTGGGAGCGGCGAGAGGGGTGGAAGGAAGCTCTGGTTTGGAGGAAGACGGTGGCGGTTCCTAGATCGGAAGAGGCAAGAGGTAAATGAGCCACGGCCCTGCAGATTCCTTTTTATGGGGAAGGCGCGGGGCTGCCTCTTTACTAAAATAATGATGGAATACCTCGCGAGCGTGCTGCTGCAACGGTCGCGTCGCGCACGTCTCCCACGTCCCGCATTTAATGGGCGTCGTGGGTAGCGCAGTAAAGGAATAATTACAGACAGTAACTTCTGCCATGCGTGCCCGCACACTGTTGGGGCCTGGCCCAATGATGCCGCACGCTCGCGTGTGGCCTAGGCCCGGGGGCTCCCGTGTCGGTGCACAAGTGCACGGGCCCGTCGGAGCTATACCTGTGACAAGACTTGTCGGGATGGTTGTGGCAAGGCCTGTCGGGGTGCTTATGGCAAGACTTGCCGGGGACGCTCGGGCAGTTGAAGACACATCTGCGGCAAGCACAAGATCACAAAGTCAAGAACCCCAAGTTAGGGATCAACAAGATAGCAGTGGGACGTCTGCAACGGATAGAAGTAAGGACAAGAATGAGTGCATGAATCGAGCATCGCCCTCGCGGCACCCTCTATGGGAAAGTCTCGGGGGCTGGCTCTTCATCGCGCAGCGCGGTGCTTTCTCCTTAGGCCCGCGGCTCTTGTCGATATCCCGTTTTGTTCGTCCACATCATCGACAAACTCAAAATTCGGCAAGACCTCCGGCAAGCGCACCTCTTCGGAGTGCTCCGCTCCCGTCGAGGACATGCCAGAAAACTTCCCGGCAGGATGTTTGTCGGGGGGACAGCAAGAGACAAAGACCCATGCAAGGGCAAAAGATTCTCAAACAAGAATTTTTTAAAGATAGGTACCCAGTGCATTTCTTCTTGAGATATCCAAGGACTACATTGAGTACAGTTTGGTACATCAAAAGAAAATTTTACTACTGCGACGCGGCGATTGATCCAAAAACAAGGTCTCGCGGATGGAACGTCGGGACCTAACTACGGCGCCAAGCGTGCCTAGTCGGAGTCCTCGTTCTTCATGCCGATGACGCTGTCCTCGTCGTCGCTGTCGCTGGAGGAGTCGAAGTCGCTGTCGCTTGAGCTCTCGGCGCAGCACTCCAGGTGAACGTCGGTCGCCCCGAAGAACCTCACGGCGAGGGTGTCAGAGTCGATGAGCTTGAAGTGGAGCAGCTGCCCGGGGGTGAGGCCCCGGGAGCGGGCGAACGATTTCCATCCCCGCGTCAGGAACATGGCACTTCCGGGGGTGAGGTCGACCGCCACCCACCAGGGGCCGTTCCTGCAGCCGTCCGCCCGGAGCCACAGGCCGCGCGGCCGGCTGCTCTCTATGGCTCTTGCGAAGGGGTCGGGGAGGCGCAGCCAGCTCCGGAGCCGGCGTGGAAGGACCACGACGAATTCCCGCACCTCTTCCCCCGTGTGGATCCCGCGTGGGGCTGCGGAAGAGGCGTGCTGCTGCGACCACCACGCCCCGCCGGAGCCGTCCTTGCGCGGCCTCGGGATGCAGACCTGATGCGGGAGCTTGGACCCGCCATCGTCACCACCATGCGCGCTGGGGTCCGAGGGCTGCTCCTCGTAGCGCTAAGGGAACCCCGGGCACGGCCGCGTCCTCTCACCATCTTGGGGCGGCGCGGCGAAGGAGGTGGCGAAAGACAGAAGGAGAAAGAATCAAGCAGCAGGAGAGTGGAAGATTGCGGATGGGCGGAGCCCTCTTTCCCTCACCTCCCTTTTATAAGGCTGGATGCTGGAGGAGGAGGGAGGTCGACTCTTCGTAGTCCTAGGCAACACGCGTCACTCAAAGCACGTCACCCAAGACGTTAATATGGAAGCGAGCGGGCGCCGCCCTGTTCATCATTTCTCCTCCCGAGGAAGAAGGCGGACCGCCTCGCTCCGATGCACTCAAGACCTGCAGTTACTGTGCGTCGTGGGAAAAGTCATCAACCGCCATCATTGCTACAGCCACGTGTGCCCGCGCACTATTTTGGGCCTTGCCCAACAGCGCCGCGCGCGCATGTATGGCCCAGGCCCGGGGGCTTCTGTCAGTGTACAAAGAACCAGGGTATCTATTACCCAGACTTGTGCGCGGGCAACACCCAGAGGCCAACGAGACCTAGCAAAACCTTGGAATCAGATACAGCAGTATCAAAGAGACAGAAAGCCAAAGGCTGGGGCCCCGACAAGACCTTGCCGGGAAGGCTCAGAACCCCGGCAAGCCCTGCACCCGGCGAGGCTTCGCCACTGTTCAAGCGCGCCGCCCCAGGGCAACTACCAGCTTGTCTTTTAGCTGTTGTCCTCCTGGGCGCGTGTCAGACGCTGACGGTGTGAGGCCTTAAGCGGTGCGATGGGATGGCTCCTTTTTCCATCCCCAAGAAAGGCAGGGACACCTCAACGGAGCATTAAATGCCCTTGTCCTAAGCCGTCAGTATTAGGTATGATAAGCACTGTAGATACTTTACACCTCATGCATGCCACCTTTGTACTTCGCCACTGTTGGTGACCCCTTCGAAGATATAAAAGGAGGCCCAAGGCGTAGCTACAGGGGGGATCTTTTCTGGCCCGTTCCGCATGTGTAGCTGCTGTTTACTGTAGCGCTCCAAGAATTGGCCTAGAAACACATCCAATACAACCAAGCAGGAGTAGGGTTTTACGCTTCCGAGCGGCCCGAACCTGGGTAAAATCCCTCTGCGTTGATCGCTCGATCTGCTCTCTGTGCAAGCCTTCTTCCCCGCCGAATCGTAAAGGGATCCTTGTGACCCCATAGGTGTCATTTTCGACACTGAGGGCTTGAACCGCGTGCTTGGTGTCCCCGGCCACGGAGATGATGCCGCTGCTCCCTGGCATCTTGATGATGTTGTAGCCTGGGTGCATCGTAGCCATGAACTTGGCGAGGGCCGGGTACCCCAGGATGGCATTGTACGGGAGGCCGATGTGGGCCACGTCGAAGTCGATCATCTCGGTGCAGTAGTTGTCGCGAGTGCCGAAGGTGACCGGGAGGCGCACCTGCCCCAGAGGGGCGGTGGAGCCTTGGGTCACCCCCGAGAAGGGCCTGGTAGGCGCAAGCTGGTCATAGGGCACCTGTAGCGTGTCGAAGGTCTCCACGGAGAGGACGTTAAGGCCGGCGCCACCGTTGATGAGTGTCTTGGTAACCGCGACATTGCTGATGGTGGGGGCGCACAGCATGGGGAGTGCACCAGTGGCAACCGTAGTCCTGGGATGGTCCTTGGAGTCGAAGGTGATGTCGGTCGCCGGCCTCATCTTACCCCACGGGGCCTCTGGCCGGGGCTAAGCTGCGCCCACCTGGCGGAGGAGCTGCTTGACGTGGCGACCGAACGCGGGTGCCCGCGATCCGCCGAGGATGAAAGCGACCGCGCGAGGCCCAGGGGCCGCGAGACGCGCGACGAGATAGCCGCAAGGCCCTTTACGTACCTTGAGCAGCGCGGCCTGCGCGCTTGCCGGCCCGGGGTGAGCGCGGGGGGTCGACGCCGTGGCAAAAGCAGGGGTCGGGGGAGCGACATGGTCGCCACGCTGTACGGAGGGTGGTAGCGACGAGTTCTTCTGCTCGTGAGCAGCCCGGCCGGTAGCAGCGCTGGCTGCCGGAGAGATGGAGCGGCGCGGGACGCCGCGGCCCATTGCCTCGTCTAGGCGACGCGGGCAGCCCGGCGCTCGGCACGAACTCATCGGTCGTCGGCCATGGGAGCGACGGAGCTCAGACGGGGTGGAACCAGAGAAGGATTTTGACACGCCCCTACCTGGCGCGCCAAATGTCGGAATCGGGGCTCCGCAAAACCCAACAAGGTTTGAACACTGGGGCGTGTGCAAAGATCTCAATCGGCTCGAAGTCTCAAGCCTGTCACCCTACGGCCTAGCTGCGTCGAATAAGTGTGAGCAGGGAAGGAGATGGACTCAGAGATTTACCCAGGTTCGGGCCACCTTGCGGTGTAAAACCCTACTCCTGCTTTGTGGTGGATTGGCCTCACGAGGAGGCTGAGGATGAACTAGTACAGTGGTTGGGTGGCCTCACGAGGGCTCTTGGTGGTGATGAACTCGATCCTCCCCCCCAGGTGGGAGCTCGTCCCTCTTTTATAGGGGTCACGGTCCTCTTCCCTTATCGCACATGCGGGAAGGGATCCCACAACGGCCAAATTTGAAAGGGGACAAGAAGTACATCCTATCCTGACTAAAGGTGGTCTTCGCCTGCAAAGCTTGCGGGTGTTACGCAGCGGTGGGCTCGGCGATGACATCCGTCCTGCCGAGCTCGTGGTCTCGGTCCTCTTGCACTAGGAAGGAAACCTTTGGGGGGTTCCTTGGGAACCCGCGTACGTCCTTGCCTCCGTATCACGAAAGAGGAAACTGTCCTCCTTCTGTGCCCGCTGGCGCCCGCCTGGCTCTGCCATCACAACCCACGTCACCCCGACCTCGGGAGGCCGGGTACTTGCATAGGAATCTCCGCTGCTCGGGAGGCATCCTGAGGGGGTGCCACTCCTCCGGAGGTCTTGGCGTTGTCCTCCTCGCGAGGCGGGGGCTCTCGCGAGGGCCTTGACTTGGGGGGCTTGTTGCTGGGCCGTACCGGGCCTTTGAGGTGGGCCACGCGCTGGGCCGCAGGCAGGCACGTCTCGGTACCCCCGGTCCCAGAACGCCGACACACCTCGTGGATCTTCTGGCCCTCCCACGAAGCTTCTAGTGCCTCATTTGTTCCAAAAAAAATTGTCAAAAAGTTTCTTTGCATTTGGAGAACTTTTATTTCTGCACAAAATACAACACCACGGTAGTTCTGTTGAAAACAGCGTCAGTTCGGTTTAGTTCCATGCAAATCATACCAAAACCATATAAAATTGTTGTAAATATGGCATGGATACTTCATAAATTACAGATACGTTGGAGACGTATCAGGAGCCACGAGGGCCCCACAAGCCATCAGGGCGCGGCCTGGGGGGGGGGGGGGGCGCCCTCATGTGTGGTGGCCCCCTGGCACACCCCCTCCGGCAGGTCTTTGCTCCATAATTCATTATAATTATCAAAAATAATTCAGAAAAAGTTTCGTCCAATTTTGAGAACTTTTATTTCTGCACAAAAATAACACCAAGGTAGTTCTGCTGAAGACAACGTCAGTCCGGGTTAGTTTCATTCAAATCTTGCAAATTAGAGGTCAAAACCAGAGCAAAAGTGTTTGGAAAAGTAGATACGTTGGAGACATATCACAAACTCAAGAACACGAGAGAGAGAGAGAGAGAGAGATATCAAACACATAGCTACTGGTACATACGCTTGGCCCCGAGGGTGAACTACTCCCTCCTCGGCATGGAGACCGCCGGAATGATGAATATGGCCTCCGGTGATGATTTCCCCCTCCGACAGGGAGTCGAAAAAGGGCTCCGGATGAGATCGCTTTGGAACAGAGGCTTGCAGCAGCGACACAGAAGTTCTAGGTATATTTCCGTTGGTTTCAATATTTATAGGAATTTTTGGCGTTGGTTTCACACCAGGGGGGGTGCCTGAGGGGCCCACGAGCTCGGAGCTAAAGACCCACCCCCAGGGCGCGTGGTGCGAGCTCATCGTTCCCCTGGACTTCGACTAGTCCTTCCTTAAAGCTTCGTGGGGATCTTATGTTCCAAAAAAGTCACCAAAAAGTTTTAGCTCAATTTGTGAACTTTTATTTCTGCACAAAAATAACACCATGGTAGTTTTGCCGAAAACAGCGCGAGTCCGGGTTATTTTCAATCAAATCTTATAAAAGTGCACCAAAACCATGTAGAACTTGGGTAAATATGACATGAATACTTCATAAATGATCGATATGTTGGAGACGTATTAGCATCCCCAAGCTTAATTCCTACTCATCCCTGAGTAGGTAAATGATAAAAGAAATAGTTTACGAAGTGTGAATGCTAGCATAGTGTATAAGTTTGATCAATGATAATTTCAATCACTTTTCCTAGCATCATAAACAACAACTCTTTCTCATAAAACTCATCATGATAAAGCAACAATCAATTCACATGTTATGGTTCAAATGGTGCATTCTCTTGAAACTTAACAACCTATGTTCTTAGTCACCAAACAATTACAATTCATATTGTTTTCTACAAAGTCTAAGTAAGAGTTTCACATACTCAATTATCGTATAGTCTTCTATGATCGGTAATAATCAAAGCATATTTTTAGAACAAATAGCTTTCATCGAACACGTAGGAAGATAGGGGATTATTGTTTTGCCTCCCAACTTACTTATCATAGAGATAATTGTCAACAATAATAATTCATGATCAAATATATTTGAATGGATATATATGCATGGATCTTTCCCCACCACATGATGCTTGCAAAGTAGATATTGAGGTTGAAATAAGAAGCTGACTCATGCTGAAAATAAATAACATGAAAGTAAATAGCACAAAAGTAAATAGAATGCCCCTTCGTAGAGGGAAGCAGGGATTTGCAGAGGTGCCAAAGCTCAAAGTTTAAAACATAGATGAATATATTTTGGGTGGTGTGCCTTTCGTGTCAACGTTACGACAAAGGATTTCAACATCTTCCATGCTAAACGCATTATCGGCAGTCCCCAAATATAATTGAAATTTTTACTCCCCCTCCACCATTCAAAAACTTTCCATCGCTAGCCGTATCCACAGGTTCCCTCCAACCAATCAACTATCTAGGGGGAGTTCTTGTTTATTTATTTTTGTATTATGAAGGATTGGGCATCTTTTTTACCAGCCTCTCTCGTGCAATGACAAGTGAATATACACCCATCATGAGAATAACCCGCTTAGCATGGAAGATATTGACCGCCCTGATATGTCTCCAACGTATCTATAATTTTTGCTTGTTCCATGCTGTTATATTATCATTCTTGGATGTTTTACAATCATTTTATAGCAACTTTATATCATTTTTAGGGACTAACCTATGGACATAGTGCCAAAGTGCCAGTTGTTGTTTTTGCTTGTTTTTTACTTCGCAGAATATTAGTACCAAAAGGAATCCAATCGCGACAAAACTTTTTGGAGATTTTTTTGGGCCAGAAGACATCCAGTGGGCCAAAGAAGTTCCAGAGGGGAGGGTCGAGGAGACCACAACCCACCAGGGCGTGCCAGAGGCCCCGGGCGCGCCCTGATGGGTTGTGCCCTCCTCGGGACCCCTCTCCACCGTCTCTGACGCCTATAAATTCCCAAATATTCCAAAAACCCTAGGGGAGTTGACGAAAAATACATCTAGCCGGCGCAAGTTCCAGAACCTCGAGATCCAATTTAACACCATCACGGAGGGGTTCATCATCCTTCATCCTCATTGGTGCCACTCCGATGATGTGTGAGTAGTCCACCATAGACCTACGGGTCCATAGGCAGTAGCTAGATGGCTTCCTCTCTCTCTTTTGATTCTCAATACAATGGTCTCTTGGAGATCTATTTGATGTAAACTTTTGCGGTGTGTTTGTTGGGATCCGATGAATTTTGAGTTCATGATCAGTTTCTATCCATGAATATTATTTGAGTCTTCTTTGATCTCTTATATGCATGATTACTTATAGCCTCGTATTTCTTCTTTGAATCTTTGGTTTAGTTAGGCCAACTAGATCGATTTTTCTTGCCATGGGAAGAGGTGCTTTGTGATGGGTTCGATCTTGCGGTGTCCTCTCCCAGTGACAGAAGGGGCAGTGAGGCACGCATGTATCGTTTCTATTAAGGATAACAAGATGGGGTCTATTCCTATATGAATAGATCTTGTCTACATCATGTCATCGTTCTTATTGCATTACTCCATTTTTCCATGAACTTAATACACTAGATGCATGCTGGATAGCGGTCGATGTGTGGAGTAATAGTAGTAGATGGAGAATCGTTTTGGTCTACTAATCTTGGACGTGATGCCTATATAATGATCATCGCCTTGGCTATCATCATGATTATTTGATCTTCTATCAATTGCCCAACAGTAATTTGTTCACCCACCGTGTGCTATACTCATGAGAGAAGCCACTAGTGAAACCTACGGTCCCCGGGTCTACTTTTCCAACTTATTGCTTTCCGATCTATCTTTTTGCCTCTTTTGTTTTCAGATCTATTATTCCAAAAACCCAAAAATACCTTGTTGCACTTTTTATTTGCCCTTTTTATTTGTGTTCTTGAGAGATCTATCTCTCCAATCTATCATCACCTAATCTATCTTTTTACCGTAGATAGATTGACAACCTCTCTTTCGCGTCGGGTTGCAAGTATTTGTTCTTTGTGTGCAGGTGTTGTTTACGTAGTGGTGGTGATCCTCCTACTGGTTTGATACCTTGGTTTGATAACTGAGGGAAATACTTACCGTCGCTGTGCTGCATCATCCCTTCCTCTTTGGGGAAATACCGACGCAGTCTCAAGCCACGTCACGCCCCGTCGCTCCATGAGCGGTACGGGCACACATAACAGATGTTTATTTGAAGTTTTTAGATATGAAACATGCAAATTTCCTTGGAACATCAGAGTAATACCGCATATAGGTAGGTATGGTGGACACTCATGGATAAAACTTGGCTCAAGGATTTTGGATGCACAAGCAGTATTCCCGCTTAATATAGAAATTTTGGCTAGCAAAGATTATAAACAAGCACCACATGTTGGAGGATCCAAAACAACATAAGTTCTATGCAAATATACCCAAACATAAACCATTGTGTTGTTTTCCTTGTCCAACTTCAACTACTTTGATCAAGGTTGAAAATAATTAATGGGTATTCACAATCATAAAAGATGTCCAACATAATATATTTGTATGTGATAGTTATCTTCCTTATACTAATGATTCATGAATTGCTTGTATGACCAATATTGTGATTGCAAACTTCAATAGATTTTACTTTCTAGACCCAATGTGAAACTACCACTAAGCATAAGGCACATGGATAATTTCAAAGTTATGATATTCAATTCATTCACAATTTACTCTTAGGATATAAGCGAAGCACAAGAGTAAACATCAAACCACTCCAAGAAGATATAAGTGAAGATCAATGAGTAGTTAAGCAATTAAGTAGATATGTGAGGACCCTCTCCAAATAAAGATTCCACATCCAAGTATTTTATTCAAACAACAAACCAAACAAAAATACACTCCAAGAATAGCACATATCATGTGAACGAATAAAAACTTAGGCTCAACATAGGCTAACCGATTTTGTTGACGAAGAGAGGTGGGATGCCTAACATGGCATCCCCAAGCTTAGATGCTTTAGACTTCTTGTAATATTGACTTGGGGATCCTTGGGCATCCCCAAGCTTGAGCTCTTGTGTCTCGTTAATTCCTCTCGTATCACAGTTTTCCTTAAATCTTAAAAGCTTCATCCACACAAAATTTGACAAGAACTCGTCAGATAAGTTACCGCACATAAGAATAAATCAACACTTCATGTACTGCTAATACAAGTTGCATAATAATTTTCAAACATTAACTACTGTATACCATCATTTACACAATTTATATCTTCCAATATAAGCCATGAAAACTCTAGGACAGGCAGATAACAAAAATATGACAACAATCTGTCTAAACAGGATAGTCCGTAGCAATTAATGCAAAAAATGTACTTTTGTAACTCAATAAATTCTCAAAATTTAGGAAATAATAAAGTATTTGTATGAAAGTACCGTGTAAAAATTTCAGAAACATTCCCTGTTCCAGTAAAATATGAAAATTCAAAGAATACAACAAAAGTTTCTGTTTTTATAAAGCACACATCAAACATGCAATTCAAGCATATTAAAGGAAATTCTTAGTACTTTTTATTGAAAAAATGATTATAAATAACATCAAACAAACAAAATAAAATGTCTCTTCAAGCAAAACATATATTATGTGACGGATAAAAATATAGCTCCTAGTGAGATATACCGATAGTGTTGAAGACGAAAGAGTCTTCCTTTTTTGTTACCTTGGGGGTGCCTTGGGAATCCCCAAGCTTAGGGTCTTGCCTCTCCTTATTATCCTCATATCGGTATCTGATACGTCTTGAACGTATTTATAATTTTTTGATTGTTCCATGCTATTATATTATCACTCTATGATACATTTTAGGCATTTACTTGCTGTTTTATATTATTTTTGTGCACTAACCTAATAACCCAGTGCCAAGTGCCAGTTGTTGTTTTCTACATGTTTTTAGCTTTTCAGGAATACTGTACCAAACGAAGTCCAAATACCCCGAAACTTTTTGATGATTTTTTCTGGACCAAAATAAGACCTGGAAGCTTCGGAGGAAGACCGGAGGGCACACGAGGTGTCCCCAAGCCATCAGGGCGCGCCCAGGGGGGTGGCCCCGCCCTGATAGCTTGGGGCCACCTCCCCGCTCTCCTGGCCCTGATCTCTGGCCTATAAATTCACAAATATTCTGAAAACCCTAGAGAGCCTCCCGAAACACTTTTTCCGCCGCCGCAAGTCTCTGTTCCACAGTGTGACCTTCTGGAGCCCTGTTCCGGTGCCCTGACGAAGGGGGGATCGATCATGGAGGGCCTCTACATCAACCTTGCTGCTCCCATGGTGATGTGTGAGTTGTTCACCGCAGACCTATGAGTCCGTAGTGAATACCTAGATGGCTCTCTCTCTCTATGTTCTTCATTGCCAAGATCACCGCGATTCCCGTAGTGATCTATCTTATGTAATCAATCTTTGCGGTGTGTTTGTTGGGATCCGATGAATTGTGGGTTTATGTTCCGATTATTCATGAAAAGATATTGAATACTTGATGGTATTTTATTTGCATGATTGTTATAGCTTCGTAATGCTCTCCGATCTATCTGTTTGGTTTGGCCACCTAGATTGATTTATCTTCAAGTGGGAGTGGTGCATTGTAGTGGGTTTCATCTTGCAGTGCTCAATCCCAATGATAGAAAGGGACATGACACGTATTGTATTGTTGCCACTAAGGGTAAAACGATGGGTTTCATTCATATTAATTGGATTTACTTTGTCTACATCATGTCATCATCCTCCAAGCATTACTCCATTTCTACTTAATACTCTAGATGCATGCTGGATAGCGGTCGATGGGTGGAGTAATAGTAGTAGATGCAGGCATGAGTCTGTCTACTTGTTTATGGACATGATGCCTATATACATGATCATTGCCGTGAATAAATATTGCATAACTATGCAGTTTTCTATCAATTGCCCAACAGTAATTTGTTTACCCATTGTATGCCTTCTTCGAGAGAGAAGCCTCTAGTGAACACTATGGCCGCCGGGTATCCTCACAAATATATTTACAAAAACTATAAATACCTTGCTGCCATTATTTACTTTATTTTATTCACAATTTATATTTATCAAATTATCTATCTATCACTACTTATCGCTTGCAAGTAACGAGTACAAGGGGATTGACAACCCTCTTGCCCGCGTTGGGTGCAAGTGTTTTCTCTTTTGTGCATAGGCGCCGAAGACGGGAGTTTGCGTGGTTCTCCTATTGGTTCGATAACCTTGGTTCTCATTGAGGGAAATACTTACCTTTGCTTTTCTGCACCATACCCACCTCTTCGGGGAAAATCCCAACGCAGTTTACAAGTATCAGGAAGGATTTCTGGCGCCATTGTCGGGGAGCATCATCAAATTCCTAGCAAGTACCTTCTCACAAAGTATCATTCACTTGTTCTACTTTTTATGTGTTGTTATATTTTGCTTGCTATAAAAATAAAAAATAGAAAAATATTTATCTTTTCTAGTTTACTTGTTTGCTTGTTATCATGGTTGGTTCTTCATTAGTTTCGTGTACCCCCGAGAATGAGGTGCTTAACTTTAAACAAAGGGGAGGGGAAAGTTTAAAAGATGCTTGGCATAGGATTTGCAGTGCTCAAAATAGATCAACTCATAAGCAATCCCCCAATATCTTGCTTCGTAATTTTTATGTGGGTATCACTACTTGGTATAGATTTGTGCTTAATACTGTTACCGGTGGTAATTTCTTAATGAGTCACACTTCGGATGCTTTCAAAGCCATGCAAAATTTAGTAGGGTTACCACCCCTCATTATCAATGAAACTACCTTAACTTTGGAGCATGTTATGCAAATGCTAGAGATGATTGAAAACAAAATGGTCACTAAAGAACAAATTGAGGAGTTGGATAAAAAGATTGATAATCATATTACTCAATTTGGATCAAAAGTAGGGATTACTCTGAAAGCATCAAGTGAAAAAGATACAATTATTAATGAGCAAGTGGAGCAAAGCCTTGAAAGAATTGATAAAACAGAGGAAGTAATTGATAAAATGGGCTCCGCAGTCACTCCCTCTAAAACTAATGCTAGTACCTCTCAAGGAAAAAATTCTAGGGTTATGCATGCATGTCCTTAAGAATACTAGTATCACCCCTATCAAAAGAAATGAGGATCTTAAAATGATTAGTGTGCATCCCAATTTTACAAACATGATAATAGAATCTATCATTAAGCCTCCTCCTTTCCCTAGAAAACATGGTTGCGTAATTGAGGAGCTTGACACCAAGGATGACAACACTTGATAATATGCATTATGCCTAGGTAGGGGCATAAAACGACAACGCTTGTTGGGAGGCAAGCCAATAGTTATCTTTAATTTTTGTATTTAATTTCTGCCATGATGTGAGAACATGATTATTTATACTGTAATGATCATGTTTTTATGTTTAAATTAGTGTTTGTGCCAAGTAAAGCCTTTGGGATGACTTGAATGATAAGTAGAATTGATACGGTGCAAAAACAGAAACTTTTGCGTCTAGTGCAGAATTTCTCTGATTTTACTGGGAGGTCTTTTTTATCTGAATTTATTTACACAATATTGGTATACAAATTCCCCCGGTTTTCCTAATATTTCAGAATTTTTGGAGTTACATAAGTGTGGTGATTGCACAGATCATTACAGTCTATTCTGTTTTAGACAGATTCTGTTTTGCTTGCATAGTTTGCTTGTTTTGATGATGCCATGGATTGTATCGGGGGGGGGGGGGGAGGGGGTATAATCCATGGAGAAGTTAGAATACAGTACCTTTTGCAATAATAAAATATGAAACAATTTATAACAGTACCTAAGTTTTTGACTTACCTATCATACTAACGGAGCTCACGAGTTTTCTGTTGAGTTTTGTGTGCTGAAGTTTCCAAGTTTTGGATGCTATGACGTTGATGAAGGAATAAGGAGCGGCAAAGAGCCTAAGCTTGGGGATGCCCAAGGCACCCCAAGGTAAATTCTAGGAAGACTCAAGCATCTAAGCTTGGGGGTGCCCTAGAAGGCATCCCCTCTTTCGTCTCAATTCATCAGTATGTCACTTGGAGCTACATTTTTATTTTTCACATGACATGTGTTTTGCTTGGAGCGTCTTTTGTTTTAGTTTGCTTTTGTTTTAGTTTCCCACAATCATTGTTTGCTGGACACACCTACTTGAGAGAGACACATGTTCACCATGATTTGTTGGAATACTCTATGTGCTTCACTTATATCTTTTGAGCTAAGAGTTGCTCTAGTGATTCACTTATATCTTCTACATCACGGTGGCGTATAGATTTTATAGAAACAATTGCACTCTCGTTCTTAACTAAAATTTGTTTGAGAGTCTAATATATAGTGACGGTAATTTGCATGGGTTATTAGACTAGTCCAAAAATAATAGGTATTCAAGGAGTATATAATCAAAACCTTCGAGTAGCACGTAAAATAGCAATTGTGGGTTAATGATATTGATGTGGTAATACAAAATAGCGTCAGTGCATGGTTGTTGGTTAGTAGAAATATCGATAGTTAATGGGTGTTAATTTTATGTTCATCTAAATATTGGTTACGGCATGGTGATGATGTGTGAGCATTCTTATTCCTCGTTGAAATCCTAGTGCTGTTAAGGTTGGGGGCGTGCGATGGTTAACTCCTACCAACCTCCTCCATAGGGGCATGCGAGCAACACTTTGCTTCAAGAGAGCTAATAAAGCTTTGCAATAAGTATGTGAGTTCTCTATGACTAATGTGAATCCATGGATGTACGCAAACTCATCTTTTCATAGTATGCTAGCCTCTTCGGTACCATGCATTGCCCATTCTCACCCCGAGGATTGGTGCAGCTTTCGCCGGTGCATCCAAACCCCGTGACATGATATGCTCTTTTGCACATAAGACTTCTTATATCTTCCTCAAAACAACCACCATACCTGCCTATTATGGCATTTCCATATCCATTCCGAGATATATTGCCTTGCAACTTCCACCGTAACATCATATGACTTGTGCACTCATTGTCATATTGCTTTGCATGATCATGTAGCTGACATAGTATTTGTGGCAAAGCCACCTTTCATCATTGTTTACATGTTACGCTAGATCATTGCACATCCTGGTACACTACCAGGGGCATTCATATAGAGTCATATTGTTTAGTAGTTTTTCATATCGAGTTGTAAGTAAACAAAAGTGTGATGATTATCATTATTAGAGCACTGTCCCAGTGAGGAAAGGACGATGGAGACAATGATTCCCCCACAAGTCGGGATGAGACTCCGGACGAAAAATAAAAGAAAGAAAAAAAGGAGAAAAGGGAGAAAATGAAAAAAAAGAAAAAAAGAAAAAAACGAGAAAAAAGGAAAAAGAGAAAAAGAACAAATGAGAGAAAAGAGAGAAGGGACAATGCTACTACCTATTTTTCCACACTTGTGCTTAGAGAAAGCACCATGTTTTCATATAGAGAGTCTCATATTTTTCCATTTTCATATGCTAGTGGGAATTTCTCATTATAGAACTTGGCTTGTATATTCCGATGATGGGCTTCCTCAAATGCCCGAGGTCTTCATGAGCAAGCAAGTTGGATGCACACCCACTTAGCTTCATTTGAGCTTTCATACACTTATAGATCTAGTGCATCCGTTGCATGGCAATCCCTACTCCTCGCATTGATATCGATTGATGGGCATGTCCATAGCCCGTTGATCCGCCTAGTTGATGCGAGACTTTCTTCTGCACTTTTACCCCTTTGAAACCTACCACCATATTCTATTCCACCTATATGATATGTCCATGGTTCACGCTCATGTATTGAGTGAGGTATAAAATGCTGAAGCACGTGAAAACTTACGATCCAATTGCTTGGCTTAACACCATGGTGGTTGACATTAGTATTTATGCGGTGAAGATGGAGCCATGCCATGCTAATATGATAAAATGAATGGGGGGTAAACATTCTTTAAGGATCATATATTTTGAAAGTTGATGATTATGTTACTTATGTTTATGTATATTAATAATTTATTGTTTGTTGATTCATCGTTTCTCAGTGATCATACCTGAAAAGATTACATGTTGGGTAGCATGTCACATCAAAAATTCTGTTTTTATCATTTACGTACTCGAGGATGAGCAGGAATTAAGCTTGGGGATGCTCATACGTCTCCAACGTATCTATATTTATTTATTGTTCCATGCTATTATATTATCATTCTAGGATACTTTTTAGGCATTTACTTGCTGTTTTATATTTTTTTGAGCACTAACCTATTAACCCAAGGCCAAGTGCCAGTTTCTGTTTTCTGCATGTTTTTGGCTTTTCAGGAATACTGTACCAAACAAAATCCAAATACCCCAAAACTTTTTGATGATTTTTTCTGGACCAAAGAAAGACATGGAAGCTTTGGAGGAAGACCGGAGGGCACACGAGGTGCCCCCAAGCCAGAAGGGCGCGCCCAGGGGGTGGACGCGCCTGATAGCTTGGGGCCACCCCCGCTCTCCTGGCCCTGATATCTGGCCTATAGATTCACAAATATTCCAAAAACCCTAGTGAGCCTCCTGAAACACTTTTTCTGCCGCCGCAAGTCTCTATTCCTCCGTGTGACCATCTGGAGCCCTGTTCCGGTGCCCTGCCGGAGGGGGGATCGATCATGGAGGGCCTCTACATCAACCTTGCTGCTCCCATGGTGATGTGTGAGTAGTTCACTGTAGACCTACGGGTCCGTAATTAGTACCTAGATGGCTATCTCTCTCTCTCTCTCGCTCTATGTTCTTCATTGCCAAGATCACCGCAATTCCCGCGGTGATCTATCTTATGTAATCAATCTTTGTGGTGTGTTTGTTGGGATCCGATGAATTGTGGGTTTATGTTTAGATTATTCGTGAAAATGTATTGAATACTTGATCGTATTTTGTTTTCATGATTGTTATAGATTCGTAATGCTCTCTGATCTATCGGTTTTGTTTGCCACCTAGATTGATTTATCTTCAAGTGGGAGTGGTGCGTTGTAGTGGGTTTTAATCTTGCGTTGCTCAATCCAGTGGCAGAATGGGACCTTATATGTATTGTATTGCTATCACTAAGGGTAAAACAATGGGGTTCATTCTTATTAATTGGATTTTCTTTGTCTACATCATTTCATCATCCTCCAAGCATTACTCCGTTTTTACTTAATACTCTAGATGCATGATGGATAACGGTCGATGGATGGAGTAATAGTAGTAGATGCAGGAAGGAGTCGGTCTACTTGTTTATGGACGCGAGGCCTATATACATGATCATTGTCGTGAATAAATATTGCATAACTATGCGCTTTTCTATCAATTGCCCAACAGTAATTTGTTTACTCACCGTATGCCTTCTTCGAGAGAGAAGCCTCTAGCGAACACTATGGCCCCCGGGTCTCCTCACAAATATATTTACAAAAACTACAAATACCTTGCTGCCATTATTTACTTTATTTTTATTTACAATTTATATTTATCAAATTATCTATCTATCACTACTTATCGCTTGAAAGTAACGAGTTCAAGGGGAGACAACCCACTTGCCCGCGTTGGGTGCAAGTGTTTGCTCTTTTGTACGTATGCGCTGAAGACGGGACTTTGCGTGGTTCTCCTATTGGTTCGATAAACTTGGTTCTCACTAAAGGAAATACTTATCTTTGCTTTGCTGCATCATCCCCTCCTCTTCAGGGAAAATCCCAACGCAGTTTACAAGTATCAGTATCTAATCCAAAACTTGAAAACTTCAATCACACAAAACTTAAGAGAACTTATGAGATGGGTTAGTGTAATAAAAATAGATCATTCACTTAGGTACTGTCAAGACAAGATTCATAATTGTTCTCACATAATGCCTACTGTATTCTATTATTCCCATAACTTATATCACTAAATATAAGCTATGGAAACACTAAAACAAGCAAACTATGCATGCAAAACAGAATATGCCAAAAACACAACAATCTGTAAAGATCTGAACTAAACCATACTTCCTTGTCTGTGAAAATTCTAAAAAATTAGGAAAACATAGATAATTTGTAGAGAAATATTGTGTAAAAATTTTAGAAAACTCTGACTCTCCAGTAAAATCAGAGAATTCATATATTGGAGGCAAAAGATTCTGTTTTTGCATAGAATCAAATCAACAAGTATCCACACTATCCCAAAGACTTTACTTGGCACATTATCTCCACTACTATTGAAAGAGAAAACATAAATTAACTTAAAGTCACACAACAAACTATACACAGGATAACCGGGACCTTCCGATCAAACCAACTCAAGCATATCCTACTGCCCATATTGTATCAATGGCCTGTCATCTAGATCAACGTATTAGATGAAATGTTTTGTCGGCCAGACGTCATGGTCTGCACATCCTTCTAGCGCTCAGTGTCCCGGATCCCCGCATGTAGCTCCCTGGTTTACGAGTCGATTCCAATTCCAACCAACTGAATCGTGCCTCCCCGATCCTACTTTCTCTCTCCAGATCAAGGAAAAGGATCCACAACAATGTTGTGCCACCGCTCCTCCATTGCCCTCCTTCCGTGTGCAGCCGCGTCCAACGCCTCACTAATCTCTCTCTGTTCACACACTATAGGACGCCATAGCCACCAGAGGCCGAGGCACGCGGCCGTGATGGCCCCGAGCTCGGCGGCATGGAAGCCAATGTAGGCGCCGGCGAGACCGAGGTCGAGGTCGGTGAGCCTGGCGGTGGCGGTCGGGTGCGCATCGAGTACCAGCAGGACACCCCCCATTCAACAGTAGAACTCGGAGAGGTCGAGCGTTGGGAAGCAGAAGTCGGCGGGAGCAGCAGGAAGTTGGGCCTCTTCGTGTTCCCGCACTTCGCCATCGTGCCCCGTATCGCTCATTTCGTCGCCAGCAGCCTGTGGCACGCCATCCAGGCTCAGCGCCCGAACCGAGGGTCGCCTAGGATGATCCACAAGAACTAAAGAACAAGGAGTGGACAGCCAGGAGGCGATATGACAGGGGCGACGAGAACGGAGTTGTAGGTGAGTTCCACCAGCCCCGAAACCTTCTTTCTCCATGTTCAGTTGTGTATCTTATCTCTGCATGTATACCCATATGCAGTAACTCCTCTCTTTTTCCATGTTCAGTTGCACATCGCCTCCCTGTCCATGCTTTTTTATGTCTACTACGTACAAACTATGTACTGTTTTCTTCTACCAATCTTTGTTGTATAATCTTTCTTAGTAAATGCCTCAATATTTGTTAAGCAACATGTGTAAAATGGAGAAAAGGATACTCAGGGCTTGGATGAGGAGGCTAAGCAGCAATTTTGCATCCGATGCAGAATTATAGAACAACAGAGGATCCTCATCCATGGTGCTTTTATTGGTTAACTATTGACTATTGTGAATGCAGAGTGTTAACTTTTCTAGAATTTGTTTAAAGAAATTACTATGCACACGACCCTTCGCAGGATGATTTTCACATGGCTGCTATATCTTGTCATGTAGAAATCGGGAAAATCCCATCGTGTGTGTACCAGTTCTCTTTGTTTAATCCATTTTTGAGCAAATGAGTTGTTATGCTTCTGGGCTATTTAACTTCAATCCCCAAAATATTTGGCAGATGACTATTGTATCAACCATGTTAGTTAGGGTAATGTGCATAGGACATTTGTCAAGTCAATATGATCTGTGCCCATACGGTGAGTTAACTTGTACCCTTGCCTTACTTGCTGAGTTTGATTTTGTTAGTAATTCCGCATTTCAAGTTATGCGTTGTTGATGCAATCTACTCTTCATGACTATTCAATGGACACTGCTTTGCAAAGTAAACATTATTGCTTGATTCTTTAGTGTTTTGTTTCAGGAGCTACTACGGCAAGTGATGTCTACTACACAAATTTATTCTTGTAGACTTTGTTGGGCCTCCAAGCGTAGAGTTTTGTAGGACAGTAGCAATTTTCCCTCAAGTGGATGACCTAAGGTTTATCAATCCGTGGGATGTGTAGGATGAAGATGGTCTCTCTTAAACAACCCTGCAATGAAATACAAGAAATCTCTTGTGTCCCCAACACACCCAATACAATGGAAAATTATATAGGTGCACTAGTTCGGCGAAGAGATGGTGATACAAGTGCAATATGGATAGTAGATATAGGTTTTTGTAACCTGAAAATATAAAAACAGCAAGGCAACAAGTGGCAAACAACGAGCAAAATGGTATGGCAATGCTTGAAATAAGGCCTAGGGTTCATACTTTCACTAGTGCAATCTCTCAACAATGCTAACATATTAGAATCATATGATCATCCCTCAATGTGCAACAAAGAATCACTCCAAAGTTCATATCTAGCAGAGAACATGAGATGAAATTGTTGTAGGTAGTAGAACCACCTCAATGTTACCCTTTCCGATCGATCTATTGGGCTATTCCTATAGGTGTGACAAACATCCCTAGAGTTCGTACTTCAATAACACCAATGATACATATCAATTAACCCTAATGTCACCTAGATACTCCAATGTCACCACAAGTATCCGTGGGTTAATTATTCGACATGCATCAAACAATTTCAGATTCATCATATTCGATCCAACACAAAGAACTTCAAAGAGTACCCCAAGATTTCTATCGGAGAAGGTAGGAAAAGAACGTGTATTAACCCCTATGCATAGATTACCCCATTTTCACCATGGGAATCCGCAAGTTGAGTACCAAGACATACATCAAGTGATCTCAAATCCAATATTCCATCCGACATAACAAAATCTCAAAGGGAAAGATTCAATACATCACATCAAGATAGCAAGGGACAAACACCATATGATCCAACTGTATTAACAAAGCCCATGATACATCAAGATCGTGCCATCTCAAGAACACGAGAGAGAGAGAAAGAGAGAGATTAAACACATAGCTACTAGTGCAGTCATTGGCGTCAAGGGCGCTCCAGTTGTTGTTGCGGACCGGTTTCACTCTCCGGGTCCTGCAGAAAGCGGGGGCTTTCTTGTCCTTGATGTAGCACCATTCTGCCCGCCACTCCTCCCACTTCTGGTCCAGGTTGCCGGTGGGATATACTTGCTTGTGGGTGGCCCGAGGGATCCATGTGATGCTACCGGAGAGAGCATCCCCTTCTATGCGGGAATAAAAGAAATGGCAAAACAGCGCTACATTAGGGACTATTCCTATAAAATTCTCACACATATGTGCGAAGACCGACAAGGTGGTCATGGCATTGGGAGAAAAATCTTAAAGCCTGAAGCCATATGTCAGCATCAGGTCAGTAAAGAAAGCATAAGGGGGGGGACCAGCCCACTGTAAAAGTACGCCGTGAAGAACGAGCACTTCTTCGCGTTGGGCTGGGTGCTGCCGGGGAGCACCAGTGGCGCAATGTGCGCCATGTTCTCCTTCCCCCACACATATGCATACCGCGTGATGAGATCATTGGCAGTCAGCGCTGACGGGAAGAAGATGACGCAGGACCGCCACACCGCCGCGATGGCCTCCTTCCTCGCCACCGCATTGGGGCCGGCGGCCTTCTTAGCCCTCTTCTCTTGGGCTGGCGACGGTGGCCTGCTTCCTCTTTGGCGCCATGGCGAGCTCGAGAGAGACCGGCGGTGGAGATGTGAGAAGATAGTGGAGCGGCAGAGTTGCTCTGTGTCGCAAGAAGATGGAGACAACGGCGGCAAAATGGGGAACAACGGGCTGGGATGAGTAGCACCTCTGTGAATCGCCTTTTTATAAGGTACAATACGCAGAGGTTGGCTCTCCCCGTCTGACGTGGCCACGCCTTTTTAGGCACGCACCCTAGGCACCGTTTCTTTCCACCTCTTCCGCACCCCACATTTAATGCGCGGAGTGGGTGGATGGTAAAAGACATCATTACAACCGCAGGAAAACCTGGCCACGTGTGTCTGTGCACTGTTTTGGGCCTAGTCCAACAACATCATGGACTAAGGTGTGGCCCAGGCCCAGGGGCTCCTATCGGTGTACTAAGAAATGGGTCCCTTTGTACCCTGACTTGTGCACAAACGACAACAACATCTCGACCGGCAAGCCTTGCTGGAAGTCTACTACATTCAAGACGATAAAAAGTGAAGATCAACACACCGGCAAGCCACCTTGCCGGCAAGTGATACGTCTCCAATGTATCTATAATTTTTGATTGTTCCATGCTATTATATTATCATTCTAAGATACTTTTTAGGCAATTACTTGTTGTTTTATGTTTTTTTGAGCACTAACCTATTAACCCAATGCAAAGTGCCAGTTGCTGTTTTCTACGTGTTTTTGGATTTTCAGGAATACTGTACCAAATGAAGTCACAAAACCCTGAAACTTTTTGATGATTTTTTGGGACCAAAATAAGACCTGGAAGCTTCAGAGGAAGACCGGAGGGCACACGAGGTCCCCCCAAGCCAACAGGGCGCACCAAGTGGGGGGGGGGGTCGCGCCCTGATGGCTTGGGGCCACCTCCCTGGCCCTCTGGCGTTGTTCTCTCACCTATGAATTCACATTAATCCCATAAACCCTAGAGAGCCTCCTGAAACACTTTTTCTGCAGCTGCAAGTATCTTTTCCGCCGTGTGCCCATCTGGAGCCCTGTTCCGGTGCCCTGCCAGAGGGGGGATCGATCACAGAGGGCCTCTACATCAAACTTGCTGCTCCCATGGTGACGTGTGAGTAGTTCACATAGACCTACATGTTCTTAGTTAGTACCTAGATGGCTATCTCTCTCTCTATGTTCTTCATTGCCAAGATCACAATGATTCCCGCGGTGATCTATCTTATGTAATCAATCTTTGCGATGTGTTTGTTGGGATCGGATGAATTGTGGGTTTATGTTCAGATTATTCATGAAAAGATATTGAATACTTGTTGGTATTTAATTTGCATGATTGTCATAGCTTCGTATTGCTCTCCGATCTATCGGTTTGGGCAGGCCAACTAGATTGATTTATCTTCAAGTGGGAGTGGTGCGTTGTAGTGGGTTCAATCTTGCGATGCTCAATCCCAGTGACAGAAAGGGACATGACACGTATTGTATTGCTGCCACTAAGGGTAAAACGATGGGGTTTATTCATATTGATTGGATTTACTTTGTCTACATCATGTCATCCTCCTCCAAGTATTACTCCGTTTTACTTAATACTCTAGATGCTTGCTGGATAGCGGTCGATGGGTGGAGTAATAGTAGTAGATGCAGGCAGGAGTCAGTCTACTTGTTTATGGACGTGATGCCTATATACATGATCATTGCCGTGAATAAATATTGCATAACTATGCACTTTTCTATCAATTGTCCAACAGTAATTTGTTTACCCACCGTATGCCTTCTTCGAGAGAGAAGCTTCTAGGGAACACTATGGCCCCACGGGTCTCCTCACAATTATATTTATGAAAACTCTAAATACCTTGCTGCCATTATTTAATTTCTTTTTATTTACTATTTATATTTATCAAATTATCTATCCATCACTAGTTATCACTTGCAAGTAACGAGTTCAAGGGGATTGACAACCCTCTTGCTCGCGTTGGGTGCAAGTGTTTGCTCTTTTGTGCGTAGGCGCTGAAGACGGGAATTTGTGTGGTTCTCCTATTAGTTCGATAACCATGGTTCTCACTGAGGGAAATACCTACCTGCGCTTTGCTGCATCATCCCCTCCTCTTCGGGGAAAACCCAACGCAGTTTACAAGTATCAGAAAGGATCTCTGGCGCCGTTGCGGGGGAGCATCATCAAATTCCTATCAAGTACCTATTCACAAATTATCATTCACTTGTTCTAGTTTTTATTTGCCGTTATATTTTTCTTGTTATAAAAATCAAAAATACAAAAATATTTTTATTTGCTTGTTTGCTTAGTTATCTAGTTTACTATCTAGTTTACTCGTTTGCTTGATAGTTTACTTGCTTCGTGATGTCTCAAGATACTACTAAGTTGTGTGACTTCTCAAATACTAATAATAATGATTTTATTAGTACACCAATACCACCCTCAGCTAGTGCATAGTTTTATGATATTAATGTTGCATTGCTAAATCTTGTGATGAAAGAACAATTTTCGGGAAGTCCTAATGAGGATTCCGCTTCTCATCTCAACACCTTTGTTAAATTATGTGATATGCAAAAGAAAAAGGACATGGACAATGATTTGTTAAAATTAAAGTTATTTCCTTTTTCATTAAGAGATAAAGCCAAAACTTGGTTTTCATCCTTGCCTCGCAATAGTATTGGAACATGGGATAAGTGTAAGGATGCTTTTATTGCCAAGTATTTTCCTCCCGCTAAAATTATATCTCTACGAAACCAAATTATGAATTTTAAACAACATGAGCAATAACATGTTTCAAAAGGATAGGAGGGAATGAAAATGATGATTATAAATTGTCCCACTCATGGCTTAAACTTATGGATGATTATACAAAATTTCTATGCTGGACTGAACTTTGTGTCTAGAAACCTTCTAGATACTGCTGCAGGTGGTACCTTTATGGAGGTGACATTAGGAGAGGCTACAAAACTTTTTTATAATATCATGAAAAATTATTCTCAATGGCACATCGAGCGAACTCCAACTGGTAACAACGTAAATTCTGTCCAAGAAATTACTACTTTGAGTGAAAAAATGGATGCTCTTATGACTATGATTGCGAACAAGAATGCGCAAGTTGATCCTAATGATATGCAATTGTCTACTTTGATTGAGAAAAATAATGATGCTATTGATGTGAACTTTTGCTCGCAAAATAATTTGAACAATAATGCTTATAGAGGTAATTTCAATGCTAGGACGTATCCCAGTACTTCCTCTAATAACTATGGAAATTCTTATGGTAATTCCTATGGAAACTCATCACTTAATAATAATAGGATACCTATTGATCTTGAGAACACCATTAAAGAATTTATTATTTCTCAAAAGATTTTCAACACTATGGTAGAAGAAAAATTGCATAAAGTTGACGATATGGCTAGAAACGTGGATATGATTGCTCATGATGTGGAAAATCTTAAAAGTAAAACATTGCCACCCAAGAATGATATTAATGAGTCTATTAAATCCATCCAAATATATATTAATGAAAGTAAGGAGAGGACTGCAAGGTTGAGAGCTAAGCAAGAATTCTTAGAAAAGGGTCTTCCACCCGGTTTTTACTGTAATCATGATGAATATCTTAAAATGATTGGTACTTCTCCCATTGAATCTTTATTTACTAATCTGAAAATAGATGATAAAGGGACTTGAGATGAGCTAAATTTAGCTAGAAGGCGTCTTGTTTGTTTGTAGGGTGATGATCTTAATGATAAAAATGAAAAAAGTGGGTTTGGAGAGGTCAAAACTTTAACTAGTGATGTACCCACTATCTTGGATCACAAGGACTTTAATTATGATAATTGCTCTTTAGTACAATGTATTTCCTTTCTGCAATCCATTATTAGCTCACCCCATGCTTACGAACAAAATAAAGCTTTTACTAAACATATTGTAGAAGCTATGCTAAAAGATCATGAAGAAAAACTTGAGCTAGAAGTTTCTATTCCTAGAAAGTTGCATGATGAGTGGGACCATACTATTAAAATAAAAGTTAATGAATATAAATGCAATGCTTTGTGTGACCTTGGTGCTAGTGTTTCAACTATACCAAAATCTTTATGTGATGTGCTAGGTCTCACCGATATAAATGAATGTTCCCTTAACTTGCATCTTGCGGATTTCACTATTAAGAAACCATTGGGTAGAGTAAATAATGTTCTCATTTTTGCTAATTGAAATTATTTTCCCATGGATTTCATTGTGCTTGATATTGAATGCAATCCGTCTTGTACAATAATACTTGGTAGGCCTTTCCTACGAACTATAGGTTCTATTATTGATATGAAGGAGGGAAACATAAGATTCCAATTCCCACCAAGGAAAGGGATGGAACACTTCCCTAGAAAGAGAATTAAACCACCTTATGAGTCTATTATGAGGGCCACCTATGGATTGAGTGTCAAAGATGACAATACTTGATAATATGCATTATGCCTAGCTAGTGGCATAAAACAATAGCGAGTGTTGGGAGGCAACCCAATAGTTATCTATAATTTTTTTACTTCATGTCATGGTGTGATAAAATGATTATTTCTACTGTAATGATTATGTTTTTATGTTTGAATTAGTGTTTGTGCCAAGTAAAGCCTTTTGGATGACTTGCATGATAAGTAAAATTCTACGGTGCAAAAACAAAATCTTTTGCATCCAGTGCACAATTTCTCCGATTTTACTGGAATGTATTTTTTATCTAATTTTTTTACATATTAACCAGGTTGTCCTAATTTTTCAGAATTTTTCGAGTTATATAAGTATGGTTATTGCGCTGATCCTTACAGACTGTTCTGTTTTAGACAGATTCTATTTTTACTTGCATAGTTTGCTTGTTTTAAGGATGCTATGGATTGTGTCAGGGGGTATAAACCATGGAGAAGTTAGAATAAAGTACCTTATGCAATCATTAATTATGAAATATGAAATATGAAATGTGTGACCTCACACCGAGAGATCGAAAAGTACTTGTTCAAATTTTGTGATGCAACAAGAATGGAATATGAGACGAGAAAGCATAGATAGATAGAGAGTGGTCCTAGGCATTCTTGTCCATCCAATTGGCAAAAGAAAAAACCAAAGTCCAAATAGCAACAATTGGATGTCCTCGAATGAATAAAGAAATGCAGACCAACATGCTCACACAATAAGATGTCAAATGAAATCATGGCAAACATGCACATACATACTATCATCTATCAAGCATTTTGGCGATGATGGAGTCATCTATATATGAGTATATTGACTTAGGAGTCAAGCAAGAATACTTGATCATAGGTCATACTCATTGTTTAAGCACAAGTGGGGTTACCACTTTTACATAAAGCATTTAATGTTGTCACATTCTAAGAGATGCTTTAACTCAAGTCTTAGAGTAAATCTCCCCCTTGATGTGACATCCCCCCATAGGAGGGATAAACTAACCTTGGGTTTGTCGTAGAAGACTTCATGTGGGTGATGTAGTGGTGGATGCTCAAGGTTGATGAAGATCACCAAGAGTTGGGAGCATCCTTGTTGTTTCCTTACTCTTCTCACCTACATGGGTTAGTCCCAACACACAAGAGACAAATACAAGGATATCTATGGACATGGAGTGCAAAGCATACATGATGATGTCCATGGATTTGTTGATTACCTTGTCTCTTGCTTACCTTTGAGGGAATGTGTGACTCCTTGAACTGTTGCATGATGTTGACGTTGATTGCAACTAGTTCTTGCCAATAATGAATGTGAGTGAATTTCATTGGCGGAGTCACCCCTCAAGAACTTCTCTAGTTCTTCTTCTTGGGGACCCACATGAACTTGATGGGGATCCTTGGTGTTGAAGTGGCACTTGTTGAAGTTGAGCTTGAAGTAGCCTTGGGAACCCACTCCACCAAAGCTTGGGATTATTCTTCATATGAGTCAATGTCCTCTTGAAGCTTGTCCTTGCCCTTGAGCTTGTGGTCTTGTGGTGGAAGGTCATCTTGAGTGTTTGTTCCCTTGGGAAGAGTATGTTCTTACTTCTCCCTTTGAGGAACAAACTTGGGATTGGGGTATTGACCTTCTTCCCATTCAACTCCATTTGCGTTGAAGTAGCCAATGCCATGGTTCTTCCGGTATCCTCCGTGCTTGCGTACAATTTCCTCAAATTGTTTACACCCGGCAAGACTCTTGTAGATACCTTTCTCTATAATTCCTTTCAATAAATCGTTTTCTTGCTCAAGTGTAACTTGGCTAAGAGAATCATCATTAGTGGACTCAATAGAACTACTAGAAGCAACTTCATTAGATTTAGCATTTTTATTGTTGCTACTAGATGAAGAACCTTTCTTGCCTTTGTTACTAGTTTGTCTAGGTTTAACTTGTGGCATGAATGTAGACAAGAGTAATCGTTTGGCTAGATAAGATGAAGTCTTCTTTCGGAGATCGTCATTGATAGCTTTAAGAAACTCATGTTCTTGCTCCAAGGTGAGCTTCTCGAAGCGTAGCTTCTCATGAGTCCTTACAAGCTCTTTATGATCTTCTAGAGTAGATTCATGGGCTAACTTAAGAGTGTTTAATTCTTTAGTTAGTTGTTCTATTTTCATCTTATCATCATCAACCGACTTATCTTGACTAGCATGAAAATTATCAATTTCATTTTGACTAACATCACTAGTTTTATCAAAGAGCAAGTCATCATCTCCAACTAAATCATCTTCATCACTATTGAAATCAAGATACTCGGGGTGTGATACCTTGAGGCCTTTAGCCATGAAGCAACTTCCACTCCCTTAATTTGGTGAATCAAATAGATCGTAGAAGTTGGTAGTCACTAGTGCAAGTCCGGCAACACCTTCATCTTGACTATAGTCGGAGTTGGAGTGATAGCTTCTCTCGGAGTGGTTGTCGGATTCGGATCCAGAAACCCATTCACCAACATGAGCTTGATGTCTTCTTCTTGAGTAGCTCTTGGTGTACTTGTCCTTCTTCTCCGAGTCCCTACTTCTCCTTGAGGGTCTTCGTTCATAACGATCCTCTCTACTCCTTCTCTCTCTTTGAGGTGATTCATTTCTTGAGCTTCGTCTTCTAGGTGACTCTTCTCTTCGTTTGTAGGGAGACATGCACTCATTGGAGTGGTGTCCGGGCTTCCCACAATTGTAGCAATTTCGGTCACTACTGGATGAATGCTTCTCTTCATATCTTGAGTTGGAGCTTCGTTCTTTGCCTCTATTCTTGTAGAACTTGTTGAATTTCTTGACCATGAGGCTTATCTCTTCATTGGTGACAAGGTTGTCGCTTGAAGTTGCGGGAGCATCACTTGTGGCTTTGTAAGCACCGCTAGACTTGTTGTGAAGCTCTTCCTTGTCCTTGAGTGTCATCTCATGAGCAACAATCCTTCCAATGACTTTCGTAGGCTTGAGATCTTTGTAGTTGGGCATCATTTGGATCAATGTGCACATGGTGTCATATCTCTCATCCAAAGCTCGAAGTATCTTCTTGATGATGAATTTGTCGGTCATTTCTTTGCTTCCCAAGCCAGCAATCTCATTTGTGATGAGAGCTAGCCTAGAGTACATCTCTGCGACTCCTTCACCATCCTTCATCTTGAACTTGTCTAGCTGACTTTGAAGAACATCCAACTTGGATTCTCTCATGGATTCGGTACCTTCGTGCATATCAACCAAAGTATCCCAAATTTCCTTGGCATTCTCAAGACGGCTGATTTTGTTGAATTCTTCGGGGCATAGGCAGTTGAAGAGAATGTCACATGCTTGAGCGTTGTATTGCAACATTTTCAATTCATCCGCGGTCGCTTCACGATCCGGTTCCTTTCCATCACCAAAGAATTCACCTTGCAAGCCAACACGAACAACAACCCATACAGCAGGGTTATGACCAAGAATATGCATTTTCATTTTGTGCTTCCAACTGGCAAAATTTGTGCCATCAAAGTACGGACCTCTACGGTGATAATTTCCCTCACTAGACGACATACTCTCCTAGGTTGTGAGACCAATGCAATGGAGACCAAAGCTCTGATAACACTTGTAGGATCGAAAGTATGTCTAGAGGGGGGTGATTAGACTACTTGAGCAAATAAAAATTCTACCTTTTCCCAATTTTAAGTGTTGGCAGATTTTAGCAATTATAGAAATTCAAGTACACCATATACATGCATGCCTAAGAGTATAGCAGCGGAAAGTAACAACAAGCATATGTAGTAGAGGGTAGGGAGGAAGATCAAACGCAATTTAGAGACACGAAGATTTTTCCCGTGGTTCCGATAGGTGGTGCTATCGTACGTCCACGTTTATGGAGTCTTCAGCCCACGGAGGGTAACGGTCGCGAGAGTCCATGGAGAGCTCCACCCATAAGGGTCCACAAAGTAGCAACCTTGACTATTCCATTACGGCTTCCGTCCACGAAGGACTAGCCTCACTATGGGTAGATCTTCACGAAGTAGGCGATCTCCTTGCCCGTACAAACTTCTTGGTTCAACTCCACAACACGAAGTAGAAGGCTCCCAAGTGACACCTAACCAATCTAGGAGGCACCACCCTCCAAAAGGTAATAGGCTCGGTAATGTCGATGAACTCCTTGCTCTTGTGCTTCAAGATGATAGACTCCTCAACACACAATCACTCTCTCACAGATTTGGCTTTGGTGGAAGAGATTGATTTGGTGGAAAGCAACTTGGGGAGGCTAGAGATCAAGATTCATATGGATGGAGTGGAATAGCTTGATCTCAACACATTAGTAAGTGGCTCTCTCTCAGAAATTTGGATGGGGCAAGTATGGAATAGTTCTGAGTGCTTCTCTTTTGAGTGGGTGGTGGTGAAGGGGTGTATATAAGCATCCCCAAAAATCCAACCGTTACACCTAAAGTGACCAACTCGGTGACACCGAAGTGTAAAACTCGGTGGTACCGAGTTGCTCCAAAGGTAGCAACTTTTGAATCTCGGTGAGACCGATACAGAAATCTCGGCGGTACCGATTAGGTGACCAACGGTCAGTTTCCAAAACTCGGTGACGCCGATCCAAAATCTCGGAATTTCTGATTTTAAGAATCGAGGTAACAGAAAGTTGGCATCCTGAACTCAGTGGCACCGAATCAGAATCAGTTGCACCGATGTACTAGGGTTTGGCATGGGTCCGTCTGAGGTGGGAATCGGTGGGACCGAGTGGAAATTGTTGGTAGCACCAATTTTCATGATAGGCTTGGACAGACTTTTGTGGAAGAGTTTGTGGGTGTTTTTGGGGACTATCACTTGTGCACGTGGAGCATCTTGTTCACCACCAGTACCTTACCCCCTTTTAATAGTATTGGCTTGCCTATGGACTCAAGGTGATTTCTCACAAAGTAAAATGTAGAGTCCTCTTGCTTGAAGCTTTGCCAATCCATTTCCTTGCATCTAGGGGTCTCTCCACAATCCTTTTGCTAACCCGTCATTGAACTTTTCCTGAAATATACTTAGTGGAAACATTAGTTCAATGACATATATGTTGTTATTAATTACCAAAATCACCAAGGGAGCAAATGTGCTTTCACTGAGCTTGGGGATGCCCCGAGTGGCATCCCCTCTTTCTTCTAACGACCATCGGTATTTTACTTGGAGCTATATTTTTATTTGTCACATATCATGAGTTTTGCTTGGAGCGTCTTGTATTATTTGAGTCTTTGCTTGTTTTTCTTTTTAGTTTGTGACAAGTATCCTTGCTGGACACACCTATTTGATAGAGCCAAAATCATGCTATGATTTGTTAGAATTGCTCTATATGCTTCACTTAAATTTTTTGAGCTATGGAATTGTTCTAGTGCTTCACTTATATATTTTTGAGCGCGGTGTGCTTTGAAATTTTTGAAGTAATACTCTCATGCTTCACTTAGACTAAATTGAGAGTAGGTAAATTTTGAAGAAATTCTCTCATGATTCACTTATATTATTTTGAAAGACGAAACTTTTATGCTCATGTTCTTCACTTAAATTTGTTTGAGCTTGTCAAAAGCAATGGCAATATATGAAACTAGTCCAAAAGTGATAGATATTCAAGAGGGATATAATAAAAACTTTCACGAAGATCATTGGACAAATTAAACTTGATTCCTTGTAATATTTTTGAGACATGATGATAGTGATATGTGAGTCATGTTGGTGAGTAATTGTGCTTTAGTAAGAATATTGGTGTTAAGGTTTGTTATTCCCTATGCAAGCACGAAAGTTAATAGTTATGCAATGAAATTACATCCTACTTATGGTGCATTATTCGGTGTTAGTTATGCTCAATGCCCGTTTATGTGAATTTTCGTTTCTTGGTTGGTTGCTTCTCAATCTATTTGCTAGCCTCCACTTGTACTAAGTAGAAATACTACTTGTGCATCCAAAATCCTTAAACCCAGTTTTGGCTTATGAGTCCACCATACCTACCTATATGCGGTATTTCCATGCCGTTCTAAGCAAATTTGTATGAGCCATCTCTAATTTTCAAAATAATTTTCCTTTTTGTGTGCTCGTACCGCTCATGAAACGGTAGGGGGTGTCCAATATTTTTCCATGCTAGATGTGTTATTCTCAAGATGAGTGTTTATTCACTTGTCATTGCACGAGAGTACGGCAGTAATAGGGATGCCCAGTCCCGAAATGAAAAAGAAATTTACTTTATGTTGTCAAATAATAAATTCCTTGGAAAGTGTTGGTATGGAAGGCAACCGTGGATACGGCTAGCCATGGATTGTGAAAGAATGGTGGAAAAAGGAATAAACTTTACTTTATGTTTGGGAACCGCCTATGATGTATCTAGCATGGAAAGTATTGAGAACTACTTTGTCGTTTCCGTTGACGGGAAATGCATGCCACCAAAGATATTTTTCTCTCTCAATTTAAAGCTTTGAGCTCTGGCACCTCTACAAATCCCTACTTCCCTCTGCGAAGGGCCTATCAATTTACTTTATGCAAATTTTTATTTTTATTTGAGTCTCCATCTTCTCTTATAAAGCACCAACTAGGGGGCACTATGATCATACTTGTGCATTGGGTGTGTTAATATTCGAGTGTGTTTCATGAATGGATCAATGATTGAGCATGATGGGCTAGGGATAACTTTCTTTAGTGTTGATATTTTGAAAGACATGGTTGCTTATTCGCATGCTTGAGTATTAAAGTCTTTATGTCAAAGGTAGACTATTGCTTTGAACCATCTAGAAGTCCAAATGTCTATGATACGAAAGAAAAGAATATGTGATGAACATGTTAGGCAGCATTCCACAACAACAATTATGTTTTTATCATGTACCTACTCGAGGACGAGTAGGAATTAAGCTTGAGGATGCTGATATGTCTCCAACATATCTATAATTTTTGCTTGTTCCATGCTGTTATATTACCATTCTTGGATTTTTTACAATCATTTTATAGCAACTTTATATCAGTTTTTTGGGACTAACCTATTGACTTAGTGCCAAGTGCCAGTTGCTGTTTTTGCTTGTTTTTTACTTCGCAGAATATTAGTACCAAACGGATTCCAATCGTGATGAAACTTTTTGGAGATTTTTTTGCACCAGAAGGAGGCCAGTGGGCCAAAGAAGTAGCCAGGAGGGAGCCCAGGCTGCCCACAAGACACCAGGGCGCGCCAGGGGCCCTGGGCGCGCCCTGGTGGGTTGTGGCCGCCTCGAGAACCTTCTCCACCGCCTTTGATCTCTATAAATACCCAAATATTCCAGAAACCCTAGAGGAGTCAACGAAAAATACATCTAGCCGCCGCAAGTTCCTGAACCACGAGATCCAATCTAACACCATCCCGGAGGGGTTCATCATCCTCATTGGTGCCTCTCCGATGATGCGTGAGTAGTCCACCATAGACCTACGGGTCCGTAGGCAGTAGCTAGATGGCTTCCTATCTCTCTCTTTTGATTATCAATACAATGGTTTCTTGGAGATATATTTGATGTAATGACTTTTTGCGGTGTGTTTGTTGGGATCCGATGAATTTTGAGTTCATGATCAGTTTCTATCCATGAATATTATTTGAGTCTTCTTTGATCTCTTATATGCATGATTACTTATAGCCTCATATTTCTTCTTCGAATATTTGGTTTAGTTAGGCCAACTAGATCGATTTTTCTTGCCATAGGAAGAGGTGCTTTGTGCTGGGTTCGATCTTGCGGTGTCCTCTCCCAGTGACAGAAGGGGCAGCGAGGCACGCATGTATCGTTGCTATTAAGGATAACAAGATGGGGTCTATTCCTACATGAATAGATCTTGTATACATCATGTCACCGTTCTTATTGCATTACTCTGTTTTTCCATGAACTTAATACACTAGATGCATGATGGATAGCGGTCGATGTGTGGAGTAATAGTAGTAGATGCAGAATCGTTTCGGTCTACTAATCTTGGACATGATGCCTATATAATGATCATCGCCTTGGATATCGTCATGATTATTTTATCTTCTATCAATTGCCCAACAGTAATTTGTTCACCCACCGTGTGCTATACTCATGAGAGAAGCCACTAGTGAAACCTACGGCCCCCGAGTCTACTTTTCCAACATATTGCTTTCCGATCTATCTTTTTGCCGCTTTTGTTTTCAGATCTATTGTTCCAGAAACCCCAAAATACCTTGCTGCACTTTTTATTTGCCTCTTTTATTTTGTGTTCTTGCGAGATCTATCTATCCAATCTATTACAACCTAATCTATCTTTTTATCGTGGAGAGATTGACAACCTCTCTTTCGCATCGAGTTGCAAGTATTTGTTCTTTGTGTGCAGGTGCTATTTACATAGTGTTGCGTGATCCTCCTACTGGTTCGATACCTTGGTTTCATAACTGAGGGAAATACTTACCGTCGCCGTGCTGCATCATCCCTTCCTCTTTGGGGAAACACCGACGCAGTCTCAAGCCACGTCAGTGGCGGCGGCTCCATCTCATAGAACGCGATGAAAACTTCACTCCTATTTTTTTCTCGGATAATATGAATTTATACGCTTGGAATTAGGGACAACGGAGCCATGTGGGCCCCACAAGGCACCTCGGCGTGCCCTCGGGGGTGGCCGCGCCCAACTGCCTTGTGGGCAACTTGGTGGCCCCCTTTGGCAGGTCTTCGCTCCAGTATTTGTATATATTCCAAAATAATTCTCCAAAAGTTTCGTTCGATTCCGAGAACTTTTATTTCTGCACAAAGACAACATCATGGCAGTTCTACTGAAAACAGCGTCAGTCCGGGTTAGTTCCATTCAAATCATGCAAATTAGAGTCCAAAACAAGAGCAAAAGTATTTGGAAAAGTAGATACATTGGAGACGTATCAATTGCTATCAATCTTACAAAGTTTTGTTGACATGATTTTGTGGTCCAAAAATTTCAGAAATTTGTTCGTAGGAAAATGAACGTCTTGCGAAGAGGTTCTTTGAGCCGGAGTCCCAAGGGAATGATTGGGGATGTCTAGGACCATGACCTCAACATTCTGTGGAGGATAGAGGTTTGGTCGTGCGAGTGGCCACATCATGCCTTCATGACGGAAGCCGGGTTCCACCAAGAGTTCATGCAATTTATTGCAAATGCTGCTTTAACCAACTTTCTCTCAGTTGAGTGTGTGTCGGTGTCAAAACTGGCGGATCTCGGGTAGGGGGTCCCGAGCTGTGAGTCTTGGATCGATGGTAATAAGGGGACGAAGGAGACGATGTTTACCCAGGTTCGGGCCCTCCTATGGAGGTAAAACCCTACGTCCTGCTCGATTATATTGCTGGTATGAAGGTTACAGAGTTGATCTAGCTTGACATCGACTAGCTAAAACCCTGATGAGTTTCTCTGTCCTACAATCTAAAACCCTTCGGCTTATATAGGTGCCAAGGGTCATTAGGGTTACACATAGTCGGTTGCCACACCGGAGGGAAAAACATGCCTAATCTACTATCTCCAACTTGAAAGACACGCCACGACTCCTGAGGTCTTGTCCATAGCGACGAGGCCTCCGATCAATCCCATCCTCAGCGAGCGGCCCATGAGCCCGGCCTATGAGAAATAGGCCGGCAGTCCGAGGACTCCTTAATCCCAGACTCCCTCAGTAGCCCCCGGACTAGCCTCCAATGCCGAGGTATATCCGGACAATCTTGCGTGTTGTAGTCTTCGGCTTGCGAGGCGAGTCCCTCTATCCCTTCTTGCTCGGCAACCATCCCGTCATCGGAGAATCTTCAAATGTTGAGAATTTGCAGGACCCACTTTAGTAACTTTCAGCGGTCCTCGATCCTTGTGTGCCGAGGGGAGACGAGCGGCCCGACAGCTTTTTACAAGACTGCCCCTCCCACAAGGGAGGCACCACCTATTTAAATAAGTCGAATCGTGGTCTAGGTCACATCTTCCTCTTCTTCCCCATCAGAAAAAACTTCAAGCGAGAGATTCACCACAAAAACATGGCGAGCGCTCCCAGCTCTTCCTCGCGTCCTTACGGCTCTCGTCCCGAGGATTGGGCAAGTTGCTTTGTATGCCTCCTTCGGATGCGTGACCTCGAGACCCAAGGGTATCTTCCTTCCTCGGATCTGGCGGCTACCCGCGCCGGTTTGACTTCTTTTGACAACGAAGCCTTCGCGGAGAACTTCCCTAATCCTAACAAGGGAGAGCGGGTATGCTTCGTGCCTTTCCTCTTGCAGGGCCTAGGGTTCCCCATTCATCCTTTCCTGAGGGGATTACTGGAGTTCTATGGGATCCAGCTCCATCATCTTACCCCTGGATCTATTCTGCATATCTCGGGATTTGTTGCCCTTTGCGAAATGTTCTTGGGCTGCGAGGCACACTTTGAATTATGGAGGAAGTACTTCTGCCTCGTCCCCCGAACTCGGGGTGAGACAATTCGGGAAGTCGGAGGAGCCGAAGTATGCCGTATAGCTAGGACAGGGTATCCAGTGGGGACACCGAAGAAAGAGTCCGAAGAATGGTCTTTGGAATGGTTCTATATTGAGGACGTTCCCCTATTCGATCCAGCTCGGAGGGGTTTGCCTGAATACTCCGACGCCCCTTTGAAGAAAAGGTACAATTGGCGACCGAAGAGTTCATCCCAAGAGGACGGTGCTGAAATTCAATGCTTGGCCGCCCACGTAAGGATACTGGCTCATCATAAGCTGACCATGATTGACGTGATGGCTGCCGCCATCACCCGATGCGTTCAACCTCTTCAGCAAAGGATACATCCTTTGTGGCGTTACAATGGAACAAGTGACAACACTCGCTCCCGACGGCTGGGCCCCACCAACCAAGCGGCATTGGTAGCCGCCCTTGCCAACCTATACAAAGGAGAAAAAGAAGACTTCGTTCGGCTACCGGTTAAGGAGGGCTACTCGAGTTACAACCCCATCGAATGGGTAAGCCTTTCGACTTTGCGACCTGAGTTCGGGTTTTTTATTCGCCCTTTTTGACCAAAGCTTTCAATCTGTGCAAACAGGAATGGAGGAGCTTTGTCGAGACAGTCAACTGTCCGGCCCCCCAACCGGAGAACTACTCTCGTGATGACGATCCAGGATTCCATGACGATCCGGAGTTGTCCATTGAGTACGAAGACGGGATCTTTTAACAAGAGGGCTTTGATCGATCCAAGGTGGCTATCATAGCCGATCACCCCGGATCACTCCCTTCTTCCACTACCGGCAAGAAGAAAAATTCTTCCCGTAAAAGGCAAACGTCCTCCGTCGACCCAAATATGCCAGTTTCCACTCCCAAGCGTCGTCGGTCCTCGCGACGAACATCGGCTACAGCAGCAATGCCCGGACCGGGCATCAACATGAGTCCTTCATGTGAGCCGGTCGTGGAGACGGCGCCGACCACTCGTTCAACCAAAAGGTACTTCGTTCGGCCGCTTATTCTATTGTTATTATGATCGATAGGATCTCACAGAAGATCTTATGTCGAAATACTCAGGAAACGAGTGCAACCATCTTCTGCCGAGGACGTTGCCGGGATGCCTGGCAACACTCATGAGTCAAGATCTTCTGCTCATGCTGAACCTGCCACGGAGGCCCCTGTGGTCAATCCAGCCCCTGAAGACTCCGGGGACGCGGTATCAGTCACTAAATCCGAAGTAGAGAGCGCGATGAACCACCGGCGGCGACGAGAAACCATGCGCCACCCGGCGTTTTCCGAACAAGAGTTCAATGCTCTATGCTCGGCAGACGCACACATCGGAGCTTCCCGAGCTAGGCTTGGGGAAGCCGTGAAACTGATATCATCCAGCCTGAAGGTGAGTGATTGATTTTGAGAATCTGGACACATATGTAAACCCAGTAGCCCCTGAGCCTTGAATTGGTCGGGACGACCGAGTTAAGGATCCGCATATTGTTTTATGGATGATGCAGGCTTCAAGGCAGCAGAACGAGCAATTGGCCAATGAATTGGAGGCGAGCCAAACACAGGTGGAAGCCGTGAAGGCCGAACTTGAACAAGTGAAGAATTTTACCCGGGAGGCGCATGGTGAGTATATCTATTCTGCTGATCTTAGTATATAATCCCATGCTGACGCGAGGGTACTTTTTAGCAGCTGAATCTATAGGGTAGTTGCAAAAAGATTTAGATGCAGCCTGAGAATCTCAGAGGTACGCCGAGTCCCAGTATGAGGTCGGCTGCCTTTCGTTGCAACGAAACCTGGAGGAGAAGAAACACCTCCAAGCGGAAAACAAGCAGCAGGCCGAAGAAATTGAGAATTTAAAGACTCAATTGGCCCAGACCCAAGAAGAGAACCAGAAATTACAGAGGGGCATGTTCGGTAAGTCTGATTATAACGTCGAAGGTTATCTCTCCTACATGAAGTGTAATGGACATGCCTTGTCTCATGTATAGGTCTCCTAACTGGGCGGCCTGAAGAAGAGATCGGCTCCTACCGGGGGAGCCTTCTGAAGGAACTGCCGGCCAAGCATGAGCGGGCTCAGAAGGGTATGAGGAGCATGATAAAAGCGCTATGGCCTGCCGAGAAGCCTCCGGAAGGGATGACCGAACTAGCCGATCGGTTCAAGGAAGACCGGAGTCGGTTCGAGCTATGGAAGACATCGGCCTGCCGGGAGGGAGCACGAGTGGCATGGGCGATGATCAAGACCTGTTATACCGGTCTTAACCCCGAGCATATGGCTCGGGTTGGGCCAGCAGGGCCTGATGGGCAAGAAGTGCCACTTCACTTGGTGTACGACCAAGTGATGCCTGCCGCTCGTCTCTCGCAGGAAGATTGCGCCCTGGATGCCTTAATAGACAATCTTGACCGGCAGCCAGATGTGTGATTTTATGTAACTATGTACTTTAAATCAAAAAATTGCTCCGTCTGTGTTGTAAACTTTGTCCTAACCGGCCATCGGCTTCGACCTCCCGCGCTAAGAGCTTGGGAGTGTTCCGTATAAAATATCCCTTGATAAGAGGGAATTCTTTCGAGGAACCAGGCAATCCGGCCATTTGGTGCGAACAGACAGAAGATACACATGGATATATGTTATATTACTGCTTAGCGTAAGAAACATCTTCCAAAGAAAATAGTAGATCTATCGGTGCCTTCCTTTAGGTTACTACGTAAATCGCGGATAGTAAGGCCGTATACTGCTAGTATGCGACTAATGGCCTTTTTGGGAAAAGAAGCCCGAGTAATGGTAATAACAACCATAATTTTATTTGTTGCTTCCGTCATAGCTGATCAATTTTCTACTAAGGATAGCTAGCTTTTGGCTTCACCCGTCTGAGGTACGTATCCGGATGACCCGGTCGTAGCAATCGTAGAGGTGCTCCCTTTACCCTCTAGCCGAACAATCGGGAACGTAGAGGGTCTAACATTTCAGGATGTATGCCGAAAGACTTAACACGAGCTCGGTTTAGCCGAACATAGACTTGGGGAGAGAAAAAATCCGAACCTGCCAAACATCAAGGTGGAAGGGAAGGAAAATGAAAAGAAAGAAAAGAAAAAGGAGGGTAAAAAGTATGACGACACCGGTCTAGCCGTAAAAACGCCGAAGACGAGCTGCGTTCCATGGTTGTGTTTCGAGGCGGTTATCTGGCGGGCTTCGAAGACGATAAGCCCCTCCTGCGAGTAATTCGTCGATTATGAAGGGGCCCTCCCATTTGGGATTGAGTTTATGCTTTTGCTTCTCGGGGAGCCGTAAGACGAGTTCACCCACATTATACGCTTTTGCCCTGACCTCCCTGCTTTGGTAACGCCGGGCCTGCTATTGATAAAAAGTAGAGCGAGCCCGAGCTATGTCGCGCTCTCCTTCTAAGGCGTCCAAGTCGTCCTGCCGATCTAACTCGGCCTCCTTTTCTTCGTACATGCGCACCCTTGGTGCATCGTGAATAATATCACAAGGAAGGACTGCTTCTGCCCCGTAGACCATGAAAAACGGTGTGTATCCTGTTGATCGATTCGGGGTGGTACGCAGGCCCCACAGAACGGAGTCAAGCTCCTCCACCCAATGGCAGTCGGACTCATGAAGAGATAGGACCAGACGTGGTTTAATACCACTAATGATGAGGCCGTTGGCCCATTCGACTTGTCCATTAGTCTGCGGGTGATACACCGATGCGTAATCGAGCTTGATGCCCATTTTTGTACACCAGTCTTTTACCTCTTGGGCGGTGAAGTTGGATCCGTTGTCTGTTATTATACTGTGGGGGACGCCGTAACGGTGTACCACGCTGGATATAAAGTCGATCACTGGTCCAGACTTGGCCAATTTGACAGGTTTTGCTTCGATCAATTTGGTGAACTTATCAACCATGACCAGCAGATAGTTATTCTTTTTGGTTCCCCCTTTAAGTGGTCCGACCATATCCAGCCCCCAGACCGCGAAAGGCCAGGTAATCGGAATAGTCCTGAGAGCTGTTTGGGGCATGTGGCTTTGATTTGCAAAAAGTTGACAGCCCACTCAATGCTGGACAAGTGACTGGGCGTCTGCTCGAGCGGTGGGCCAGAAAAAACCAGCCCGAAAGGCCTTGCTTACTAAGGCCCTTGCCGCGGCGTGATGGTCGCCCATTCCTGCGTGGACTTCGGCCAAAATCTGCCTTCCTTCTTCCTCAGATATGCACCGCTGGGGTACTCCGGTGGTGCTTTTCTTGTATAACTCACCCTCGTGGACTTTATAGGCCTTGGATCGCCGAATTATGCATCTCGCCTCTGTCTGATCATCGGGGAGTTCTTGGCGAAGAAGGTAAGCGAGGAAGGGCTCGGTCCATGGTGCAATTACTGCCATGACCTCATGAGCCGAAGGCGTTTCGTCCATTATGGAGCCGCCGATGATTTGGTCGTCTGGTTCATTTATAGGGGGAACAACCTCTTCCGCGCTGATGGATCCGGCGCCCTTATTGTCGTCCTGCCAAACCACCGATGGCTTGAAGAGCCGTTCAAGGAAAGTGGTTTTTGGGACAGGGTCGCGTTTGGCCCCCATGCGGGCCAGTAAGTCAGCGGCCTGGTTGTTGTCTCTAGCGACAGGATGGAATTCCAGCCCCTCGAACCGTGCGGATATTTTAAGGACGGCGTTTCTATATGCCGCCATCTTTGGGTTTTTGGCATCGAATTCGCCGTTGATTTGAGAGATGGCCAAGTTGGAGTCTCCCCGTACCTCCAGCCGTTGTATACCCATGGAAGCTGCCATCCGAAGACCGTGCAAAAGTGCTTCGTACTTGGCTGCATTGTTGGAATCGGCATACATGATTTGCAACACGTATCGGACATTGTCGCCTGTGGGAGATGTGAGAATAACTCCAGCCCCCAGTCCGGCCAGTGTTTTGGATCCGTCGAAGTACATCGTCTAATGGGAGTATGTATTATATTCCGTGGGGAGCTCGGCCTCCGTCCATTCAGCGAGGAAATCTGCCAACACCTGAGACTTAATAGCTCGTCGTGGCTTATAGGCGATTTCGAAAGGAAGGAGTTCAATGGCCCATTTGGCTATGCGGCCGGTGGCGTCCCTGTTATTGATTATGTCGTTCAGGGGTACTTCGGATGCCACCGTAACCGAACACTCTTGAAAGTAGTGTCTTAGTTTCCGTGATGCCATAAATACTATATAGGCTATCTTCTGGTAATGCGGGTATCTGGACTTGCATTGAGTTAGCACTTCTGACACATAGTAGACCGACTTCTGTATCCGGAATTTGTGACCCTCCTCCTCTCGTTTGACGACGAGCACTGCGCTAACCACTTGGTTGGTGGCCGATATGTACAATAACATTGGTTCACCGGCGCCTGGTGCTGTGAGTATGGGGTTGCTTGCCAGTAGTGTTTTAATTTCTTCTAACGCAGCAGCTGCTTCATCAGTCCATTCGAAACTGTTGGTCCGTTTCAGCAACCTGTAGAGCGGTAAAGCCTTTTCACCGAGACGGGAAATAAAGTAGCTTAACGCCGCCATGCAACCCGCCAACTTTTGGACATGCTTTAGCTCCGTGGGAATTGCAAGTTCCGATAGGGCACGGATCTTAGTCGGATTCGCTTCTATTCCTCTATGGGAAACAATGAATCCGAGCAGTTTACCAGCGGGAACTCCGAAGACACATTTCTCTGGATTGAGTCGTATATCGTACTCGTGTAAGCAGGCAAAGGTTTGCCTTAGGTCGTCGATCAGCTGGCTGACGTGTTTGGTTTTAATGACCATGTCGTCCACGTATGCCTCGACTGTTTTACCGACCTGTTTTTTGAGACAAGTCTGGATCATGCGCTGGTATGTAGCCCCAGCGTTTTTTAGCCCGAAAGGCATTGTGTTGAAGCAGAATGGCCCATAGGGGGTGACTAATGCGGTTGCAGCTTGATCGGATTCCTTCATTTTGATCTGATGGTATCCGGAGTCAGCGTCGAGGAAGCATAGTGAGTCGTGTCCGGCTGTGGCGTCAATAATCTGGTCTATGCGTGGTAGGGGGAAAGGGTCCTTAGGGCAGACCTTGTTAAGGTCTTTGAAGTCGACGCACAACCGCCAGGATTTGTCTTTCTTCGGTACCATCACCAAGTTTGCCAACCATTCGGGTTGTTTGATCTCCCGTATGAATCTGGCCTCTAGCAATTTGGCTAGTTCTTCATCCATAGCTTGTCATTTAGGCTCGGAAAAGCGGCGTAGAGTCTGTTTGACAGGTTTGAAGCCTGGGATTATATTCAGACTATGTTCTGCCAGCCGCCGTGGGATTCCTGGCATATCGGAAGGACGCCAGGCGAAGATGTCCCAGTTTTCTCGTAAGAATGCTCGCAGCGCCTCGTCCACCATGGGGTCCAGCTGAGCTCCGATGGACGCTGTCTTATTAGGGTCCGTTGGGTGCACCTGAAATTTAACAATTTCATTTGCAGGTTTAAAGGACGTGGGTTTGGGCCTTTTGCTAAGGATCACATCGTCCTTGTCCACTGTTGACCGGAGAGCGGTCAATTCCTCTGCAGCAAAGGTCTCAGCTAGTGCCTCGAGGGCGAGCGCTGCTGTTTTGTTCTCAGCTCGAAGGGCTATATTCGGGTCACTGGCGACTATGATTACCCAGTTTGGGCCTGGCATCTTGAGCTTCATATACCCGTAATGGGGTATAGCCTGGAATTTTGTGAAGGCGTCACGCCCCAACAGGGCGTGGTAGCCACTGGGGAAGGGCACGATATGGAAGAGAAGTTCTTCAGATCGGTAGTTTTCGGGCGTGCCGAACACTACATCCAGGGTGATGCGCCCTGAACAACGCGCCTCTTTCCCAGGGATGATCCCCCTGAAGGTTTTGTTGCTGTGCTCGATGCGAGATCGGTCGAACTGCATTTTTTCCAGGGTGTCTTCGTAGATGAGGTTTAAACCACTGCCGCCATCCATTAGCACCTTTTGTAGCCTGAAACCATTGACGATGGGGTTTAGGACCAGTGCGGCCGGTGTTTGACCGGGACGGATGGCTGGTTGGTCAGTGTCTCCAAAGGTGATTGGTATGTCTGCCCATGAACTTGTTGCCGCCACATGGTAGACCTGTTCGAGTTCTCTAAGAGCTCGTTTCCTCCTGTTCCTGGAGGGGAATGTTTCGTAGATCATCAGGACTTCAGCATTGTATTCTGGCGGCATTGTGGAGCGCCTGTTCGGCGGTAGTGCCTCGAGGATGGCCTCTCCGCTTTTTGCAACCTGCCTGACGACCCAACAAGCTCTAAGGCTGTGAGTCGGGCTTGTGTTCAGCAATACAGAATGTATAGGGCATGGCTTGTCCAATATTCCGTCAAGGACAGTTCTGGCCCCCGTAGGGGGTCTATTTCTCTTTTCGGCGGGTTCGTGTTCGCCTAGCCGCTTCGGAGGTATCCGCTTTTTCCGATCTCCTCTAGGGTGTTCGGTAAAGTCTGGTTCCGAAAGCAACCGTTCGGTTTGCCAGGTGCTCTCCATGGCACAGTATTTTTGTACCAGGTCCGATAGCTCGGTGAAGCCGCGGATGTGTTGACGGGATAGGGCATTGAGGATCCCTTCATCGTGACAATTGTGGCTGAAGGTTGCCACTTTCTCCCGGTCACTAGAGCCTGGTACTCTATCTCTAATGAGGAGGAGTCTAGCCCAAAAATGATGAACCGACTCTCCTGGTAATTGTTTGACATCCCGTAAGTCCGAAGACTTGGACTCTCCTGCAGTGCTTGAATGCTCGACTTGGGTGGTGGGTGGGAAAATATTTAGTTCCGCGCCACGATGTGAGTCCAGAATCGCGGGTTTCAAGTTGCGTGCTAAATCGGGGACCGATCCCGAACTATTTCTGGAACGAACTCCAGAGTCCGGGTTACAGACGGGGTCTTGATGATCAGAAATTGGGGTAAAAACCATCCTTAATTCCGGTTGTTTGGGGGACGAACCTCCAGCCGGACACTCAATGGTGGCGACTAGGTGAGTGATCAAGGGGGGTACGAATCTCCCTATCGTTGGGTTTAAGCCCGATCCGGTCATAGACTGGCGTCTGATCGTCGGTCATACCCATGGTTTGAATCCGATCGAACAGCTCGTTTAAGGACGAGGCGTCGGTGGGGCGCATGTCGCCGAAGTGCGCGGGGTCAATCCGCAGCGTCGTGGTTCCGGAGTCGCTCGACAGCGAATCCAGGTTACGTTTGGCCACGGCGGGTTCGGGCACAACGACTAGGTTAGGCGTTCTAGACAGCCCGGGGGTACAGGCCGCCCCATAGGTGGGGCCCGACGCTCCCGGCGTCGAGGCGTCGGGATCTGCGGGCTCCTCCATGAGAGCCGAGGGCTCCAGCCAAACAAGCTCTCCCCGTGAATCGGCGACGAACTCTAAGGTTCCGAATCTGATTTCTTGATCGGGGAAGAAGCTTCCGATCTGGCCAAGATGGTCAGTCTGGTCGGCGTGTGACAAGACGTCGCCGCCTACGAAGATCTGACCAGGGATGGGGACATCCTGGCTACAGATCTCGTTGCTTATAACAAGATGAGCCATAGATTCTTTCGGTGATCACAGCGGAACTCTCAATGAAAGCACCAATGTCGGTGTCAAAACCGGCGGATCTCGGGTAGGGGGTCCCGAGCTGTGAGTCTTGGATCGATGGTAACAAGGGGACGAAGGAGACGATGTTTACCCAGGTTCGGGCCCTCCTATGGAGGTAAAACCCTACGTCCTGCTCGATTATATTGCTGGTATGAAGGTTACAGAGTTGATCTACCTCGAGATCTACTAGCTAAAACCCTAGATGAGTTTCTCTGTCCTACAATCTAAAACCCTTCGGCTTATATAGGCGCCAAGGGTCATTAGGGTTACACATAGTCGGTTGCCACACCGGAGGGAAAAAACATGCCTAATCTACTATCTCCAACTTGAAAGACACGCCACGACTCCTGAGGTCTTCTCCATAGCGACGAGGCCTCCGATCAATCCCATCCTCAGCGAGCGACCCATGAGCCTGGCCTATGAGAAATAGGCCGGCAGTCCGAGGACCCCTTAATCCCGGACTCCCTCAGTGTGACCAATACCACATCCTTACGAATTCCTTTGTGCAAAATTTCTATGTCATGAATAGACTCGATGTTCCCATGGTACACTTTGATTTATATGCTAAACATTACGAGATACCATTTACCGAATTTTTTCAAATATGCTTGATTCCCTCTAAGGGGGGATTAAGAGAACCTCGACCGAGGGAGTTTGAGGACTTCCTTCGCACTTTAACTGTGGGTGAAATAGGAGTGTGTCGAGAGCCAAAGCCACTAGTTTACCTTTTCCCATTGTTCACTACTTTGCTTTATTCATAAGGAAATGTTTGACTGCCAGGGATGAAGGTGGCACGCTCAGTGCCCCTGACCTCGTCATTTTACGCCGTGCACAGTGAAAACACATACAACTTAGGAGCTATCATTGCGTGCCGCTTGCACACCAACAGGACTAGGGGTAGAATTTATGGTGGTATTTATGCGAATCGCTTGGCGAAACACTTTAATGTTGATGTACGCCCCAATGATTACTTGCTACCTAGAGTTTATCTGGATCACCAAGCTATGATAGATCACCACTTTATTGATGACCCTGAACCTCCTCACAACATTCGCTATAACTTGGTGTTTAACGAGACTATTCATGATGTTATTGTATTGACCGCACCCTCTTTGTTTGATTCTCATGCCAAGCAAGGATATGTCATCATGCCACCGGACATCACAACTTACCAGAATGAGTTGGCTGCGGCGGAGACAGAGGCCCAGGCTTGGGACGCTCAAGTACCCCCGCCTAACTAATACGCTCCTGGACCAGATGGATATTACAGATGGTGATTACCAAGCTAGGCCAAGGCCTAAGCCTGAGGGAGTACGTATTTCTCACCGACATTACATTCATGTTCACACATTTCATTCATCGGTGATCATCCTTTTTCATTTTATATCCATGTTAGTTTTCTTTTTCTTTTTCTTCTTGAGTGTTTGAAACAACTTTGAAACCCAAAAATATTTCTCGCTACTATTCGATTTTTCTTTCTTTCTTTATTAGTTTGTAGTATTAAGGGAAAACCCAAAAAGATTTCCCTTTTTCTTCTTTTACTTGTTGGGAGCTTTCCCGTGTAAATAGTTTTTCTCGCTTTCCTTTTTTTCTTGTTTACCTTGTTTTCTTCAGAAAAACTAAAAACTCCAAAAATATTTCAGTGTGTTTCTCTGAAATTATTTTCTTTTCTTTGAGTTGTCAAAAGGAGAAGACCACGAATAAAATGTTGAGTGGCTTTCATATGCTATATTGTGGACCTAACAAAGAGCCAATACTACCTTGTCTTCACCTTTAAATAAATGTTTTGCAGATTCCAGCTTAGTCCAGATGCACACTTGCACTATTATTATTTTCACATATTTCGGCCATGCAAGTGAAAGGCAATAATGATGACATTTGATGATGTGATTGAGGTAAAGAAAGTTGGTATGAACTCTTCTTGTTTTCTATTTTTGTAAATATGTTTAGCTCAGTCGCTCTTGATTCAACATATTATGAGTAGACATGTTTGTGATGACAATTAGAGATTATAGTTGCTCATCCCATGCTTAAATAGCTAGGAGTTGATAAAGATTTATCTTGTGTGTCAACAGACATTAAAACGGTTATGAAGTAGTATGTTAGGATGGTATCCTCCTCTGAGTAATTCGAGTAGCTTGACTTGGCACATGTGCAAACATGTAATTGAATCAAATCCAATGCAACCTTCATGACATTTATGTTCAGATTGTTTATATCCTACTCATGCTAATATTCAATGTTAAATAGTCGCAATGCATGATTATGATAGTTGTCGCTCTCTAGCTGGTCCTTCCCCGTCTATTTGCTATCCTTCATCTTTGCTAAGCGGGAATACTGCTTGTACATCCAAAATCCTTAAACCAACGTTGTTCCATATGAGTCCACCATTATCTACCTATATGCGTTATTACCTTGTAGTTCCAAGTAAATTTGCATGTGCCACCTCAAATCATTCAAGTAAATATCTGTTTTGTGTGCTCGTACCGCTCATGGAGCGATGGGTCGGTTAGTATCTTCCATGCTAAGCGGGTTATTCTCACGATGGTGTTTATTCACTTGCCATTGCACGCGAGAGGCTGGTAAAAAGGATGCCCAATCCTGCATAATCAAAAATAGATTAAACAAACTCCCCTAGAAAGATGAACTGCTGGAGGGCACCCGTGGATTCGGTTAGCCATGGCTCATGTATGTATGGTACTTGGGAGTAAACTTTACAAATTCTGTTTGGGAACCGCTTATAATGTGTTTAGCATGGAAGATACCAAAATCCTTTGTTGTGACATTGACAGGAAAGGCACACTGCCCAAAATAATACTTTCATCTCTATTTTAAACCAATGGCTCTGGCACCTTTGTAAATCAATGATTCCCTCTGCTAAGGGCCTTTCTATTTGCTTTCATGTTATTTAGTTTTACTTTTGAATCATCTTCATCTTATCAAAAGCACTAGTCTTGAGAGCGCTATTGTCATTTTTATTCATTGAGTCTAGTTAATGTTGGATGTTAGCATGCCTGGATCTCTTCTACGCTGAATTAAAATGTTTAGTCGCTGCTTGAACCTCAGAGGTGCTCTGCATTTATGTTTTGCGGTCTCAAATAGGGCTAGCGAGATATCATATTATCATATTTTATTATGATTGTTTTGAAAATTTATTGGCATCCAAGATATCTTATTATTGCTCGCTAGTTGGTTATGTTATTGTCATGAGTCAGTGGGAGACCTAATTTTTATCGTTGACATGGTTAGTTCATGATCTTTGCTGAAAACTTGAACATTGAGTTAAGTATATTTATAACAACAAGAACAAAAGAGTTTGTAAAAGTTTTCTTTATCACTTTCAGTTTGTCAACTGAATTTCTTGAGGACAAGCAATGAGTTTAGATTGGGGGAGTTGATACGTCTACAACGTATCTTCTTTTCCAAACACTTTTTCTCTTGTTTTGGACTCTAATTTGCATGATTTGAATGAAACTAACCCGGACTGACACTGTTTTCAGCAGAACTACCATGATGTTGTTTTTTTGCAGAAATAGAAGTTCTCCGAATCGAATGAAACTTTCGGAGAAATTTTCCGGAATATATAAAAAATACTAGAGCAAATACCAACTGGAGGGGCCACTAGTTGCCCACAAGGCAACAGGGCGCGCCCACCCCCTGGGCGTGCCCTGATGCCTTGTGGGGCCCACGTGGCTCCGCTGACCCTAATTCCAGGCCTATAAATTCATATTCTCCGAGAGAAAAATAAGAGAGGGGTTTTCATCACATTTTACGAGACGGAGTCTCCGCCACCTCCTGTTCTTCGTCGGGAGGCCTGATCCAGAGTCCATTTGGGGCTCCAGAGAGTGGAATTCGTCGCCATCGTCATCACCAACCCTTCTCCATCAACAATTCCATGATGCGCACCACCAGGAGCGAGTAATTCCTTTGTAGGCCTACTGGATGGTGATGAGATTGGATGAGATTTATCATGTAATCGAGTTATTTTGATAGGGTTTGATCCCTAGTTCCACTATGTTCTGAGATTGATGTTGCTATGACTTTGCTATTATTAATGCTAGTCACTAGGGCCCGAGTGACATGATTTCAGATCTGAACCTATTATGTTTTGATGAATATGCGAGTGTTTTAGGTCCTTTCTTGCAAGTTGTGTGCACCTGCTATGTGTTATGATCTGCATCCCCCAAGGTGACAATAATTGGGATTCTTTCCGGTGATGACCGTAGTTTGAGGAGTTCATGTATTCACCATGTTTTAATGCTTTGTTCCGGTTCTCTATTAAAAGGAGGCCTTAATATCCCTTAGTTTCCATATGGACCCTGCTGCCATGGGAGGGTAGGACAAAAGATGTCATGCAAGTTCTTATTATAAGCACGTATGACTATATACGGAATACATGCCTTCATTATATTGATGAATTGGAGCTAGTTCCGTGTTGCTCTAGTGTGTAACTGTTACATGATGAATGCCAACTAAATCAATCCATCACTGATCCATGGCCTACACTTTTCTCTTATTGATTTCCGTTAAGTTACTTTCGTTACTATTGCTATTACAGTCAATACAAATATGCTTCTCTTACTTTTCCTATTGCTGTTGTTACCATGCTACTAAAATTCCAGGTGTGGTTGAATTGACAACTCAACTGCTAAGACCAATAAATATTATTTGGCCCCCCTTGTGTCGAATCAATAAATTTGGGTGAAATACTACCCTCCGAGACTGTTGCGATCCCCTACACTTGTCGATTAACAAAGATCTACCCCGAGTGAGGGTAGTCCTTCATGGACGTAAGCCATGGTGAAATAGACAAGGTTGCTTCTCCGTGGACCCTTTGTGGGTTGAGCCCTTTGTGGACTCGTGCATCCATTACCCTCCGTGGGTTCAAGTCTCCATCAACGTGGATGTACGATAGCACCACCTATCGGAACCATGCCAAAAATGTTTGTGTCTTCATTGCATTTGATCTTCCTATACCTCCCTCTACATTCACTTGCAATGTCTTTAGTTTCCGCTGCACAACTCGTAGACTTGCATGTGTAGGGTGTGCTAGACTCGGCAAAATCGCTAAAACCTGCCAACCGATAAAATTGGGAAAAGGTTAAGTTTTAATTTGGTCAAGTAGTCGAATCACCCCCCACTAGACATACTTTTGATCCTACAACCGCAAAAGAAGATTACATCGTATGGATCTCTGAAGAGAACATTGTATTGAAGATCGAAGAGAGAGAGAGAGAGCCATCTAGCTAATCACTATGGACCCGTAGGTCTGCGGGGGAACTACTCACACATCATTGGAGGCGCAATGAGGTTGATGTAGAAGCCCTCCGTGATTGAGTCCCCCTCTGACAGAGTATCGGCGGAGGCCTTCAGATGGGATCACGAAAGAACATAGGCTTGCGGCCGCGAAATAATTGTTTCGGGTCTCGCTTTAGGGTTTCTGAAATATTTGGGAATTTACAGGACGAAGAGGCGGTGGAGGGGAGTTACAAGGGGCCCTCAAGCTCAGATGGCGCGCCACCCCTGAGGGCGCGCGTGTGATCTTGTGGCTCTCTCGTACATCTTCTGCCCTCCTCCTAAAGATTCATGGGTCCCTTCTGGTCCAGAAAAAATCACTGTAAAGTTTGGTTGCATTTGGATTTCATTTGGTATTGTTTTTCTGTGAAATAAAATAATAGGCAAAAACAGGAACTGGCACTTGGCACTAGGTTAATAGGTTAGTTCCCAAAAAAGATATAACATTGCATGTAAAGCATACAAGATTGATAATATAATAACATGAAACAATAAAAAATTATGGATACGTTGGAGACGTATCATCATCCCCAAGCTTTATTCCTACTCATCCTCGAGTAGGTAAATGATAAAAATGATTTTTTTACGTTGAATGCTACCTAGCATGTCCATCATGTAATCTCTTTCCGGTATGAATATTGAGTAATGATGAAGCAATTGATATAAACATAGTAATTTTCATGAATACTAGAACATAATAATTACTCTTCAAAATATACGATGCAATACGATTGTTATCCCTACTGATTGTACTATGTATGCATGGCATGGCTCCTTCTTCCTTACATAAGTATAGATCATGAGCACCCCGGTGTCAAACCAAGCAATTGTATCATACTTTTTCTCACTTCAGCATTTTCGACACCATTCAATATATGAGCATGAGGCATGGACTTAGCACCATGGGTGGAATAGAATAGGTTGGTAAAAGATATAAGGCAAGACAAAAAGTGTAGAAAGTCTCGCATCAACTCAATGGATCAATAGGCAAATGGAGAGGCCAATCAATCGATATCAATGCGAGGAGTAGGGATTGCCATGAAACATATGCACTAGAGCTATTAGTGTCTGAAAGCTCGCTACTGAAACTAGGTGGGTGTGCATCCAACCTGCTTGCTCATGAAGACCTCGGGCATTTGAGGTAGCCCCTCAACGGAATATACAAGCCAAGTTCTATAATAAAAAAATCCCACTGGTATATGGAAGTGACAAATCACGGAGACCCTTTATACGAAGAACATGGTACTACATTGAAGCACAAGTGTGGCAAAAGGATTGTAGCATTATCCCTTCTCTCATTTTCTCTCATTTTTGTATAGGACTCATTGGTCTCTTTTAACTCACCGGGACAATGCTCTAATAATGATGATCATCACACTTTTATTTACTTACAACTTGATGAACTGACACAATATGATTCTATATGAATGCCTCTGACAGTGTACCGGGATGTGCAATGATCTAGCGTATCATGTATTATGATGATGAATGGTGGCTTTGTCACAAATATCATGTCAGCTTTAAATGATCATGCAAATATGATGAACACACATGTCATGTGGATAGTAACCGTGGAAGTTGCATGGAAATATATCTCGGAATGGCCATGAAAATGCCATGATAGTTAGGTAAGGTGGCTATTTTGAGGAAGGATCTATGAGGCCTATGTGTGATACAGTGCATCATATCACGGGGTTTGGATGCACCGGCAAAGTTTGCACCGACTCTCTAGTTGAGAAAGGGCAATGCACGGTACCAGAGAGGCTAGCAATATGTGGATAGGTGGGAGTGCTATATAGTCCATGATCTAATATTAGTCATAAAGAACTCATATACTTATTGTGGAAGTTTTATCAGCCCTCAAAGCAAAGTACTATCGCATGCCCCTGGGGAGGAGGTTGGTAGGAGTTAACCATCGTGCACCCCTTATTCAAACAACACAACGGATTTCAATCAGAAATAAAAATGCTCGAACATCTGCGCCATGCCATGATGGACATTTTAAAATGAGTGATACATAACATGCTTTTAATATTGATATCTTTACTAACTAAAGACAATGAACTACTATTCTTTCATATTACTACATCAATATAGTTAAATCATACGTTTCATATTCAATGATCCACATGAAAGTTTTTATTATATCCCTCTTGTATACCTATCATTTTTGGACTAGTCTTATAACCCATGCAAATTATCACCTCCTATTTAATAGAATCTCAAAAAGATTGAAGTGAAGCATGAGAGTGCAATGATTATAAAATATAACCACCACCATGCTCTCGATATTAGTAAGCACATGAGCAACTACCTAGCTCAAAAGATATAAGTGAAGCTCATAGAGTATTCTAACAAACCATGATGAATGTGTGTCTCTCTCAAAAGGTGTGTCCAACAAACCATGCTTGTGGCAAACTAACAAGTAAACAAAATAAAACCATAATACACGATGCTCCAAGTAGAACTCATATCATGTGATGAATAAAAATATAGCTCCCAGTAACATACCGTTGAATTGTGGATGAAAGAGGGGAAGCCATCCGTGGCATACCCAAGTTAGACACTTGGGTCTTCCTTGAATATTACTTTGGGGTGCCTTGTGCATCCCCAAGCTTAGGGTCTTGTCTCTCCTTATTCCTTCATCCATCGTGATCTCACCCAAAACTTGAAAACTTCAGCACACAAAACTCAAGAGAAACCTCATGACATCCGTTAGTATAATAAAGAGATCAAACACCTTAAGTACTATTATAAATAGGTTCATAATTGTTATTGAATAATACCTATTGTATTATAACTCCTCCATGACATACCCCCGATACAATCCATAGAATCATTAAATTCATAAATGTTATTGAATGATATCTACTGTATTATAACTCCTCCATGAGTTATACAACCCTGATACAATCCATATAATCATTCAAACAAGCGCACTGTGCAACAAACACAGAATCTGTCTAAAATAGAATAGACCGTAATGATCTGTTCTAAAGCCATACTTATGTATGTCCAAAAATTCTAAAAAATTAGCAACACATGGGAAATTTGTATCTTAATATTGTGTAAAATTTTTAGTAATTTATCACGCTCCAGAAAAACAGAAAGATTCAAATACTGGGCATGAAAGTTTCTGTTTCTGCATCATATCAATTCAACTATCATCCAAATCATCCCAAAGGATTTACTTGGCACAAACACTAATTAAAAATAAAAACACAATCATTAGAGTAGAAATAACCATGTCATCACACCAAAACATAAAATAAAAATTGCAAATAAGATAAATATTGGGTTGCCTTCCAACACACGCTATTGTTTTATGCCCTAGCTAGGTATAATGCAAAGTTTCACATGTTGTCATCCTGCAAATTAATTCCATAGGTGGCTCTCATAAAAGATTCATATGGTGGTTTAATTCTCTTCCTTGGGAATTGTTACGTCCCTTTCTTTATCGGAAATTGGAACCTTATGTTTCCTTCCTTCAAATCAATAATTGCACTATGGTTAGTAGGATAGGTCTACCAAGTATTATAGGAAAAGATGGTTTGCCTTCAATATCGAGCACAATGAAATCCACGGACACATAATTTTTATTAGCAATTATGAGGACAATGGTTTCTTAATATCTGAATCCGCTAAATGCAAGTTGAGGGAACATTCACCCATATAGGTGAAACCTAGAACATCACATAAAGATTTGGTATAGTAGAGGCGCTATCACTTAGATCGCACAAAGCATTACATTCATAATCTTTCATCTTAACCTTATAGTAGGTTCCCATTAATCTTCTAATTTTCTTGGCATTGTGTAGGATCCAAAGTATGTCTGGAGGGGGGGGGGGGTTATTAGACTACTTGACCAAATAAAAATCTATCCTTTTCCCAATTTTAGTTCTGGGCAGATTTTAGCAATTCGCACAAGTCAAGTTCATCCTACACATGCATGTCTACAAGTATTGCAGCGGAAAGTAAGGACACGCATATGTAAAAGGATAAGGGTAGGAAGATCAAACGAAATTTGAAGACACGAAGATTTTTCCCGTGGTTCCGATAGGTGGTGCTATCGTATGTCCACGTTTATGGAGTCTTCAACCCACGGAGGGTAGCGGTCGCGAGAGTCCACGGAGGGCTCCACCCAAAAGGGTCCACGGAGTAACAACCTTGACTATTCCATAACGGCTTCCGTCCACGAAGGACTAGCCTCACTATGGGTAGATCTTCACGAAGTAGGCGATCTCCTTGCCTATAGAAACTTCTTGGTTCAACTCCACAACACGAAGTAGGAGGCTCCCAAGCGACACCTAACCAATCTAGGAGGCACCACCCTCCAAAAGGCAATAGGCTCGATACTAACGATGAACGCCTTGCTCTTGTGTCTCAAATGATAATCTCCTCAACACTCAATCACTCTCTCATAGATTTGTCTTGGGTAGAAGAGATTGATTGGATGGAAAGCAACTTGGGGAGGCTAGAAATCAAGATCCATATGGTTGGAGTGGATGATCTTGACCTCAACACAAGAATAGGTGGTTGTCTCTCAGAAAATTGGATATGGCAAGTGGAGATCTGTTCTGAGTGCTTCTCTTGCGAGTGGGATGTGGTGGAGGGGTATATATAGGCATGTCCAAAAATCCAACCGTTACAACATTATTTCCCAACTCGGTGGAACCAAAGTGAAACTCGGTGGCACCGATTTGTTCAAACTGTGGCAACTTTAGGCTTTTCGGTGAGACCGATATAGAATACTCGATGGTACTGATATGGGTGACCTAGGCAATTACCAAATCTCGGTGAGACCGATTTCTCAAACTCGATGGGACCGATTTGGAGAAAAGGGTTAACAGAGAGTTGGCCCAACTTCTCGGTGAGACCGATTTGCAAAACTCGGTGGGACCGAATCAAGGAAATGGCTAACCAGGAAGTTGGTCACTGGTTTTGGTGGCACCGAAAGGAAATGTTGGTAGTACCGAGTAGTGGGTCTTGGCTAGGGTTTCTGTCTGGGTTTTAGACTCGGTGTAGCCGATATGGAAAGTTGGTGACACCGATTTTTAGTGTTAGGCTCTATGACAGAATATTTGTGGGAGAGCTTGTGGGTGTTTTTGGTGACTAACATTTGATCACTTGAGCATTTCACTCACCATCAATAGCTCACCCCCTTTTGATAGTATTTGCTTTCCTATGGACTCAAAGTGATTTCTCACAAAGTAAAATGTAGAGTCTTCATGCTTGAAGCTTGGCCAATCCTATTCCTTGCATCTTGGGGTCTCCTCACAATCCTTTGCCAATCAAACATTGAACTTTTTCCTGAAACATACTTAGTGGAAACATTAGTCCAATGAAATATATGTTGTTATTAATTACCAAAACCACCTAGGGAGAAGTTGTGCTTTCAATCTCCCCCTTTTTGGTAATTGATGACAACATATAGATCAAAGCTTCGATGGGAGATATAATCAATGAATAAGATCGTCGCTTTGAGAGGTATGTGATAAGAAAGAGCTCCCCCTAAATTTGTGCATTATTTTAAATTTGCGTTTGAATGCAAATGCACAATCGATTAGGATCATGGGTCACTCTTTCATGTCACATACAACTTGGTGGTGCGCTAAAATTAATAAGAGTGAATAGCAAGCACAACACACCAAACATTAAGTGAATGACCATCAAGATATATCTCAAGGATAGTAAAGTAGTAGCATCACATGAGAGTATATGATCAAACACCAACAAAAGTTTGCAACACCAAACGATAAACCAAATATTTTTGAAAAACAGAGAGGGATAAAAAACAACTCTCTCTCTCTCTCTCTCTCTCTCTCTCTCTCTCGAAGCCCTATGATCTATGACCTCTCCCCCTTTGGCAACAAGTTACCAAAAAGTTCAATGCCATAGAGCTACTCGTTGCTCTGGGCATGGTCTCCGGTGGCTGTTGATGGAGTCGAGAGAAGAGCATCCGCAAAGTCTTCAGCTGAAGTCCTCTGAGGTGGTGGAGTAGACAATGGAACTGATGGAGCTATAGCAGGTACTGAAGAAGAAGGCCTCATCTCAGGAGCACACACTGTATGAGTTCTGGCTTGAGTCTTGAACTGAGTGCTGGTCCAGAGAGGTGGACTATCATCATCATCAGAATATGGGGAGTGGGGAATTGTAGCTTCATCCACTTCCTTCTTAAGTTCATTTATAGTCTTAGTCAGCCCATCCACTTTGTTGTTCAGCATGGAAAACATGCTCTCCACAATCCTCACAAGACTATCTTGATTGAGCTGAATGGTCTTGATGTCCTTCTGCATGCTCTGAATGGTGCTGATAAGAAGATCCATTTGTTAATTCCTTGTTCTAGGAGCCTGAGCACTGGTGGCTCTAGCTGCTTCAGCCTCTGCCTGTGTAGTAGATGAAGTGGGATGACTTGGGTCCATCTCCACGACATTATCCTCTAACTCTGGATGGAGTGGAAAATGGGGACGATCAAGTGCATACACATTCTTCTCCAACTTGGAGTTAATGAGCATTTGAATGTATGGTGCATATCCACAAGATCTCTTCTGGTCTGCAGCTGTCCTCTTCACTGTATCTACAATCAAGTCCATCACTCTTATCCTGGTATGGGAGTCTATGTGATGCAGCATGTTGATGGAGTACCCCCTTATCATCTTATCATCTCCAGATTTGGGCATCAAGGTATGCCTCAAAATGGTGCTAATGGTGGGTAGTCCTGCTTGCAAGAAATAGACAGACCCAAACTTATGTGAATGCACATGTGAAGCAGGGATTTCCTTGTACATATTTTCCATGGAGTTGTGGTTCACCTTGGATTCAGAGTAGACATCCAAGTCTCCCTCCTGTACTTGTGGAGCTCCTAAGATGGTAGCCTACTCATCAACTGCTGATTGGTACCTCTCTCCTTCTGTCATCCAAACAATCCTGCCATCTGGATAAAAGTGAGCAGTGGAATAAAACTGCATGGTCATCTCATCATTCCATGCTGAAAATTCTCTGCCAACAAATTTTGTAAGATCAATGCACTTGAAGTTGTCTTGTACACATGGAAAGAAATCTTCATTCTCCTTGATATATGACCAGTCAACATATCTCATGTCACTGACTGTTGGGCTCTTGTCCAATAGGATAGTCTCATAAAAGTCCCGCTATTCCTTGGTGTGAAATCTGGCATCCACATCAGTCCTTCTCCTGGAGGCTGATGACCCACAAGTATAGGGGATCAATTGTAGTCCTTTTGATAAGTAAGAGTGTCGAACCCAACGAGGAGCAAAAGGAAATGACAAGCGGTTTTCAGCAAGGTAATTTCTGCAAGCACTGAAATTGTAGGTAACAGATAGTTTGATAGCAAGGTAATTGATAACGGGCAAGTAACAGTAACGGTAAACAAGGTGCAGCAAGGTAGCCCAATCCTTTTAAGGCAAAGGACAGGCCAGAACAATCACTAGTAATAGGCAAAGTGTTCTTGAGGGTACACGGGAATTTCGTCTAGTCACTTTTATCATGTTGGTTTGATTCGTGTTCGCTACTTTGATAATTTGATATGTGGGTGGACCGGTGCTAAGGTGCTATTCTTACTTGAACTAACAACCTACTTATGATTAACCCCCTTGCAAGCATCCGCAACTACGAGAAAAGTATTAAGACAAAGTCTAACCATAGCATTAAACATGTGGATCCAAATCAGCCCCTTACGAAGTAGCACATAAACTAGGGTTTAAGCTTCTGTCACTCTAGCAACCCATCATCTAATAACTACTCCACAATGCATCCCCTTAGGCCCATGAATGGTGAAGTGTCATGTAGTCGACGTTCACATGAAACCACTAAGGGAATCACAACATACATATCATCAAAATATCGAACACATATCAAATTCACATGATTACTTGCAACATGACTTCTCCCGTGACCTCAAGAACAAAGGTAACTACTCACAAATAATAAACATGCTCAAGATCAGAGAAGTATTGAATAGCATATTGGATATGAACATATAATCTTCCACCAAATAAACCATATAGTAATCAACTACGCAAGGTAATCAACACTACTAGTCACCCACAGGTACCAATCTGAGGTTCCTGTACAAAGATTGAACACAAGAGATAAACTAGGGTTTGAGAGGAGATGGTGCTATTGAAGATGTTGATGAGGACTGGCCTCCCAAAGATGAGAGGGGTGTTGGTGATGACGATAGCTTCGATTTCCTCCTCCGGGAGGGAAGTTCCCCCGGTGGAATCGCTCTGCCGGAGGGCAAAAGTGCTCCTGCCCAAGTTCTGCCTCGAGGCGGCGGCTCTTCATCCCAAAAGTCCTCCTCTGATTTTTTTCTAGGTCAAGAGAGACCTTATACCAGAAGATGGGCACCGGAGGTGGGCCAGGCTGAGCACAACCCATCAGGGCGCGCCCAGGGGGGCCTGGCATGCCCTGGTGGGTTGTGCCCACCCGGGGGGCCTCCTGCGGTAGTTTCCAGCTCCAGTATTTTTTATTAAATGTAAAAATAATCTCTGTAAAATTTCAGCTTCATTGGAGTTGTGCAGAATAGGTATCTCTGACGTGCTTTTCTTGGGTCCAGAATTCCAGCTGCCGGTATTCTCCCTCCTTGTGTAAACCTTGCATATTATGAGAGAAAAGGCATTAGAATCACTCCCCAAAGCATTATTATTCAACAAAACAAAGAAAATAATAGTAGGAAATCATGATGCAAAATGGACGTATCAACTCCCCCAAGCTTAGACCTCGCTTGTCCTCAAGCGAAAGCCGATATTGAAAAGCATGTCCACATGGTTTGAGAGAGAGGTGTCAATAAAAACAAAATACGGACATAGAAGCATCATGCTTATTATCATAACAGCAATAAACTCTAACATAGGAACTTATTTCAATACATTTTTATCACATAGCTTCTCATGAACTAGTAACAATTCATCACAACATAGAAGTATGAAGCATAAACCTTATTGGGAACCAACAAACTATGTTTTCAGTCAACTTTGCAACTACAATTCATCATATTTTCAGGAAGGGTCTCATGTAGGAGCCTTTTGGCAAGTCCACATACTCAACCATCATTTAGTCTTCTATGATTGCTAACCCTCACGGCATACCCATGAACAAAAAGTTTCAACCGGACACGTAGGAAGATAGGGGCTTATAGTTTTGCCTCCCAACTTACTCACCTCAAGGGTGATGTCAACAATAATAACTCATGCCCATCCATAACCAACTGGATATATGTGCCTAGATCTTTCCTCACCACATGATGCTTGCAAAATAAAAAAGTAAAAAGGAATAGGGAAGAATACTTTGACTCTTTGCATAAAAGTAAGTGCATAAAAGTAAAAGATAGGCCCTTCGAAGAGGGAAGCAGAGGTTGTCTTGTGCTTATTGGTTTGTATGCCCAATCCCTTAGTGTAAAAGAACGTCACACTATATTGCCCCCTATGATAGCAACCTTTATTATGCAGTCCGTCGCTTTTATTACTTTGCCATCATAAGTTCGTATAACGCTCAATTTTCTCTTACACTAATTGATCAAAACACTTTTAGAAGCAATTTTTATTGCCTTATTGCATCGATGACAACTTACTTGAAGGATCTTTCTCGATCCATAGGTAGGTATGGTGGACACTCAAAGAAAGTGTTTGGTTTGGGTTTTGGATGCACAAGTAGTATCTCTACTTAGTGCGGAATTTTTGGCTAGCAAAGATATTGGGCAGGCACTACATGTTAAAGGATCTATGACAATATAAATTCTATGTGGATATGAACAAACATAAATCATTACGTTGTCTTCCTCGTCCAACGTCAACAATTTTGACATATAATATTTGATGGGGGCTCACAATCATAAAAGATGTCCAAGATAGTGTATTTGCATGTGAATCTTCTCTTCCCTTATTAATTCTTTCATGAATTGCATCATTGACCAATGCTATGTTTGTCAATCTCCAATAAATTTTACTACTTATACTTTTCCTTATGTGATGTCATTACTCACCATAAGATTAGCATATGATTTTTTTCATTTGTTTCTTTCCTTTATTTGATTGCAACATGAAAGTAGAGAGGCAAAAACTCAAACTAAACTTTATTATATAACTTTCACTCGATTACATAGATAGATAGGACACGGAACTAACACACGAAAATAGATCATACTAAAACTTTTATTCAACTAAAGCAAAGGGAAACTAAAGATCGAACTAAAATAGGTAAAGGTGAATAAAAGTGGTGGTGATACGATACCGGGGCACCTCCCCCAAGCTTGGCTCAAGCCAAGGGGAGTGCCCATACCCGTGTGCTCAAGTCTCCTTTGGTGGTGGCGATGAAGAAGGTGGAGGTGTTGATGTAGTAAGCTTGTCCTCCAGCTTCCAGGGCAAGGGCTCCCCATCAAAGGTTGACGCGAGAGTCCCCTGAGTCCTGCAACTGGCAGCTAAACTCATACCTTTAAATCTCGCTTCATATTCAAAGACTTGGTTTTGAAGATCATAAACTTGGCTCTGCAAAAAATTAATTTGCTCGTTGAGGGTGGAGATGATGTCCTTCACAGACCGGCCATCCACCGTCTGATCACGGGTGAATTCCGTGATCATGGAGTGATTGGCACTAAGTCCATGCTCCACCATCTTTTGGCACTTGAAGATTTCCTATTCCATCGCCTCGAGCCTAGCCTCCACGCTTCCGATCTTCTTGGGTCCTTGAACATCGCGGATGTGGAGCACCCCCTCACGCATCTCAATGGCTTGAGGGTGCTTCATCACCTCCGGCAAGTATGGGTTGATGACCTTCTCGAAGAACTTGTCCTTGGAGGAGCTTGGTGGAGCCACGGAGATCTAGATCTGACGAGAAAACAACAAGAAACAAGAACAGAGGATTTTTCTGCGATGCGGTCGTCAAAACAGTCGGGGTTATATATAGAGAATTTTTATTCTTGGGAAACAAGTATTTGGAAGGAAAACGGAGTCAGGAAGGCATCCGAGGTGGGCACAACCCACCAGGGCGCGCCCAGGGGTGCCTGGCGCGCCCTGGTGTATCGTGCTCACCTCGATCACCTTCCAGTTTATTTTTTTATTTCTGAAATTCTAAAATATTCCAAAACTGACAAAAAATATTTTTGCGGATTTTTTGGAGTCCGTTTACTTACCGTATCACCTCCTATTTTTAAGTATTCTGGAGTGTTCCGGAAGGTTTCTTTTATGTGTTCCTCCGGTGTCATGGTTTGGATAACATTGCTTTCAACGTTAATAGGCGTACCTGAGATATAATGCTTAATTCTTTGTCCATTGACCACCTTCGGGTTAGTACCTTTGGCGTTATTAATCTTGATAGCTCTAGAATGATAAACCTCTTCGATAATATATGGTCCTTCCCATTTTGAGAGAAGCTTTCCTGCAAAAAATCTTAAACGGGAGTTGAACAAAAGAACATAATCTCCTATTTTGAATTCCTGCTTTTGGATTCCTTTGTCATGCCATCTTTTTACTTTTTCTTTGAATAGCTTGGCATTTTCATAGGCTTGGGTTCTCCATTCATCCAGTGAGCTAATATCAAATAACCTCTTTTCACCGGCAAGTTTGAAATCATAGTTGAGTTCTTTAATTGCCCAAAATGCTTTGTGTTCTAGTTCTAGAGGCAAATGACAAGCTTTCCCATACACCATTTTATATGGAGACATACCCATAGGATTTTTATAAGCTGTTCTATAGGCCCAAAGTGCATCATCTAATTTCTTAGACCAATTCTTATGAGACCTATTGACAGTTTTTTGTAATATTAATTTTATTTCTCAATTGCTAAGTTCAACTTGACCACTAGATTGAGGATGATAGGGTGATGCAATTCTATGGTTAACATCATATTTAGCAAGCATCTTACAGAAGGCACCATGGATAAAATGTGAACCACCGTCGGTCATTAAATATCTAGGGACTCCAAACCTCGGGAAGATAACCTCTTTAAGCATTTTAATGGAGGTGTGGTGATCGGCACTACTAGTTGGAATAGCTTCTACCCATTTAGTGACATAATCAACTGCAACCAGAATATGAGTGTACCCATTGGAGGAAGGAAAAGGCCCCATATAATCAAATCCCCAAACGTCAAATGGTTCAACAACAAGAGAATAATTCATAGGCATTTCCCGACGCTTACCGATATTACCAATCCTTTGACATCCATCACAAGACAAGACAAACTTATGGGCATCCTTGAAGAGAGTAGGCCAATAAAAACCAGATTGCAATACCTTATGAGCAGTTCTATCTCCCTCATGATGTCCTCCATAAGCTTCGGAATGACATTTCCGTAGGATTTGTTCCTGTTCATGCCCAGGTACATAACGTCTAATAATACCATCTACTCCTTCTTTATAAAGATGTGGGTCATCCCAAAAGTAATGTCTCAAGTCATAGAAATTTGTTCTCTTTTGTTCATAAGTAAAGCTAGGTGGTATATATTTAACGACAATGTAGTTAGCATAATCAGCATACCAAGGTGTGTGTTGTGAAACACTTATTGCAGCTAGCTGTTCGTCAGGGAAACTATCATCAATAGGTAGTGGGTCATCAAGAATATTTGCTAACCTAGACAAGTTGTCAGCTACGGGGTTCTCGGCTCCTTTCCTATCAACGATGTGTAAGTCAAATTCATGGAGCAAGAGAACCCACCTAATGACTCTAGGTTTAGCATCTTTATTTTCCATAAGGTATTTTATAGCAGCATGATCAGAGTGAACAATGACTTTGGAATCAACAATATAGGATCTAAATTTATCACAAGCAAACACAACTGCTAAAAATTCTTTTTCAGTAGTAGCATAGTTTCGTTGGGCACTGTCTAGAGTTTTACTAGCATAATGGATAACATTCAATTTCTTATCAACTCTTTGTCCTAGAACGGCACCAACAACATAATCACTAGCATCACACATAATTTCAAAAGGCAAGTTCCAATCAGGTGGTTAAACGATTGTTGCAGAGGTTAAGGCTTTCTTGAGTGTTTCAAAGGCTTCCACACAATCATCGTCAAAAACAAAAGGAATATCCTTTTGCAAAAGATTAGTAAGAGGCCTAGAAATTTTAGAGAAGTCTTTAATGAACCTCCAATAAAAACCAGCATGACCAAGGAAATTTCGAATACCTTTAATATCTTTAGGACATGGCATTTTCTCAATTGCATCAACTTTAGCTTTATCCACCTCAATACCTCGTTCAGATATTTTATGCCCCAAGACAATGCCTTCATTAACCATAAAGTTGCACTTCTCCCAATTCAAGAAGAGATTAGTTTGTTCGCATCTCTGCAAAACTCGATCAAGGCTACTTAAGCAATCATCAAAAGAAGTTCCGTAAACAAAAAAATCATCCAAGAAAACCTCCACAATCTTTTCACAAAAATCAGAGAATATAGCAGTCATACATCTTTGAAAGGTAGCAGGTGCATTGCATAAACCAAAAGGCATACGTCTATAAGCATAGGTTTCAAAAGGGCAAGTAAAGGTAGTTTTCTCTTGATCAGATTGTGACACAGGTATTTGAGAGAAACCAGAATATCCATCTAAGAAGCAAAAGTGTGTGTGCTTAGATAGTCTCTCTAACATTTGATCAATGAACGGTAGAGGGTAATGATCTTTTCTAGTAGCTTTATTTAATTTTCTAAAATCAATTACCATTCTATAGCCAGTAACAATTCTTTGTGGAATGAGTTCATTAGGAACAACGGTAATACCTCCTTTCTTAGGGACACAATGAACGGGACTTACCCATCTACTATCAGCAATAGGATAGATTATACCTGCTTCTAGAAGTTTTAGTATTTTAGTTCTTACCACTTCCTTCATCTTAGGATTCAATCGCCGTTGGTGATCAACAACGGGTTTAGCATCAGGTTCCATAGTGATCTTGTGCTGACATAGAGTGGGACTAATGCCCTTAAGATCATCAAGAGTATATCCAATAGCAGCCCGGTGCTTCCTTAGAACTTTTAATAATCTTTCTTCTTCATGTTCTGAAAGGTTTGCACTAATAGTAACAGGATATATATTTTTCTCATCAAGATAAGCATACTTCAAAGTGTCAGGCAATTGTTTCAATTCAAACACAGGATCACCTTTAGGTGGAGGAGGACCTCCAAGAGTTTCAATAGGAAAATTGTGTTTCAAGAGAGGTTGTTGTTCGAAGAAAATTTGATCTATTTTATTTCTTTCATGCAAATGCATATCATTTTCATGGTCGAGCAAATATTGGTCTAATGGATCAGTAGGAGGCACGGCAATAGAAGCAAGACCAATTATTTCATCCTTATTAGGTAACGCTTTATCACGAGGTTGTCTACTAAACTTGAAAAAATTAAACTCATGAGACACATTACCGAAACTGACACCGACAGTTTGTTTTTCACGATCTATCTTAGCATTGACGGTGCTCAAGAAAGGTCTACCAAAGATAATGGGAAAAAGTCATCTTGTGGGGAACTAAGGACTAGAAAATCAGTAGGATATTTTACTTTCCCACACAAGACTTCAACATCTCTAACAATCCCAAGTGGTGTGATAGTGTCTCTATTAGCAAGTTTAATAGTGACATCAATGTCTTCCATTTCAGCAGGTGCTATTTCATCCATAATTTCTTGGTATAAGGTAAAAGGGATAGCACTCACACAAGCACCTATATCACATAAACCATGATAGCAATGATCTCCTATTTTGACTGAGACAACAGGCAAGCCTTCTATGGGTCTATGTTTATCTTTTTCATCAGGTTTAGCAATTCTAGCAGCTTCATCACAGAAGTAGATAACATGCCCATCGATATTTTCTACCAAGAGATCTTTAACCATAGCAACACTAGGTTCTACTTTAATTTGCTCAGGGGGTTTAGGTGCTCTTATATTACTCTTACGAACCACACTTGATACCTTAGCATGTTCCTTTATCCTAACAGGGAAAGGTGGTTTTTCAATATAAGCAGTAGGCACAACTGGATCAACATTGTAAAAGATGGTTTCTTCTTTAGCTATGACCGGTTCTTTAATTTCTTCCTTAATAGGGGGTTGATATTTAAACCACTTCACCTTAGGGAGATCAACATGAGTAGCAAAAGCTTCACAGAAAGAGGCTACTATCTCAGAGTCAAGTCCATATTTAGTGCTAAACTTGTGAAAAGTATCGGTATTCATAAAAGATTTAACACAAACAAATTCAAGCTTTATACCCGACTCATTACCTTCGTCGAGTTCCCAATCTTCAGAGCTGCGTTTAATTCTTTCTAAGAGATCCCACTTGAATTCAATAGTCTTCATCATATAAGAACCAGCACAGGAAGTGTCGAGCATGGATTGATCATTATGAGAAAGCCGAGCATAAAAATTCTGAATGATAACTTCCCTCGGAATGTCATGATTGGGGCATGAATATAACATTGACTTAAGCCTCCCCCAAGCTAGAGCGATACTTTCTCCTTCACAAGGCCAAAAATTATATATATAATTCCGATCACGATGAACTAGATGCATGGGATAAAACTTTTGATGAAATTCCAATTGCAAACGATTCCAGTTCCACGATCCAAGATCATCACATAGCCTATACCATGTCAATGCTTTTCCCTCCAAAGATAAAGGGAAAACCTTCTTCTTAACTTCATCTCCGGGTAAACCTGCAAGCTTAAATAATCCATCGATCTCGTTCACATATAAAAGGTGCATATCAGGATGTTCAGTTCTGTCTCCTGCATAAGGTATAGCAAGCAGTTGTTCTAGCATACCCGAAGGAATGTCATAAGTAACATTTTCAATAGGTGTTGTAGGTTGAGGGGCAACTAATTCTGGTTCCGGTCGATGTGAAGATACCCCGAACAAACCCCTCAAAGGATTGTTCTCCATAGTAGCAAGTAGCAATAAATTTCAGCACGTAGTATAAGTTTTTCCTTACCGATTTCCACTTACCAAGAGCACTTCACTCCTCGGCAACAGCGCCAGAAAAGAGTCTTGATGACCCACTAGTATAGGGGATCAATCGTAGTCCTTTCGATAAGTAAGAGTGTCGGACCCAACGAGGAGCAGAAGGAAATGACAAGCGGTTTTCAGCAAGGTAATTTCTGCAAGCACTGAAATTGTAGGTAACAGATAGTTTGATAGCAAGGTAATTGATAACGGGCAAGTAACGATAACGGTAAACAAGGTGCAGCAAGGTAGCCCAATCCTTTTAAGGCAAAGGACAGGCCATAACAATCACTAGTAATAGGCAAAGTGTTCTTGAGGGTACACGGGAATTTCATCTTGTCACTTTTATCATGTTGGTTTGATTCGTGTTCGCTACTTTGATAATTTGATATGTGGGTGGACCGGTGCTAAGGTGCTATTCTTACTTGAACTAACAACCTACTTATGATTAACCCCCTCGCAAGCATCCGCAACTACGAGAAAAGTATTAAGACAAAGTCTAACCATAGCATTAAACATGTGGATCCAAATCAGCCCCTTACGAAGTAGCGCATAAACTAGGGTTTAAGCTTCTGTCACTCTAGCAACCCATTATCGAATAACTAATCCGCAATGCATTCCCTTAGGCCCATGAATGGTGAAGTGTCAGGTAGTCGACATTCACATGACACCACTAAGGGAATCACAACATACATATCATCAAAATATCGAACACATATCAAATTCACATGATTACTTGCAACATGACTTCTCCCGTGACCTCAAGAACAAAGGTAACTACTCACAAATAATAAACATGCTCAAGATCAGAGAAGTATTGAATAGCATATTGGATATGAACATATAATCTTCCACCAAATAAACCATATAGTAATCAACTACGCAAGGTAATCAACACTACTAGTCACCCACAGGTACCAATCTGAGGTTCCGGTACAAAGATTGAACACAAGAGATGAACTAGGGTTTGAGAGGAGATGGTGCTGTTGAAGATGTTGATGAAGATTGACCTCCCAAAGATGAGAGGGGTGTTGGTGATGACGATAGCTTCGATTTCCCCCTCCGGGAGGGAAGTTCCCCCAGCGGAATCGCTCCGCCAGAGGGAAAAAGTGCTCCTGCACAAGTTCTGCCTCGAGGCGGCGGCACTTCATCCCGAAATTCCTCCTCTGATTTTTCTAGGTCAAGAGAGACCTTATACCAGAAGATGGGCACCGGAGGTGGGCCAGGCTGAGCACAACCCATCAGGGCGCGCCCAGGGGGGCCTGGCATGCCCTGGTGGGTTGTGCCCACCCGGGGGGCCTCCTCTGGTAGTTTCCAGCTCCAGTATTTTTTATTAAATGTAAAAATAATCTCCATAAAATTTCAGCTTCATTGGAGTTGTGCAGAATAGGTTTGTCTGACGTGCTTTTCTTGGGTCCAGAATTCCAGCTGCCGGTATTCTCCCTCCTTGTGTAAACCTTGCATATTATGAGAGAAAATGGATTAGAATCACTCCCCAAAGCATTATTATTCAACAAAACAAAGAAAATAACAGTAGGAAATCATGATGCAAAATGGACGTATCAGAGGCATAGGGATCAGCAGCTCTCAATGTCCTCAGCCCTGAGTCTTTCCTCTTCTTCATATCTTCTGCAACTGGGTGATCATCATTATGCATGGGCAAGTGGGGCCTCAACTTCCTCAAAATAGATATGTCCTCCTCTTTTTCTATCATGGTGGACTTCTTGTTCATGGCAGCACTAGGAATGTCTCTGGTAGACTTCTTTGATTTGGAGGCTGCAGCAGTCTTCTTGGGAGCAGACTTGGTGTTCTTTGCTGGAACGTCCTTGGGCATAACATCTGCCATCAATTTCTTCTTCTTAGCTGGAGGGGCTTTGGCAGCTGGTTCCTCCTCCTCCTCTTGTTCCTCAGCTTCTGCTGAATCTTCATACATAGAAGTTGGTCTGCCAACAACATGTATGATCCTCTTCATGTTCCTCTTCTTCTTGTCACCTACCTTCTTAGGAATAGAACTCTTTGCTTGCTCAGCAGAAGTAGATGTGTTACCATTGGCACTCTCAGGAGCTCTCCTAGCAACAGTGCTAGCATATTCTCTAATAGCTCTCTTTGTAGAAGTAGCCTCTGCAGTTGTGCTCTTGGCAGCTTTGTCTTTCTGCTTCTTGGCTAAAATTTCTTCTGGTACAAAATCAGCATCCTCCTCATCTGAGTTCAACTTCTTCCTTGCCTTGGTGGCAGCCTTGGGCAGGTCAGGTGAACTAGGCACATCATCATAAGAAAATGAACTTCCTTCAGGGCCTGTGTCTGCATCTATGTCCACATCTACTTCTCTGAAGTTGTTCTGACTGTCATCTGAACCAGACATGCTGAACCTGTGAATAGAGTATAGAAGAGCAGATAGGTTGAGCATTACAAAATATTGGAGTTTTTATCAAAATTTGAACTTAAATTCTTAGTTCTGAATTTCAGCTAAGTGGGTTTCGGTACCACCGAGTTAGAAAAATCGGAGCCACCGAGACAAACACTCTCCTGTTACAGGAACTTGGCAGCCGTTTTCGGTGAGACCGAAAAGTGTCACCGGTTCCACCGAGAGCGTCATCGGTTGCCCTAATTTGTATCTTGGTAAGACCAATATTTTCAACTCGGTGTCACCGAGACATATATGGCGGAAACTCAACCCTAAATTTTTTCGTTCTTCTACGCTAATGGAGGTTTTTCGTGGATGGATCAATCTCATACTGTGGCTTATAGATAAAACTACCCTAATGCGCTAGAATCGGATAGGGGAGCGCAAAGGGGATCAGATTCTCACCCTAATTCGGTGAAGAGTCCGCTACGGCGAAGACGGCGGTGAAGATTCCGTCGATGGCGAGGATCCCAACGGCGAGGGCGCATGGGGAGTCAAAGGCGACGACCAAGGGTCCAGGTGCGGCAGCCTAGGGTTGGAGACACAGACGTTTTGAAGATTGATTTCAAAAGTCGGGTCGGCCAGGTTATATACCCTTGGCTGTCGGTAACGCCGGTTCAAAATTATCGGTGCCACCGAGTTCCTCAACTGTCAGTTGACAGGGAAACTCGATGAAGCTGAGAATATGGAATCGGTGTTAGCGAGATGGGAAAATCAGATCAACCCTAATGCATCGGCGAGACCGTGAATTTTGTGTTGGTTCCACCGAGTTGCACTTGGGAGGTTTTGGTGGTCAGCTCTTGACTAAATGGAACTCCGAGTGCTCCTCACACAGAGGGTTCGAGAAGTGCTTATTCAAGTTTTGTGATGAAGCAAGAATAGAGCTTGAGACAAGAAAGCATAGATAGCTAGAGAGGGGTCCTAGGCATTCTTGTACATCCAATTGGTCAAAATAAAAACAAGAACCAAGTAGCAACAACTGGATGTCCTCGAATGAGAAAAGATATGCATACCAACATGCTCACATAATAAGATGTCCAATGAAATCATGGCAAACATGCAAAACCACTCTAGTATCTAACAAGCACTTTGGCGATGATGGAGTCATCTATATATGAGTATATTGACTTAGGATTTAAGTAAGAATACTTGATCATAGGTCATACTCATCGTTTAAGCACAAGTGGAGTTACCACTTTTACATAAAGCCTTTAATGTTGCCACATTCTTAAGAGACGCTTTAACTCAAGTCTTAGAGTAAATCTCCCCCTTGATGTGACATCCTCCCTAAGAGGGATAAACTAACCTTGGGTTTTGTCGTAGAAGACTTCATGTGGGTGATGTAGTGGTGGATGCTCGTAGTTGATGAAGATCATCTTGAGTTGGGAGCAATCCTCATTGTTTCTTACTCTTCTCACCTACATGGGTTAGTCCCAAACAAGAGATACATGCAAGGATATCTATGGACATGGAGTGCAATGTATACATGATGATGTCCATGGATTCTTTCATTACCTTGTCTCTTGCTTACCTTTGAGGGAATGTGTGACTCCTTGAACTTTTGCATAGAGTTGGAGTTGATTGCAAATAGCTCTTGCCAATAATGAATAAGAGTGAATTTCATTGGCGGAGTCACCCCTCAAGAACTTCTCTAGTTCTTCTTCTTGGGGACCCACATCAAGTTGATGGGGATCCTTGGTGTTGAAGTAGTGTTAGTTGAAGTAGAACTTGGAGTAGCCTTGGGAATCCACTTCACCATGGCTAGGGACTCATCTTCAAGTGTGTCAATGTCATCATGAAGCTTGCCCTTGCCCTTGTGGTCTTGTGGAGGAAGGTCATCTTGAGAGCTTGTTCCCTTGGGTGGAGTAGGTTCATACTTCTCCCTTTGAGGAACAAACTTAGGCTTGGGGTACTGACCTTCTTCCCATTCGACTGCATTTGCATTGAAGTAGCCAATGCCATGGTTCTTCCGTTATCCCCCATGCTTGCGTACAATCTTTTCGAATTACTTACATCCGACGGGACTTTTGTAGACACCCTTCTCTATAATTCCTTTCAATAAATTGTTTTCTTGCTCAAGTGTAACTTGGCTAAGAGAATCGTTAGTGGAATCAATAGAGCTACTAGAAACAACATCATTTGATTTATCATTAGATTTGTTGTTACTAGATGAAGAACCTTTCTTGCTTTTGTTACTAGATTGCTTAGTCTTAACTTGTGGAATAAATGTAGACAAGAGTAGTCACTTGGATAGATAAGAAGAAGTCTTCTTTCGGAGATCGTCATTGATTGCTTTAAGAAACTCATGTTCTTGCTCTAAATTGAGCTTCTCGAAGCGTAGCTTCTCATGAGTTCTTACAATCTCTCTATGATCGTCTAAAGTAGATTCATGGGCTAACTTACGAGTGTTTAATACTTTAGTTAGTCGTTCTATTTCCTTCTTATCATCATCACACGACTTATCTTGACTAGCATGATCATTGTTTAGCTCATTTTGACTAATATCACTAGTTTTATCAAATAGCAAGTCATCATCTCCAAGTAAGTCATCCTCATCACTATTGAAGTCAATGTATTCGGGGTGTGATACCTTGGGGCCTTTAGCCATGAAGCAACTTCCACTCCCTTCATTTGGTGAATCAAATATGTCATAGGAGTGGGAGTTCACGAGTGCAAGTCCGGCAACACCTTCATCTTGACTACAGTCGGAGTTGGAGTGGTAGCTTCTCTCGGTTTGGTTGTCGGATTCGGATCCGGAAACCCATTCACCAACATGAGCTTGATGTCTTCTTCTTGTGTAGCTCTTGGTGTACTTGTCCTTCTTATCCGAGTCCCTACTTCTCCTTGAGGGTCTTCGTTCATAACGATCATCTCTACTCCTTCTCTCTCTTCGAGGTGACTCATCTCTAGACCTTCGACTTCTAGGTGATTCTTCTCTTCTCTTGTGGGGGGCCGTGCACTCATTGGAGTAGTGTCCGGGCCTTCCACAATTGTAGCAATTCCGATCACGACTAGATGAACGCTTCTCTTCATATCCTGAATTGGAGCTTCTCCCTTTGCTTCTACTCTTGTAGAACTTGTTGAATTTCTTGATCATGAGGCTTATCTCTTCATTGGTTACAAGGTTATAACTTGATGTAGCGGGAGTGTCGCTTGTAGCTTTGAAAGCACCGCTTGACTTGGTGTGAAGTTCTTCCTTATCTTTGAGTGACATCTCATGAGCAACAATTCTTCCAATAACTTCCTTAGGCTTGAGATCTTTGTAGTTTGGCATCATTTGGATCAATGTGCACACGGTATAATACTTTCCATCCAAGGCTCTAAGAATCTTCTTGATGATAAATTTGTCGGTCATTTCTTTGCTTCCTAAGCCGACAGTCTCATTGGTGATGAGAGCAAGCCTAGAGTACATTTCCGCAACTCCTTCACCATCCTTCATCTTGAATTTGTCAAGTTGACTTTGAAGCACATTCAACTGAGATTCCCTAACAGATTCGGTACCTTCGTGCATATCAACCAAAGTATCCCAATTTTCCTTTGCATTCTCAAGACGGCTGATTTTGTTGAATTCTTCGGGGCATAGGCAGTTGAATAGAATGTCACATGCTTGAGCGTTGTATTGCAACATCTTCAATTCTTCTACGGTCGCTTCACGATCCGGTTCCTTTCCATCACCAAAGAATTCACCTTGCAAGCCAACACGAACAACAACCCATATGGCAGGGTTATGACCAAGAATATGCATTTTCATCTTATGCTTCCAACTAGCAAAGCTTGTACCATCGAAATATGTACCTCTACGGTGATAGTTTCCCTCACTAGACGCCGTACTCTCCTAGGTTGTGAAACCAATGCAATGGAGACTAAACCTCTGATACCACTTGTAGTATCCAAAGTATGTCTAGAAGGGGGGGGGGTGATTAGACTACTTGACCAAATAAAAATCTATCATTTTCCCAGTTTTAGTTGTAGGCAGATTTTAGCAATTCGCACAAGTCAAGTTCACCCTACACATGCATGTCTATGAGTATTGCGGCGAAAAGTAAGAACAAGCATATGTAAAAGCATAAGGGTAGGAACATCAAACGCAATTTGAAGACACGAAGATTTTTCCCGTGGTTCCGATAGGTGGTGCTATCGTACGTCCACGTTTATGGAGTCTTCAACCCACGAAGGGTAGCGGTCGCGAGAGTCCACGGAGGGCTCCACCCAAAAGGGTCCACGAAGCAGCAACCTTGACTATTCCATAACGGCTTCCGTCCACGAAGGACTAGCCTCAATATGGGTAGATCTTCACGAAGTAGGCGATCTCCTTGGCCGTACAAACTTCTTGGTTCAACTCCATAACACGAAGTAGGATGCTCCCAAGCGACACCTAACCAATCTAGGAGGCACCACCCTCCAAAAGGTAATAGGCTCGATAGTAACGATGAACTCCTTGCTCTTGTGTCTCAAATGATAGTCTCCTCAACACTCAATCACTCTCTCACAGATTTGGCTTGGGTAGAAGAGATTGATTGGATGGAAAGCAACTTGGGGAGGCTAGAAATTAAGATTCATATGGTTGGAGTGGATGATCTTGACCTCAACACAAGAATAGGTGGTTCTCTCTCAGAAAATTGGATATGGCAAGTGGAGATCTCTTCTGAGTACTTCTCTTGCGAGTGGGATGTGGTGGAGGGGTATATATAGGCATCTCCAAAAATCCAACCATTACAACATTATTTCCCAACCCAGTGGAACCGAAGTGAAACTCGGTGGCACCGATTTGTTCAAAATGTGGCAACTTTAGGCTTTTCGGTGAGACCGATATAGAATACTCGGTGGTACCGATATTGGTGACCTAGGCAATTACCAAATCTCGGTGAGACCGATTTCTCAAACTCGGTGGGACCGATTTGCAGAAAAGGGTTAACAGAGAGTTGTCCCAACTTCTCAGTGAGACCGATTTGCAAAACTCGGTGGGACCGAATCAAGGAAATGGCTAACCAGGAAGTTGGTCACTGGTTTCGGTGGCACCGAAAGGAAATGTTGGTACTTGATACGTCTCCAACGTATCTATAATTTATGAAGTATTCATGCCATGTTTACAATAATTCTATATGATTTTGGTATGATTTTATTAGAACTAACCCGGACTGACGTTGTTTTCAGCAGAACTACCGTGGTGGTGTTTTTGTGCAGAAATAAAAGTTCTCGGAATGAGCTGAAAATTTACGGAGAATATTTTTGGAAAATATTAAAAATACTGGAGCGAAAAGTCACCGGATAGGAAGGCCGAGGAAGCCACAAGGGTGGGGGGCGCCCCCCCTAGGGCGCGCCCCCCTGGCTTGTGACTTCCACGGGAACCTTTCTGACGTGGGACCAATGCCAAAAACTCTTATAAATAGAGAAATCTCCGAAAAAAACCCTAGATCGGGAGTTCCGCCACCGCAAGCCTCCAGAGCCATGAAAAACCAATCCGGAGCCCGTTCCGGCACCCAGCCGGAGGGGGAAACCATCACCGGAGGCCACCTTCATCATCCCGGCGGTCTCCATGACGAGGAGGGAGTAGTCCACCCTTGGGGCTGAGGGTATGTACCAGTAGCTATGTGTTTGATCTCTCTCTCTCTCGTGTTCTTGAGATGACACGATCTTGATGTACCGCGAGCTTTATTAATGTAGATGAATCATATGGAGTTTTCCCCTCTCTATCTTCTTGTGATGAATTGAGTTTTCCCTTTGAAGTTCTCTTATCGGATTGAGTCTTTAAGGATTTGAGAACACTTGATGTATGTCTTGCGATTGGATATCCGTGGTGACAATGGGATGTTTTATTGATCCACTTGATGTATGTTTTGGTGATCAACTTGCGGGTTCCGTGACCTTGGGAATCTATGCATAGGGGTTGGCACATGTTTTCGTCTTGACTCTCCGGTAGAAACTTTGGGGCACTCTTTGAAGTTCTTTGTGTTGGATTGAACATGATGAATCTGAAATTATGTGATGCATATCGTATAATCAAGCCCATGGGTACTTGTGGTGACATTGGAGTATCTAGGTGACATTAGGGTTTTGGTTGATATGTATCTTAAGGTGTTATTTTAGTACGAACTCTAGGGCTGTTCGTGACACTTATAGGGATAGCTCATAAGATTGATCAGAAAAGATAACTTTGAGGTGGTTTCGTACCCTACAATAATTTCTTCGTTTGTTCTCCGCTATTTGTGACTTTGGAGTGAACCCTTTGTCGCACGTGAGGGATTTATATATGATTCAACTATGTTAGTATTGTTGAGAGAACTTGCACTAGTGAAAGTATGAACCCTAGGCCTTGTTTCTAAGCATTGCAATACCATTTGTGCACACTTTCATCATTAGTTACCTTGCTGTTTTTATATTTTCAGATTACAAAAACCTATATCTACCATCCATATTACACTTGTATCACCATCTCTTCACCGAACTAGTGCACCTATACAATTTACCATTTTATTGGGTGTGTTGGGGACACAAGAGACTCTTTGTTATTTGGTTGCAGGGTTGTTTGAGAGAGACCATCTTCATCCTACGCCTCCCACGGATTGATAAACGTTAGGTCATCCACTTGAGGGAAATTTGCTACTCTCCTACAAAACTCTGCGCTTGGAGGCCCAACACGAGTCTACAAGAAGAAAGTTGCGTAGTAGACATCAAGCTCTTTTCTGGCGCCGTTGCCGGGGAGGTGAGTGCTTGAAGGTATATCTTTAGATCTTGCAATTGAATCTTTTAGTTTCTTGTTTTATCACTAGTTTGGTTTTATAAAAGAAAACTACAAAAAAAATGGAATTGAGGTTGCCTCATATGCTTCATCTTTTTAATGTCTTTCGTGAAAATGATGGAAAGGAAAATTGTGCTCAAGTGTTAGAAGAAGAAGTTATTAAAATGTTTGGCACTAAATCTTTGAGGGATGAGCATGATTGCAATGTTGTTAGTATGAATTCCTTGAATATTCATGATGCTAATGATATGCAAAGCTACAAGCTTGGGGATGCTATGTTTGATGAAGAAGATATGTTTAGTACCCCAAGTTTTGATGAGCAAATTTATTATGATGAAAGCATGCCTCCTATTTATGATGATTATTGTGATGACATGTATGCTATAAATAATAATGATAACCATGAAACTTGTCATCATGATTTTAATTTTCAATTGGATTATGCTTCACATGATAGTTATTTTGTTGAGTTTGCTCCCACTATTATGAACGAGAAGAAATTTGCTTATGTGGTGAGTAGTAAAATTTCTATGCTTATGAATCATGAAAAGAATGCTTTATGTGATAGTTATATTGTTGAATTCATTCATGATGCCACTGAAAATTATTATGAGGGAGGAGTATATGCTTGTAGGAATTGCAATAATATCAAGTTTCCTCTCTATGTGTTGAAAATCTTGAAGTTTTGCTTGTTTTGCCTTCCTATGCTAGTTGATTCTTGCTCCCATAAATTGTTTGCTCACAAAATCCCTATGCATAGGAAGTGGGTTAGACTTAAATGTGCTTGTCATGAGATTCATGATGCTCTTTTGCATGTTTCAATTATTATTCCTATGCGAGCATCATTGAAATCACCATGCCTAGCTAAAAGGCATTAAAGAAAAGCGCTTGTTGGGAGACAACCCAACACTTTTACTTTCTATTTTTGTGTGTTCACATGATTAAGCTACTGTAGTAATCATGTTTTGTGTCTTTTATTTCAATAAAGTGCCAAGTAAAGCCTTTGGGATAGTGTGGAATGATAGTTGACTTGATTCTGTGCAAAAACAGAAACTTTTGCTCTCAGTCCAGGAATTTTGTAAATTCACTGGAACGTGATTTTGATCTGAATTTTTTACACATGATTGATATACAAATTGCCTAGATTTTCCTAAGTTTTCAGAATTTTTAGAGACAGGGAAGTATGGTTACACTACAGATTTCACAGACTGTTCTGTTTTTGACAGATTCTGTTTTGCATGCATAGTTTGCTTGTTTTAGTGTTTCCATAACTTATATTTAGCGGTATAAATTATGGGAATGATAGAATACAGTAGGTATCATGTGGGAACAATTATGAATCTTGTCTTGACAGTACCTAAGTGAATGATCTTTGTTTATTATACTAACCCATCTCACGAAGTTCCGTTAAGTTTTGTGTGATTGAAGTTTTCAAGTTTTGGGTGAGACACCGATATGAGGAGAATAAGGAGTGATAAGAACCTAAGCTTGGGGATGCCCAAGGCACCCCAAGGTAATATCCAAGGAAGACTCAAGCGCCTAAGCTTGGGGATGCCCCGGAAGGCATCCCCTCTTTCGTCTGCAACACTATCGGTATATCTTACTTGGAGCTATATTTTTATTCGTCACATAATATGAGTTTTGCTTGGAGCGTCATTTTATTTTCTTGTTCTCTGTTAGGTGTTATTTATAATCTTGTTTTTCAATAAAAAAGTTCCAAGAATTTCCTTAGGATGCTTGCATTGCATGTTTTGATATGTGCTGTGTAAAAACAGAAACTTTTGCTGTAGTGTTTGAATTTTCATATTTTACTGAAACGTGGAAAGTTTCTGAAATTTTTACATAGTGATGTCATATAAATTATTTAGCATGTCCTAAATTTTCATCATTATGTGACCTATTGGGTCTTTATTTACAAATTTATAATATTTTTGAGCACTAACCTATTGACCCAGTGCCCAGTGCCAGTTGTTGTTTTCTCCGTGTTTTTTACTTTTATGGTTTACAATACCAAACGAAGTCCAATTGCCACGAAACTTTTTGATGATTTTTTCTAGACCAAAATAAGACCTGGAAGCTTCAGGAGGAGACCGGAGGCCGCACGAGGGCACCAGCATGCAACAGGGAACGCCCAGGGGGTGGCCGCGCCCTGATGTGTGCTGGCCCCCTCGGGCGTCTCCCGACGCCCCTCTCTGGCCTATAAATTCTCATATATTCTAAAAACCCTAGAGGCAGTCCCGAAACCCTTTTTACGCCACTGCAAGTCTCTGTTCCGTCGTGAGGCCATCTGGAGCTCCGTTCCGGCACCCTGCCGGAGTGGGGATCGATCACGGAGGGTCTCTTCATCGACCTTGCTGCCCTCATGATGATGAGTGAGTAGTTCACCACAGACCTACGGGTCCATAGATAGTACCTAGATGGCAATCTCTCTATCTCTTGATCTTCAATATAACGATCATCGCATCTTCACTTTGATCTATCTGATGTAATCCTATTGTGTGGTGTGTTTGTTGGGATTCGATGAATTGTGGGTTTATGTTTAGATTATTCATGAAAAGTATTTGAGTCACCTCTGAATATTAAGATTTTTATTTGCATGATCATTATAGCTTCGTAATTCTCTCCGATCTATTGATTTGCTTTGGCCAAGTAGATTGATCTATCTTCAATGGGAGAGGTGCGTTGTGATAGGTTCAATCTGGCGGTGCTCTATATCCTAGTGACAGAAAGGGACAAGACATGTCTTTGTGTTGTTGCTACTAAGGATAATATGATGGGGTTTATTCATATTGCTTGAGTTTAATTTGTCTACATCATGTCATCGTTCTCCATGCATCACTCTGTTTTACTTAATACTCTAGATGCCTATATACACATGATCATTGCCGTGAAAATCGCATAACTATCCGCTTTTCTATCAATTGCCCAACAGTAATTTGTTACCCACCGTATGTTGCCTACATGAGAGATGCCACTAGGGAAAACTATGGCCCCCGGGTCAATTCACTTATAAATTCGTAAACGTTATTCACTTATAAATTCATAGCTTCGTAATGCTCTCCGATCTATCGATTAGGTTAGGCCAACTAGATTTATTTATCTTCAAGTGGGAGTGGTGTGTTGTAGTGGGTTCAATTTGCGGTGCTCAATCCTAGCGACAGAAAGGGACATGACACGTATTGTATTGCTGCCACTATGGGTAAAGCGATGGTGTTTATTCATATTGATTGGATTTACTTTGTCTACACAATGTCATCCTCCTCCAAGCATTATTCTGTTTTTACTTAATACTCTAGATGCATGCTGGATAGCGGTCGATGAGTGGAGTAATAGTAATAGGTGCAGGCAGGAGTCAACATATTTGTTTATGAACGTGATGCCTATATACACATGATCATTGCCGTGAAAATCGCATAACTATCCGCTTTTCTATCAATTGCCCAACAATAATTTGTTACCCACCGCATGTTGCCTACATGAGAGATGCCGCTAGGGAAAACTATGGCCCCCGGGTCTATTCACTTATAAATTCATAAACATTATTATTACCTTGCTGCCTTTATTTATCTTTTATTTTATTTACAATTATCTACAATTATCTACACAACTCATTTGCTTGCAAATAACGAGATCAAGGGGATTGGCAACCCTCTTGCCCGCGTTGGGTGCAAGTTGTTTGCTCTTTTGTGTGCAGCCGTTGAAGACAGTTGAGGATTGATATTCCTATTGGTTCGATAAACCTTGGTTTCATAACCAAGGGAAATACTTACCCACTTTGTGCTGCAATTACCCGTTCCTCTTCACGGAAAACCCAACGCAGATCACAAGTACCGGGGGGCCATAGTGTTCGCTAGAGGCTTCTCTCCTGAAGAAAGCATACGGTGGGTAAACAAATTACTATTGGGTAATTGATAGAAAAGCGCATAGTTATGCAATATTTATTCACGACAATGATCTTGTATATAGGCATCATGTCCATAAACAAGTAGACTGACTCCTCCCTGCATCTACTACTTTTACTCCACCCATCGACCGCTATCCAGCATGCGTCTAGAGTATTAAGTAAAAACGGAGTAATGCTTGGAGGAGGATGACATTTTGTAGACAAAGTAAATCCAATCAATATGAATAAACCCCATCGCTTTACCCATAGTGGCAGCAATACAATACGTGTCATGTCCCTTTCTGTCACTAGGATTGAGCATCGCAAGATTGTACCCACTACAACGCACCACTCCCACTGGAAGATGAATCAATCTAGTTGGCCTAACCAAACCGATAGATCGGAGAACATTACAAAGCTATAACAATCATACAAATAAAATACCAGCAAGTATTCAATATCTTTTCATGAATAATCTGAAGATAAACCCACAATTCATCGGATCCCAACAAACACACCGCAAAGATTGATTACATAAGATAAATCACCGTGGGAATCGCGGTGATCTTGGCAATAAAGAACATAGAGAGAGAGATAGCCATCTAGGTACTAACTACGGGCCCGTAGGTCTGCGGTGAACTACTCACACATGTCCATGGACACAACAAGGTTGATGTATAGGCCCTCCTTGATTGGCCCCCCCTTCCGGCAAGGCACCGAAACAGGGCTCCAGATGGGAACATGGAGGAACAGAGACTTGCAGTGGCTGAAAAAGTGTTTCAGGAAGCTATCTAGAGTTTTTGGGATTAATGTGAATTTATAGGTCAGAGAACAACGCCATAGGGCTGAAGAGGTGGCCCCAAGCCATCAGGGCGTGGCCACCCCCTGGGCGTGCCCTGTTGGCTTGGGGGCATCTCGTGTGCCCTCCGGTCTTCCTCCAAAGCTTCCTGGTCTTATTTTGGTCCAGAAAAAATCATCAAAAAGGTTTGGGGTATTTGGACTTCATTTCGTATAGTATTCCTGAAAAGCCAAAAACACTTAGAAAACAACAACTGACACTTGGCATTGGGTTAATAGGTCAGTGCTCATAAATAATATAAAACAACAAGTAATTGCCTAAAAAGTATCCTAGAATCATAATATAATAGCATGGAATGATAAAAAATTATAGATACGTTGGAGACGTATCAGGGGGCCATAGGAGGAAGAAATGAGGCTCGGGGATGGGTATTTATAGCCCTGAGCCGGTGCACTGTAGGCCTGGCGCACGACGAGCTCGGGGAGCTCAAAACCAGGGCGAGGGGATCGACTGGCGGCTCTCACTGGCACGCGTGATCATGGTGAATCCGTGGGCATCCGAGGCAAGCGAGAAAGTGGCTCAGGTGAGGCAGGTGAGGTGCGGAGCTCAGGTGCCCATCACATGTTCGACCGTGAGCTGACGGTTTCGGTTGGGACAAAGGAGGGGGAATGCGCTTCGGGAAGATGGCTCGGGCGACAGGAGGTTCGACGCCACCCCACTTGCATGCCACGCGCGACCGAGAGGACCAGAGGGCTCATGCGTGCGAGCCTGGCTACTGGCCATGGCGGGCGGCTGAGAGCATGCTCGGTGTGGGCAGAAGAGAGAGGCAAAGGAGGGGGGCAACCGGGTGTCGTGTTGCGGACGTCGGGGAGAACCTCGTGGCATGCTCATTTGGCTCGATGTGGTCGGGGCACGGGGATGGGCGCCGTTACAGTGCCCGAGCGCATTGTAGCATGCTCTAGAGCGTGTTTTTGGGCGACATGGCACAAAAATAAAGGTGGTGAGCATGGCCACTTGTGTCCAGCAACTTTGGGTAGATGCAAACATTGCAGAAATGACCTTGGATGCCTTAGGAGGGTAATGGAGAGGAGGGGGAGTGAGAGGGAGAGAGAAAAGTTGCTGTCCAGAGAGGGGGAATGAGGTTTTCACCCACCAATAATTGATCCGTGGCCATGAAACTTTTACTGGAGGTAGAATAGGTCCAAGACATGATGTGGTAAAATTTTGGGTTCAAGGAGAATAGTGGAAGAGGTGAAACTAGTAGCTTTTGAAAATCACCAGAAGGTGTTTGTTGCTGGTTTGGGCTAGGTAAGTTGGTCTCCTTGCCATGAGATTTAACAGGATTGAGAAATAGGATCTAATGGCCTTGCTCACAAATTCTCACCTCATTTGGAGAAAGTGGCCAATGTAGCTTTGGCAAACCCTAGAAATGGACCTGCTTAGATCGAGCTAAGCAACACTTCTCTCCTTGATGCACCACTTGGTGTAGATTCATAATTAGAGCATTAGAGCATGTCCACAAAGTTTGAGATCAAATGGTGACAGTTGGCAATGCAAAGTTGATCAAATCTGAATCTGTACAGAGAGGCAAGATCATCATATGAGGCATATGTGACTTGCTAGAATTTTCCAAAATTTATTTGACAATATTTCTTATAGAAACATTTCAAATACTTGAAATATCTAGAAAGGGTTTTGTCCAATATTTTGAACATGACCATGTGTTGAAATTTACACATATGTAAAATATATGTCCACAGAGTCTCCCTAAATTTTCTCAAATATTTTTGAAACATTAAAATAAGTTTTCCCTATAAAAGTCCATTTCTGGTCTCAGAAAAAGGTATTTAAATAAAATACAAAAATAATTTTTAAAATAACCACTTTGTGGTTTGGGAAGTCTTATAGATAATAGGTTCAAAATAAAATCTTTGGTATGAAATATCTACCCTAATTTGAGGACTTGTTGTTCAAACCTCAATTCAGGGCTTTTTGAAAAACTAAATTGAATAAATGCTTTTTGGCCAAAATATTTTTGTATAAAAAATAGTTTTATAACCTATGCACATGGCATGATCATTGGGAAAAGATTTGGATAAAGGAGATGAGTTTTGAGACTAGGAGGATTTTTGTGCATTAAGAGCACACTCAAGCAAGCAAACAAACAACAATCAAATCAAGCATCATATGCACACAAAAAGTTTCGTTGGTCCAGATTTTTGAGATTTATTAACTTAGTAATGTGATGCAAAACATAGGGTGTGATAGACCTACCCTCCTTACAAGAATCTCGTCCCCGAGATTCCTAGGCTAGGTATTAAAGGGATACAGAAATCCAGGTCCGAGGCAGTCTTCACGTTCCCACATTGCTTCTTATTTAGTGTGGTTGCTCCACTGGTCCTCGAGGTGGTGAACGATATGGCTTCGAGTGCAATGCTCGTCTTCATCCAAGATGTCAACGGGGCTCTTGCGTTAAGCTCGGTCTGACTACAGGTCAAGGACTTGATGAAAAAGGTTTGGGCAAATGTCTGGCTCGTTCGTGTATTCTCAAGCGCGTAATATGTGGAAAAGTAGTGCCTGAGTGCTGGTCTCGAGGGGGGGGGGGTTACCCATGTTGGTTAGGGACATCTTGATGTCTATGCTAGACTGGAAGGGTCAAGCCTTGGTGTAGCTTTCCGGCGACGTGGAATCGTTGGCTTCTCTGGAGCAGATGATCTTCCATTGTACGTGGTCTCAAACTATAAGGGCGTTGAGGTTTGTCATTGTAGGCTTCTTGTTGAGATCTTCTGCTTGAGTAAGTTGTCCAGGCATGTCCTCTAGTCAACTGTACTTGCTTCTTGGCCATTTGTCTTCGTAATCACGGACACACACTTCCAGCATGTCTCCGAGCGTTTGGTTTACTCGTCTCTCGTACCCACTTGTTGTGAAGGTTTTGGGTTGAGCCTAGTCCCTAAGGCTTACCTTAGAGATCCGGTAGCAAAACGGGTTCTTCCATCTAAGAAGGTTTTTGAGGTGGTTCTAAATAAGCCGACTGTCCAGAAGTATAGAGTAGCCATCTAGTCCTCAAGGTTTGAGGCTTGGACAAGTGGGGAGGACTACCTTTGGTAGGTGGTTAACCATGATCCAGTCAGGGTCACGTCCTTGATTGGCTCAAAAGAGGCTAGTAACGAAGTCATGACATTTGTCCCACTCCATTCTAGGTTCTGAAGAGAGTAGGGAAGTCATGCTCATCTCACTCCACCCAGGTGGTGGAGTGAGGGGTGCTATCAACTTCTGAATTACTTCCTACTCAGAAACTGAGAGGTGACCTTTGAAACAAGGATCTTCCTGATTTCACTCTATGTCTAAGAGTTTCGTCTTGCTTGAATGTCGGTGCTGCTTGACATAGTCTAGCTAAGGTAGCCGGTAAGGGAGTGGTGGTTGACTTCTCTTGCTTTTTGTTCATCATCGTGGTTTCCCAACCGTAATGGTTGTCCATCTTGCTGGGGTAAAAATGTCTTCTACTATAGGGAGAGCACTCTGAGGAGTCCAACTACTTCGAGGTAGAACTTTACACTTGAGAAACTTGGCAATCATTGCTTTTGGGCTTATCCAAAGTAGGTCTAGGATGTTCCTTACTCTCCTTGGATAAATAAGTATTTCTTCCATGAGGACAACAATGTATTCCTCCAAGTATCACATAAACGCTTTGCTTATGTGACATGTGAGAGGAGCGGGCATTTTGTCCCGGGTGGTCTCTTGTCTAGGGGTTTGCGGTCCTTTGTAATCTAGCTCTTCGTGTCCACCTTCCTTACAGACAGGAGTGGTGGTGGTTAAGGTGGAGTATTGGCCAAAGTCTTTTGACTTAGAGCCAAAGCCTACGGTCATAATCCGACCATGTTATGGCTCGGTAAAGTTTAGGGGTTTCAAGGATCTTAGGATGTGAGTGAACGTCTATCATCTTATCCTTGAGCGCAGTTCTTGGATGCCAATAGTCTGACCTATTTCTATAATCAAAAATCATCTTATACCATCGAAACATCACTCTACATAAGTCAACTCCAAACATCACTTATGCTATTCATATCATGTATGTCATCTATAACCATGTCACATGTATTCCTATGTGAAAATCCTTGGGTGGAGCATAAAAGCTATTAAGCTTGAATTAATCATCACAATCCAAGTCCTCATCCTATCCATCCATGATCCAAATTAGTGTATCTGTATCCTAAGGAAACACGTATTATACTATTCCAAGATCTTGTTTCCTTCCTGTGAATCCAACCCAGTGGTCCATCAATTCCATCAACCATTACATGCTCCATTAACTATACGACTCCAATCTCTATGGTATTCCACAAAATGTTCTAAAGTTCCTATAATCCCCAATTTCTTTAAAGGACTATCTTAAAAAAGTAGATTCACTAGTTTCCATTAATGTGATCAAGTAAACTCCAATATCAAGTTTATACAGACCCCTAAATCAACTCTGACAATTAGTCCAAGTTCCTAGTATATCTTCCACTGAGAAATATGGTATCATGATCGAGCTCATCCAACTAAATCCAAACTACTCCAAACCATGTGGTCTCACTTATCATAGACACCCTATTAGGATCACCTATTTAATCCAATATCTCATGTCCCACGAGAATTCCTACTTGTTCCTCCAAGCCATTATCGTAACATCACCAATTTCCTATCAATATCATCTGATCAAGTCAAATTCATACTCCTCCAAGAATTTCAGCTAGTGATCATAATTGTCCTACTGGATCCAATTTACTCAAGGGAGAAGTAAGTTATGCCACTCTATTAATTCGATCCACCAAAGGAAGCTACCACATGAAAGTCTTATAATCCACCAAAGTGTCTTAGCTATTTCCTCAAGACATTTATTATAGCCTCATCAAATCATTTGTCTATTGATCATATTTCCTCAAACAATCTTCCCTATGGCATCGTCAGTTCAAGTGCTGGCTTAGGAATGTAATGTGTTTGTTCACTATGACCACTAGTTCCATAATGAACCTAGTGCTAAACAAAGGTTATCGAAGCTTAACTGGTTCTCTTGCAAACCCGTATGTCAAGCACGTGGTTAAGGGCTTGAGCGGGGGTAACTTGTGAGGTCTAGGTTAGTCTAGGGAAGGGTTTCCAATCTTGAGGAAAAGCAAATCTCTACGGGGTTACACTTGGTTGACTAGGATGTAGCAAAATGTCTTCAGTGCTAGTTGGTTACCGAGGTGGAATCCTTGGTGCGTCTTGTCTTGCTGGTTTTCAGTTGACGAGATAGGTGAGAGGCAAAAGTAGCATGGTGGAGGGGGTGCATAAAGGGGGTGGTATAGTGCAAGTGTGATCAAATAGAGGCCGAAAGGCCAAACGCATAATATAAGATAAGATAGGCGATGTAGTCGCTTACATGTTGCCTATGGCAAAAGTGTGACTTGCATCGAGGCACAAACAAAAAAAATATACAACAAGCATACATGGTTTCATACGAACCATTACACGGACTCTACTTCGCATAGGGGGGGGGGGTTACACGACTCATCCTACCCTAGGAATGCTCGGACTCAGTAGTCATGCTTTCTTCAGATCTCGGAGAGAGGGACGTTCAGTCTTTAGCTTCTAGGTTCTCCTGGTGGTACCAGTGGGTATGCGACAGTCGGCTGCTTATTGGGACACCTCCTGGCACGATGCCCAAATTCGCCACATTCCAAACATGTGCCAGGAACAAAGGGGTTGCTAATCAACCATGGGTTCTGACGTCGGTGGTCTGACGATAGTCCTCCACGTGGTGATTATGGAAATTCGTTCCTATGTCTTCTGCGCGGAGCTCGGTTGCAGGCTTCCTGAAGTTCCTCAATTTGCTGCCTTTGATTGGTGATGTGTGTCGGCGTTATGGATACCAGGGTACCCAGACTTTCCTGCCTGCGGTCCCAGGCGTGGCCCACCTCAACGGCCAATTACGGCCCGGCGCGGCCTCTCTCGACACAAGGCCCTCGCGAGACCCCGCTCTCGCGAGGGAAGCAGCGCCAAGACCCGCAGGGATGTAGGCCTCCCCAGGCCCCCTCCTGAGCGGCGGAGACTCCTATGCAACACATAACCTCAGGAGGCCGAGGGTGACGCCAGCCAGGCCAGGCAGGCGCCAGCATGCCAGAGGGGACAGTTTCCCCTTTGGTGCAAAGGAGGCAGGGACGCACGCGGGTTCCCAAGGAGCCCCGCCAAATGTTTCCATTCCGGTGCAACAAGACCGGGTCAGCGAGCGCGGCAGGACGGATGTCACCAGCGAGCCCACCACCGCATCACCACCACCAACTTTGCAGGCGAAGACCGCCTTTCATCAGGATAAGATGTACCTCCTGTCCCCTTTCAAAATTAGCCGTTGTGGGATCCCTTCCCGCCATTGAGATAAGGGAAGAGGACTCGGGCCGCTATAAGTAGAGGCTAGGTAGCTCGGTAGAGGGAGAGGGCAACCACCCCGCAAATACACGGCTGTACTAGTTCATCCACAAACCTCCTCACGAGGCAATCCACCAAAAGGCAGGAGTAGGGTTTTACACCTCGCAGCGGCCCGAACCTGGGTAAACTCTCATGTGCCATCGTCTTCCTCGCCATCAAGCGGGGTATTGAGTTGTGAGCTTGGAGGGCGCGAAGCTGTTGGGGAATCTTTGCACACGCCCCTGGGTTCGAATTCCTTAGGGTTTTGCGGAGCCCGAAATCCGACATTTGGCGCGCCAGGTAGGGGGCGTGTCGAAGTCTTCAGCAAGCTTCGCTTCTTCTTCGCCCCGTCGCGTCGATGGCCGACGCAACCCCTAGGGCAGGACAGTCCATGGTGTGCGGCGGCGCCCCAACTCGCAGGGTCGGCCCGGCGGTCGCTTGCATCCTCGGCGGATCACAGGCACCCACCTCCAACCGCCAGGTCAAGCGGTTCCTCCGCTGGGTAGGCGCGGTCCGGCCACCGTTTGAAACCCCGCCGCACCGAGCGTGGCCAGAGACCGACATCACTTTCGGCCCCGACGATCACCCCAGAATAACGGCCGCCGCCGGTGCGCTTCCCATGCTGTGCACGCCAACCATAAACCGGGTGGCGGTCACCAGAACCCTCATAGACGGCGGGGCCGGCCTCAACGTCCTCTCCGTGGAGACCTTCAACGCGCTACAGGTGCCTCAAGGTCAGCTCGCACCTTCAAGGCCCTTCTCCGGGGTGGCTGGGGGCTCCGTCGCCTCCTTGGGGCGGGTGTGCCTCCCCGTCACCTTCGGCACCCGCTCCAACTACCGCACCGAGCAGATCGACTTCGACGTCGCCCACATCCACCTCCCTTCAACGCGATACTTGGCTACCCCGCCCTCGCCCAGTTCATGGCGGAAACGCACCCGAGCTACAACGTCATCAAGATGCCCGGGAGCGGCGGCGTCCTCTCCGTCGCCGGAGACACCAAGGACGCGGCCCACGCACTCAAGCTCGCCTACAAAGCTGCGGCCACGGCGCGCCCCATCACGGGCGGCGCCGCGCAGGCCTCGGAAGGCGTTTAGGACGTCGCTAATGTCGCGCCAACGAAGAAGAACCAGCTGTTCTCTCAGAACCGGGCTGAGACGAAGCAGGTGCCTGTGGGCGACGAGAATCCTGGCCTCACCTGCACTATCGGCGCCGGCCTGCCTCAGGAGCAAGAGGAGGTGTTGATAGCTTTCTTCCGCGCGAACAAATATGCGTTTGCGTGGAACGCATCTGACCTGGTGGGAGTCCCGAGGGATGTGATCGAGCACCATCTGATGGTATGTCCCAACGCGCGACCAGTGAAGCAAAAGGCGAGGAGGCAAGCTCAAGAGAAGCAGACGTTCATTGCCCAAGAGGTTGGCAAACTGAAAGAGGCAGGGGTCATCCGAGAGGCGCGGTACCCGGAATGGCTCGCCAACCCGGTGGTCGTCCCAAAGAAGTGCGGGAAGGAGCGCCTGTGTGTCGATTTCACGAGCCTCAACAAGGCCTGCCCTCAGGACCCTTTCCCGCTGCCGCGCATCGACCAGATCGTGGACTCCACCACCGAATGCGACCTCCTGTGCTTCCTGGATGCCTTCTCGGGCTACCATCAGATCAAGATGGCGGTGGAGGATGTTGAGAAGACAGCCTTCCTCACCACGTGCGGTGTGTTCTGCTACACTTGCATGCCCTTCGGGCTGCGGAACGCGGGCGTGACCTTCCAGCGGCTGATGCACATCGCCCGGGGGCCACAGCTTGGGAGGAACGCGGAAGCCTACGTCGATGACATTGTGTTCAACTCGCGAGAAGCCAAGACCTTGATCGAGGATCTGGAGGAGACGTTCGCCAGCTTGAGGCAGGTGAACCTGAAGCTCAACCCCAAGAAGTGTGTCTTCGGGGTCCCGTCGGGCAAACTGCTCGGTTTCTTGGTGTCCCACCGGGGGATCGAGGCGAACCCGGAAAAGGTCAAGGCTATAAGCAAAATGAGCCCACCTCAGACACTCAAGGAAATGCAGAAGCTGGCGGGCTGCGTGACCTCCCTGGGGCGCTTCATCTCGAAGCTTGGCGAGCGGGCCCTGCCATTCTTGAAGCTCATGAAGAGGAAGGGCCCCTTCGAGTGGACTCCGGAGGCAGACGCGGCATTCGAAGACCTCAAGAGGTACCTCACGAGCCCACCAGTAATGGTGGCACCTCACCCTCGGGAGCCCCTGGTGCTGTACCTGGCCGCCACCTCGCACTCCGCAAGTGTCGCGCTTGTGGCTGTCAGGAAGGAGTGTGCTCACAAGCGTGTTACGCCCTTGGGCGTGGACGGGCCCCCAGGCGGGGAGCAGAGCGACTTGCCAAACACCGAGAAACCTCCATCCCCTCGAGACAATGCTCCCGAGGCCCCGGCTGCTCCGGCCACCCCCGAGGTGCTCGAGCCTCAAGAGCCCGCAGAGGAGAGAAGCGGTGCCGAGGGCCCCTCTCTCGTCGAACGACCAGTGTACTACGTCAGTACCGTGTTGCGGGACGCGCGCTCACGCTACCCTATGCAGCAAAAGCCCTTGCTTGCACTCCTTGTCGCCTCAAGGAAACTGCGCCATTACTTCCAAGGGCATCCCATCAGGGTCGTCTCCGCGTACCCCTTGGAGAAGGTACTGCGCAACCCCAACGCGGCAAGAAGGGTGGCGGAATGGAACATCGAGCTGCAAGCCTTCAATATAGAGTTCAGCACGACCAGGGTCATCAAGGGAGCGGCCCTGGCGGACTTTGTAGCCGAATGGACGAACGCTCCCGACCGGGGGCTGGGCGTGGGCCAGTCCCTCACCCCCAGCGACGAGGCACCTGAAGGCTGGATCATGCACTTCGATGGGGCCTTCGCGCGCAGGGCAGTGGGGGACAGAGTAGTGCTCATCTCCCCGACCGGGGATAAACTCTACTATGCCGTGCAACTCTGTTTCCAGCATGGTGAAAAGGTCTCCAACAACATCGCAGAGTACGAAGGCCTAATCGCCAGCCTCCGGGCCGCGGCCACCTTGGGGATTCAATGCCTCACCATCAAGGGTGACTCCCAGCTCCTCGTCAACTTCTCCAACAAGGAGTACACGCCCAAGGACGAGCACATGGAGGCATACTTGGCGGAGGTACGTAAGATTGAAAAACGTTTCCAGGGCTTGGAGTTGCAGCACATCCCGTGCAGCGCGAACAAGGAGGCCGACGACATTGCCAAGAGGGCATCACGCCGTGAGCCTCAAGAGCCGGGCGTCTTCGAGGAGCGGCTCTTCAAGCCATCCGCGATGCCACCAACTGGGGACCAGGCGTCGCGGAATGAAGAGTTGCCCCCAGCACCACCCTCAGGAGCTCCAACTTGTGGTCCAGCCTCACGAGCCCGGTTGCTCCTGGCGCTGGAGCCCCAAGTCGACGACTGGACACAGGAGTTCAAGGCATACCTGCTTCACGGCACATTACCCGAAAAGGAGGAAGACGTGGAGCGCGTGGAACGACAGGCCACGGCTTATTGTCTTCGAGACGGCGAGCTATACCGCAGGCGCCCAAACGATGTCGCGTTGCGGTGCGTATCCAGGGAGCAGGGGTGCGAGCTGCTGGCTGACATCCATGGGGGGGACTGTGGGCATCACTCCTCGTCACGCACCCTTGTAGGGTGATACGTCTCCAACGTATCTATAATTTTTTATTGTTCCATGCTATTATATTATCTGTTTTGGATGTTTTATATGCATTAATATGCTATTTTATATTATTTTTGGGACTAACATATTAATCTAGAGCCTAGTGCCAGTTTCTGTTTTTTCCTTGTTTTTGAGTATTGCAGATAAGGAATATTAAACGGAGTCCAAACGGAATAAAATCTTCGGAATAATTCTTCTTGGACCAGAAGACAACTACCAAGCTTGGATACCAAGGCAGGAGAGCCGCCGTGTGGCCACAAGCCACAGGGGCGCGTCCCCCTAGCTTGTGGGCCCACGACAACTCCCCCAACCCTAATTTTCAGCCTATAAATTCCAAAATATTCCCTATATACCAGAGAGAGCCACGAAAACACTTTTCCACCGCCAGGAGCCTCGGTTCCCGTGAGATCCAATCTTGGAGCCTTTTCCGGTAATCTGCCGGAGGGGGATTCGATCACGGAGGGCATCTACATCAACTCCATTGCCATTCCGATGATGCGTGAGTAGTTCACCACAGACCTTCGGGTCCATAGCTAGTAGCTAGATGGCTTCTTCTCTCTCTTTGCTCTTCAATACCATGTTCTTCATGATCTTCATGGAGATCTATCCGATGTAATACTCTTTTGCGGTGTGTTTGTCGAGATCCGATGAATTGTGGGTTTATGTTCAGATTATCTATGAATATTATTTGAGTCTTTTCTGAATTCTTATATGCATGATTTCATATCTTTGCAAGTCTCTTCGAGTTATTAATTTGGTTTGGCCAACTAGATTGGTAATTCTTGCAATGGGAGAAGTGCTTAGTTTTGGGTTCAATCTTGCGGTGTCCTCACCCAGTGACATAGTAGGGGTAGCGAGGCACATATTGTATTGTTTCCATCGAGGATAAAAAGATGGGGTTTTCATCATATTGCTTGAGTTTATCCCTCTACATCATGTCATCTTACCTAATGCGTTACTCTGTTCTTCATGAACTTAATACTCTAGATGCAGGCAGGAGTCGGTCGATGTGTGGAGTAATAGTAGTAGATGCAGAATCGTTTCGGTCTACTTGACACGGACGTGATGCCTATATTCATAATCATTGCCTTGGATATCTTCATAATTATTCGCTTTTCTATCAATTGCTCGACAGTAATTTGTTCACCCACCGTAATACTTGCCATCATGAGAGAAGCCTCTAGTGAAACCTATGGCCCCCGGGTCTATTTTCCATCTTATACTTTCAGATCTAAAACCAAAAACACCAAAAATATCTTGCTGCAATCTTTTTACTTTTGTTTTACTTTACTTTCAAGCAATCTATTCTATCTATCTCTATCAGATCTCATCCTTGCAAGTAATCGTGAAGGGATTGACAACCCCTTTATAGCGTTGGGTGCAAGTGTTTGACTATTTGTGTAGGTACATCCATTGGTGACTTGCTTGTATCTCCTACTGGATTGATACCTTGGTTCTCAACAACTGAGGGAAATACTTATCTACTTTGCTGCATCACCCGTTCCTCTTCACGGAAACCAACGCATGCTCGAGAAGTAGCAAGAAGGATTTCTGGCGCCGTTGCCGGGGAGATCTACATCAAGCCTACCAAGTACCCATCACAAACTCATCTCTTGCATTTACTTTATTTGCCTTTTGCCTCTCATTTTCCTCTCCCCCACTTCTAAAACGATTTTCCAAAAAGATTCGCCTTTTTATTCGCCCTTCTTCCGTTCGTCTTTTCATTTTCTTTTTGCTTGCTTCTGTGTTAAATCGGTTGGTCGTCTTTATGGCTCAACCCAAAGGCTTTGATCCTTATCTTAGAAAGTTGGAAGATATTGAGGATAACGTTAAAAGTTTTATGTCACTCCAGTATGATCACAATAGCTTCTTTAGGAACGAGCTTAAAGAACAAAAGACTATGTGGGAGTACATGAATAAGGAACTTGATGATATGTCCAAAGAATTCTATGGTTTGAAATCTCAATTTGCTCACCTTGAAACTTAGTGGGCCAAATTTCTGATAAACAAGCTACCTTAGTCAATAAAATGGCCGCGAAGCCAGAATCTTTGAATATTGATGAAGAACTTAAAGTGATTGATGTGACTCCTATTGAATCTTTGTTTTCTAATGTAAATCTTGATAAAGATGGGACTGAAGATGAGTCAACTTTAGTTAAAAGGTGTCCCAATGATTCGGAGTTTATAGATCTTAATGCTAAGATTGATAAAAGTGGGATTGAAGAGGTCAAAACTTTAAATAGCAATGAACCCACTCTTTTGGATTTCAAGGACTTTAATTATAATAGCTGCTCTTTGATTGATTGTATTTCCTTGTTGCAATCTATGTTGAATTCTCCTCATGCTTATAATCAAAACAAAGCTTTTACTAAACATATTGTTGATGCTATGATGAAATCTTTTGAGGAAAGACTTGAGTTGGAAGTTTCCATACCTAGAAAACTTTATGATGAGTGGGAACCTACTATTAAGATTAAAATTAAAGATTATGAGTGCCATGCTTTGTGTGATTTGGGTGCTAGCGTTTCCACGATTCCAAAAACTTTATGTGATGTGCTAGGTTTCCATGAATTTGATGATTGTTCCTTAAATTTGCATCTTGCGGATTCCACTATAAAGAAACCTATGGGAAGGATTAATGATATTCTTATTGTTGCAAATAGGAATTATGTGCCCGCAGATTTCATTGTTCTTGATATAGATTGCAATCCTACATGTCCTATTATTCTTGGTAGACCTTTCCTTAGAACGATTGGTGCAATTATTGATATGAAGGAAGGGAATATTAGATTCCAATTCCCATTAAGGAAAGGCATGGAACACTTTCCTAGAAATAAAATAAAATTACCTTATGAATCTATCATGAGATCCACTTATGGATTGCATACCAAAGATGACAATACCTAGATCTATTGCGTTTTGCCTAGCTAGGGGCGTTAAACAATAGCGCTTGTTGGGAGGCAACCCAATCTTATTTTCGTTTTCTGTTTTTTTTGTTTCTGTTTTGGTGTGTTTTGCACATTATTACTTCTGTAATAATTGTGTTTTCTTGTATAAATTGGTGTTTGAGCCAAGTAAGACCTTCGGGATGGTCTACGGTATTTGTGGTTTGATTCTGTTAAAAAACAGAAACTTTTGGGCTCAGTCCAGAATTTTTATAAATTTACTGGAACGTGATTTTGATCTGAATTTTTTACACAAGATTGATATACAAATTTCCCTGGTTTTCCTAATTTTTCAGAATTTTTAGAGTTACATAAGTATTCTAATTCTACAGATTGCTACAGACTGTTCTGTTTTTGACAGATTCTGTTTTCTTTGTGTTGTTTGCTTATTTTGATGAATCTATGGGTTGTATCGGGGGGTATGAACCATGGAGAAGTTAGAATACAGTAGGTATTACACAAATATAAATAAAGAATGAGTTCACAACAGTACCTAAAGTGGTGATTTATTTTTCTTATACTAACGGATCTCATGAGTTTTCTGTTGAGTTTTGTGTTGTGAAGTTTTCAAGTTTTGGGTAAAGATTTGATGGACTATGGAATAAGGAGTGTCAAGAGCCTAAGCTTGGGGATGCCCAAGGCACCCCAAGCCATATTCAAGGATACCAAAAAGCCTAAGCTTGGGGATGCCCCGGAAGGCATCCCCTCTTTCGTCTTCAATCCATCGGTAAATTTACTTGAGGCTATATTTTTATTCACCACATGATATGTGTTTTGCTTGGAGCGTCTTGTATGATATGAGTCTTTGATTTTGCCACAATCATCCTTGCCACACACATCTTTTTGAGAGAGACACGCTGATTCGTGAATTTATTAGAATACTCTATGTGCTTCACTTATATCTTTTGAGCTAGGCAATGTTGCTCTAGTGCTTCACTTATATCTTTTTAGAGCATGGTGGTGTTTTATTTTATAGAAATTATTGAACTCTCGTACCTCACTTATATTATTTTGGGAGTTTCTTAAAACAGAATGATAATTTGTTTAGGTTATGAATTTAGTCCTAATATAATGGGCATCCAAGAGGGGTATAATAAAAACTTTCATATTAAGTGCATTGAATACTATGAGAAGTTTGATTCCTTGCATATAGTTTTGAGATAATAGAGATGGTAATATGAGAGTCATTCTAGTGAGTAGTTGTGAATTGGAGAGATACTTGTGTTGAAGTTTGTGATTCCCGTAGCATGCACGTATGGTGAACCGTTATGTAACGAAGTCGGAGCATGACTTGTTTAATGATTGTCGACCTTTGTGTGAGGGTCGGGAGCGCGCGATGGTTAACTCCTACCAACCTCTCCCCTAGGAGCATGCGTCTAATGCTTTGTTTGATAACTAATAGACTTTTGCAATAAGTATGTGAGTTCTTTATGACTAATGTTGAGTCCATGGATTATACGCACTCTCACCCTTCCACCTTTGCTAGCCTCTCTAGTACCGCGCAACTTTCGCCGGTACATCAAACCCACCTTCCTCAAAACAGCCACCATATACCTTCCTCAAAACAGCCACCATATCTACCTATTATGGCATTTCCATAGCCATTCCGAGATATATTGCCATGCAACTTCCACCGTTTCGTTTATTATGACACGCACCATCATTGTCATATTGCTTTGCATGATCGTAAGACAGCTAGCATGATGTTTTTATGGCTTGTCCATTTTCATGTCATTTCTATGCTAGATCATTGCACATCCCGGTACACCGCCGGAGGCATGCATATAGAGTCATATTTTGTCATAGATATCGAGTTGTAATTTTTCTTTTGAGTTGTAAGTAAATAAAAGTGTGATGATTTTCATTATTAGAGCATTGTCCCGTGTGAGAAAAGGATGATGGAAGCCATGACTCCCTCACAAGTTGGGATGAGTATCCGGACTTTACAAAAAAATAAAAGAGGCTAGCGAGGCCCAAATAAAAAAAAAGAAGCCAAAGATGCCCACCAAAATAAAAAAAAATGAGAGAAAGAGAGAAGGGACAATTGCTACTATCTTTTTCCACACTTGTGCTTCAATGTAGCACCATGATCTTCATGATAGAGAGTCTCCTATTTTGTCACTTTCATATAACTAGTGGAGTTTCATCTTGCACGACCACTTAGTTTTCTTTTTGAGCTTTCATACACTTATAGCTCTAGTGCACCCGTTGCATGGCAATCCCTACTCACTCACATTGATATCTATTGATGGGCATCTCCATAGCCCGTTGATACGCCTAGTTGATGTGAGACTATCTTCTCCTTTTTCCTTGCAACCTCCACCATATTCTATTCCACCTATAGTGCTATATCCATGGCTCACGCTCATGTATTGCGTGAGAGTTGAAAAGGTTTGAGAACACCAAAAGTGTGAAACAATTGCTTGACTTGTTCATCGGGGTTGTGCATGATTTAGATACTTTGTGTGGGGAAGATGGAGCATAGCCAGACCATATGATTTTGTAGGGATAACTTTCTAAGGCCATGTTGTTTCGAAAGGACACGATTTCCTTGTTGGTGTGCTCGAAGTATTACTGTTTTTATGTCAATATTAGACTATTGTTTTGAATCTTACGGATCTGAATATTCATGCCACAATAAAGAATATTACATGGATAAATATGTTAGGTAGCATTCCACATCAAAAATTCTATTTTTATCATTTACCTACTCGAGGACGAGCAGGAATTAAGCTTGGGGATGCTTGATATGTCTCCAACGTATCTATAATTTTTGATTGTTCCATGCTATTATATTATCTGTTTTGGATGTTTTATATGCATTAATATGCTATTTTATATTATTTTTGGGACTAACCTATTAATCTAGAGCCTAGTGCCAGTTTCTCTTTTTTCCTTGTTTTTGAGTATTGCAGATAAGGAATATTAAACGGAGTCCAAACGGAATAAAATCTTCGGAATAATTTTTCTTGGACTAGAAGACAACTACCAAGCTTGGAGACCAAGGCAGGAGAGCCGCCGTGTGGCCACAAGCCACAGGGGCGTGCCCAGGGGGGTAGGGCGCGCCCCCCTTGCTTGTGGGCCCACGGAAATTCCCCCAACCCTAATTTTTAGCCTATAAATTCCAAAATATTCCGTGTATACCAGAGAGAGCCACGAAAACACTTTTCCGCCGCCAGGAGCCTCGGTTCCCGTGAGATCCAATCTTGGAGCCTTTTCCGGTAATCTGCCGGAGGGGGATTCGATCACGGAGGGCATCTACATCAACTCCATTGCCCCTCCGATGATGCGTGAGTAGTTCACCACAGATCTTCGGGTCCATAGCTAGTATCTAGATGGCTTCTTCTCTCTCTTTGCTCTTCAATACCATGTTCTTCATGATCTTCATGGAGATCTATCCGATGTAATACTCTTTTGCGGTGTGTTTGTCGAGATCCGATGAATTGTGGGTTTATGTTCAGATTATCTATGAATATTATTTCAGTCTTTTCTGAATTCTTATATGCATGATTTCATATCTTTGCAAGTCTCTTCGAGTTATTGGTTTGGTTTGGCCAACTAGATTGGTAATTCTTGCAATGGGAGAAGTGCTTAGTTTTGGGTTCAATCTTGCGGTGTCCTCACCCAGTGACATAGTAGGGGTAGCGAGGCACGTATTGTATTGTTGCCATCGAGGATAAAAAGATGGGGTTTTCATCATATTGCTTGAGTTTATCCCTCTACATCATGTCATCTTACCTAATGCGTTACTCTGTTCTTCATGAACTTAATACTCTAGATGCAGGCAGGAGTCGGTCAATGTGTGGAGTAATAGTAGTAGATGCAGAATCGTTTTGGTCTACTTGACACGGACGTGATGCCTATATGCATAATCATTGCCTTGGATATCTTCATAATTATTCGCTTTTCTATCAATTGCTCGACAGTAATTTGTTCACCCACCGTAATACTTGCCATCATGAGAGAAGCCTCTAGTGAAACCTATGGCCCCCGGGTCTATTTTCCATCTTATACTTTCAGATCTAAAACCAAAAACACCAAAAATATCTTGCTGCAATCTTTTTACTTTTGTTTTACTTTACTTTCAAGCAATCTATTCTATCTATCTCTATCAGATCTCATCCTTGCAAGTAATCGTGAAGGGATTGACAACCCCTTTATAGCGTTGGGTGCAAGTGTTTGATTATTTGTGTAGGTACATCCATTGGTGACTTGCTTGTATCTCCTACTGGATTGATACCTTGGTTCTCAACAACTAAGGGAAATACTTATCTACTTTGCTGCATCACCCGTTCCTCTTCACGGAAACCAACGCATGCTCGAGAAGTAGCATAGGGAAGGCGTTTCGCACTGGCTTCTACTGGCCCTCGGTGCTCAATGACGCCACCGAGCTGGTCCGGTCTTGCGAGGCCTATCAGTTCTACGCCAAGCAAATTCATCAGCCTGCGCAAGGCCTCCAGACCATCCTGCTCTCCTGGCCCTTCGCGGTCTGGGGGCTGGATATACTGGGACCCTTCCCGCGGGCAGCAGGCGGGTACCACTACCTCTACGTCGCCATCGACAAGTTCACCAAGTGGGCGGAGGTGGAGCCCGTCCGCACCATCCCTGCCGGATCAGCCGTCAAGTTCATCAGGGGCATCGTGAGCCGCTTCGGCGTCCCCAACCGCATCATCATAGACAACGGTTCGCAGTTCACAAGTAACCTCTTCAGGACATATTGCGCTAACCTTGGAACGCAGATATGCTATGCCTCGGTGGCACACCCACGGAGCAACGGTCAGGCAGAGCGCGCCAACGTGGAGGTCCTACGGGGCCTCAAGGCAAGGAGCTTCAAGAAGAAGCTTGAGGCCTGCGGCAAGGGTTGGGTCGACGAGCTTCAGTCCGTGTTGTGGTCTATCCACACCACCGCGACTAAGCCCACCGGCGAACCCCGTTCTTCCTCGTCTACGAAGCCGAGGCCGTCCTCCCGCATGAAGTCAAGCACCATTCCCCGCAGGTTTTTGCATTTGACGAGGAGTGTCAGGATACCTCGCGGGGGACGGACCTCGTGCTCGGGGAAGAGGCCCGGCGTCGAGCTTCGCTCCGAGCAGCTAGGTACCAGCAGGCGCTGCGGCGCTACCATTGCCGTAACATTCGCTCCAGGACCCTCGAAGTTGGAGACCTCGTCCTGAGGTGGGTCCTCTCCAGTGAAGGCTTGCACAAGCTCTCGCCCATGTGGGAGCGCCCGTTCAAGGTCGCCCGCGTCTCCAGACCCGGCGCCGTGCGTCTGGAGACTCAAGACGGCATCCCCATCCAGAATGCTTGGAACATCCAGCACCTCCGCAAGTTCTACCCGTGACATTCTCACGTAATAATGAGTGGGCTGTATACGCCTGGAGCCCCCCGAGGACGCGGAGGGGTTCCCTCCCACGCCCAAGTGGAAGCCCCATGCTCCGCGCTGGCAGACAATACTGCCCTCCAATGGCTATGCCCACACAACGTGGATGCCCTATGTTCCGTGGTGGGGGAAGACGAAGACTAGCCTACGTGCCAGACGCGGCTTTTCTCTACCTTTCTTGTGTTCGAATTTGCCTTTTTCCCTGGAAAGAAGTCCGAGGCTTTTTGTTGACTCTGTTTAAAGGAAAAGGGGCAGGAATTTTTCTTCTTGCAGCTCTCTCTCTTGAAACTTCTTTCTTCGGGATAACGCCTGCCAACCTCTCCCTCTCGCGCCCCGTGAGCGGGGGCTACTGGCACGGTGCGCACACCTCGCCAAGGCCTTGGTGTCCTGGTCCCCGCATGGCCTTGGCGTCCTGGTCCTCGCGTGGCACTCTCGAGCAAGCTAGCAGGCGCAGGCCGTCTCACCCTCGCTCGGGGGCTCCGCCGTGGCTCGATGCGCTGCCTTAAAAAACCCTGGAGGCGCATGCCCCCTGGGGACCAAAACCGACAGAAAGGATAGGTCACCACTTGAACGTCAAGGGAGGCTCCCGAGCACTGCGCCTCAGGAGTCTCACCGATCACGTGGCTACTCGCTCGCCATTGGTCTCGTCCTGGTGATCCGGACGGCCCCAGTGGCGATCGAGGCCCCGCCTTCTTTGGTCTCGTCCTGGCGATCCGGACGGCCCCAACGGAGGAGGGGCATGCACGGGATCGGGCCCCACCGACGTAGAGTGCCGCTTGAGCGTCAAAGGGGGCTCCTGAGCACTGCGCCTCAGGAGCCTCACTGGTCGCGTGGCTACTTGCTCGCTGTTGGTCTCGTCCTGGTGATCCGGACGGCTGCTACTTCTTGAGCTTGCGTTGGTTTTCCCTTGAAGAGGAAATGGTGATGCAGCAAAGTAGATAAGTATTTCCCTCAGTTGTTGAGAACCAAGGTATCAATCCAGTAGGAGATACAAGCAAGTCCCCAATCTTCGCACCTACACAAACAATCAAACTCTTGCACCCAACGCTAAAAGGGGTTGTCAATCCCTTCACGGTTATTTGCAAGGATGAGATCTGATAGAGATAGATATAAAAGATAACTAGAACGTAAAGTAAACCAAAAGTAAAAATAATGCAGCGAGGTATTTTGGTATTTTTGGTTTATAGATCTGAAAATATAATATGGAAAATAGACCCGGGGGCCATAGGTTTCACTAGAGGCTTCTCTCATGAAGGAAAATAATACGGTGGGTGAACAAATTACTGTCGAGCAATTGATAGAAAAGCGCATAGTTATGACGATATCCAAGGCAATAACGATTCTGCATCTACTACTATTACTCCACACATCGACCGACTCCTGCCTGCATCTAGAGTATTAAGTTCATGAAGAACAGAGTAACGCATTAGGTAAGATGACATGATGTAGAGAGATAAACTCAAGCAATATGATGAAAACCCCATCTTTTTATCCTCGATGGCAACAATACAAATACATGCCTCGCTACCCCTACTTTGTCACTGGGTGAGGACACCGCAAGATTGAACCCAAAACTAAGGACTTCGCTCATTGCAAGAATTACCAATCTAGTTGGCCAAACCAAACCAATAACTCGAAGAGACTTGCAAAGATATGAAATCATGCATATAAGAATTCAGAGAAGATTCAAATAATATTCATAGATAAGCTGATCATAAACCCACAATTCATCGGATCTCGACAAACACACCGCAAAAGAGTATTACATCGGATAGATCTCCATGAAGATCATGAAGAACATGGTATTGAAGAACAAAGAGAGAGAAGAAGCCATCTAGCTACTAGCTATGGACTCGAAGGTCTGTGGTAAACTACTCACACATCATCGGAGGGGCAATGGAGTTGATGTAGATGCCCTCCGTGATCGAATCCCCCTCCAGCAGATTACCGGAAAAGGCTCCAAGATTGGATCTCACGGGAACAGAGGCTTCCGGCGGCGGAAAAGTATTTTGGTGGCTCCTTTTGGTATCCAGGGAATATTTGGCCAAAGAATATGGTTAGGAGGGCTGCCGTGGGGCCACAAGCCAGGGGGGCGCCCCCCCCTAGGGCGCGCCCTGGTGGCTTGTGACTCCACGGCAGGTCTCCTGCCTTCATCTCCAAGTCTGCTGGGTTTCTTCTGGTCCAAGAAAAATCAATCCGAAGATTTTATTCCGTTTGGACTCCGTTTAATATTCCTTATCTGCAATACTCAAAAACAAGGAAAAAACAGAGACTGGCACTAGGCTCTAGATTAATAGGTTAGTCCCAAAAATAATATAAAATAGCATATTAATGCATATAAAACATCCAAAACAGATAACATAATAGCATGGAACAATCAAAAATTATAGATACGTTGGAGACGTATCAAGCATCCGCAAGCTTAATTCCTGCTCGTCCTCGAGTAGGTAAATGATAAAAACAGAATTTTTGATGTGGAATGCTACCTAACATATTTATCCATGTAATATTCTTTATTGTGGCATGAATATTCAGATCCATAAGATTCAAAACAAAAGTCTAATATTGACATAAAAACAGTAATACTTCAAGCATACTAACAAGGCAATTGCGTCCTTTCGAAATAACATGGCGTTAGAAAGTTATCCCTACAAAATCATATGGTCTGGCTATGCTCCATCTTCCCCACACAAAGTATCTAAATCATGCACAACCCCGATGACAAGTCAAGCAATTGTTTCACACCTTTTATGTTCTCAAACCTTTTCAACTCTCACGCAATACATGAGCGTGAGCCATGGATATAGCACTATAGGTGGAATAGAATATGGTGGAGGTTGTGAGGAAAAAGGAGAAGATAGTCTCACATCAACTAGGCGTATCAACGGACTATGGAGATGCCCATCAATAGATATCAATGTGAGTGAGTAGGGATTGCCATGCAACGAATGCACTAGAGCTATAAGTGTATGAAAGCTCAACAAGAAAACTAAGTGGTTGTGCATAAGATGAAAAATTCCACTAGTTATATGAAAGTGACAAAATAGGAGACTCTCTATCACGAAGATCATGGTGCTACTTTGAAGCACAAGTGTGGAAAAAGATAGTAGCATTGTTCCTTCTCTCTTTCTCTAATTTTTTTCCTTTTTTTTATTTTGGTGGGCACCTTTGGCCTCTTTTTTTTATTTGGGCTTCGCTGGCCTCTTTTATTATTTGTAAAGTCCGGAGACTCATCCCAACTTGTGAGGGAGTCATAGCTTCCATCATCCTTTTCTCTCACGGGACAATGCTCTAATAATGAAGATCATCACACTTTTATTTACTTACAACTCAAAAATTACAACTCGATACCTAGAATAAAATATGACTCTATATGCAATATGAAAGTGATGGTGCGTGTCATGAAAAACGGAACGGTGGAAGTTGCAGGGCAATATATCTCGGAATGGCTATAAAAATGCCATAATAGGTAGGTATGGTGGCTGTTTTGAGGAAAGTATATGGTGGCTGTTTTGAGGAAGGTGGGTTTAATGCACCGGCGAAAGTTGCGCGGTACTAGAGAGGCTAGCAAAGGTGGAAGGGTGAGAGTGCGTATAATCCATGGACTCAACATTAGTCATAAAGAACTCACATACTTATTGCAAAAATCTATTAGTTATCGAAGCAAAGTATTAGACGCATGCTCCTAGGGGAGAGGTTGGTAGGAGTTAACCATCGCGCGCTCCCGACCCTCACACAAAGGTTGACAATCATTAAACAAATCATTCTCCGACTTCGTTACATAACGGTTCACCATACGTGAATGCTACGGGAATCACAAACTTTAACACAAGTATTTCTACCAATTCACAATTACTCACTAGCATGACTCTCATATTACCATCTTCATATCTCAAAACTATATGCAAGGAATCAAACTTGTCATAGTATTCAATGCACTTAATATGAAAGTTTTATTATATCCCTCTTGGATGCCCATTATATTAGGACTAAATTCATAACCTAAACCAATTACCATGCTGTTTAAAGACTCTCAAAATAATATAAGTGAGGTACGAGAGTTCAATTATTTCTATAAAATAAAACACCACCGTGCTCTAAAAAGATATAAGTGAAGCACTAGAGCAACATTGCCTAGCTCAAAAGATATAAGTGAAGAACATAGAGTATTCTAATAAATTCACGATTAATTCGTGTCCCCCTCAAAATATGTGTGCAGCAAGGATGATTGTGGAAAACTAAAAAGAAAAGACTCATATCATACAAGACGCTCCAAGCAAAACACATATCATGTGGTGAATAAAAATATAGCCTCAAGTAAATTTACCGATGGATTGATGACGAAAGAGGGGATGCCTTCCGAGGCATCCCCAAGCTTAGGCTTTTTGGTATCCTTGAATATGGCTTGGGGTGCCTTGGGCATCCCCAAGCTTAGGCTCTTGCCACTCCTTATTCCATAGTCCATCAAATCTTTACCCAAAACTTGAAAACTTCACAACACAAAACTCAACAGAAAACTCATGAGATCCGTTAGTATAAGAAAAATAAATCACCACTTTAGGTACTGTTTTGAACTCATTATTTATTTATATTGGTGTAATATATACTGTATTCCAACTTCTCCATGGTTCATACCCCCCGATACAACCCATAGATACATCAAAATAAGCAAACAACACAAAGAAAACAGAATCTGTCTAAAACAGAACAGTTTGTAGCAATCTATAGACTTCGAATACTTCTATAACTCCAAAAATTCTGAAAAATTAGGAAAATCAGGGAAATTTGTATATAAATCTTGTGTAAAAATTTCAGATCAAAATCACGTTCCAGTGAATTTACAAAATTCCTGGACTGAGAGCAAAAGTTTCTATTTTTCAGCAAAATCAAATCACAAACACCGTAGACCATCCCAAAGGTCTTACTTGGCTCAAACACTAATTTAAACAAGAAAACACAATTAATACAGAGGTAATAATGTGAAAAACACTCAAAAACAGAAGCAAAAACAAAAGCATAAAAATAAAATTGGGTTGCCTCCCAACAAGCGCTATTGTTTAACGCCCCTAGCTAGGCATAACGCAATAGATCTAGGTATCACTAATGGAATCAGGACATTTGCCGTCTGCTGGCTGACGGCAAAGAAGGTCTTTGCCGTCAGCTTAGAAAAAGCAGACGGCATAGGAGTGGCGGACGGTAAATAAATAGTTTGCCATAAGCCGAGTCTTTGCCGTCCGCCAACCGACGGCAAAGGGCCTAAAGGCAGACGGCAAAGAGCCCAGATGGGCCCCACTGGACCGTTGAGCGGGCTAGGTCAGGTGGGCGGCCTGGATGCCGTCCGCTGCTACTTTGCCATCTGCTTGCGCACTCTTTGCCGTCCGCTAGCGAACGGCAAAGAGCTGGCCAACTAACGGCCGTCCCAACGGCCCTAAGTAACCGTTCCCCCTCTCTCCCACCCTCGATCTCTCTCTCCCCCACCAACTCACCCACGCCCTACCCGCCACCCAGCCCCGCCGTCGATCCAGCACCGCCGCCGGCCCCTGTGCCCGCGACGGCGCACAGCCGCTCCCTCCCGCTCCCTCCCCGCCGCCCCCTCCCCGCCGCCCGCTCCCCACGACGCCGCACCGCCTCCCCAGCCCCGCCCGACGCCGCCGAGCCCCACCTCCGGCCCCTACGCCCAGCACCGCCGCCGGCCCCTGCTACCGCCCCGCCACCGCGGGGCCCCCTGTGCCCGCGCGCCGCACCGCCCCCTCCCCGCGACGCCGCACCGCCTCCCTCTCCCCGCGATGCCGCACCGCCTCCCCCTCCCCGCGGGGCCCCCTCCCCGCGGACCTTCTCCAGCACCGCCGCGCCGGCGTCCTCCCTACGGCGGCCGTCCTCCACCGGCCTCGTCCTCCACCGGCACCCTCCTCCACCGCCCCCTCCTCCACCGGCCCCTCCAAGGTGATTTTTTTTGTTTTTTTGTTTTTTTAGGTTAGTTTAGGTTTAGTTTTAGGTTAGTTTAGGTTTAGGTTTAGGTTTAGGTTGGTTTATTAGGTTAGTTGATTTATTTATTAGAAAAGAAAAAACCTAGAAGAAAAAAACCCCGACGCGATGCCCCGACACCCCGACACGACGCCACGACCCGACACCCCGACACGACGCCCCGACACGACACCCTGACACCCCGACACGACAACCCGACAAGACGCACCGACACCCCGACACGACGCCCCGACACCCCGACACGATGCCCCGACACCCCGACACGACGCCCAGACATGACACCCCGACATGACGCCACAGACCCCCGACCCCCGACGTCACTGATCCCCGACCCCCGACGCCACCGACCCCCGACGCCACCGACCCCCGACGCCACTGACCCGCGACGCCACTGACCCTCGACGACACTGACTCCCGACCCCCCCCCCCCCGTCACCCCTTCTGCCTCCTGTTGACCGGGAAGGTGCTTTTCGGCCTTCCAGAGGCCGACGGGGTCATAGTTTTGTAAATTAAGAGTTAGGTCACATATTTTCCGATTTTGTTATAAAAAATATCATATTTGTGTTGATCGGGTGGATTTCAATGTGCAGTTGTTCGACGACCTCCCCGTGCGTTGGACGAGCTCCGCCCCTGTGTTCGTGGGTGAGCACAAATGACTTCTCCTCCTCCCCCCTTAATTTGCTCTGTTCCGGTCTTCGCGCCGATGAAACTTGCTAGCTATAGGTGTCTTCAATCATCAGTATGTGTGACCAGTATGCGTCTCCCGTTCGAAAGGGCAGCATCTATAAATATGCATGTCTTTGCATATTTATAACCGCCATCCTTTCGAATTGTCCATCGTTATCCATGGACAGCCCGAGTATGTGTAGATTGGGTTCGTTTTTCCATATGCTCTGCTCCGGATCCGATGCGGAATTTCGTCAGTGCCTCCCTGTTGTTCTCCGGGTACACATCCTCTCTGCTTATTGCCGAGACGTGTATCAAGAGAACAGCGGGGAGGTGCTGCCGAAATTCTGCGTCGGATCCGGAGCAGAGCATGGGAAAACGAACCAAATCTACACATACTGGGGTGGGATTAGGACCTATCTTTACCTATTAGCGTGTAGGTTGCATGGACGTAATAAAAATGACAAACTTGATTAACTGATGAATATATATGCTGAAATATATATATATATTTCTTGTGTGTCCAGTAGCTAGGCAAGATGACTGATCGTGCATGGATGTACACCGGTCACACCAGTCAGAACGACATGACCAAAGAATGGTTTACAAATACCAAGGGGTTTGTGAGAGCCGCATTTGCAAATGGCCAGGAAAAAACATGGTGTCCCTGTCCCCGGTGCGACAACTTTAAAAGGCAGACAGAGGGTGAAATGGTTAAACACCTGCAGAAGTGGGGTTTCAGGCCTAATTATACGGTGTGGACTTTTCATGGTGAGTCTGCCCAACGTGCCAGAGCTGAGGTGGTTCGTCATCGCACCGACAAGCATGGTACCGGGATCGAAGACATGGTGCAAGACTTTGATGATGCTCGGGATTCAGACGATGAGATGGAGGAATCTGCAAAGGCATTCTATGAAATGTTGGAGTCTTCAAAACGTCCTCTCCACGAGCACACTGAGCTTTGTCAGCTGGATGCCATCGCGCAAGTAATGGCTCTGAAGGCTCAATTCAACCTGGGCAGAGAATGCTACGACGCGATGATGACAATATTTGGACGCTTTCTACCCAAAGGCCATGTACTGCCTCCAAACTTGTACCAGTCGGACAAAATTCTCCGTGTACTTAAGATGCCCTATGAGAAGATAGATGCCTGTGAGAGTGGATGTGCCTTATTTAGGCTTGAGTATGCGGACTTGAACTATTGTCCCATTTGCAAGTCTTCCAGGTATGTTGTCGTAGACAACGGTATGGGTGAGAAGATGCAGACAAAAATTCCTGTTAATGTTCTTCGCTATATGCCAATCATACCAAGACTTCAACGTCTTTTCATGGTCGAAGAGACGGCCAGACAGATGACATGGCATAAAGTGGGCAAAAGAACCGAACTAGATGCAGATGGGAAACAGATGTTGGTACACACTTCAGACACTTTTGCGTGGAAGCACTTCGATGCATTACATAACGATAAAGCGGCAGATCCAAGGCATCCTCGAGTCGCCATCAGCACGGATGGATTCAATGTGTTTGGTATGACGGCAACCCAATACTGTTGTTGGCCTGTATTTGTCATTCCACTCAATCTCCCCCCGGAGAGATTATGAAAAGAAAGAACATTTTCCTGACGTTGATAATTCCAGGGCCCAACTATCCGGGGAAGAATATGAATGTGTACATGCAGCCGCTTAAGGATGAATTGCAACAAGCTTGGGATAATGGGATCAAGACATACGACGCCGCTACCAAAAAAACCTTCAAAATGCATGTGTGGTACATGTACTCGACGCATGACTTGCCGGCGTATGCCCTATTCGTTGGCTGGTGTGTGCATGGAAGGTTCCCGTGCCCCACATGCAAGGCAGCTCTTGAGTTCCGTTGGCTGCAGGCGGGTCGCAAGTATTCTTGCTTCGACATGCATAGACAGTTCCTGGATCCACGCCATAAGTTCAGAAAAGACAAGAAGAATTTCATCAAAGGTAGAGTTGTCAAAAACTCTGCATCACCCGCGTTGACAGGCCAACAGATGTTGGATCAGTTAAACGCTCTCGAGCCGGATCCAAATCGTCCTGGGTATTTCAAAGGGTATAATACGGAACATGCATGGACTCACAAGTCATGCTTATGGGATCTGCCTTACTTCAAAGACCTCCTTTGCCCACACAACATCGACGTGATGCACACTGAAAAGAATATCGCCGAGGCCATTTTTGGTACATTGTTCAGCATAGAGGGGAAGTCAAAGGATAATCCTAAGGCTAGAATCGATCAGGAGGCTCTATGTGACAGACCGTTACAAAACATGCGACAAGCGAAAGGAAAGCAGAACTGGACAAAGCCAAAGGCATGGTTCAATCTTGGAAGGCCGGCTATGGGAGAAATGATCTTGTGGGTGAAAATGCAGTTGATGTTCCCCGATGGTTATGCACCGAATCTAAAGAGGGGAGCGAGTCTTGACAAACTGAAGATATTTGGTCTCAAGAGTCATGATTGGCACATATGACTTGAGCGGGTAATGCCGGTGATGCTGCGTGGCTTTATCCCTGAGGATGAATGGCTAGTATTGGCAGAGCTGAGCTATTTCTTCCGTTCTCTTTGTGCGAAAGAACTCTCGCCTGGCGTGCTAGATGAAATGGAAGAGTTGGCGTCGGAGTTGATATGCAAGTTAGAGAAGATCTTTCCAGCGGGCTTCTTTAATCCAATGCAGCATTTGATTTTGCATCTCGCGACCGAGGCAATATTGGGGTGGCCCGTGCAAAACCGTTGGTGCTTCGCAACTGAGAGGATGCAGAAGACGCTTCGAGCAAAATGTAAAAATAAACGTAGAATTGAAGCATTGATGGCCGAGGCATTCATTACTGAGGAGGCGGCAAACTTCGTGACAGCACACTACGAAGCCAAAAATCGTCATTTGCATAATCCGAAGCCTCGGTACAATGATGGCGACCCAAAAAAAAGTCGATCCAACCTCAGCCTATTCAAAGGGAAGCTCGCACCAGCCGCTGCTTCTAAAGCAAAAGCGTTGGATGTCGATGAATGGCGGACCATTTCGTTGTATATCCTCAACAACCTAACAGAAGTGCGGCCGTACATCGAGTAAGTTGTCGGTACATTATTGTTTCGCAACTTGTAATTCCTTAGAACTGCTCTTATTCCTGGATATTTGATATAGTCGATACGTCGCCAAATTCTCGGATGGAGTGGTCATCCAAAAGGATTCCGTCGAAGAGTATGAGCTCCTGGCGAAGCATGGAGTCGGCTATCCCGGTTTCATCTCTTGGTTCAAACAAACGGTAATTAATTACCATTAATGGACCATTTCATTTCTTCGTATTATTTGCGGCTAATGCAACAATCCTTTCGTATTAAACTTGTAGGCTAATTCAGAGTCTATGGACGCCGAGCTGAGACAAGTCGCTAATGGTTTTGACTATAAGGTCTGTTCATTTGACAGATACGACATCAACGGGTATCGCTTTCGTACCTTTGGCAAAGAGCTATCTATGCCCGACCTGAAGACTACAAATTGTTGTGTCTCTGCTATCGGCGAAGGAGGTACAGAGTACTATGGAAGAGTTGAAGCAATTTATGAACTTCTATTCTATGGTGAAAACCCACCGAACGTCGTAGTCTTCAAATGTCATTGGTTCCAGCCGAAGGAGACTAGAAGGACTCATGAACATATAGGGCTAGTCGAAATCAAACAAAGCACCCATTTAGATGTGCCCGATGTCTATATTACGGCTCAACAGGCGACCCAAGTTTTCTATCTACCGTGGGCCTGCCAAACTGATCCAAATCTGAAAGGTTAGGATGTCGTTTATGAAGTGCCGCCACATTTTAGACCACCTCCCCTCAATGAAGAGGATTATGAACCTCACATTAACCAAGACACATATGAAGGAGCATTCTTCCAAGAAACACGTATTTCCAAAAAAACGTTTCAAGAACCGCTCTACTTCACCCCCGAACATTGAAGTAGACAGCGACAATGAATCCGACTTAACCCCTGAGCCGGAACAGGAAGAGCCGGAAAAAGAAGAGGTTACTGATGCGGATGACCTGTCAATGCTTAACCGATTACATGAAGGAGGCCTTCCACACGTTGTTCCTGATAGTGATGATGATCATGCATTTATTGATGATAGTGATGATGATGATGCATTTATTGATCCCGGAGAATATATAGACGATCAAGATTATTATTAATTCATGTCAGGTAATCAACTTTTAGTTCATGTTAGGTATATGATGATACACTTAAATTATATACATTTTATTATTCATGTCGGTATTCAATTTTATGTTGTACTAATTTCGTTTACTATTTGTCATGGCAGTTGTTGAAAGATGGTGGGAAAGGGTCGAGAGCACTCCGCGGCTCCTTCGTCGGAGGGTGGTGGGATGGGTACTTCCATTCCTGCCGACTCTCTCCGAAGAGCGTTGCTCTCTAGTCTGCATACACCGGTGGCCGCTTCTTCGTCGACCCCCGTGAGAGGAGGTCGGGGGAAGAAGAGAGGTAGTAGAGGTGGGAGAGGAGGGAGAGGAGGCCGCGACAAAGGTAGGGTGGCTACTACGCCTTCCTCGCCGCCACCCCCAGCTGATTCACACGAGCACAGGACTGCTAGGGTGGACATGTCTGAGGACGAGGCTACGCGGACTCCGGTCCACGAGCCTCGGGTCGACGAGCCTTCGACCTACACGACTCCTGTCCCAGAGGCTTCGTCCCACGAGACTCCGGAGCAGAGTAGGGATGAGGGCACGTCCTGACAGACCCCATGGGATACCTGGCCGGAGGAGCCTAGTGGCCATGCTGATGGTGGCGGGGATCGTTTTTCTGATAGCGACGTGGAGCTGCCTGAGGATGCCACCGTCTACCAGCGTGGTATGACACGGCTCCCGCCCGTGCTGGCGACCCGCGAGCTGAGGTGGTTGATTAGGCCTGATGGGGAGAGGTAAGTGCATGTACTCTTTTTTAACCTTTTGCCTTCACGTTTTTTCAAATATCTAATGTGTTGGCTTTGTCATACTGCAGGGGTTGGCATCATCCCAAGGATGCCCGCAGGCCCAACAGCATCCTTGGTGTCCTTGCCAGGCAGAACTTCCCGGGGTTTGTCACGTTGCCCGGTGAGGGTCAGGTTCGAGAGTTAGGACTGACCTGGGAGCACTACTTGGCTGCACCGGCCCCGCCTGAGGAGAGGATCGACGGTGTTTTGTGCCACATGAGGGCGGAGATGGTGATCAGACGTTTTTGGGTAATTTCTACTTTACACAATTAAAAATCAACAATAGCTAGTTATTGTACTAATAAGTGTTGTGTCGTTTGATTGCAGACCTTCTACTGGTGTCAGGAGGGATTCGAGGAGGCCGCGGCAAAGGTTATCGATCAGCAATGCAGGCGCCTACTGCAAAACTTTCGGCACGAGGCTCGGGTGCAGGCTGTTCGAGACTACTATGCCTCGCGGCGTATTAGGAAGGAGAAGTCGACGTGCCGTGGAAAGAAGATGGAGAAGGAGCATTACATGAAGGTAATTACGTATTCTTAAGGCCTTGTACTTAGTTTCCTTCATTTGATTCCTACGCGTAGTGCTCAAATATCTCTTTATTAACTTAGGTGCCCCCAAGATGGTGTGCGGATATGATGGATTGTTGGGAGGCGTTGGTGGATGAGTGGTGCTCAGAACAATGGCTATCCGTCCAGAACAATGCCAAGGACCGGCGTAACAAAATGGTTGGTGTGCCACACCATCAAGGGAGCGCCAACTTAAATCAGTTTGGTCTGAACCGGGTATGTGGTTAGCTTCATGATTCATGCAATTCATTCTTGATTCTAGCTTGAGCCCTTTTTTAATACTTTGTTCCTCTCTCTCTCTTTTAGGCGCATCACAATAAAACGGAGGTGCCACAGATGTACGACCTCTATGCGATGGCCCATACTGCCTCGTACAAGAAGGTCAAGGCATTCTCTGAGTCTGACCTCGATGATCCCTTGAAGTTCAGCAACATCTCCTCCCACAACAAGCTCGTGAGGTACATAGATGAGGGGAAGGCGAAGAAAGGGGAGGACTTTAACCCGAGCCAGGAGCCTATTGATCCAGAGCTGGTGATGATAGCTGGCGGCGGGAGGCCCCATGGCTCGATTGCCATTGGAGATGGCCTTATACGTTGTCCTAGCAACCTCCGAGAGATCAAGGCACGCCAAACGAGCTCCTGTCCTGAGATAAGGCCTCGTCCACGGCCAGTCGAGCTCGCCATCGACGTTAGTTATACGGACTCAGATATCTTTCCTCATTACGTTGTGTGTGTGAACAAAGATGATTACAATGATAACGAGGAGTTGTGTTGCAGGCTGCTATTCTGAAAGAGAGAGAGGCAACACAGGCGCTTATGGCGGCGAAGGAGAAGGAGATGGAGGAGAGGACGGCAAGGTTGTTGGAGGAGGAGAGGGCACGGTCCGATGCGTCTTACCGAGCCATCTACGAGCTCTTCGTGGTAATATTCTTCTTCATATTTGTCAAATCTTGCATGTAATGTTCCTTTCATTAATAATGAATATCGTTGACTTGTGAAAACCAAATGTGCAGACTATGTGCGAGAAGACCGGCCAGGCCGCTCCGTCGATGCCAGTCAATACCACGGCTGCAACCGTGAGTTTCATTTCAATGCAATGATCTTTTCAGTGTCATCATGCTAACGAGACATTGCAAATCATCTTTGGTGCAGCTTAACTCCGGAGTCGCATCACACGACCCTTCTCCAGGGCAGCCTTCTCCAGGTGAAACCGGTCCGAGCAACCGCGGTGCCTCTCCTCCGTGATGACGAGGACGGTAAGCCCCAAACTTAGCTCGTTTTTCATCTTCTTAGCACTTAGACAAACTTAGCACTTAGACAAACTTAGCACTTAGACAAACTTAGCTCCTACCGAAATATTAGTGTTCTTCATCTTCTTCTTCTTATTCTAGTCTACTTCATCTAACTTTCGCCCGAATGACACAAATAAGCAATAAGAAGAAGAAAACAAGAGGAGAAAGATAGAGAGAAGAAAACAAGAGGACAAAGATAGAGAGGAGAAAGATAGAGAGAAGAAAACCGCTTCTTCATCTTCTTCTTCTTATTCTAGTCTACTTCATCTAACTTTCGTATTTCCCACTTTGCAGATTAGAGTCACTTCACGGAAGCTTGCATTGATGGAGTGCTTGTGATTTTGTATCGATGAACAATGTTAAACTTGCTACATATGTGAAACTTGTTACTATTGTAATATGGTGAACAATGTGACATTTGTTTTGGTATGTTTGTTGGATACTTGTGCTTGTGCTTGTTGTTGGATGATCATCACTAGGGTTATTGTGAAATATAGCATATTTTGCCTGTGAAAATTGGATATTAGAAAAAACAGAAAAAACTGGGGCAATATTGCCACTTTGCCGACGGCCACAGTCGGCATAGTTTCTTTGCCGTCCGGCACCGACGGCAAAGGCGACACGTGGCACCCACCTGTGCATCCTGGGAGTGCGCCTGATGCCATTTGGTACATTTGCCGTCCGGGGGCGGACGGCAAAGAAACTATGCCGACGGCCACGGTCGGCATAGCAGTGGCACTGCAGCAAAGGAATGTGGCGGGGGGGGGGGGGCGTACGGCAAAGAAGATATGCCGACGGCCACCGTTGGCAAAGGAGGGTGGCGGGGGGCGGACGGCAAAGAAGGTATGCCGACCGTGGCCGTCGGCAAAGGAGTGGCCGTCGGCAAAGGAGGGTAGGCAGACGGCATAGGGTGCAGACGGCAAAGGGGGAGTGGCAGACGGCAAAGGCTCCGTTAGCCACTAACGGGGCTAACTCAACTTTTGGCCGTCCAGTCGCTTTGCCGTCTGCTGCCTGACGGCAAAAACACTTTGCCGTCCGCTGTATAAAGGCAGACGGCAAAGCACTCCTTTACCGGAGTTCTCAGTGCCGGAAATTTTTCCGTCTGCTGCCCGACGGCAAAGGCTTTGCCGTCGGTGGTCCTGCCCTTTGCCGTCCGCTATGGCAGACGACAAATAACTGAATTCCAGTAGTGTATTGTCATAATAGTAAGGGAGATCATCCATGCTCATCTCATACTCCCTTCTTTCAGCGGCAAGTTTTCTTTGTGGCAAGAAAAAGTAATCAAAAGGGCTAAATTTAATAGGATAAGGATCCTTAAGATCAAGTACGGGAGGGATAGGTTCCTCCTTCGGCCCCCTATAGTGTATAATCAATTCATCATTGTAGGCTTTCCTTTGGTGGAAAGTCATAAGCCTATCTCTTAATATGAACTCTAATCCGTTATTTTGTATAGCAAAATTATCATTGAGTTCATAAATCTTATCAATCAAAACCTCGATAGGGACCCTTTTTCTCAAATTTTCATTATAAGCTACGTAATCCGGGGATTGCAATCTCATTATTTCTTCTTGATTAAAAAGGATCTCCTCTATCGGGGGACATCCACCATTAATTTTATAATGAGCAAAGATTTCACTAGCCTCTTTCATGATGAATCTAAACTCGTGGGCTAGAAATATAGTGGTGGCATGCTTAACAGAAGAATACTGAATATTAGAGAACTCAAGAAAAATCCTTTGTATGCAAGGATGCATATGAACAAATTGCCTCTCAAGTTCGATTATTAGAAGTGTTATGGCATCCACAAGACTATTAGTTTTATTGAGAATAGACCCTCCTAAGGTAGGTAGCGTACCAGCACAAGTAAAGAAATCTTGAATAATGCCTTTTCCAATAATATTACCGCTACCTATGCGGAATTTTTTTGTATGCATGACAGTAGGTTCTTCATGAGAGTCGTTTTTAGCAAAGTTGTCAAAATTTCTCTCAAGATTATTACTATCCTTTTCAATAAAAACCTCTCTAGATTCAGACATGGAGGCCATGAATAGATCTAGCACACAAGCAAGCAAAAAGCAAACGAAAAGACGAATGGAAGAAGGGCGAATAAAAAGGCAATTCTTTTTGGTTTTTCTGAAAATCGTTTTAGAAGTGGGGGAGAGGAAAACGAGAGGCAAATGGCAAATAATGTAAATGCAAGAGATGAGTTTGTGATGGGTACTTGGTAGGCTTGATGTAGATCTCCCCAGCAACGGCGCCAGAAATTGGCAAGTTGACGGGAGAGTTCTTGTCCTGACTTGCTATGTATCTCCCAGGCAACGGCGCCAGAAATCCTTCTTGCTACTTCTTGAGCTTGCGTTGGTTTTCCCTTGAAGAGGAAAGGGTGATGCAACAAAGTAGATAAGTATTTCCCTCAGTTGTTGAGAACCAAGGTATCAATCCAGTAGGAGATACAAGCAAGTCCCCAATCTTTGCACCTACACAAACAATCAAACTCTTGCACCCAACGCTAAAAGGGGTTGTCAATCCCTTCACGGTTATTTGCAAGGATGAGATCTGATAGAGATAGATATAAAGGATTACTAGAACGTAAAGTAAAACAAAAGTAAAAAATAATGCAGTGAGGTATTTTTGGAATTTTTGGTTTATAGATCTGAAAATATAATATGGAAAATAGACCCGGGGGCCATAGGTTTCACTAGAGGCTTCTCTCATGAAGGAAAATAATACGGTGGGTGAACAAATTACTGTCGAGCAATTGATAGAAAAGCGCATAGTTATGACGATATCCAAGGCAATGATTATGCATATAGGCATCACGTCCGTGTCAAGTAGACCGAAACAATTCTGCATCTACTACTATTACTCCACACATCGACCGACTCCTGCCTGCATCTAGAGTATTAAGTTCATGAAGAACAGAGTAACGCATTAGGTAAGATGACATGATGTAGAGGGATAAACTCAAGCAATATGATGAAAACCCGATCTTTTTATCCTCGATGGCAACAATACAAATACGTGCCTGGCTACTCCTACTTTGTTACTGGGTGAGGACACCGCAAGATTGAACCCAAAACTAAGCACTTCTCCCATTGCAAGAATTACCAATCTAGTTGGCCAAACCAAACCAATAACTCGAAGAGACTTGCAAAGATATGAAATCATGCATATAAGAATTCAGAGAAGATTCAAATAATATTCATAGATAAGCTAATCATAAACCCACAATTCATCGGATCTCGACAAACACACCGCAAAAGAGTATTACATCGGATAGATCTCCATGAAGATCATGAAGAACATGGTATTGAAGAACAAAGAGAGAGAAGAAGCCATCTAGCTACTAGCTATGGACCCGAAGGTCTGTGGTAAACTACTCACGCATCATCGAAGGGGCAATGGAGTTGATGTAGATGCCCTCCGTGATCGAATCCCCCTCCGGCAGATTACCGGAAAAGGCTCCAAGATTGGATCTCACGGGAACAGAGGCTTCCGGCGGCGGAAAAGTATTTTCGTGGCTCCTTTTGTTATCCAGGGAATATTTGGGAATTTATAGGCTGAAGAATAGGGATAGGAGGGCTGCCGTGGGGCCACAAGCCAGGGGGCGCCCCTTCCCTAGGGCGCGCCCTAGTGGCTTGTGACTCCACGGCAGGTCTCCTGCCTTCATCTCCAAGTCTGCTGGGTTTCTTCTGGTCCAAGAAAAATCATTCCGAAGATTTTATTCAGTTTGGACTCCGTTTAATATTCCTTATCTGCAATACTCAAAAACAAGGAAAAAACAGAAACTGGCACTAGGCTCTAGATTAATAGGTTAGTCCCAAAAATAATATAAAATAGCATATTAATGCATATAAAACATCCAAAACAGATAATATAATAGCATGGAACAATCAAAAATTATAGATACGTTGGAGACGTATCAACGGCCCCAGTGGCGATCGAGGCCCTGCCTTCTTTGGTCTCGTCCTGGCGATCCGGACGGCCCCAACGGTGGCGGGGCATGCACGGGATCGGGCCCTGCAGATGTAGAGTGCCGAAAGGGGATCTCCGCAAGCCGCCTCATTCGCAGGAAAGAAGAACCTCCCCAAGCTCTCCAAGCGCCATCAGCTCGCGGGATGCCACTGCTAAAACCTCGCGACGAGGAGGCCCGCCGCGGACGCATCAAGCTAAGCATTCTAACTGCAATCGAAGGGAGGCCTCAGTTAATAGTAACACAACGACCATAACGCATAACGAGGGTGCTAATAAGAGGGCGCAAGCGCCAAGGTTCATCATACACCCGAAAGGGTACCCCATGATTTTGATTACAGGCAGAAGAAAAGAAAAGAGGGCGAAGGGGCCCCCGTCCTGGGGGGCCGCCACTCCTGAGGCCCCGGCCTTGGTGCGCCGGCGCTCAGTCGGAGTCTTCCTCCTCCTTGATGGCGCCGTGGTGGCACGTTGGCATGGTCATTTCCCGGGCGGGGGAGCGGCGCCGCCGCGGCTGGCTTCCCCCCGAAGCCCGGGCGCGATGGCGTGGCGGGGCGGCATAGCTGTCGTCGCTCGGGCTCCCTGTCGGTGTCAAATCCGGCATATCTCGTAGTAGGGGTCCTAAGCTAAGCGTCTTGGAGCGATGGTAACATGGACACATGATTTTACCCAGGTTTGGGCTCTCTTAAAGAGATAATACCCTACGTCCTGCTTTTGATTGTATTGATATGGGGGATAGTACAGAGTACATGTATCTACCACGAGATTATGAGATGTAATATAATGATCTATTGACTAGCCTAGCCTCGGTTTATATATGCACCGTAGGCCTAGGGTTTAGAGGAGTCCTTGTCTTGTGCGCCAAGTCTTGTGGAATCCTCCTTGTATTCGGCATGGGCTGCCCGAAGTGGCCCATTAGCGAATCGCCCTGGGGGTCCTCGGCCCGACCCACTGGTCGGGAGATGACGTGGTGACTACCCCCTAGTCCAGGACACCGTCAGTAGCCCCCTGAACCGGTCTTCAAGTTGGGGACGCTCCTCGGTTCTTCCGAACAGTTCTTTGTCTTTGGTCGTCGGTCTTGAAAACTGGTTCAACAAATCTTCCCATGTCTGATCTTGAGGATCGCCGAGCTGAATCCGAAGAGTTCACACGTCGGGCATCCGAGGAGCCCCTTTAAGTTATTGGCGTTTATCAATGCCTTATTATTTTTTACGCCACACCTCGGGTTTGAAGGGTTTCCCGTGCGGCGGTGTCCTCTTGCGTCCGAGCTCCAACGCCGAACTGCATCTGAGGTGTCTTTTTATAGCCGAGCTCTAACGCCGGACTATGTCCGAGCTCCAATGCCGGACTGTATCCGAGGTATCTTTTTGCAGCCGAGCCCCAACGCCGGACTGTGTCCGAGCTCCAACGCCGTACTGTGTTCGAGCTCCAATGCCGAACTGTGTTCGAGCTCCAACGCCAAACTGTATCCGAGGTGTCATAGATTACCTCGGTTTTGAAAAAGTTGAAGGACTTCATCCGAGCTTAAATGTCGGAATAGTCTTTTATGGAGCCAGCCATTCACATCCGAGCTTTATGCCGGACTTCTTCTAAGGCGTCTCCGATCTTGAGCTTTATGCCGGACTGCTTTTTGGTGCCAATACGAAATTGGTCTTAAAACTTGCGTAAAAAACTTTACGTCTAGATTGAATCAAGTTTTTTTGTGCCAATACGAAATTGGTCTTAAAATTGTGCTTTCGTCGTGCTTTGACATGACACATCCGATCTCTAGACTTCAAGTGGGTCAGCCTTCGGCTTCAACCTCCCTATCCCGAAGGTGGAGTGTTTCTCAGGCCAGTTTAGCGAACTAAACGTGAGCGGCTTTAGAGAGAAACCAGGCTACCCGGCTATTGATCATACACTTGAGTCGAGAAAGGAGTGGTAGAAAAAGACTGTGCAATGACTAAGAAGAAAACATCTATTATAAAACGGCTCATATTAATTTAAGAGCCCCCAAGTGACTTGGGTAAAAGAATTTTATGTATAATGATTGTATGTACCGAAGTACTTATATAATATCTGTGTTCGCCCGAACTTTGAACGCGTCTTAACCGACCGTCGGCTTCTCCCTCTTCGGCCAAGGGCCGAAAAGTGTTATCTACTCCGCCTACCGAAAATATCGGCGGTGTTTCGGATAACCAGGCAATCAGGCCATGAGGCTGTAACAGACAAAGCGCGCCCAGGGAACTTATGCTATATTACTTATGTAACGTAAGAAGCATCTTCAAAGAAAATAGTGCCCCCAACGGTACCTTTCTTTGGTCGCTCATGATTACTATGAGACTTGTGCAATAGATTTGTGTACGCGTGAGTTCCGTCGTGTGCCGACCATAGTTGAAAACAATAAGAGCGCTAGCTTTCAGCTTCACCCGTCTGAGGTACGAGTTTGGATGACCCGATCGTAACAATCGCAGAGGTGCTCCCTTTACTCCCTAGCCGAACAATCGGGAACGTAGGGGTAAGCACAGGAGCCAGGCAACCCAGCTTTGCAGAACACTTAAGTAACCATGATGCATATTTTGGCATAATACACGAGCAAGGAAAGAAGCTGTACGATAATAATCACATGCAGAGAGAAAAGGTTTCATAAAGGAAGCCCCCAAGTAAACGGGGTATCTGAACTTGTTTGTAACAAACAAAGTTTTGACAAAGAAAGTTTTACGCAAACAACTTTTTGTCAAAAAAGTATAGTGCTTGGTCGGACCGAACAAAAAGTAAAATTCTAAAGAGAACTGAGCACGAAAACGACTTAGATGGTTAATGTGCTCGGTGCGGTCCGGGGTTGTGGCGGGACAAAGACGTAGTCCTCGGCCTGGCCGACGTCCCAGCCCCCAAGCCGAGGTAACCGAGCGAAGAGCTCGGATCGAGAAGTGGTAACGCAGCACGGTTGCTGCGGCGACGCAAAGCCCCCGGTCCAGCCGAGGAGACAGAGTATTCGGCAGCATGACGGCGAAGCCCCCAGTTATCATGGGAAAAGGAAGTGTTTTTAGCAAACAAACTTTTTTATTTAACACAAATATAATGCTCGGTAGAACTGAACAAAAATTTAGAAATTTGAGCATTAAAGCGACTTAGCTGGTTAATGTGCTCGGTGTTGACGACGCAGGCCGAGCTTATAGAGGGTCAAGGTCCCAGCCCTCAAGCCGGTCCCGAGGTGACCGAACGAGGACTCCAGCACTCCGAAGTAGTGTCACGGCTTGGCCGATGTGGCGAGGCGAAGCCCCTGGTCTAGCCGAGGTGGTGGAGTAGGTCGGCAAGGTGATGCCGGGGTGACCGCATGACGGCAGTCGAAGTCGATTTCCTGCACTCATAAAATAGTGCAAGCCAGAAGTAATAACAAAGAAAGATAATAATATATTTAAAAAAAATTCTTCTACTTAGTTAATTTAAGTGAAGCAAATAAGCAAAGGAATATGGCCTGGGCGCCGAGGTGCCTGAACGAAGAGTTCGGCTTGACGAAGTGGCGACGCTGCACGGTCGACGTGGCGAGATGAAGTCCTCGGTCCAGTTAACATGGCGAAGCTGTGATCGGCGGACGCCGAAGTCTCATGCAGGACGGTTTGTGACGCCGAAGTCTCATGCCAACCGAGGTGTTGAAGCAGGTCGGCTGGTGACGCCGAAGTCCCCGGAGCAGGTTGATGAAGGGATGCCAAAGCCCCGGTCTAGCCGAAGTGACGGAGCAGGTCGGCTGGTGACGCCGAAGTATTAGGCCAGCCGAGGTGTTGAAGCAGGTAGGCTGGTGATGTCGAAGTCTCAGGCCAGCCGAGGTGTCGAAGCAGGTCGGCTGGTGACGCCGAAGTCTCACGCCAGCCGAGGTGTGTCGGCTGGTGACGCCGAAGTCTCATGCCAGCCGAGGTGTCGAAGCTGGTCGGCTGGTGACGCCGAAGTCTCATGCCAGCCGAGGTGTCGAAGCTGGTCGGCTGGGGACACAGAAGTCTCCGGAGCGGGTTGATGAGGAGATGACGAAGCCCCCAGTCTAGCCGAGGTGTCGGGGCAGATCGGTAAGGTGACGCTAGAGCCCCATACCAGCCGACGTGTCAAAGCAGGTCGGCGTGGTGGACGTCAGCTTGAAAAAGTAATGGCGCGGCGATGCCGACGCAGGTCAGAATTTGTGACGAGGTCAATGCTGGCTTGATGAAGCAACGGAGCGCCCGACCCGTACAACCCGCGGATGACGAGGTTCGCTTGATGATTATTCGGCCCTCGCGATGCCAAACTCTTGGTCGGATGACCGAGATGATGAGAAAATTTCCTTCAAAGAGGACGTCTGACAACCCGTTCATGAAAAAGATGAACTCGGGTCGGATTCGTTTTCGCGCAGAAAATAGATCCAAAATTCATTGTACTAATCGGATGTTTCCCGGAGTTTGGACGGTCGGATTGAGCTGAAATTTCGAGGGGTGATCGGCATGGGAATTCCGCAGCCGATGAACGGTGGGATCTTCCAAAAGATGTCAGAGCTGGAAGCTGGACACCTCGCCCTAAACTCATCCCGATTCCCATCCAGATTCGACAGGGCTCCGGTATTTCGTAGATCGTCGTAGATTCCTCCATCGGAATACGACGAAATTTTACGGGGTCATTAGAGACTCAATTCCGCACAGTTCCTCCAAAGCACTCGTCAAGGCGATGCTCGAGGAAGCGGGGACGACGAACACGAGTCGCTGTCCAGAAAAACTACACGGTTGCTCGAGGACGATGTCAACATCGAGCCCTCGAGCTCCATGGATGATTTCTCGTGATCTTGATAGAGATCGGGGATGATGACGATGAAAGTATCCTTCCGATCTTGACGATCTGGCACGGAGCACAGTCCTCGGTCCAGCCGAGGTGACCAATCGAGCCAGCGACGAAGATGCCGACATCGACAACAAAGCTCGGTTCCAACGCGTAGATCGCGCCGGAGACGATCTAAATTCTCATCGCACCGCGGTGACTGCCAGCAGGCTCTCAATGAAAGCACCAATGTCGGTGTCAAATCCGGCATATCTCGTAGTAGGGGTCCTAAGCTAGGCGTCTTGGAGCGATGGTAACATGGACACAGGATTTTACCCAAGTTCGGGCTCTCTTAAAGAGATAATACCCTACGTCCTGCTTTTGATTGTATTGATATGGGGGATAGTACAGAGAACATGTATCTACCATGAGATTATGAGATGTAATATAATGATATATTGACTAGCCTGGCCTCGGTTTATATATGCACCGTAGGCCTAGGGTTTAGAGGAGTCCTTGTCTTGTGCGCCAAGTCTTGTGGAATCCTCCTTGTATTCGGCATGGGCTGCCCGAAGTGGCCCATTAGCGAATCGCCCTGGGGGTCCTCGGCCCGACCCACTGGTCGGGAGATGACATGGTGAGTACCCCCTAGTCCAGGACACCATCACTCCCCTCGGAGGATGTATCGCTGCAGCTGGAGACATGGCGGCCGTCGCCAAGGGCAAGCTCATCTCCAAGATCGCCGCTGCCGCCACCCATCGGGCAGCACTCCAAACGCCTCCCATCCTCACCGAAGATCTTGATGAACAGCGCTGCGGCGCCGTCGTGCTTGAAGTGGAGCGTGGGCCTCCCCTTCAGGTCGTGAGCGTTGGCGAAGGTCTGCCACCCGCAGCCCAAGAAGGCGTTGCCCGCAGGGGTGACCTCGACCTCCACCCATAACGTGCCGCTGCAGCACCCGTCGGCCTGCAGCCATAGGCCCGAGGGCGTGCGAGCCGGCAACGCCTGTGCGAAGGCGCGTGGGAGGTGCAACCAGGAGCTCGCCGCCCGCTCCACCGGCACTAGGAACTTGCCCGCGTCGGCCGTGCGGGCTTGCGGACGCGGTGGACGAGCACCGACTGCAAGTCTCTCCCCCCTGCCACGGCCACTGTGACTGCCGCCTCCAACTGCGCCGGCGGAAGCGCCAGGGCTCCCGGAAAGGTGCCCGCACCCACGGGGTTCCGCCGAGGGCATCCCGGCATACTTGCGGGGGCGACCCCTACCCCTCTTGGGAGGTTGCTGGCCCGGCGTCCTCTGGCTGGCTTTCCCCTTCTCGGCGGCGGAGAACCTCCTCACCGGCGTCATGGTGGAGTAGATGGAAGACAAAGGCGGGGGAGCAAGAAGAAGGAATGGGCTGGGGGCTCAGTCCCCCCGCCCTTTTATAGCTGGATGGAGGCCAACCGGCGTCTTCCCAGCCCCGGGCATTGATGGCCCGCAACGTGCGATGGTTGAAGGCCAGCTTAAGCGGTTGCCGGGGCGACGTGGGAAGTGGGGTCGGCATGCACCTCGAGCGGCGCGTGCCAAGCTCGTTCGGCGTGCTGTCCTGCCTCACGTCGCTTCGTCTGCCCCCATCGGGTCACATCTGCGTGGCCCGAGGAGAGAGAGGACTCAAGGGGTCAGCATCATTCAAAGAGAGGCAATGATGGCCAAGGAGGCGCGCAAGCCAGGCGTCAACTCGGCTCAAGGCGGTTCCCGATGTCCTCGGGGAGCCGAGACGCCCACGTCTCGTGGTGCGCCACGCGTCGAGTCGGACCTGCAGGCGATTGGGGCCCACGTCGCTCCGGCCCATCCACCGTGGCTTCGCCCCAACGCTAACTCGAGCGCGCCCCGGGCCCGGGGGCTACTGTCGGCGTTCTGGATACCAGGGTACCCAGACTTGCCTGCCTGCGGTCCCAGGCGTGGCCCACCTCAACGACCAATTATGGCCCGGCGCGGCCTCTCTCGATACAAGGCCCTCGCGAGACCCCGCTCTCGCGAGGGAAGCAGCGCCAAGACCCGCAGGGATGTAGGCCTCCCCAGGCCCCCTCCTGAGCGGCGGAGACTCCTATGCAACACATAACCTCAGGAGGCCGAGGGTGACGCCAGCCAGGCCAGGCAGGCGCCAGCATGCCAGAGGGGACAGTTTCCCCTTTGGTGCAAAGGAGGCAGGGACGCACGCGGGTTCCCAAGGAGCCCCGCCAAAGGTTTCCATTCCGGTGCAACAAGACCGGGTCAGCGAGCGCGGCAGGACGGATGTCACCAGCGAGCCCACCACCGCGTCACCACCACCAACTTTGCAGGCAAAGACCGCCTTTCGTCAGGATAAGATGTACCTTCTGTCCCCTTTCAAAATTGGCCGTTGTGGGATCCCTTCCCGCCATTGCGATAAGGGAAGAGGACCCGGGCTGCTATAAGTAGAGGCTAGGTAGCTCGGTAGAGGGAGAGCGCAACCACCCCGCAAACACACGGCTGTACTAGTTCATCCACAAACCTCCTTGCGAGGCAATCCACCAAAAGGCAGGAGTTGGGTTTTACGCTTAGCAGCGGCCCGAACCTAGGTAAACTCTCGGGTGCCATCGTCTTCCTCGCCATCGAGCAGGGTATTGAGTTGTGAGCTTGGAGGGGGCGAAGCTGTTGGGGAATCTTCGCACATGCCCCTGGGTTCGAATTCCTTAGGGTTTTGCGGAGCCCGAAATCCGACAATGTGGACTGGTAGGGCAACAATTTGTTGCTCTTGCTTGACCACCTTCTTCTTCTCAAGGCAGTGAAGGTGTAGAAGTGAAGGGAAATCCTGGCGGGACTTGTGGAATTCTTCGGTAAGGTAACGCAGAAGGTAATATACCGTGTTGGCAAAATGGATCCGGAACTTGAGGGTTCAGTCCTTGTCTCCTAGGGAAATCATTGCTTGAGGAGGGGCTCCTAATCCAGTCTTGATGGGTAGGTACCGGGTAGCTTGTTCTTCCTTCTCCGGGAGGAGGTCTCGAAGATGGAGGAGGGCTTCGTAGGCCGCCTGCTGAAGGGCCATCTCTCTTGTTGGCATGGGTGGTCCAACAAAGAACCAACTCTGGGGTGAGGTCTTGGCAGGTACAACCACCTTGGCGTAGAACTTAGTTCTGAACTTGCCATTGTACAGTTCATGCAGGGTGTACATCGGCACCGAAGGATAGTGGCATTGTTGGAGGCAGTATCTTAGGAGTGGTGGAAAACTGGTAATGAGGAGTCTCAAGGGGGCAAGGGCCGTCTACAAGATGGTCAGAGAAAGGTTAATATGACAAGAGAGGATAAGGTGAGTATGAAAGGTTTATAGGCTGCTAAATAAGAAGGGGAAGGAAGTATAATAGGTTTTGTAAGTGATTTGGAGGGTCTGGAAACTAGTTCCTATCCTAACTAAGGTCCATGCTAACTAAGGCTTCCTACAGTCAGGATGGCTCCGATACTAGCTCTGTGGGGACCCTGACTCATAAGTCGAAGTCACTGGATGCACATGTACAGTGATCCCACGATCAATGCTCACTGAACGCATATAAACTGAATAACAAGAGTCTTACATCCATTACATACCATCTTACATAAAGTATGGCCATTAAGGTCAAGCCTTCATAGATAGGGCCATGAAGGTCAAATAATCAAATAAACACTCGCAACGGAAATCTTCAATGATAACGTGGACCCATGCCATCTGCCTTAACCCAACATGCATTCTGACTGGGAAGCGTCCTAATTCGCATGTTCGTCGCCAAGTAAGTCTTCACCAATTTCCTGTTCTTCCATGCTTGGCCAATTAAATAACAAGGGACAAGCCAATGAGTACTTTTCAATGTACTCACAAGCAACCCATGTTTGGAACAAGGCAAACAATGCATGGTATAACACTAAGCAGGTAGTTTTGCTGACAGCTAGTTTTGAGTGCAATGTCATGTCCTAACATTTGTTAATCATGCATCATGGGCTTACAAATATCAATATAAGCAGAGTTGGAACAACTCAAGTTCAATCACCTCATCAATTCATCTAACTCAACTCCAGTATTTCTTTCTCAACACACCAAGTTTTAGAAAACTCTGGACATAGTTCAAGCAGGACCACCCAACTGTCCCTGACCGTGGACATGACTATTCGAATAGTTTGACACTCTGCAGAGGTTGCACACTTTACACACAAGACTTGAAGAACTTCTGTGTCATCCATGACTCGCGGTATATTACATACCCGAGGTAAGCACCCGAGCAATATCTTTCCCTTGACAACACAAAACAAAGAGTCCACTCATTGGTACACATCCCTCATGATGTACATCGTCACATCATACCATCCATGAGGGAACACAACGGTGTGCCCGGTGTTTGTAAAGACAGCCATAGTCGACCATTGAGGCACCAGCCCGTATCGAGAGAGTGGCTTGGCTCCCTCGCCACTAGTAATGCGGGCTCTCTGCTAGCATCGACCAATGTAATCAACAGAGCCCCTTCCCATAAAAGGTTAGTGTGGTCGTACATGTGTGGTTGGGACAATCAACATATCTTAAATCTAATCCATTTTCGAAAACACACAGACACAACTTGCCTCAGTACACCACTTCTTTATCAAGTGGTTACCTAGCTCAACATCTCACTCGGGCATTAGTGGCACCTGATGGGGTTTTCAAAAAGTCTTTGGTAAAATATTTGTTTCCCATCTCAATGCATATCCCCGTCCCTCTTGCGTAGCAATTACTAGCACCTAACTACTTCCCGCCCTCATGACTCCCAACGGAACATAGAGTCATGCACAATGCAAGTATCAACGAGGAGTGCAATGGAGACCAACCTAGCGAGGTTGTCACCACATCATCATGCCTTTCAATGCAAGAAAATAAAGTGCTATAATGACATGCATAAAAGGGTTTCATCGACATGGTCAAAGGGCTGCTTGCCTGGCTCAGCAAAGTCTTCAGGGACTTCGAAAGCTGTTGGTCCTTCTCCAAATACTCCGTCTACTTCGTCAACTAACATTGGAAACAACCATAATAAGTAACACAACAAGGTAGAAAATAAAAGTGTTCTGAAATAGGAATTTCATTTTTCTAGGACACCTATGGTTATATGAGAAATAACCAAGGTAGTCCTACTGGATTTGAAGCACTAGGGATTTTATTAGGAAGGAGTCAAAAGGGAATGAGGATCTGCAGGGAACCCCCAGATTGCTTTTTATGAAAATGAGTGAACACACTCATTAATTCAAGCATGATTTAAGAAATAGGAGGCAGTTGGTTTTACTGGATGTGGACATCATATGATCACTTTAGGAATTTCCCAAGTTGAATCATATATGAAGCAATTGGCTATTTCATAGACCCAGCAGAATCTACACCTAGGAAACATGTTCACCATTTTTAGTTAAACACGACATGGCAACCAGAGCATAGAGAAATTGGAATTAATCCATTTGGATCTAGCATGAGTTTCCTACGGATTTTCAAAGTGGGTCCTCCATAGTTCAAATTTGAATTTAAATTTGAGTAGTACAGAAAAGTGTGGTGGAAAATATGAAAGTTGTGCCAAATAATAGGTGGGATTTTTAGAAGAATTTAGGAGGTGGAATCACTTCATTTGGATAAATATTTAATCTTGTGGAATTTTCCAAAGTTCTCGATAATTGGAAAAATAAAAAGGCCATTATTCACTATGGGCCGAGACTGACACCAGCCAAGCCGGCCAAGGGAGAGACGACCCAGGAGCGAGGCGTTGCGCGCGCGGCCAGGGCGTTTGAAGCTGACCGGTGGGGCAGGCCGGCCAGTGAGAGGGAGGAGCAAGGTGAGGATAACATGTGGGGGCCACCTGTCATCTTCAACCTTGGGACAAAGGGAATGGCGGCCTCACTGGCGGCGATATGGTGCACGGCATGAGGACATGGGGGCACAAGCGAGTTCGTGGGAATGGTGCGCGTCTCTGAGGGGGGAGTCGATCGCCGGAGTTGACAGAAATGCCAGCGACGTCATACCCGAGCGGCGGAGGAAGAAGGTGAGGTCGGAGAGCTCGACCCCATCTGCAATGCACCAAATTGGCGGTGGGATTAGCTCCACGGAGTGCAGAGGGACCCGGAGAAGGAAGTGAGAGGGGAAGCGGAGCTCTGTACCGTCCGGTCGGGGGTGACCCGAGGCGACCGAGATCCTGCTCGAACTTGAGCGGTCGAGCATCAAAACGAAGGGGGCGCCGTGTAGGGGTGAAATTGAGTGCGAGAGGGGTCGTAGGAGGAAGAAATGAGGCTCGGGGATGGGTATTTATAACCCTGCGCCGGTGCACCGTAGGCATGGCGCACGACAAGCTCGGGGAGCTCAAAACCCGGGGTGTGGGGATCGACTCGCGGCTCTCATTGGCACGCGTGATCATGGCAAACCCGTGGGCATCCGAGGCAAGTGATAAAATGGCTCGGGTGAGGCAGGTGAGGTGCGGAGCTCGGGTGCGCATCACATGTTCAACCGCGGGCCGATGGTTCGGATTGGGAGAGAGGAGGGGGAATGCGCCTTGGGGAGATGGCTCGGGCAACAAGAGGTTTGGCCCCGCCCCACTTGCGTGTCATGCGGGACCAAGAGGACCAGAGGGCTCACGCGTGGGAGCCTGGCCACGGGCCATGGCGGGCGGTAGAGAGAGGCAAAGGAGGGGGCAATCAAGCGTTATGTGCAGACGTCGGGAGAACCCCGTGGCGTGCTCACCTGGCTTGAGGTGGCCGGGGCACGGGGATGGGCGCCGCTACAGTGTCGGAGCGTACTGTAGCATGCTCCAGAGCGCATTTTTGGCCGACATGGCATAAAAATAAAGGTGGTGAGCATGGCGACTTGTGTCTAGCAACTCGGGGAAGAAGCAAACATTGCAAAAATGGCCTTGGATGCCTTAGGAGGGTACTAGAGAGGAGGGGGAGTGAGAGGGAGAGATTAAAGTTTTTTTCCAGAGAGGGGGAATGTGGTTTTCACCCACCAATAATTGAGCTGTGGCCATGAAACTTTTACTGTAGGTAGAATAGGTCCAAGACATGATGTGGTAAAATTTTGGGGTCAAGGGGAATAATGGAAGAGGTGAAACCAGTAGCTTTTGAAAATCACCAGAAGGTGTTTGTTGCTGGTTTGGGCTAGGTAAGTTCGTATCCTAACCATGAGATTTAATAGATAGATAAATAGGATTAAATGGCCTTGCTCACAAATTTTTACTCATTTGGAGAAAGTGGCCAATGTAGCTTTTGCAAACCCTAGAAATGGGCAGAAATGGACTTGCTTAGATATAGCTAAGAAACACTTCTCTCCTTGATGCACCACTTGGTTTAGATTCATAATTAGAGCATTTGAGCATGTCCACAAAGTTTGAGATCTAATGGTGACAGTTGGCAATGCAAAGTTGATCAAATTTGAATCTGGACAGAGAGGGTTGTGGGATACTTTTGTGAGCCAAAACTATTTGGATTGTTATGAAACTTTGCAAGATCATCAAATGAGGCATATGTGACTTACTAGAATTTTCCTGGATTTATTTGACTATTTCTTATAGAAATATTTCAAATACTTGAAATATCCAAAAAGGGTTTTGGAGGGTTTTGTCCAATATTTTGAACATGGCCATGTGTTGAAACTCATGCATATGGAAAATATATGTCCACTGAGTCTCCCTAAATTTTCTCAAATAGTTTTGAAACGTTAATATATTTTTCCCTATTAAAGACCATTTCTGGTCTCAGAAAAAGGTATTTAAATAAAATATAAAAATAACTTTTAAAATAATATTTTTTTGGGTTTGGTAAGTCTTATAGATAATAGGTTCCAAATAAAATCTTTGGTATGAAATATGTACCCTAATTTGAGGAATTATAGTTCAAACCTTAATTCAGGGGTTTTTGAAAACCTAAATTGAAAAATGCTTTTTAGCCAAAATATTTTTATAACCTATGCACATGGCATGATCATTGGGCAAAATTTTGGATCAAGGATATGAGTTTTTAGAGTAGGAGGATTTTTGTGAATTAAGAGCACACTCAAGCAAGCAAACAAACAACAATCAAATCAAGCATCATATGCACACAAAAAGTTTTCGTTGGTCCAAAATTTTGAGCTTTATTAACTTAGTAATGTGATGCAAAACACAGGGTGTGACACCAAAGTAGTGGGTACATCATTATCTAGTTTTGACCTCTTCAAACCCACTTTTGTCATTTTTAGCATCAAGATCATTACCGTCCGAACAATTGGGATGCCTTCTAATTAACGTTGACTTATCTCCAGTCCCTTTTTCATAAAGTTCTATGTTACTAAATAGAAAATAAATAGGTGACACACCAATCATTTTAATATCTTCATCATTATTATGATAAAAAGCGGGTGCGAATGCTTTATCTAGAAACTCTTGTTTAGCTCTTAACCTTTTGATTCTTTCTCAAATTTCATCGATGGTGGCTTGGATACACTTTAGAGATTCAGTTATTACATCATTTTCATGTGGCAAAATTTCAATTTTGAGTGTTTCCACATCATGAGCTATTCTATCCATGTTTCTAGACATATCATCAACTCTTTGCAGTTTTTCTTCCACCATGCCATTAAAAATCTTATGAGAACTAATAAATTCTTTAATGTTCTTCTCATGTTCAGTAGGTATCCTATTATTATTATTATTATTATTATTATTATTATTATTATTATTATTATTATTATATGAGTTACCTTAGGAATTACCATAGTTATTAGAGGGATTACTGGATATGGTCTAGGATTAAAATTCCCTCTATAAGCATTGTTATTGAAATTATTTCTAGCGACAAAATTCACATCAATAGCATCACTATTTTTCTCAATCAAATTAGATAATGGGATATCATTGGGATCAACATGAGCATTTTTACTTAACGCATTTTCATAAGAGCATCCATTTTATCACTCAAAGTAGAGACTTCTTCAACTGTGTTTACCTTCTTACCAGTTAGAGCTCATTCGGTGTGCCACTGAGAATAATTTTTTATCATATTGTCAAGAAGCTTAGTGGCTTATCCTAATGTATTACCCATGAAAGTGCCACCTGCAGGAGAGAGTAGAAAATTTCTCGAACAAAGTTTAGCCCCGCATATTTTTTTTTGTGTTATCATTCATAAGCATAATCCATAAGTGGGAAAATTCTTAATCATTAATTTCATTCTCTCGCAAGATTGTGCAACATATTTTTGCTCATGTTGTTTAAAGTTCATGATTTGATTTCTAATAGATAAAATCTTGGAAGGAGGAAAATACTTAGCAATGAAAGCATTTTTACATTTATCCCATGAATCAATACTATTGCGAGGTAAGGAGAAAAACCAAGTTTTAGCACGGTCTCTTAGTGAGAAAGGAAATAATTTCAACTTAAATATCATTATCCACATCTTTTTTTTATATCACATAATTCAACGAAGGTATTTAGATGGGATGCAACATCTTCATTAGGATTTCCAGCAAATTGTTCTTTCATAATAAGATTTAGCAATGCAACATTAATATCATATGACTCCGCACTAATGGAGAGAGGAGAAATTAGAGTACTAATAAAATCATTGTTATTAGTATTCGAGAAGTCACATAGCTTAGTGTTTTATTGAGACATGGTGATAATTCAAGCAAGTTAGTAGCACAAAATACTTTTGGTCTTTTTGATTTTTATATAACAGAAAATAAAAGCAACTAAAACATAGAACAAGTAAATGATAATGTGTATGTTGTAAACTTGAGTTGTTTGATGATACCTCCCCAGCAACGGTGCCGGAAATCCATTCCCTCACTTGAGAACTAAGGTTTATCAAACCAATAGGAGATTCACGCAAACAACCATCAACAATACCTACACACACAAGAGCAAATACTTGCACCCAACGCGGGCAAGAGAGTTTTCAATCCCCTTGTACTCGTTCATTGCAAGGATGCAATCCGATAGTCGTAGATAGATAAATTACAAGGTAAAATAAAAAAATTGCAGCAAGGTATCTAGGGTTTTAGTAAATATGTTGGATAGACCAAGGGGCATAGTTTTCACTAGAGGCATCTCTCTCAAGAACATAGCATACGGTGGGTAAACAAATTACTGTTGGTAATTGATAGAAAAGGGCATAGTTATGATGCTATTCATGGCATGATCATGTATATAGGTATTACGTCCGTGACAAGTAGACCATATCATGCCTACATCTACTACTTCTGGCCTCCTCCCGAAGCTTCGCGAGTCCCTTCAGGTCCAGAAAAATCACAGTAAAGTTTCGTTACGTTTGGACTTCGTTTGGTATTGTTTTTCTACAAAACAAAATCATAGGAAAAAATAGGAACTCTCACTTGGCACTAGGTTAGTAGGTTAGTTCCCAAAATATGAAATTGCATATAAAGCTTAAAAAATTATAATATAATAGCATGAAACAATAAAAAAATATAGATACGTTGGATATGTATCACAACTCAATTGTTATCGATCAATGCTTCGAGAGGCTTTCCAGGGATGCTAGGAAGCATAGATTATATGCACTATGAGTGGGAGAAGTGTTCATTTACTTGAGGGGAAATATAGGGGACATGTTGATGGTTGCATGGTCACAAATGAAGTTGTGGCATCACAAGATCTCTGGATTTTGCACTCTTTTTTTGGAATGGCAGGTTCTCGCAATGACATCAATGTGCTTCGACGCTCTTCGGTGTTCCCAAGGCTTTTGCAAGGCAATTTCCCATAGATCAACTATGATACCAGTGGCCACCAATATTATAAGGGATACTACCTAGCTGATGGTGTATATCCTTGGTGGTCTACATTTGTGAAGACAATCTCCAAGCCCCAAGGAGAGAAGAGGGCTAGGTTTGTCAAAGAATAGGTGAGTGCTAGTAAGAATGTGGAATGTGCTTTTGGTGTGCTCCAATCTCAATGGGCTATTGTTTGGCACCCTGCTTGAACATGAAGCACTAGCATTATGTGGGAGGTGATGACTGCTTGTGTGATCATGCACAACATGATCATAGAGGATGAGCGTGATGACAACCCTATGACCAAGGGTGGGGTTACCAGGGTGAGTTGGTTGAGCCCGAGGGTGGAGCGGTAATGTTTGCAGAGTTCATCCAATTTCATCATGAAATGCATGGCCGAGCAACTCACATTCAACTTCAAGATAATTTGGTTGTGCATATGTTAACTCATATAGGAAATCAATAGTTGTATCTGCTCTTTTTCTTTCAATTTATTTGCTATAATTTTAAATTTATGTGGGTGTGATTTTTGTTTATTTGGTTGTAAGCTATTTGACTTATTTATGTAATAATATGCAATGATTCATTCATTTATTTTTTTGTGTAAATGTCGCGACCTGGTCCCATGATAGGGCCCCGAATCTCTTCGCTTACAGTGTCAGTCCCTCGATCAATAGCTGCCATGCACAGTCGACGATGAAATACCAAGAATACATCACGTGTCATAGTATTTACATTGAAGATCCAGTGTAATTACAATACACACCTGCTTAGCTCATGTCTAGCTTCAAGTAATCATGTAGCAGAATAAACATCTATTCTTGTGGCGTCCACCGACTCACAGACGGGAGTTGAGTATAGCTTCGTAACCCCACTTCATAACCTTCCCATGAATAAAGTAACCTACAACATGATAGTATGCAGCCACAAGGGTCAACACATAGAATGAATTGGCAAGCTTCACCAGGATTTGGCTTGTGGAACTTAAATATGCAAGTGGTGTGACTAGTTTTTCCTTTGCGCAAAAATAGATTTTCCCTATCTCAATGGATGGTCTAATCTAGCAGTAGCAAGACACTTCCGGTACGCCCGGTTGTAGTCCAAGTCACCTCGGTAAACCCCAGTCGCAACCCAAGCAGTTTGAGCACGTGGACTGCCCGGTACACCCGGAGTCATCCCAAGCCTCTCCACAAACCCTGGTCAACCCCAGACCTCTGAGATCAGCGTCGATACTCCCCATTGGTTGAACCCATTGTTTTTAGATGGAGGAGGTGAATGAGATCAATCTGACAATTCTCGGATGAGTTGCTCAAAGTTGTCCGTAATCGGGGACACCCCTAATCATGATCAGTTTTTACACTCTGCAGAGGTTTGTCTACTTTACCCGTGATTCCCAATCATACCCCTTCTGCTACTAAACTTCAGATGTGAAGTAGCTAGGTAGATCAAGACAAGAGTTTTGGGAAGTAGTCACCCTCTCCGAAAAGACAGACCTAGTCCATCCTACATGCAAGAGCTACATCTGCTGGTCTGCCACATGAGGGTTCTCACAACTTACTCGATCGTGACAGAGCCCATATTGTCTCATGATCGCACATGGAAGCTACTCAACTTTTGAACTCATATAATGTCTGGTGACTGGGTGCCATTCCCCACCAATGACTACACTCCGATGACCCAATCAAAGCCAGTCCACCTAGATTGATTCATTGATTAGGTGGAAATAGTTAAGTAGTCAACCATGCAGTTGTATGGTGGAATTAATAATGGTGTTTCCCAATCCACGTTATAGCAGCTAAGCAACTACTCGTGGGTTACAAGGTCAGGGTATAATGGACCTATTTATACTACTGGGCTTTGTCAAGCATAAAGCAAAAATCCTATAGGGATTCCTAGTTCAAAATCAACTACATTACATGAAAAACATAGGTCTGAAAATGATAACTTGGTCTGGCTTTCTTTCTTAGTTTTTTTAATTAGGTTTCTACCTTCTTAGTTTCATTTGGAAGGGTTTTGAATTTAATTTGAATTTGAGTTGGGTTCATTGTAATTGGGTTCATTCTAATTGGGTTCAAATTGCATTGAGTTTATCATTTGATTTGATTTCACAAGTTAAATTTTGAATTATGAATTTCCATAAGGTAATCAAGTTGGTTTCAGCTAGATCTTTATTGTCTACCAACCTAAGGCCATTCATAATCCAACACTACTAGGTACTTTAATTGAGTTGGTTGTGTCCTATTATTTTTGTTCATTATTTGGTTCAACTAGAGTCAAGTGTAACTACAAAACAATTACTATGCTTCAGTAGTTTATAAACTAGTTTGAGTTTGGACCTAAATTAATTTGAGTTCATCTTTCCCTAAAGTCAAATAAATTTAATAATCCATTTGACTTGGTTTAGTTCAAACTAATCTTTGCTTTCAAATTAAATTTCATCTAAGTTTGCATTGATATTGAATTGATATTTGAATTACCTAAAGTCAAATAACAATCCAAAAATAATTACTAAAGTTTCATTTAAGTTTCTGAAACATTTGTCTAATATTTGTTTTTTTCAACAATTTCTTAATTCAAATTAAACTTAATTATGTTTAATTTCTATTTGAATTCTGTCCTATTTTATATTCCATTCAAGATATAATTTAAATTAATTTAAAATTTGAAATAAAGTGTTCTAAGATGAAAGTATATTTAATTTGATTCAATTTGCAAAAAGAATCCATTAATTGGGATTTATAAATTACAAGTTATGGCCTATTCAAATTTGAATTCAATCTCTTTGAATTTGAATTTTAAATTATTCAATCATGAAATATTTTTGGACAGGGTAAAAGTAGATTTCACAAGGGTCATTTTCCAAAAAGAAACACCTAATTTGGACTTGTAGATAATTATTTATGACCATTTCAAATCTAGGGTCTTATCTGTAAAATTCCATTAAAAATTATTTTTCCGAATTAAACAGATCGGACATGGGCTACGTGGTAGCTCCCTATTGGCTGGCGAGGCTATGCTCTAGTGGTGCTATGGGCGGACGGCCGATCCGTAGTTGATAATGGTTCACCACTTAAGTGAAACATTGTGGTGCATTGAATTGTGATCGGTCTGGCCTCACCGTGGTGGTTAGGTCGCCGGAAAACGTGACGGCGGTGGCGTGCGGCTCAGGTCTCATCGGAAACGACGTTTCCATGGTTGCTGGCGACGGGGAACGGGTTGACGGGGTGCAGTTTGACGCGGCGATCCTCCTGGTGCTCCTCATGGTCCTCAGGGGTGACTGCAGCGACGGCGATGCTTCGCCGGAGATGGCAGCGGCGACAGAGAGCTTTGGTCATGGTCGGTTTGCTCGAATTCGAGCGCTCCTGGATGGACCATTTTGTCAGGGAGGTCTACGGGTTCACGGGGAAGACGGTGGACATGGGGAGAGGGTCCAGGGCTTACAGGGATCTGACGTGGCTTGAGACTGCGTCGATATTTCCCCAAAGAGGAAGGGATGATGCAGCACAAAGATGGTAAGTATTTCCCTCATTTATGAAACCAAGGTTATCAAACCAGTAGGAGGATCACTTCCACCCAATAAGCATCACCTACACACAAACAACAAATACTTGCAACCTGACGCGAAAGATAGGTTGTCAATCTCTCAACGGTAAAAAGATAGATTAGGTAATGATAGATAGGAGAGATAGATCTCTAAAGAACACAAAATGAAAAGAGCAAATAAAAAGTGCAGCAATATTTTTTTGGGTTTTTGGTTTTGTAGATCTGAAAACAAAGAGGCAAAAAGATAGATCAAAAAGCAATATGTTGGAAAAGTAGACCCGGGGGCCGTAGGTTTCACTAGTGGCTTCTCTCATGAGTATAGCGCACAGTGGGTGAACAAATTACTGTTGGGCAATTGATAGAAGATCAAATAATCATGATGATATCCAAGGCGATGATCATTATATAGGCATCACGTCCAAGATAAGTAGACCGACTCCTGCCTGCATCTACCACTATTACTCTACACATCGACCGCTATCCAGCATGCATCTAGTGTATTAAGTTCATGGAAAAATGGAGTAATGCAATAAGAACGATGACATGATGTAGATAAGATCTATTCATGTAGGAATAGACCCAATCTGGTTATCCTTAATGGCAACGATACATGCGTGCCTTGCTGCCCCTTCTGTCACTGGGAAAGGACACCGCAAGATCGAACCCATCACAAAGCACCTCTTCCCATGGCGAGAAAAATCGATCTAGTTGGCCTAACTAAACCAAAGATTCGAATACAAGGCTATAAGTAAGCATGCATATAAGAGATCAAAGAAGACTCAAATAATATTCATGGATAGAAACTGATCATGAACTCAAAATTCATCAGATCCCAACAAACACACCGCAAAAGTTTACATCAAATAGATCTCCAAGAGACCATTGTATTGAGAATCATAAGAGAGAGAGGAATCCATCTAGCTACTGCCTACGGACCCGTAGGTCTATGGTGGACTACTCACGCATCATCTGAGAGGTACCTATGAAGAAGATGAACCCCTTCGTGATGGTGTTTAGATTGGATCTCGAGGTTCTGGAACTTGCGGCGGCTGGAATTGTGTTTCGTCGACTCCCCTAGGGTTTCTGGAATATTTGGGAATTTATAGGCATCAGAGGCGGTGGAGAGGGGCACCGAGGAGGGCACAACCCATCAGGGTGCGGCGGGCCCCCCTGGCGCGCCCTGGTCGGTTGTGGTCTCCACGGCCCACCTCTCTGGCACTTCTTTGGCCCACTGGGTGTCTTCTGGTCTAAAAAAATATCAAAAAAGTTTCGTCGCGATTGGACTCCGTTTGGTACTGATATTCTGCGAAGTAAAAAACAAGCAAAAACAGCAACTGGCACTTTGGCACTATGTCAATAGGTTAGTCCCAAAAAATGATATAAAGTTGCTATAAAATGATTGTAAAAAATCCAAGAATGATAATATAACAGCATGGAACAAGCAAAAATTATAGATAGGTTGGAGACGTATCAGGATCGCCGAAGTGAAGCTCGTGGCGGTGGTCGACTCGGTTCTCTCATGGGGCTGGCTTCCAAGGGCTCTCGTGCTCTCCTGGATTGTCTAGGAGGTGCGAGGTGGTGCGTTGGGTCAGGTGGTGGCGGTGGCTTGCTGGGTGGGGGTCGATGGTGGCCAGAATTTCCGCTGGCGTCTTCTAGGTTACCACGACGGAGATGAGGTCACGGTGGAGTAGCCTGCCGGCGTTGTGAGGGGCGAGCAGAGGGGTTTTGCATTGGAGCTCGCAAGGGTTTTATAGGCTTGGCGACAGAGGCTGGCGCGGCCGGAGAGCGCAGGGCATGCGGTCGTGCGCGGCGACGTGCACAGGTGAGTGCGTGCGGGTCGTGGGTGCGCGGGGAGGTGGCCGATGACCTGGAGGGTGGGGCCCGTCACAGTAGGAGAGAGAGTGGGGAGTGCGCGGTGGGCTGGCCTGGTTGGCTGGGCTGGCTCGGTGCTAGCTGGGCCGGCCTAGCTGGCTGGGCCTTTTCTTTTTCTTTTGTTTTCTGTTTCTGTTTTCTTCTCTTTTCTTTTTTCTGTCTTCTTGTAAATTCAAATGTAGTTTGAATTAGAATTTCTTTTTAGCAAAGCATAGTTTCTAAATTCTATATGGAATATTTAGACATGTTTGAACATTTCTTTTGGGCAAATTGGGCAAATATTTTCTGCACTTATTTTTCCTATTTGAATTTGAATTTGGTTTCAAAACCAAATCTGTTTCAAATTCATTTTAGAAAATGGACAGAGGGTCTAGGTCATCATTTGGTTTTGTGGACATTCATTTCCTTCCAAGTGGTGTGCAAAACTAAATTTTGAAATTTTCCTTTTTGATTTGATTTGATTTTTAGCAAATCAGTCAATCTCTTTTTAGGGAAAATCTTTATTTGGCTTAAATATTATTGGGATTTATTTGGTGATCTTTCCCAAAAATATTTCAAATGGTTGGGGTTCCACCTGAAGGCTAGATGGGTTTTCAATAATCTCATTGGGGGTTTCAAACCTTTTGACCAAACAATCAAGCAATTTTGTCTAGCCATCAATCAAACGTGGGTGTCCTTTCAAAAAAAATTATTTCCCTATCATTTTTTTGAACATACTTGATGTGGGAAAAAAATCTGGGATGTGACAGTAAGTATATATAATGTCTAAAATGAGAAAATTTCAATAAAAACGGTCGGTGCTGACCAAATGGGTCGTCCCATTGGGCGCACTACCCAGGAAAGGGCGGACAAGGAGTGGAGGCCGCCCCTACTAGACACCTGAATGGACAAAAAGTAGACAAATTCCGCATCTGTTTGTGTCGGCTGGTTGGAGTTTCCTTAAGGGCATCTCCAACGCCGACCCCCAAAATAGTCATGGTATGTGTGTGCGGATTTGTCCGGACCAGTCCATAAAATGTTGCGAAAGTTGACCATCAAAATAGGTCGCATCCTTCACCCAAACGTTTTGCATTAAGATATATTAACATGCTAAAGTATACTTGTCTTCCGACAAATGAAACACTTAATTAGGTGGTTATAATTCCATTTTGCCAAATGAAGCAAGCCATTTAGTGTCTTCTCCCAAACAGATTACAAACATGTTACTTACGGTCAGTTCTTTTGTGACTTATTTAGAGTTGTGAAAATAAGCTGCCCTCCTACAAATAAGTCCCAAAAGAAGTAGCCCTTAGTGACACTTAATTAGTGCTCCCACCTAATAGCTTTTGCTAAACGGCTTCATCTTATGTCAAACAACAAAAAATTAGCAACAATCTTCCGCCATTCAGACAGATAGGAGGGATATGCGATGACTTTTAATTGGCCTGACGAATTGTTGGAAATTTGTCCTAGAGGCAATAATAATGGGGTTATTATTTATTTCCAAGTTTATAATTAATATTTATAATCTATTTTATAACCACTATGGTTGTCGAATGTGTGAAAACCAAGAGGTTCAGACAAAAACCGTGTGCATGTGTAGACTTATAACAGTAAAATAAGATTCCTAGTCTTGCCTCTAGGACTAGCACAAGTTTTACATGATGGTTCTATTTTTCTGGTCATGGGCATAGTTAAGCCTGACGATTATGTTGGCAACATTGAGGGCACAATGTTAGAACAACACTCATGTTGAATTGACGAAAGTTGTATGTTATGCTAAGAGATAATATCGTCACAAGTCTATAGTCCATAACAAGGGAAAGTGAATATATGTACAATTCCTTAGACCATCTGAGTATCGAGTCACTCCACTAGACGGTGCACTCTGGCACCGTTCTAAGATCAACCGTAATAGGGTGATCATTGTGGGATCGAGAAGGGACGTCTAGAGGGGGGGTGGGGTGAATAGACTACTTGACAAGATAAAAACCTAACCTTTTCCCAATTTTAATGGTTGGCAGATATTTAGCAATTCTAACAAGTCTAGTACACCCTACACATGCAAGTCAACGAGTGTAGCAGCGGAAAGTAAAGACAAGCACATGTAAGTAAGAGTAGAGAAGAGGAGATCAAACGCAATTGGAGACATGGAGATTTTTCCCGTGGTTCTGATAGGTGGTGCTATCGTATGTCCACGTTGATGGAGACTTCAACCCACAGAGGGTAGAGGTCGCGAGAGTCCATGGAGGGCTCCACCCATAAGGGTCCACGAAGTAGCAACCTCGTCTATTCCATCACGGCTTACGTCCACGAAGGACAAGCCACACTCGGGGTAGATCTTCACGAAGTAGGCGATCTCCTTGCCCGTACAAACTTCTTGGTTCAACTCCACACACGAAGACGGAGGCTCCCAAGCGACACCTAACCAATCTAGGAGACACCACTCTCCCAAAGGTAATAGATGTGGTAAGAATGATGAACTCCTTGCTCTTGTGCTTCAAAAGATAGTCTCCTCAACACACAATCACTCTCTCACAGATTTGGCTTGGTAGAAGAGGTTGATTGGGTGGAAAGCAACTTGGGGAGGCTAGAAATCAAGATTCATATGGTTGGAGTGGAAGATCTTGATCTCAACACATGAGTAGGTGGTTCTCTCTCAGAAAATGGATGGGGCAAGTGTTGGTCTGTTCTGAGTGCTTCCTCTATGACTGAGAGGCAGGTGGAGGGGTATATATCGGCATCTCCAAAAATCCAACTGTTACAACATTATTTCCCAACTCGGTGAAACCGAAGTAAAAAACTCGGTTGTACCGACTAGTGCAAAATGTGTCAACTTTTGGTGTTTCGGTGAGATCGATATATAAATCTCAGTGGGTCCAATTTGGCTGACCTAAGCAGTTACCAAAACTCGGTGAGACCGATTCCTAGAACTAAGAAATTCCTATTTTTAGAAATATGATACCAGAGAGTTGGTCACTGATTTCGGTGTCACTGAAAAAGGACTTGGTGTCACCGAGAAACTAGGGTTTGGCTTAGGGTTTGTCTAGGGTTAAACTCGGTAGGGCCGATATGTGGCTCCGAATTTCAGTGGTAGGGTTTAGACAGAGAATTTTGTGGGAGAATTTCATGTGTATTTTGGTGGCTAACTCTAAGCAGTTGAGCAACCAGATCATCATGGATACCTCATTCCCTTTTAATAGGATTGGTTTTTCCTATGGAATCAAATGTGATTTCTCACAAAATGCAAAATGTAGAGTCTGGAAGCTTGATGCCTTGCCAATCCTATTTCTTTCCTTCTTCTTCTTTCCTTGGGGATTCTCCTCACATGCCAGCCAATTCTCTCTGGGGAATTCTTCTGAAATAATCTAGGTAAAACTATTAGTCCAAGAGACAATGAATGTTGTCATGAATTATCAAAAGCTCCAAGGGAGCATATGTGCTTTAAATCATAATGGCAAATTACAGGTTCATCATAAACATATGATGATTGACTAGATAGCTTGATACTGCATTTGCTCCTCCGTCCAACGATGGAGATATATTCTTAGGGCCCTCTCGGTGTGACAACATCCATCATCGTCTGGCGAGACACATTGTGACTTGATAATGGGGATTCAAAACACAAGAACATTAAAAAAAAATCAAAACCGGTCATGAGGAGAATTGCGTATTGATAATGTGTTTGACTAACGGGGATGCCAATATATCTCACAACATGTTTTGTAAGGCATTGTAAAGAAAATGGTTGTGGCACTCCAATTTAATTAACTAGAGGCCTCACGTTCCAACCCAGAGATCAATGTCTTCTGGAACACGATACAACTTTGATAGAAAATAAACCATGATTTCATAACGTACTAACGGTACGAAGTCTTAGGGCATAACACTTTTGCGAAGCAAGGCGACACTATTCACGCGGCTACACTTAATACTTTATTCTACGAACTTCTTGACTCAAGATATTAATGATGAAAGGAGGGTATAACATAGTGCAAGGCATGACTATGGCGGGACTCCAATCCATAGGGACACTGTTGGGACACCTTCTAGTTCTCCTACTTGAAATCCTCGGGGTATTCACTACAACCTCTCCCACATATAGCATGGTAAACCAAATGAATACCTTGAATGTACTCTCAATCTCACAAACAATCCAGAAGCAAGAAAGCAAATGAGAACATGAAAATTAACATGAAACATGTTAAAGGCAAGAATAACCAGTAAAACAACTAACTAGCAAGCATTCTAGTTAACTAGGAAGTAATTGATGGCTCAAGATTTTACGAGTATTTGTGTAAGGTTTTTATTTGTATTCAACGGATTTGTATTTTTTTCTTGATTATTTCTAAAGCTAATCCTTCCATAGAGAAGAAAATCCGTTTCTCCTTTGTTTGCATAAATATCATATATGGAAGGAAACAAAGGAAATAATTGCAAATCAAGTCGATTGGAACAACCTCCATGTTGAAGGCCAAGTCATCAAGCAAAGCAGAGCAAAAGACGGTCTTCCATGTGGATGCACTCGCTCGCATGGACGGTCGTATGATTCACCAAAAGCTCCACCTTATAAACATAAGAAACTTTCTTGAATTAGGGAGAGGAGAATAGAACCCTAGCCGTGGGCATCATAGCGAGAAGAGAGAGATAAGAGATCCGCAGAATCACCAGAGATCTTTGGTGTTTTGGTCCTTTCATCTTCATCATCATTTCATCCTTCCCTTTTGTAAGAGGAATTCCAGGTTGTAAGATCAAGGTGTAAACTCCATTCATACTCACCTGGAGATTGAAACTTGATCAATCATTCATATTATTGTGGATCTTCACTTCATATTTGAGATGGTTTCTTTGGTTCATTCCCCCTATTGATTGGTCATTCTCCTATGATGTGTGAGTAATTCTCCACAGGCGTGGGAGATGTAGGTGAGTGGTAAGATTCATTTGTGCTTGATCTATATGTCGCTATTCGTGTTTAGTCTTATGATTTAGTAAACATGTTGTTATACTATGGTGAACTCTATGCGTGTTGTCCAATTTAAGGGCCCAGACAACATGATATCAAGACCTACACAGGTAACACATATTTTTTAGGAAATATATGACCTCTGTTGTGATAGGTGGAGACATCCATGAGGACCAAAGACAATATGAGACAATGGTGATCAATTAAACTTAATACATGGTTCCGGTCTAAGGAACTTAATTGTCGAGACGACCACTCTATGGCAACGGCAAAGCATAGCCATAGAATGGAATAAAATCCTGCGAGGAGGACTTACATTACCCTAGGGCAATCCTCCTACCCAACAAACAAGTCAAATACTAAATATACGATACAAGGTAACTAGTATTACCGTCGCACTCACACACTTGATATATATTTACAATGAACTGAATTCTCTATGTGCCTAACTTTTCAATTGCAGGAAACACCACTTTATTCTCCATTTTATTTATTTTCTTTACTTTTAAGTCTTATTATTTCAGCTAGTACCAATTTTTGTTATCTACTACTCTTGTTTATTTTTCGTCTTAGGGAAATAACAATTTCTGCAGAACTACAAGTAGTTACTTTACATAGGAAATGAGTCGACTTGTGTGTGGCAGAAGCGCCATTCATAAATACTCTCCTCCGCTCCTCGTAGGGACGATAACCAATTGGGATACTTATGCGAAGGTGCTACAACACCCTATGTGTCTCTCAGGCCATCAAGCATTTTTGGCGCCATTGCTGGGGAGCTAAGTGTAGGGTATTTGTTTCGTAACTGTTTTTGTAGGAATTGTTATCATAGAAGCTTCCTGTTGGACGCCGAAAATATTCCCTATAGGCAATAATATTGTATTATTATATTTCCGTGTTTATAAGTAAGAGTTTATACTCTATGTTATAAATGTTATGATCCTGCAATGTGCGATTCAGTGGAAAACTCATACATGCGTGTGGAACGATAAACGGTAAAACTAGATTCCTAGTCTCGCCGATAATACTAGCTCAAGTGTTTTTATTGATCATGTTTTCTAGATCTTAGGATATCATTAAGTGTAATGATAGTCCTAAAACAACTTTGAGAATATGACGTTGGAAGCACGATAATATTGAATTGACCCAAGCTTGTTTGTTATACTTTGAGATACTATTGTCGCATGTCACTTGTTATAAAACAGAGAGTTAATATATGCTTTAGTTCCTTATACCATGAGGGTATCGTAGTTTCTTCTTGTCACGTCCTACCTTTTCAGGCATATGGCTCCATGTGTTACTATGCCGACCCCTATATCGAATCATCGGCATACACGGTAACAATGTTGTACCATACACAAATGCATCATTCATTACATCCTATGCTACAAAAACAAATAGTCTTACAGACTCTAGCCAGAGGCTAGTCAAATACATAGTCTTACAATAAGCAAATAGAGTTCTTGATAAGCGGAAACGAAAGCAACTCTAAGGTAACAGTCTTGGTAAACTTCATCAATGCCACGGGGAAGCATGTCGAGTGGAGGCACGAAACCCTACATAAATCACTTCTCAAAAATTCACCAGCAACATGGTACGTTGCAGGCTTTCAGCCACTAGGGTCAATACATTGAATGTATAGGCAAGTCCACAATTAAAGGAAACATGTTCACCTACATGCACTTTGGCTGGTGGGGTTCAAGGCTCTTTGCATAAAATAGTTTTACCCTATATATTGTTTAGTGGTCTACTCTAATAGCAGTATGACACTTCCGGTAATACCCGATCATAGTCTAGAATTAGTCCATTACCCCCAGCGTAACTTCAATGCAAAGTATGTGGACTCCCGGTAAACCCCGGTCATTCCAAGCTTCTCTTCAGAGACCCTGGTAAACCCAGTCCTCTGAGATCGGCGGCATAACTCCCCATTGGTTCAATCCATTCTTTTTAAATGGAAGAGGTGAATGAGATCGAGCTGACAGTTCTCAGATGAGTTGCTCAAAGTTGCCCATAACCGAGGACACGGCTAATCATGATCAGTTTTATACACTCTTCAGAGGTCTGTGTACTTTACCCGTGATTCCCGACCACACCCTTCTGCTACTAAACTTCACTTGTGAAGTAGCTAGGTAGATCAAGAGAAGAATTTTGGAAAGTAGTCGCCCTCTCAAAAATGATAGACCCAGTCCAACCTACGCACCTACATCTGCTGGTCTGCCACAGGAAGGTTCCCACAACTTACTCGATCCTAACAGAGCCCATATTGTCTCACGGGCACACATGGAAACTACTCAACTTTTGAACGCGTACAATCTCTAGTACCTGGGTGGCATTCCCCACCAAAGACGACACTTCGATGACCCAATCAAAGCCAATCCACCTAGATCGATTTATTAATTAAGTACCAGTTAAGTAGTCAACCACATGGTTGTATGATGGAATAATAATTGTGATTCCCAATCCATGTTATAGCGGCTAAGCAACTACTCGATGGTTACAAGATCAGGGTAAGTTTGGACCTAAGTTGTCAACTACTGGGTTGTACAGAATTTAGCATCCTAAACTCCCACACCTATCATAGCAAAACTATAATGCGCAATAAAATATTGGGTGATATGATCAAGTGGAACTTGCCTTGGTTGTTGTTGTCCTTGGTGCACTCCTCACAATCACAGGTTTGCACTCCTCGTAATCTAACGTCAACAAACAATAACACATAGCAATCATAAGCAAACAATCCATGTAAAGGAAAAACTTGCATGAATGCAAATACACATCACACTAACACAAGTGTTGGGTTTGTGGTTTGATTATGGTCAATCTGTGTTTTCAATTTGAATTCGAGGGTTGGATTTGCATTAACTAAAGAATTTAGTTAGTCATATCAATTCAGTTGAACATATTTAAACAAATGAGTTAGATTGGTCAATTCAAAGTAGTTTCCAAGTTTGCATTGTGTTTGAATCCTACTTGACCCTAATTGTATTTGATTTCAGCTAAACAACAATGTAATTTAACAAACTTTGTTTGAACTTTGAATTAAGAGTTTAATTCAAATTGATCCGACTTTGAATTAAGAATTCAATTCAAATGATTTGAATTGAATTCATTTGAAAATATTTGACTTATGTTTGACTTGCATTCATTTGAAAATATTTGGTTCAAATGTGACTTGAATTAATTTGAAAATAAATGAATAAGTTGACTTGCATAATGTTTTGAAAAATAATTTCAAAGATAGAGTATTATTAAATGATTTGGATTTAATTCTATTATAATTATTTGAAATAATTTGAAATAAGTTGGATTGCATAACTCATTTCATTTCTAGTTCAAATAAAGTTCAAATTATTTCAAAATTAATTTGACATATTCTAGCAAGTCACAAATTAGCCTAACAATAACCTCAATTGTTTCTAATTTATTTCTAATTTTTATTTCATTTCAGAATTAAAAAATACTTTGTATTTAGACTCTACAATGTTTTTGTCCAGAAAATATGTTAAATCGTTATATAAATTTTGAAGAAACACACAAGTTTGATCTTTATTTCAGTAGGTCCAATTTGCAAACAGAATCAATTCATTTGGAATTATAAATTTAAAGTTATGAACTATTTGGTATTTGAATCGATATGTTTGAATTTCAAATTTGAAAAGTTCAAATTTAATTTCTCTTAAATTATTGTGAAACATTTCGTAAAGTTTCATTTGCAAAACGAAACATTTAATTTGGACATGTGGATAATTAGTTATAATGGATTCAAATTCTAGTGGCTTTTCTGCAAATGTGTATTTTCTTTTTAATGGACCAATTTCTCTGATTTACGCGTCGGACATGGGGCAACACCTGGCGTGCTATTGGACAGAGGGCATCTGAGGCTTGCGTTTGCAGCGAACGACGGAAGCCTAATGGAAAACATTTCGGTTTTTTTAAGTGATTTAATCTTGGACATCCATGCTAGATCTAACGACTCAGATTAAAAACAGAGGGGTTAGGGTTTGGCTCACCGGAGATCCTTGCTGGAATCTCACCAAAAAACACAAACACAGTGGCGCAACGCTTGGGTGTAGAGGTTGCTTGCATTCCAGGGTGATACGGGGCAAACCCATGGGTGTCGATCTTTCACGAATTGGAGGGGGATTCCACGAAGAACATGAAGAACATGGGGAAGAACGAGGAGAAATCACTAGGGAAACACTCAAGAACAACAAAGGGAAAGAGGATACATGATGGTAGAGTTCATCCCAAATCCCATAGGGAGATGAGGAGTTGAAATCCCGGAGGATCTTCCCTAAGAAGGGGCCTTGGCATCCATAGGATCTTCTCACAAAGAGGTCGCAATCTCCTAGGAGAAGTATATGGAAGGAGCAATGCTCAACTAATCTATGAGCTAAACCATTGCTAACCCTAATTTGGAGCTAGGAGACAAGTATATATAGTCCAAGGGGTAAATTAGGGTTACATGAGCCGTGACTAATTCTATTGCGCAGATGAGGGCCAGTTGTAGCGGTCTCACCACTGGTTGTACCACTTGGGGCGGTCGTTCCCTTCCTGGAGATGTGCGTCGAAGCTGGGACCGGTTGTACCGGAGGTTGGGCCGGTTGTACCGGCCAGGAGGAGTCAGGCGGAACAACCGGGGTGGCACCAGTCTCAAACCGCTTCAAAACAGAGCTGGTTGTTGACCGGTTGTTGGCCGGTTGTACCGCCAATTCCTGGGCTTGGCCGGTTGTTGACCGGTTGTTGGCCGGATGTACCGCCAATTCCTGGGCTTGCAAGTTCTTGGGGTTCCTCTTGCTCCCTTCCTTATTCTTGGTACCTAAGCACACAAAGTGTCTCCTTTTGAGGTAGAATCCAAGCTCCATAGATATCCATGTGTATCTCAAAAAGGAGGGAGTTCACCTTTGTTTCGATGGCACGCACTCGAGCTCTAGTCATAGGTCCACTTGGTGCTTGTAGTGGTGGTGTAGAATCCATGGGGATGATGGTGGGATGCTCCGCATCATCTCCCCCCTTGGGGAAGATCCGTCCTCGGATCAAGATCTTCATCACCATGGAAAGGGGAAAGGTCCTTGACGTTGAAGATGTCGCTCACATTGTACTTGTCGCGTGGAATGTCGATCTTGTAGGCATTATCGTTGTAGCGTGCCAACACCTTGAATGGTCCGTCGTCTCGAGGAAGTTACTTTGACTTGCTCTCAGCGGGGAAGCGATCCTTGCGAAGGTGGAGCCACACAAGATCACCGGTCTTGAACACCATGGGGTGCTTGTTGAGGTTGCGCTTGTTGGTGATGCGTTCCACTTGATGTTCGATTGTGTGCCTTGTATCTTCATGCATCTTCTTGATGTAGCTTGCCCTTACACTTGCGTAAATGTTGACGCGCTCTTGGAGTGGTAAAGGAAGTATGTCCAATGGGGACAAAGGGTTGAAGCCGTAGACCACTTCGAAAGGAGACTTGCCGGTGGTGAAGTGACACGCGCGATTGTAGGCGTACTCGGCGATGGGGAGGCATTCTTCCCATTCCTTGATGTTATTCTTGATCAACACGCATAGGAGAGTAGAGAGCGTCCAGTTCGTCACCTCCGTTTGGCCATCATTTTGTGAATGATAGGCCGAAGAGAATTGTAGCTTGATTCCGAGCTTGGCGCATATAGTCTTCCAAAAGTAGCTAAGGAACTTGACATCGTGGTCCGAGACAATGGTCTTGGGGACACCATGTAGTCGTAAGATGTCCCTACAAAAGAGATTTGCAACATGTGAAGCATCATCAATCTTATGACACGGAATGAAATGAGCCATCTTGGAAAAGCGATCCACAACGACAAAAACGGAATCATGCCCATTTTTAGTTCTTGGCAAACCAAGCACAAAATCCATACTAATGTCTTCCCAAGGTTGGAAAGGTATAGGAAGAGGCATGTAAATACCATGGGATTGAGCTTTAGACTTGCTTTGCGGCATGTAGAGCATCGGTTGGTGAAGCGTGCAACATCATCAAACATCTTTGGCCAAACGTACTTGTTGGATAGCATGGCATATGTCTTGTCGCGTCCAAAGTGACCCATAAGTCCTCCACCATGAGCCTCTTGCAAAAGAAACAAACGAAGAGAAGACTCGGGTATACAAAGTTTGTTAGCACGCATAAGATAGCCATCTTTCATGTAGTAGTTTTCCTAACAAGGTTTCACTTGGCACTTAGCATATGGAGTAGCAAAGGAAACATAATGCTCATACAAATCTTTGATATGCTCAAAACAAATGACATTCAATTCAAGTTGAGTAACTAGCATGCATTTGCGGGAAAAAGCATCTGCCACAACATTTTCTTTACCCTTAATGTATTTGATGACATAAGGAAAAGACTCAATGAATTCACTCCATTTGGCATGTCGTTTGTTCAACTTAGTTTGACCCTTAAGGTACTTGAAAGTTTCATGATCGGTATGAATGACAAATTCATGTGTACGGGGATAATGCTCCCAAACATGTAACACTCTCACCAAAGCATACAATTCCTTATCATACATTGGGTAGTTAAGTTGAGCGTCGGAAAGTTTTTCACTAAAATACGCAATTGGGTGCTTCTCTTGCATTAGCACACCACCTATGCCATTACCACTAGCGTCACAATGCACTTCAAATGTTTTATCAAAGGTGGGTAAAGCAAGCAAAGGTGCATGAGTAAGCAAATTTTTAATCTCATGGAATGCGGTGTCTTGGGATGGTCCCCAAATAAATGGTGCACTCTTCTTGCTGAAAGCATGGACAGGAGATGCAATAGTGCTAAAGTACTTGACAAAACGACGATAGAAACCGGCTAGTCCTAGGAAACTACACACTTGTTGCAAATTTGTGGGTGTAGGCCATATTTTAATAGCATCAATTTTAGTTTCATCAACATGAACACCCTTAGAAGATACCACAAATCCTAGGAAAACAACCTTGTCAACACCAAAAGTGCATTTTTCCATGTTTGCATATAGTTTTTCATTCCTAAGAACATGTAATACTTCCCTAATGTGTTTAGAATGTTCCTCTAGAGATTCGCTAAAAACAAGGATATCATCAAAGTATACCACAACACAATCTCCAATGAGATGTCGCAAGACATAATGCATGACATGCATAAATGTACCCGTTGCTTGGGAAAGACCCATAGGCATAACCAACCATTCATATCGACAAAATTTAGTCTTAAACACCGTTTTCCACTCATCGCCCTCTTGCATTCGAATTTGGTAGTAACCACTTTTTAGATCAATTTTAGAGAATATAGTGGCACCACTAATTCATCAAGCATATTATCAAGGCGAGGAATAGGATGGCGATATCTAACGGTTATAGCATTGATAGGGCAGCAATCGGAACACATGCACATACTACCATCTTTCTTAGGTACTAATATCACCGGAACCGCACAAGGACTCAAGCTTTCACGTACATGCCCTTTATCTAGGAGTTTTTATACTTGCCTTTGTATTCCTTTGTTTCTTCGGGGTTGACGCGGTAAGGTGCCTTGTTAGGAAGCGGTGCTCCAGGGATGAGGTCGATGCGGTGTTCGATCCCTCGTTTTGGTGGTAGTCCCGGGGGTAGTTCATCGGGGAAAACATCTTGGAATTCCTGCAATAAACGAGACAAAACAAGAGGAAAATGTTGTGAATTATTAGTCCTCACGACCTCATCTTTGCACACAAGCACAAAGTGAAGCACACTTGATGGGCTCTCACTCACATCCCTCAAATCTCTTTTGGTGGCTAAAAGAACTAGATCTTTCTTGTCCTTCATCGTGGAGTCACTCAAGTTTGGCTTGTGGCTCTCACTCTCTTTTAGGTGGATCACTCTCTCACTTTTGTCTCCACGATGGGATGAAGCTTGTTTGTCGGCGGTGGCTTGACTTGGATTCATTGGTCGAAGCACATATTGCTTGCCCTTCATCTTGAAGCTATAGTGATTGGTCCGACCATTGTGGATGACACCGCGGTCAAATTGCCACATCCTACCAAGGAGGAGATGGCAAACGGACATGGGAACCACATCACACTCCAAGGTGTCTTCATAAGCGCATATCTTGAAGGAAACTTGCATGGTGTGTTCAACTTGGAGGGTGCTGGAATCACTTAGCCATGGGACCTTGTAGGTGCGAGGGTGCTTCTTCTTGACCAATTCGAGCTGTGAACAAAGGTCCTCACTTGCCAAATTGTGGCAACTTCCGCCGTTGATGATGACCTTCACGGATTTCCCTTGGACGCCCGCTTTTGTGTGGAACATGTGGCAACGTTGGTCCTCATCTTGTTGTTGTTGAAGCGTCAAAATCTTGGAAATAATGAGATCGGGGCTCGGATCGTCGTCGCAGAAGATTTGTGAATCTTCATCTTCATTGAGTTGACGATGCATGGCCATGTGCTCCAATGCTTCCATCTCCCCGTCACTCATGGAGTCATAGGTGCCATCGTCTTGAAGGATCATGGTTCGTCTTGTTGGACACTCGTATATCTTGTGGCCTCGACCTTGGCACGTGAAACACTTGATGGATCTTGAGCGGTGTCATCCGGTGTCGGTGTAGAGGATGAAGCTTTCGATATGTAGTTTCTTGTAGGAGGTCGGCTTGACGAAGTCGTCTTGTCCTTGTAACTTGACTTGTCGCCGGTAGTAGTTGGATGGTTCGTAGTTGAAGTCGTTGTGGCCAGAGAAGCTTGAGCACTTGAGCCGCAGGTCTTGGGAGAGAACTTGGAGTACTTGTAGTCATCTTGCACTTGGCGTTCCGCCTTGGTCGCTTGATGCACTAGCTCGAGTAAGTTGGAGTATGGTTGGAAGTCCGCGATTTTCTTGACTTGGTAGTTGAGGCCATTCAAGAAGCGCGCCATTGTTTGCTCGTCATCTTCCTTGACATTGGCTCGTATCATAGCTATTTCCATCTCTTGATAGTACTCTTCTACCGACTTGGTGCCTTGCTTGAGTAGTTGTAGCTTCTTGAAGTGATCACGGTTGTAGTGTGTAGGCACGAAGCAAGGTGTCATGAGATCCTTCATTTGGGACCAAGTGGTGATAGGAGGTTCACCTCTTTCTCTTCTTCGCTCAATCACTTGTTCCCACCAAATGAGAACATAGTCTTGGAATTCAAGGGAAGCCATGGCGATCTTCTTCTCTTCCTCAAAGTTGTGCAAACGGAATATCTTGTCAACCTTGAGCGCCCATGAGAGGTAGTCTTCGGGATCATTGCTTCCGGAGAACTTAGGCATAGTGAACTTGAGCTTGCCGAAGCGTTGTTCTTCATTGTGATTGTTTTGGCTTTGCCCTTGTCTTGGAGGGGTTACTTCATTGTTGTTGTCGAGTTGACGTTGTTGTTGTTGTTGTGGTTGTTGTTGTTGTTGTTGTTGTTGTTGTTGTTGTTGTTGTTGTTGTTGTTGTTGTTGTTGTTGTTGTTGTTGTTGTTGTTGTTATTGTTGTTGCCTTGGGGCTTCGTCATCATTGGGCTCGACGCGTTGTCCTTGAGGCCGTTGGCGAGGTCCTCGCACTCGGTTTCTTCTTTCTTGTTGCTCCTCTTGTCGAGCGGCTTCTTCTTGGCGTTCACGCCGAAGGGCTTCTTGTTCTTCGCGCGCTTGGCGGTTGCGTTCCTCCAAGGTACGTGTAGCTTCATGTAGAGCATGTTGTGCTTCCAATGCTTGTTCATGTCGACGACGTTGTTTTTCTTCTTGACGTTGCCATTCTTGATCTTGCTCTTGCTGAAGACATCATTCGCGCTCGCGTAGTCGATCTTGCAATCCATTACCGAAAGGATTCTCCAAAGCTTGACGGTGACGACCTTGTGGAGAACTTGGACCGGAACGGTCGTCTCTATGATGAAAACATGGTCAGGGAGGACTTGCGCCAGAAGAGTACTTCGATGAGTGGCGACTTGAGTGGCGCCGCTTTGACGAAGTCAAGGTTGAGGAAGCATGGTTGACCATCAAGGAACGAAACTCCTCCATTTTGCTTGAGAGCTTGGTGTCGAGGTAGTCCTGCGTGTGCCCCTCGGATTCGCGCAAGTCGGTGGCGAGTTGCTCCATGCGATCGTTCAAGATGTCTTGAGCTTAGGTAATTGCCTTGTGTGCGCCGAAGAAGTGCAACTTGGTGACGTAGTCGTGCTCGTCGTCGTCATGCTCCTCGAAGGTCGGGTTCGACATGGTCCTATCCATAACACTGAAGTAGATATAAGTGGAAGAATGAGAAGACAAAACTAAGTACCGTTCCAAAAGTTGAAAACGAATCAAGCACTCAATGTTCAATTGGAAATAGTAGAATTGGTACCGAATATCATCCTTCTCACACCTACACAAATAAGGCTTATGGATTAGCTTGGTTAGGATAGTGGCACAAATTTCAAGCAATCCAAAAGATAAGATTCAATAATGTTGAAAGAGATTCACAAATTCGGAAGTAAGACAATGTAGATCAATAGAAAATGAGTATACACGGAAACGCACACACGGATAGAGAAGTGGGGCCGTGCAACCAAGGATGAGCCAAAATGTGGAATCCACGAAAAACGCTCGTGTTGCACAACACTAGAGAGACGCTAGCAAGATTTCTCAAATGGGCGTGATACGAACTTGTGCACAACCTATAAGAAACAAACGTGTCGTCTTCCTATTCCCTACTTGCTATGTAGTATGAGGCACGTGTCACTCCCTCAAGTGATCCAAGATGATCAAGTATGATATGCAAAATTGGCGATGCTATTGCTCTTTTGCTCTTTGCTTAAAAGCTTTGCTTCTCTTTCTTTTTGCGTTGATATTTGTATGGTCACACGCGGGACGTGCACACCAAGATAGCAATTATGTAAAACGGGTACTATGTGAACACAAAAGATGATACTATGATATATGCACACAATTTGAACTATGCGGAGTATGTATCACTAAAGTGCACAAGTAGCGTATCCCGGCAATACTCAATGGCTAGTCTCGATAGGCAAGTAACTCAAAATAGGCTCGGGGTAACAATGCAATGGCAAGGGTATATGTCAAGAGTGTCTTCGCGGTTACCGTCCTTGCTTACGGTATAGTGTCAATGTAGACGTGGTTGGCGATGATCCGGGCAATGATGAGCAGCGATGTCGATGAAGAACCACTCCTAATTAGCCGAAACACCTTAGGAAGTGGCGATGCTCGCGACTCAAAATCTCAAATGCAAATGGGTTGCAGAAGAGAATGTTGGAGGAAAATGCGAAAGAAAATGGTGGAAGCGGTAGTACCGGTTGGCTGACCGGTTGTACCGGAGTTCACAGGAACTTTTCAGATCTCGATGTCGGCGGAAAATCACCAATTCCAACGCGGAAATTGAAGTGTTAGACAAAAAAATTCGGGCAAAAGAGGGGGTAACAACTAGATCCACTCGTCCACAATGAAATCCACAGATCCAAATAAACAAAATCTCCTCAAATCCAACGAATTCAAGAAATTTTGGTATGGCTACTTTTGTGGGAATTTTCGAAATTAAGTCAAAACAAAACAAAATCGGCTAGAAAGTGGAGGGAGAGACTCCAAGGTGTGAATCAATCGTGGCTCATGATACCAAGATGATACGGGGCAAACCCATGGGTGTCGATCTATCATGAATTGTAGGGGGATTACATGAATAACATGGGGAAGAACGAGGAGAAATCACAAGGGAAACACTCAAGAACAAGTCCAATCACACATCCACTAGATTCATATCCACACATGATCCACAAAGGTACAAGAACAACAAAGGGAAAGAGAATACATGGTAGAGTTCATCCAAAATCCCATAGGGAGAGGAGGCCTTGAAATCCCGAAGGATCTTCCTTAAGAAGGGGCCTTGGCATCCATAGGATCTTCTCACAAAGAGGTTGCAATATCCTAGGAGAAGTATATGGAAGGAGCAATGCTCAACTAATCTATGAGCTAAACCATTGCTAACCATAATTTGGAGCTAGGAGACACGTATATATAGTCCAAGGGGTAAGTTAGTGTCACATGAGCCGTGACTACTTCTACTATGCAAATGAGGGCCGGTTGTACCGGTCTCACCACAGGTTGTACCTCTTGGGGCAGTCCTTCCCTTCCTAGAGGTGTGCGTCGAAGCTGGGACTGGTTGTACTGGAGGTTGGGCCGGTTATACCGGTTAGGAGGAGTCAGGCAGAACAACCGGGGTGGCACCGGTCTCGAACCGCTTCAAAACAGAGACTTGGCCGGTTGTTGACCGGTTGTTGGCCGGTTGTACCACCAATTCCTGGGCTGGCAAGTTCTTGGGGTTCCTCTTGCTCCCTTCCTTCTTAGTACCTAAGCACACAAAGTGTCTCCTTTTGAGGTAGCATCCAAGCTCCATTGATATCCATGTGTATCTAAAAAAGGAGGGAGTTCAGCTTTGCTTCGCTGGCACGCACTCGAGCTCTAGTCATAGGTCCACTTGGTGCTTGTAGTGGTGTTGTAGACTCCATGTGGATGATGGTGGGATACTTCGTATCACGGGGGCTCCTCGGCTATGAGGAGGGTACTGGTGGACGTGGTGGTCGACGACGATGACGATGGTGGTGTTAGACAGGCTCGGGGGCGACGAAGTCATCATCGGGGATGCTGATGACCCACAAGTATACGGGATCAATCGTAGTCCTTTCATTAATTGAGAGTGTCAAAACCAACAAGGAGCGGAAGGAAATGACCGGTGGTATTAGGCAAGCTATTCTCTGCAAGCACTGAAAGTAGCGGTAACAAATAGTTTTATAGCAAGGCAATTCGAACAAGTAACAATAGTAACAAAGGTGCAGCAAGGTGGACCAATCCTTTTTATAGCAAAGGACAAGCTGGAAAGTTCTCTTATAGCAAGCAAAGCATTATTGAGGACTCATGGGGATTTTGCCTAGTCACGTTTCACCATGTTTAGTTAATTCGTGTTCATTACTTTGATAATTTGATATGTGGGTTGATACGTCTCCAATGTATCTATAATTTTTGATTGTTCCATGCTGATATATTATCATTCTAGGATACTTTTTGGGTCATTATTTACCAATTTATAATATTTTTGAGCACTAACCTATTGACCGAGTGCCCAGTGCCAGTTGCTGTTTTCTGCGTGTTTTTGCCTTTGCAGGTTTACTATACCAAACGAAGTCCAATTGCCACGAAACTTTTTGATGATTTTTTCTGGACGATATGAACACCTAGAAGCATTCGAAGGAAGCCGGGAGGCACACGAGGGCCCCACCACACATCAGGGCGCGCCCTGGGGGGGGGCTGATATGTGGTGGCCCCCTCGGGCACCTCCTGATGTCCTACTATCATTAGTACACTTGTATCACCATCTCTTCGTCGAACTAGTGCACCTATACAGTTTACCATTGATGTGGTATGTTGAGGACACAAGAGACTTTTTATTATTTGGTTGCAGGGTTGTTTGAGAGAGACCATCTTCATCCTACGCATCCCACGGATTGATAAACCTTAGGTCATCCACTTGAGGGAAATTTGCTACTGTTCTACAAAACTCTGCGCTTGGAGGCCCAACACGAGTCTACAAGAACAAGTTGTGTAGTAGACATCAATTGTGATAGTTTGAGGAGTTCATGTATTCACCATGTGTCACTGCTTTGTTCCGGTTCTCTATTAAAAGGAGGCCTTAATATCCCTTAGTTTCCAATATATAGGACCCCGCTGCCACGGGAGGGTAGGACAAAAGATGGCATGCAAGTTCTTATCGCAAGCACGTATGACTATATACGGAATACATGCCTACATTACATTGATGAATTGGAGCTAGTTCTATGTCGCCCTAGTGTGTAACTGTTATATGATTAATGTCATCTAAATCATTATCCATCACAGATCCACGTGCCTATGCGTTACATATACTGAATCTTGCCAAGTTACTATTGCTATTGTTACTGTCACACTTGCTACAAAACTGCTAGTGTCACTATTACTGTTACTTTTGCTACTACTATTTGCCGTGCTACTAAATCTTTGCTACAGAGAGCTATCCTCGGTGCGGTTGAATTAACAACTCAACTGTCAAGGCGAATAAATATTCTTTGGCTCCCCTTGTGTGGAATCAATAAATTAGTGTGAAATACTACCCGTGAAGACTGTTGCGATCCCCTACACTTGTGGGTTATCAATACGTCTCCAACATATCTTCAATTTTTGATTATTCCATGCTGATATATTATCATTCTAGGATAATTTTTGGGTCATTATTTACCAATTTATAATATTTTTGAGAACTAACCTATTTACCCAGTGCCTAGTGCCAGTTGCTGTTTTCTGTGTGTTTTTGCCTTTGCAGGTTTACTGTACCAAACGAAGTCCAATTGCCACCAAACTTTTTGATGATTTTTTCTGGACTATATGAAGACCTAGAAGCTTCGGAAGGAAGTCGGGAGGCGCACGAGGGCCCCACCACACATCAGGGCGCGCCCTGGGGGCGCCTTGATATGTGGTGGCCCCCTCAGGCACCTCCTGACGTCCCTCTTCGGCCTATAAATTCTCTAATATTCAGAAAACCCCGGAGGCAGTCCCGAAACCCTTTTTTCGCCACCGCAAATCTCTGTTTCGTCGCGAGGCCATCTGGAGCTTCGTTCCGGCACCCTTCCAGAGGGGGGATCAATCATGGAGGGCCTCTTCATCAACCTTGCTGCCCTCATGATGATGTGTGAGTAGTTCACCATAGACCTACGGGTCCATAGCTAATACCTAGATGGCAATCTCTCTCTCTTATGATCTTCAATACAATGGTCATCGCATCTTCGCTTTGATCTATCCGATGTAATCCTATTATGCGGTGTGTTTGATGGGATCCAATGAATTGTGGGTTTATGTTCAGATTATTCATGAAAAGTATTTGAGATGCCTCTGAATTATATTATGTCTTATGTGCATGATCATTATAGCTTCGTAATGCTCTCCGATCTATTGATATGCTTTGGCCAAGTAGATTGATATTTCATCGGTGGGAGTGGTGCGTTGTGGTAGGTTCAACCTGGCAAGTTTCTATATCCCAGTGACAAAGTAGGGGAAAAGATGAGTCTCTGTGGTGTTGCTACAAAGGATAAAACGATGGGGTTTATTCATATTGTTTGAGTTTACTTTGTCTACATCATGTCATCGTTCTCCAAGCATTACTCTGTTTTACTTAATACTCTAGATGCATGCTGGATAGCGGTCGATGAGTGGAGTAATAGTAATAGGTGCAGGCAGGACTAGGCCTATTTGCTTATGGACGTGATGCCTATATATACATGATCATTGCCGTGAACATTGCATAACTATCCGCTTTTCTATCAATTTCCCAACAGTAATTTGTTTACACACCGTATGCTGCCTACATGAGAGATGTCGCTAGGGAACACTATGCCCCCCGGGTCTATTCACTTATATTCGCAAATGCTATATTTACCTTGCTGCCTTTATTTACTTTTTATTTATTTGAAATTTATATTTATCAACAATTATCTACACAACTCATTTGCTTGCAATTAACGAGATCAAGGGGATTGGCAACCCTCTTGCCCGCATTGGGTGCAAGTTGTTTGTTCATTTGTGTGCAGCCGCTGAAGACAGTTGAGGATTGATATTCCTATTGGTTTGATAAACCTTGGTTTCATAACTGAGGGAAATACTTATCCGCTTTGTGGTGCACTTACCATTTCCTCTTCACGGAAAAGCCAACACAGATGATAAGTATCAAGAAGGATTTCTGGCGCCGTTTCCAGGGAATATCATCATCAACTACCAAGTAACTTCACACAAATTTTTTCATTCACTTGTTATTATTTTTATTTGCTGTTATATTTAGTTTGTCACATAAAAATAAAAAATACAAAAATATTTACCTTTGCTTGTTACTAGTCCACTTTTTCGCTTGCTAGTTTACTCTTTTTGTTTTAAGTAGCTATCATGTCTGAGTTTGAGAAAGTTATTTTTAAAAGCGCTAGTGAAGATAGTGCTAGTGACACGGAAAAGGATATAATAAATATTGATGATGCTATTCATGAACCTCCTAATCAAGTTCCTAGTATTAATACCCACATGGTTTTAAAATCAAAAATCTATGAAGTGGGTAGTGGAAACATCATTGGGAAACATGTTATACAAGATTTTTTTGAGTGCTCGGGAGCTATCCCTTTTACTAATGGGACCATATTTGAGGAGACAAGTCGTTATGTGGATGATATTATCATGTTAATTTTGAAACTAGAAAGAATATTTGTGCATCTCCATCCTATGTTCCAAAAGATATTTTTGGGATTTCGAGGTATTCGTAATCCTAAGATTAAGAAAATTGTTACCATCATCCTTATGCATGAATTTGATTATATAGTGCGGGAAGCAAGAGATATATTTTATTTTTATAGAGTTAAATCTGAAACTCCCCCTATAGAAGTTATCCTACATAATAGAGATGCTTTGCGTATGATGGAATCCAATAATTGCCAAGGGTTTAGTGAGAATATGAGGAGAAATGTTTCTCCCGAAGAATTAATGGAAGCTGTATTCCTTCATACTTGTGATAAATTTGAATGGATTGCTAAAGGAATAAATGAAGGGTTTAGTAAAGATTGGCATGAAAAAACTATTAGGGAACATATCAATGATGAAATTCACGTTTTATATGAAGATCCCTATGACGATAATGATGTTAGTGATGAAATTATGAATCCTTTTGACCACTTGAGCCCTTCCACTAAATTTGAAAAAGGAGATTTATTAAGTAAGATATTGGAATATATAGTTTTAAAGGACAAGAAAGGGAGTGGATCCCTTGTGAGCAAAGATGACAATACTTGAAACTATGCATTATGCCTAGCTAGGGGCATAAAACAATAGCGCTTGTTGGGAGGCAACCCAATAGTTATCTTTAAATTTTTTTCTTAGAACTTTCTGTTTATTTTTAATAGCATGTTTATTTCCTCTGTAATGATTATGTTTTTGTGTTTCAGTTAGTGTTTGTGCCAAGTAAAGCCTTTGGGATGACTCACAAGATGAGTAGAACTGATGCTGAAACAAAACAGAAACTTTTGACTGCAGTGCATGAATTTTATTTTTTTCTGGAGCGTGATAATGATATGAAATTCATACACAGTATTTCCATACAAAATTTAGAGGTTGTCCTAATTTTTCAGAATTTGTAGAGTTACATAAGTATAGGTTCTCTACAGATTGCTACAGTCTATTCTGTTTTAGACAGATTCTGTTCTTGCTTGCATAGTTGCTTATTTTGATTAAACTATGGATTGTATCTGGGAGTATAATCCATGGAGAAGTTAGAATACAGTACCTATTATGAATTTATAAAATTTGAATCAATTTATAATAGTAATTAAAGTATGCAATATGTTTCTTATACTAATGGATCTCACGAGGTTTTGTTGAGTTTTGTGTGATTGAAGTTTTCAAGTTTTGGGTGTTATCTTGATGGACAAAGGAATAAGGAGTCTTGGGAATTCCCAAGGCACCCCAAGGTAATATTTTAAAGGATACTCAAGCGTCTAAGCTTGGGGATGCTCCGGAAGGCATCCCCTCTTTCGTCTCAAATCCATCGGTATGTCACTCGAAGCTATATTTTTATTCGTCACATGATATGAGTTTTGCTTGGAGCGCCATTTGCTTTTGTTTGCTTTTACTTTCAGTTTGCCACAGTCATTGTTTGCTGGACACACCTATTTAAGAGACACACACTTTCATCATAATTTGTTAGAATACTCTATGTGCTTCACTTATATCTTTTGAGCTTAGCAGTTGCTCTAGTACTTCACTTATATCTTTTTGAGCACGGTTGCGTGTAGATTTTAAAGAAGTGATTTCACTCTCGTTCTTCACTTATATTTGTTTGAGAGTTAATAAATAGTGACGGCAATTTGCATGGGTCATACAGACTAGTCCAAAAATATTAGGTATTCAAAGGGTGATAATCAAAACCATCATGTAGCACACATAAAGAAAATATGGGTTAATGATATTGATGTAGTAATATGAAATAGGTGTGAGTCCATAATTGTTAAACCATAGAAGTGCCAATATTAAGAGGGGTTGACCTTTTTGTTCATCTAAAAATTAAAGAGGCATGGCCATGATGTGTGAGCATTTCTATTCCTCGTTGAAATCCTAGTGTTGTTTCGGGTCGGAAGCGTGCGATGGTTAACTCCTACCAACCTCTTCCCTCGAGGCATGCGATTAGTACTTTGATTTATGATAAACTAATAAAACTTTGAAATAAGTATATGAGTTCTTTATGACTAATGTGAAACCATGGACATACGCAATCTCACCTTTTCATAATTTGCTAGCCTCTTATGTATCGTGCATAGCCCGTTCTCACCTCGAGGATCGGTGCAACTTTCGCCGGTGCATCCAAACCCCGTGACATGATACGCTCTGTTGCACATAAGTCTTATTATATGTTCCTCAAAACAGCCACCATACCTACCTATCATGGCATTTCCATAGCCATTCCGAGATACATTGCCATGTAAATTCCATCGTCACTTCACATGACTAGTTCGTTCATTATCATATTGCTTTGCATGATAAAATAGAGCTGAGATAGTATTTGTGGCAAAGCCACCTTCATAATGTTTTTGATACATGTCACGCTAGATCATTGCACATCCTGGTACACTGCCAGAGGCATTCATACAGAGCATATCTTCATATCAGTTCTCCATGTTGAGTTGTAAGTAAATAAAAGTGTGATGATCATCATTGTTAGAGCATTGTCCCAGTGAGGAAAGAATGATGGAGACGATGATTCTCCCATAAGTCAAGATGAGACTCCTGCCAAAAATAAAGATGGGGGAGGCCAAATAAGCCCACCATCCATTCAAAAAAATGAGAGAAAATGAGAGAAGGGACTTTGCTACTATCCTTTACCACACTTGTGCCTCAAAGTGGCACCATGTTCCTCCTGTAGAGAGTCTCATGATATATCACTTTCATATGCTAGTGGGAATTACCTATTAATTATTTCAAACTTGGCTTGTATATTCCTACGACGGGCTTCCTCAAATGCCCGAGGTCTTCATGAGCAAGCAAGTTGGATGCACACCCCACTTAGCTTCATTTGAGCTTTCATACACTTATAGCTCTAGTGCATCATTTGCATGGCAATCCCTACTCCTTGCATTGACATCTAGCGATAGGCATCTCCATAGCCCGTTGGTACGCCTAGTTGATGTGAGACTATCTTCTCCACTTCCTACCCCTTTGATATCTACCACCATACTCTATTCCACCTAAATGCTATGTCCAATGGCTCACGCTCATGTATTGCGTGAAGAATAAAAAGTTGATGCATATTGAAAAAATACGAACCAATTGCCTGACTTGTACACTGTGGTGCTTAACATTTGTATTAATGTGGTGAAGATGGAGCCATGCCTTGCTAATACAATAAGATGAATGGAGGGTAAACATTTCTTGAGAATCGTATACTTTTAGGAATTAACAATTCTGTTTCTTACACTTGAGTATTGCTATGTTAATATTTTTGATTCATCTTTTCTCAATGAGCATACCTGAATAAGATTACATAGTGGACAAAATGTCACATCAAAAATTCTGTTTTTATCATTTACCTACTCGAGGAAGAGCATGAATTAAGCATGGGGATGCTTGATACGTGATACACTCAAATGTATCTACTTTTCCAAACACTTTTTCTCTGGTTTTGCCCTCTAATTTGCATGATTTGAATGAAACTAACTCGGACTGACGCTGTTTTCAGCAGAACTATCCTAGTGTTATTTTTGTGTAGAAATAGAAGTTCTCGGAATTGGATGAAACTTTTTGTGGATTTTTTCTGGAATATATAAGGAATTTTGGAGCGAAGATCTGCCGGAGGGGGTGGACCAGAGGGCCACCACGCAACCGACCACGCCCCCTAGGGGCGCGGCCAGATGGCTTGTGGGGCCCTCGTGGCCCCTCCGACCCTAATTCCAACGCTGTAAATTTACATCCGCGGAGAAAAAAATCAGAGAGAAGATTTTATCACGTTTCACGAGACGGAGCCGGCACCACCTCCTATTCTTCCTCCGGAGGGATGATCTGGAGCCTGTTTTGGGCCCCGGAGAGGGGAAATTGTCTCCGTCGTCATCACCAACCCTTCTCCATCAACACCGCCATGATGCTCACCACCGGGAGTAAGTAATTCCTTTGTAGGCTTGCTGGACGATGGTGGGATTGGATGGAATTGATCATGTAATCGAGTCAAGATTGATAGGGCTTGATCCCTAGTATCCATTACGTTCTGAGATTGATGTTACTATGACTTTGCTATGCTTAATGCTAATCACTAGGGCTCGAGTGCCATGATTTCAGATCTGAACCTATTACGTTTTCATGAATATAAGAGTGATTTGGATCCTATCTTGCAAGTTATATGTACCTATTACATGTCATGATCCGCATATCCCAAGGTGACAATAATTGGGATTCTTTCCGGTGATTGCCGTAGTTTAAGGAGTTCATGTATTCACCATGTGTTAATGCTTTGTTCCGGTTCTCTATTAAAAGGAGGCCTTAATATCCCTTAGTTTCCAATAGGACCCCGCTACCATGGGAGGGTAGGACAAAAGATGTCATGCAAGTTCTTATCGCAAGCACGCATGACTATATATGGAATACATGCCTACATTACATTGATGAATTGGAGCTAGTTCTGTGTCGCCCTAGTGTGTAACTGTTATATGATCAATGTCATCTAAATCATTATCCATCACCGATCCACGTGCCTACGCGTTACATATACTGAATCTTGCCAAGTTACTATTGCTATTGTTACTGTCACACTTGCTACAAAACTGCCACTGTCACTATTACTGTTACTTTTGCTACTACTATTTGCCGTGCTACTAAATCTTTGTTGCAGAGAGATATCCTCGGTGCGGTTGAATTGACAACTCAACTGTCAAGGACAATAAATATTCTTTGGCTCCCCTTGTGTCGAATCAATAAATTAGGGTGAAATACTATCCGTGGCGACTGTTGCGATCCCCTACACTTGTGGGTTATCAAGACCTTTTTCTGGCGCCGTTGCCGGGGAGCATAGCTCTATTTTTTGTTTTAACTGAAGGATATCCAATTGCCACTATGAGAAATCTGAAAGACGACCGAACTAAGATCGTCCCCTCTCGCACGAGAGGAGGTAAGGAACTGCCATCTAGCCCTGCTTTTGATCCACCTTCTGTTTTGAATCAGCTTGTTACACCACCACATGTTGATCGTCCTGATATGTCACATGAACTTGATGATGCTACTTCTGAAATTAATGATTAAACTATTTCTACACATGTTGAAACTGAACCTGTGCCACTGAATGAATTACTTGATGCTGATATTGCTAAAGCTAGAGAACTTGAGAATGCTGAAATTGAGGAAGACTTTGAATCACCTATTACCCCTCACTCACCTAATAGATATGATTTGCCTTTTGTACCTGAAGGTTATGTTATGGATGATGAGGTAGCTTGGGACATTCTTGCTTGTGAAAATAGAGATGATGTGAAGAAACTATTATGCAAACTAAAAGAAAAATCTATGATGGAGAAAATGAAACATGATCCTAAATTTGCTACTTCTCCTATATTTGTTTCTGATAGGGATTATGAGTTCTCTGTAGACCCTGAGTTAATTCCTATAGTAGAGTCCGACCCTTTCCATGGTTATGAAAATGAAACTGTTGTCGAACACCTTATGAAACTGAATGATATTGCTGCTCTGTTTACCAATGAAGAAAAGATTCGCTACTATCATATCCTTATGCTTTTTTCCTTTCTAGATAAAAGGCGAGTCCAAGGAATGGTTCTTATCATTTACTCCTGGTTGCATACGTAGCCCCCAGGATATGCTTCAACACTTTTCTGCAAAATATTTTCCTGCTCATAAGAAACAAGCTGCCTTACAGGAAATATTTAACTTTGCCTAAATTGAAGAAGAGAATCTCCCTCAAGCTTGGGGGAGGCTTCTCCGGTTACTACGAGCTTTGCCTGATTGTCCACTTGAGAGGAATGAAATACTTGATATTTTTTATAATGGACTAACTGATCCCTCTAGGGATTTCCTAGATAGTTGTGCTGGTTGTGTTTTTAGGGAAAGAACTGTTGGACAAGCTGAAGAATTATTGAACAACATAATGCAAAATGCCGATGATTGGACACTCCCCGAACCACCTTCAGAACCTATTCAAAAGAAGAGAGGTATTCTATTTCTCAGTCCCGAAGACATGCAAGAAGCAAAAAGATCTATGAAAGAAAAAGGTATTAAAACCGAGGATGTCAAGAAATTACCACCTATTGAAGAAATACATGGACTTGATACCCCGACATAGGTAGTAAAGGTAAACTCTCTCCGTTCCTTTAATAAAGTGATATACCTTATACTAAGACTCCTGAACAATGCTTGGATGAATTTGATAATTTCGTTGTTAAGCAAGAACATTTCAACCAATATGTTAAGAATCAATTGCAACGTAATGATATGATGATAGACCGCTTAAGTGACTTGATGTTTAGAATTGCAAATAATGTGAAAGGTTTAGGCAAACATGCTTCTATGGTTCACACTCAACTAGACCAAGTCGCTAAATCACAAAATGATTTGCTTGCTGAAATGAATAATATAAATGATCATGCTATTAGAGTAGTAACTAGAGGAGGTAGAATGACCCAAGAACCTCTTTATCCTGAAGGTCGCCCTAAAAGAATTGAACAAGATTTTCAAAAAATGAATGAAGATACACCTAGTTCATCTAAGAAGAAGAAGAAAAAGAAAAATGATAGGAACTTGCATGCCTCTAGTGAACCTGTTATAGAAAAACCTATTGAGAAAAACAATGAAGTTTATGTTTCTGATGCTGAGACTCGGTCTGGTAGTGAGCACACACCTAGTGATAATGAAAATGATAATAATGATAATGATGCTCATATAGATGCTCAACCAGATAATATCAAAGAAAATGATAATGATGTAGAAATTGAACCTGTTGAGGATCTTGATAACCCACCTTCTAAAAATAAACGTTATGATAAGAGAGACTTTGTTGCTAGGAAACATGGAAGGCAAAGAGAGCCATGGGTTCAAAAACTTATGCCATTCCCTCATAAAACCACTAAAAGTAAAGATGAAGAAGATTTTGAGCGCTTTGCTGAAATGATTAGACCTGTCCATTTAAGCACCCCCTTGACTGATATATTGAAAATGCCTCCATATGCTAAGTATATGAAAGATATTATCACTAATAATAGAAAGATACCTAAAACTGAAATTGCCACCATGCTTGCTAATTATTCTTTTGATGGGGGAGTACCTAAGAAGTTGGGGGATCCGGGTATACCCACAATACCTTGCTCTATTAAAAGGAATTATGTTAAAACTGCTTTATGTGATTTAGGGGCCAGTGTTAGTGTTATGCCTTTCTCCCTTTATAAAAGAATTGAATTGAGTAAAATCATACCTACTGAGGTATCTTTGCAAATGGCCGATAAATCCACTGCTTTACCTATTGGAATTTGCGAAGACGTTCCCGTCGTGGTCGCAAACGTTACTATCTTAACAGACTTCGTTATTATTGATATGCCAGAGCACGACAATATGTCGATCATCCTTGGTAGACCTTCTCTAAATACTGCAAGGGCTGTTATAGATTGTAATAAAAGCAAGGTCACCTTTCATATCAATGGCAAGCAACATACCGTGCATTTTTCGAGGAAGCAAACTTTGGTTAATAATATCAATGTCATTGATCCTTTTCCCGCGATTATCATGGGAGACATTACAATTCCTCTCCCTACTGCCAAGAAGAAGAAATATTATAATCTTATTGTTGGGGAGATACAAATCCCAATTGAGGTAACCTAGTGACATATGAAGATTCTTCGGTTTCATGTTAATCGGAAACGTTTATTAATAAGACTTGATCAACCTTATTAATGAATTCTTTTCAAAAGACATGAGCTTGATGAATTGAATATTCACAACTCTCTATATCGCAAGTTTATATTCTGTTTTCTTATTAAAAGTAAAAATAAAATCCCATGAAATTCCTGTTTTCTGTTTTTCCCGTGCATGAAAAATACCTCAAAAATAAAAAGTCTCAGATTCCCACGAAATTTTAACATGAATTTTTCTGGAATAAATAAAAAAATTGGGTGTAAAAAATCACTGTAGCGGGGCATGCTAGTGGGCCACCACGCAACAGGCCGCGCCCCCCTAGGGGCGCGACCGGTTGGCTTGTGGGGCCCACAGGGGCCCCCTGCCTTATCTCTTCCTCCCACTCCTTATCCAACCTCTAGAAAAAATTCTCCAACCATCTCTCTCCCATGTTCTTCACCCAAAAAGTGAAATTTTGGATCTCTTTGCTCGGAACTCCGTTTCCGAAACTGTTTTGAGGAATTGTTCCTTGGTATGTGACTCTCCCATTCCTCCAATTAGTTTTTGTTCTAGTGGTTTATATTTTGCATAAGTTGCTGCACTTGGTGCTACAGAAAATAAGCTTGCATGTCTAACTCTTTGAGTTCCAAGTAGTGGGAATGCTTGATAAGTCCTCTAGGCATCCATATGAGTAGTTTCTACCAATCTTGCAAGGTTTTATTGACATAAGTTTGTGACTCGAAAATTTCAGAAATTTTTTGTTCGGGAAATATGAGTTTCTTTAGGAGGAGCGCTTCAAGGAGGCGTTTTTCAGGAGAGTCGTCGAGCGGAAGCTCAATTCAACAGAGCTACATAGAGCCTAGAGGCCGATGCAAAATCTTGTCGGTGGCCAAGCGATGAGTTCAGGATAAATGCGGGAATCAAAGATGAATTTGATCATTTCATTGAAAATACCAGACTCACCGACTTCCTTGCAGATAAGTGTGTCCAACATTATAACCTTACCCGTACTTTCGTAGATGGATTTCGCTTTCAAGAGAGTAACTCTAGGGTGTTATTGAAATTATATGATGAATCTTTTAGCATGGACCTAGAAGAGTTCTCGATTGCTTACAAACTTCCACTTTGGGGTTCAGTTGAGAAACCATCAACAATTGCTTATAATACGTTTCTCAAGAGTCTTTGTGTGGGGGAAGATAGGGAAGCATCGCAGGCTAGAATCAAGAGTATACAATTTCCCTCTATCCGTTACTTTGCATTGTTCAACGGGAAATGCGTAGTAGGAAAACAGGAGTGCAGTGCATTGTGTGCCCATGATCTAAGCCTTATACATACTGCTGTGACGGGTGAGCGACATTTTAACCTCGGTGCAATTGTTGCCCGAAGGTTGCACTCCAACTCTAGTAATGGAGAACTATATGGAGGCATTTATGCATCCCGCGTAGCTACACATTTGAGAGTGGCGCCCCAACCTAATGATCCCATTTTGCCTGAACGATATTTAGATTATGTAGCTATGCGTTCTCACGAATTTCTTGTGAAACGTCCTAGAGGCTATCAGTACAACTTAATATTTAGAAAATACACGCCTATGCCTATCTTTTTGCCTGCACCTGCCCTTTTTGACTTTCAGGCTCAACAAAGATATTAGGTTCTTGAGGACGAGGTGCGAGAGCACAATGCTACGGTAGAAGCTGCTTGCTTGACAGCGGAGGCTCCTCGCTTGGCAATAGAGGCTGCTCGTCTGGCAGAGGAGGAGGCCAGGAATGCCTTCGTGATCTACCATTTCAACTATTACTCAGATCGCCAGTGGTGATTACCAAGCTAGGCAAAAGCCTAAGCTTGGGGGAGTACGTATTTCTCACCGACATTACATTCATGTTCTTACACTCCATACAAATTGTCGGTGTTCATCCTCTTTCTATGTATATCCATGTTAGCTTTATTTTCCGCTTTCTTCTTGTGTGTTTGAAAAACTTTGAAAATCCAAAAATATTTCTCACTTCTTTTCGGTCCTTTTCTTTTCCTTGTCCCTTTAGTTGTAGTACTAAAAAGAAAACCCAAAAATATTCCCTTTGCTTGTTGGGAGCTTTCCCGTGAAAATATTTTTTCTCGTTCTTGTTTTTCCCTTAGTTCCTTTGCTTGCTTAAGAAAAAACAAAAACTCACAAAAATATTTCAGTGTGTTTCCCTGAATTTCTTTTCCTTTGTTGAGTTGTCGAAAGGAGAAGACCACGATGAAAATGTTGAGTGGCTCTCATATGATTTATTGATGATCTAACAGAGAGCCAATTTTACCTTGTCTTCTTGTTTGTCTTATACTGCCCTGCAGATTCCAGCTTAGTCCACGACATTCTTGCACTATTATTATTATCACACTGTTCGATCTTGCAAGTGAAAGGCAATAATGACGATACTTGATGAAGTGATTGTGGCAAAGGAAGCTGGTATGAACTCTTCTTGTTTTCCGTTTTTGTAAATATGTTTAGCCTGTTTGATCCTGGTTCAGTATATCATGAGTAAACATGTTCGTGATGACAATTAGAGATTATAGCTTCTCATGCCATGCCTAAATAGCTAGGAGTTAATAATGATTTATCTTGTGTGTCAACATGCATTAAAATGGTTATAATATGGTATGGTAGTATGGTATCTCCCTCTGAGGAATTCAAGGAGTTTGACTTGGCCCATGTGCATACATGTACTTGAATTAAAACCAATATAGCCTTCATGATGTTTGAATTCATAGTGTTCATATCCTACTCATGCTACATCCAATGTTAATTATTCAAAATGCATGTTCATGACAGTTGTTGCTCTCTAGTTGGTCGCTTCTCAACCTATTGCTAGCCTTCACCTGTACTAAGCGAAAATGCTGCTTGTGCATCCAAATCCTTGAACCAAGTTATTCCACATGAGTCCACCATACCTACCTATTTGCGGCATTACCCTGCCGTTCCAAGTAAATTTGCATGTGCCATCTCTAAATATTCAAATAAACATCCATTTTTGTGCACTCGTCCCGCTCATGCAGCGACGGGGCAGTCAATATTTTCCATGCTAAGCAAGTTATTCTCAGGACGGTCGTTTATTCGCCGTCATTGCACGAGAGAGGCTAGTAACAGGGATGCCTAGTCCCACATAATCAAAATAAATTACACCAACTCCTTGGGACAGTTGATTGTTTGGAGGGCAATCGTGGATTCGGCTAGCCATGGAATGTGTTTGGATGGTGGATAGGAGTAAACTTTACTATTCTGTTTGGGAACCGCCAATATTGAGTTTAGCATGGAAAATGTTGAAAACCTTTGTCGTAACGTTGACAAGAAAAGTGCACCGCTCAAAAATTATACTTTCACCCTTGTTTTAAGCTTCGAGCTCTGGCACCCGTGCAAATCAATGCTTCCCTCTACGAAGGGACTATCTATTTACTTTTATGCTGAGTCATCATTCTCTTACTAAAAGCACTAGACCCGAGAGCACTATTGTCATTTTTATGCATTTAGTTTAGTTAATGTTGGATATGAGCATGATTGGATCTTTTCTACCCTGAATTATAATGTTTAGTCGCTGCTTGGATCTCAGAGGTGCGATGCATTTATGTTTTGCGGTCTCAGAAAGGGCTAGCAAAATACCATGTCACTATATTGTATTATGAGTGTTTTGACAAATTGTTGACATAGGAGATGTTTTATTATTGCATTGTAGCTCGTTATGTCTTGCCATGAGTTAATATAATATGTATTTGTTGTCATGGACGTGTCTATCTATGATTTATGCTGAAAACTTGAGCACTAGCTAAGCATTTGTATAATAACGAGAACAAAAGAGTTTGTAAAAGTTTTTCTTTATCACTTTCAGTTTATCAACTGAATTGCTTGACGACAAGCAATGAGTTAAGCTTGGGGGAGTTGATACGTCTCAAACGTATCTACTTTTCCAAACACTTTTGCTCTGGTTTTGCCCTCTAATTTGCATGATTTGAATGAAACTAACCCGGACTGACACTGTTTTCAGCAGAACTACCTTGGTGTTATTTTTGTGCAGAAATAAAAGTTCTCAGAATTGGACGATACTTTTTGTGGATTTTTTCTGGAATATATAAGGAATTTTGGAGCGAAGAGCTGTCGAAGGGGGTGGACCAGAAGGCCACCACACAACCGGCCGCGTCCCCCCCCCCCCAAGGGGCGCGGCCAGATGGCTTGTGGGGCCCTCGTGGCCCCTCCGACCCTAATTCCAACGCTATATATTCACATCCACGGAGAAAAAAATCAGAGAGAAGATTTCATCGTGTTTCACGAGACGGAGCCGCCGCCACCTCTTTTTCTTCCTCCGGAGGGATGATCTGGAGCCTGTTTTGGGCTCCGGAGAGGGGAAATCGTCGCAGTCGTCATCACCAACCCTTCTCCATCAACACCGCCATGATGCTCACCACCGGGAGTGAGCAATTCCTTTGTAGGATTGCTGGACGGTGGTGGGATTGGATGGAATTGATCATGTAATCGAGTTAAGTTTGATAGCGCTTGATCCCTAGTATCCATTATGTTCTGAGATTGATGTTACTATGACTTTGCTATGCTTAATGCTTGTCACTAGGGCCTGAGTGCCATGATTTTAGATCTGAACCTATTATGTTTTCATGAATATAAGAGTGATTTGGATCCTATCTTGCAAGTTATATGTACCTATTACGTGTCATGATCCGCATACCCCAAGGTGACAATAATTGGGATTCTTTTCGGTGATTGCTGATACGTCTCCGTATCTATAATTTACGAAGTATTCATGCCATATTTACAACAATTTTATATGGTTTTGCTATGATTTGCATGGAACTAACCCGGACTAACGCTATTTTCAGCAGAACTACCGTGGTGTTGTTTTTTGTGCAAAAATATAAGTTCTCCAAATGCAACGAAACTTTTTGGCGATTTTTTGGAACAAAAGAGGCACTAGAAGCTTCGTGGGAGGGCCAGAAGAGCCACGAGGTGGCTACAACCCACCAGGTCGCGCCAGCCCCCTCTGGCGCGCCCTGGTGTCTTGTGGGCCCCTCGTGGCCCATCTTCGCATGAAACCGATGCCCAAAAATCCTATATATTCAGAAACCCCCAGAAATAACCCTAGATCAGAAGGTCCACCGCCGCAACTCTCTGTATCGACGAAAAACAAGTCTGGAGGCATTCCAGTACCCTGCCGGAGAGGGTAGATCATCTCCGCTGGCCATCTTCATCATGCCGGCGGAGGCCATGACGAGGAGGGAGTAGAACACTTGATATGTGTCTTGCATATGGATACCCGTGGTGACAATGGGGTGTTCTATTGATTCACTTCATATATGTTGAGGCATCAACTTGCGGATTCCGGTGACCTAGGGGATCTATGCATAGGGGTTGATTGCACCTTTTCATACCATGTTCTCCGATAGAAATCTTGGGGCATTCCTTGAGGTTCTTTGTGTTGGATTGAGTATTACGAATCTGAAATTGTTTGATGCATATCGTATAATTAACTCATAAATACTTGTGGTGACATTGGAGTATCTAGGTGACATTAGAGTTGGTTGATGCGTATCATATGGTGTTATTTTAGTATGAACTCTTAGATAGATCGATCGGAAAGGATAACTTGGTGTTATTTTAGTACGAACTCTTGGATAGATCGATCGGAAAGGATAACTTTAAGGTGGTTTCATACCCTGCAAACAATTTCTTCTTATGTTCTCCGCAAGATAAGAAATTTGGAGTGATTCTTCGTTGCACGTTTAGGGATGGTTATGTGATCAAATTATATTAGCATTGTTGAGAGATTGCAGTAGCGAAAGTACGGACCCTAGGCCTTGTTTTCAAGCATTGGAATACCGTTTTTGCTCACTTTTGTTACTTGCTACCTTGCTGTTTTTTGTTGTTACTATTACAAAAATCAATACCAACTATCATTACTACACTTGTATCACCATCTCTTCGCCGGACTAGTGCACCTATACAATTTACCATTGTATTTGGTGTGTTGGGGACACAAGAGACTTTTTATTATTTGGTTGCAGGGTTGTTTGAGAGAGACCATATTCATCCTACGCCTCCCACGGATTGATAAACCTTAGGTCATCCACTGACAGAAATTTGCTACTGTCCTACAAAACTCTGCGCTTGGAGGTCCAACACGAGTCTACAAGAACAAGTTGTGTAGTAGACATCAAGCTCTTTTCTGGCGCCGTTGTCGGGGAGGTGAGTGCTTGAAGGTATATCTTTAGATCTTGCAATTAAATCTTTTAGTTTCTTGTTTTTCACTTGTTTGGTTTTATAAAAGAAAACTAAAAAAATGGAGTTTAGTTTGCATCATTTGTTTCGTCTTTATAATGTCTTTCGTGAAAATAAGGATTCAGAAAGTTGTGCTCAATTGGTAGAGGAAGAAATTATGAAAACACTTAATGAGAATTCCTTGAATGATGAGCATGATTGCAATGTTGCTAGTATGAATTCTCTGAATATCCATGATGCTAATGATATGCAAAGCCACAAGCTTGGGGATGCTATGTTTGAGAAGATGATATTTTTAGTCCCCCAAGTTTTGATGAGCAAATTTATTATGATGATGGCATGCCTCCTATCTATGATGATTATGATGATGAAATGTATGCTATAAAGAATAATTATAACTATGAAACTTGTCATCATGTTTTTATTTTTCAATTTGGTTATGTCAATCATGTACCTCATGATAGTTATTTTGTTGAGTTTGCTCCCACTACAATGAATAAAAAAATTTGCTTATGTGGAGAGTAATAAATTTCTACGCTTGTAGATCATGAAATGAATGATTTATGTGATAGTTATATTGTGAAATTCCTTCATGATGCTACTGAAAATTATCATGAGGGAGGAACATATGCTTGTAGGAATTGCAATAATATCAAGTTTCCTCTCTATGTGTTCAAAGTCTTGAAGATATGCTTGTTTTGCCTTCCTATGCTAGTTGATTCTTGCTCCCACTTGCTCCCATAAATTGTTTGCTCACAAAATCCCTATGCATAGGAAGTGGGTTAGACTTAAATGTGCTTGTCATGAGATTCATGATGCTCTCTTGCATGTTTCAATTACTATTCCTACGTGAGCATCATTGAAATCATCATGCCTAGCTAAAAGGCATTAAAGAAAAGCGCTTGTTGGGAGACAACCCAACACTTTTACTTTCTGTTTTTGAGTGTTCACATGATTAAGCTACTGTAGTAATCATGTTTTGTGTCTTTTATTTCAATAATGTGCGAAGTAAAGCCTTTGGGATGACTCACAAGACGAGTAGAATTGATGCTGAACCAAAACAGAAACTTTTGACTCCAGTACAGGAATTTTAATTTTCTACTGGAGCGTGATAATGATCTGAAATTTCTACACAGTGTTTATATACAAATTATTCAGGTTGTCATAATTTGGAAGAATTGTTGGAGACATGGAAGTATGGTTGTACTACAGATCTTCACAGACTGTTCTGTTTTTGACAGATTCTGTTTTGCATGCATAGTTTGCTTGTTTTAGTGTTCCCATAGATTATATTCAGTGATATAAATTATGTGAATGGTAGAACACAGTAGGTATTATGTGAGAACAATTATGAATCTTGTCTTGACAGTACCTAAGTGAATGATCTTTACTTATTACACTAACCCTTCTCACGAAGTTCCGTTAAGTTTTGTGTGATTGAAGTTTTCAAATTTTGGGTGAGACACCGATATGAAAAGAATAAGGAATGACAAGAACCTAAGCTTGGGGACGCCCAAGGCACTCCCAAAGGTAATATCCAAGGAATACTCAAGCGTCTAAGCTTGGGGATGCCCCGGAAGGCATCCCCTCTTTCGTCTTCAACATTATCGGTATATCTTACTTAGAGCTATATTTTTATTCGTCACATAATATGAGTTTTGCTTGGAGCGTCATTTTATTTTGTTGTTCTCTGTTATATGTTATTTATAATTTTGTTTTTCAATAAAAAGTTCCAAGAATTGCCTTAGGATGCTTGCATTGCATGTTTGATGTGTGCTGTGTAAAAACAGAAACATTCTCTGTAGTGTTTGAATTTTCATATTTTACCGGAACGTGGAAAGTTTCTGAAATTTTTACACAATGTTGTCATATAAATTCTTTATCACGTCGCAAATTTTCATATTTTTTTGAGTTACATAAGTACACTATTTGCATAAATTTCTATAGACTGTTCTATTTGGACAGATTGTTGTCATAGTTTTGTTATCTACTTATCCTATAGTTTCCATAGCCTATATTGGTAGATATAAATTGTGGAAACGATAGTAAACAGTAGATGATGTGTGGAAATTATTGTGCAACTTGTCTTGGCAGTACAAGAAGTATGGACTTATTCTTATGTGTACTAACCTATCTCACGAGTTCTTTTCGAGTTTTTGTGGATGAAGTTTTTAAGATTTAGGAAAAAAATCATGATATAAAAGGAATTAAGGAGACACAAAATCTCAAGCTTGGGGATTCCCAAGGCATCCCAATATAATATTTTAAGAAGTCTCAATCATCTAAGCTTGGGGATGCCCCGGTAGGCATCCCACCTTTCTTCATCAACAATTATCGGTTAGTAGCGGTTGAGCCTAAGTTTTTGCTTCTTCACATGATGTGTGCTATTCTTGGAATGTCATTTTATTTTGTTTTGCTTCCTGTTTTAATAAAATACTTAGATCTGAAAGTTTTTAGATGAGAGAGAGTTCTCAAATGGCTACCCATTTACTTAACTACTCGCTTGATCTTCACTTATATCTTTTTGGAATAGCTTGTCATTTACTCTTGTGCTTCACTTATATCCTATGAGTAAATTGTTGAATGAATTGAATACCATGAAGTTGAAATTATATGTTCATATCATGCCTAGTAGTAGCTTCACATTGGGTTTAGAAAGTGAAATCTTTTGAAGCTTGACAATCACAATATTGGTCATACAAGCAATTCGTGAATGATTAGTATAAGGAAGAGGACTTTCACATACAAATATATTATCTTGGACATCTTCTATGATTGTGAATACCCATTAATTATTTTCAAACTTGAGCAAATTAGTTGAAGTTGGACAAGGAAGACAACGTAATGAGTTATGGTTGTGTATATTTGCATAGAAGTTATATTGTTATGGATCCTCCAACATGTGGGGTTTGCTTAGGATCTTTTGCTAGCCAAAAAATCGTACTAAGTAGAGATACTACTTGCGCATCCAAAAACCCTTAAAACCAGTTTTTGGCCATGAGTGTCCACCATACCTACCTATGGATTGAATAAGATCCTTCAAGTAAGTTGTCATCGGTGCAAAAAGGCAATAAAAATTGCTTCTAAATGTGTTTGATCATTTAGTGTAAGAGAAAATTGAGCGTTGTACGAACTTGTGATGTCAAAGTAATAAAAGCGACGGACTGCATAATAAAGGTTGCTATCATAAGGGGCAATACAACGTGACATTCTTTTGCATTAAGGAATTGTGCATACAAAACCAAAAAGCGCATGACAACCTCTACTTCCCTCTGTGAAGGGCCTATCTTTTACCTTTCAGTATTTACTTTTATGCAAGAGTCAATAGTTTGCATTCTCATTTCAACCTCAATTATTCTCTAGTTGGCAAGCATCATGTGGTGGGGAAGGATCTAGGCACATATGGCCAGTCATATATATTTGATCATGACTTATTATTGTTGACAATTATCTCTATGATAAATGAGTTGGGAGGTGAAACATTAAGCCCCTATCTTTCTCTGTGTTCGATGGATGCCATTTGTTCTAAAAATATGCTTTGAGTACTAGAAATCATAGAAGACTATATGATGATTGAGTATGTGGAGCTCTTACTTAGACTTTGATGAGAATAAGTTGAATTGCAATTGTTTGGTGACTAAGAACATAGGTTGTTAAGTTTCAAGAGAATTCATTGTTTGAAACATAACATGTGAATTGGTTGTTACTTTATCATGATGAGTTTTATGAGAAAGAGTTGCTGTTATGATGCTAGGAAAAGTGGTTGAAATTATCATTGATCAAACTTATGCACTATGCTAGCATTCACACTTCATAAATTATTTCTTTTATCATTTACCTACTCGAGGACGAGTAGGAATTAAGCTTGGGGATGCTGATATGTCTCCAATGTATCTATAATTTTATGAAGTATTCATGCCACATTTACAACAATTTTATATGGTTTTGGTATGATTTGCATGGAACTAACCCGGACTGACGCTGTTTTCAGCAGAACTACCGTGGTGTTGTTTTTTGTGCAGAAATAAAAGTTCTCCAAATGCAACGAAACTTTTTGAAGATTTTTTTGGAACAAAAGAGGCACTAGAAGCTTCATGGGAGGGCCAGAAGAGCCACGAGGTGGCCACAACCCACCAGGGCGCACTAGCCCCCTCTGGCACGCCCTGGTGTCTTGTGGGCCCCTCGTGGCCCATCTTCGCGTGAAACCGATGCCCAAAAATCCTATATATTTAGAGACCCCCAAAAATAACCCTAGATCAGAAGTTCTGCCGCCGAAACTCTCTCTATCGACAAAAAACCAATCTAGAGGCTTTCTAGTACCCTGTCGAAGAGGGTAGATCATCTTCGGTGGCCATCTTCATCATCCCGGCGGAGGCCATGACGAGGAGGGAGTAGCCCACCCTCGGGGCTGCGGGTATGTACCAGTAGCTATGTGCTCAATCTCTCTCTCATGTTCTTGAGATGTCACGATCTTGATGTATCACGGGCTTTGTTAATACAGTCGGATCATATGATGTTATTCCCTTGCAATCATGTTGTGATGAATTGAATCTTTCCCTTTGAGATGTCGTTATGTTGGATTGAATATTTTGGTTGAGAACACTTGATGTACGTCTTGCGTGGGATACCCGTAGTGACATTGGGGTATTCTATTGATTCACTTGATACATGTTGAGGCATCAACTTGCGGATTCCGGTGACCTAGGGGATCTATGCATAGGGGTTGATTGCACGTTTTCATACCATGTTCTCCGATAGAAATCTTGGGGCACTCCTTGAGGTTCTTTGTGTTGGATTGAGTATTATGAATCTGAAATTGTTTGCTGCGTATCATATAACTAACTCATGGATACTTGTGGTGACATTGGAGTATCTAGGTGACATTAGAGTTGGTTGATGCGTATCATATGGTGTTATTTTAGTATGAACTCTTAGATAGATCGATCGGAAAGGATAACTTGGTGTTATTTAGTACGAACTCTTGGATAGATCGATTGGAAAGGATAACTTTAAGGTGGTTTCGTACACTACAAACAATTTATTCTTATGTTCTTCGCTAGATAAGAAATTTGGAGTGATTCTTCGTTGCACATTGAGGGATGGTTATGTGATCCAATTATATTTGCATTGTTGAGATTTTGCACTAGCGAAAGTACGGACCCTAGGCCTTGTTTTCAAGCATTGCAATACCGTTTGTGCTCACTTTTGTTACTTGCTACCTTGCTGTTTTTATTGTTACTATTATAAAAATCAATACCTACTATCATTAGTACACTTGTATCACCATCTCTTCGTCGAACTAGTGCACCTATACAGTTTACCATTGATGTGGTATGTTGAGGACACAAGAGACTTTTTATTATTTGGTTGCAGGGTTGTTTGAGAGAGACCAACTTCATCCTACGCATCCCACGGATTGATAAACCTTAGGTCATCCACTTGAGGGAAATTTGCTACTGTTCTACAAAACTCTGCGCTTGGAGGCCCAACACGAGTCTACAAGAACAAGTTGTGTAGTAGACATCAATTGTGATAGTTTGAGGAGTTCATGTATTCACCATGTGTCACTGCTTTGTTCCGGTTCTCTATTAAAAGGAGGCCTTAATATCCCTTAGTTTCCAATATATAGGACCCCGCTGCCACGGGAGGGTAGGACAAAAGATGGCATGGAAGTTCTTATCGCAAGCACGTATGACTATATACGGAATACATGCCTACATTACATTGATGAATTGGAGCTAGTTCTATGTCGCCCTAGTGTGTAACTGTTATATGATTAATGTCATCTAAATCATTATCCATCACCGATCCACGTGCCTATGCGTTACATATACTGAATCTTGCCAAGTTACTATTGCTATTGTTACTGTCACACTTGCTACAAAACTGCTAGTGTCACTATTACTGTTACTTTTGCTACTACTATTTGCCGTGCTACTAAATCTTTGCTACAGAGAGCTATCCTCGGTGCGGTTGAATTAACAACTCAACTGTCAAGGCGAATAAATATTCTTTGGCTCCCCTTGTGTGGAATCAATAAATTAGTGTGAAATACTACCCGTGAAGACTGTTGCGATCCCCTACACTTGTGGGTTATCAATACGTCTCCAACATATCTTCAATTTTTGATTATACCATGCTGATATATTATCATTCTAGGATAATTTTTGGGTCATTATTTACCAATTTATAATATTTTTGAGAACTAACCTATTTACCCAGTGCCTAGTGCCAGTTGCTGTTTTCTGTGTGTTTTTGCCTTTGCAGGTTTACTGTACCAAACGAAGTCCAATTGCCACCAAACATTTTGATGATTTTTTCTGGACTATATGAAGACCTAGAAGCTTCGGAAGGAAGTCGGGAGGCGCACGAGGGCCCCACCACACATCAGGGCGCGCCCTGGGGGCGCCTTGATATGTGGTGGCCCCCTCAGGCACCTCCCGACGTCCCTCTTCGGCCTATAAATTCTCTAATATTCAGAAAACCCCGGAGGCAGTCCCGAAACCCTTTTTTCGCCACCGCAACTCTCTGTTTCGTCGCGAGGCCATCTGGAGCTTCGTTCCGGCACCCTTCCAGAGGGGGGATCAATCATGGAGGGCCTCTTCATCAACCTTGCTGCCCTCATGATGATGTGTGAGTAATTCACCACAGACCTACGGGTCCATAGCTAGTACCTAGATGGCAATCTCTCTCTCTTATGATCTTCAATACAATGGTCATCACATCTTCGCTTTGATCTATCCGATGTAATCCTATTATGCGGTGTGTTTTTTGGGATCCGATGAATTGTGGGTTTATGTTCAGATTATTCATGAAAAGTATTTGAGATGCCTCTGAATTATATTATCTCTTATGTGCATGATCATTATAGCTTCGTAATGCTCTTCGATCTATTGATATGCTTTGGCCAAGTGGATTGATATTTCATCGGTGGGAGTGGTGCGTTGTGGTAGGTTCAACCTGGCGATTTTCTATATCCCAGTGACAAAGTTGGGGACAAGATGCGTCTTTGTGTTGTTGCTACTAATGATAAAACGATGGGGTTTATTCATATTGTTTGAGTTTACTTTGTGTACATCATGTCATCGTTCTCCAAGCATTATTCTGTTTGCATGCTGGATAGCGGTCGATGAGTGGAGTAATAGTAATAGGTGCAGTCAGGAGTCGGCCTATTTTCTAATGGACGTGATGCCTATATATACATGATCATTGTCGTGAACATCGCATAACTATCCGCTTTTCTATCAATTGCCCAACAGTAATTTGTTTACCCACCGTATGCTGCCTACATGAGAGATGTCGCTAGGGAACACTATGCCCCCGGGTCTATTCACTTATATATTCGCAAATGCTATATTTACCTTGATGCCTTTATTTACTTTTTATTTATTTTGCAATTTATATTTATCAACAATTATCTACACAACTCATTTGCTTGCAAATAACGAGATCAAGGGGATTGACAACCCTCTTGCCCGTGTTGGGTGCAAGTTGTTTGTTCATTTGTGCGCAGCCGCTAAAGACGGTTCAGGATTGATATTCCTATTTGTCGGGTCATGATGCACACGATCACTTATGGGGCCACGGGCCCCTTTGTGGTTCGGCAAGGGTGAGGTCACGTTGCACAAAGAGCAGAGGTGGTGAGGCAGCACGACGACGAGACGCTGGTGTTTTACCCAGGTTCAGGCCGCTGGGAAGCGTAAAACCCTACTCCTCCTTTGGTGGATTGATCGGGGGGAACACGAAGCACACGCAGTGCTCAAACCTGGCAAGGTTGCCTTCGGGGGAGCTGCTACACGAGTACAAGTGTCCGAAGGTCCGAATCTCTCGCTAGGTTGCCTTGGGCCTCCTTTTATAGCTCAAGGGGCAACCACAGTGGTAGAACAGACATTATCTAGTGATTAGATAGCCAACAGTGCTATCATACCTAACCCTGGCACTTAGGACAAAATGCCATAAATGCTAGCCTAGGTGGCGTGCGGGGATGCATCCCCGGCAGGCTTTTACTACCGCTTTAGCTAACTATTGCTCAATATCTTGACACGCCTCTGGACGGGTGTCAAATGGGCATAATATGTCTCCCAGCGAGTCGCCACGTACTTAGCGAGAGCCACTTAGCCACCTGAGAGCTCGACACCGCATCGACAAATGACTGGCATTGCGATGCGGTGGAGCGGTGGCCGATCGGCTCGCGCCTGCCGGGGGATGGCTTGCCGGGTCTTCTTCTGAAGATGTGTGTGCCTCGGTCCCCGGCAGGCACAGGGGACGGGACGTGACTAGCGCGGTTCGGGCCCGTTCTGGGCCATTGCATCGATCTTGCCGGCGTTGCTTAACCAGCGTAGGTTGCTTCTGGTGGAGTCTATGTCTTGAATGCTGGTTTCGTCTTCTTGATGCGCTCCTTGATCTCATGTAGAGCGGCTTCTCTAGTTTGGACTGGTTTTGACGGGGTAGCAGCTTTCCCCGGCAGGCTTCGGCCATCGGGTCAGAGGCTTATTGTCCGTGCACATGTCAGGGGAAATAAACACCCCTGTTTGTGTACCCCGACAGAAGCCCCCGGGCCTGAGCCATACGTGTTGCTAGGCATCGTTGGGTTAGGCCCCAAACAGTGCATGGACACGCGTCAAAGAAATGCTGCCTTCACGTCCTTGGTTAGGATGACTCGTCAAACCCACGTCCACTCAGCGTAATTACCGCAGGTCGTGGGGTCGTGGAGCAGTAGCCGTTGGAGAGTAAAAAAACGCCAGTAAAAGAAATGGCATTTTTCTGAAAAGATAGCGAAGAGCCAACTGATGACCCACAAGTATAGCGGATCAATCGTAGCCCTTTCGATAAGTAAGAGTGTCGAACCCAACGAGGAGCAGAAGGAAATGACAAGCGGTTTTCGGCAAGGTAATTTCTGCAAGCACTTAAATTGTAGGTAACAGATAGTTTGATAGCAAGATAATCGGTAATGAGCAAGTAATGGTAACGGTAAGTAAGGTGCAGCAAGGTAGCCTTTTGTGGAAAGGACAGGCCAGAACAATCTCTAGTAATAGGCAAAGTGTTCTTGAGGGTACACGGGAATTTCATCTAGTCACTTTTATCATGTTGGTTTGATTCGTGGTCGCTACTTTGATAATTTAATATGTGGGTGGACCGGTGCTTGGGTGCTATTCTTACTTGAAAAACCTCCCACTTATGATTAACCCCCTCCCAAGCATCCACAACTACGAGAAAAGTATTAAGATAAAATCTAACCATAGCATTAAACGTTTGGATCCAAATCAGCCCCTTACGAAGTAGCGCATAAACTAGGGTTTAAGCTTCTGTCACTCTAGCAACCCATCATCTAATAACTACTCCACAATGCATTCCCTTAGGCGCATGAATGGTGAAGTGTCATGAAGTCTACGTTCAAATGACACCACTAAGGGAATCACAACATACATATCATCAAAATATCGAACACATATCAAATTCACATGATTACTTGCAACATGACTTCTCCCGTGACCTCAAGAACAAAGGTAACTACTCACAAATAATAAACATGCTCAAGATCAGAGGTGTATTGAATAGCATAATGGATCTAAACATATGATCTTCCACCAAATAAACCATATAGTAATCAACTACGCAAGGTAATCAACACTACTAGTCACCCACAGGTACCAATCTGAGGTTCCGGTACAAAGATTGAACACAAGAGATGAACTAGGGGTTGAGGGGAGATGGTGCTGTTGAAGATGTTGATGAAGATTGGCCTCCCAAAGATGAGAGGGGTGTTGGTGATGACGATGGCTTCGATTTCCCCCTCCGGGAGGGAAGTTCCCCCGGCGGAATCGCTCCGCCGGTGGGCAAAAGTGCTCCTGCCCAAGTTCCGCCTCGAGACGGCGGCGCTCCGTCCCGAAAGTCCCCCCCCCCTTATTTTTTCTAGGTCAAAAGTGATTATATACCAGAAGATGGGCACCGGAGGTGGGCCGAGGAGGGCACAACCCACCAGGGCGCGCCTAGGGGGGCCTGGTGTATCGTGCTCACCTCGATCACCTTCCAATTTATTTCTTTATTTCCAAAATTTTCTAATATTCCAAAACTGACAAAAAATATTTTTGCGGATTTTTCGGAGTCCGTTTACTTACCGGATCACGTACCTCCTATTTTTCAAAATTCTAGAGTGTTCCGGAAGGTTTCTTTTATGTGTTCCTCCGGTGTCATGGTTTGGATAACATTGCTTTCAACGTTAATAGGCGTACGTGAGATATAGGGCTTAATTCTTTGTCCATTGACCACCTTCGGGTTAGTACCTTCGGCATTATTAATCTTGATAGCTCCAAAACGATAAACCTCTTCGATAATATATGGTCCTTCCCATTTGGAGAGAAGCTTACCTGCGAAAAATCTTAAACGAGAGTTGAACAAAAGAACATAGTCTCCTATTTTGAATTCCCGCTTTTGGATTCTTTTGTCATGCCATCTTTTTACCTTTTCTTTGAATAGTTTGGCATTTTCATAGGCTTGGGTTCTCCATTCATCTAGTGAGCTAATATCAAATAGCCTCTTCTTACCGGCAAGTTTGAAATCATAGTTGAGCTCTTTAATTGCCCAAAATGCTTTATGTTATAATTCTAGAGGCAAATGACAAGCTTTTCCATATACCATTTTGTATGGAGACATACCCATAGGATTTTTATAAGCTGTTCTATAGGCCCAAAGTGCATCATCTAATTTCTTAGACCAATTCTTACGAGACCTATTGACAGTTTTTTGTAATATTAATTTTATTTCTCTATTGCTAAGTTCAACTTGCCCACTAGATTGAGGATGATAGGGTGATGCAATTCTATGGTTAACATCATATTTAGCAAGCATCTTATGGAAATCACCATGGATAAAGTGTGACCCACCATCAGTCATTAAATATCTACGGACTCCAAACCTCGGGAAGATAACCTCTTTAAGCATTTTAATGGAGGTGTGGTGATCAGCACTACTAGTTGGAATAGCTTCTACCCACTTAGTGAAATAATCAACAGCAACCAAAATATGAGTGTACCCGTTAGAGGAAGGAAAAGGCCCCATATAATCAAAACCCCAAACGTCAAATGGTTCGACAACAAGTGAATAATTCATAGGCATTTCCTGACGCTTACCGATATTACCAATTCTTTGACATTCATCACAAGACAAGACAAACTTATGGGCATCCTTGAAGAGAGTAGGCCAATAAAAACCAGATTGCAATACCTTGTGAGTAGTTCTATCTCCCGCATGATGTCCTCCATAAGATTCGGAATGACATTTCCATAGGATTTGTTCCTGTTCATGCTTAGGTACACAACGTCTAATAATACCATCTACTCCTTCTTTATAAAGATGTGGGTCATCCCGAAAGTAATGTCTCAAGTCATAGAAGAATTTTTTTCTTTTGTTGGTATGTGAAACTAGGTGGTATATATTTAGTGACAATGTAATGAGCATAATCAGCATACCAAGGGGTGTTTTGAGAAACATTTACTGTAGCTAACTGTTCATCAGGGAAACTATCATCAATAGGTAGTGGGTAATCAAGAATATTTTCTAACCTAGACAAGTTATCAGCTACGGGGTTCTCACCTCCCTTCCTATCAATGATATGTAAGTCAAATTCTTGAAGCAAGAGAACCCACCTAATGAGTCTAGGTTTGGTATCTTTCTTTTCCATTAGATATTTTACAACAGCATGATCGGTGTGAACAATAACTTTGGAGTCAACAATATAGGATCTAAATTTATCATAGGCAAACACAACTGCTAAAAATTCTTTTTCAATAGTAGCATAATTTCGTTGGGCACTGTCTAGAGTTTTACTACCATAATGGATAACATTCAATTTTTTATCAACTCTTTGTCCTAGAACAACACCAACAGCATAATCACTAGCATCACACATAATTTCAAAAGGCTAGTTCCAATCAGGTGGCTGAACGATAGGTGCAGAGGTTAAGGCTTTCTTGAGTGTTTCAAAGGCTTTCACACAATCATCATGAAAAACAAAAGGGATATACTTTTGCAAAAGATTAGTAAGAGGCCTAGAAATTTTAGAGAAGTCTTTAATGAACTTCCTATAGAAACCAACATGACCAAGGAAACTTCAAATACCTTTAATATCTTTAGGACATGGCATTTTCTCAATTGCATCAACTTTAGCTTTATCCACCTCAATACCTTGTTCAGATATTTTATGCCCCAAAACAATGCCTTCATTAACCATAAAGTGGCACTTCTCCCAATTCAAGACAACATTAGTTCGTTCACATCTCTGCAAAACTCGATCAAGGTTGCTTAAGCAATCATCAAAAGAAGTCCCTTAAACGGAAAAATCATCCATGAAAACCTCCACAATCTTTTCACAAAAATCAGAGAATATAGCAGTCATACATCTTTGAAAGGTAGTAGGTGCATTGCATAAACCAAAAGGCATACGTCTATAAGAATAAGTTCCAAAAGGGCAAGTAAAGGTGGTTTTCTCCTGATCAGATTGTGACACATGTATTTGAGAGAAACCAGAATATCCGTCTAGGAAACAAAAGTGTGTATGCTTAGATAATATTTCTAGCATTTGATCCATGAAAGGCAGAAGGTAATGATCTTTTATAGTAGCTTTATTTAATTTTCTAAAATCAATTACCATTCTATAGCCAGTGACAATTCTTTGTGGAATGAGTTCATTTTTATCATTAGGAACAACGGTAATACCTCCTTTCTTAGGGACACAATGAATGGGACTTACCCATCTACTATCAGCAATGGGATAGATTATTCCTGCTTCTAGAAGCTTTAGTATTTAAGTTCTTACCACTTCTTTCATCTTAGGATTCAATCGCCGTTGGTGATCAACAACGGGTTTAGCATCAGGTTCCATATTAATCTTGTGCTGACATAGAGTGGGACTAATGCCCTTAAGATCATCAAGAGTATATCCAATAGCATCCCGGTGCTTCCTTAGAACTTTTAATAATCTTTCTTCTTCGTGTTCTGAAAGGTTAGCACTAATAATAATAGGATATATCTTTTTCTCATGTTGATAAACATACTTCAAAGTGTCAGGTAATTGCTTTAATTCAAACACAGGATCGCCTTTAGGTGGAGGAGGACCTCCAAGAGTTTCAATAGGAAAATTGTGTGTCAGGAGTTGTTGTTGTTCAAAGAAAATTTGATCTATTTCATTTCTTTCATGCAAGTGCATATCATTTTCATGGTCAAGCAAATATTGTTCTAATGGATCAGTAGGAGGCACATCAATAGAAGCAAGACCAATTATTTCATCTTTACTAGATAATGCTTTATCGCGAGGTTGTCTACTAAACTTGGAAAAATTAAACTCATGAGACACACCACCAAAACTGACACAGACAGTTTGTTTTTCACAATCTATCTTAGTGTTGACAGTGCTCAAGAAAGGTCTACCAAAGATAATGGGACAAAAGTCATCTTGTGGGGAAACAAGGACTAGAAAATCAGTAGGGTATTTTACTTTCCCACACAATACTTCAACATCCCATCTTCTATTTCACCAGGTGCTATTTCATCCATAATTTCTTGGTATAAGGTAAAAGGGATAGCACTCACACTAGCACCCAAATCACATAAACCATGATAGCAATGATCTCCTATTTTAACTGAGACAACATGGATGCCTTCTATGGGTCTATGTTTATCTTTTTCACCGGGTTTAGCAATTCTAGCAGCTTCATCACAGAAGTAGATAACATGCCCATCAATATTTTCTACCAAGAGATCTTTAACCATAGCAACACTAGGTTCTACTTTAATTTGTTCAGGGGGCTTAGGTGCTCTTATATTACTCTTACAAACCATAGTTGATACCTTAGCATGTTCCTTTATCCTAATAGGGAAAGGTGGTTTTTTCAATATAAGTGGTAGGCACAACTGGATCAACATTGTAAATGATGGTTTCATCTTTAGCTATGACCGGTTCTTTAATTTGTTCTTTAATAGGGGGTGATATTTAAACCACTTCTCCTTAGGGAGATCAACGCGAGTAGCAAATGCTTCACAGAAAGAGGCTACTATCTCAGAGTCAAGTCCATATTTAGTGCTGAACTTGTGAAAAGTATCGGTATTCATAAAAGATTTAACACAATCAAACTCAAGCTTTATACCTGACTCATTAGCTTCGTTGAGTTCCCAATCTTCAGAGTTGCGTTTAATTCTTTCTAAGAGATCCCACTTGAATTCAATAGTCTTCTTCATATAAGAACCAACACAAGAAGTATCGAGCATGGATTGATCATTATGAGAAAGCCGAGCATAAAAATTCTGAATGATAACTTCTCTCGGGATGTCATGATTGGGGCATGAATATAACATTGATTTAAGCCTCCCCCAAGCTAGAGCGATGCTTTCTCCTTCACGAGGCCAAAAATTATATATATAATTCCGATCACGATGAACTAGATGCATGGGATAAAACTTTTGGTGGAATTCCTATTGCAAACGATTCCAGTTCCACGATCCAAGATCATCACATAGCCTATACCATGTCAATGCTTTTCCCTTCAAATATAAAGGGAAAACCTTCTGTTTAGCTTCATCTCTGGGTAAACCTGCAAGCTTAAATAATCCACAAATTTCGTTCACATATAATAGGTGCATATCAGGATGTTGAGTTCCATCTCCTGCATAAGGTTTAGCAAGCAGTTGTTCTACCATACCCGAAGGAATTTCATAACCAATATTTTCAGTAGGTGCAGTAGGTTGAGGGGCAATTAATTTTGGTTCCGGTCGAGGTGAAGATACCCCGAACAAACCCCTCAAAGGATTGTTTTCCATAGTAGGAAGTAGCAACAAATTTCAGCACGTAGTATAACTTTTTCCTTACCGATTTCCACTTACCAAGAGCGCTTCACTCCCCGGCAACGGCGCCAGAAAAGAATCTTGATAACCCACAAGGGTGGCCCCCTCCGGTAGTTCTTTGCTCCAGTTTTTTTATTAATTCCAAAAATAATCTACGTAAAAATTCAGCTTCATTGGAGATGTGCAGAATAGGTATCTCTGATGTGCTTTTTTTCATGTCTAGAATTCCAGCTGCCGGTATTCTCCCTCTTTGTGTAAACCTTGCATATTATGAGAGAAAAGGCATTAAAATCACTCCCTAAAGCATTATTATTCAACAAAACATAGTAAATAACAGTAGGAAATCATGATGCAAAATGGACATATCACCAGCCCCCGCGCGGGTTCCCAATAAAAAGGTAACGCGCAGGGGCGCTGCTCATTCGCGTCCGTTTCTCCTTCCTTCATCTTCCTCCTCAAGCCAGCAAACCGCTTCCGCCGCCGCCCCCACCCATCAAGCGCTGCTAGATCCTCGGCCGCCCTTGAGGGCCCAAGAGATGGGGCGGAAGACGAGTTCCGTGAAGGGGATGCAGACGGCCGCGCCGACAGACCCAGCGGCTGAAGAGAGGAAGAGGAAAGCAGAAGAGCTGGAGAGGCAGCGACAGAAAGATGCGGTTTTCTCCCCGTTGAACCTGGACAACAACACCTTGATCGCAAGGTATGCCTATATGTGGGGGAGGGAAACAAATGGGCATGGAGCGCCCGTAGTTCTGCCGGACAGTGCCAAAGAAAAGACACCATCAGATTCGTACCGCTTCTTCTACGCGTACTTTCTCTGTGGCCTCTCCTCCCCCTTCTTTGATTTCTTTTGCACCATGATGACAGTGTATGGATTCCACCTTTTGCATTTCACGCCCAACGCAATGGCGTGCATGGCGATCTTGGCCCATCTGTGCGAGAATTTTGTTGGAGTTGCCCCCAATGTGGATTTGTTCAGACACTTCTTCGTCCCTCGGATAGAAGAGAAATCCCACCGCTCGGGGAACATAAGCTAGATTCCTCGGTACAGGAGGGAAGACTGGGATTATCTCCCTAGCCAGCAGCGCGGGAAGTGGGAAGAGTGGAGGGGCGACTGGTGCTGGATCAAGGATGAAGAAGCCCCCAATTTCTGCTCGACGCGGACTGGATGCGTCACGCGCGGAAGCGACTGGAGTAAGTTGGGCCTCACCGATGACAGGCTCCGCCCGGCGCTGAACAGGATTACCCATCTGAAAGTTGCCGGGCTGACCATCGAACATGTGGGGGCCGACTTCCTCCGGCGCCGCATGGCGCCGCTGTAGAGGAGGGACAGGTTTGCATGGGAGTACAACGGTTCTGCCGATAGGATGCGGTTGTACCCAGGCCCAGCCAACAATCTGATGGTTTACGGCCATGGTTGGTTGTGCGAGCAGCTGTTCAGCCATCTTGGGCCGTTTCATTTGCCGGCAAGAGTTGTTCCCCTGCATCTCAATTCCGCCCGGAGCCAGATTTTGCAATGAATGCCCGACTGCAACGCCTCCGGGGTCAAGTCTGATTGGGAGCTGCCTGCCCTGGATGACGAGATAGATTGGGTCTCTCGCTTGGAAGAAAGAGCTTCCAAGGCGGAGGACAATCTGATCAAGCCAACAACCAGGGTGGAGGAGGCATTCATTGCCGCTCGGATTGAGGAGGACAAGAAGGTCAGAGCCGCCAAAAAAATGGGCTCCGGGGAAGAGGAAGAGGAGGAGCCCGAGGGTGATGATTCTTCTATAGAGGGGAGCGAAAAGCGCGCCACGGAGGAGGCTGCCGGGTTCGAATGTGTCGGGACTGGGGCTTCCCAAGCCGCGGCGACAGGAACCCAAGAGGGGGTTGAGACGAAGGAGGTGAAGGAGCCGGAGGTGTAGGAAGAAGGGCTTGAAATGGGCCCTCAAGCTCCAGAGCCGGGGCGCCACCTCCGCGAGCGCGTCAACCGAGAATCAGCGGCCCCTGCGTCTTCGCGGAGCACCCAGAAGGTGAAGAAGACGACCACCAGGGAAGGAAAACATGACGCAGCACACCGCCATTCCCTCCGCCTCTCTCGGGCTAATTCTCCTCCTGCCAAGCGATGGACGGTCACGGGGGTGGACCCCAGCCCCTCGGCAAGCCCAACTTCTCCGCCAAGTTCTACCCTGCTGGAGGTCCCGGTCCCATCGCCAAGCCCCGCTCCTCCAACTTTGAAAAGGGGCAGATCAACTCCGCCGCCTGCGTGGTACGAGTTGGGCTCCATGCTCATCGCCTCAGAGTGAGTTAATCAATTACGATCCTTGTCAATGTTTTCTGTCCTTGATTTCTGGACTGATCTTGTATAGCTGAATCTGACAGGGATAGGGAGACCCTTGCGCATCGAGCCAAACGGGTCAAATCTGCGACAGGTCCGGGTTCCGCGGCAGGCATGAGCCCAGCAGGAGGCGTGGAGGAAGATCCTGCGCCTAGCCCCCGGTCCAGCCCTCTTCGTGAAACCCTAGGGCAGACCTCGTTTGCTGGCGGGGATGAGGAAGGGCATCTTTCCACACCTGACAGGGAGATGGGAGAGAGCTATCAAGGAGAGACTCGCCAGGGGGAGCCCTCCTTCCAAGATTCCTCGTCGACCATCGCCCGTGGGGAGGAGTCACCGGCAAGGGCCTCCACCGAGGGGTTTGCCCGTGTTGAGGTCACCACCGAAGGGGTGGTGATAGACCGCACGCCGACAACTGATGTTGCCGGGGAAGAGGATGTCCCTCCTCAGCAACCTCCGTCGGGTAACCCACTTGCCTGCGTTTTCACTTCCCCCTTTTCTCTCTTCTTGTGTGTCTTGTTGATTCCTGACTTTCATTTTTCCGTTTACTGCTTTTGTCCGCAGCTTCGCCACTTGAAGAGTCTGGGTTGCTGGAAGAAGTGGTCGGCATCGGGAAAGATGCTGCTAAGGAGGCGATGAAGATTGCTGCCGCGGAGGGCCACGGGCAGGTTGCCGGGGAACTTCAGGAATCCTCAGGAAGAACGGAATCATCCCCCGGCAGCGTGCTACTTCTTGAGCTTGCGTTGGTTTTCCCTTGAAGAGGAAAGGGTGATGCAACAAAGTAGATAAGTATTTCCCTTAGTTGTTGAGAACCAAGGTATCAATCCAGTAGGAGATACAAGCAAGTCCCCAATCTTCGCACCTACACAAACAATCAAACTCTTGCACCCAACGCTAAAAGGGGTTGTCAATCCCTTCACGGTTATTTGCAAGGATGAGATCTGATAGAGATAGATATAAAAGGTTGCTAGAACGTAAAGTAAAACAAAAGTAAAAATAATGCAGCGAAGTATTTTTGGTATTTTGGTTTATAGATCTGAAAATATAATATGGAAAATAGACCCGGGGGCCATAGGTTTCACTAGAGGCTTCTCTCATGAAGGAAAATAATACGGTGGGTGAACAAATTACTGTCGAGCAATTGATAGAAAAGCGCATAGTTATGACGATATCCAAGGCAATGATTATGCATATAGGCATCACGTCCGTGTCAAGTAGACCGAAATGATTCTGCATCTACTACTATTACTCCACACATCGACCGACTCCTGCCTGCAACTAGAGTATTAAGTTCATGAAGAACAGAGTAACGCATTAGGTAAGATGACATGATGTAGACGGATAAACTCAAGCAATATGATGAAAACCCCATCTTTTTATCCTCGATGGCAACAATACAAATACGTGCCTCGCTACCCCTACTTTGTCACTGGGTGAGGACACCGCAAGATTGAACCCAAAACTAAGCACTTCTCCCATTGCAAGAATTACCAATCTGGTTGGCCAAACCAAACCAATAACTCGAAGAGACTTGCAAAGATATGAAATCATGCATATAAGAATTCAGAGAAGATTCAAATAATATTCATAGATAAGCTGATCATAAACCCACAATTCATCGGATCTCGACAAACACACCGCAAAAGAGTATTACATCGGATAGATCTCCATGAAGATCATGAAGAACATGGTATTGAAGAACAAAGAGAGAGAAGAAGCCATCTAGCTACTAGCTATGTACCCGAAGGTCTGTGGTAAACTACTCACGCATCATCGGAGGGGCAATGGAGTTGATGTAGATGCCCTCCGTGATCGAATCCCCCTCCGGCAGATTACCGGAAAAGGCTCCAAGATTGGATCTCACGGGAACAGAGGCTTCCGGCGGCGAAAAAGTATTTTCGTGGCTCTTTTTTTTATCCAGGGAATATTTGGGAATTTATAGGCCGAAGAATAGGGTTAGGAGGGCTGTCGTGGGGCCACAAGCCAGGGGGCGCCCCCCCCCTAGGGCGCGCCCTGGTGGCTTGTGACTCCACGGCAGGTCTCCTGCCTTCATCTCCAAGTCTGCTGGGTTTCTTCTGGTCCAAGAAAAATCATTCCGAAGATTTTATTCCGTTTGGACTCCGTTTAATATTCCTTATCTGCAATACTCAAAAACAAGGAAAAAACAGAAACTGGCACTAGGCTCTAGATTAATAGGTTAGTCCCAAAAATAATATAAAATAGCATATTAATGCATATAAAACATCCAAAACAGATAATTTAATAGCATGGAACAATCAAAAATTATAGATACGTTGGAGACGTATCAAGCATCCCCAAGCTTAATTCCTGCTCGTCCTCGAGTAGGTAAATGATAAAAACAGAATTTTTGATGTGGAATGCTACCTAACATATTTATCCATGTAATATTCTTTATTGTGGCATGAATATTCAGATCCATAAGATTCAAAACAAAAGTCTAATATTGACATAAAAACAGTAATACTTCAAGCATACTAACAAGGCAATTGCGTCCTTTCGAAATAACATGGCCTTAGAAAGTTATCCCTACAAAATCATATGGTCTGGCTATGCTCCATCTTCCCCACACAAAGTATCTAAATCATGTACAACCCCGATGACAAGTCAAGCAATTGTTTCACACCTTTTATGTTCTCAAACCTTTTCAACTCTCATGCAATACATGAGCGTGAGCCATGGATATATCACTATAGGTGGAATAGAATATGGTGGAGGTTGTGAGGAAAAAGGAGAAGATAGTTTCATATCAACTAGGCGTATCAACGGGCTATGGAGATGCCCATCAATAGATATCAATGTGAGTGAGTAGGGATTGCCATGCAACAAATGCACTAGAGTTATAAGTGTATGAAAGCTCAAAAAGAAAACTAAGTGGTTGTGCATAAGATGAAAAATTCCACTAGTTATATGAAAGTGACAAAATAGGAGACTCTCTATCATGAAGATCATGATGCTACTTTGAAGCACAAGTGTGGAAAAAGATAGTAGCATTGTCCCTTCTCTCTTTCTCTCATTTTTTTGGTGGGCATCTTTGGCCTCTTTTTTTTTATTTGGGCTTCGCTGGCCTCTTTTATTATTTGTAAAGTCCGGAGACTCATCCCAACTTGTGAGGGAGTCATAGCTTCCATCTTCCTTTTCTCTCACGGGACAATGCTCTAATAATGAAGATCATCACACTTTTATTTACTTACAACTCAAGAATTACAACTCGATACCTAGAACAAAATATGACTCTATATGCAATATGAAAGTGATGGTGTGTGTCATGAAAAACGGAACCGTGGAAGTTGCATGGCAATATATCTCGGAATGGCTATGGAAATGCCATAATAGGTAGGTATGGTGGCTGTTTTGAGGAAAGTATATGGTGGCTATTTTGAGGAAAGTATATGGTGGCTGTTTTGAGGAAGGTGGGTTTAATGCACCGGCGAAAGTTGCGCGGTACTAGAGAGGCTAGCAAAGGTGGAAGGGTGAGAGTGCGTATAATCCATGGACTCAAAATTAGTCATAAAGAACTCACATACTAATTGCAAAAGTCTATTAGTTATCGAAGCAAAGCATTAGACGCATGCTCCTAGGGGAGAGGTTGGTAGGAGTTAACCATCGCGCGCTCCCGACCCTCACACAAAGGTTGACAATCATTAAACAAATCATGCTCCGACTTCGTTACATAACGGTTCACCATACGTGCATGCTACGGGAATCACAAACTTTAACACAAGTATTTATTCCAATTCACAATTACTCACTAGCATGACTCTCATATTACCATCTTTATATCTCAAAACTATATGCAAGGAATCAAACTTCTCATAGTATTCAATGCACTTAATATGAAAGTTTTTATTATATCCCTCTTGGATGCCCATTATATTAGGACTAAATTCATAACCTAAACCAATTACCATGCTGTTTATAGACTCTCAAAATAATATAAGTGAGGTACGAGAGTTCAATTATTTCTATAAAATAAAACACCACCGTGCTCTAAAAAGATATAAGTGAAGTACTAGAGCAACATTGCCTAGCTCAAAAGATATAAGTGAAGCTCATAGAGTATTCTAATAAATTCATGATTAATGCGTGTCCCCCTCAAAAGATGTGTGCAGCAAGGATGATTGTGGCAAACTAAAAAGCAAAGACTCATATCATACAAGACGCTCCAAGCAAAACACATATCATGTGGTGAATAAAAATATAGCCCCAAGTAAATTTACCGATGGATTGAAGACGAAAGAGGGGATGCCTTCCGGGGCATCCCCAAGCTTAGGCTCTTTGGTATCCTTTAATATGTCTTGGGATGCCTTGGGAATCCCCAAGTTTAGGCTCTTGCCACTCCTTATTCCATAGTCCATCAAATCTTTACCCCAAACTTGAAAACTTCACAACACAAAACTCAACAGAAAACTCATGAGATCCGTTAGTATAAGAAAAATAAATCACCACTTTAGGTACTGTTGTGAAATCATTATTTATTTATATTGGTGTAATATCTACTGTATTCCAACTTATCCATGGTTCATACCCCCCGATACAACCCATAGATACATCAAAATAAGCAAAAAACACAAAGAAAACAGAATCTGTCTAAAACAGAACAGTTTGTAGCAATCTATAGACTTCGAATACTTCTGTAACTCCAAAAATTCTGAAACATTAGGAAAATCAGGGAAATTTGTGTATCAATCTTGTGTAAAAATTTCAGATCAAAAGCACGTTCCAGTGAATTTACAAAATTCCTGGACTGAGAGCAAAAGTTTCTGTTTTTCAGCAAAATCAAATCACAAACACCGTAGACCATCCCAAAGGTCTTACTTGGCTCAAACACTAATTTAAACAAGAAAACACAATTACTACAGAGGTAATAATGTTTAAAACACTCAAAAACAGAAGCAAAAACAAAATCATAAAAATAAAATTGGGTTGCCTCCCAACAAGCGCTATTGTTTAACGCCCCTAGCTAGGCATAATGATTTCAATGATGCTCACATAAAAAGTAGTAATTGAAATATGCAAAAGAGCATTATGAATCTCAGGAAAAACACGTTTAAGTCTAACCCACTTCCTCTGCATAGGGATTTTGTGAGCAAACAATTTATGGGAACAAGAATCAATTAGCATAGGAAGGCAAAACAAGCATAACTTCAAAACTTTGAACACATAGAGAGGAAACTTGATATTATTGCAATTCCTACAAGCATATGTTCCTCCCTCATAATAAATTTCAGTGGCATCAAGAAGGAATTCAACAATATAACTATCACATAAATCATTATTTTCATGATACACGAGCATGCAATCATCATAATGAATTTGCTCATCAAAACTTGGGGGACAAAAAATATCATCTTCATCAAACATAGCATCCCCAAGCTTGTGGCTTTGCATATCATTAGCATAATTGACATTAATATAATTTCTAGTAACATCATTGCAATCATGCTTTTCAATCAAGGAGCTATCATGAATCACCTTATAAATTTCTTCTTTCAACACTTCATCACAATTTTCAGATTCATGATTTCCAAACAAAACTTCATAGAGATAATCAAGTGCACTCAACTCACCAGCAATTGGTTCATCATAATTTGGTCTTTTGAAAAGATTATCAAGTGGATGAGGATCCATATCAATAGATTTTTAGCAAGCGAAGATGCAAGCAAATAGAAGGCACATGGCAACACAAGCAAACAAAAAGAGATCCGGCGAGAAAAAGGCGAATAAAACGGCAAATTGGTGAAGTGGGGGAGACAAAAACGAGAGGCAATTGGCAAATAATGTAATGCAAGAGATGAGTTTGTGATGGGTACTTGGTAGGCTTGATGTAGATCTCCCCGGCAACGGCACCAGAAATCCTTCTTGCTACTTCTTGAGCTTGCGTTGGTTTTCCCTTGAAGAGGAAAGGGTGATGCAGCAAAGTAGATAAGTATTTCCCTCAGTTGTTGAGAACCAAGGTATCAATCCAGTAGGAGATACAAGCAAGTCCCCAATCTTCGCACCTACACAAACAATCAAACTCTTGCACCCAACGCTAAAAGGGGTTGTCAATCCCTTCATGGTTATTTGCAAGGATGAGATCTGATAGAGATAGATATAAAAGATTGCTAGAACGTAAAGTAAAGCAAAAGTAAAAATAATGCAGCGAAGTATTTTTGGTATTTTTGGTTTATAGATCTGAAAATATAAAATGGAAAATAGACCCAGGGGCCATAGGTTTCACTAGAGGCTTCTCTCATGAAGGAAAATAATACGGTGGGTGAACAAATTACTGTCGAGCAATTGATAGAAAAACGCATAGTTATGACGATATCCAAGGCAATGATTATGCATATAGGCAGCACGTCCGTGTCAAGTAGACCGAAACGATTCTGCATCTACTACTATTACTCCACACATCGACCGACTCCTGCATGCATCTAGAGTATTAAGTTCATGAAGAACAGAGTAACGCATTAGGTAAGATGACATGATGTAGAGGGATAAACTCAAGTAATATGATGAAAACCCCATCTTTTTATCCTCGATGGCAACAATACAAATACGTGCCTCGCTACCCCTACTTTCTCACTGGGTGAGGACACCGCAAGATTGAACCCAAAACTAAGCACTTCTCCCATTGCAAGAATTACCAATCTAGTTGGCCAAACCAAACCAATAACTCGAAGAGACTTGCAAAGATATGAAATCATGCATATAAGAATTCAGAGAAGATTCAAATAATATTCATAGATAAGCTGATCATAAACCCACAATTCATCGGATCTCGACAAACACACCGCAAAAGAGTATTACATCGGATAGATCTCCATGAAGATCATGAAGAACATGGTATTGAAGAACAAAGAGAGAGAAGAAGCCATCTAGCTACTAGCTATGGACCCGAAGGTCTGTGGTAAACTACTCACGCATCATCGGAGGGGCAATGGAGTTGATGTAGATGCCCTCCGTGATCGAATCCCCCTCCGGCAGATTACCGGAAAAGGCTCCAAGATTGGATCTCACGGGAACAGAGGCTTCCGGCGGCGGAAAAGTATTTTCGTGGCTCTTTTTGGTATCCAGGGAATATTTGGGAATTTATAGGCCAAAGAATAGGGTTAGGAGGGCTGCCGTGGGGCCACAAGCCAGGGGGCGCCCCCCCCCCTAGGGCGCGCCCTGGTGGCTTGTGTCTCCACGGCAGGTCTCCTGCCTTCATCTCCAAGTCTGCTGGGTTTCTTCTGGTCCAAGAAAAATCATTCCGAAGATTTTATTCCGTTTGGACTCCGTTTAATATTCCTTATCTGCAATACTCAAAAACAAGGAAAAAAAAGAAACTGACACTAGGCTCTAGATTAATAGGTTAGTCCCAAAAATAATATAAAATAGCATATTAATGCATATAAAACATCCAAAACAGATAATATAATAGCATGGAACAATCAAAAATTATAGATACGTTGGAGACGTATCACAGCGCATCTGGCCCGGATACAGTCATTAAGGAGAAGACTCCTCTCCAGTCCATGGGGCCCTTCACTTCGAGCTATCCTCTGGCCTCGGCCCTGCAATCTCCCCTGAACCAACTAGCGCTGGTCACTGCTCAACTTGGTCCCACAACTCCTGGCTCATCCTTCTCAGCGGGCGCGGATTTTGATGAGGAAATCAGACGGGTACTCGCTCCGCTGTCTCGGAGGGTTGAAGAAGCTGAAGGTTCCGCTGATGGCGCCAAAGATTTGGCTTTCTTGGAATCCATGGAGGCAGGGCTCAAGGATGTGCAGAACAGGTACAGCCTCAAATGGCAGGCGGTCAAGGAGCAGCGCGACTCGGCCGAGCTCGTGGACCAGCAATTGAGGGACAAAGGGAACGAGCTGCGAGAGTGGTACAACCAGCATGTCTTTTCTCTTAAGAGGCAGTATGAGACGCTGGCCATGGCCAAGGAGGACGTTGCAGCCCGGGAGACTCGACTGGTGGAGCGCGAAGCGCTTCTGAACACCAGAGAGATGAACATCTCCTCCCGGGAAGGGGTCCTCGAAGCTACTCTCCATGGCAAGGATGAGGAGTTGGAGGCTCATGTTCAGCAACGCACCAAAGAGCTGGAGGACGGCCACAAGGCCATTCTCGACGCGCTCTCTCTGGAGTCCTCAGCTCAACTGAAGAAAGTGGCCGACGAGCTCGTTGTCGCATCTGCCACCAAGACCAATCTTGAGGCCCAACTGAGCAAGCTGACGGAAGACCTTGCCGGGAGCAGCAGGGAGATCGAGGCCCTCAAGGAGAAAGCACGGGAAGCGAAAGCCACTCTGGAAGAGGCGCAATCGCAGCTTTCCTCCAAGAGCCAAGATCTTGACGCCGCCAACGACGCCGCCTCCAGCATGGAATCCAGGCATGCCTCTTTGGAGAAAGACATTGAATCTATCGGTGTCCACGAGAAGCTGCTGCTGACAGACCTGACCAATGCGAAAACCCTCCAAAAAGATGCAGAAGACAAGCTGGAGAACCAAATTCAGCAGCGTGACCTCTGGATCAAGAGCATGATTGACATCGCCGAGTGCCTCACTGCTCAGATTGCGAGTATGGACATGAAGAGCTGGGCCTTGTTCGTCAGCAAGCATGAAGTTCCAAGCGTCAAGCTGACACTTTTCTTTGAAGTCCTGATCGAGGGGTTGAAGATGTACGAGGACGACAGGGCCGCCGGCTTTGCCAACGAATCCCAAAAGCTGGCTTGCGACGCTCTCTTCCTGGTCCTGAGCAACCTCGCCTTCTTCCACCCGAACCTCGACCTCTCCGATGGTTTCAAGAAGCTGCCACTGGGCGCCGACACCTCTGCTACCGCGAAGAAGGCCGGTCCCCTTGCTGACATGGTCCTCTCAGTCCCAGGGACCCAGGGGAGTCGCCGGGGTTAGCCTTGAGTCACCCTTGCTGCCGTGTTGTCCTGTACTTAAGACACAATATGTATCCCGTATTAGATTATGCACTATCTTTGCTTTAATGTTTGCTAAACTGATGTCTTTATGTAAATGCATGCTATCCCCCTCGCTTTCCTACTGGCATTCGTATAGTCGTTTTCTTTGCGCGCTCTGGTTACCCGCCAACAACGTGCTGCCGCGATTGCTTTGAGGAACGGGTCCTTAGCATTCTACTGGCAAGGACATGCTGCCGGTGAGTTTTTCCTCGACGATGTTTGATGCTGCCGCATGTTTTGTTGAGCGGACTTGAAACAAAGCAAGGGCGCCCACAAATACGGTAAGGTTCCATCGCGCACAAGACTCGCCATACGAAACCTTGGTTGCTAGGGGGGGTATACAAATGCGATATCTAATGAAGGTTGATAATCATGCCAACTTAGCTTTTATCATGGTTCCCCTTCCATCCTGGCGCACATTTATTCACGCATGTTGTCCCTTCCTCTATTCATGGCCACCCCTCCTCTTCTTGTTTCCCGGTGAATACATGCGCTTGTACCCACCTTTGCCCTGAGATGAAGGGAAAACGAAGAGGGGCAAATGGAGAAACTTGGGAGCCCGTTAGTTATGAGTACAATCCTCGACGCGAGCCTGCCGGGTTAATGTAAACATACACAACTACTGAAAAACGGGGGAGTAAACATGAGTGGCCATGCCTTCTCTCCTTTCCTTCGCCTCCAACGGTCCCATAGCGACCAATGCGATGGAGGCGTTTGCGAACGGGGCCTTGCCGTGGTTCGCTTGCAAGGGGTGCCACTCGATGGATTCGCTCTAGCATTCGGCTCGAGATTTACCCTTGACGGGATAAATGCAGGACCGAGCCTCATGCGAGCTTATCGACACTGGCGGCACCACCGCTATGCAGAACTGATCATATGCGGGGAAGGAGAGGAGAGAGGGGTATAGCCAAGTACCTCTTTTTTTGCCTATCGGACCGAGCTGCAGCTCCCTGGGATTAGGTGGGCTTGCTCGATGATTGCGATAGGGACGGCGCCGCCGCTCAGTTCGCCTCCTCCCCGACCTTAGTCTACACTACGGTTGTGCTGCCTATGTCGGACGCATCAGCCGCAGCGCCGACGCCCCTCATCCTTGTCGCCGCCATCGCTGCAGCGACGACATGCGATGGGATCCGGGGAGGAAGAGGCTTAGGGAGCAATATTGCTTCTCTCCTTCGATGCTCCCGGCTGAGGAAATGATGACGAAAATCGATATGCTACCCATGACCTCAGGTTCGCGCAAATGACGCCTTCCCCTACCTGGCGTGCCAAAGATGTCGGGTCACGATGCACACGATCACCTATGGGGCCACGGGCCCCTTTGTGGTTCAGCAAGGGTGAGGTCACGTTGCACAAAGAGCAGAGGTAGTGAGGCAGCACGACGACGAGACGCTGGTGTTTTACCCAGGTTTCAGGCCGCCGGGAAGCGTAAAACCCTACTCCTGCTTTGGTGGATTGATCGGGGTGAACACGAAGCACATGCAGTGCTCAAACCCGGCAAGGTTGCTGATACGTCTCCAACGTATCTATAATTTATGAAGTATTCATGCCATGTTTACAATAATTTTATATGATTTTGGTATGATTTTATTAGGACTAACCCGGACTGACGCTGTTTTCAGCAGAACTACCATGGTGTCGTTTTTTGTGCAGAAATAAAAGTTCTCGGAATGGGCTGAAAATTTACGGAGAATATTTTTGGAAAATATAAAAAATACTAGAGCAAAAAGATACCGGAGAGGAGTCCCGAGGCAGCCACAAGCCTAGGGGGCGCCCCCTAGGGCGCGCCCCCCTGGCTTGTGGGCCCCTCGGGAACCCCCTTGACGTGAGACCGACGCCAAAATTTCCTACAAATACCAAACCCCCCAGAAAGAAACCTATCGGGAGTTCCCCCACCGCAAACCTCTGTAGCCACGAAAAACCAATCAGGAGCCCGTTCCGGCACCCTGCCGGAGGGGGAAACCATCACCAGAGGCCATCTTCATCATCCCGGCGGTCTCCATGATGAGGAGGGAGTAGTTCACCCTCGGGGCTGAGGGTATGTACCAGTAGCTATGTGTTTGATCTCTCTCTCGTCTTCTTGAGATGACACGATCTTGATGTTCCGTGAGCTTTATTAATATAGATGAATCATATGGAGTTTTCCCCTCTCTATCTTCTTGTGATGAATTGAGTTTTCCCTTTGAAGTTTTCTTATCGGATTGAGTCTTTAAGGATTTGAGAACACTTGATGTATGTCTTGCGATGGGATATCTGTGGTGACAATGGGATGTTCTATTGATCCACTTGATGTATGTTTTGGTAATCAACTTGCGGGTTCCGTGACCTTGGGAATCTATGCATAGGGGTTGGCACATGTTTTCGTCTTGACTCTCCGGTAGAAATTTTGGGGCACTCTTTGAAGTTCTTTGTGTTGGATTGAACATGATGAATCTGAAATTGTGTGATGCATATCGTATAATCAAGCCCATGGGTACTCGTGGTGACATTGGAGTATCTAGGTGACATTAGGGTTTTGGTTGATGTGTATCTTAAGGTGTTATTTTAGTACGAACTCTAGGGCTGTTCGTGACACTTATAGGGATAGCTCATAAGATTGATCGGAAAAGATAACTTTGAGGTGGTTTCATACCCTACAATAATTTCTTCGTTTGTAATCCGCTATTTGTGACTTTGGAGTGAACTCTTTGTCGCACGTGAGGGATTTACATATGATTCAACTATGTCAGTATTGTTGAGAGAACTTGCACAAGTGAAAGTATGAACCCTAGGCCTTGTTTTCAAGCATTGCAATACCGTTTGTGATCACTTTTGTTACTTGCTACCTTGCTGTTTTTATATTTTCAGATTACAAAAACCTATATCTACCATCCATATTGCACTTGTATCACCATCTCTTCGCCGAACTAGTGCACCTATACAATTTACCATTGTATTGGGTGTGTTGGGGACACAAGAGACTCTTTGTTATTTGGTTGCAGGGTTGTTTCAGAGAGACCATATTCATCCTACGCCTCCCATGGATTGATAAACCTTAGGTCATCCACTTGAGGGAAATTTGCTACTGTCCTACAAAACTCCGCGCTTGGAGGCCCAACACGAGTCTACAAGAAGAAGGTTGTGTAGTAGACATCAAGCTCTTTTCTGGCGCCGTTGCCGGGGAGGTGAGTGCTTGAAGGTATATCTTTAGATCTTCCAATTAAATCTTTTAGTTTCTTGTTTTTCACTAGTTTGGTTTTATAAAAGAAAACTACAAAAAATGGAGTTTAGGTTGCATCAATTGGTTCGTCTTTTTAATGTCTTTCGTGAAAATGATGGTTTGGAAAATTGTGCTCAATTGGTAGAGGAAGAATTTATGAAAATACTTAATGAGAATTCCTTGAATGATGAGCATGATTGCAATATTGCTAGTATGAATTCTCTGAATATCCATGATGCTAATGATATGCAAAGCCACAAGCTTGGGGATGCTATGTTTGATGAAGATGATATTTTTAGTCCCCCAAGTTTTGATGAGCAAATTTGTTATGATAATGACATGCCTACTATCTATGATGATTATGATGATGACATGTATGCTATAAAGAGTGATAGTAACCATGAAACTTGTCATCATGATTTTAATATTCAAAGTGGTTATGTCAATCAAGTATCTCATGATAGTTATTTTGTTGAGTTTGCTCCCACTATTATGAATGAGAATAAAATTGCTTATGTGGAGAGTGACAAATTTTCTATGCTTGTGGATCATGAAAATAATGCTTTATGTGATAGTTATATTGTTGAATTCATTCATCATGTTACTGAAAATTATTATGAGGGAGGAGTATATGCTTGTAGGAATTGCAATAATATCAAGTTTCCTCTCTATGTGTTCCAATTCTTGAAGTTATGCTTGTTTTGCCTTCCTATGCTAGTTGATTCTTGCTCCCATAAATTGTTTGCTGAAAAAATCCCTATGCATAGGAAGTGGGTTAGACTTAAATGTTCTTGTCATGAGATTCATGATGCTCTTTTGCATGTTATAATTATTATTCCTATGAGAGCATCATCGAAATCATCATGCCTAGCTAAAAGGCATTAAAGAAAAGCGCTTGTTGGGAGATAACCCAATATTTATACCTACTGTTTTTGTGTGTTCACATGATTAAGCTACTGTATTAATCATGTTTGTGTCTTTTATTTCAATAAAGTGCCAAGTAAAGCCTTTGGGATGACTCACAAGATGAGTAGAATTGATGCTGAACCAAAACAGAAACTTTTGACTCCAGTACAGGAATTATCATTTTTTACTCGAGCGTGATAATGATCTGAAATTTTTACACAGTCTTGATACACAAATTTTTTCAGTTTGTCCTAATTTTTCAGAATTTTCAGAGAGAGGAAGTATGGCTACACTACAGATCTTCACAGACTGTTCTGTTTTTGACAGATTCTGTTTTGCATGCATAGTTTACTTGTTTTAGTGTTTCTATAGCTTATATTGAGTGATATAAATTATGGGAATGACAGAATAAAGTAGGTATGATGTGGGAACAATTATGAATCTTGTATTGACAGTACCTAAGTGAATGATTTATCTTTATTATACTAACCCATCTCACGAAGTTCCGTTAAGTTTTGTGTGATTGAAGTTTTCAAGTTTTGGGTGAGATACCGATATGAGAAAAATAAGGAGTGACAAGAATCTAAGCTTGGGGATTCCCAGGGCACCCCCAAAGTAATATCCAAGGAATACTCAAGCGCCTAAGCTTGGGGATGCCCCGGAAGGCATCCCCTTTTTCGTCTTCAACACTATCGGTATATCTTACTTAGAGCTATATTTTTATTCGTCACATAATATGAGTTTTGCTTGGAGCATCATTTTATTTTCTTGTTCTATGTTAGGTGTCATTTATAATCTTGTTTTTCAATAAAAGGTTCCACGAATTGCCCTTTAGGATGCTTGAATTGCATGTTTGATATGTGTTGTGTAAAAACAGAAACTTTTTCTGTAGTGTTTGAATTTTCATATTTTACTGGAAAGTGGAAAGTTCCTAAAATTTTTACACAGTGTTGTCATATAAATTATTTCGCATGTCCTAAATTTTCATAATTTTTTGAGTTACATAAGTACACTGTTTTCATAAATTTCTACAGACTGTTCTGTTTGGACAGATTGCTGTCACAGTTTCGTTATCTACTTATCCTATAGTTTCCATAGCCTATATTGGTAGATATAAATTGTGAAAATTATAGTAAAAAGTAGATGATGTTTGAAAATTATTGTGCAACTTGTCTTGGCAGTACATAAAGAGTTGATTTATTATTATGTGCACTAACCTATCTCACGAGTTCTTTTCAAGTTTTGTGTGGATGAAGTTTTTGAGAATAGGTGAAACCGGGATATGAGAGGATTGAACAAGATACAAAAGCTCAAGCTTAGGGATTCCCAAGCCACCCCAAGTAAATATTTCAAGAAGTCTCAAGCATCTAAGCTTGGGGATGCTACGCATCCCACCTCTCTTCCTGAACTATCGATTAGCCTATGTTGAGCCTAAATTTTTATTCGTTCACATGATGCGTGCTATTCTTGGAGTTCTATTTTTGTTTAGTTTGCTGTTTGAATAAAATACTTAAGATCTGAAATTCTTATATGAGAGAGTCTTCACATAGTTATTTAATTGTTGACTACGCATTGATCTTCACTTATATCTTTTTGGAGTAGTTTGTCATTCACTCTCGTGCTTCACTTATATCCTATGAGTAAATGGTTGAATGAATTGAATATCATAAATCTGAAATTAAATATGCTTCATATACTTATCCCATGGGGAGTAATGACTTCACACATAATAAGTATAGGTGGTAAAATTTATTGAAAGTTAGCAAACACCGCATTGGTCACTTGAACAATTCATGAAAGAATATTGAAGGAAGTGAGATTCCACATATAAATATACTATCTTGGACATCTTCTATGATTGTGAGCTCATTAATTATTTTCAAACTCCATCAAATTAGTTAAAATTGGACAAGGAAGACAACTTAATGAGTTATGTTTGGGTATATTTGTATAGAAGTTATATTGTTATGGATCCTCCAACATGTGGTGCTTGCTTCCACCTCATACTAGACAAAACTTCCGCACCAAGTAGAAATACTACTTGTGCATCCAAACACCCTTAAACCAGTTTTGCCATGAGAGTCCACTATACCTACCTATGGATTGAGTAAGATCCTTCAAGTAAGTTGTCATCGGTGCAAAAAGCAATAAAAATTGCTCCTAAATATGTATGATTTTTTATTATAAGGGAAAATAAGCGTTGTACGAACTTGTGATGGTAAAGAAATAAAAGCGACGGACTGCATAATAAAGGTTGCTATCACAAAGGGCAATACAACGTGACGTTCCTTTGCATTAAGAGTTTGCACATCCAAAAACAAAAAGCACATGACAACCTTTGCTTCCCTCTGCGAAGGGCCTATGTTTTACTTTCTAGTACTTACCTTTATGCAAGAGTCATGGTGATCTTCACCACTTCCTATATTTCGCCTTTTTCTCTTGGCAAGCGTCATGTGTTGGGGAATGATCTAGACATATATATCCACACAAATATATTTGATCATGAATTATTATTGTTGACAATTATCTATATGATAAATAAGTTGGGAGGCGAAACATTAAGCCCCTATCTTTCTCTATGTTCGATGGATGCTATTTGTTCTAAAAATATGCTTTGAGTGTCAATAATCATGGGAAGACTATATGATAGTTGAGTATGTGGAATTTGCTAAATCAAAGCTCTTACATAGACCCTTCCTAAAAATAAGATGAATTGCAATTGTTCGATGACTAGGCATATAGTTTGTTAGTTTTCAAGAAACTTTCTGGTCTATACTTTAACATGTGAATAGCTTGTTACTTGATCATGAGAAGTTTTATGAGATGAGCTACTGTTTATGGTTTATATTGATGCTAGAAAAAGTGATTGGAATTATCATTGATCAAACTTGTGCACTTGCTAGCATTCACACTTCATAAAATATTTCTTTTATCATTTACCTACTCGAGGACGAGCAGGAATTAAGCTTGGGGATGCTGATACGTCTCCAACGTATCTATAATTTATGAAGTATTCATGCCATGTTTACAATAATTTTATATGATTTTGGTATGATTTTATTAGGACTAACCCGGACTGACGCTGTTTTCAGCAGAACTACCATGGTGTCGTTTTTTGTGCAGAAATAAAAGTTCTCGGAATGGGCTGAAAATTTACGGAGAATATTTTTGGAAAATATAAAAAATACTGGAGCAAAAAGATACCGGAGAGGAGTCCCGAGACAGCCACAAGCCTAGGGGGCGCCCCCCTGGCTTGTGGGCCCCTCGGGAACCCCCTTGACGTGAGACCGATGCCAAAAATTCCAATAATACCAAAACCCCCAGAAATAAACCTAGATCAGGAGTTCCACCGCCGCAAGCCTCTGTAGCCATGAAAAACCAATCGGGAGCCCGTTTCGGCACCCTGCCGGAGGGGGAAACCATCACCGGAGGCCATCTTCATCATCCCGGCAGTCTCCATGACGAGGAGGGAGTAGTTCACCCTCGGGGCTGAGGGTATGTACCAGTAGCTATGTGTTTGATCTCTCTCTCATGTTCTTGAGATGACACGATCTTGATGTACCGCGAGCTTTATTAATATAGATGAATCATATGGAGTTTTCCCCTCTCTATCTTCTTGTGATGAATTGAGTTTTCCCTTTGAAGTTTTCTTATCAGATTGAGTCCTTAAGGATTTGAGAACACTTGATGTATGTCTTGCGATGGGATATCCGTGGTGACAATGGGATGTTCTATTGATCCACTTGATGTATGTTTTGGTGATCAACTTGCGGGTTCCGTGAACTTGGGAATCTATGCATAGGGGTTGGCACATGTTTTCGTCTTGACTCTCCGGTAGAAACTTTGGGGCACTCTTTGAAGTTCTTTGTGTTGGATTGAACATGATGAATCTGAAATTGTGTGATGCATATCGTATAATCAAGCCCATGGGTACTCGTGGTGACATTGGAGTATCTAGGTGACATTAGGGTTTTGGTTGATGTGTATCTTAAGGTGTTATTTTAGTACGAACTCTAGGGCTGTTCGTGACACTTATAGGGATAGCTCATAAGATTGATCGGAAAAGATAACTTTGAGGTGGTTTCGTACCCTACAATAATTTCTTCGTTTGTTCTCCGCTATTTGTGACTTTGGAGTGAACTCTTTGTCGCACGTGAGGGATTTACATATGATTCAACTATGTCAGTATTGTTGAGAGAACTTGCACTAGTGAAAGTATGAACCCTAGGCCTTGTTTTCAAGCATTGCAATACTGTTTGTGATCAATTTTGTTACTTGCTACCTTGCTGTTTTTATATTTTCAGATTACAAAAACCTATATCTACCATCCATATTGCACTTGTATCACCATCTCTTCGCCGAACTAGTGCACCTATACAATTTACCATTGTATTGGGTGTGTTGGGGACACAAGAGACTCTTTGTTATTTGGTTGCAGGGTTGTTTGAGAGAGACCATCTTCATCCTACGCCTCCCATGGATTAATAAACCTTAGGTCATCCACTTGAGGGAAATTTGCTACTGTCCTACAAAACTCTGCGCTTGGAGGCCCAACACGAGTCTACAAGAAGAAGGTTGCGTAGTAGACATCAGTTGCCTTCGGGGGAGCTGCTACACGAGTACAAGTGTTCAAAGGTCCGAATCTCTCGCTAGGTTGCCTTGGGCCTCCTTTTATAGCTCAAGGGGCAACCACAATGGCAAAACAGACATTATCTAGTGATTAGATAGCCAACAGGGCTATCATACCTAACTCTGGCACTTAGCACAAAATGCCATAAATGCTAGCCTAGGTGGCTTGCGGGGATGCATCCCCGGCAGGCTTTTACCATCGCTTTAGCTAACTATTGCTCAATATCTTGACACGCCTCTGGACGGGTGTCAAATGGGCATAATCTGTCTCCCAGTGAGTCGCCACGTACTTAGCGAGAGCCACTTAGCCACCTGAGAGCTCGACACCGCATCGACAAATGACTGGCGTTGTGATGCGGTGGAGCGGTGGCCGATCGGCTCGCGCCTGCCGGGGGATGGCTTGCCGGGTCTTCCTGAAAAATGTGTGCGCCTCGGTCCCCGGCAGGCACCGGGGACGTGACTGGCGCGGTTCGGGCCCGTTCTGGGCCGTTGCATCAACCTTGCTGGCGTTGCTTAGCCAGCGTAGGTTGCATCTGTCGGAGTCTTGGTCTTGAATGTTGGTTTTGTCTTCTTGATGCGCTCCTTGATCTCACGTAGAGCGGCTTCTCTGGTTTGGACTGGTTTTGACGGGGTAGCAGCTTTCCCCGGCAGGCTTCGGCCATTGGGTCAGAGGCTTATTGTCCGTGCACAAGTCAGGGGAAATAAACACCCCTGTTTGTGTACCCCCAACACTATTGGTTCGATAAACCTTGGTTTCATAACTGCAATTACCCGTTCCTCTTCAAGGAAAACCCAACGCAGATCACAAGTATCATGGGTGGACCACTGCTAGGGTGTTATTCTTACTTGAACAAGCAACCCTCTTATGATTACCCTCTTCTTGCAAGCATCCAAAACTACGAAAGAAGAATTAAGATAAATCTAACCATAGCATGAAACATATGGATCCAAATCAGCCCTTTATGGAATAACGCATAAACTAGGGTTTAAGCTTTTGTCACTCTCGCAACACATCATCTACTTATTACTCTCCAATGCCTTCCCTTAGGCCCAAGTATGGTGAAGTGTCATGTAGTTGACATTCACATGACACCACTAAAGGAAGAGCAACATACACATCATCAAAATATCGAATGAATACCAACATCACATGATTACTTATAACAAGACTGCTCCCATGTCCTCAAGAACAAAAGTAACTACTCACAAACCTTATTCATGTTCAAGATCAGAGGTGTATTGAATATGATTAAGGATCCGAACATATAATCTTCCACTAAATAAACCAACTAGCATCAACTACAAGATGTAATCAACACTACTAGCAAACCACAAGTACCAATCTGAGGTTTGGAGACAAAGATTGAATACCAGAGATGAACTAGGGTTCGAGATGAGATGGTGCTGGTGAAGATGTTGATGAAGATTGGTGATCCCAAGATGGAGGAAGCGTTGGTGATGACGATGGCTTTGGTTTCCCCCACCCGGAGGGAAGTTTCCCCAATGGAATCGCTCCGCCACAGAGCAAAAGTGTTCCTGCCCAGGTTTTGCCTCGAGATGGCGGCGCTTCATCCGGAAAGTGTGTTTCTGATTTTTTTTTTCTAGGGTAAATAGCATCATATATGGGAAGATGGACCCTGGAGGCTGGTACGTCTCCAACGTATCTATAATTTTTTATTGTTCCATGCTATTATATTATCAATCTTGGATACTTTATATGCAATAATATGCTATTTTATTTATTTTTTTGGGACTAACCTATTAACCTAGTGCCCAATGCTAGTTTCTGTTTTTCCCTTTTTTGTTTTCCAGGAAATCAGTACCAAACAGAGTCCAAACGCTATGAAACTTTTTGATGATTTTTTTCTGGACAAGAGAGACCGTAGACACTTCTGGAGGACACCAGACGAGAAGCGAGGAGATGACAAGGCAACATGGCGCTCCCTGATGCCTTGTGGGCCCGACGTAGTTCTGTCTGATCTCATTCCACCTCTATAAATTCTCTAAAATCGGGAAACCAATAGAGAGCCACCCGAAATAATTTTTCCGCTGCCGCAAGTCTCTGTTCTTCTGTGATCACATCTAGAGGCCTTTTCTGGTACTCTACCGGAGGGGGAATCCATCATGGAGGCCATCTTCATCAACGTTGATGCCTCCATGATGATCTGTGACTAGTTCACCACAAACCTACGGGTCCATAGCTAGTAGCTAGATGGCTTCTTCTCTATCTTTGATCTTCAATACAAAGTTCTTCACGATTCTCGCGCTGATCTATCCGATGTAATCTTCTTTTACAGTGTGTTTGTTGGGATCCTATGAATTGTGGGTTTGTTATCAGATTATTCTTGAAAAGTAATTGTGTCTTCTCTGGATTCTATTATGCATGATCGTTATAGCTTTGTAAGTCTCTCCGATCTATCGGTTTAGTTTGGCCAACTAGATTGATTTATCTTCAGTGGAGGTGTGCCTTGTAGTGGGTTCAGTCTTGCAGTGCTCTATATCCCAGTGACAGAAGGGGACAAGACAGGTATTGTATTGTTGCTACTAAGTATAAAATGACGGGGTTTGAACATATTGCTTGTACTTACTTTGTCTACATCATGTCATCTTGCTTAAAGCATTACTCTGTTTGCATAAACTTAATACCATAGATGCATGCTGGATAGCGGTCGATTGGTGGAGTAATAGTAGTAGATACAAAATCATTTTGGTCTACTTTTCACGAACGTGATTCCTATATACATGATCATTGCCATGAATACATAATCATAACTATGTGATTTTCTATCAATTTCCCAACAAGATTTGTCTACCCACCGTATGATACTTTTGAGAGAGAAGCCTCTAGTGAACACTATGGCCCCCGGGTCTACTTAATCATATTTACTAAAAACATAAAAAATACCTTGTATTTTTTTTTTGGCTTTTATCATTATCTATCTACCACTATCAGAAGTAATCCTTGCAAGTAACGAGTTCAAGGGGCTTGGCAACCCTCTTGCCTGCGTTGGGTGCAAGTGTTTGGTTTTGTGTGCAGGTATCGCTTGAAAGACAATTTATTGTGATTCTCCTACTCGTTCGATAACCTTGGTTCTCAGTGAGGTAAATAGTTATCGCTACTATATTGCTTCACCCTTCCTCTTCGGGGAAACACCCAACGCACCTCGCAAGTAGAAGAAAGAATTTCTGGCGCCGTTACAGGGGGAGACATCACCAACTTTGCTTGAAGGTCCCTTCACACAAACTCTCAATCAAAAATATTTCTCTTTGGTTGTTCGCTTAGTTACCTAGTTTACTTGTTTGCTTGCTTTGCTGCTATTTCTCAAGAAAATACCAAATTGTGAGACTTTTCAATAACTAATAATAATGATTTTATTAGTATTCCAATACCACCTTCCACTAGTGCAGAAGCTTTTGATATAAGTGCCGCTTTGCAGAATTTGTTATGAAAGAACAATTTGCTGGAAGTCCTAATGAGGACGTTGCTCCACACCTTAAAACTTTCGTTGAATTATGTGATATGCAAAAGAAAAATGATGTGGATAATTATGTGGTTAAGTTGAGATAAGAGATAAGGCTAAAACTTGGTTTTCTTCCTTGCCTCGTAATAGTATTGGAACTTGGGATAAGTGTAAGGATGCTTTTATTGCTAATTATTTTCCTCCTGCTAAGATTATATCTCTTCGAAATCAAATTATGAATTTTAGACAACATGAGTAAGAACATGTTACACAAGCTTGGGAGAGAATGAAATTAATGATTAGGAATTGTCCCACTAATGGCTTAAGTTTATGGATGATAATACAAAATTTCTATGCGGGACTAAACTTTGTGTCAAGAAATCTTCCAGACTCTGTTGTAGGTGGCACCTTTATGGAAATTACATTGGGAGAAGCTAAAAAACTACTAGATAATATTATGACAAATTATTCTCAATGGCACATCGGACGAGCTCCAACTGGTAAGAAGGTAAATTACGTTGAAGAAATCGCAACTTTGAGTGGTAAGTTGGATTCCCTTTTGAATATGACTGCAAATAAGAATGCTCATGATGATCCCAATTATGTGCTACTATCTACTTTGATTCAGAAAAATAATGATGCTATTGATGTTAATTTTGTCTCTAGAAATAATTTCAATAACAATGATTATAGAGGTAATTTCAGTCCTAGACCTTATCCTGGTAATTCCTCCAATAATTATGATAACTCTTATGGTAATTCCTATGGTAATTCTTGCAATAATAATAATAGGATACCCTCTGATCTTTAGAACAACATTAAATAATTTATTAGTTCTCAAATGATTTTCAATAGTATGGTAGAAGAAAAAACACATAAAGTTGACGCTATGGCTAGAAACATGGATATGATTGCTCATGATGTGGAAACTCTTAAAAGTAAAACCTTGCCACCAAAGCATTATATTAACGAGTCTATTAAATCCATCTAAATATATATTAATGAAAGTAAGGAGAGGACCGCTAGGTTGAGACCTAAGAGAGAGTTCCTAGAAAAAGCGATTCCTCCCGGTTTTTATCGTAATCATGATGAAGATATTAAAATGATTGGTGTTTATCCTATTGAATCGTCGTTTACTAATATGAAACTTGATGAGAAAGGGACTGGAGATGATTCAACTTTAATTAGAAGGCGTCCCAATTGTTCGGAGGGTGATGATCTTAATGATAAAAATGAAAAAGTGGGTTTGGAGAGGTCAACACTTTACATAGTGATGTGCCCACTACTTTGGATTACAAGGACTTTAATTATTATAGTTGCTCTTTGGTTGAATGCATTCCTTGTTTCAATCCATGATAAGTTCACCGAATGCTTACGAACAAAATAAAGCCTTTACTAAACATATTGTGGAAGTTATGGTAAATGATCATGAAGAAAAGCTTGAGCTAGAAGTTTGAATACCTTGGAAATTGCATGATGAATGGGAACCTACTATTAAAACAAAGCTTAAAGATTATGAATGCAATGCTTTGTGTGACCTTGGTGCTAGTGTTTCTACTATACCAAAATCGTTATGTGATGTGCTAGGTCTCACCGATATAAATGAGTGCTCCCTCAACTTGCATCTAGAGGATTCTACTCTTAAGAAACCATTGAGTAGAATAAATGATGTTATATTATTGCTAACAGAAATTATGTCCCTTTGGATTTCATTGTGCTTGATATTGAATGCAATCCGTCTTTTCCTATTATACGTGGTAGGCATTTCCTATGAACTATAGGTGCTATTATTGACATGAAAGAAGGTAATATAAGATTCCAATTCCCATTAAATAAAGTGATGGAACACTTTCCTAGAAAGATTATTAAACCACCTTATGAATCTATTATGAGGGCCACCTATGGAATCAATTTGAAGGATGACAATACTTGAAACAATGCAGCCACCTATGGAATCAATTTGAAGGATGACAATACTTGAACCAATGCATTATGCCTAGCTAGGGGCATAAAACAATAACGCTTGTTGGGAGGCAACCTAATAGTTATCTTTAAATTTGCTTTTTTTATTTATGTTATTTTGTGTTTATACATTTGTTTCTACTTTTATGTTAGTGTTTTTGTGTTTAAATTAGTATTTTTGCCAACTAAAGCCTTTTGGATGATTTTGAAGGTAGTAGAATTGATGTTGTGCAAAAACAGAAACTTTTGCACCTAGTATATGAATTTATTCTCTCTACTGGAATGTGATAATTTACTAAAAAATTTACACAGTATTGGTATACAAATTTCCCAGGTTTTCCTAATTTTCATAATTTTAGTTACAAAAGTATGGCTTTAGTACAGACCATTTCAGATTGTTCTGTTTTAGACAGATTCTGTTTTTGCTTATATAGTTTGATTGTGTTTGATGATGCTATGGATTGTATCGGGGGCGTATAAGCCGTGGAGAAGTTGGAATATAGTAACTATTATGCAATAATAAAATACGAACCAATTTATAACAGTACATGTCGTGGGAACGATTCCGACAATAGAGAGGGGTAGGATTAAGGAGCATGATCTATCGAGATGCAAATGGGTGACACGAGTGTTTTAGCGAGTTCGGGCCTCTCACAGTGGAGATAACAGCCCTAAGTCTCGTGCTCCGAAGAGGCTTTGTTTTATCTGCCATGAACACGGAGTTACATGAGTATTTGGGAGAGAGGGGAGAACGGATCTCCATGCCTGAGCTAAGTCCTGAGACTAATGTCGAGAGAGCCAAGGGAGAAGAATGTGCTAGCCCTGAGCTGTGTGGAGGGGGGAGGCTTATATAGAGTGCGCCACCCCCTCACCTCTTATGTTACAATATGGGGAATTGATGCCATAATGTCAGCTCACTGTAGAACCTTCCCTACGCTTCGACTGCCTTGCCGACTGTTGGTCCTCGCATATCCGAGTGAGTCAGATGGCCGAGTGGTTGGCTGTCATCCGAGTGGATGGAATGTACTTGTCCGAGTGGATAGCATGTATGTATTTATCTGGACCCACTTGATGTGTGGACCCCATGCTATTATGGTATTTCGACCCTTCATGGGCCTACCTGTTATGTGTATCCCCAACAGTAGCCCCGGAGACTCTGACTGATTGCTGGTAGTCGGTTGGAGTCTGTAGAGTGTATTGAACTTGAATGTTGTTGCTGGACCTGACCAAGCAGAATGTTTCTTTTTTGTATTTGTCTTCCAGTGGGGGCACGCTGAGTGCACCCACTAGGTATAGTCCCCGAGCCTCTGCCGGACTAGATGAGTCTAGCAAAGGGTTTAAGTCCTCTAGTGTGGAATTGAACTGAATAGGTGAACTAGCATGCGCTTGGCGTCGTAAATTTCTACAATCTGAAGCTGAATGAGTTGGACTGATCTTTGTGCGTTGGGCATGGTAAATAAATTTAACCTAGAAGTGGGATAGTCAGGTAAATCTTCATGTGCTCGGCACACTAAATGCTTCTTGAGTCTTTCTTATGTGATTTCTGGATCAAGGCTGAGTCCCCGCGTGTATTTTTTAACTTAGGCGATTGCTGGACCGCATCTATGCCCCCGAGTGCGGATGATGTCCGGATGTCTACTACGCAACCTTCTTCTTGTAGACTCGTGTTGGGCCTCCAAGCGCAGAGTTTTGTAGGAGAGTAGTAAATTTCCCTCAAGTGGATGACCTAAGGTTTATCAATCCGTGGGAGGCATAGGATGAAGATGGTCTCTCTCAAACAACCCTGCAATCAAATAACAAAGAGTCTCTTGTGTCCCCAACACACCCAATACAATGGTAAATTGTATAGGTGCACTAGTTCGGCGAAGAGATGGTGAAACAAGTGTAATATGGATGGTAGATATAGGTTTTTATAATCTGAAAATATAAAAACAGCAAGGTAGCAAGTAACAAAAGTGAGCAAAAACGGTATTGCAATGCTTAGAAACAAGGCCTAGGGTTCATACTTTCACTAGTGCAAGTTCTCTCAACAATACTAACATAGTTGAATCATATGTAAATCCCTCACGTGCGATAAAGAGTTCACTAAAAAGTCACAAATAGCGGAGAACAAATGAAGAAATTATTGTAGGGTACGAAACCACCTCAAAGTTATCTTTTCCGATCAATCTTATGAGCTATCCCTATAAGTGTCACGAACAGCCCTAGAGTTCGTACTAAAATAACACCTTAAGATACACATCAACCAAAACCCTAATGTCACCTAGATACTCCAATATCACCACGAGTACCCATGGGCTTGATTATACGATATGCATCACATAATTTCAGATTCATCAAGTTCAATCCAATACAAAGAACTTCAAAGAGTGCCCCAAAGTTTCTACCGGAGAGTCAAGACGAAAACGTGTGCCAACCCCTATGCATAGATTCCCAAAGTCACGGAACCCGCAAGTTGATCACCAAAACATACATCAAGTGGATCAATAGAACATCCCATTGTCACCATCGATATCCCATCGCAAGACATACATCAAGTGTTCTCAAATCCTTTAAAGACTCAATCCGATAAGAAAACTTCAAAGGGAAAACTCAATTCATCACAAGAAGATAGAGAGGGAAAAACTCCATATGATTCATCTATATTAATAAAGCTCGCGGTACATCAAGATCGTGTCATCTCAAGAACACGAGAGAGAGAGATCAAACACATAGCTACTGGTACATACCATCAGCCCCGAGGGTGAACTACTCCCTCCTCGTCATGGAGACCGCCGGGATGATGAAGATGGCCTCCGGTGATGGTTTCCCCCTCCGGCAGGGTGTCGGAACGGGCTCCCGATTGGTTTTTCATGGCTACAGAGGCTTGCGGCGGCGGAACTCCCGATCTAGGTTTCTTTCTGGGGGTTACGGGATTTATAGGAGTACTTGGCGTTGGAATCAAGTCAGGGGGTTCCCGAGGGGCCCACAAGCCAGGGGGCGCGCCCTAGGGGGGGCGCCCCCTAGGCTTGTGGCTGCCTCGGGACTCCTCTCCGGTATCTTTTTGCTCCAGTATTTTTTATATTTTCCAAAAATATTCTCCGTAAATTTTCAGCCCATTCCGAGAACTTTTATTTCTGCACAAAAAACGACACCATGGTAGTTCTGCTGAAAACAGCGTCAGTCCGGGTTAGTTCTAATAAAATCACACCAACATCATACAAAATTATTGTAAACATGGCATGAATACTTCATAAATTATAGATACGTTGGAGACGTATCATGTCCTCACTCGGAGTAGTTTTAACTTAGGCGATATGGGGTGGCAGCTAAGCCCCCGAGTGTGGATGATGTCCTCACTCGGAGTAGTTTTTAACTTAGGCGATCCAGGGTCGCAGCTAAGCCTCCGAGTGCGGATGATGTCCTCACTCGAAGTAGTTTTTAATTTAGGCGATACGGGGTCGCAACTAAGCCCCCGAGTGTGGATGATGTCCTCACTCGGAGTAGTTTTAACTTAGGCGATACGGGATCGCAACTAAGCCCCCGAGTGAGGATGACATCCTCACTCGAAGTAGTTTTTAACTTAGGCGATACGGGGTCGCAGCTAAGCCCCAGAGTGAGGATGATGTACTCACTTGGAGTAGTTTTTAACTTAGGCAATACGGGGTCGCAGCTAAGCCCCCGACTGTGGATGATGTACTCACTTGGATTAGTTTTTAACTTAGGTGATACGGGGTCGCGGCTAAGCCCCCGACTGTGGATGATGTCCTCACTCGGATTTGTTTTTAACTTAGGCGATACGGGGTCACAGCTAAGCCCCCGAGTGTGGATGATGTCCTCACTCGGATTAGTTTTTAACTTAGGCGATACGGGGGTCGCAGCTAAGCCCCCGAGTGTGGATGATGTCCTCACTCGGATTTGTTTTTAACTTAGGTGATACGGGGTCGCAGCTAAGCCCCCTAGTGTGGATGATGTCCTCACTAGGATTAGTTTTTAACATAGGCGAAACGGGGTCGCAGCTAAGCCCCCGAGTGTGGATGATGTCCTCACTCGGAGTAGTTTTTAATTTAGGGGAAATCAGGTTTGCTGCTAAGTCGTTCTCCCACTGGGGGTGATATAGCTTCTGAGGTACGAAAATCACTAGAGTGAGTGGCGACGCGCAGGGCATCATAGTGATGAATACGCGCCACACGGAGTGGCAACGCGCGGGGCATCCAAGTGATGTAGACACATCCTGCGGAGTGGCGACGCACAGGGCGTCCGAGTGATGAAGACGTGCCTCACAGAGTGGCGACGCACGGGGCGTCTGAGCGATTTAGATGCGCCACACGGAGTCGCGACACGCGGGGCGTCCGTAGACGCATCCCGTGGAGTGGCGACGCACGGGGCGTCCGAGTGATGTAGACGCATCCCGCGGAGTGGCGACGCACGGGGCGTCTGAGTGATGAAGACACATCCAGCGGAGTGGCGGCGCGCAGGGCGTCCGAGTGATGAAGACGCGCCGCATGGAGTGGCGACGCGAGAGGCGTCCAAGTGATGTTGACGCATCCCGCGGAGTGGCGATGCGCAGGGCGTCCAAGTCAGTGATAGTACGTGAAAGTGCGGTCGGCTACATTGCGGACGAGGTAGGAGACGACGATGAGGTGGACTATGCTTCAAGACCGACGCGACAACTAGGTCTGAGTAGCGACGAAGATGGCACACAGATGCCCCGAGTGATCATGTAACCTATGTATGAAAAATAGGACAAGCCAACATAAAAAAAATCTCGAAGTAATTTGATGTTTTCTGAAATGATTTGTGTAAGTAACACCCATAGACACCCGCTGGGTGTGCCAGGTGCTTGCTGGTTCGGAACCAGCAAGAGTCTAAAGAGTGAAGGATCCGACTGAACTTGCGGAAGTGAAGGATCCGACTGAACTCGTTTGAGTATTGGACCCAAATGAAGCGGAAGTGAAGTGTTCCGACATGAAAATAAACAACCGAGCACAGAGGTACACTTGGAGGCATGGCCTCCGAGTAAACGTCATGTGAGACTTACTTGACACTCGGTAATGCGGAAATAACTATTTAGTTGAATGCAACACGTGAAGAATGACTTAGCTGTATGACGGCGCACGAGGGGCCGAGCGATGTAGGCACGTCCGGCGGAGTGACGGCGCGCGGGGCGGCCAAGTGACGAAGGCGCGTCTGACTGAGTGACGGCGTGCGGGGCGGCCGAGTGACGAAGGCGCATCGGGCGGAGTGACGGCGCGCGGGGCGGTCGAGTGACGAAGGCGCGTCTGGCGGGGTGACGGCGCGCGGGGCGGCCGAGTGACGAAGGCGCGTCCGGTGGAGTGACGGCGCGCGGGGCGGCCGAGTGACAAAGGCGCGTCCGGCTGAGTGACGGCACGCGGGGCGGCCGAGTGACGAAGTCGCGTCCGGCTGAGTGACGGTGCGTGGGGCGGCCGAGTGACGAAGGCGCGTCCCGCTGAGTGACGGTGCGCGGGGCGGCCGAGTGACGAAGGCGCGTCCCGCTGAGTGACGGCGCGTGGGGCGGCCGAGTGACGAAGGCGCGTCCGGCTGAGTGACGGCGCGCGGGGCGGCCGAGTAATGAAGGGCTGAGTGATGGCGCGTGGGGCGGCCGAGTGACGAAGGCGCGTCCGGCTGAGTGACGGCGCGCGGGGCGGCCGAGTGACGAAGGCGCGTCCGGCTGAGTGACGGCGCGCGGGGCGGCCGAGTGACGAAGGGCTGAGTGATGGCGCGCGGGGTGGCCGAGTGACGAAGGCGCGTCCGGCCGAGTGACGGCGCGCGGGGCGGCCGAGTGACGAAGGCGCGTCTGGCTGAGTGACGGCGCGCGGGGCGGCCGAGTGACGAAGGCGCGTCCTGCGGAGTGACGGCGCGCGGGGCGGCCGAGTGACGAAGGCGCGTCCAGGGGAGTGACGGCGCGCGGGGCGGCCGAGTGACGAAGGCGTGTCCGGCGGAGTGACGGCACGCGGGGCGGCCGAGTGACGAAGTCGCGTCCAGCTGAGTGACGGTGCGCGGGGCGGCCAAGTGACAAAGGCGCGTCCCGCTGAGTGACGGCACGCGGGGCGGCCGAGTGACGAAGGCGCGTCCGGCTGAGTGACGGCGCGCGGGGCGGCCGAGTGATGAAGGCACGTCCCGCTGAGTGACAGCGCGCGGGGCGGCCGAGTGATGATGGTGCGTCTCGCTAAGTGACTACGCATGGGGCGGCCGAGTGATGGAGACGCGTCCAGCGAAGTGATGACGCGCGGGACATCTTAATCACTGCACGTTAGTCGCCTACGTGTCATCGTGTTAGTCGCTTGAATGAGATGTCTGTCCGAGTGAACTACTGTCCAGAGACGATGTTGGGACGAGTGACCCTGCAACTTAGTAGCAAGTATTGCCATATTTTTCGGTGGACTAGCAACATGCTATTTACCACGTATGAAATACCACGGATGGTTATGCATGCATGCATGCAAAACGCTCACATGAGGCGCTTAATGAAGCAATTACCTTGACGAAATGGTCAGCCCATCTCACAAAGTATTATGAGGGCAACGTCCTTCCGTTTTCTGTGCTTGAATGCATTTACGTGTGCACGCACTTAATCCAGGAGGAGGTGGCCCACGCACCTTGCATGGTTAGAGGAAAAATGCCCATGCCCAGCAGCCGGCGACTGGGGGAGAAACCGTTGCGCGCGCGGAGGCGTGGCCCTCCCCTGGCTTTTGCGTGGATCGCTGCAAGGACCCTTGAAGGAGTTGCCCCCACTTCCAACGCATTGAAGGACTTGCCTTATGTCCAGAATCTGCATGCAGAAGCATAAGTGCTAATTAAGCAAGATTAAAGACAGCGTATGCATGCGATGTGAGTTGAAACGAGAGGCAGAGTTGTAGAGGCAGCCCGGAGGAGGGCTCTGCTGCGTCGAAAATTGTCGGTCTGGCCGCAATCGGACGACAGCCGAGAGGTGCCGACGAGGTGGACGAGCAGCTGGCCATAGCCCAGGCGCCGAAGACGCAGGGCGATGCAGCCAAGGGCGAGGCCAACGCGACCACTGGTGGCTGCGTTTCACCGCTCGGGGAGCCGGAGCTGCGCGCCGGTCTAAGTAGCGCTTGAACGCCCGTGGAGCCGGGAGAAGCGCAAGCATATGGGCCTCGCCGCCCCAGGAACCGGGACGCTGGGCCAGTTGTCGTGCTCTGCCGCTGTACTGCATGCGGCAGAGCATGGCGTCGGCGGTGCGGACGAGGCCAGAGATGACGACGAGGAGACGAACGAGGCCGGCGGCCCCGCGTGACGACCATGAGGCGGATACGGCGGTGGCCGGGCGTGACGGCGATGAGGCGGATGACGCCGGTGGCCGCACGTGACGATCATGAGACGGATGACGCCGGTGGTTGAAGAAATAACCATCTGCATCATGGCTTGATAGACGCCATGCCCCACGGTGGGTGCCAAATGTCGTGGGTACGATTCCAATAATAGAGAGGGATAGGATTAAGGAGCATGATCTATCGAGATGCAAATGGGTGACACGAGTGTTTTAGGGAGTTCAGGGCTCTCACGGTGGAGATAACATCCCGACATCTCGTGCTCCAGAGAGGCTTTGTTTTATCTGTCATGAACACGGAGTTACATGAGTATTTGCGAGAGAGGGGAGAACGGATCTCCATGCCTGAGCTAAGTCCTGAGACTAATGACGAGAGAGCCAAGGAAGAAGAATGTGCTAGCCCTGAGCTATGTTGAGGGGGGTGGCTTATATAGAGTGCGCCACCCCCTCACCTCTTATGTTACAATATGGGGAATTGATGCCATAATGTCAGATCACTACAGAACCTTCCCTATGCTTCGACTACCTTGCCGACTGTTGGTCCTCGCATATCCGAGTGAGTCATAGGGCCGAGTGGTTGATTGTCATCCGAGTTGATGGAATTGACTTGTCCGAGTGGATAGCATGTATGTATTTATCTGGACCCACTTGATGTGTGAACCCCATGCTATTATGGTATTTCGACCCTTCATGGTCCTACCTGTATGTGTATCCCCAACAGTACCTAAAGTGTTTGATATGTCTATTATCTTACGGATCTTACGAGGTTTTGTTGAGTTTTGTGTGCTGAAGTTTTCAAGTTTTGGGTGAGACAACGATGGATGAAGGAATAAGGAGCGGCAAGACCCTAAGCTTGGGGATTCCGAAGGCACCCCAAGGTAACATTCAAGGAAGACCCAAGCGTCTAAGCTTGGGGATGCCCCAGAAAGCATCCCATCTTTCGTCTCCAATCTATCGGTATGTGACTTGGAGCTATATTCTTATTCATCACATGATATGAGTTTGCTTGCAGCGTCGTGTTTTATATTTTATTTTCCTTTTTAGTTTTCCACAACCATCGTTTTCTAGACACACTTTTCTAGAGAGACACACTTCCATCATAATTTGTTAGAATACTCTATGTGCTTCACTTATATCTTTTGAGATAGGCAGTTGCTCTAGCGCTTCACTTATATCTCGTTAGAGCACGCCGACGGACATATTTTATAGAAATAGTTGAACACTCATGCTTCACATAAATCTTTTCGAGAGTATAAGGCAATATGAATGCTAATTTGCACGTGTTATAAGACTAGTCCAAAAAGGATAGGTATTCAAGGCGGATATAAAAAAACATTCATGTAGCTCACTAGAGACGAAACATGTGTTGATTATATTGATATAGTAATATGAAAATATATAGTTTCATGATCGTTGGTTAGTAGAAATATTGGTATTAAAAAATTGTTATTCAATTCTCATCTGAGTATTGGTCACGGCATGGTGATGAGGTGTCAGCATTTTTATGTCTGAAATGAAATCCTATCGTGTTGTTCGAATCAGTGGCACGCGGTGGTTAACTCCTCCCAACCTCCTCCCTAGGGGCATGAAGTAGTGTTGTGCTTCGAGAGAGCTAATAAGGCTTCACAATAAGTATATGAGTTCTTTATTACTAATGTGAATCCATGGATATACACACTCTCACCTTTTCGTAATTTGCTAGCCTCTCCGGTACCGTTCATTGCCCTTTCTCAGCTCGAGAGTTGGTGCAAAATTCCCTGGTGCATTCAAACCCCATGATATATTCGCTCTATCACACATAGGCCACCTTATATCTTCCTCAAAACAGCCACATCCCTACCTATTATGGCATTTCCATAGCCATTCCGAGATATATTACCATGCAACTTCCATTGTTCTGTCACATGACATATGTGTTCATCATTATATTGCTATGCATGATCATATAGATCTGACATAGTATTTTTGGCAAAGCCACCGTTCATCATTGATTACATGTTATGCTAGATCATTGCACATCCTTGTACACTACTATAGGCATTCATATAGTCATATTATTCTTCATTGAGTTCTAATTTCGAGTTCTAAGAAAATAAAAGTGTGATAGAGCGAATATTAGAGCATTGTCCCAATGAGGAAAGGATGATGGAGACTATGATTCCCCCACAAGTTAGGATGATATTCCAGACAAAAAATAAAAATGGGGGAGGCCAAATGAGCCCACAAGAAAAAAAGAGAAAAAGAAAAAAAGGAAAAAAGGAGAAAAAGGAAAAAAATAAAAGAAAAATGAGAGAAAAAGAGAGAAGGGACTTTGCTACTATCCTTTACCACACTTGTGCCTCAAAGTGGCACCATGTTCTTCATATAGAGAGTTTCTAGTTTTGTCACTTTCATATACTAGTGGGAATTTTTCGTTATAGAACTTGGCTTGTATATTCCGATCACGGACATCCTCAAATGCCCAAGGTCTTCATGAGCAAGAAAGTTGGATGCACACCCACTTAGTTTCATTTGAGCTTTCATACACTTATAGCTGTAGTGCATCTGTTGCATGGCAATCCCTACTCTTCGCATCGATATAAATCGATGGGCATCTCCATAGCCCGTTGATTTGCCTAGTTGGTGTGAGACTTTCCCACCTTTTGACTCCTTTGATATCTACCATCATATTCTATTCCACCCATATGCTATATCCATGACTCACGCTCATGTATTGCGTGTTGTTAAAAATGCTGAAGCGCGTTAGAAGTACGATCCAATTGCCTGGTTTGACATCAGGGTGCTCATGATTTATACTTATGTGGTGAAGATGGAGTCAGGCCATGCTTGATATGAGTAGGGGATAATGTTGGGTTCTACCGTAGGTGCATCGTACGCAAATTAAAATTTTCCTACATGCAGAACATCCAAGAACATGCTACGGAGATGGATCACAGATCGTTACCACTAGACGCGCAGTGCCGTGCAACGGAAGTAGAGTTGGGGCAGCGCGTCCGCGAGGTCCGTCTTCTCCTCGTCCGATCTCCCTCGAACAGCCGGTCCGAGCTCCCTCGAACTGCCGATCGCCGGATCTCACGTACAGGTTCGCCGGAGCGGCGCAAGTGCACCGCATCTAATGGTATCCGCGTGTGCAGGAGGAACACCGTGCGGCGGACTACTAGGTCCGATCACACAGTTTGGCGGCGAGTGGAGGTAGCTAGTTGCAACACATGCAAATCCCTAATGACAGCGCCAAAGCGATCAACCAGATGGGTGTGCCGCACCTCCACTATATATTGGCATCCATCGCGGGCTCAACTCTTGGGTCTCGCACGGATCCTAAAGCCCACGTGTTCCTTCCCTTAAGTGTGCGACCCCTTATGTTCTCATTCACTTGGTCACGAGTCAGATCAGATCCGACTCGACTAGTCGGTAGTGGCCTCTAGCAAAGCGTGCAGACTCCAAGTGTCTGATGAAGCTGGTTAGGCGAACCTGTACATCACACTTCTGTTCCCTTTGCTACACGATATATGTTGTCGTGCTCAAGGCAACATGGTCATCCTTGTTGCAGCACGACCTCTTTCTCGTTCCGGTGAATCCGACCAACACTTCGGATTATCTCATAATCCTCATCGCATGGCCATGCTTATCCAGGTCGGATCACCCGAGGGGCCCAGAGTATATCTCTCCTGATCGGAGGGGCAAATCCCATCTTGCTCAACCATGTCTCGCAGCATGGGTCTGGACAAGCCCAAAACCTACCTTTATAACTACCCAGTTACGGAGTAGCATTTGGTTGGCCCAAAGAAAGTCTATCAGCATCCCAAGTACATGTGTTAGCTCAGGTCTTAGGACATAGAACGTATGTTGTACTAGACACTCACAGATGACCTATCGCTGCGTCTCATAGTTGGGTCCGTCCAACTCAGACCTTATCTCAACTCGGATCCGAGTACGTCGAATCCGACCAGATCTTCCTGAGTCCATATTATCCGGCTAGCATCCAATGCTACATGGTCAGTGAGACCGGACCTTCCACCGTGTCATATGCTAGTCTAACTGGCTGCGCGTCCACACAGCCCTTTCGACTAGGGACCATTTAGGACAGTCATCATACATTGCATAGTCTCACAAACAAGCCACGTACTTGTTAATACACATCATTGATAATGTCCAAGGACTATGTTTATTCATAAACACATAGGAACTATCATCATACATGATTGCATCTAGGGCATATCTCCAACAGTCTCCCACTTGCACTAGAGTCAGTCAAATAGACATCGAATGCCCATAGCTCTAATGTGCCGCTCATGCTTGGGTTGTGGAAGTGGCTTAGTCAACGGATCTGCAACATTTTCTTCCATATGAATCTTGCATAAATTAGTATCACCATTCTTTATGAGCTTTCGTATCAGGTTTTCGGGCCCCTAGGACTAGGGGTGTCCAGGCCCGTCTGCCTGCGGCCCAAGACGCAAAGATTGCCTCGAACACTAGGTGACCCCACCCGCAGGGCTCAAGGAGTTGGGCCTCGCGAGGGCCAGCGCCACGCGAGGCGCGAGGCGACGTCACCGCCAAACACTTCGAGGGGTTCCCCCGCAAGGCTCCCCGCGGCGTCCTCGGGAGGCGAGTCCACCTGGACCTAGCCGGGCCGGGCCCCGCAACTCCGTACCCGCACATGGTTGATGCACGCCGTGCCAAGCGGTGCCAGCAGCAGTGCCAATAGGCGCGGACGGCAAGGATCCCCCTCTTTGGTGGTAGAGGAGAGGCGCCAGCCCACGGGTTCCCAAAGCATCCCCCAAAGGTTTCCTCTTCCGTGCAAGAAGACCAGGACCGGGGGCTCGGCAGAACGGATGTCTCCCTCGAGCCCAAGAGTGCGTCACGATGGGGAACTTTAACAGGCGAAGACCACCTTTTGTCAGGAGAAGCTGCAACCTTGTCCCCTTTCAAAATGGCCGTTGTGGCAACCCTTCCCGCCTGATATTTTCGGGGGAAGAGGACCGGGGCCAATATAAGGGGAGAACCAGCCCATGTAGAAGAGGGACACTTTTCGTTGGGCAAGAACAAGCCTTGTATTCCTCCTCCTCCTCAAGCAATCCACCAAGCAGGAGTAGGGTTTTACACCGTGAGGTAGCCCGAACCTGGGTAAACTCTGTGTGTTCTTGTTCGTCTTCCAAGCTCAAACCACCGGAGAGTCGTCGTGAGGTTGCGAGGTAGAGTGGCACAGGAGAGCGAGCACACCCCAGTGTTCAAACCTTCTTGGGTCTGCGGAGCCCTGAATCCGACATTTGGCGCGCCAGATATAGGGGTGCGCTGTAGCTCTCCAGCTCCGCCTCGTCCCCACTCGTGCTGGCCTGATGGTTGACACCCGTCGCGCGCGCAGGGCGCTCAGCACCGAGCGACCGCCACGGCCCTCACCAATCCGCGGACGAAGCCGCCGACGGCCGCGACGCTTGCGAGCGGCGGGACCATTCGCGGCGCCCTGCGCGGCGAGGCAACCACCCTGTCGCGTCCCCCCGACCAGCGTTGTCGGATTTCGGGCTCTGCAAAACCCTAAGGAGTTCAAACCCAGGGGCGTGTGCGAAGATCCCCCAACAGCTTCGCCCCCTCCAAGCTCACAACACGATACCCCCGCACGATGGTGAGGAAGAAGAAGGCACACAAGAGTTTACCCAGGTTCGGGCCGCTGCGAAGCGTAAAACCCTACTCCTGCCTTTGGTGGATTGCCTCACGAGGAGGTTTGTGGATGAACTAGTACAGTGGTGTGTTGCTTTGTGAGTGCGTTGGTTCAGCCCCCCTTCCACTGAGCAGCCTAGCCTCTATTTATAGCGGCCCAGATCCTCTTCCCTTATCACTAAGGCGGGAAGGAATCCCACAACGGCCAAATTCAAAGGGGGACAGGAGGTACACCCTATCCTGACGGAAGGTGGTATTCGCCTGCAAAGTAGTCATCGGTGATGTAGAGGTGGGCTCGGTGATGACGTCCGTCCTGCGGGGCTTGGGGTCTTGGTCTTGTTGCGCCGAAGTAGAAACCTTTGGGGGGGCAATTTGGGAACTCGCATGCGCCCCTGCCTCCTTTGCACCAAAGGGGAAACTGTCCCCTCTGGCGTGGCGCCCGCCTGGCCTGGCTGGCGTCACCCTTGGCCTCCTAAGGTCGTGTGTTGCATAGAAGTCTCCGCCGCTCGGTAGGAGGCTTGGGGAGGCCTACCCCCCACCCCCCACCCCCCCTCCCCCCCCCCCCCCCCCCCCCCCGCGGGTCTTGGCGCTGTTTCCCCCGCGAGCTAGGGGCCTCGCGAGGGCCTTGCGTTGAGTGAGGCCGCGCTGGACCGTACTTGGTCGTCGAGGTGGGCCACGGCCTGGCCCGCGGGCAGGCAAGTCTGGGTGCCCCCGTTCCCAGGACGCCGACAGTAGCCCCCGGGCCCAAGGCGCACTCGGGTTGGCTTCCGGGCGAAGCCATAAGTGATGACCCGAAGCGCCGCGGGCCCCCACCGCCAGCGGGCCAGGCCTGACACGCGGCGCCCTCCGAGGCGTTGATGCCTATTCCCTTTTGCGCTGCCCGGCGATTGCCCCGACTGACAAACCGTCTGGCGCACCCCTCCGAGCCGTCACTGTTCCCCATCAATCTGGTCGCCCGTCTCCCCCCTTCCGCAGCTCACTCCTTCTTGGCCGAATCCCCCGTTCGTCCGTCTCGGCCGCCTGCCATGGCTCCCAAGAAGAGAGGGGGCGAGGCCACGAAGGCACCGGGACCTGCGCCGACGCCCGAGCCCACGTTAGGTCGATCTTCGGTTGTTAATCTTGAGGGGTTGGAGTAGGTCCGCCTGGCGGTCGCCGTCGGCTCCAACGAGTGGGGGGCGACCAAGATCTGGCTGGGCTCGTGGCCTCAGACCGAGCTGGAGGCCACCTGCATTCCCCTTCATCTCCACGCCCTCCTCTCCGGCTTGCTGCCACCGTTCTCGGACTTCTTTTCTGCCATGCTCACGCACTACCAGGTTCATGCGCTTCATCTCGACCCTGGCTCTATCGTCCTCCTTTCTGCCTTCGCGTTCTTGTGTGAGGCCTTCATCGGTGTCTCCCCTTCCGTGGCCCTGCTTCGCCACTTCTTCTCTCTCCGGTTGAACCCCGGGGGGCACTGTTCTGGATGCGTGTTCCTGCGGGCCGCCGATGCGAAGGCCAGCGGGGCCCACGACGCCCGGCTTTCACCGAACGCAGAAGGTTTCCGGAGGCAGTGGGTGTATGTAGATGCTGTCGAGGCCGGTTTCTTACTCCAACCCCCGTCGGTTCCCGCGGAAACGAGGAGCTTGACGACCCTCAGCTTGCGCCCGTCTTGGTCAGGCTGGCAGAACTGAGGGAGTCCGGCGTGACGATGGCGATGGTGGTGCGGGAGTTTTCCCGCCAGGGAATTGCTCTCCTCCAACGCCATTCTCGCCCGATGTGGACATTCGCGGGCCCTTGCGACCCCATGAGGCTCCAGGTTCCCTCTCTCCTTCCCAGCGCGCTGCGCGAGCTACTCCGCCACCTGACCGGCGGGGATCCGGGTGAGCTTCCCCAGAACGGCCTTCCCTTGTTCAACCGCCCGGACGGGGAGGCCCTTGCCGGGAAGATGCCGCGTTTCGACGAGTGGGGGCTCCTCCCTTCGGTGAAGACGGGCCCCCGGGACGATTCCTCCGTGATGGCTTCGAGGCCAGGGGGCCCTGAGGGTGCTGGTGCCGTGACTCCCCCTCCGGCCGTGGAGAGGCGCCCTACGTCACCCACCCCCCGGGCTGTCGCCGAGGCCATGACCGGGGGTGAAGGTGACGCCCCGACGACGGAGGCGGCCGCCATCTTCGCCGCTGGACGCCTGGGGCCAGATGCCGGCACGCCGTCCCCGGGCCCTCGTGCTCGCCGGAAGAGGAAGAGGCTCAGGGGAAGCCACCGCCCGTCGCCGTGGGTGCCGATGAAGAGGAAGTGGGTCGCCCGGGACGAGTAAGTGCCCGGCCCCCCTCAGTCTTCCCTGGTGTATTCGTCCTGAATTTCTATTTCGCAGGTTCGCCTTCGCGGAAGAAGAAGGCGCGACGTTACCGCTGCCTCCTGAGGCTACTGGGCCCATCGTGGCCTTGGCACCTGCAGTCTTTGAAGCCCCTCATGGTGAGGCGCCCGTGCCCGAGATTGCGCGGCCCTCGCGGGGTCTTGTGTGCGAGTTCCCTGCGAACTTCTTCATGGCTTGCCCCCACCCCGCAGGGATAAGGCTACGTCTTCCGTTGGTGGTCTTCACCGGGAATCAGTAGCGCCGTGATCCAGGGCCTTCCTTGGGCGACGGCATGGACCTCCGCGGGGGGCGGACTCCGCCCGGGGAAGAGAGGAGGAGCCCCCAGCCCCCGCGTGCGCATCAGGGCCGGGCGGCCTCTCGCATGCCCTTCCGACCGGCCCGGGGGAGGGCGGAGGCCCTGGTTGGGCCCTCGAGCTCGCGTGCGACCGGAGCGCCGTGCGGCATGGTTTGCTCCAGACCGCGGCAAACGCGCTGGGACATCTGGGGACTGAGCTCATCACCGCCGACACTCGTCTCGAGGTAGAGCGCCAGCGCCTTGCGCGCGAGTGGCATCGTCTTGAGGTTGCCGTCAACCTCGGCCGCCTGCAGCGCGACTGCGCCCACGCCGTCGCCGAGAGGTCGCTTGCCGTGGCGAGGGAGGCCCGCGACCGTGCCCTCGCAGAGGCCCACGCCGCCGACTGCCGACGCAAGGCCTCGGAGGAATGCTCGGAGGAACTTGAAGCCTCCAATGCCGCCCTTGACAGGCGAATCCAGGTGCACAGGGCCGCTCTTGACGCCATGACGACCGAGCTGCCTGCCGGCAATGTGGGGCCCAGCATACCCGAAGATGCGCTGACGATGGAAGTGCTGGAGCAGAGTCTGGAGCATGAGAGGCTGGAGGTGAGGGAACACCAGGTGTCCCTCGCCTCCCGCGAGGCGAAATTTCAGGAGGAGGTCGACGACAAGGTGGCGGAGGCTTGGCGTCCCCTCCTTCAGGACTACCGCGCGAAGTTGAGGCTCCAGGAGTCCCGTTACTGCAAGCGACGCGACCACCTGAAAGGTGAGGTCGAGGTCCTCAAGAGAAGGTTAGATCAGGAGGAGCGACGCCGGCAAGCCGCAATGGATGCCCAGGCTGCTGCCGAGGCCGAGCTATCTTTTCTCTATAAGCACGTAAAGGGCGTTGCCTCCCTCGCGGAGAAGGCTTCAGACGAGGCGGGTCGTGCTCGCGGCCTTTAGCACACGCGTTCCCAGATGTTCCAGTCCCTCGAGAGGAGGGCCAACCGGGCCTTAAGCGACATCTGCGGCGCGAGCGTCTCGAGCCCCTTGGTGCCTGACGACGCAGGGTACCTGTGCTTCTTTTCCAGGGTCGTGGAGTGCCTTGAGGGAGGTGCGGAAAAGATCCGCAAGCTCGTGGAGGAGAAGCGCCGCAACCTCCTTGCTCGGGCGGCCTCACACGTCTTCAGCCACCTCCTCCGGGGCGCTGCTTGCCCCGGTGCCTGAAGTGATCCAAGGTGCCCTTGCCGATTGGGTGGGGGACCATGTGGAGGACCTGATTGCGGGATTTTCTTCTGACGAGCCGGAAGACCATGGCGGAGCCGGGGGCCGCGAGCCCGGCTGTGGTGGTGACGATGTGGATGATGACGACGGCGTGTATCCATGAGTAATCTTCGTGTTTGCCTGTCGGGGTCATGAGTGCAGCCCAGTGGCGGCTTGAACGTGTTTTTGGAAGGACCTTTGAGGGTGCTCCCGTGTGACATGAGGCACAACTTGTACGTTTTTGCCAAAACTCCTGTCGGCCAGGATGACCGTTCCTCGCGAGCGTCCGAGCGTTTACGTCTCGGCAGGGTATGCGCGACAGCGCATCCACCGCGCCCAGCTTCCGCTTCGGGTCGATCATGAGAGAAGAGGGGTCCGGCAGCTGCCGAACTTCCCAAAGAAAGCGAGGTACCAAACGGAAATCGTTACCAGAAAGAATGACCCCCCCCCCCTTTGTATTTCCAGAAGAAAATCGCAAGAACTTCAAGTTTTATTCCTGAAAATGGCAAATTCGGATACAAAAATGGACAAAGAACAGCCGCGTCCGGCATCAAGGCTAATCTTCGCCTTCGTCTTCTCCCCAGCGCTGTCCGCCAGCACGGAGCATGGGGCTTCCACTTGGGCGTGGGATGGAACCCCTCCGCGTCCTCGGGGGGCTTCGGGCGTATACAGCCCACTCATTATTACGTGAGAGTGTCACGGGTTGGGCCTGGGGGTGCGATGAGAGCTCCATGCCTCCTTGACATGGAGCCCGCCCCCAGCCCCCAAGCATGATGCGGCGACGTGGGGTGGGTCCCGAACGGGTCCTCGAGCGTGGGGCAAGCCCACCATGCCTTTCGCAGGGAGGGCCCATCTCGGAGCTGGGCCTCACGCTCTCCAAAGCCCGGGGATGGGTGTCATCGTTGTTGCGGCGCCGTAGCCCCCTGTGCCGCAGGCGCGGCTCGGAGCAGGGACCCTCCGTCACGCGCGAAGCGGATGCCCAAGGCGGTACCCCAGCGCGCCTCGCTAGGGTGCCCGGGAGCTCCGCGTAGGTACCCCACCGCCCGTCCCCGGGCGGGCTGAGCCGGGCCCGGAGACATGGGTGAGTACGTGAGCTCTTGCCACTGGTCGAGCGAAACCCGGCCCGGAGACATGAGCGTATGTTCCACCCTCCGTCTCTGGGTAGGAGTCGCCCCTCCAGGGGACATGGGCGTATGTTCCACCCTCCGTCTCCTGGCTGGGGGCACCTGGCCTGGGGACATGGGCGTGTGTTCCACCCGCCGTCTCCAGGTTGGAAGCACCTGGCCTGAGGACATGGGTGTGTGTTCCACCCTCCATCTCGAGGCTGGAGTTGCCCTTCCTGGGGACATGGGCGTGTGTTCCACCCTCCGTCTCCAGGCAGGCGACCCCCGGTCCGTGGACCCAGGCGCTTGCCAAGGGTAGCCCCCTACCAGCGGGCGCGCCTCACGAGGCTGCCAGCGCCTGGCATCCTCATGAGGCCGGCCCCGCCAGCCGCCCTCACAAGGCTGTTCGCACCAGCCCCGACGAAAGCCACCCGCGGGGTCGCATACGCTCCTTCTGTTGTCGTGGTAGTCGGTGCTGCTCCCATCATGGCCCGGGTGCTCGCCGACATGGTCATGGTAGAGTGGCGCGAGCCCCCAGTCGTTGGTGTAGACGAGTCGCCGGGCACCTTCCCTCGATGTGTCGGGTGTGCTGGGAGGCGCGTTATGGCGCCTACCCCACGCGGCTAGCTGCTCCCGTCAGCCCCCGTCCGCGCCAGGGGCTAACTCATGCATGCCCGACGAGCCGGGCCATACCCCCGTCGGGTGCGGGTTGCGACGCACGTCCCCGATGCGCCCGCACGTCCTCAGCGCCTCGGCGGTTGGTTGAGCGACTTCATGGACGCGAGCCTCCTAGGCCGTCCCATAGGGAAGCGCCCTGGCCTCACCTATCGGGGTGGCGTGCATGGCCGCGCGACATATCCAGCTGTCGTAGCGTCCGCGAGCAATGCGGGAAGGCTGCAGCTCACGGGCCACGAGGAGCACGATTCGCCTACGTGCCGGGTCGCGGCGAGCCCGGGGAGATGATGCCGCGACGTGGACGCTGGGGAGGGCTAGGGCGACGAGGGCGCGTTGCGCGGTTGACGAGGGCGGTAGCTCCCGGTGCCTGTCCAAGGCCGGACTGGAGACGGCGCCTTCCGACGGAAGAGCAAGACAGCACGGGATGCCGAGGTCCGCCGGCGTCGCCCGAGCAACGCGTGCAGCCCGTCGTTTGGCGCGGGCTCGATGTCCCTTGGCCATGGAAGCGCCGAGGGGCGGCGAAGCGAAGCTTGAGCGAGGATCCCGACACGTCCCCTACCTGGCACGCCAAATGTCGGATTTTGGGCTCCGCAAAACCCTAAGGAGTTCGAACCCAGGGCGTGTGTGAAGATCCCCCAATAGCTTGGCCCCCTCCAAGCTCACAACACGATACCCCCGGACAATGGCGAGGAAGAAGATGGCACACAAGAGTTTACCCAGGTTCGGGCCGCTGCGAAGCGTAAAATCCTACTCCTGTCTTTGGTGCATTGCCTCACGAGGAGGTTTGTGGATGAACTAGTACAATAGTGTGTTGCTTTGCGAGTGCGTTGGTTCAGTCCCCCTTCCACTGAGCACCCTAGCCTCTATTTATAGTTGCCCGGGTCCTCTTCCCTTATCACCAATGCAGGAAGGAATCCCACAACGGCCAAATTCAAAGGGGGACTGGAGGTACACCTTGTCCTGACGAAAGGTGGTCTTCGCGTGCAAAGTAGTCATCGGTGATGCAGAGGTGGGCTCGGTGATGACGTCCGTCCTGCGGGGCTTGGGGTCTTGGTCTTGTTGCGTCGAAGTAGAAACCTTTGGGGGGCGCTTTGGGAACTCGCGTGTGCCCCTGCCTCCTTTGCACCAAAGGGGAAACTGTCCCCTCTGGCGCCCACCTGGCCTGGCTGGCGTCACCCTTGGCCTCCTGAGGTCGTGCGTTGCATAGAAGTCTCCGCCGCTCACGAGGAGGCCTGGGGAGGCCTACCCCCCCCCCCCCCACGGGTCTTGGTGCTATTTCCCCCGCGAGCTCGGGGCCTCGTGAGGGCCTTGCGTTGAGTGAGGCCGCGCCGGGACGTGCTTGGTCGTCGAGGTGGGCCACGCCCTGGCCCGCGGGCAGGCAAGTCTGGGTACCCCCGTTCCCAGGACACCGACAAGCGTTTATGTGGGAGAACTGAAAGCGCAGGACACGCTGCTCATGGAGAGCAAGTTGTTCGACACCGCCCGACGGACGGGGGCCTCGACGCTTGGGCGGACCACGTCGCCGAGCTCGTCACCGTCGCCAGGAGGGCTCTGGCGCCCTACCACCCACTCCGGGCCCCAGCACTGGAAGGAGGAAGCGCGGGCGGCGGGCCTCCCCCGCCACCGGGCGGAGACATTGTCGGGCCTCAGTCCAGCGGGCCCGAGAAAGGCCCGCCTCGCGCCATCCTCCTGCTCCTACGAGTCCCGGTGACCAACTGTGGCTTGCAGGCCGGCCCTGGTAGCGATGCCCCCGGAGGAGGCGGCGGAATGTTCTGCGCTCACAACAACGTACACACCCACAACACGGGGGACTGTCGGGCGTTCAGGCCATCCCGCAGGGAGGGCACCGGCCGGCGTCAGGGCCGCAGCATTCGTGGCGCCGATCGCGGGGATGGCGGTGGTGGCAGCAGGAGAAACAACCGCAACAACAACAACCTTAACCAAGACCATTGTGAGCAGCCTTCCAGCAACGACGGGCACGGGCGCCCTCGGGAGGACGCCCAGCAAGGACGGTCCCATGTGGTCCGCCTCCAAGACATCGCGGCCCTGCCGCCGCGGCCGCCGTCACCCAGGAAGAGGAGCTACGGCTCGTCTGGCAGGGGGTTTGGGGGAAGCCAGGAGCCTCGCATGGCTGCCTGCATCCTTGGCGGAGCCCAAGCCCTCTCATCAAACCACTAGCTCAGATAGATTCACCGCACAGCGAGCAGCTCCCCCCGGGGACCAGGAGCCACGCGGCCCCTCGGGTGGTCCCAGTGTCCCATCTCCTTCGATCACAGGGACGGCCCCAAGTCCATGGCCGCCGCGGGCACGCTCCCCCTGCTATGCACCCCCATCATCTGCAACGTCTCTATCACCAAGACCCTCGTCGACAGAGGCGCTGGCCTCAGCGTGCTCTCCGTGGAGACCTTCGAGACCCTCCGGGCGCTCTACCGTGAGATGGTGCCCACCATGCCGTTCCGCGGCGTCGCCGGTGGTTCCGTCGTCCCCATAGGGCAGGTCCGCCTCCCCGTCACCTTCGGCACGCACGACAATCACCGCACCGAGCTCATCGACTTTGACGTAGCTCGCATCGGCCTCCCGTACAATGCTATCCTGGGGTACCCGTCCCTGGCCAAGTTCATGGTAGTGGCTCACCATGGCTACAACATCCTCAAGATGTCGGGTGCCGGTGGCGTCATCACCATCACCTGCGACGAAACAGACGCGGTCCGTTCCCTCGAGCGGGCTTACAAGATGGCCGCGGCCGAGCGCCGTGACGATGAGGGGGGAGCTAGGCTTGGCGTGGCTTCGCCCCCGAGGAAGTAGAAGCCATTGCCCGTCTCGAGCTTTGTCAAGACCAAGAACACGGCCCTTGCCGACGCGGGTCCCGCGCCCATTGCCGACGCCAACCGTCTCCCCGCATAGGAAGGCGCACCCGACGCCCTCCTCGGGTTGGGCTCGGGGGCTTCCACGTGGGAAGCGCACGACTTGGCCGGCGTGACGAGGGAGGTGCTCGGGCATCACTTGGAGGCATGCCTCGTGGCGCGCCCACGGAGGAAAGGAACACGGCGCCAGGCGCCGGCGTCGCGGGAATTCATCGACCAAGAAGACGTCAGGATGCGGGAGGAGTGTCGCCTGGAGCGCGGCGGGACGTGCATGTGCGTTGACATCGCGGGCCTTAACCGGGCCGGATCTCAAGGCTTTTTCCAGCCGCACGTTGCCGTCCACCGCGTTCGCATGCCCTTTTGCTGGGTGAACGCCGATGCCGTCTTCCAAAGGCTAGCGTGGCTCGCGATGGCACCTCACGTGGCACCAAGGCCCCTCGAGCCTCCAGGATCTCTGAAGCCTCAGGAGCCAGTCCGCCCCTGAAGGATGAACCCCCACGACGCACATCGACAAACGCCCTAACGCTCCCACAGCAGCATGGCTGCCAGGTTACTTTCGTGGTTTGTTCATGTCAGGCGACCCCCCGTACCCCTTTTTGTGTACTTTTCGTTAATTCGGAGCTGGGACTTCCTTGTTATGTAATGAACCAGATTAACCCCTGTCAAGATTGTGTCGTTTTGTTTTAAGCTTTCAAGCGTAGTATCTCGTCCCTGCCAGGATCTTCGCCCCCTGTGCCGCCCCCTCGGCGGTTCCATGGAGGAGGGTTGGACATAGCGTCTGCGCCAGGACTTGTCCTCGCAGCGCCGAGAACTCCAAATGACCAAGCTCTGGCTCACGGGCTGGCCAGCCATGCTAGTCATCTCACCAAGGTCTTTGGTGTCCCGCCCTCCCAGAGAACTGTCACGTGCGGGTAATGGGGGTATGGCTCGGGGCGGCGGGGGTAAAGTCGTCCCTGGACGGGTGCCCCGCCACCCCGGCGCAGCACCATGACAATCGCGCGGTGCGTCCTACACCCATATTATGGGTCGCGAGACGCGCATCGCCTCCCGAGGGATTGGGGAAGGAACTCTTGGGCCTTGTGCCTGGAGTATCCTACTTTCCTTTGAAATCGCCACCCGTGACACTCTCACGTAAGAATGAGTGGGGCTGTATACGCTCCGGAGCCTCCCGAAAGGCCGCCCCTCGGCCTCGGAAGGACTCCCGCCCACGCCTAGTGGAAGCCCCATGCTCCGCGCTCGTGGAAGAAGAACTGAGGAAGGAGCTCCTGAGCCGTGTGCCTGGGGTATCTGTCGGAAATCGGGCTCCGCAGACCCAAGAAGGTTCGAACTCTGGGCGTCTGCGAAGATCCTTCCCAGCTCAAGTCACAAGCTCGCCACCCCACAGCCTAGCCTCATCGAATGCGTGCGGCGAGCAAGAGGATGGACACAGCGATTTACCCAGGTTCGGGCCACCTTGTGGTGTAAAACCCTACTCCTGCTTTGGGTGGATTGGCATCACGAGGAGGTTTGGGGATGAACTAGTACAATGGTTGAGCGACCTCGCGAGGGCCCTTGGGTGAGGATGGATTCGATCCCTTTCTACGGTGGGTGTTGGTTCCTATTTATAGCGGCCTTGGTCCTCTTCCCTTATCGCGCAGGCGGGAAGGGATCCCACAATGGCCAAAAAGGAAAGGGGACATGAGGTACACCTTATCTTGACTAAAGGTGGTCTTCGCCTGCAAAGCTTCTGGTGGTGACTCAGTGGTGGGCTCGACAATGACATCCGTCCTGTCGAGCTCGTGGTCTTGGTCTCATTGCACAGGAATGGAAACCTTTGGGGGATTCCTTGGGAACACGCGTTTGTCCTTGCCTCCTTAGCACAAAAGAGGAAACTATCCCTTCTGTGCGCGATGGCGCCCGCCTGGCCTTAGTCGTCATGGCTCACGTCATCCCAGCCTCATGAGGCTGGGCGCTGCATAGGAATCTCCATTCCTCGGGAGGCAGCCTGGGTAGGCCGCTCCCCTGGGGGTCTTGGCGTTATTTTCCTCATGAGGCTGGGGCTCTCGCGAGGGCCTTGTCTTGAGGGGCCTGCTGCCAGGCCGTACCGGGCCCTCGAGGTGGGCCACGCGCTGGGCCGCAGGCAGGCAGGTCTGGGTACCCCCATTCCCAGAACGCCGACAGTATCTGACCCTTCTTTTAAAATCGCCGCCCGTAACCCTCTCACGTAATAATGAGGTTGGGGTTGTACACGCCCCGGAGCCTCCCGAAGGGCCGCCCCTTGGCCCCGGGAGGACTCCCGCCCACGCCTAGTGGAAGCCCCATGCTCCGCGCTAGGTGAGACAGGGACAAACCCCGCGGTGGGGGCCGTAACAGCCTCGGGGCAAATGGTCCCCGCCTCGGAAAATCACCGGCCCCTCTTGCGGCACGCGCCCACCGACCCCCTTGGGCCTAACGCGTGTGGGGGCTGGGCACGTTGCCTGCGCCTGGGCAAGTCCTAGCGATGCAGGGACCCAGAGGACTGGGTTTTGGCTCGCAGACGTGCCCACACGCACGTGACCTCACCAAGGTGCGTGGTGCCTATCTTCCTCACGTGACGCCCAAGTGTAAACTGGGAAGCGCGTTCCTACCTAGGAGAAAATGCTTTCACACAGGATCTCTCCCCGGGGCGGTTCACCCATGAACCATCACGCGGCAGGACCCTTTATACCAGCGACGACAGAGATGCGCCCGGGGGCTGAGCCCCGGCAATGCATAGCGTCAGGGCAAGGAGGAGAAGCTAATTTTCCACCCAAAAGTGTTCGATTTGGGGCACGAGGGACATAACCCGTTTTTTACGCACCCCTGCGAGGTCAGCATGGTTCATTACAGGGAAAGAGAACACAAAGGTGGAGCTGGACTCCCGCGGCGCCTCCCGAGATCCTGAACCTCACGCCGCCGTGCCTAGTCAGAGTCCTCTTCCTTGACACGGGTGCTCGGAGAGCCTTCTGAGTCGTCATCACTCCCACTCCCCCCGGAGGAGGAGCTGTCGCCGCTACCGCTGCTGCTGCTGCTGCTCTCCATGCAGCAGTCCAGGCGATCGCCGGCCTCCCCGAAGATCTTCATGAAGAGCGTGGAGGCCCCGTCAAACTTGAAGTTAAGGACGTGCCCCTCCCGCACCCCGCGGTCAAGGGCGAATGACTTCCACCCACACTTCAAAAACATGAAACTGAGTGGGTTGAACTCCGTCGCCACCTAGGAGGACCCGTTGCAGCAGCCGTCCGGCTGCAGCCACAGGCCCAGGGAAGTGCGTCCCTCCATCTCCCTCGCAAAGGGGTCCGGGAGCCGGAGCCGGGTGCGAGTCCTGTCCTCAACCCTCACGATGAACTCATGAGCCGCGTCGGCGGAGAGGTTCTGCGGCCGGGGCGGCAGGGTGGCTGCACCATCCCGTTGGCCTCGCCCGCCGCGCCCGTGCCCGCGGGTGGGGTCCCTTCCACGGCAGCTCGGGCCGACGTGGGCCACCAACGAAGGTCGACCGCGCCCCCGATGAGGCGCCTCGAGCGCAGCGACGGACGCATGACGACGGCCACTGCCCCTCGCCGGCCTCGACGCGCCCACCTCATCCATCGCCGCCTTCTCCTTCTCGGCGGACTCTACGGCGTCTTCTCCTCCATCATGCGCGCCCGTGCTGCGTCGTCCTGGGCCAACTCTACGGCGTCGGCAGCTTCGCCGACCTGGGCCTGCAGCACTGCCAGCTCCTCCTTGGCATCCTCTTTGCTCGCGAGGGCACCCTGGAGATCAGCCTCGACGTCCCGCAGCCGAGCCCGAAGCGCACTCACCACCTCCTGGAGGCCGTCGCAGTGGAGCTGGAGGCGGGCCTCCTGCCGGGCCAGTTCGCCCTGGTACTCCTCCAAGGCGGCCTCCCTCTCCCGAGCCACCCTCGCATAGGCGTTAACGCGAGCCTCCTCACGCACTGCCGCGAGGGTGGCCTCATCGGCAAGGACCCGACCTTCCAGGGTCTTGAGGCGCTCGCGCTCCGCCTCCGGATCGAAGGCGGTCCGATCGGCCTCCCGCTCACATAGGGCACATCAGCCTCCCGCTCGGCGACGACAACCTCCATGTGGGCCAGCTCCGCCTCGCATTCGGCGCTTGGCACAATATGAGCGGCGGCGCGAGGCGCGCGCCCCCCGGTCTCCGCCAATCGAGGCGCGGGGGCAGAGTCCCCTCCGGCAGGCTGCGCGCGGGAGGAGGCACCAGGCGAGGCCTCCCTCCGTCTCTTGGGTGTGGGTTCTCTGGGAATCGTGGCAGTTAGGCTCGCAGACCAAGATTAAGGTGCAAGAAGGGACCAAGACGGTGGCACACTTACTCGTCATTGGCAAACCAGCGTCGCCGCATCGGAGCTGGCCCCGAGCGCCGGGCCCCGTTGTCTCCAGAGGATGAGGGTGGTGCAGAAGGCCTCGCCCGCGGTGTTCGCAGTGCCCTGCTTCACCGCCATGACCACGAAGGAGAAAAAGGGTTGAAGATTGGGTGAGGGAGCGAGAAGGAAGAAACGACAAGGGGAAGAAGCATACCGGAGAAGCCCAGGGGCGAGGATTTTTATGACTGCCGCGCCTGACGGTTGCCTAGCAAAGGTGCAGTTCCCGGAGCGTCATGGGGGAGTGGAGGCGACACATGACCCACCGAACACCACGCGTCGCGCCTGGCCCATAGCCGATGGGGCCCGCATCACTTCGACCTCCCCAAAAGGCAAGGCCCTCCATGCCGTGGGCCCGGGGGCTATTGTCGGGCCCCTGGGACTAGGGGTGTCCAGGCCCGTCTGCCTACCGCCCAAGACGCGAAGATTGCCTTGAACACTAGGCGGCCCCACCCGCAGGGCTCATGGAGTCGGGCCTCGAAAGGGCCAGTGCCTCATGAGGCACAAGGCGACGTCAGCACCAAACACTTCGCGGGGTTTCCCCGCAAGGCTCCCCGCGGCGCCCTCGGGAGGCGAGTCCACCTGGAGCTAGCCGAGCCGGCCCCCGCAACTCCGTACCCACACATGGGTGACACACGCCGTGCCAAGCAGTGCCAGCAAAAGCGCCAGCAGGCGCGGATGGCGAGGATCCCCACTTTGGTGATAGAGGAGAGGCACCATCCCGCGGGTTCCCAAAGCATCCGCCAAAGGTTTCCTCTTCCATGCAAGAAGACCAGGACCGGGGGCTCAGCAGGACGGATGTCACCCCCGAGCCCACGAGCGGCATCACGGCGGGGAACTTTAGCAGGCGAAGACCACCTTTTGTCAGGATAAGCTGCAACCTTGTCCCCTTTCAATATGGCCGTTGTGGCAACCCTTCCCGCCTGATATTTTCAGGGGAAGAGGACCGGGGCCAATATAAGGGGAGAATCAGCCCCCATAGAGGAGGGACACTTTTCGTTGGGCAAGAACAAGCCTTGTATTCCTCCTCCTCCTCAAGCAATCCACCAAGCAGGAGTAGGGTTTTACACCGCGAGGTGGCCTGAACCTAGGTAAACTTTGTGTGTTATTGTTCTTCTTCCTAGCTCAAACCACCGGAGAGTCGTCGTGAGGTTGCGACGTAGAGTGGGGCAGGAGAGCGAGCGCACCCCAGTGTTCGAACCTTCTTGGGTCTGTGGAGCCCCGAATCCGACACAGGTGATACTTTCGGTCTATGTGCCTGTTCTTGTGGTGTTGTCTCGGCTCCTTGGCCTGCGCAATGGCACTTGAATTGTCACAATACAGGTCGAACGGTTTTCCCCAGCCCGGGAACACACCAAGATCCTCCAGGGACTTCCGAATCCAAACACCTTCCTTTAGGGCTTCACAAGCCGCCATGTATTCGGCCTCTGTTGTGGAGTCGGCCACCATATCTTGCTTGGAACTCGTCCAACTCACTGCTCCTCCATTCATGACATACACGAATCATGTTTGCGATCGACAATCATCCCTTTCGGTTTGGAAACTAGCATCAGCGTAACCCTTTACGTAAAGCTCCTCCTCACTTGTATAAACTAGGAACATCTCTTTAGTCCTTTTCAGGTACTTTAGAATAGTTTTCACCGCTGCCCAGTGACTCTCACCTGGGTCAGGCTGGTATCTTCTTGTTAAGCTTATTGCATAGGCAACATCAGGTCAAGTACATAACATGGCATACATGATGGGTCCTATTGCCGAAGCATACAGAATCCTACTCATCCGGTTTCTCTCATCAGAAGTCGTAGGACTCTGAGTCTTGTTTAGCCTTATACCATGTGAGATGGGCAAGAACCCTTTCTTGGCCTCACTCATGTTGAACCGCTTCAACACTTTGTCTATGTACGTGCTCTGGCTTAAGCCGAGTAGCCTCTTCGATCTATCTCTATAGATCTTGATGCCTGAAATGTATAATGCTTCTCCAAGGTCTTTCATCGAAAACTTGCCATTCAATGATTCCTTGACTGAGTTCAGCATCGAAACATCATTTCCGATCAGCAGTATGTCATCCACATACAGGATAAAAAATACTACCGAGCTCCCACTAGACTTATTGTATAAACAATAGTCCTCTTCATTCTTGATGAAACCAAGGTCAACGATGACTTCATCAAAACGAATGTGCCAACTCTGAGTTGATTGCTTCAATCCATAAATGGATCTCTTGAGCTTGCATATTTTACTAGCATTATTTGGATCGACAAAACCTTCAGGTAGTATCATGTATACATCCTCCTTTAAATTTCCATGAAGGAAAGGCGTTTTGACATCCATCTGCCATATCTCATAATCGAAATATGCAGCTATAGCTAGTATGATGCTCACCGAATTTAGCATCGCTACCAGCGAGTAGGTCTCGTCGTAGTCAATTACTTGAACTTGTCCACAACCTTTAGTGACAAGCCGAGCTTTGTGGATCTGAACATTTCCATCCACATCGGTTTTCTTCTTAAAGACCCATTTGCAACCAATGGCTATTACGCCAGGTGGCGGATCAACCAAGTCCCAGACTTGATTATCATCCATGGACTTTAACTCGGATCTCATGGCCTCCAGCCATGCCTCGGAATCTGGGCTCACCATCGCATCCGCATACGTGGCCGGCTCATCGCTTTCTAGCAACAACACATCGCGCACTCTGCGCAATCCTTCTGACCTCCGTGGCTTTTCGGTGCTAATTCCACTACGGGTTCCCTGATCAACTCCGGTATGATCTCATCACCAGCCGAGTTGTCCTCGTGTGGGTCTTGAATTTCTTCGATTCGCACCATTCTCCCACTGGCTTCCCGACTAAGAAACTATTTCTCTAGAAAAAACCCGTTCCGAGCAACAAACACTTTGTTCCCTTCCCGGTTGTAGAAGCTGTATCCCAAGGTTTCCCTCGGATATCCTATGAATATGCATTTATCTGACTTGGGTGTAAGCTTGTCCGACATGAGTCGCTTGACAAATGCTTCACAACCCCAAATCTTTAGAAATGACAAAATAAGACTCTTCCCATTCCACATCTCATGTGGTGTCATGTCTACGGATTTTGATGGTACCCTGTTAAGTGTGAAAGCTGCAGTTTCTAGAGCGTATCCCCAGAATGACAAGGGTAAATCCGATTTGCTCATCATTGATCGTACCATGTCCAACAAGGTTCGATTTCTCCATTCCGAGACGCCGTTTCTCGGTGGCGTACCCGGAGGTGTGAGCTGAGGTACTATACCTCGGCTTTTCAGATGATCAGCAAACTCCTGGCTCATGTACTCACCTCTATGATCTGATCGCCAAAGCTTTATTGTCTTGCTGAGCTGATTTCCAACCTCGTTCTGAAACTCTTTGAACTTTTCAAAAGTTTCCGACTTGTGCCTCATCAAATAGATATATCCATATCTACTCAAGTCGTCGGTAAAAGTCACGAAGTACCGATAGCCACCTCTGGCCGTTGTGCTCATTGGACCACACACATCACTATGTATAAGCTCCAACAGCTCGGACGCCCTTTCGCAACTCTTTGCTAAAGGAAACTTAGTCATCTTGCCTAGCAAGCATGATTGGCATGACTCGAACGACCCAAAGTCGGACGAAGTTAGGAGTCCATCATCATGGAGTTTCTTCGTGCGTTTCAGACTAATATGTCCAACCCGGCAATGCCAGAAGTAAGTCAAATTTATCTCATTAGGCTTATGCCTCTTGACATTCATGTTATAGACTGGTTCCATTTCCAGATTGAAAATAAATAGCCCATCTACAATGGGTGCATAGACATGGAACATTCCATTCAAATAAAATGAACAACCATTGTCCTTTAAATTGAATTCATAACCTTGACTCATCAAACACGAGGCAGAAATAATGTTCCAACTAAGTGCAGGAATGTAATAACAATTAATCAATTCCAAAATGAATCCGGAAGGAAGCTGAAGCTGCATCGTGCTGACTTCCAACGCAACAACTCTTGCTTTGTTGCTGACCATGATGTCAATCGCCCCTTGTGCCACACGCCTAGTTCTTACCAACCCCTGCATCGAGTTGCAAATATGAACAACCGATCCGGTATCAAATACCCAAGAGCTACTAGGTATGTCAGCAAGGTAAACGTCTATAACATATATAACAAGTGTACCTTTGCTCGAAGTCGTACTTCCAGTCTTCTTGTCATGCTTGGCTAGCCACTTGCTACAGTTCCTCTTCCAGTGACCAGGTTCCTTGCAATGAAAGCATATGGTCTTTGAGTTTAGTCCCGACTTTGGCTCTGCGGCAGAGACAACGTTCTCCCTGCCCTTAGCCTTTTTCTTGGACCAACTCTTTTTGAACTTAGCCAATTTCTGCACCATCAATACTTGATGCATGCCTTTCTTAATATCATGCTCTCCCACCTTGAGCATCCCATGCAATTTAGTGAGCTTCTTATCCATGCCGTGCATATGATAGTTCGCGATGAACGTCCCATAGCTAGGTGGAAGAGAACCCAGAATTGCATCCGTGGACAGATCGTCCCCAAGCGGGAAGCCTAACCGATCCAAAGCTTGCATGTACCCGATCATCTGGATCACATGCGGGCGTGGATCACCCTCTTTCAGCTTACAATCCGTCAAGGATTGCCAGACATTGAACCTTTCGGTCCTAGCCTGCACCTGAAACATGCTCTTGAGACTCTCGATCATCTCGAAAGCCTCAATGTTTTCGAAATGCTGTTGCAAATCGGGCTCCATACAAGCCAGCATGAGGCAGCTGATCTCGTTTGATTCATCAACCAGTTTCTGGTGGGCATTCTTGGTTGTGGCACTAGCATTCTTGGCATGTTCCTCTGGAAGTGGATCCTCTAGAACATGTTCCTTTTTATCGTGCTCGAGAACAATTCTCAAATTTCTATACTAGGTGGTAAAGTTTCTCCATTCAGTTTATTCTTTTCTAGAATTGATTACAATGCAAAGTTGGGTTGAGCAGGTGGTGCCATTGATCTACAATAGAAAATATGCAATCACTAAGAAATGTGTTTATGTAGAGTAATTCAAGCCTTAAACAGAACTACTCCAACTGAAGTCAGCATCCCTCCGCAAACTCTCAGTGATTCAGGACCCGTCTAGCGCGAGCGACTAGTGAGCTTTAGCATCACTGTTAGCCAACTTGCCTATTCGGTAAGCAACTCCTTGCTAATTGTATCTCTATACGACTCCTGTCGGTCGGGAAGGTATCTCATACCCCGGCTCCCAACCTTCTTTGCCACAAGGCCCAAAACTATTTTGATAGCCTTGTCAAGTTAACCTGATGCAGCGCATGTCCGTGTCCGACACGAACCCTCCAGTTCAAGGACACCTAGTAGCACCTCAATTTTATGATCCCACTACCAGACGCACTTGACGTGCGAAGGTGCAACATCCGGAATGACAATGTGCTTGATATTAACGAGGGATCTTTCTACCATTTAAACATCCATAGAAAACGAGAAGCAATATCAATCACATATAATCATAAATATGTGAAATAGTATGGCTCCTTCATGGACATCCTTCCAGGCCGGCTCCAACTCCGATCACCAAGGCTGAACTCCATGTTGTTTGTCACACCGGGATGCCAAAGACTCGAACTTGATCTCTGTTCTCCAACTACTAAAACTAGTAATGAATTTACAGAGAATCAGAAGTCGACACGCATGTCGTTATACAATATAATGACAACACTTTGGCTCCTGCCGGCTGACAATCATGACACGTAGGTCATGTTAAATTTCAAACAAGCATCACATACATATGAGCCATACTATTCACATCAAACCTGCAAAACAAAGTTATGCCTAGAATCGCATTCTACCGGTTTGTGTAATCGTGTACGAAATACAAGGCACTACGCACACGGCGGTCGCGATCACACGTTTTCGGAAATCACAGATTGAATCTGTACTCCGATCACGCTGAATTTTTTGATCTGACCGATCTCATCGATCATCGCGAACCCGATTCGGATTTACGTTTCACTGTTAACCCCGATGGCGGATACCGACCGGTAGGGGTAGGTTGTGTCACGACCTCGTTGATTACGATTGACAGAAAACATAGCCTCGATGATCCCGATGTGCAGTTGATCTCATCAACCGTGCACATAGCCAATCTCATGAACGACAACAGATCTTATCTGCAGCCTCCACATATCAAATATGCATCCAATCTGAAACCAAATCCTATAGAAGAGGCTCTGATACCACTGTTGGGTTCTACCGTAGGTGCATCCCATGCAAATTAAAAATTTCCTACGCGCAGAACATCCAAGAACATGCTACGGAGATGGATGACAGATCGTTACCACTAGACACGCAGTGCCGTGCAGTGGAAGTAGAGATGGGGCAGCGCGTCCGCGAGGTCCGTCTTCTCCTCGTCCGATCTCCCTCGAACAACCGGTCCGATCTCCCTCGAACTGCCGGTTGCCGGATCTCACATACAGGTTTGCCAGAGCGGCGCAAGTGCACCGCCTCTAATGGTATTCGCGTGTGCTGGAGGAACACCGTGCGGCGGACTGCGAGGTCCGATCACATAGTTCGGCGGCGAATGGAGGTGGCTAGTTGCAACACATGCAAAGCACTAATGATGGCACCGAAGCGATCAACCAGATGGGTGTGCCACACCTCCACTATATATAGGCATCCGTCGCGGGCTCAACTCTTGGGCCTCGCATGGATCCTAAAGCCCATGTGTTCCTTCCCTTAAGCGCACGACCCCTTAGGTTCTCATTCACTTGGTCGTGAGTCAGATCACATCCGACTCGACTAGTCGGTAGCGGTCTCTAGAAAAGCGTGCTGACTCCAAGTGTTAGATGAAGCTGGTTAGGCGAACCTGTACATCACACTTCTGTTCCCATTGCCACACGATATATGTTGTCGTGCTCAAGGCAACATGGTCATCCTTGTTGCAGCACGACCTCTTTCTCGTTCCGGTGAATTCGACCAACACTTCGAATTATGTCATAATCCTCATCGCATGGCCATGCATATCCAGGTCGGATCACCCGAGGGGCCCAGAGTATATTTCTCTTGATCGGAGGGGCAAATCCCATCTTGCTCAACCATGTCTCGCAACATGGGTCCGGACAAGGCAGAAACCTACCTTTATAACTACCCAGTTATGGAGTAGCGTTTGGTTGGCCCAAAGCAAGTCTATCACCATCCCGAGTACATGTGTTAGCTCAGGTCTTAGGACATAGAAAGCATGTTGTACTAGAGACTCACAGATGACCTATCGCTGCGTCTCATAGTTGGGTCTGTCCAACTCAGACCTTATCTCAACTCAGATCCGACTACTTCGAATCCGACCAGATCTTTCTGAGTCCATATTATCCGGCTAGCATCCAATTCTACATGGTCAGTGAGACCGGACCATCCACCGTGTCATATGCTAGTCTAACTGGCTGTGCATCCACACAGCCCTTTCAACTAGGGACCATTTAGGACAGTCATCATACATTGCATAGTCTCACAAACAAGTCACATACTTGTTAATACACATCATTGATAATGTCCAAGGACTATCTTTATTCATAAACACATAGGAAATATCATCATACATGATTGCCTCTAGGGCATATCTCCAACATAACACTTTTTAATGATTGTATATTTTGAAACAGTAATGATTATGCATCTTATGGTCATTGGATATTATTATGTGAATGTCAATTAGTTCATCATTTCTCAAAGTTCATACCTAAAAGAGATTACATGTTGGGTACCACGTCGCATCAAAAATTCTATTTTTATCATTTAGCTACTCGAGGATGAGCATGAATTAAGCTTGGGGATGCTGATATGTCTCCAATGTATCGATAATTTTTGATTGGTTCATGCTATTATATTATCAATCTTGGATGATTTATCTTCAATAATATGCTATTTTATATCATTTTTTGGGACTAACCTATTAACCCAGTGCCCGCTGCCAGTTTCTGATTTATGCCTGTTTTTGGTTTTCCAGGAAATTAGTACCAAACGGAGTTTAAACATTACGAAACTTTTTGACGATTTTTTCTGGACAAGAGAGACCCTAGAAGCTTCGGGAGGAGACCAGACAAAAAGCAAGGAGATAGCAAGGCAACAGGGCACGCCCGGGAGGGTAGGCGCGCATCGATGCCTTGTGGGCCACACGTGGCTCCGTCTGACCTAATTCTAGCTCTATAAATTCTCTAAAGTCGGGAAACCAACAGAGAGCCACACAACACAATTTTTTCACCACCGCAAGTCTCTGTTCTTCCGTGATCCCATTTGGAGACCTTTTTCGTTACTCTGCCGGAGGGGGGCTGCCTCCATGATGATGTGTGAGTAGTTTTGTTGGAGATATGCCCTAGAGGCAATCATGTATGATGATATTTCCTGTGTGTTTATGAATAAAGATAGTCCTTGGCCATTATCAATGATGTGTATTAACAAGTACGTGACTTGTTTGTGAGACTATGCATTATATGATGACTGTCCTAAATGGTCCATAGTCGAAAGGGCTGTGTGGACGCGCAGCCAGTTAGACTAGCATCTGACATGGTGGATGGTCCAGTCTCATTAACCATGTAGCATTGGATGCTAGCCGGATAATATGGACTCAGAAAGATCTGGTCGGATTTGACGTAGTCAGATACGAGTTGAGATAAGGTTTGAGTTGGATAGACCCAACTATGAGACGCAACGATATGTCATCTGTGAGTCTCCAGTACAACATACGTTCTATGTCCTAAGACCTGAGCTGGCACATGTACTCGGAATGGTGATAGACCTGCTTTCGGCTGACCAAACGTTACTCCGTAACTGGGTAGTTACAAAGGTAGGTTTCGGGCTTGTCTCGATCCATGCTGCGAGACATGGTCGAGCAACATGGGATTTGCCCCTCCGATCAAGAGAGATATACTCTGGGGCCCTCATGTGATCCGACCAAGATAAGCATGGCCATGCGACAAGGATTATGAGATAATCTGATTTGTGGTCGGCATCACTGGAACGAGAAAGAGGTCGGGCTAACACAAGGATGACAGACTCGCCTTGAGCCCGACAACATATATCGTGTAGCAAAGGGAACAGAAGTATGAAGTACAGGTTCGCCTAACCAGCTTCATCGGACACTTTGAGTCAGCACACTTTGCTAGAGGCCGCTACCGACTAATCGAGCCATATGTGGTATGACTCGTGACCAAGTGAACGAGAACCTAAGGGGTCGCGCGCATAAGGGAAGGAACACGTGGGCTTTAGGATCCGTGCGAGGCCCAAGAGTTGAGCCCGCGACGGATGCCTATATATAGTGAAGGTGCGGCACACCCAACTGGTTGATCACTTCGGCGCCGTCATTAGGGTTTTGCATGTGTTGCAACTAGCCACCTCCATTTGCCGCCGAACTGTGTGATCGGACCTAGCAGTCTACCACACGGCGTTCCTCTTGCATGTGCGGATACCATTAGAGGCGATGCACTTGCGCCGCTCCGGCGAACGTGTACGTGGCATCCGACGACCGGCAGTTCGAGGGAGATCGGACTGACTGTTCGAGGGAGATCGGACGAGGAGGAGACGGACCTGGTGGACGCACTGCCCCAACTCTACTTCCGTTGCACGGCACTGTGCGTCTAGTGGTAACAATCTGTGATCCATCTCTGTAGCATGTTCTTGGTTGTTCTGCGCGTAGGAAAATTTTAATTTGCATGCGATGCGCCTACGGTAGAACCCAACTGTGGTATCAGAGCCTCTGCTATAGGTTTTGGTTTCATATCGGGTGCATATTTGATATGTGGAGGCGGCAGATGAGATCTGTCGTCATTTACGAGATCGGCAATGTGCACGGTTGATGAGATCAACTGCACATGGGGGTCGATATGGCTATGTTTTCTGTCAATCGGAATCGATGAGGTCGTGACACAACCTACCCCTACCGGTCGGTTTCTGCCATCGGGGTTAACGGTGAAACATAAATCTGAATCAGATTCGCGATGATCGATAGATCAGAAAATTCGGCGTGATCGGAGTACAGATTTGATCTATGATTTCCAAAAACATCTGGCGCTGCCCGTACCCGGAAGGGGCACTGCCCCTTCGAACCCCGCCCGCTAACCGGCTAGCGAGACCGCCGTATGCGTAGCGCCTTGTAGTTCGTACATGATCACTCAAACCGGTAGAATGTGATTCTATGCATAACTTTGTTTTGCAGGTTTGATGTGAATAGTATGTCTCATATGTATGTGATGCATGTGTGTAATTTAACATGACCTACGTGTCATGATTTGTCAGCCGGCAGGAGCCAAAGTGATGTCATTATATTGTATAACGACCTGCGTGTTGACTTCTGATTCTCTGTAAAATTCATTACTAGTTATAGTACTTGGAGGATAGAGATCAAGTTCGAGGCTTTGGCATCCCGGTGTGAGGATCAAGATGGAGGTCCATCCTGGTCATCGGAGTTGGAGCCGGCCTGGAAGGACAACCGTGAAGGAGCCATACTATTTCACATATTTAATGTATATATGTGATTGATCTTGCTTCTTATTTCTATTCATGCTTAAATCGTAGAAAGATCCCTCATTAATATCAAGCACATTGCCATTCCCGATGTTGCACCTTCGCACGTCAAGTACGTCTGGTAGTGGGTTCATAAAATTGAGGTGCTACTAGGTGTCCTTGAACTAGATGGTTCCTGTCGGACACAGACATGCACTGCATCAGGTTAACTTGACAAGGCTATCAAAACGGTTTTGGGCCTTGTGGCAAAGAAGGTCGGGAGCCGGGGTATGAGATACCTACCCGACCGACAGGAGTCGTATAGAGATAAGATTAGCAAGGAGTTGTTTACCGAATAGGCAAGTTGGCTAGCAGTGATGCTAAAGCTCACTAGTCGCTCACGCTAGACGGGTCCTGAATCACTGAGAGTTTGCAAAGGGATGCTGACTTCAGTGGGAGTAGTTCTATTTAAGGCTTGAATTACTCTACACAAACAAATTGCTTAGTGATTGCATATTTTCTGTTGTAGATCAATGGCACCACCTGCTCAACCCAACTTTGCATTGAAATCAAATCTGGAAAAGGATAAACTGAATGGAACAAACTTTACCACCTGGTATAGAAATTTGAGAATTGTTCTCAAGCATGATAAAAAGGAACATGTTCTAGAGGATCCACTTCCAGAGGAACCTGCCGAGAATGCTAGTGCCACAACCAAGAATGCTCACCAGAAACTCATTGATGAATCAAACAAGATCAACTGCCTCATACTGGCTTGTATGGAGCCCGATTTGCAACAGCATTTTGAAAACATTGAGGTTGTCGAGATGATCGAGAGTCTCAAGAGCATGTTTCAGGTGCAGGCTAGGACCGAAAGGTTCAACGCCTGGCTATCCTTGACGGATTGTAAGGTGAAAGAGGGTGATCCACTAAGCCTGCATGTGATCAAAATGATGGGTACGTGCAAGCTTTGGGTCGGTTAGGCTTCCCACTTGGGGACGAGCTGTCCACGGATGCAATTTCGGGTCCCTTCCACCTAGCTCTAGGACGTTCATCTCGAACTATCATATCAATGGCATGGATAAGAAGCTCACTGAATTGCATGGGATGCTCAAGGTGGTAGAGCAGGATATTAAGAAAGGCATGCATCAAGTGTTGATGGTGCAGAAATCGGCTAAGTTCCAGAAGAGTTGGTCCAAGAAAAAGGCTAAGGGCACGGAGAAGATTGTCTTTGCCGTGGAGCCAAAGCCAGGACCAAACTCAAAGACCATATGCTTTCATTGCAAGGAACCTAGTCACTGGAAGAGGAACTGTAGCAAGTGGCTTGCCGAGCATGGCAAGAAGGCTGCAAGTATGACTTCGAGCAAAGGTACACTTGTTACATATGTTATAGACATTTACCTTGCTGACATACCTAGTAGCTCTTGGGTAGTTGATACCATATCGGTTGTTCATATTTGCAACTCGATGCAGGGGCTGGTAAGAACTAGGCGTGTGGCACAAGGGGAGATTGACATCAGGGTCAGAAACAAAGCAAGAGTTGCTGCGTTGGAGGTCGGCACGATGCAGCTTTAGCTTCCTTCTAGATTCATTTTGGAATTCAATAATTGTTATTACATTCCTGCACTTAGTCGGAACATTATTTCTTCCTCATGTTTGATGAGTCAAAGTTATGAATTCAATTTAAAGGACAATGGTTGTTCATTTTACTTGAATGGAATGTTTCATGGATATGCACCCATTATAGATGGGCTATTTATTTTGAATCTGCAAACTGAACCAGTCTATAACATGAATGACAAGAGGCATAAGCCTAATGAGATAAATCCGACTTACTTCTGGCATTGTCGGCTTGGACATATTAGTCTGAAACGCATGAAGAAGCTCCATCATGATGGACTCCTGACTTCGTCCAACTTTAGGTCATTCGAGACGTGCGAATCATGCTTGCTCGACAAGATGACTAAGTCTCCTTTTGCAAGGAGCTGCGAAAGGGCGTCTGATGTTGGAGCTTATACACAGTGATGTGTGTGGTCCAATGAGCACAACGACCAGAGGTGGCTATCAGTACTTCGTGACTTTTACTGACGACTTTAGTAGATATGGATATATCTATTTGATGAGGCACAAGTCAGAAACTTTTGAAAAGTTCAAAGAGTTTCAAAACGAGGTTGAAAATCAGCTCGACAAGACAATAAAGCTTCTACGATCAGATCGTGGAGGTGAGTACATGAGCCATGAGTTTGATGATCATCTGAAAAGCCGAGGTAGAGTACCTCAGCTCACACCTCCAGGTACACCACAGAGAAACGGCGTGTCAGAACGGAGAAATCGAACCTTGTTGAACATGGTCCGATCGATGATGAACAAATCATATTTACCCTTGTCATTCTGGGGATACGCTCTAGAAATTGCAGCTTTCACACTTAACAGGGTACCATCAAAATCCATAGACAAGACACCACATGAGATGTGGACTGGGAAGAGTCCTAGTTTGTCTTTTCTAAAGATTTGGGGTTGTGAAGCATTTGTCAAGCGACTCATGTCGGACAAGCTTAAACCCAAATCGGATAAATGCATATTCGTGGGATATCCGAGGGAAACCTTGGGATAAAACTTCTACAACCGAGAAGAGAACAAAGTGTTTTTTGCTCGGAACGGGGTTTTCCTAGAGAAAGAGTTTCTCAGTCGGGAAGCTAGTGGGAGAACGGTGCGACTCGAAGAAATTCGAGACCCACTTGGGGTTGACTCGGCTGGTGAAGAGATCATACTTGAGTTGGCCAGGAAACCCATAGTGGAATCGGCACCGGAGCCAAGAAGGTCGGAAAGATTGCGTAGAGTGCGCGATGTGTTATTGCTAGAAAGCGACGAGCCGACCACGTATGCGGAAGTGATGGTGAGCCCAGATTCCGAGGCATGGCTGGAGGCCATGAGATCCGAGTTAAAGTCCATGGATGATAATAAAGTTTGGGACTTGGTTGATCCGCCACCTGGCGTAATTGCCATTGGTTGCAAATGGGTCTTTAAGAAGAAAACCTATGTGGATGGAAATGTTTAGATCCACAAAGCTCGGCTAGTCGCTAAAGTTTATGGACAAGTTCAAGGAATTGAATACGACGAGACCTACTCGCCGGTAGCGATGCTAAAGTCGGTGAGGATCATACTAGCTATAGGTGCATATTTTGATTATGAGATATGGCAGATGGATGTCAAAACGACATTCCTTCATGGAAATTTAAAGGAGGATGTATACATGATACAGCCTGAAGGTTTTGTCGATCCAAATAATGCTAGTAAAATATGCAAGCTCAAGAGATCCATTTATGGTTTGAAGCAAGCAGCTCGGAGTTGGAACATTCATTTTGATGAAGTCATCGTTGACCTTGGTTTCATCAAGAACGAAGAGGACTATTGTTTATACAAGAAGTCTAGTGGGAGCTCAGTAGTATTTTTGATCCTGTATGTGGATGACATACTGCTGACTGGAAATGATGTTTCGATGCTGAACTCAGTCAAGGAATCATTGAATGGCAAGTTTTCGATGAAAGACCTTGGAGAAGTAGTATACATTTTAGGCATCAAGATCGATAGAGATAGATCGAAGAGGCTACCCGGCTTAAGCCAGAGCACGTACATAGACAAAGTGTTGAAGTGGTTAAACATGAGTGAGGCCAAGAAAGGGTCCTTGCCCATCTTACATGGTATAAGGCTAAGCAAGACTCAGAGTCCTACGACTTCTGATGAGAGAAACCGGATGAGTAGGATTCCATATGCTTCGGCAATAGGATCCATCATGTATGCCATGCTATGTACTCGACCTGATGTTGCCTATGCAATAAGCTTAACAAGCAGATACTAGGCTGACCCAGGTGAGAGTCGCTGGGCAGCGGTGAGAACTATCTTGAAGTACCTGAAAAGGACTAAAGAGATGTTCCTAGTTTATGGAGGTGAGGAGGAGCTCTGCGTAAAGGGTTACGCTGATGCTAGTTTCCAAACCGACAAGGATGATTGTCGATCGCAAACTAGATTCGTGTATGTCATGAATGGAGGAGCAGTCAGATGGACGAGTTCCAAGCAAGATACGGTGGCCGACTCCACAATAGAGGCCGAATACATTGCGGCTTGTGAAGCCGCAAAGGAATGTGATTGGATTCGGAAGTTCCTATAGGATCTTGGTGTGTTCCCGGGCTGGGTAAAACCATTGGACCTGTATTGGAACAATTCAGGTGCCATGGCCCAGGCCAAGGAGCTGAGACAACACCACAAGACCAAACACATAGACCGAAAGTATCACCTGATACGAAAGCTCGTAAAGAATGGTGATACTAATTCATGCAAGATTCATACGGATGAAAATGTTGCAGATCCGTTGTCTAAGCCGCTTCCACAACCCAAGCATGAGGGGCACGTTAGAGCTATGGGCATTTGATGTCTGTTTGATTGACTCTAGTGCAAGTGGGAGACTGTTGGAGATATGCCCTAGAGGCAATAATGTATCATGATATTTCCTATGTGTTTATGAATAAAGATAGTCCTTGGACATTATCAATGATGTGTATTAACAAGTACGTGACTTGTTTGTGGGACTATGCATTGTATGATGACTATCCTAAATGGTCCCTAGTCAAAAGGGTTGTGTGGACGCACAGCCAGTTAGACTAGCATATGACACGGTGGATGGTCCGGTCTCACTAACCATGTGGCATTGGATGCTAGCCGGATAATATGGACTCAGAAAGATCTGGTCGGATTCCACGTAGTCGGATCCGAGTTGACATAAGGTCTGAGTTGGACAGACCCAACTATGAGACGCAGCGATATGTCATCTGTGAGTCTCTAGTACATCATACGTTCTATGTCCTAAGACCTAAGCTGGCACATGTAGTCGGGATGGTGACAGACCTCTTTGGCCTAACCAAATGCTACTCCGTAACTGGGTAGTTATAAAGGTAGGTTTCAGGCTTGTCCAGACCCATGCTGCGAGACATGGTCGAGCAAGATGGGATTTGCCCCTCCGATCAGGAGAGATATACTCTGTGGCCCTCGTGTGATCCGACCAAGATAAGCATGGCCATGCGACAAGGATTATGAGATAATCTGATTTGTGGTCGACATCACTGGAACGAGAAAGAGGTCGGGCTAACACAAGGATGACAGACTTAGCTTGAGTCCGACACAATATATCATGTGGCAAAGGGAACAGAAGTATGAAGTACATGTTGGCCTAACCAGCTTCATCGGACACTTGGAGTCGGCACGCGTTGCTAGAGGCCGCTACCGACTAGTCGAGCCGGATGTGATCTGACTCGCGACCAAGTGAATGAGGACCTAAGAGGTCACGCGCTTATGGGAAGGAACACGTGGGCTTTAGGATCCGTGTGAGGCCCAAGAGTTGAGCCCGCGACGGATGCGTATATATAGTGGAGGTGCGGAACACCCATCTGGTTGATCGCTTCGGTGCTGTCATTAGGGCTTTGCATGTGTTGCAACTAGCCACCTCCACTCGCCGCCGAACTGTGTGATCGGACCTAGCAGTCCGCCGCACGGTGTTCCTCCTGCACGTGCGGATACCATTAGAGGCGGTGCACTTGCGCCGCTCCGGCGAACCTGTACGTGGGATCCAGCGAGTAGCAGTTAGAGGGAGATCGGACCAGCTGTTCGAGGGAGATCGGATGACAAGCTCTGCGCGCCCCGACAAGCTCTACCTAACCGCCTGCCCACTCCACACCTCACTGATAAGTGAGAATCAGGCTGATGAGGTGGAGCGGTGGCTTGGTAGTGGGGAGCCTGCCGGCATGGAGCTTGTCGGGCCTTCTCCTGCCGGCAACTTGGTCTTCAAATGGTTTCGTCTTGAGCGCAGTTGTACTCTGGCAACGGCTTGCTAGGCATTGAGTTACTGTCGTCCGTGCACAAGTCAGGGTACTAAAGGACCCATTCTTAGTACACTGACAGGAGCCATCGGGCCTGGGCCACACTCGCGTCCATGACGTTGTTGGGCTAGGCCCAAAATAGTGCACATACACATGTGGCGGGGAGTTACTGCGTTGTAATGATGCTTTTTACTGCCTACCCACGACACGCATTAAATGCGGGGCATGGGAGAGGTGGAGCGAAATGGTGCCTGAGTCGTGGCCTAAAAAGGTGCGGCCACGTCAGGCGGGGAGAGCCAGCCTCTGCGGTTTTCCGCCTTATAAAAGGGGACGTTCGTAGGGGCGTTGCTCATCTCACTCGGCCGTTCCTCATCTTACCGCTGCTGTCATCTTCAATTTTGAGCGAAATAGAGCATTCTGCCGCTTTGCCATTCCCACTTGCTTTCGTCTTCCAACTTCCAGGACCCGCCATGGCAGCGAAGTAGTCCAAGTATGCCGCTGCTCCGGCCATGGAGAAGAAGGCCAAGGAGCCGGTTGACCCTAAGGCGGAGAAGAGGAAAGAAGCCATTGCGACGGCATGGAGTTCCCGCGTCGTCTTCTACCCATCTGTGCTGACCGCCAACGACCTCATCCAGCGGTACACATATATGTGGGGGAAGGAGACCAAGGCGCATACTGCACCGGTGGTGCTCCCTGGCAACGGCAAGCCTGGCACAGAGAAGTACCCGTTTTTACGACGTACTTCTACTACAGGCCGGTCCCCCTTTTTCCGCGTTCTTCACTGATTTGATGTTGACATATCACTACTGCAGGAAGGTCCAAAGACGACACATCAATTAGAGACCCTTCAACCAAACTGTGTGTGATGCATGAATCGCAAATGGTGTAGTACTAGCTCCGTCACCAATAACGCGAACTGTGTGCGATGGCGGACCCATCAAATACGATTCAGAAAAGACTTACGTGTGTGATGCGTGCCATACAGTTCTTCCATATGAACTGTTTGCGATTAGCTAAAATAACACAAACGGTTATAGAGATCCAGATGTGTGCGATAGAGGGCACACAGTTCACTACGATAAACTATGTATGATGATACAACAGACCACAAACGATTCAGCATAACAAGATGTGTGCGATAGACATCAAACAAGTGAGCAATCAGAATTGTGTGCGAACACCAGAAATAACACAGACGATTGGTGCTAATAACCTGTGTGTGTTTAGGGAAAATGCTTGTTGGTATACAATTATCAGTGATTGATGAAATCATCACCGACGGGTTTTGTAGTTTAGTCCGTGTGTACTGTGATTTGCTCCGTCTGCGCAACATCTATGTTGTGTCTACAGAATAACAACATATGTACTTATAAGAACATGATTGCATAACCAAAAAGGGACACAATGCCATTTCAAATATTGTATCACAAATATGAGGCATGGTGGCACGTAAATGGTTAGTGCAACGCAGACGTTTTTATTATTATTAATAATCGTGTTTGTGAACTTACCATCTCTTCCTCCTCTGGTTCGTCTTGTCACTGCGTTGCAGCACGAGGAATCCAGTGCATGCTTCGGCACCGCCCAGGTGTTTCTTTTGGCCACGTTCCCGTGCACAACCGTGCAGGTTCCTGCGCAAGCATCCCGTGCAAGATTCCCCATCGGTTTCTCGCCACAAGCGAATGAGCATAAAAGTCGGCGCACGACACACACGGATGCACACCTAGTACAGCCTAGCCCATCTACCAAGCATGCCAACCCGACCTAGAGTCGCCTGTGCCATCAACCTCCTCGACGACGAAAACGATCTGGTGTAGGTGCATCGGCCCGTCGATGCCGATGGTGTGCCCGGCGATGCACCGGACAATGTTGTGTTGCGTGTCATCGCCAGGGTTGAGCAGACCCTTGGCGCAGAGTGCTGCAGCGCTGCTGAGCAATATAGCCGCCTCGCTGCCGAGAGGCTACAGCACGCCACACAAGAAGATCATCGGTGGTGCTCCGTAGAGAAGAACATGCGTGTCCGTGCCGAGAGGGAAAGATGCGCCGCACAACAAGACCGATGGAGGGCCACAGGGCAAGAGGCATGGTGCGCGACAGAGCAAGAGCGGTCCCATCCCCGCTTGCATGCTATCCCGCCTGACATGACGTTGCAGCTGTGTCAACGGTACGTCAGTAGCCATATTTCTCGCCAGGAATGGGCAGCGGCCGTCTACACCGTACTTGCACCAGAGCCCACCCGCACCGTACTTGCACTAGACACCGGCGGCGCCATTCGCATGGGTCTCACAGTCCGCCTTGTTCATGGCCCCCTCGATGCCAATGGGCTGGTCGGTAGACTTGAGGGCCTCCTTGGCCCAGGTGTCCAGCGGGGAGCAGTAGAAGAAAATGGCCGTCGCATCCTCGAGATGGTAATCTCCGACGAAATAGCTAGCTTGGATCTCGAGATCGCACTCCAGCTGTACCGCGAGGGTGTCAACCGCATGGACGAATGCCTGAACGAGTACAGGCAGAGCCAAGACCTTCCTTAGGTTTGGGTGGTAGTCATGGAGGCGTTTTATTTTGTTGAATCGTTTTGATGTCGATCCCAATGTGTGCACAACAATCATAATATTGATATGTTTCGATGTGTGAATGATTTCTGTTCTATTGTTATGTTTCAATATGCGTAACAGCTAGAGACAGAAAATGAGTATGAAAATAGATAGAAATGTGAAGCTAATAATATATATTAATTGTTAAATAGCTCATTGCAGACATTATACATATATCATCACATATACGTGATGATAGTACTTAACTAATACATAAAGTGAATAAAAACTAAACTAATAATAACCCCTCCTTGAGCGGGGAGCAGTAAAGCGGCAGCCTCTCACCAGCAGCTCCCTGGTGTGCGACAGCTTCCCAACGCGGAGGGAGTTTGCTGCCTCCTCCGCCTCGCAGCGCCCGACATGCCGATCAGCCTCTTGCTGGCGGACGCGGCCGACCATGTAGGACATTTCACTAGGCGCCCACCGGAGCTCTTTGGTGGTGGCACGCTCAAGCTTATCGGCCCACGCCCACGCAGCGGTGAGGCACCTAGCGCCTCTGGCTTTCATTGTGTGGTACCGACTGTCTTCGTACTATTCCTCCGCTCGATGCGCCCGCCGCCAAAGCTCCAGCTCCTCCTTTTCTGATGCGTCAATAAGGGCATTCCAGGCCGCGAGGTCCCTGGCACGCTCCTGATGCCGCTCCTTCTTGAATGCCACCTTCCTGTCTCTCTCAGCCGGCGGTAGCGCCTTCCACAAAGCCAGATTGTACTGGCCCCAAAACCAATCTCCAGTTGGGGAGTCTGGCGTGACCTGGTCTGGGACATGAAGGGGTCCTCGTCGTCGCTGCTCTGTGCCCTGTCCTTGCGAGGTGGCGCCTCCTCCTTTGCTTGTGCACAGACCGGTTGCGCCATGGCAGAGTTTTGTGTGAGGGGTGGGAGAGAGACGAGAGAATTCATCCAGGATCACGTCTCAGTGGGCAACATTTATAGGCGGTTGGAATCTTGATCGACGCTAGCAGAGAAACGGGGGGGGGGGGGGGGGGGGGGCTGCAACGAACGCGCCGATCGCCGAAATTCAATGGCCTCGACTGCACATGATTGCCGAGTCAAGAGTTGTGTGTGACTTAACATCACCGACGGTTCCCAATGCATGACCGCGTGGGATTAATAGCTCGCGAAATTTGACTTCCAAAACCCGAAACGCAAAACAGAGTGCCAATCATGTGGGACCTGGTTGTCTTGTAGAATATTTATATTTTCTATCCAAATGTAATGCATGCATGCCATTTGGGTTACTACTAACTTACTATACTCTCGTAATATTGCAAAGTCTAATAAATAAATACTTTTGTGTGACTCAAATATGAAGAAAAAAATGCCATGTCATCTTGGTGCCATGTATTTTAGATCATTTTCTATTATATCGAATTTGAAAACCTATATTATTTAATATGATTTTTTTGTTATGGAAGCAAGTGTAGTACATAAATATGTTTTTTCCACCAGTTCTTGCTTCATCTTGCATGTTCATGTGCATCAGTTTTGAATTATGGCCATTACATTTCTAGAAACTAACTTAATGTATAAAAATGCCAATTGAACCCCGAAACTTTTCAAATTTTAGGATACCAGCCGTATTCGTGCATTGTAACGATGAAAAAAAAACTACGCCGAACGAGGGAGCGACTGGTGGTTCGTCATCAAAGAAGGCTCCATGTTACCTCTCGGAACCACGAGCCTTCGTGTGAGGCTCTGGTTTGTGAGAGGCATGTGTCAAAGCTAATCTTGAACAAGCCAATACTTTAAGCACGACATCTTGGCCCCATGTCGGGAAATCATGTAGATTGTCATGTACTTTAGAGGATTTTTTATTTTTTGAATTTAGAAACCTAGATTCTCACTGCTTGTGTCCAAACTGCTACTCAAGAAGTTTGGAATTCCTTCAAATTTATTACATGGGGCATATATACGGAAGCAAGTAGTACATAAATATGATTTTTGCAGCAATTTTTGCTTCATCTTGCATGTTCATGTGTTTTAGTTTTGAACTATGGCCTCTAAATTTCTAGAAACTAATTTAATCTATAAAAATGCCAATAGAATCCCGAAACTTTTCAAATTTTAGGATGCCAGTCGTATTCGTGCATTGTAACGATGAAAAAAAAACTAGGCCGAATGAGGCATCGATTGGCGGTTTGTCATCACACATGGCCCTACGTCCCCTCTCGGAACCACGAGCCTTCGTGTGATGCTCTCATTTGTGAGAGGCATGTGTTAAAATTTATCTCGAACAAGCCATTACTTTAACCACGAGATCTTGCCCCCATGCCGGGATTTTTATGTACTGTAGAGCTTTTTTTTTATTTTTTCAATTTAGAAACCTAGATTCTCAATGCTTGTGTCCAAACCGTTACTCAAGATGTTCGGAATTCCTTCAAATTTATTGCATGGGACATATATACAGAATCAAGTAGTACTTAAATATGATTTTTCCATCAGTTTTTTCTTCATCTTGCATGTTCATGTGTTTCAGTTTTGAATTATGGCCAATAAATTTCTATAAACTAACATAATGTATAAAAATGTCAATTGAACCCCAAAAAATTTCAAATTTTAGGATGTCGGCCGTATTCATGCATTGTAATCATGAAAAAAATACTAGGCTGAATGACGCAGCGACTAGCGGTTCGTCATCAAACAAGGCTCCATGTTCCCTCTCGGAACCACGAGCCTTCGTGTGATGCTCTGGTTTGTGAGAGGCATGTGTAAAAGCTTATCTCGAACAAGCCAATACTTTAACCACTACATCTTGGCCCCATGTCGAAAAATCAAGCAAATTTTCATGTACTTTAGAGCATTTTTTTTCATTTTTTGAATTGAAAAACCTAGATTCTCAATGCTTGTGTCCAAACCGTTAGTCAAGATGTTTGGAATTCCTTCAAATTTATTGCATGGGGGCATATATACGGAAGCAAGTAGTACAAAAATATGATTTTTCCAGCAGTTTTTGCTTCATCTTGCATGTTCATGTGTTTCAGTTTTCAATTATGAACATTAAATTTCTAGAAACTAGCTTAATCTATAAAAATGCCAATTGAACCCTGAAAATTTCCAAATTTTAGGATACCGGTCGTGCATTGTCATGGTAGGGATCTTTTTTTACAATTAAAACAATATTCGTTACCGGTATACCCCAAAATAGTTTTACATATCAGTACAAAAATTGAAGCGCATACACACGGTTCTATATAGGAACCGTTTGCGATGAAAATTCACGGATCTATTTATGGCTAACGAGGGAAGCTTCGTTGGCTTCGTCTAGATTGGATTTCGTTCTCCGCTTCTTGACCTGAAAACTTATCATTGATATCGCGGTGGCATGGTTATAGTGCAAGTGTTAGTGAAGCAAAGATAATCAAATAAAAATTTCTGATCTAGTAGATAAAACAAATTTGCAACACTTAATTTCATTTGATCTAGGCAATACTTGCCTGCTGGGAATGCACGGAAGAGTTTCTTTAGATTGAGCCATGAAAACATAAGTTATGGAGTAGAAAGCATGTAGTAAAATATGATGCTCAAGTGCTCATGAGCACACCCACAATTGCCTCCTCCTCTAGGCTCTAAAACACTTTGTTTCGATCATTATTTCCTGGAACTTTGACTGTAACGTGAAGGAGATTATGCCAAATAAGTGATCATGCATAGGTTTTCATTGTGGCTTAATGTTTGGGAACTATGGACCTTTAGCAATAATGTCTCTTTTGAGCTCTTTTGATCAGTCCCCTTTATTTACCACATACACACCCACTCAAGAGAAAGTCGAATAATATTTGTTTGTAGTGTTGCCACTACGTACGGTAAGAAACTCATAGCAGAAATCCGAGCTATCGCTCTTGGTGGATCGTTCATTGGCTAGCAGAGTCCTTAGAATAACATCAAGAAGGGTGATGAAGCCACATTTACACGCAAAAACACATATATAGTAGCAAAGTCCATGGCACCAGCCGGAGGCTGTAACACCGTGTTGAGATATACAACACATATTTTTGGCATAATCTCACCCACCTTTCAACTAAGTTCCTCTGGACAATTTAATCCACAAGTGTTATGAAGCCTATTAAAATTAACAACACGGGGTTGAGCATATCAAACATCACTTCCACTACAATTTCTCAACTCCCAAGTCTTGAAAGACTTTCTCTTGTGCAAAGTTATACTTGGTTAATAACATTTCATTTAAAAACTTACACACGACAAGTCCTAGTTGTCTAAACTAAAGAAAACAAATTCTACAAAATTATTTCAGCTACTAGAGCAAAACCTTTGTATCAACTATCAAGACTTACTCCCATCTACACATATCACACATACAACTACTACATCTACTCAAAGTATCCAAGTGCAAAAGACGGGGGTCATAGGACATACCTTCACGGTTGCGAATTTACACCCTTCTCTTCCTTACTCTTGCATTCCTCGTTGTCCTGGCATAGATCAACTCCTCTGAAAACAAAATGCAAACGAACTCCAAGGGTCTAAAATGAAGAACAAGAGAAAAGCAAAGCTTATTCTATTTTTTGGTTTTTGGGTTTTTGAAAACTAACTTGCAACCGAAAAATCGCAAAGGCAAAAATAAAAATAAAAAGCTTTTAAAAGACAAAGTGTTGGAACAAACCAACTCGAGTGTTTTGAAGCCCCTCGAGCTTAAGTACAACCTCATTACAATCTATTCAAATACCGCCACATATTGATGTAAAAGTGGTGATAACCTCCCCTAAGCTTAGGCTCTTGCAAAACCAAACTGGCAAGATCATTGTGGCGGTTGGTGAGGAGCCCACTCCTACCCCTAGTTGCAGAATTCCAAGTTCATGTTGGCGGTCGTGCCTCTCAAGGACTATGCGAGGTTGCTTATATAATGGATAGAGCCGTGAAGGTTGTTGAGGTCCGCATAGGTGTAGTATTGTTGGGGTTGCTCCTCCTCTTCGCCGGTGGCGCATTTTTCTTCATCTTCTGGTTCAGGTTCTCGCCCATCTTGGTCAAAAGCTGCATCTCCTTCCCGTGCAACATAATGCAGTTGTCCATTCTCAATGGAGAAATGTTTAGGCATAGGTGTGGTTAACAAGTACGCCACTCCAGGAATTTTGATACAATGACGGCCATTACGAACTACTACCATTCCAGCGCTAGTAAGAACACGAATGTTAACAAGGGTGTTACTAGTTAAGGCCAAGGGAGTTGGCCAGCATGGTGATCACTCCTCCATGCATGATATCTCCTTGTGCACTATTTGCTTGATGCGCGAGGTGTAGCAAAAGTATCGCCCCTAGGTTGGGTGAATAATCGACGTCCAGGTTTATTGCTTTCCCGAGAACTAGCATGTTCTCATCGTTCACCTTAGAAACTTATCCTCTTGCCTAGCTTGGCGAGAGTATTCGCACAAGCCCATTAGGTTGCTTTGATATTCCTTGCGGTGAGCTTCTGGAACTTCTTCCTTGCTCCTTGGTCAGTAAAGACGATCCCCCGAGTTAAAACTTCTTGCGGTTGTGCGGTGGCTGAACTTGAACCATCGCGTACGCATGAAGACCTCCATGTAAACATCTACAAAACAAATTTTCAGTCCAATACAACGAAAAAATAATGATCCTATGGTACTCACAACATAATACTCCTCAAAAAACATCAACAAACCCATGCCAAACTCAAGTTTGGATCAAAAAGCATATCCTACACATGGCATACTAGGCATGAAGAACGTGGATTCGCAAAAAATAATTTGGGATCGAAGGAGAAACATAACGTAGATCAATCACACGGAAGGATTCAAACTAAAAACAAATGAGTAGAGAGATCAAGCAAAGTTTTGCTAGGGTTTGAAGAGGTTTGGAGGAAGAAGAAGAAGAAGAAAAGAGAGGGATGGGGCCGATTTAGCTCCTTCCTCGGGATTTATGGAGCCGCCGATGCGTAAAACGACCACTCCTACGGGCGCAAGCGCCAGCATGGAACGTCGTCTTTAACCCGGTTTAACTCACCTTTGCCTGCATGCAGATGAAACGACCACTGAAACAGGCACCAGCGTCCGTTTAAAACGTCATCGTTCGTTATGTTCTTTTTTTGCTCCTAGTCGAAGAGGTCAAACGACCGCTCGGACATGGGCGTGCGCCCGTTTGGAACGCCATCGAACACTATGGACTTGGTGATGGTTTCTGCAAAGAGGCAAAACGACCGCTCGAACGGGCGTGTGCGCCCGTTTGAAACGTCGTCTTTCTCTCTGTTGCCTTTGGCAGTTTTGCGGTGGAACCTCCTTCCGGCCAAACATCGCCCGTGCGACCGCTACGGTCGTAGGAAAGGCCTTCTTTTGGTATGTTTCTTCTGAACCTTGCATTTTTCTTTGTGTTCCCATGGTGTTAGTTCCATAGCAATACATAGACATATTTCCAGGCATTCAAACGTCAATCATATAATTCATCTTGCACAAAGCTAGGGTTTCATTACAACTACTCTTCCAAACTCACTTCTCCATATGGAATTTCAATCACTCTTTTATTAAAAACAAAAATAAAGACTTACTTGTCTACTTTATTCGTGTGGGTTGCCTCCCATGAAGCGCTTGTTATCGGTTGAATACCTTGACCGTAGTGGTGATCAAGGTGGTGCTAGAACAACAAGACCATAGCTTCTGGCATTCAAAATGATGCCACCTCCTGTGCAGGTCTTCAATTTCTTTTTCATGGGGAAATGCCTTATAAAGGGATCTTTAGCTGGTAAATCAAAACGAACATTACCCTCAAACACATTTATCACAGCTTTGATAGTCCTTAGAAAAGGTCTACCAAGAATTATAGGAGCAATTGGATCTTCACGCATATCTACTACGACAAGATCAATCATGACAGGGAAATCATTAATTTCAACAATAACTCCATGCTTAATGCCTACTGCCTGAGTAAAAGTAGAGTTAGCCATATTCAATATAATCTCAGTATTAGCATAAGGACCGTGATTGAGAATATTATAAATAGATTTGGGGATAGTGGAAACACTTGCCCCTAGATCACATAAAGCACTAAACTTATTAAGTCCTATCTCAATCTCTATAGTAGGTTCAAAAACATCCTCTTGCTTAGCTGGTAACTTTCTGAATAACTTTTTTCCTTTCATCACCAAGTTCACGTACCTTGGCTACAACTTGTTCAACAAAGAAATTATATGCCTCATCATTAGTTACCTAAGGTAGTGGATACTACATGGATATCATCTTGACAAAATCTACAACGTTAGAGCTGTACTCTGGCACATGGCTTGTGTCAAGTACCTCTCCTTTCTCTTTGTTGCCTCTTACCATTTTCACTTCGTCAAACGGGTTAGGCTCCGGTTAACCTGCAAACTTAGCCAAAATCAAGGTTTGACTCTCTACTATCTTTACCCTTGTGCCTCCATATTCTTGGATCTGGCTTCAAGTATATGCACATCATACGTTAGTCCAACAACCTTCCCGGTTAATTGACCAAGTAAGTTATCATTATTCTTCAAGATATTCTTGAAGTGTTCATTTTTCTCAGTCTGGCTAGCAACAAAACTTTTAAGAGTTTCTTAAAAAGTATTTCTATTTCTACCATTAGCTCCATTAAAATTATCGGATGCTCCTCCATTACTAGATAGGGAAGATTAGGAGCATAACCATTATCTTTCCAATTGTGATTATAGCTATTACAAGCAATAAAATTCACATCACTAGTATCTTCATTAGTGATGGCATTGACATTTACCTCTTCTTTTCCTTTCATCAAAGAGATAAGTTCTTCTAGCTTGGTTGTAAACTCTGAGCTATTTTCTTCCATAGCATTCACCTTCTTGGTGGTGGTTCTCTCAACATGCCATTGGGCATGGTTCTCTTGCATATCATCTAGTATCTTCTTGACATCTTCTATGGGATTTCCCATGATTGTTCCTCCTACAGTTGTATCAAGCTTAGTTTTTGACATGTGATTCAAGCCATTATTAAACATATGAAGGATTAACCACTCCTCCATTCCATGATTGGGACAGTTTCTTATAGCTTCTTTCATTCTATCCCACGCAAGTGCTAGTGGATCACATTCTTCTTGTTGAAACATGTGATATGAGAACGCAATTGCATAATTTTTGCAGCTGGACAAAACTTAGATAAAAATTTACTGCAACAAGCAGCCCAAGAAGTAATACTGCCTTTAGGCAAAGCTAAAAGCCATTCCTCAGCTTTTCCTCTCAAAGAGAAAGGAAATAAGAGAAGTTTCAGAGCATCTGGGTCATAATCCTTTATGTGTGTCATGTTGCACAATTCAGTAAAATTTTGTAAATGCATATCTGCATCTTCAGAAGCCGAGCCTCCAAATTGGTCCTCTTGAACCATGGAAACTAGGTTTGGTTTGATCTCATATTCTACAGCTGCCACATCAGGTTGTGCTATTAGTTCACGCATGAAATTGTTGCTAGGAGTAGAAAAACTCCCAAGATTATGAGCCATACTAACTTTTTATTACTTTCAACTAAAATACTTGCAACAAAATAAATCTGAAACTAAAAATTGAAAAGTAAAAACAAAAACTGAAAATTAACTTTAACACAACTCTAAAGATAAAGACTAGGAATACTAGACTCCTCCCCGGCAACGGTGCCAGAAAAACATCTTGATATCTCCTTTTTATTGATCCGGTATTGGAACAAGAAAGGGCATCCACCTATTGCCCCAGAGGTGACCCTGGGTATTGAACCCACGAGAGGACTCCCTTGAAGCAATGGTCTCTAGCAAGTTTTTTTAAAGTCTCAATCCAGCTTTTGACCGATCAGCAAGCAATTGTGATTCAACACTTGTAATGAAAAGAAGGTACGGGGATGAGGTCTTAATGCTTACAACCATTTATTGGTGTTGGGATCAAAAATGATATTAGTTTGTCCCTGGAAGTCACCCATCAACAAGTGCTTTCTTCGGCTCGAGTGGGGGATGTGTCCAAATAACATCATGATCGGCTCGAGTCCTGCATCAAGAATCGGTTGTCCTACCGAAGGCCCTATCCAACTCGCGGGGTTGCCCTGATAATTAAGATAATAATATCTAACAAAAGCATTGGGTGTTTAATGACTACACCTCATGAATCCCCAATGTTATGATCCATGTTACCCTACTAAACCTAACTGTCACCGATGTTTGGTATAACACTTCATGGTTCCATTGCTCCTAGCCTCACTGGTCCTCGATCTCCATGATCCTGAGTACCTACAGTGATGAAGATCATGGACAAGACAAGAGACACTTCATGAAACAATTTTATTTCACACATGCAAGACGTGTGTCAAAGGCTTCCATTGATCCCTTCACCAAATACCTAGGGTTGCAAGGCTCATGCCTCACCCCCATGCCTTACCGAACTACTCACACATGGAGATCAGATCACGCAAAGAAATAATTGAAGAACACATCTTGGTGATTGGTTGCAATATGTCTTACAATAGATGCCTTGTGCGATGCACGATTACAAGTATGTATTAGATGAGAGAGCAATATGGTGATGGAGATGGCCATGGAGATGAAAATGGTGGCGACTAGGGTTTGTGGATGGAGATGATGATGAAGAGGTTCTGGCTGTGCTCGACGCTGTTCTGTTGACATTTTGATGGGGCCCCCTTTACAAAAGTTTTTCAGGTGGATGATCTGACTCGGTTTCCATGCCAAACGACCGCAAAAACGGGCGCGTGCGGTCGCATGGAACGTCGTCTTTGACTCTGGTGGCCTACTGGCGCCTCATAGTGACTTGTTTCTTCTCCAATCTCCTTCCTTTTCTTTCTCCCACGTGATTTCTTCCCTTTTTAACCCATTTCCCATGGAGAAATATCAAAGAGAGGATTTTTGGAATCCTATGCATTCATTAGTCCTTAGTGGCAATATTGAAGCGATATCCCTCTTTTAATGAAATATCTCGGTTTAAACATGGTTGAAATGAATGTAAAAAATATCACCCATCACACTTCTTGTACGAAAATTCCAGAAGTTCACGAAGTCAAACCGCTTTGGAAAGTCCTCAAAGTATCATTCCAAGAAGTCTGGAGAAATGTATTCACATGACAGCAAGAAAGAGACCTGTCACAAGTGCAAGAAACCTGGACACTTCGTTGCTGATTGTCCTCGATGGGAAAAGGACAAGAAGAAGAAGAGCGAGGATTATGACTCTGACGATAAGAAGAAGAAGCACTACAAGTCATCATCAGAGTCTTCGTCAAAGTCTTCATTCCACAATAAGAGCTCATCTGGTGGAGCTCATGCATGCATTGGCAAGGAAATGGACTCTGAAGCTGAATCTGAGTCCGATGCCACTAAAGAATCCGAGGAGGATTCTGACTCTGGAGTTGCTAGTCTCGCACTTGCATCAACATTGGTCGCCAGGTCCATCTTCAACAGTGAAGACATTGGCCACTTCACCAACACTGAGGCCCATGAAGATAATGATCCCTCACCCACCTATTGCTTTATGGCAAAAGGTTCTAAGGTAGCTTCAAAATCCTCACATGATGACACTGATAGTGGAAGTGAATTTGATGATTGCATGAAACCTAGATACTCCAAACTAGTCAAACTTGCAACTAAGCAACAAACTGCCATTGGAAAAATTCAAAACTTTCTAGAGAAAAGCGATTATATGTTGAGTAATGACATGAGTCTGAACGAAACTATGGCAGAAGAACTCAAAAGTATTTGTTTAGGATCGAGGATCTCCAATGTCTTCATGATACACTCTCAACTTATCATGAAAAGCTTTCTTATGAATATCTTCAAAGGAAGCAAGATCTAGATAAATTGAGAGTGGCTCATGAGGACCTGCGGAAGGAAAACTATTCACTCCTCGCACAACAAATCATTACCGCTCAACCTGAATTTATTAGTCCATGTTTAAAATGCATTGCTCGTGAAAATGCTGATTCCACTGCTGAATATTCAATTACTTCTGAATCTGCATTATCTTCAACTACAACTATGGTCACTAACCCCTCATGTGAGGAAGCCAATGCTATTACTTATGAGAATGGCAGGTTGAAGACATTGCTTGAGACTTGCATCTACAAAAGTCTTAAAGGACATCATATTCTTTGCGATGTCCTCAATAAGCAAATCTTGAACAAAAACCCTAGGAAAGAGGGTGTTGGTTTCGAAAGAAACATCAATGGTAATGGATCTTACTAGAAACCTGAGCAGTACCCCGAAATCACATGGGTTGCTATAGAAGGACCTTCTATGGATCCATCCACACTATATGGTTTTAGTTGTTCTAACCCTATCATCATTGATGAGTCAATTGACTCCAATTACAAACTATTCAAAAACCAGAATGGTGAGTTGTTTGCCAGGCACATTTGTACTAACTGCAGGAATGGTCCTCCCTTGAAGAGGATCTGCGTGCCTAAATGTCTTCTTGAAAAGCTTCCTGTTAATGTCATCATGGCACCACCAAGGAAGAAGATAACCCCAGACGTATGTCTTCATATGGACCTAAGTTTCACATGTACCAAAATCTTCACATGGTCACACTAATGCTTATGTTTTGCAGGAAAGAGCTGAAAGGTCTCATGAATTTGTGCACTATTCTTCGAACCACTATGTTCACAAATCTAAGAACTTTTCTGCATATTCATTCGAGTACTCTAACCCCCTTGTGAAACATACTGCTAGGGGTTCATTGCCTAAATTTTCTTATGTTGTTCTTAGACTCATCGCTTCTAAGCCACCCCTCCAGATGGGGGTGGTTAAGAAGAACTAGTATCTTCAAGTAGCATCGGGTCTCCTGATGGGATGTGATCATCATGAAGATTATCTCTGGGGACCGAAAGAACTTCTTGTTGGAAGAATGATAACTAATGCTAATGGTTTTGCCATTATATCGTCCATGAAACTATTGATTCACTTATGCAAACATATGTCACATGCTATCGCAACATGTCTTTGTGAATCGGATTAATTCTTCTACAGGAAGACATAGCCAGTCCCACTGAATGGATTATGGATAGGGGGTGCACTAATCACATGAGTGGTGATCGAAGTCTATAGATGGACTCAATTATTCATCCTCCCACCAAGGACCACATCACATTCGCTGACAAAGGAAGCAACAAAGTGTTGGGATTAGGTAGAGTTGCAATCTCAAGGGACTGGCACATGGATAAAGTCATGCTTGTCGAATCCCTTGGATTCAACTTAATGTCAGTCTCAATACTCTATGATCTGGATATGCTTGTTATCTTCATAAAATTTCATTCCATTGTGATATCATCCTCTGACAAAACCAAAGTCTTCAAAGGTTATCAAAGTGGTGATCTATACTTTGTAGATTTCTCTGTAGGACCACAACTCGCCACATGTCTTCTAGCAAAGGCTTCAGAATGCTGGCTATGGCATCGACGACTATGACATGCTGGCATGAGGAACATGCACACTCTTGCTAAGAAGAAGCATATCATTGGCATCAAGGGAGTCAAGTTCAAGAAGGATCACTTATGTGGTGCCTACGAAGGTGGGAAGATGACGCGGGCCAAACACCCCACGAAGACAATCATGATGACCACTTGAGTTGATACCATGGATTTATTCGGCCCTACTCATTATTCCACATTCATCACCCCTACAAATGTATATAGCTTCGCAATTGTTGATGAATATTCTCAATTTACCTGGGTGCACATCTTATGGTATAAAAGTGAATACAAGATGTCTTCAGACGCTTTGCCAACCGGTGTATGACGAACTATGACGTTAAGATCAAGCATATCAGGAGTGACAATGACACCGAGTTCAAGAACACTAGACTTGACACCTATCTGGATACGCTTGGCATCACTCATGAGCTCTCTGCACCATATACACCACATCAAAATGGCGTCATGGAGCGCAAGAACTGGACTCTTATTCAGATGGCTCGAACTTTGCTTGATGAATACAAGACTCCACGAATACTTTGGCATGAAGCCATTGACACTTCATGTCACAACATCAACTGGGTATATCTTCATAAGCTCCTCAAGAAAACCTCATATGAGCTACTCACCGGCAAGAAACCCAATGTAAGTTATTTCAAAGTCTTCGATGCTAGGTGCTAGATAAGGGATCCACATCACACTTCCAAATTTGCACCGAAAGCACATGAGGGTTATATGCTTGGTTATGGAAAGGATTCGCGCACCTACAAAGTTTTGAACGCTTGTCACAATAAAGTGGTTGACACCGTAGATGTATGGTTCGATGGATCTAATGGCTCGCAAAGAGAGCACCTGCCACCTGTTTTGGATGTACTGCCTCTTCAGGAATCTATTAGGTTTATGGGCACTGGAGAAATCATGCCTAAATAACCTGTTGAGGAAGAAGTCATCATTCCTTCATCTCCTCAGTTCGAAGACAATGATCAGCCTGAAGACAATACTGCTGACACTGAAGACAATGCTCAACAACAACAAAATCTTCGCCGTGCGCATCCTTGAGAGGCCAACGAAGTTCAAATTGAAAAGATTAGCATCAATGCACTAGGTCCTCTCACTCGCTCAAGAGAAACTCGACTAGCAAAATTTTGTGGGCACTATGCCTTTGTGTCTGATACGTCACCAACGTATCTATAATTTTTGCTTGTTCCATGCTGTTATATTATCATTCTTGGATGTTTTACAATCATTTTATAACAACTTTATATCATTTTTTGGGACTAACCTATTGACATAGTGCCAAAGTGCCAGTTGCTGTTTTTGCTTGTTTTTTACTCCGCAGAATATCAGTACCAAACGGAGTCCAATCGCGACGAAACATTTTGGAGATTTTTTCTGGACCAGAAGACACCCAGTGGGCCAAAGAAGAGCCAGGAATGTGAGCTGTGGAGAGCACAACCCACCAGGGCGCACCAGTGGGCCCCCGGCGCGCCCTGATGGGTTGTGCCCTCCATGGGGCCCCTCTGCACCGCCTCTGATGCCTATTAATTCCCAAATATTCCGAAAATCCTAGGGGAGTCGACGAAACACAATTCCAGCCGCCGCAAGTTCCAGAACATCGAGATCCAAACTAAACACCATCATGGAGGGGTTCATCTTCTTCATAGGTGCCTCTCCGATGATGAGTGAGTAGTCCACCATAGACCTATGGGTCCGTAGGCATTAGCTAGATGGCTTCCTCTCTCTCTCTCTCTCTTATGATTCTCAATACAATGGTCTCCTGGAGATCTATTTGATGTAAACTTTTGCGGTTTCGTTTGTTGGGATCCGATGAATTTTAAGTTCATGATCAGTTTCTATCCATGAATATTATTTGAGTCTTCTTTGATCTGTTATATGCATGATTACTTATAGCCTCGTATTTCTTCTTTGAATCTTTGGTTTAGTTAGGCCAACTAGATCGATTTTTCTTGCATGGGAAGAGGTGCTTTGTGATGGGTTCGATCTTGCGGTGTCCTTTCCCAGTGACAGAAGGGGCAGTAAGGCACGCATTTATCGTTGCCATTAAGGATAAAAAGATGGGGTCTATTCGTACATGAATAGATCTTGTCTACATCATGTCATCGTTCTTATTGCATTACTCCGTTTTTCCATGAACTTAATACACTAGATGCATGCTGGATAGCGGTCGATGTGTGAAGTAATAGTGGTAGATGCAGGCAGGAGTCGGTCTACTTATCTTGGACGTGATGCCTATATAATGATCATCGCCTTGGATATCGTCATGATTATTTGATCTTCTATCAATTGCCCAACAGTAATTTGTTCACCCACCGTGCGCTATACTCATGAGAGAAGCCACTAGTGAACCCTACGGCCCCCGGGTCCACTTTTCCAACATATTGCTTTCCGATCTATCTTTTTGCCTCTTTGTTTTTAGATCTACAAAACTGAAAAACCCAAAAACATATTGCTGCATATTTTATTTGCTCTTTTTATTTTTTGTGTTATTGAGAGATCTATCTCTCCTATCTATCACTACATAATCTATCTTTTTACAGTAGAGAGATTGACAACCTCTCTTTCACGCCGAGTTGCAAGTATTTGTTGTTTGTGTGCAGGTGCTGCTTATTGGGTGGTGGTGATCCTCCTACTGGTTCAATAACCTTGGTTTCATAACTGAGGGAAATACCTACCGTCGCAGTGCTGCATCATCCCTTCCTCTTTGGGGAAATACCGACGCAGTCTCAAGCCACGTCAAAGGAATTTCTAGCGCCGTTGCCGGGGAGGAAGCGGTCTCTTCTACGTGCCTATCGTAGGCGCCGAGGGGACTCCATCATCATCTACGAGGTTCCTAATCACAAATCTCATCTCCTTGCAATTACATTATTTGCCATTTTCCTCTCATTTTCCTCTCCCCCACTTCACCAATTTGCCGTTTCATTCGCCCTCTTTTTCGTTTGCCTTTTTCTTGTCAGATCTCTTGCCTTGTCATTATGGCTAGTTCTTCCTTTATTGCGTGTACTCCCGATAATGAGGTTCTTAATTTTAAGCATAGGGGAGGGGAGAATCTAAAAGATTCTTGGTATAGGATTTGCAATGCTCATAATAGGCCTATCCATAAGCAATCTACAGTTGTTCTTCTTCATAGTTTTTATGTGGGCATCACCACTTGGTATAGATTCGTCCTTGATACGATTACCGGTGGGAATTTCTTGACGTGTCCATCTTTGGATGCTTTTAATGCTATGGGAAGTTTAGTGGGATCACCACCTCTTATGATCAATGAAACAACTTTAAATCCCGAACATGTTATGGAGAGATTAGATGCTATTGAAAAGAACATGATTACCCAAGAACATCTTGAAAGTTTGGATAAGAAAATGCGTAATCTTGCTAATAAAATTGGGTCTAAGGCGGGAGATGCTTTTAAATTGCTAAAGGAAAAATAAACCGTACTTAACGAAAGGGTAGAAGAGAGTCCTTACCGGATTGGTAAGTTGGAGGAGATTTTTAGTAATTTGGGTTCGGATTTTTCTTCTATCAAAACTATTGAAAAAACTCCCATAAAAATTGGCAAGGCCACGCAAGTCACTAAGAACAAAGTTGCTACACCTAGTAGTCACAAGGGGGATCTTAAAATGATTAGTATTCATCCCGACTTTGTTGAAATCATAAGGGACCCAATTTACAAGAATGGAATTTTTTGCTTTCTTCCTAGGAGTGTTGTCATTGAGAATATGCATGCTAAATCCTTTAAGAAATATAGTTGTGTGATTGGAGAGTTGAAAACTAAAGATGACAATACTTGAATCTATACGTTATGCCTAGCTAAGGGCGTAAAACGATAGCGCTTGTTGGGAGGCAACCCAATGAATAAATAAATTTTTGCTTTTTCCTTTCTGTTTTTGAGTGTTGACACAATTATGCCTCTATTATTATTGTGTTTTTATGGTTTATTTAGCATTTGTGCCAATTAGAGCCTTTAGGATGATTCATAAGATGAGTAGAAGCGATGCTGAATCTGAAACAGAAACTTTGTGTCCAGTATATGAATTTTCATTTTTTTACTGGAACGTGATCTTGAGATGAAATTTTAACACAGTGTTTCTATACAAATTCCTTACGTTATTCTAATTTTGCAGAATTTTTATAGTAACAGAAGTATGGTTAGAGTACAGATTACTACAGACTGTTCTGTTTAAGATAGATTCTGTTTTCGTTGCATTGTGTGCTTGTTTTGATGAATCTATGGGTTATATTGAAGGATATGAGCCATGGTGAAGTTAAAATACAGTAGGTATAATGCAATAATAAAATATGAATAGGTTTGCAACAGCACCTAAAGTAGTGATTTGCTTTATTATACTAACAGATCTCACGAAGATTTTGTTGAGTTTTGTGTGATTGAAGTTTTCAAGTTTTGGGTGAGATCACGGTGGATGAAGGAATAAGGAGTGAGAAGAGCCTAAGCTTGGGGATGCTACAGTACCCCCAAGATATATCCAAAGAGAAACAAGCAACTAAGCTTGGGGATGCCCCCGAGTGGCATCCCCTCTTTCTTCTAACAACCATCGGTATTTTACTAGGAGCTATATTTTTATTCGTCACATATCATGAGTTTTTCTTGGAGCGTCTTGTATCTTTGCTTGCTTTGCTTGTTATTTGTCACTTGTATCCTTGCTGGACACACCTATCTGAGAGATCCAAAATTATGCTATGATTTTTTAGAATTGCTCTATGCGCTTCACTAAAACTTTTTGAGCTATAGAATTGCTCTAGTGCTTCACTTATATATTTTTTAGCACGGTGTGCTTGGAAATTTTTGTAGAAATACTCTGATGCTTCACTTAGATTAATTTGAGAGTTAGTAAATTTTGAACAAAACCTCTCATGCTTCACTTATACCTTTTTGAGAGATGAAATCTTTATGCTCATGTGCTTCACTTAAATTTGTTTGAGCTTGTCAAAAAAGCAATGACAATATATGAAACTAGTCCCAAAGTGATAGATATCCAAGGAGGATATAATAAAAACTTTCATGAAGATCATTGGACAAATTAAACTTGATTCCTTGTAATAGTTTTGAAACATGATGATAGTAATATGTGAGTCATGTTAGTGAGTAATTATGCTTTAGTAGGAATATTGGTGTTAAGGTTTGTGATTCCCTATGCATGCACGAAAGTCAATAGTTATGCAATAAAGTTACATCCTACTTATGGTGCATTATTCGGTGTTAATTATGCTCAATGCTTGCTTATGTGAATTTTCTTTTGTTGGTTTGGTTGCTTCTCAATCTATTTGCTAGCCTCCATTTGTACTAAGTAGAAATACTACTTGTGCATCCAAAATCCTTAAACCAAGTTTTGCCTTATGAGTCCACCATACCTACCTATATGAGGTATTTCCATGTCGTTCCAAGCAAATTTGTATGTGCCATCTCTAAATTTTCAAAATAAATTTTCTCTTTTGTGTGCTCGTACCGCTCATGAAATGGTGGGGAGTGTCCAATATTTTTCCATGCTAGATGTGTTATTCTCAAGATGAGTATTTATTCACTTGTCATTGAACGAGAGTGCGGCGGTAATAGAGATGCCCATTCCCGAAATAAAAAATAAAAAATATTTACTTTATGTTGTCAAAAAATAAATTCCTTGGAAAGTATTGGTATGGAAGGCAACCGTGGATACGACCCGCCATGGAAAGTGAAAGTTTGGTGGAAAAAGGAATAAATTTTATTTTCTGTTTGGGAACCACCTATGATATATCTAGCATGGAAAGTATTGTGACCTACTTTGTCGTTTTCGTTGACAGGAAAATCATGCCACCCAAAATATTTTCTCTCTCAATTTAAACTTTGAGCTCTGGCACCTCTACAAATCCCTACTTCCCTCTGCGAAGGGCCTATCTATTTACTTTATGCAATTTTTATGTTTACTTTGAGTCTCCATCTTCTCTTAAAGCACCAACTAAGGGGCACTATGATCGTACGTGAGCATTGGGCATAGCTAATATTTGAGTGCATTTCATGAATGGATCAATGATTGAGCATGATGGGCTAGGGATAACTTTCTTTAGTGTGGATATTTTGAAAATCATGGTTGCTTGTTGACATGCTTGAGTATTGAAGTCATTATGTTAAAACTAGACTATTGCTTTGAATCATTTACAAGTCCAAATGTCCATGCTATACAAAAGAAAAGAATATGAGATGAACATGTTAGCCAGCATTCCACATAAAAAAATCTGTTTTTATCATTTACCTACTCGAGGACGAGTAGGAATTAAGCTTGGGGATGCTGATACGTCTCCAACGTATCTAAAATTTTTGCTTGTTACATGTTGTTATATTATCATTCTTGGATGTTTTACAATCATTTTATAACAACTTTATATCATTTTTTTGGACTAACCTATTGACATAGTGCCAAAGTGCCAGTTGCTGTTTTTGCTTGTTTTTTACTTTGCATAATATCAGTACCAAACGGAGTCCAATCACGACGAAACTTTTTGGAGATTTTTTCTAGACCAGAAGACACCTAGTGGGCCAAAGAAGAGCTAGGAAGGTGGGCTGTGGAGAGCACAACCCACCAGGGCGCGCCAGGGGGCCCCCGGCGCGCCCTGATGGGTTGTGCCCTCCACGGGGCCCCTCGGCACCGCCTTTGATGCCTATAAATTCCCAAATATCCTAAAAACCCTAGGGGTGTCAATGAAACACAATTCCAGCCGCCGCAAGTTCCAGAACCTCGAGATCCAATCTAAACACCATCACGAAGGGGTTCATCTTCTTCATAGGTGCCTCTCCGATGATGCGTGAGTAGTCGACCATAGACCTACGGGTCTGTAGGCAGTAGCTAGATGGCTTCCTCTCTCTCTCTCTCTCTCTCTCACTCACTCACTACTGGAATCAGCAAATTTGTCGTCTGCCAGTTCTTTGCCGTCAGCTGGCGGATGGCAAAGAAGCTCTTTGCCATCCGTTTCCAGAAAACACACGGCAAAGAACTAGCTGACGGCAAAGAAGGTGTTTACCGTCAGCCTTCGCTTTGCCGTCAGCTAGCTGACGGCATCGAAGCTTCAGACGGCAAAGAGGGTGGGTGGCCCACTAACGAGAATGACCTAACGGCCACTTTCTTTGTCGTCTGCTGGCGGACGTGTATCAGGAGAACAACGGGGAGGTGCTGCCGAAATTTTGCGTCAGATCCGGAGCAGAGCATGGGAAAACGAACCCAATCTACACATACTCGGGTGGGATTAGGACCTATCTTTACCTACTAGCGTCTAGGTTGCATGGACGTAATAAAACTGACAAACTCTATTAACTGATGAATATGGTTTGCTGAATTATGTATATATTTCTTGTGTGTCCAGTAGCTAGGCAAGATGAGTGATCGTGCGTGGATGTACACCGGTCACACTAGTCAGAAATACATGACCCATGAATGGATAACAAAAACCAAGGGGTTTGTGACAGCCGCATTTGCAAATGGATAGAAAATAACCTGGTGCCCCTGTGCCGATTGCGACAACTATCATAAGAGGTCAGAGTTTGAAATGATCAAACACCTGCAGAAGTGGGGTTTTACGCCTAATTATACGGTCTGGACATTTCATGGTGAGTCTGCCCAACGTGCCAGAGCTGAGGTGGTTTGTCGTCGCACCGACGAGCATGGTACCGGGATCGAAGACATACGACGCCGCTACAAAAAAAACTTCCTAATGCATGTGTGGTACATGTACTCGATGCATGACTTGCCGGCGTATGCGCTATTCGTTGGCTGGTGTGTGCATGGAAGGTTCCCGTGCCCCACATGCAAGGCAGCTCTTGAGTTTCATTGGCTGGATGCGGGTCGCAAGTATTCTTGCTTCGACTTGCATAGACAGTTCCTAGATCCTCGCCATAAGTTCAGAAAAGACAAGAAGAAATTCATCAAAGGTAGAGTTGTCAAAAACTCTGCACCACCTGCGTTGACAGGCCAACAGACCCTGGATCAGTTAAACGCTCTTGAGCCAGATCCAGAGCGTCCAGGGTATTTCAAGGGGTATAATTCGGAACACGCCTGGACTCACAAGACATGCTTGTGGGATCTGCCTTACTTCACAGACCTCCTTTGCCCACACAACATCGACGTGATGCACACTGAAAAGAATGTCGCCGAGGCCCTCTTTGGTACATTGTTCGGCATAGAGGGGAAGTCAAAGGATAATCCTAAGGCTAGAGTCGATCAGGAGGCTCTATGTGATAGACCGTTACAAAACATGCGACAACCGAAAGGAAAGCAGAACTGGACGAAGCCAAAGGCATGGTTCAATCTTGGAAGGCCAGATATGAAGGAAATTATCCTGTGGGTGAAAAGGGAGTTGATGGTCCCCGATGGGTATGCAGCGAATCTAAAGAGGGGAGCAAGTCTTGAAAAATTGAAAATATTTGGTCTCAAGAGTCATGATTGGCACATATGGCTTGAGCGGGTAATGCCGGTGATGTTGCGTGGCTTTATCCCTGAGGATGAATGGCTAGTACTGGCAGAGCTGAGCTATTTCTTCCGTGTTCTTTGTGCGAAAGAACTATCGCCTGGCTTGCTAGATGAAATGGAAGAGTTGGCGCCGGAGTTGATCTGCAAGTTAGAGAAGATCTTCCCACCGGGCTTATTTAATCCAATGCAGCATTTGATTTTGCATCTCCCGACCGAGGCACGATTGGGGGGGCCCGTGCAGAATCGTTGGTGCTACGCAACTGAGAGGATGCAGAAGACACTTCGAGCAAAATGTAAAAATAAACGTAGAATTGAAGCATCGATGGCCGAGGCATTCATTACTGAGGAGGCGGCAAACTTCGTCACAGCACACTACGAAGCCAAAAATCGTCATTTGCATAATCCGAAGCCTCGGTACAATGATGGCGACCCTAAAAAGGGTGGATCCAACCTCAGCCTATTCAAAGGGAAGCTCGCACCAGCCGGTGCTTCTAATTCCTTACCGTTGGATGTCGAAGAATGGCGGACCATTTCGTTGTATATCTTCAACAACCTAACAGAAGTGCGGCCGTACATCGAGTAAGTTCTCGGTACATTGTTTCGCAACTTCTAATTCCTTTGAAATGCTCTTATTCCCGGATATGTGATACAGTCGATACGTCGCCAAATTCTCGGATGGAGCGGTGATCCAAAAGGATTCCATCGAAGAGTATGAGCTTCTGGCAAAGCATGGAGGAGGCTATCCCGGTTTCATCTCTTGGTTCAAACAAACGGTAATTTCCATTAGACCATTTCATTTCTTCGTCTAGTTTGCGGCTAATGCAACAATCCTTTCGTATTAAACTTGTAGGCTAATGCAGAGTCTATGGACTCTGAATGGAGACAAGTCGCTAATGGTTTTGACTATAAGGTCCGTTCATTTGACAAATATGACATCAACGAGTATCGCTTTCGTAGTTTTGGCAAAGAGCTATCTATGGCCGACTGAAAGTCTACAAATTGTTGTGTCTCCGCTGTCGGCGAAGGAGGGGTCGAGTATTATGGAAGAGTTGAAGCAATTTATGAACTTACATTCTTTGGTGAAAACCCACCAAACGTCGTAGTCTTCAAATGTTATTGGTTCCAGCCGAAGGAGACTAGAAGGACTCATGAACATATAGGGCTAGTCGAAATCAAACAAAGCACCCATTTAGATGTTCCCGATGTCTATATTACGGCTCAACAGGCGACCCAAGTTTTCTATCTACCGTGGGCCTGCCAAACTGATCCAAATCTGAATGGTTGGGATGTCGTTTATGATGTGCCGCCACATTTTAGACCACCTCCCCTCAATGAAGATGATTATGACCCTCACATTAACCCAGACACATATGAAGGAGAATTCTTCCAAGAAACACATGTTTCCAAAAAACGTTTCAAGAACCGCTCTACTTCACCCCAGAACATTGAGGTAGACAGCGACAGTGAATCCGACTTCACCCCTGAGCCGGAACAAGAAGAGACGGAAGAAGAAGAGGTTACTGATGCGGATGACCTGTCAATGCTTGACCAATTGCATAAAGGAGGCCTTCCACATGTTGATGCATTTATTGATGATGCTGATGAGCACGTCATTACTGATAGTGATGATGATTCTGCATTTATTGATCCCGGAGCATATATAGACGATGAAGATTAATATTAGTAATGTCAGGTATTCAATTATTATTATGTACATATATATTATTAATTAGTTCATGTTATTAGGTATTCAACAAAATGACATTGACTTAGCTTATTTTCCTCGAAAATGACATAATAACCTTACTTAGCTCCAAACTGACATACTTTACCTAGGATAGCTATAAAATGACCTAGCTATACTTAGCATTTTTCCTCCTAAATGACTTAATATGCTTAGTTAGCTAAAAAAATGGCATAACTACCTAGGATAGCTCCAAAATGACCTATACTTAGCTTCTTTAGTTCATTTATGACATACTTAGCATACTTAGGTAAAAAATGGCATGATAACCTTGGTTTAGCTCCAAAATGACATTGACTTAGCTTATTTTCCTCCAAAATGACAAAATAACCTTACCTACCTCCAAAATGACCGATTTTAACTAGGATAGCACTAAAATGACCTACACTTGCCATTTTCTTGTATGATTGTATGATTCATATAGTTACTTGTATAATTTTCTTACTTTGTATGATTGTTTCTTATACATAGTGCCATGGTCTTGATATCCGTCCCCGTCGGCCCTCGCCCGCTTTATGATTCGGATGTGGTAAATTCTCTTTTATAACTATTTGTTGCATTTCGCATTTATGACAATTATGGCCATCAAGTTGACATAGAGATATTTTAATCTAGGAGGTATGTGAACCGGAATTTGCAACCGACCCTCTTGTCGAGAAGTTAAATTTAGTTGAAAAAGAAAATGAGTATTTGAAAGAAAAAATTAAAAGAATTGAAAAAGAGAAGATGACATTGGAGTTGTATGTTGCCGATGTCGTCGATGATCACAAGATGAAGATGAATGCAATGCGCTTGAAGATGGATGCAATGCGCTTGAAGATTAAGAAGATTAGAAAATATGCCATTGATAATGAGGCTTGGTATCATTATGCCGTTGGATCAATTGTTACCTTAGTTGCGATCTTCATCGCATTTGTTGTGATGAGGGTACGTTTTCTCTAGTGTTTTGCTTAACAAATGCATACTTAGCTTATTTTCCTCCTAAATGGCATAATTACCTAAGTTAGATAAAAAATGAGCTATACTTACGTAAGTTGGCTCAAAAATGGCATCATCCTCGAAAATGACATAATAACCTTACTAAGCTCCAAAATGACCTATTTACCTAGCTTAGCTCTAAAATGACCTACACTTAGCATTTCTTCCTAGCTTAGCTAAAAAATGGCATTTTTACCTACCTTAGTTAGAAGAAGAAGAAGATAAAGAAGAGGAGAGGAGAAAAAGAAAGAGAAGAAAAATTCTTCTTCTTCTTCTTCTTCTTCTTCTTCTAGTCTTCTTCTTCTTCTTCTTCTAGCTAGTCTTCTTCTTCTAGTCTTCTTCTTCTTCTTCTTCTTCTAACTTTCTTCTTTCCCAATTTGCAGATTTGCTTTCGATGACGAAGCTTGCGTTGATGGAGTCTACTCTTCTTCTTGTGCTTCCTTTTTGTTTTGATTTTGTAGGATGAACAATGTGAAACTTGCTACCTATATATGTATGTATGGATGAAACCATTGTATGCTTGTTGTTGGATATGTTGAATAGCTATATATGTTGCATATGGACTTTTCATTTGGTATGTATATGTGTTGGATTATCATATCCATATGGCAGGGATATGATTTGGTATGTATATGTGTTGTTATGCTTGTTGAAAGTATTTTCAAATGTGTGTGTATATATATATATGTGTGTGTGTGTGTGTGTGTGTGTGTGAAATTCTGTGAAATTGAATGAATTTAAGAAAAAACAGAAAAAACAGGGGCTGTACAGGCTCTTTGCCGTCTGCTGGCAGACGGCAAAGAGCTTTGCCATCAGCCAGCAGACGGCAAAGATGCCACGTGGCAGCTACTTGTGCAACCTGGGGTGCACTGGGCTGGCCTATTTGGCAGCTTTGCCATCTGCTGGCTGACGGCAAAGACCTTTGCATCTTTGCCGTCAGCCAGCAGACGACAAAGCACGCCGTTAACCCCTTAACGGACCTAAGCTGCCACGTGTGCCGTCCATGCCCTTTGCCGTCTGCTGGCAGACGACAAAGACCTTTGCCTCTTTGCCGTCGGCCAGCAGACGGCAAAGTGGCCTTTACCGGACCTTGTTCAGCCGGATGTGGTGCCGTCTGCTGGCTGACGGCAAAGACCTTTACCGTCCGCAATTCATGCCTTTGCCGTTAGCCATGGCAGACGGCAAAGTTGCTGATTCCAGTAGTGTCTCTTATGATTCTCAATACAATGGTCTCTTGGAGATCTATTTGATGTAAACTTTTGCGGTGTGTTTGTTGGGATCCGATGAATTTTGAGTTCATGATAAGTTTCTATCCATGAATATTATTTGAGTCTTCTTTGATCTATTATATGCATGATTACTTATAGCCTCGTATTTCTTCTTCGAATCTTTGGTTAGTTAGGCCAACTAGATCGATTTTTCTTGCCATGGGAAGAGGTGCTTTGTGATGGGTTCGATCTTGCGATGTCCTTTCCCAGCGACAGAAGGGGCAGCAAGGCACACATGTATCATTGCCATTAAGGATAACAAGATGGGGTCTATTCCTACATGAATAGATCTTGTCTACATCATGTCATCGTTCTTATTGCATTACTCCGTTTTTCCATGAACTTAATACACTAGATGCATGCTGGATAGCGGTCGATGTGTCGAGTAATAGTGGTAGATGCAGGCAGGAGTCGGTCTACTTATCTTGGACATGATGCCTATATAATGATCATCGCCTTGGACATCGTCATGATTATTTGATCTTCTATCAATTGCCCAATAGTAATTTGTTCACCCACCGTGCGCTATACTCATGAGACAAGCCACTAGTGAACCCTACGGCCCCTGGGTCTACTTTTCCAACATATTGCTTTCCGATCTATCTTTTAGCCTCTTTGTTTTCAGATCTACAAAACTGAAAAACCCAAAAACATATTGCTGCATATTTTATTTGCTCTTTTTATTTTTTGTGTTCTTGAGAGATCTATCTCTCCTATCTATCACTACCTAATCTATCTTTTTACCGTAGAGAGATTGACAACCTCTCTTTCACGTCGGGTTGCAAGTATTTGTTGTTTGTGTGCAGGTGCTGCTTATTGGGTGGTGGTGTTCCTCCTACTGGTTCGATAACCTTGGTTTCATAACTGAGGGAAATACTTACCGTCGCTGTGCTGCATCAGCCCTTCCTCTTTGGGGAAATACCGTGCAATCTCAAGCCACATCAGTGTCTATCTCAGAACCCACCAAAGTTGTTGACGCTTTTTTGGAGCCGGAATGGATTCAAGCCATGCAAGAAGAGCTTCAATAGTTCGAACTCAACAATGTGTGGGAACTAGTCAAATGCCCTGATCCACGCAAGCACGCCATCATTGACACGAAGTGGATCTACCGCAACAAGCAAGATGAGCATGTCCAAGTTGTCAGAAACAAGGCACGACTTGTGGCCCAAGGATACACACAAGTTGAAGGCATTGACTTCGAGGAAACCTTTGCTCCTGTTGCTAGGCTCGAAGCCATTTGTATACTGCTTGCCTATGCCAACCATCATGATATTTGTCTTTATCAAATGGATGTAAAGTGCTAATACGTATCCAACGTATCTATAATATATGAAGTATTCATGACATATTGATGTCTACTACACAACTATATTCTTGTAGCCTCGTGTTCGGCCTCCAAGCGCAGAGTTTTGTAGGATAGTAGCAATTTTTCCTCAAGTGGATGACCTAAGGTTTATCAATCCGTGGGAGGTGTAGGATGAAGATGGCCTCTCTCAAACAGCCCTGCAATCAAATACAAGAAATCTCTTGTGTCCCCAACACACGCAATGCAATGGCAAATTGTATAGGCGCACTAGTTCGGCGAAGAGATGGTGATACAAGTGCAATATGGATGATAGATATAGGTTTTTGTAATCTGAAAATATAAAAACAGCAAGTCAGCAAGTGGCAAACAACAAGAAAAATGTTGCATAAATGCTTGGAAATAAGGCCTAGGGTTCATACTTTCACTAGTGCAATCTCTCAACAATGCTAACATAGTTGAATCATATGATCATCCCACAACGTGCAACAAAGAATCACTCCAAAGTTCCTATCTAGCAGAGAACATAAGATGAAATTGGTGTAGGTAGTAGAACCACCTCAAAGTTATTCTTTCCTATCAATCTTTTGAGCTATTCCTGTAAGTGTCACAAATAGCCCTAGGGTTCGTACTAAAATAACACCAATGATACATATCAACCAACCCTAATGTCACCTAGATACTCCAATGTCACCTCAAGTATCCAAGGGTAAATTATGCGACATGCATCAAAGAATTACAGATCTATCATATTCAATCCAACACAAAGAACTTCAAGGAGCACCCAAGATTTCTATCGGAGAAAGTAGTATGAAAAATTGCAACCAACCCCTATGCATAGATCCCCAAGGTCACCAGAATCCGCAAGTTGATGCCATAACATATATCAAGTGAATCAATATAATACCCCATTGTCACCACGGGTATCTGCATGCAAGACATAAATCAAGTGTTCTCAAATCCGACATTACAAAATCTCAAAGGGAAAGACTCAATTCATCACAACATGATGGCAAGGAAAGAACACCATATGATCCAACTATATTAACAAAGCCCGTGATACATCAAGATTGTGCCATCTCAAGATCATGAGAGAGAGAGAGAGAGATTAAACACATAGCTACTGGTACATACCCTCAGCCCCGAGGGTGAACTACTCCCTCCTCGTCACGGCCTCCACCGGGATGATGAAGATGGCCACCGGATGATGATTTCCCTCTCAGACAGGGAACTGGAAAGGCTCCAGTTGGGTTTTTCGTCGATACAGAGAGTTGCGGCAACGGAGCGGAGAGTCTTTGTTTATTTCTGAGGGTTTCTATACATATAGGATTTTTTGGCATTGGAATCACGCTAAACGGTGCCACGTGGACCCCCACAAGCCATCAGGGCACGACCAGGGAGTGGCCGTGCCCTGTTGGCTTGTGGCCCGCAGGTGGCTCCCCTCCGGTGGTTCTTCGCTGCAGTATTTCTTATTTTCTCCAGAAAAAATCATAAAAAAGTTTCGGGCGATTCCGAGAACTTTTATTTTCTGCACAAAAACAACAATACGGTAATTCTGCTGAAAACAGCGTCGGTCCGGGTTAGTTCTAAATAAATCATATAAAGTGCTTCAAAACCATATAAAATTATCGATACGTTGGAGATGTATCAGCATCCCCAAGCTTAATTCCTACTCGTCCTCGAGTAGGTAAATGATAAAATAAATAATTTATGAAGTGTGAATGCTAGCATAGTGAATTTTTTTGATCATTGATAATTTTTGTCACTTATCTAGCATCATAACTAACAACTTTTTCTCATAAAAATCATCATGATAGAGTAGCAATCAATTCACATGTCATGGTTCAAACAATGCATTCTCTTGAAACTTAACAACACATGTTCTTAGTCATCAAACAATTTCAATGCATCATCAAGTCTAAGTAAGAGCTCGACATACTCAATTATCATATAGTCTTCTATGATTGCTAATACTCAAAGCATATTTTTAGAACAAAGAGCATCCATCAAACACATATAAAGATAGGGGCTTAATGTTTCGCCTCCCAACACACTTATCATGAAGATAATTGTCAACAATAATGAATCATGATCAAATATATTTGACTGGATCTATGTGTTTGTATCTTTCCCCACCACATGATGCTTGCCAACTAATAGATTGCGGTTGGAATAAGAAGTTGACTCAACATGAAAAGTAAATAACATGAAAGTAAATAGATTGTCCCTTCGCAGAGGGAAGCATGGATTTGCAGAGGTGCCAGAGCTCATTGTTTTAAAACGGAGATGAATATTTAATTTTGAGTGGTATACTTTTCCTGTCAATGCCACAACCGATTTTTCAATATCTTCCATGCTAAACACATTATTGGTGGTTCCTAAACTGAATTGAAATTTTAGTCCCCCTCCACCATTCAAACACATTCCATGGTTGGCCGAATCCACGGTTGCCCTCCAACCAATCAACTTTCTAGGGGGAGTTTTTGTTTATTTATTTTTGTATTATGCAAGACTGGGAATCCTTTTTACCAGCCTCTCTCGTGAAATGACAAGTGAATAAACACTCATCTTGTGAATAACCCGCTTAGTATGGAAGATAATGGCCGCCCCGTCGCTTCATGAGCGGTACGAGCACACAAAACGGATGTTTATTTGAATGTTTAGAGGTGGCACATGCAAATTTACTTCGAATGGAAGTGAAATACCATATATAGGTAGGTATGGTGGACTCTCATGGGAGAAACTTGGCTCAAGGATTTGGATGCACAAGTACTATCTCGACTTAGTACGAAGTTTTGGCTAGCAAAAGGTTCTAAACAAGCACCACATGTTGGAGGATCCATAGCAATATAACTTCTATGCAAATATACCCAAACATAACCATTATGTTGTCTTCCTTATCCAACTTCAACTATTAGATCACAGTTGAAAAGAATTAATGGGTATTCAGAATCATAAAAGGTGTCCAAGATAATATATTTGTATGTGAAAGTTCTCTTTCTTATACTAATAATTCATGAATTGCCTGTATGACCAATATTGCGATTGTCAAACTTCAATAGATTTCACTTTCTAAACCCAATGTGAACCTACTACTAAGAATATAGCACAAATATAATTTCAGGTTTTTGATTTTCAATTCATTCACAATTTACTCTTAGGATAAAAGTGAAGCACAAGAGTGAACATCAAACTACTCTGAAAAAGATATAAGTGAAGATCAACGAGTAGTCAAATATTAGGTAGATATGTGAGGAATCTCTCTCAATAAATATTTTAAGATCTGATATTTTATTTAAACAGCAAACAAAACAAAAATATACTGCAAGAATAGCACGCATCATGTGAACAAAAAAACTTAGGCTCAACATAGGCTAACCGATAATTATTGATGAAGTGAGGTGGGATGCGTAGCATCCCCAAGCTTAGATGCTTGAGACTTCTTGTAATATTGACTTGGGGTGCCTTGGGCATCCCCAAGCTTGATCTCATGTGTATCTTTAATTCCTCTCATATCACGGTATCACCTAGGTCTCAAAAACTTCATCCACACAAAACTTGAAAATAACTCGTGAGATAGGTTAGTGCACATAAGAATAAATCAACTCTTTATATACTGCGAAGACAAGTTGCATAATAATTTTCAAATGTTATCTTCTGTATAATATCATTTCCACAATTTATATCTACCAATATAAGCCATGAAAACTCTAGGGTAAGTAGATAACAAAACAATGGCAGCAATCTGTCCAAACAGAATAGTCTGTAGCAATTAATTTAAAAATGGCACTTCTGTAACTCTAATTTTTTTGACAATTTAGGACATGATAAACAAATTATATGACAATACTGTGTAGAAATTTCAGAAACTTTCCACGTTCCAGTAAAATATGAAAATTCAAACACTACAGCAAAAGTATCTATTTTTACACAGCACACATCAAACATGAAATTCAAGCATCCTAAAAGTATATTCTTGGAAATTTTTATTGTAAAACAAGATTATAAATAACAGAAATCAAAGTTTAACAAAATAAAATGACGCTCCAAGCAAAAACTCATATTATGTGACGAATAAAAATATAGCTCCAAGTAAGATATACCGATAGTGTTGAGGACGAAAGAGGCCCAAGCTTAGACGCTTGAGTCTTCCTTATATATTACCTTGCGGGTGCCCTGGGCATCCCCAAGCTCAGGGTCTTGCTGCTCCTTATCCTTTTCATATCAGTAACTCATCCAAAGCTTGAAAACTTCAATCACACAAAACTTAACGAAACTTCGTGAGATGGGTTAGTGTAATAAAGATAGATCATTCACTTAGGTACTATCAAGACAAGATTCATAATTGTTCCCACATAATAAATATTTTGTTATATCATTCCCATAATTTATATCACTAAATATAAGCTATGGAAACACTAAAACAAGCAAAATATGCATGCGAAACAGAATCTATGAAAAACAGAACAGTCTGTGAATATCTGAATGAAATACATATTTCCCTATCTCTAGAAATTCTGAAATATTAGGATAACGCAGAAAATTTGCATAGAAAAACTGTGTAAAAATTCCAGAATTTTTTGACTCTCCAGTAAAATCATAGAAATTTTGCACTGGATGTAAAAGGTTCTGTTTTTGCACAGAATCAAACTAACAAGTATCCACACTATCCCAAAGGCTTTACTTGGCACTTTATTGAAATAAAGGACAAAAAACATGATTAATACAGTATCTTAATCATGTTAAAATGCAAAAACAGAAAGTTTGAGTGTTGGGTTTTCTCCCAACAAGCGCTTTTCTTTAAAGCCTTTTTAGCTAGGCATTATGATTTCTATGTGCTCACATAAAAGTAAAGAATTGAAACACAATGGGAGCATCATGAAGCATATGACAAGCACATTTAAGTCTAAAACTCTTCGTATGCATAGGTATTTTGATAGCAAACAATTTATGGGAGCAATAATCAACTAGCATTGGAAGGCAAAACAAGCATATCTTCAAGATTTTCAACACATAGGGAGGAAACTTGATATTATTGCAATTCCTACAAGCATATGTTCCTCCCTCATAATAATTTTCAGTAGCATCATGAAGGAATTCCACAATATAACTATCACAAAGAGCATTCTTTTCATTATCCATAAGCATAGAAAATTTATTACTCTCCACATAAGTAATTTTCTTCTCTTTCATTGTAGTGGGAGCAAACTCAGCAAAATAACTATCATGAGACACTTGATTGACATAACCACATTGAATATTAAAATCATGACGAAAAGTTTCATGGTTATCATTACTATTTATAGCATACATATCATCACAATAATCATCATAGATAGGAGGCATTCCATCATCATAATAAATTTGCTCATCAAAACTTGGGGGACTAAAAATATCATCTTCATCAAACATAGCATCCCCAAGCTTGTGGCTTTGCATATCATTAGCATCATGGATATTTAGATAATCCATACTAACAATATTACTAGCATGCTCATCATTCAAGGATTTAAGGACAAACATTTTATTGAACTCTTATTCTAACACTTTGGCACAATTTTCCGATCCATCATTTTCAAGAAAAACATCATAAAGGTAAAGGACTTGATGCAACATCAATTCCATTTTGTTTGTAGTTTTCTTTTATAAACCAAACTAGTGAAAAACAAGAAACTAAAAGATTTAATTGTAAGATGTAAAGAAATACCTTCAAGCACTCACCTCCCCGGCAACGGCGCCAGAAAATAGCTTGATGTCTACTACACAACTTTATTCTTGTAGACTCATGTTGGGCCTCCAAGCGCAGAGTTTTGTAGGACAGTAGCAATTTTCCCTCAAGTGGATGACCTAATGTTTATCAATCCATGGGAGGTGTAGGTTGAAGATGGTCTCTCTCAAACAACCCTGCAATCAAATGCAAGAAATCTCGTGTGTCCCCAACACACCCAATACAATGGAAAATTGTATAGGTGCACTAGTTTGGCGAAGAGATGGTGATACAAGTGCAATATGGATGATAGATATAGGTTCTTGTAATCTGAAAATATAAAAACAGCAAGGTGGCAAGCGGCAAACATCGAGAAAAATGTTGTATAAATGCATGGAAATAAGGCCTAGGGTTCATACTTTCACTAGTGCAATCTCCCAACAATGGTAACACAGTTGAATCATATGATCATCCCTCTACGTGCAACAAGGAATCACTCCAAAGTTCCTATCTAGCAGAGAACATAAGGTGAAATTGGTGTAGGTAGTAGAACCACCTCAAAGTTATTCTTTCCGATCAATCTTTTGAGCTATTCCCATAAGTGTCACAAACAACCCTAGAGTTCGTACTAAAATAACACCAATGATACATATCAATCAACCCTAATGTCACCTAGATACTCCAATGTCACCTAAAGTATCCGTGGGTAAGTTATGCGACATGCATAAAAGAATTTCAGATCTATCATATTCAATCCAACACAAAGAACTTCAAGGAGCACCCGAGATTTCTATCGGAGAAAGTAGTATGAAAACGTGCAATCAACCCCTATGCATAGATCCCCAAGGTCATTGGAATCCGCACGTTGATGCCATAACATATATCAAGTGAATCAATAGAATACCCCATTGTAACCACGGGTATCCGCATGCAAGACATACATCAAGTGTTCTCAAATCCGACATAAGAAAATCTCAAAGGGAAAGATTCAATTCATCACAACATGATGGAAAGGGAAGAACACCATATGATCCAATTATATTAACAAAGCCCGTGATACATCAAGATCGTGCCATCTCAAGATCACAAGAGAGAGAAAGAGATTAAACACATAGCTACTGGTACATACCCTCAGCCCCGAGGGTGAACTACTCCCTCCTCGTTGATACGTCCATTTTGCATCATGATTTCCTACTGTTATTTGTTATGTTTTGTTGAATAATAATGCTTTAGGGAGTGATTCTAATGCCTTTTCTCTCATAATATGCAAGGTTTATACAAAGAGGGAGAATACCGGCAGCTGGAATTCTGGACCTGAAAAAGCACATCAGAGATACCTATTTTGCATATCTCCAATGGAGCTGAAACTTTACGGAGATTATTTTTGTAATTAATAAAAAATACTGGAGCAAAGAACTACCGGAGGAGGCCACCCTGGTGGGCACAAGACACCAGGGCGCGCCAGGGCCCTGGTGGGTTGTGCCCTCCTCGGCCCACCTCCGGTGCCCATCTTCTGGTATATAAGGTCTTTTGACCTAGAAAAAATAAGGGGAGGACTTTCAGGACAGAACGCCGCCGTCTCGAGGCGGATCTTGGGCAGGAGCACTTTTGCCCTCCGGCGGAGCGATTCCGCCGGGGGAACTTCCCTCCCGGAGGGGGAAATCGAAGCCATCGTCATCACCAACACCCCTCTCATGTTTGGGAGGCCAATCTTCATCAACATCTTCAACAACACCGTCTCCTCTCAAACCCTAGTTCATCTCTTGTGTTCAATCTTCGTACCGGAACCTCAGATTGGTACCTGTGGGTGACTAGTAGTGTTGATTACATCTTGTAGTTGATTACTATATGGTTTATTTGGTGGAAGATTATATGTTCAGATCCATTATACTATTCAATACCCCTCTGATCTTGAGCATGAATATTATTGGTGAGTAGTTACCTTTGTTCTTGAGGTCACGGGAGAAGTCATGTTGCAAGTAATCATGTGAATTTGATATGTGTTCGATATTTTGATGATATGTTTGTTGTGATTCCCTTAGTGGTGTCATGTGAACGTCGACTACATGACACTTCACCATCCTTGGGCCTAAGGGAATGCATTGTGGAGTAGTTATTATATGATGGGTTGCTAGAGTGACAGAAGCTTAAACCCTAGTTTATGCGCTACTTCGTAAGGGGTTGATTTGGATCCAAACGTTTAATGCTATGGTTAGATTTTATCTTAATACTTTTCTCGTAGTTGCGGATGCTTGCGAGGGGGTTAATCATAAGTGGGAGGTTGTTCAAGTAAGAACAGAACCCAAGAACCGGTCCACCCACATATCAAATTATCAAAGTAGCGAACACAAATCAAACCAACATGATAAAAGTGACTAGATGAAATTCCCGTGTACCCTCAAGAACACTTTGCCTATTACTAGAAACTATTTTGGCATGTCCTTTGCCACAAAAGGATTGGTCTACCTTGCTACACCTTATTTATCATTACCGTTACTTGCTCATTACCAATTATCTTGCTATCAAACTATCTATTACCTACAATTTCAGTGCTTGCAGAAATTACCTTGCTGAGAACCGCTTGTCATTTCCTTCTGCTCCTCACTGGGTTCGACACTCTTACTTATCGAAAGGACTACGATTGATCCCCTATACTTGTGGGTCATCAAGACTCTTTTCTGGCGCCATTTCCGAGGAGTGAAGCGCTCTTGGTAAGTCGAAATCGGTAAGGAAAAACTTATACTACGTGCTGAAATTTATTGTTACTTGCTACTATGGAAAACAATCCTTTGAGGGGTTTGTTCGGGGTATCTTCACCTCGACCGGAACCACAATTAGTTGCCCCTCAACCTACTGCACCTACTGAAAATATTGGTTATGAAATTCCTTTAGGTATGGTAGAACAACCGCTTGCTAAACCTTATGCAGGAGATGGTTGAACATCCTGATATGCACCTCTTACATGTGAACGAAATTTGTGGATTATTAAAGCTTGCAGGTTTACCCAGAGATGAAGCTAAGAAGAAGGTTTTCCCTTTATCTTTAAGGGAAAAGCATTGACATGGTATAGGCTATGTGATGATCTTGGATCATGGAATTGGAATCGATTACAATTGGAATTCCATCAAAAGTTTATCCCATACATCTAGTTCATCGTGATCGGAATTATATATATAATTTTTGGCCTCGTGAAGGAGAAAGCATCGCTCTAGCTTGGGGGAGGCTTAAGTAAATGTTATATTCCTGCCCCAATCATGATATCCCGAGAGAAGTTATTATTCAAAATTTTTATGCTCGGCTTTCTCATAATGAGCAATCCATGCTCGATACTTCTTGTGCTAGTTCTTTTATGAAGAAGACTATTGAATTCAAGTGGGATCTCTTAGAAAGAATTAAACACAGTTCTGAAGATTGGGAACTCGACGAAGGTAATGAGTCAGGTATAAAGCTTAAGTTTGATTGTGTTAAATCTTTTATGAATACCGATGCTTTTCACAAGTTTAGCACTAAATATGGACTTGACTCTGAGATAGTAGCCTCTTTCTGTGAAGCATTTGCTACTCACATTGATCTCCCAAAGGAAAAGTGGTTTAAATACCATCCCGCTATTAAATAATAAATTAAAGAACCGGTCATAGCTAAAGATGAAACCATCATTTACAATGTTGATCCAGTTGTGCCGACCGCTTATATTGAAAAACCACCTTTCCCTGTTAGGATAAAGGAACATGCTAAGGTATCAACTGTGGTTCGTAAGAGTAATATTAGAGCACCTAAGCCCCCTGAGCAAATTAAAGTAGAACCTAGTGTTGGTATGGTTGAAGATCTCTTGGTAGAAAATATTAATGGGCATGTTATCTACTTTTGTGATGAAGCTGCTAGAATCGCCAAACCTGATGAAAAAGATAAACATAGACCCGTAGTGGGCATGCCTGTTGTCTCAGTCAAAATAGGAGATCATTGCTATCATGGTTTATGTGATTTGGGTGCTAGTGTGAGTGCTATCCCTTTTACCTTATACCAAGAAATTATGAATGAAATAGCCCCTGCTGAAATAGAAGACATTGATGTTACTATTAAACTTGCTAATAGAGACACCATCACACCACTTGGGATTGTTAGAGATGTTGAAGTCTTGTGTGGGAAGGTAAAATACCCTACTGATTTTCTAGTCCTTGGTTCCCCACAAGATGACTTTTGTCCCATTATCTTTGGTAGACCTTTCTTGAGCACCGTCAATGCTAGATAGATTGCGAAAAACAAACTGTAGGTGTCAGTTTTGGTGATGTGTCTCATGAGTTTAATTTTTCCAAGTTTAGTAGACAACCTCGTGATAGAGCATTATCTAGTAAGGATGAAATAATTGGTCTTGCTTCTATTGCCGTGCCTCCTACTGATCCATTAGAACAATATTTGCTTGACCATGAAAATGATATGCACTTGTGTGAAAGAAATGAAATATATAAAAATTTCTTTGAACAACAACCTCTCCTGAAACAAAATTTGCCTATTGAAACTCTCGGAGGCCCTCCTCCACCTAAAGGTGATCCTGTGTTTGAATTAAAGCAATTTCCTGACACTTTGAAGTATGCTTATCTTGATGAGAAAAAGATATATCCTGTTATTATTAGTGCTAACCTTTCAGAACATGAAGAGGAAAGATTATTAAAAGTTCTGAGGAAGCACCGGGCTGCTATTGGATATACTCTTGATGATCTTAAGGGCATTAGTCCCACTCTATGTCAGCACAAGATTAATATGGAACCTGATGCTAAACCTATTGTTGATCACCAACGGTGATTAAATAATAAGATGAAAGAAGTGGTAAGAACTGAAATATTAAAGCTTCTGGAAGCAAGTATAATCTATCCCATTGCTGATAGTAGATGGGTGAGTCCCGTTCATTGTGTCCCTAAGAAATGAGGTATTACCGTTGTTCCTAATGATAAAAATGAACTCATTCCGCAAAGAATTGTCACTGGCTATAGAATGGTAATTGATTTTAGAAAATTAAATAAAGCTACTAGAAAAGATCATTACCCTTTGACTTTCATTGATCAAATGCTAGAAAGATTATCTAAGCACACACACTTTTGTTTTCTGGATGCATATTCTGGTTTCTCTCAAATACCTGTATCACAATCTGATCAAGAGAAAACCACCTTTACTTGTCCTTTTGGAACCTATGCTTATAGACGTACGCCTTTTGGTTTATGCAATGCACCTGCTACCTTTCAAAGATGTATGACTTCTATATTCTCTGACTTTTGTGAAAAGATTGTGGAGGTTTTCATGGATGATTTCTCCATTTACTGAACTTCTTTTGATGATAGCTTAAGCAACCTTGATCGAGTTTTGTAGAGATGTGAACAAACTAATCTTGTCTTGAATCGGGAGAAGTGCCACTTTATGGTGAATGAAGGTATTGTCTTGGGGCATAAAATATCCGAACGAGGTATTGAGGTGGATAAAGCTAAAGTTGATGCAATTGAGAACATGCCATGCCCTAAAGATATTAAAGGTATTCGAAGTATCCTTGGTCATGCTGGTTTCTATAGGAGGTTCATTAAAGACTTCTCTAAAATTTCTAGGCCTCTTACTAATCTTTTGCAAAAGGATATCCCTTTTGTTTTTGATGATGATTGTGTAGAAGCCTTTGAAACACTCAAGAAAGCCTTAAGCTCTGCACCTATCGTTCAACCACCTGATTGGAACTTGCCTTTTGAAATTATGTGTGATGCTAGTGACTATGTTGTTGGCGTTGTTCTAGGACAAAGAGTTGATAAGAAATTGAATGTTATCCATTATTCTAGTAAAACTCTAGACAGTGCCCAACGAAATTATTCTACTACTGAAAAAGAATTTTTAGCAGTTGTGTTTGCTTGTGATAAATTTAGATCCTATATTGTTGATTCCAAGGTTATCGTTCACACTGATCATGCTGCTATAAAATATCTTATGGAAAAGAAAGATGATATACCTAGACTTATTAGGTGGGTTTTCTTGCTTCAAGAATTTGACTTACATATCGTTGACAGGAAGGGAGCTGAGAACCCCGTAGCTGATAACTTGTCTAGGTTAGAAAATATTCTTGATGACCCACTACCTATTGATGATAGTTTTCCTGACGAACAGTTAGCTGCAATAAATGTTTCTCAAAACACTCCTTGGTATGCTGATTATGCTAATTACATTGTCGCTAAATATATACCACCTAGCTTTACATACCAACAAAAGAAAAAATTCTTCTATGATTTACGACATCACTTTTGGGATGACCCACATCTTTATAAAGAAGGAGTAGACGGTATTATTAGACGTTGTGTACCTGAGCATGAACAGGAACAAATCCTATGGAAATGTCATTCCGAAGCTTATGGAGGACATCATGCGGGAGATAGAACTGCTCATAAGGTATTGCAATCTGGTTTCTATTGGCCTGCTCTCTTCAAGGATGCCCGTAAGTTTGTCTTTTCTTGTGATGAATGTCAAAGAATTGGTAATATCGGTAAGCGTCGGGAAATGCCTATGAACTATTCACTTGTTGTCGAACCATTTGATGTTTGGGGTTTTGATTATATGGGACCTTTTCCTTCCTCTAACGGGTACACTCATATCTTGGTTGCTGTTGATTATGTCACTAAGTGGGTAGAAGCTATTCCAACTAGTAGTGCTGATCACAACACCTCTATTAAAATGCTTAAAGAAGTTATCTTCCCGAGGTTTGGAGTCCCTAGATATTTATTAACTGATGGTGATTCACACTTTATTCATGGTGCTTTCTGTAAGATGCTTGCCAAATATGATGTTAACCATAGAATTGCATCCCCCTATCATCCTCAATCTAGTGGTCAAGTTGAACTTAGCAATAGAGAAATAAAATTGATATTACAAAAAATTGTCAAAAGGTCTCAAAAGAATTGGTCTAAGAAACTAGATTATGCACTTTGGGCCTATAGAACAGCTTATAAAAATCCTATGGGTATGTCTCCATACAAAATGGTATATGGAAAAGCTTGTCATTTGCATCTAGAGTTAGAACATAAAGCATTTTGGGAAATTAAAGAACTCAATTATGATTTCAAACTTACCGGTGAGAAGTGGCTATTTGATATTAGCTCACTAGATGAATGGAGAACCCAAGCCTACGAAAATGCCAAACTATTCAAAGAAAAAGTAAAAAGATGGCATGACAAAAGAATCCAAAAGCGGGATTTCAAAATAGGAGACCATGTTCTTTTGTTCAACTCTCGTTTAAGATTTTTTGCAGGTAAGCTTCTCTATAAATGGGAAGGACCATATAATATCGAAGAGGTTTATCGTTCTGGAGCCATCAAGATTAATAATGCCGAAGGTACTAACCAGAAGGTGGTCAATGGACAAAGAATTAAGCACTATATCTCAGGTACGCCTATTAACGTTGAAAGCAATGTTATCCAAACCATGACACCGGAGGAACACATAAAAGAAACCTTCCAGAACACTCCAGAATTCTGAAAAATAGGAGGTATGTGATACGGTAAGTAAACGGACTCCGAAAAATCCGCAAAAATATATTTTTTGTCAGTTTTGGAATATTTGAAATTTTTGGAAAATAACAAATAAACCTGAAGGCGATCGAGGTGAGCACGACCTTCCCGACTCCGTTTTCCTTCCATATGCTTGTTTCCCAAGAATAAAAAATCTCTATATATACCCACGACTGTTTTGACGACCGCATCGCAGAAAAATCCTCTATTCTTGTTTCTTGCTGTTTTCTCGTCAGATCTAGATCTCCATGGCGCTACCAAGCTCCTCCAAGGACAAGTTCTTTGAGAAGGTCATCAACCCGTACTTGCCGGAGGTGATGAAGCACCCTCAAGCCATTGAGATGCGTGAGGGGGTGCTCCACATCCGCGATGTGCAGGGACCCAAGAGGACCGGAAGCGTGGAGGCTAGGCTCAAGGCGGTGGAACAAGACATCTTCATGTGCCAAAGGATGGTGGAGCGTGGACTTAGTGCTAATCACTCCATGATCACGGAATTCACCCGTGATCAGGTTGTGGATGGCCGGTCTGTGAAGACACCATCTCCAACCTCAACGAGTAAATCAATTTTCTGCAAAGTCAAGTTTATGATCTTCAAAACCAAGTTTTTGAATATGAAGAAAGATTTAAAGGTATGAGTTTAGCTGCCAGTTGCAGGACTCAGGGGACTCTCGCGTTAACTTTTGATGGTGAACCCTTGCCCTGGAAGCTAGAGGACAAGCCTACCACTTCATCACCACCACCTACTTCATCACCGCCACCAAAGGAGACTTGAGCACACGGGTATGGGCACTCCCCTTGTCTTGAGCCAAGCTTGGGGGAGATGCCCTGGTATCATATCACCATCACTTTTATCCATCTTTTCCTATTTTAGTTTGATCTTTAGTTTCCCTTTGATTTAGTTGAATAAAAGTATAGTATGATCTACTTTCGTGTGTTAGTTTCGTGGTCTATCTATCTATGTAATTGAGTGAGAGTTATATAATAAAGTTTGGTTTGAGCTCTTGCCTCTTTACTTTCTTGTTGCAATCAAAATAAAAGGAAAGAGAAATAAATGAAAAGAATCATATGCTAATCTTATGGTAAGTAATGACATCACATAACGAAAAGTATAAGTGGTAAAATTTATTGGAGATTGACAAACACAGCATTGGTCAATAATGCAATTCATGAAAGAATTAATAGGGAAGAGAAGATTCACATGCAAATACACTATCTTGGACATCTTTTATGATTGTGAGCCCCCATTAAATATTATATGTCAAAATTGTTGACGTTGGACAAGGAAGATAACATAATGATTTATGTTTTTTCATATCCACATAGAAGTTAATTGCCATAGATCCTTCAACATGTGCTGCTTGCTCAATATCTTTGCTAGCCAAAAATTCCGCACTAAGTAGAGATATTACTTGTGCATCCAAAAAACCCAAAACCCAAATTCATGCTTTGAGGGTCCACCATACCTACCTACGGATCGAGTAAGATCCTTCAAGTAAATTGTCATCAGTGCAATAAGGCAATAAAAATTGCTTCTAAATGTGTTTTGATCAATTAGTGTAAGAGAAAATTGAGCGCTATACGAACTTATGATGGCAAAGCAATAAAAGCAACGGACTGCATAATAAAGGTTGCTATCATAGGGGGCAATATAGCGTGACGTTCTTTTACATTAAGGGATTGGGCATACAAACCAAAAAGCGCATGACAACCTCAGCTTCCCTCTGCGAAGGGACTATCTTTTACTTTCATGTATTTACTTTTATGCAAGAGTCAAGTATTCTTCCCTATTCCTTTTTACTTTTTCTTTTGAAAGAATCATGTGGTGAGGAAAGATCTAGGCACATATATCCAGTTGGATGTGAGTGGGCATGAGTTATTATTGTTGACATTACCCTTGAGGTGAATACGTTGGGAGGCGAAACTATAAGCCCCTATCTTTCTATGTGTCCGGTTGAAACCTTTTGCTCATGGGTATGCTGTGAGTGTTAGCAATCATAGAAGACTAAATGATGGTTGAGTATGTGGACTTGCCAAAAGGCTCCGATATGAGACCCTTCCTGAAAATATGATGAATTGTAGTTGCAAAGTTGACTGAGAACATAGTTTGTTGGTTTTCAATAAGGTTTATGCTTTATAATTCTATGTTGTGATGAATTGTTACTTGTTCATGAGAAGTTATATGATGAAAGTATATGAATAAGTTTTATGATAGAGTTTGTTGCTGTTATGATAATAAACATGATGCTACTATGTCCATATTTTGTTTTTATCGACACCTCTCTCTCAAACCATGTGGACATGCTTTTCAATTTCGGCTTTTCGCTTGAGGACAAGCGAGGTCTAAGCTTGGGGGGGTTGATACGTCCATTTTGCATCATGATTTCCTACTGTTATTTGTTATGTTTTGTTGAATAATAATGCTTTAGGGAGTGACTCTAATGCCTTTTCTCTCATAATATGCAAGGTTTACACAAAGAGGGAGAATACCGGCAGCTGGAATTCTGGACCTGAAAAAGCACATCAGAGATACCTATTCCACACATCTCCAATGGAGCTGAAACTTTATGGAGAATATTTTTGGAATTAATAAAAAATACTGGAGCAAAGAACTACCGGAGTGGGCCACCCTGGTGGGCACAAGACACCATGGCGTGCCAGGCCCCCCAGGCGCGCCCTGGTGGGTTGTGCCCTCCTCGGCCCACCTCCGGTGCCCATCTTCTGGTATATAAGGTATTTTGACCTAGAAAAAATAAGGGGAGGACTTTCGGGACGGAACGCCACCGTCTCGAGGCAGAACTTGGGCAGGAGCACTTTTGCCCTCCGGCGGAGCGATCCGCCGGGGGAACTTCCCTCCCGGAGGGGGAAATCGAAGCCATCGTCATCACCAACACCCCTCTCATCTTTGGGAGGCCAATCTTCATCAACATCTTTAACAACACCGTCTCCTCTCAAACCCTAGTTCATCTCTTGTGTTCAATCTTTGTACCAGAACCTCAGATTGGTATCTGTGGGTGACTAGTAGTGTTGATTACATCTTGTAGTTGATTTCTATATGGTTTATTTGGTGGAAGATTATATGTTCAGATCCATTATGCTATTCAATACCCCTCTGATCTTGAGCTTGAATATTATTTTTGAGTAGTTACCTTTGTTCTTGAGGTCACGGGAGAAGTCATGTTGCAAGTAATCATGTGAATTTGATATGTGTTCGATATTTTGATGATATGTATGTTGTGATTCCCTTAGTGGTGTCAAGTGAACGTCGACTACATGACACTTCACTGCCTAAGGGAATGCATTGTGGAGTAGTTATTAGATGATGGGTTGCTAGAGTGACAGAAGCTTAAACCCTAGTTTATGCGCTACTTCGTAAGGGGCTGATTTGGATCCAAACGTTTAATGCTATGGTTAGATTTTATCTTAATACTTTTCTCATAGTTGCAGATGCTTGCGAGGGGGTTAATCATAAGTGGGAGGTTGTTCAAGTAAGAACAACACCCAAGAACCGGTCCACCCACATATCAAATTATCAAAGTAGCGAACACAAATCAGACCAACATGATAAAAGTGACTAGATGAAATTCCCGTGTACCCTCAGGAACACTTTGCTTATTACTACAGACTGTTCTGGCCTGTCCTTTGCTAAAAAAGGATTGGGCTACCTTGCTGCACCTTGTTTATCATTATCGTTACTTGTTTGTTACCAATTATCTTGCTATCAAACTATCTATTACCTAGAATTTCAGTGCTTGCAGAAATTACCTTGCTGAAAACCGCTTGTCATTTCCTTCTACTCCTCGCTGGTTACAACACTCTTACTTATCGAAAGTACTATGATTGATCCCCTATACTTGTGGGTCATCACTCGTCACGGCCTCCACTGGGATGATGAAGATGGCCACCGGATGATGATTTCCCTCTTCATCGATTCAGAGAGTTGCGGCTGCGGAGCGGAGAGTCTCTATTTATTTATGAGGGTTATTATATATATAGGATTTTTTGGCGTTAGAATCACGCTAAACGGAGCCACGTGGGCCCCACAAGTCATCAGGGCACGGCCAGGGGGGTGGTCGTGCCCTGTTCGCTTGTGGCCCACAGGTGGCTCCCCTCTGGTGGTTCTTCACTCCAGTATTTCTTATTTTCTCCAGAAAAAATCATAAAAAAGTTTTGGGCGATTCCGAGAACTTTTATTTTCTGCACAAAAACAACACCACGGTAATTCTGCTGAAAACAGTGTCAGTCCGGGTTAGTTCTAAATAAGCCATATAAAGTGCATCAAAACCATATAAAGGTATTGTAAACATAGGCAAATACGGCATGAATACTTCATAAATTATCGATATGTTGGAGACGTATCACATATTCACCTATGTTTACAATATTTTTATATGGTTTTGATGCACTTTATGTGATTTAATTGGAACTAACCCGGACTGACCCTGTTTTCAACAAAATTATCGTGGTGTTCTTTTTGTGCAGAAAATAAAGTTCTCGAAATCGCCCGAAACTTTTTGATGATTTTTTATGGAAGGTAAAGGCCCAGGAAGCTTCGAGGGAGTATCAGAGGACCAACGAGGGGGAGCCAAGGCACCAGGGCGTGCCCGGGGGGTCGCGCCCTGTTACCTTGCGATAACCCCGTGGCTTCGTTCTGCGTGATTCCAGCACTGAAAATCCTATAAATAGCGAAACCCCCAGAAATAAACCTAGAACTTCCGCTCTGCCGCCGCAAGCATCTATACCGAAGAAAACTCATCTCGAGCCCTTTTATGGTGTCGTGCCAAAGGGGGAAATCATCATCGGAGGCCATCTTCATCATCCCGACGGTCTCCATATCGAGGAGGGAGTAGTTACCCTCAGGGCTGAGGGTATGCACCGGTAGCTATGTTTTTAACCTCTCTCTCTCATGTTCCTGAGATGGCACAATCTTGATGTATCACGGGCTTTGTTAATATAGTTGGATCATATGGTGTTCTTTCCTCTCTATCTTGATATGACGAATTGAGTCTTTCCCTTTGATATCTCGTTATGTTGGATTGAATACTTTGGATTTGAGAACACCTGATATATGTCTTGCATGTGGATACCCTGGTGATAATGGGGTGTTCTATTGAGTCACTTGATATATGTTTTGGTTATCAACTTGTGGATCCCCGTGGTGATCTAGGCACATAGGTTGATGCACATTTTCATCCTACTTTCTTCGATAGAAATCTTGAAGCACGCTTTGAAGTTCTTTGTGTTGGATTGAATATGATGAATCTGAAATTGTTTGATGCATGTTGAATAATTAACCCACAGATACTTATGGTGACACTCGGGTTGATTGATCCATATCATAGGTGTTATTCTGGTACGAACTCTAGGGTTGTTTGTGACACTTATAGGGATGGCTCAATAGATCGATCGGAAAGGATAACTTTGAGGTAGTTTTGCTACCGACAACAATTTCATCTTATGTTCTCTGCTAGATATGAACTTTGGAGTAATTCTTTGTCGCATGTTGAGGGATGATTATATGATTCTATTATGTTAGCACTGTTGAGAGATTGCACTAGTGAAAGTCTGAACCCTAGGCCTTATTTCCAAGCATTAATATACCGTTTTGCTCGTTGTTTACTACTTGTTACCTTGTTGTTTTTTATTTATTCAGATTATAAAAATCTATTTCTACTATCTATACTTGTCACACCCTTTGTTGTATCACTTTGCTATGCTTGGATTTACAAAATTTGGAACCAATTAAAACTTTTTCAGTGCATGAGCTTGTTTAAATTGTTGCTTGTTTGCTTGTTTGTGTATGGCACTCTTAGGTTCTACTCCTCTCCATATTTATCTTCCTTGATCCAAACTTCTTGCCCAATGATCATACCATGTGTATAGTACCTAAAACTATTTTTATCAAAATTTATTTTGGCCAAAAAGGATTTATTCAAACTAGGTTTTCAAAAACCCATGAATTGAGGTTTGCACTACAAGTCCTCAAATTGGGTGGATCCTTTTTCCCCAAAGGCTTTATTTGTAACGCACTATATATATTACTTCCCAAAACCACCAAATATTAATTTTAAAGATTATTTTACTATTTTATTTAAAGGCTTTTTCTTAAGGCCAGAAATGGTTTTTCATAGGGAAAAATTATTTAAATGCTTTAAAAATATTTGGAAAAATTTAAAGAAACTCAGTGGACATATATTTTCCATATATATGAGTTTAAACACATGGTCATGTTCAAAATTATGGGCAAAACCCTCCAAAACCCTTTCTGCTTAAATCAAGCTTTTGAAATATTTCTATAAGAAACTAGGAGAGTGCTCGTGCGTTGCCACGGGCCAACAAATGAATGTAAATATTACTCGAGTTTTTTTTATCAAGAATGTGCATATTGTGTGTGATATTCCACAAGACAAAAAACACAAGCATCTTTCTCTCTTTTCAACAAACACCAGTCACCCCTCTAGCAAACCTTTCCATCCAAGTTGTTATCGGTCACCTTCTACATCCTTACATCATTCATCTTTCAATTCACTACCCTTTGACTATGTCTATGGCTTCTTTGTCGTTGTGTTGCTCCCTAATATATTTGGAACACCATCAGTGAATGGTGATTCATAAGGCGCCTCGCCTTAGTACAAGTCTCTCTCTCTCTCCCTCGGAACCTCCATCCCTCGACTTTATATTCCTATGGAGCATAAATAGACATACAATAACCGTAGAACAAAGCTGCGTCATTGTCATTCCAAAACATCCACAAGTGAAGCCTATAATTACACGCTAGAGCCCTCATCTTGGCACTACCTTCTCCCCGGCCATTTGGCTCCCGGTAGTGTGTAGGCTTTACTTTCCTCTTGGAATCTCCAGATTGGTTGAAACATAATTATGTAATGAAAATATGCACACTAGGCTCCAACCATTTCACTATTCTACCTATCAGCTTCTCAACCTACAGGTAGAAGATACCAATTATAAGTTGCAAGCATTGAAAAAAAATCTAAAAAGACCAAGTATATTGTTCTCCAATAATGAGCATCATTCACAAGTTGGATCAGGATTGGTAGTTGTACTGCGTTCATCAAAATCGAGACAAGATAGTAGCATTGGAGTGTATGTATGTACCTTCGATCTTCCTTGCCCTCTTGTGCAAAACATAATGACTATCTTTGTCATCGGTAGCAATCAGTAGTTAAGGCTTCAAGGCAATTGATGACCGAACCTTCACCCTCTCCACTGACCTACTTAGCATAAATGCACCATTTAGACAACTTAACAACACTTCACATGACGATTGAAAATCAAGATTGATCTGAATTAAAAATAGCGTTGGTGCATACCTTATCTTCACAAACATCTAACATGTGACCGCACCATGTCTTCTTCAGGTGAACTAAAATACATTGATAGTCTCAAATGAATCGGTGCTTCTCCTCACTCAATAAACAATGTAGCGATTCATGCTGTATTTCTCCATCCATCCAACCATCCCTCTCTCTCTCCCTCTCCCCCACTCTACAACATCACGAAGTCTCCCCCCTCCTTTCTTAGCTTTACGAGTAAAAGCGAATAGTAGCGGCAACAACACCATAGAGTGAAGAATCTCATATCATCTCTTTTTTTTCCCACACATCTCTCTCCCACAGGGATCTCTTTGTCATTCCCTACTCTATGTATTTAAAAACAAGAATATCTGCTATCTTCATCAGTAAATAAACAGTAAAAAAGTAGAGGACCAAACAAAACAAAACGAATCCGTCATAAGATTAAAAGTCACAAAGCATTTACACAGTCCTATGAAAACCACAACGGATGACTATATAGAATGGGCCACTGGAAAATACAATCAAATGCTAAGGGAAATACATATGCAACTATGCTTTCTTGTAACTTAAAAGAATTGATGTGAGCCTAGCAAATGAAATACAAAAGAACAATCTTAAAGATAATAAACATATATCAGGTACGTACCTCAATGTAACCACAAACAACATCAATCTACATGTTAAAATAACACCACATGAGATATATCTCAATATAAACCCAAGGATCATGCAACATTTGTAGAAAGGGAACTACAACTCAAATGTACAGACATAATAGAAGTTCCCATAACGCAATTTTTTTTTCTAAAAGTAGAGATATATCTGGTACTCTGTCGATATGTACTCTAAAATATTTAGGAAGCCTTCACCAACTATCTGTCTTGTGATAGCTTAGTACTAAAACAAGTGATTATAATCAAAGGAATAACTCATTGCAGGCGCATGAAACAAGATCTGCATACTGGCCAAATTATATTAAGAAATAAACTTCACCTTATGCTTGGAAAGAGCCTTTCCAATATCTTTTTTGGCCGTATGGCTCTAGTAAGGAAGAATCGAACTTTCTATCCAGACGTGTAGAAGTGATCCAAGCATACCTTTCAAGAAAGCACAGATAAATCTAAGAGAACAGGTGCTTGGTGCATACTCCTGTTCAAAGAGAAGCTTGTCTCTCACGTCCACCAACAGAGCCTGACAGAAAATCAATAACTAGCACTATGTTAAACACTGAGGTGTTGGCTGCATATGATTCCAAAAAAAAAACTACATCCATGCAATTGCTGAACTGAATGAGCAACCTGTCTGCACCCAGATCATTGACTTGACAATCTCGTCCTTCTTGTCTGCACCCAGATCATGTAGCTTGTCTCTCACGTCCACCAACAGAGCCTGACAGAAAATCAATAACCAGCACTATGTTAAACACTGAGGTGTTGGCTGCATATGATTCCAAAAAAAACTACATCCATGCAATTGCTGAACTGAATGAGCAACCTGTCTGCACCCAGATCACTGACTTGACAATCTCGTCCTTCTTGTCCTTCTCTGTGACGCCCAGGAACTGCATGGTCAGAGATGCATCATAAAAAGAGTACATATGATCCACTCGCTTATAAAGCCTCCGCGACTGTATACTCCAAACCGAAAAAAGGGAGTCATGTGAAACTACAGTGCGTCGAATTACGACGATAAAATCCACGCAGTGGCGGATCCACCATTGGGGCGAGCTGGGGCGGCCGCCCCGGCTCTCCGGCGATGGAATAGGGTATCTTCCGTGCCTAGTGACCTTCGGCGCTGCGCAATGAAGCTTCATCGTCGTCCACCGCCCCGACAAACCTCAGTTTCTTGGTTCGTCACTAAATCCACGACTATTTAATCCGTTACCACATCAATGGATCGAGCAACAACCTTGTGTGGCAGCAACCACGGGGGCACATTTCTGGGAAATTCAACTCGGGAGCAGAAAACAAACTCGGGAAATTCAACTGCTTGTACAGTATCTCAAAGATTAAAGCAACGGTAACATGTGACACAAATAACTTCATGGAAATAAAGGATCAGGCACCTCCATGCTTAACTTGAACCTGAACTCCAGAAACAGCCAGAAGCACCCAGATCCAAACTGAAATAAAAAAGATGAACATAATTTTGACAGTTTGCAGAACTGCAGAACACACAGTCCTTTTATTTATTGTTATTAAATATAGGCATAGATGCCCCATAACTGAGTGCAAAAATGGTAAAACCGTGCTCAGATTTATTTATTAGTTAGTTGCTTATAAACAGAAAAAGGAAGCCTATCTTCATGGCCTGCATTATGAGCTAAACCATATCCAATAGAGGATTAACATGCATGAACATCTGGATGCAAGTGAATCAAGCTGAGCTCCTGCCCACAAAGGGAAAAAATGCATATGCAAGTGAATCAAGCCGAGCTCCTGCCCACGCTGTCGAAGCCGATGCATGTGTTAATGGAGCAGAAGCTGTGCGCTCACCAAGGCTGCTGGACGGGCTCTCGATGGGAATGGCAGCTTCCAGAACCAGTGAGCGTCAGGTCCAAAACTCAAGGGGCCAACACCAGCGCCTCGCCCCCGAGTTGTGATCACAGTCTCCGGTGCCGGCACGGACATCGGCATCTCGCCCTCATTGCAGTCAGCCAGTCACTACCGTCGGTGCGATGCCCCGTCCTCGGCTGCTGTAGAATTGAATAAATTACATGTAATTTTTTTGAGAGAATAAATTACATGTAATTTGAATTAGTAGAGAGAGAAACAAGATGATTCCTACCCCAACTTGTTTGGGACTACTTGATTGACAGGTTAAAGGCTTTGTTGTTGTTGTTGTAGAGACAAGATGATGTTCGTCCCAGCCTGTACTGCACCGGTGTTCGAAAGCCCTACCCTAGATTTGACGCAGACCTCCAGGCCCAGAAAAACATAGGGATCAGAAGGATTGGTAGATTCCAACACAGTAACCAGCATCTGAATAGCCCTTGATGTACAACCAGAGAGAAACAGAGCAACAACAAACTATTTCTGCAGACACAATCCAAGAGTTTCTCCACTTTTACTTGAAAGAACCTTCACACAGATCACTTCAAAAGAAAACTTCCATGTTCATTTAAAGTACTTCCCAAGAAAATTACATCTAGAATGCAAACAAGACAAGCATTCCACACAGTTCAAGAAAGAGATATCCCATCCGATTTTCCAAGGAATCTTGAAATGGAATGAACTAAAAGCTGGCACTCAAATATAGCCACTGAAGAATCACATCCGCCATGAGCATGTCCACACAGTTCAAGAAAGAGATATCCCAGCTCTACCTTTATAACATGGTAATATAGCACAATCCCCTTCATATAATTTGACATTTATATGGCTGCTAGGACAAAGCAAATATATCCGGATAGACCTAGCAAACTTCTTTCCAACTTCCTCTAATTCTTGTTGAGTCTGACTAACTATGAAGGAACGGGATCAAGAGCAAAAAATTACTGCAGAATTTTGACTTTCTGAACTGTCTCGAACATGCTGTTTATCGCCGCAAAAATATGAAGTACTTTGTATGCATAACATTATTGAATCACCTTGAATTGAACAGAACAATCAAAACTGAAACCACAACCTTCAATCTCTCATTCGGATAACCAATCCGCCATAACGAACAAAGATGAAACTAAACAGACTGATCCGCACATATATACCAACAGAACTCGTTATTCCAGCGTGCCGACATAATCGCCATTACTCATCACAACCTGAAATCAAATCAGCAATCATGATCATGATAATAATAAAGGATAATACACCACCCTAAATCACATCGCAACCAGAGCATGATGGATCCCTAAATCAGATCAGAAGTCATAGCAAAATAGATTAGCCGCGACCCTAAACCAAAGCAGCAAGGTTTAGATTACAGAGAAAAGCAAGATTGGTTTGCTCGATCTACACACTGAATCGGCACTTGACAGGAGCATTGTTCGTTCCACGCACTGAATTGGAAGCTACTGTGAAGCAACCACTGCTGGAATAAATCTCATCCACAAGCAAACAAGCAAGCAAAGCTATGTGCTTTGACAGGTAGGGGAAGGAAGGAGTGGAGGGCATACCTGCAAGCCGACGGGAGGGTGCTAGCTCGGAGATGCACGGGGACCAGCAGTCCATCGGCATGAGGGCCCTCCCCATCTCACATCTCGCCATCACAGCAGCGAGCTCCCCCTATGCGTCGAGTCGCGTCACGCCGCAACACGCAACAACAGACACGCGGTTCCGTCGGCATGAGGGGAGTCGAGAAGAAGCACACCCCTACGGCCTAGAAACATACATGTACAGCCATGTAAAGCAATACTGCCATGCTCAAAAAGAAAATTTGTTGAAGCTCGCAGACACAGAGCATCAGATCTGAAAATGGTGTAAAATGGGAACAACGGAAGGAAGTATACCTTGCTCTGGCTTGGTGACGTTGATTGCGGGGAAGAGGAGACTGCTGCATCGTCTGGTAGAGCCTCTCCTTCATCTTTCGGTGCTTGTGGGCGTGGGTCTTGAGGCCGTCGCGGATGATGGTGAGCACGACCTTGAAGTCGGGGTTCTTGGTGGACTTCGGGTCAGGGGACCTTGCCAGACTTGTCGAACTCCTCGTCGGCCTTGACACCCGCGTGGATGAGATGAGCAGCGTGGCGTCGTCGACGATGAGGTCGGGGCCGCCGCCGACACCCCACCACCAGTACTCCTCGATTCGCCATGGCTAGGGTTCCGGGCGAGCGCAAGGAGGGAGAGCAGGTTGGAGGGCGCGGTGGCGGTGGGAGGAGGCTCAAGCTCCTCCTCTGCCGGCGGATCTGGACACGGCCAGCCTAGGTCGAGTCGATGTGGAGGGGGGGAGCAGATGGTGGGGGGAGCCGGCGTCGGCGTAGAGGGCGGGGTCGCGGCGTGAGCGACGGAGCGGCGCGGGGGTGAGCGGGGGCGAGCGGCGCGGCGGCGGTGGCACCGAGCGGCTCGCGGTCGCAGCGATCTGGGATCCGCGATGGAGCGGATCTGGGGTTCCGCTCCAGCGGCGCGGGTGGAGGCGTGGAGCGTCTAGCGATGGGTTCGCTCCAGCGATGGTTTTTTTTTCTTGTCGCACGTGGGTGCCCCGGTCGGCCTTTTTTCGTCCGATTTTTCCTAACGATGCGTACTGGGAGCCTCGATCGGGATTGTTTCGTCCAGTTTTACTTCGTCACGTACGTGGGAGGTGGGAGGTGGGAGGAAAGACCGAAAAAACCAGACGAAGGTGGGAGGGATGACGAAAAAAAACCAAGATAAGAAGCTATCAAGTCCCTCTTTAAGAGTAGAGATATTCTCAATAAATTCCAGGAAAATTCCAGCAAGGCACATATGCTATATGTGATGATCTTGCAAAGTTTCATCTCAATCCCCCTTGATTTGCTTCACCAAAATATTCCAAAACCCCCTCTGTCCAGATTCAAATTTGAACAACTTTTTTTTCGAAACGGAGGCAAAAGATTTGCCTCATCGATTAATTAAGGAGAAGAGAGTTGCCCGGTTAATTAATGGAAAACCGGGCGAAAACCGAATTTGAACAACTTTACATTGTGAAGTTTCTTCCCTTGACCCCAAACTTTGTGGGCATGTGCTAAACCCCAAATGATGATACCACACAAGTGGTGGATTTGGGGGAAATGAAATGCATGCCTACATCTACAGAAATCTGATTCTGTTGATTTCTAGGGTTTTACCAAGTTACATTGTGAACTATCTTTAAATGGGCTCAAACTTGGTGATCCACTCTAATTTTACCTACATTATCACCCTGTTAAATCTCATGGCAAGAAAACTCCATTTGCTTGCCCAAACACTGATCAAACACCTTCAGGCAGAATCCAAGAATCAATTATTGAGCCCCTTCCCTTGTTCTCCTTGAGCACAAATTTTTACAACAGCTCAGTACACCCCCTCCACACCTCCAGAAAAATTCATGGCGGCAGAGAGCATGATTGCATGGGGTAAAACCCACTTTTCCCTCTCTGGACAGCACCTTTCCCACCTCTATCTCCTCTCTCTCTCTCTCTCACTCCTGGCTAACTCGAGAGCATCCAAGGCTCTTTTCCACTTGAATACTCCCTCTTGCCGTGCATGGACATAAGTGGACATGCCAGAGCGCGTCAAAAGCTCTGGCATGCCGGCCAAAGACGCGCTCTGGAGCACGCTACGGGACAACATGAGGTTGACCTCCCTCTCCTGCCCATACCCGAGCACCTCGAGCTTCCCCCTCGCGCCAGTCGAGGCCCCTTGTCGTCCGGGACACGCCACTACCCTGTCCCCCTTCTCTCTCTCCCTGCATCGGCTCCCCTGGCGCGCGCCCGACGCCGCCCCGTTCGGCCAATGCATGGGCTCGCACGCGCGCGCTTCCCTTCTCTCTCTCTTCTCCCTCACGCGCCTAGACCAACCCCAGAAACTCCCCGGACAAGCCCCCGTGAGCTCCCTCTCACTGTGGCCTCGGCCCAAAGCTCACCGGCGCACCCGAGCTCGGTGGACCTCGCCCCACCTATATAAAGGCACCCCGAGCCTCTATCTCTCCTCTGCTGACCCCCTCCTCCTTCCATTCGAACCCCTACGCCCCCAAGTAACCTCCCGGAGCACCAGTGCTCGGGATCGACCGAGGCGCAGCCACGTCGGGGCTCTGTCGATCTTGAGACACAGGCCTGCTCCGGATCTCTTCTCTCCTCCATTGTGACCGCAGCAGGCCCCCGGTCCTCTTCCCCCTCCTCTCCGCTCGGATTGCGGCGAGAGTCGTCAACTTCGACCACCTCCCGAAGCGCCTCCACCGCGGCCACCTCGCCGCCGGTGACTCCCTGCGCTTCGGCGACCACCCCGACCACCATCCGAACGGCGGGAGTGCAAGGAACCCGCTCCTGTCCTCTGCTCGCCTCGCCGTGCCCGGAACCGTCGACGGTGAGCTCCTCTGCCCTCTGGCGAGGGGTTGACGACGACCCCGACAAGTGGGGCCCGTTCGTCAGCCTCCCGCGCCACTCCCGCGTCTCTCTCTCTCGCTGGCCCGCGGGGCCCGCCCGTCAGGTTTAAACCTCGCGCGGCGCGGACGCCCGGTTCGCCTGGGCTGGCTGGCCTCTGGGCCGGCCCAGCTGCGGCCAGATCTGGCCCAGGGCACTGGAGCCCTTTGCTTTTTATTTTTCTGGCAGTATTTGCAAAAATGCCACACAAATGAATATTTGTCCAATTCCAAATATTTTTCCACCACAAATCTTGTAATATTCTGTAGAATTTTATAGTGCGACTTGTGTAAATTTTTGAAAACATTTTATGTACTGATTTTATTTAAAAGCTAGTTTTGATTATTTTTAGCCTCTGTTTAAATAGTTTTCAAAATCTTTTTCACAACAAAACCTTAGGCAAATATTTTTCGAATAGTTTTTAGTATTTATCAGAGTAGGGTAACATTTTTGAAGTGGCTTTTGGGCTCCGTTTTTGTTGTAATGCTTATTATTATCGTTATTTTTCGCGACGATAGATTGCGCTGTTGACGAGGGAGTTGGACCCGAAGGTTTCGAAGACCCCGAAGACTTTGTTGAGCCAGGAAAGCAGCCCTTTTGACCATGACTATGAACCCCTTTATTTGCATGTCATATAGCACTTGTTTCCATGATGATGATCATGTTGATGTGGTGACCACTTCGGTGGGATGCCTCCGATACTTTTCCGTTGATACTTGCATCGTGCATGACCCTACCATACTCATGAGGGTTGTGCGGGTGGGAGTAGATAGGATGCTTAGTAGATGCTACGCAAATGAGACAAGAATATGCATGGTGTTGGAAATAAGAGTGTTTTCAAAGACTTTTCGAAAACCCCGTCGGGTGCCACTAATGCCCGAGGGAGATGATGTTGAGTTAGGTAACCACTTGACAAAGAAGTGGTGTACCGGAGCAAGTGAGTGAGTGTGGTTTTCGAAAATGGATTGGTGTAAGTTGCGACCGTTATTCCAACCTTACATGTACAACCACGATATCCCTTATAGGACATGGCTTTGTTGAATACTTGAATGAGTACTAGCATAGAGCCCGCATTACTAGTGGCGAAAGTGAAGTGGTCACTTTCGATATGGGGTTGTGCCGGTAAGGACGATCATGCGCTATCTTCACAGGCACCGGGCACACCGTTGATCCCTGCATGGAGGTTACTTGTGAAGTACATCATGTGGGTTGTGTACCAATCGAGTGGACTCTTTGTTTGGTATCGTCAGGGGAAAGACAATGTTCGGGTACTTACCTCGGGTATGGACAATACCGCGAGTCGTGGCTTGACACGGAAGTTTCCCGAGTCTTGTGGGTAAAGTGTGCAACCTCTGCAGAGTGTCAAACATTTTGAATAGCCGTTTCCACGGTCAAGGACAGTTGGATGACCGCTCTTGTGCTACGTCCAATGTTTACTAAACTTGGTGTGTGTGTGATGGTGATAAAGATGGTACTTGAGTTAAGTCAGATGACTTGACATGATGATTGAACATGAGACGTTCGGACCTTGATTATATTGATATCGGTAACCTGTTTGTGCGGATACTTGTATCCCCATGATGCATGCTAGTTATCTTGATCATGTCATTGCACCCAAAATTAGCTTTCCGCAAAAACTTACCTACTTAGTGCTATATCATGCATTGTTATTGCCTTGTTCCAAAACTTGAGTTGCTTGCGAGTACATTCAAAGTACTCATTGGCTTGCCACTGGTTATTTAATTGGCCAGGCATGGAAGAGCAGGAATATGGTGAAGTGTTCGATGGTGACGAACATGCGATCTAGGACGCTTCCCAGTCAGAATGCATGTAGGTTAAGGCAGATGGCATGGGTCTACGCTTTCGATCAAGATTTCCACTGCTAGTTATGTTGTTATTTGGCCTCTCATGGCCCTACCTGTGTAAGACATGACCTTCATGGTCTTTATTTGTGTAAGACGCTAAATGTGGATGTAAGACTCTTGTTATTCAGCTTCTGTGTGTTCAGTGAGCATTGATCTCTGGGATCACTGTACACGTGCATTCGGTGATCACGACTTATGAGTCGGGGTCCCCACAGAGCTGGTATCAGAGCCATCCTGAATGTAGGAAGCCCTTAGTTAGCATGGACGTTAGTTAGGATAAAACCGTTTTCAAAACTACGACTAGCTTAGGAGTTTCTGCACTGATTACCTCTTCTATTCTTCACACAACACTATACTGACTCTCCTCCCTTCATACCTTGTAGATGGCCGTCGTACCTGAAGCCCTCCTAGCATCCGACTTCCCCCCTACTCCTTGATGATGGCCTGGAGAAGTGCTAGTTTCGCCAACCACCCATTTTCCTCTACCACGAGCACTGGGTCGATGCCATCACGAAGGAGTACCACGTTGATGTGGTCGTGAAGGCAAACGACTCCCCGACCAGTTGGTTCTTTGAAGGACCACAGATGGAGACCCTGGCACTCGCAGTCGAGACAGCTGCATGCAAGACACTCCTACACCTTCGAGACATCATTCCAGAGATGGCTGACGAGCCAGCTACTCGCTACCTGCCTTTCAGGAAGGATGATCTTGGCGAGAGTTGGACGTTGATTCCATCCAAGAAGGATGGCACACCACTCAGGTTCCAGACCTACTTCAGCCTCCCCGCCGATAGTCTGGTTCACAACCTGATTAAGGACTCCATGAAGCTCCGCGAGGAACTTCACCACACCCGAGAGCTACTTCGTCAAGCCAAGACGAAGCCAGATAGGATCAAGAAGGATGGAGCCCCTGAGGGACGACCAGCTATCGCTTACCGAGGAGGAGTACCCCCAGCTAGAGATGCACCCACACGTCGTTGTCGCATGAGTGCGAAGGAGTACCGTGAGCTCTTCACTGACCCACCGACGAAGCGTTGTCGGGATGGACCTCCTCGTTCTCCGACCCCTTCGACCGGAGACGATGCCCGTATGGATGATGATCAGGAGGAAGACCCAGAGGAGCATGACTACGAGGCCGAGCACTCCACCACCTGAGTCCGAGAACCCCTAGGGTAGGATCAGTCATGTACCCCTCATGCGAAGTCGAGTCCGTGTAATGGTTCATATAAAACCATGTGTGCTTGTTGTTTGCTTTTGTTGTTTGTGTTTCGATGCAAGTCGCGCTTTTGCCTTAGGCAACGTGTAAGCGACTCCATCGTCTATCTTATCTTAATATATGTATTGGTCTTTCGACCTTCGTTTTACCACACTTGCACTATACCAACCCCCTTAGGCGCGCTTCCTCCGTTATTGCTTTTCCTCTCGTCTATCCCAGTTATTTGACTTGGCTGCTCCAAACAGGATGGTGACTACAACCCGCAACAGCTGCTTCACCAACCCTGAAGCCGGCAACTCCAGCCTGCAACAGGAAACTAGTGGGACTGCTCAAGCTGGAGGACACCAGGAGCAGCCACAAGGCGATATTCCCCCGCCACTACCTCCACCGGGGAACATGACCATAGGTTAGTTTCTCCAAGTTCTCCGGGAAGAATGCCAAGCCAACACTGCTCCTATTCAGCAGATGACCCAAGTCCTTGTAAACTGTTGGAAATATGCCCTAGAGGCAATTAATAAAGTGTTTATTATTATCATATTTCCCCGTTCATGATAATGGTTTATTATTGATGCTAGAATTGTATTGACTGGAAACTAAATACATGTGTGGATAATAGACAAATACTATGTCCCTAGTATGCCTCTACTAAACTAGCTCGTTGATCAAAAGATGGTCAAGGTTTCCTGACCATGGACATGAGTTGTCATTTGATAACGGGATCACATCATTAGGAGAATGATGTGATGGACTTGACCCAACCGTTAGCATAGCATATGATCGTTTAGTTTATTGCTATTGCTTTCACTATGTCAAATACACGTTCCTCTGACCATGAGATCATGCAACTCTCAGATACCGTAGGAATACTGTGGGTGTATCAAACGTCACAACGTTACTGGGTGATTATAAAGGTGCACTACAGGTATCTCCGAAAGTGTTTGTTGAGTTGGCATGGATCGAGATTGGGATTTGTCACTCCGACTATCGGAGAGGTATCTCTGGGCCCTCTCGGTAATACAGCATCACAGAAGCCTTGCAAGCACCATGACTAAAGAGTTAGTTGCAAGATGATGTATTACGGAACGAGTAAAGAGACTTGCCGGTAACGAGATTGAACTAGGTATTGGATACCGACGATCGAATCTCGGGCAAGTAACATACCGCCGGACAAAGGGAACAACGTATGTTGACATATGAGGTTCACCGATAAAGATCTTCGTGGAATGTGTAGGAACCAATATGAGCATCCAGGTCCCGCTGTTGGTTATTGACCGGAGAGTTGTCTCGGTCATGTCTACATCATTCCCGAACCCGTAGGGTCCGCACACTTAAGGTTCGATGACGATATAGTATTATATGAGTTATGTGATTGGTGACCGAATGTTGTTCGGAGTCCCGGATGAGATCACGGACATGACGAGGAGTCTCGGAATGTCCGAGAGGTAAAGATTCATATATTGGAAGGCTATATTCGGACGTCGGAAAGGTTCCGAGTGATTCGGGTATTTTTCGGAGTACCGGGGAGTTACGGGAATTCACCGGGAGAAGTAATGGGCCTTTTTGGGCCATACGGGAAAAGGAGAGGCAGGCCACGTGAGGAGGCGCGCGCCCCCCCTTGCCCAAACCGAATTGGACTAGGGGAGGGGGCGCAGCCCCCTCTTTCCTTTCCCTCTCCCTTCCCCCTTTCCTACTCCGTATGGGAGGTGGAATCCTACTAGGACTAAGGAGTCCTAGTAGGACTCCCCACTCTTGGCGCAGCCCCTAGGGCCAGCCTCCTCCCCTCTCCCTCCTTTATATACGGAGGAGGGGCACCCCTTGGAGACACACAATTGTCCCATAGCCGCGTGCGGTGCCCCGATCTCTGTTTTCCACCTCGGTCATATTTTCGAAGAGCTTAGGCGAAGCCCTGCCGGAATCACTTCACCGTTACCGTCGCCATGCCGTCGTGCTGACGGAACTCATCTACTACCTCGACGTCTTGCTGGATCAAGAAGGCGAGGAACGTCACCGAGCTGCACGTGTGTAGAACTCGGAGGTGCCGTACGTTCGGTACTCGATCGGTGGAGCTCGAAGGATTGTTCGACTACATCAACCGCGTTGTGAGACGCTTCCGCTAACGGTCTATGAGGGTACGTAGACACACTCTCCCCTCTCGTAGCGATGCATCTCCATGGATAGATCTTGCGTGAGCGTAGGATTTTTTTGAAATTCATGCTCCGTTCCCCAACATAAACAACCAGCAGCAAGGCAGGAACGGCAATGGCCACTCCACTCTGTCGGAGTTCATGAAGAATTCGCCCCCAACCTTCACCGAGACTGCTGAACCACTAGATGCCGATGACTAGATCCGCACCATCAAGGACCTCCTTGCATTGGTCAATTGCAATGAGGATCGTGAGAAGGTGTTGTATGCCTCTCACTGCCTCGAAGGTACCGCCAGAGCTTGGTGGGATGGATTCAAGGTCATGCAAGGCGATCGTGTGATCACCTGGGATAACTTCAAGGAACGATTCCGCACCGCCCACATTCCTTCTGGGATCATGGCTATCAAGAAGAGAGAATTCCGAGCGCTGAAGCAAGGAAGTGGCTCTGTCAAGGAGTACATGTAGAAGTTCAACCTGCTATCAAGGTATGCACCTGAAGATGTCAACACGGAGGCTGCTAAGATGGAACGCTTCATGGAAGTACTTCAGCAGACCCTGCAGTATCAACTTATCGTCTGCGACTGTCGAACCTTCTTCGACCTGGTGAACAAGGCCCTCATGCTTGAAGACAAGCGTCATGCCATGGACGACACTCGCAAGCGCAAGATGATTAGCAAAGGTAGTTCCAGCAACCAGAATCCTCGCCCCTGGCAGCCAGCCCCAGCCAAGCCAACCTATCAGCCGCAGCAGGCTAGACCTCCTGCACCTTGTCCGAGCTACCAGCCTCAGCAGTATGCCAATCCCAGGCCAGCCTACAACAACCCCAATAACAACAACGGCGGCCGGACAACAACAACCCTGGTCAAGTCACTTGCTTTGGGTGTGGTCAGCCAGGACACATCTCTAGGCAGTGCCCCAACAAGAAGACAGATGCACCGCGCCCCAATGCGCCGAACCAAGGCCAAGGCCATGGAGCGCCACCAAGGAACCCATATCCCCGCAACCAGCCCAACAATGGCAAGGGTCATGTGAATCACGTCACTACTGAGGAAGCCCAGGAAGACCCAGACATCATACTAGGTACGTTCCTCGTCAACTCAACCCCAGCAACAGTACTGTTTCATTGTGGAGCTTCGCATTCTTTCATCACCCAAAAGTTTGCACTAGAGAGTGGCATGAAACCTACACCCCTGGGTAGTCGTATGTTGATACAAACCCCGGGATCGGTTATGAAGTCCGGGATAGGTTGTAAAGGAGTTGAGATTAACATCAACGGGGTAGACTTCCTAGCAGACCTTATCATCCTGAAGTCGGAAGGCTTGGATGTGATCCTAGGCATGGACTGGTTAACAAGGCATAGAGGCTTGTTAGAGTGTGCCAAGAGGATTGTTACCATGACCAATAGCCAAGGAGTGGAAGTCAAGTATGTTCCCAACCCTGCCTCCGCTCAAGCCCCTCGGGTTAACTGTCTGTCGGGAATTGAGTTGGATCATGTGCCAGTAGTATGTGAATACCCGGATGTATTTCCTGATGAGCTGTCCGGAATGCCTCCTGACCGCGACATTGAGTTCATCATTGAGCTAATGCCCGGAGCAGGACCCATCTATAAGAAGCCCTATAGAATGGGATCCGAAGAGTTGGCTGAATTAAAGAAGCAACTGGCAGAGCAACTCAGAAAAGGATTCATTCGCCCTAGTGCCTCTCCTTGGGGATCACCGGTTCTTTTTGTGTCAAAGAGGGACGGAACTATCCGACTCTGTGTCGATTACCGTTCTCTCAATGAAGTCAAAATAAAGAACAAGTACCCACTTCCCAAGATTGTAGACCTGTTCAATCAGCTGAATGGAGCGAAGGTGTTTCCCAAGATCGACCTCGGGTCAGGGTACTACCAGTTGAAGATCAGACCCCAAGATATCCTGAAGACGGCGTTTCTAACCCGGTATGGCCTGTATGAATATATGATCATGTCATTTGGGTTGACCAATGCCCCTGCCTACTTCATGTACCTAATGAACAAAGTCTTCATGGAGTACTTGGACAAGTTTGTTGTCATCTTCATTGATGACATACTCGTCTTCTCCAAGTCTGAAGAAGAGCATGAGCAACACTTGAGATTGGTCCTAGACAAGCTTCGAGAGCACCAGCTTTATGCCAAGTTCAGCAAGTGTGAATTCTGGCTGCATGAAGTTGGATTTTTGGGTCATGTGTTGACTGCAGAAGGATTGACAGTGGATCCTGCCAAGATTGAAGCCGTTACTCAATGGCAATCCCCAACCAATGTGAAGGAAGTCAGGAGCTTCCTCGGACTCGCGGGATATTACCGCAAGTTCGTCGAAGGGTTTTCGAGCATTGCCCGACCCATGACTCATCTTTTGAAGAAGGACAAGAAGTTCGAAGGGATGCCAAAGTGCGAAGAAAGCTTCCAAGAGCTCAAGAAGAGATTGACAACAGCCCCAGTTTTGGCCACCCCCGATATTCACAAGGAGTTTGTGATATACTGTGATGCATCGAGAACCGGGCTTGGAGGTGTTCTAATGCAAGAAGGCAGAGTCATAGCATATCTATCCAGACAGCTACGTCCTCACGAAGAGAACTATGCTACTCATGATCTTGAGTTGGCAGCCGTAGTTCATGCCTTGAAAACATGGCGACATTACCTTCTGGGGAAGCAATGTGAGATATACACAGACCACAAGAGTTTGAAGTATATTTTCACTCAAAAAGAATTGAACATGAGGCAGCGAAGATGGTTGGAGTTGATCAAGGACTATGACCTCAGTGTTCAATACCACCCCGGAAAGGCTACCGTGGTGGCAGACGCCTTAAGCAGAAAGGCTTGTTCCTTGAACGCTATGATTAAGGAAAGGCTACCCGCCTTGTATGAAGAGCTTGAGAGCTTCGACTTGGAACTAGTTGCACCTGGATTCCTCGCCAACCTCGAAGAAAATCCTTCCTTCATGGATGATGTTAAGGAAGCTCAGAAGGGGCACGAAAGCATTGAAGGCATCAAGAGGAAGATCAAGGCAGGCAAGGCTCCAGGATTCTCGGTGGATGAACAAGGAGTTGTATGGTTCGGGAATCGTATCTGCGTACCAAACAAAGAAGAGCTCAAGAACTTGATCTTGCAAGAAGCTCATGACACTCTGTATTCCATCCATCCTGGAGGAACCAAGATGTACCAAGACCTCAAAGCAAGATTCTGGTGGCATGGCATGAAACGGGAGATAGGCACCTTTGTAGCTAAGTGTGACATATGCCAGAGAGTCAAAGCTGAGCATCAGCGACCCGCTGGACTATTGCAACCTCTCAAAGTGCCTGAATGGAAATGGGACAAAGTCGGGATGGACTTCATCACCGGATTACCAAGGTCAAGCAAGGGACATGATTCCATTTGGGTCATTGTCGATCACCTGACCAAGGTAGCCCACTTCATTCCCGTCAAGATGACCTACAATGGGAACCAACTGGCCAACCTCTACAACCGGATCATGAGCCTTCTTGGAGTTCCTAAGGAGATTGTGTCAGACCGAGGTACCCAGTTTACCGCGAGGTTCTGGAATAGATTCCAAGAAGCCTTGGGAACCAAGTTGTCCTTCAGCACTGCTTTTCACCCCCAGACCGGTGGACAGACGGAACGAGTAAACCAGATATTCGAGGATATGCTCCGTGCTTGTGTTTTGGCGTATGGAGCCAAGTGGGAAGATTGCCTACCATTTGCTGAGTTCTCCTACCACAACAGCTACCAGTCGAGCCTTCAGATGGCACCATTTGAGGTGTTGTATGGACGCAAGTGTCGTACTCCCCTCAATTGGTCGGAAACCGGAGAAGGACTAGTCTTTGGCCCAGACATCCTCCGCGAAGCAGAGGAGCAAGTACAACTCGTCCGAGAGCGTCTCAAGACCGCCAAGACCAGACAGAAGAGCTACGCTGATTCCCGCCGTCGGGACATGAGTTTCCGTGTTGGAGACCATGTTTACCTCCGTGTCACGCCTCTCAAAGGAACCAAGCGTTTCCACGTCAAGGGAAAGCTTGCACCAAGATACATTGGCCCTTTCAAGATCACCGCCAAGCGAGGAGAAGTTGCCTACTAGCTAGAGCTACCTTCCGAGTTATCAGATGTGCACAACGTATTCCACGTGTCACAACTCCGGAAGTGTCTCCAAGTTCCCAACCTCCCCGACCTCTACAAGGACATCGATCATCAAGCCATCGACCTTCAGCCAGACCTCACTTATCGTGAGAGGCCAGTTCGCATTCTGGATGAAGCCGAGCGTTGCACCTGAAGCTGCACCATCAAGTAGTTCAAGGTCCAATGGAGCAACCACACAGAAGCAGAAACAACCTGGGAGCGTGAAGATTATCTTAGATCTGAGTTCCCTTATCTTTTTAGCGCTTAGCCTAGGAATCTCGGGGACGAGATTCTTGTAAGGAGGGTAGGTCTGTCACACCCTATGTTGTATCACTTTGCTATGCTTGGATTTACAAAATTTGGAACCAATTAAAACTTTTTCAGTGCATGAGCTTGTTTGAATTGTTGCTTGTTTGCTTGTTTGGTTGTTTGTGTATGGCACTCTTAGGTTCTACTCCTCTCCATATTTATCTTCCTTGATCCAAACTTCTTGCCCAATGATCATACCATGTGTATAGTACCTAAAACTATTTTTATCAAAATTTATTTTGGCCAAAAAGGATTTATTCAAACTAGGTTTTCAAAAACCCATGAATTGAGGTTTGCACTACAAGTCCTCAAATTGGGTGGATCCTTTTTCCCCAAAGGATTTATTTGTAACCCACTATATATATTACTTCTCAAAACCACCAAATATTAATTTTAAAGATTATTTTACTATTTTATTTAAAGGCTTTTTCTTAAGGCCAGAAATGGTTTTTCATAGGGAAAAATTATTTAAATGCTTTAAAAATATTTGGGAAAATTTAGAGAAACTCAGTGGACATATATTTTCCATATATATGAGTTTAAACACATGGTCATGTTCAAAATTATGGGCAAAACCCTCCAAAACCCTTTCTGCTTAAATGAAGGTTTTGAAATATTTCTGTAAGAAATATTCTCAATAAATTCCAGGAAAATTCCAGCAAGGCACACATGCTATATGTGATGATCTTGCAAAGTTTCATCTCAATCCCCCTTGGTTTGCTTCACCAAAATATTCCAAAACCCCCTCTGTCCAGATTCAAATTTGAACAACTTTGCATTGTGAAGTTTCTTCCCTTGACCCCAAACTTTGTGGGCATGTGCTAAACCCCAAATGATGATACCACACCAAGTGGTGGATTTGGGGGAAATGAAATGCATGCCTAGATCTACAGAAATCTGATTTTGTTGATTTCTAGGGTTTTAGCAAGTTACATTGTGAACTTTCTTCAAATGGGCTCAAACTTGGTGATCCACTCTAATTTTACCTACATTATCACCCTGTTAAATCTCATGGCAAGAAAACTCCATTTGCTTGCCCAAACACTGATCAATCACCTTCAGGCAGAATCCTAGAATCATCTATTGAGCCCCTTCCCTTGTTCTCCTTGAGCACAAATTTTTACCACAGCTCAGTACACCCCCTCCACACCTCCAGAAAAATTCTTGGCGCCAGAGAGGATGATTGCATGGGGTAAAACCCACTTTTCCCTCTCTGGACAGCACCTTTCCCACCTCTATCTCCTCTCTCTCTCTCTCACTCCTGGCTAACTCTAGAGCATCCAAGGCTCTTTTCCACTTGAATACTCCCTCTTGCCGTGCATGGACATAAGTGGACACGCCAGAGCACGTCAAAAGCTCTAGCATGCCGGCCAAAGACGCGCTCTGGAGCACGCTACAGGACAACAGGAGGTTGACCTCCCTCTCCTGCCCATACCCGAGCACCTCGAGCTCCCCCCTCGTGCCAGTCGAGGCCCCTCGTCGTCCGGGACACGTTACGCCCCTGTCCCCCTTCTCTCTATCCCTGCATCCGCTCGCCTGGCGCGCGCCCGACGCCGCCCTGTTCGGCCAATGCATGGGCTCGCACGCGTGCGCTTCCCTTCTCTCTCTCTTCTCCCTCACGCGCCTAGACCAACCCCAGGAACTCCCCGGACAAGCCCTCGTGAGCTCCCTCTCCCTGTGGCCTCGGCCCCGAGCTCATCGGCGCACCCGAGCTTGGTGGACCTCGCCCCGCCTTATATAAAGGCACCCCGAGCCTCTCTCTCCCCTCTGCTGACTCCCTCCTCCTTCCATTCGAACCCCTGCGCCCCCAAGTAACCTCCCGGAGCACAAGTGCTCGGGATCGACCGAGGCGCCGCCGCGTCGGGGCTCCGTCGATCTCGGGGCACAGGCCCGCTCCGGCTCTCTTCTCTCCTCCATCGTGACCGCAGCAGGCCCCCGGTCCTCTTCCCCCTCCTCTCCGCTCGGATTGCGGCGAGAGTCGTCAACTTCGACCACCTCTCGAAGTGCCTCCGCCGCGGCCACCTCGCCGCCGGCGATTCCCTGCGCTCCGGCGACCACCCCGACCACCATCCGAACGGCAGGAGTGCAAGGAACCCGCTCCTGTCCTCTGCTAGCCTCGCCGTGCCCGGAACCATCGATGGTGAGCTCCTCTGCCCTCTGCGAGGGGTTGACGACGACCCCGATAAGTGGGGCCCGTTCGTCAGCCTCCCGCGCCCCTCGCGCGTCTCTCTCTCTCGCTGGCCCACGGGGCCCGCCCGTCAGGATTAAACGTGGTGCGGCGCCGACGCCCGGTTCACCTGGGCTCGCTGGCCTCTGGGCCGGCCCAGCTGCGGCCAGATCTGGCCCAGGGCACTGCAGCCCTTTCCTTTTTTATTTTTCTGGCAGTATTTGCAAAAATGCCACACAAATGAATATTTTTCCACCACAAATCTTGTAATATTCTATAGAATTTTATAGTGCGACTTGTGTAAATTTTTGAAAACAGTTTATGTACTGATTTCATTTAAAAGCTAGTTTTGATTATTTTTAGCCTCTGTTTAAATAGTTTTCAAAATCTTTTTCACAACAATACCTTAGGCAAATATTTTTAGAATAGTTTTTAGTATTTATCAGCGTAGGGTAACATTTTTGAAGTGGCTTTTGGGCTCTGTTTTTATTGTAATGCTTATTATTATCGTTATTTTTCGCGACGATAGATTGCGCTGTTGACGAGGGAGTTGGACCAGAAGGTTTCGAAGACCCCGAAGACTTTGTTGAGCCAGGCAAGCATCCCGTTTGACCATGACTATGAACCCCTTTATTTGCATGTCATATAGCACTTGTTTCCGTGATGATGATCATGTTGATGTGGTGCCCACTTCGGTGGTATGCCTCCGATACTTTTCCGTTGATACTTGCATCGTGCATGACCCTACCATACTCATGAGGGTTGTGCGGGTGGGAGTAGATAGGATGCTTAGTAGATGCTACGCAAATGAGACAGGAATATGCATGGTGTTGGAAATAAGAGTGTTTTCAAAGACTTTTCGAAAACCCCGTCGGGTGCCACTAATGCCCGAGGGAGATGATGTTGAGTTGGGTAACCACTTGAGAAAGAAGTGGTGTACCGTAGCAAGTGAATGAGTGTGGTTTTCGAAAACGGATTGGTGTAAGTTGTGACCGTTATTCCAACCTTACATGTACAACCACGATATCCCTTATGGGATAGGGCTTTGTTGAATGCTTTGATGAGTACTTGCATAGAGGCCGCATTACTAGTGGCGAAACTGAAGTGGTCACTTTCGATACGGGGTTGTGTCGGTAAGGATGATCATGCGCTGTCTTCACAGGCACCGGGCACACCGTTGGTCCCTGCATGGAGTTTACTTGTGAAGTACATCATCTGGGCTGTGTACCAATCGAGTGGACTCTTTGTTTGGTATTGTCAGGGGAAAGACAATGTTCGTGTACTTACCTCGGGTATGGACAATACCGCGAGTCGTGGCTTGACACGGAAGTTTCACGAGTCTTGTGGGTAAAGTGTGCAACCTCTGCAGAGTGTCAAACTATTCAAATAGCCGTTTCCACGGTCAAGGACAGTTGGATGACCGCTCTTGTGCTACGTCCAATGTTTACTAAACTTGGTGTGTGTGTGATGGTGATAAAGATGGTACTTGAGTTAAGTCGGATGACTTGACATGATGATTGAACATGAGACGTTCAGACCTTGATTATATTGATATCGGTACCCTGTTTGTGCGGATACTTGTATCCCCATGATGCATGCTAGTTATCTTGATCATGTCATTGCACCCAAAATTAGGTTTCCGAAAAAACTTACCTACTTAGTACTATATCATGCATTGTTATTGCCTTGTTCCAAAATGTGAGTTGCTTGCGAGTACATTCAAAGTACTCATTGTCTTGCCACTGGTTATTTAATTGGCCAGGCATGGAAGAGCAGGAATATGGTGAAGAGTTCGATGGTGACAAACATGCGATCTAGGACGCTTGCCAGTCAGAATGCTTGTAGGTTATGGCAGATGGCATGGGTCTACGCTTTCGATCAAGATTTCCGCTGCTAGTTATGTTGTTATTTGGCCTCTCATGGCCCTACCTGTGTAAGACATGACCTTCATGGTCTTTATTTGTGTAAGACGCTAAATGTGGATGTAAGACTCTTGTTATTCCGCTTCTGTGTGTTCAGTGAGCATTGATCTCTGGGATCACTGTACACGTGCATTCGGTGATCACGACTTATGAGTCGGGGTCCCCACAGAGCTGGTATCAGAGCCATCCTGACTATAGGAAGCCCTTAGTTAGCATGGACGTCAGTTAGGATAAAACCGTTTTCAAAACTACGACTAGCACCTATGGTTAGGAGTTTCTGCACTGATTACCTCTTCTATTCTTCACACAACACTATACTGACTCTCCTCCCTTCAAACCTTGTAGATGGCCGTCGTACCTGAAGCCCTCCTAGCATCTGGCTTCCCCCTACTCCTTGAGGATGGCCTGGAGAAGTGCTAGTTTTGCCAACCACCCGTTTTCTTCTACCACGAGCATTGGGTTGATGCCGTCATGAAGGAGTACCACGTTGATGTGGTCGTGAAGGCAAACGACTCCCCGACCAGTTGGTTCTTTGAAGGACCACAGATGGAGACCGTGGCACTCGCAGTCGAGACAGCTGCATGCAAGACACTCCTACACCTTCGAGACATCATTCCAGAGATGGCTGACGAGCCAGCTACTCGCTACCTGCCTTTCAGGAAGGATGATCTTGGCGAGAGTTGGACGTTGATTCCATCCAAGAAGGATGGCACACCACTCAGGTTCCAGACCTACTTCAGCCTCCCCGCCGATAGTCTGGTTCACAACCTGATTAAGGACTCCATGAAGCTCCGCGAGGAACTTCACCACACCCGAGAGCTACTTCGTCAAGCCAAGACGAAGCCAGATAGGATCAAGAAGGATGGAGCCCCTGAGGGACGACCAGCTATCGCTTACCGAGGAGGAGTACCCCCAGCTAGAGATGCACCCACACGTCGTTGTCGCATGAGTGCGAAGGAGTACCGTGAGCTCTTCACTGACCCACCGACGAAGCGTTGTCGGGATGGACCTCCTCGTTCTCCGACCCCTTCGACCGGAGACGATGCCCGTATGGATGATGATCAGGAGGAAGACCCAGAGGAGCATGACTACGAGGCCGAGCACTCCACCACCTGAGTCCGAGAACCCCTAGGGTAGGATCAGTCATGTACCCCTCATGCGAAGTCGAGTCCGTGTAATGGTTCATATAAAACCATGTGTGCTTGTTGTTTGCTTTTGTTGTTTGTGTTTCGATGCAAGTCGCGCTTTTGCCTTAGGCAACGTGTAAGCGACTCCATCGTCTATCTTATCTTAATATATGTATTGGTCTTTCGACCTTCGTTTTACCACACTTGCACTATACCAACCCCCTTAGGCGCGCTTCCTCCGTTATTGCTTTTCCTCTCGTCTATCCCAGTTATTTGACTTGGCTGCTCCAAACAGGATGGTGACTACAACCCGCAACAGCTCCTTCACCAACCCTAAAGCCGGCAACTCCAGCCAGCAACAGGAAACTGGTGGGACTGCTCAGGCTGGAGGACACCAGGAGCAGCCACAAGGCGATATTCCCCCGCCACTACCTCCATCGGGGAACATGACCATATGTTAGTTTCTCCAAGTTCTCCGGGAAGAACACCAAGCCAACACTGCTGCTATTCAGCAGATGGCCCAAGTCCTTGTAAAGAACCAGCAGCAAGGTAGGAATTGCAATGGCCGCTCCACTCTGTCGGAGTTCACGAGGAATTCGCCCCCAACCTTCACCGAGACTGCTGAACCACTAGATGCCGATGACTGGATCCGCACCATCAAGGACCTCCTTGCATTGGTCAATTGCAATGAGGATTGTGAGAAGGTGTTGTATGCCTCTCACTGCCTCGGAGATACCGCCAGAGCTTGGTGGGATGGATTCAAGGTCATGCAAGGCGATCATGTGATCACCTGGGATAACTTCAAGGAAGGATTCCGCACCGCCCACATTCCTTCTGGGATCATGGCTATCAGGAAGAGAGAATTCCGGGCACTGAAGCAAGGAAGTGGCACTGTCAAGGAGTACATGCAGAAGTTCAACCTGTTATCTAGGTATGCACCTGAAGATGTCAACACAGAGGCTGCTAAGATGGAACGCTTCATGGAAGGACTTCTGCAGACCCTGTAGTATCAGCTTATCGTCTGCGACTGTCAGACCTTCTTCGACCTGGTGAACAAGGCCCTCATGCTTGAAGACAAGCGTCATGCCATGGACGACACTCACAAGCGCAAGATGATCAGCAAAGGTAGTTCTAGCAACCAGAATCCTCGCCCCTGGCAGCCGCAGCAGGCTAGACCTCCTGCACCTCGTCCGAGCTACCATCCTCAGCAGTATGCCAATCCCAGGCCAGCCTACAACAACCCCAATAACAACAACGGCGGCAGGAACTACGACAACAACAACCCTGGTCAAGTCACTTGCTTTGGGTGTGGTCAGCCAGGACACATCTCTAGGCAGTGCCCCAAAAAGAAGCCAGATGCACCGCGCCCCAATGCGCCGAACCAAGGCCAAGGCCTTGGAGCGCGACCAAGGAACCCATATCCCCGCAACCAGCCCAACAATGGCAAGGGTCGTGTGAATCACGTCACTGCTGAGGAAGCCCAGGAAGACCCGGACGTCATACTGGGTACGTTCCTCATCAACTCAACCCCAGCAACAGTATTGTTTGATTGTGGAGCTTCGCATTCTTTCATCACCCAAAAGTTTGCACTAGAGAGTGGCATGAAACCTACACCCCTGGGTAGTCGTATGTTGATACAAACCCCGGGAACGGTTATGAAGTCCGGGATAGGTTGTAAAGGAGTTGAGATGAACATCAACGGTGTAGACTTCCTAGCAGACCTTATCATCCTGAAGTCGGAAGGCTTGGATGTGATCCTAGGCATGGACTGGTTAACCTAGCATAGAGGTTTGTTAGACTGTGCCAAGAGGATTGTTACCATGACCAATAGCCAAGGAGTGGAAGTCAAGTATGTTCCCAACCTTGCCTCCGCTCAAGCCCCTCAGGTTAACTGTCTGTCGGGAATTGAGTTGGATCAAGTGCCAGTAGTATGTGAATACCCGGATGTATTTCCTGATGAGCTGCCCGGAATACCTCCTGACCACGACATTGAGTTCATCATTGAGCTGATGCCCGGAGAAGGACCTATCTATAAGAAGCCCTATAGAATGGGATCTGAAGAGTTGGCTGAATTAAAGAAGCAACTAGCAGAGCAACTCAGAAAAGGATTCATTCGCCCTAGTGCCTCTCCTTGGGGATCACCGGTTCTATTTGTGTCAAAGAGGGACGGAACTATCCGACTCTGTGTCGATTACCGTTCTCTCAATGAAGTCACAATAAAGAACAAGTACCCACTTCCCAAGATTGAAGACCTGTTCGATCAGCTGAATGGAGCGAAGGTGTTTTCCAAGATCGACCTCAGGTCAGGGTACTACCAGTTGAAGATCAGACCCCAAGATATCCCGAAGACGGCGTTTCTAACCCGGTATGGCCTGTATGAATATATGATCATGTCATTTGGGTTGACCAATGCCCCTGCCTACTTCATGTACCTAATGAACAAAGTCTTCATGGAGTACTTGGACATGTTTGTTGTCATCTTCATTGATGACATACTCGTCTTCTCCAAGTCTGAAGAAGAGCATGAGCAACTGTCGGGGGGATAACCCCGGGGTAGCCTGAAGCGACCCGCTACTCCAACTTTCTGAAGCGACTGGAGGACGAGCCGTCTCCCCCTACAGTCCGGCTACGCCCTGCCGGCTACGCCCTGCCGGCTATGCTATGCCGGCTGGCTAGGGGCAGAGGCTTCTGCCGCCCCGGCCTGCCGCCCATTGGATGCCACGGTCGGGTACGCGTGGCTACAGTGGCCCCCATCCCATCGGGGGTCAGCGCCCGTGCGACCACAGTGGAGGTGGTAGTGCCTCTGACTCTGGCCGACTGCAACAGGACTCCCAACAGTGCCGGCGCCTCCAACCACTCCATTACCTGCCCCGGCATGGCTACAGTGCGGCCGGCCGTACCGCTGACCTCGGCCGGCTGCCACAAGACGACGCCCCGAAGGACGAACCCATGCTGCGACATGACCGGCGCGGGGACCCACCATGCTGGCCCCGCCGGCTCCCGACGGGACCCTGCAGCCGGCGGGCCCTACCAACGACGGGACCCCTCAGCCGGGGGCCCCACGGCCGGCTAGTGAGGCTGCCGGCTGGGGCCCCCCTGAGATATCTTATTCATATTGTAATCCGGGGGGTTGGCCTATAAAACCCCCCGGACCTCCCCCATGCAAGAGGGACGACTCTCTCTCCACACACCACACTCACGTAGAGAGGCAGCAGAGGCAGTCTAGCCCCTCCTTCCTCCTCTAGTCACACAGCTCCAGGAGCATCATTGTAACCTCACCATTGTCTCAACTAGACCGAGCAGGACTAGGGGTGTTACCTCCCACGGAGGGCCCCGAACCCGGGTACATCGTGTGTCCGCCACCGCTTGTGCCTAACCCCGCTCCCGGAGCCCGTCGGCGTCCTCCGGCCCCAACCACTCTCGATAAGCCTACCCATGGCATCTGCCGTGACAAAACGAAATAGTTGGCACCCACCGTGGGGCCCTACGCGGCGCCGGCCGGAATCATGCTCCGGGCGGGACCCTTCACCGCCTCCCTCGGCCGCCCCGCGTCCGAGCGGAAATGCATGCTCGTGGGGCTTGCTCTGGCAGGCTCTGCGGGCGACGCGGCCGGCCTCTCCGACGAGTGCCTCGGCCGCGACCTCGCGCTCAACGTCGCCGCGCTCACCGGGTGTTTCGGCAAGCTAAGTCTCGCCGACGAGCCGGCGGCCGACGAGTACCCTAGCCAGGTGCTCGACTGCACTGATCCCCGCGCGTCCGTGGGTGCGCTTACCACGGACGAGGCCAAAGGCTCCCGCGCCTGCGTGGGAGTGATGGTCACCGCCTCCTCCACCACTTCGGGTCGTGTGCGGGCCGAGGCCAACGTAGCCGCCGCCCGCACCGGTCCCTCCGACCCGCTCGCCGCTGCCCTCCGGGGCCTAAGCACCCCCATCGCTCTGACGGCGAACCCGGCCACCGCCACAGCCGAGATGTAGGCGGCCCGCCGCCTACTATTCAAAGACGCCAGCGCCCTCGCGTCCGAGCGGCGCCGGATGGAAGCCGCACAGCGGGAGTACGCCTCCGCGTATGGTCTCACCCCGGCTGGCACCGAGCCCAGCCGGTGTGGGGCTGTGCGTGACCGCGGCCGCGTGGTCGCGGAAATCCTCGGCGGCCGCCTTCCCGTCTACGACACCCCCGCGGCTAACCTGCGGGCCGCCAAGGTAGCCTACGAGGATCTGGATACCTTGGTGGGTGAGGAGCGTGCCGCGCGCGAGCGGCACATCAAGGACCTCATCGACACCGCCAACGCGCAACAAGTCGGTTTCGCTCCCGATGGGGCCGTCTCCGAGGTTCCCCGTCCCGAGGGCGAGGGCGCTGGGGCTGCTAACCATCAGCCGGCTCAGCACTCCAGTTCCCCTCACCCCTCCGGCTGGCGGGCCGAGGGAAGCAACGTGCGGCGTTCCCAGCTGCACGGGAACGAGCAGCCGGCCGTGAATAGCCGGCGCAGCAACGTCCCGGCTGGCAGCAACCGCCGCGACGAGGCACCGGCTGGAGGTAGCTGGCGCAGCCGCGGACACACTCCGCCTCCACGACAAGACCCGGCGTGGCCCGTCCCGCCGGCCGTCCGCCCCGAACTCGCGACCCGGCTCGGGCCATGGGTCCCCCACAGCGAGAACGACGCGCGGCTGCGCCTCGACCGGCTGGCGCAGTCGGCTCTCCTCGAGGAGGAGGGCTCGATTGGCCCGGCGTGCTTCGGCCCCCGGATCAGCAACGAGCCGTTCCTGCCCGGCTTCACGCTTCCCCGCGATACCCCGAAGTACAACGGGGCGGCCAAGCCGGAGGACTGGCTGATCGACTACACCACCGCAGTCGGCATCGCTAGGGGGAACAAGCGCGTAGCCGTCCGCTACGCTCCCCTTATGCTGATCGGCTCGGCCTGCACCTGGCTGAACAGCCTGGCGGCCGGCAGCATCAACACCTGGACGGACTTCGAAGAAGCGTTCCTCTGCAACTTCACCGGCACCTACAAACGGCCCGGCCGGCCCCGCGAGCTGGCCATGTGCGTCCAGGGGCCGGAGGAGCCCCTCCGCGAATACCTCACGCGCTGGATCGAGCTCCGCAACTCCTGCGAAGGGGTGCACGAGGTGCAGGCCATCCAATACTTCATCGAGGGTTGCCGAGACGGCACCCACCTCAAGCACAAGCTCCTGTGCTCTGAGCCGGCTACCCTGGCGGACCTGATGGCCAAGGCGGACAAGTACGCCACGGCCGACTCCGCTATGCGGATGAAGGTCGCCACGCCAGCCAAGCCGGCTCCGCCGCCCGCCACGCCGTAGGCGGCCGCCGACAACCGGCAGCAGCAGAACAACAAGCGCAAGGCCGACCAGCCGGATCCCCGCTACGGGAGCCGGCAGGTTGCCTCAATCGAGGAAGAGCAGCCGGCTGCCCAGGCTTCCAACCAGCGTCAGCGCACCGGCAAGGCTACCTGGCAGCCCAAGCTCACGTTCGAGTAGATGCTCGACCTCCCCTGCAAACACCATTCCGGCGCCAAGCCGGCCACGCACACGCTCCGGCAGTGCAACTTCTCGCAGCGGCTGGCCCGGGGCGAGGGTCTTCCGACTCCTCCCCCGCCGCCTCCTCGCGCGCCGGCGCCGCCTCCGGCTCCCGCTCCGGCTCAGGCCCCGGCTCCGGCTCAGAACGACGGCCGGCTGCTCGACCAATTCCCCGTCCAAGACGGTTCCTACGTCGTCTTCACCAGTGAAGAGACGGACAAGCACGCTCAACGCCGGCTCCACCGCGAGGTGAATGCCACCATGCCCGCGACTCCCCAGTTCATGCACTGGTCCGAGAAGCCGGTCACCTGGAGCCGGGCGGACCACCCGGCCGTGATGCCAAGCCCGGGCAGCTACGCCCTCGTCCTCGATCCCACCATCGCCTCCGAGAGGCGCACGTGGCGCTTCTCGCGGGTGTTGATCGATGGGGGCAGCAGCATCAATATCCTCTACCTCGACACGATGCTAAAGCTCGGGCTCAAGGTGGAGGACCTGCAAGCGAGCCGGACCATTTTCCACAGCATCGTGCTGGGAAAGTCCTGCACCCCCGTCGGCAAGATCAAGCTCGACGTTCTCTTCGGCGGCCACAACCACTTCCGCTGCGAGCCAGTATGGTTCGAGGTGGTGGACCTCGACAGTCCCTACCACGCGCTGCTGGGTCGGCCGGCTCTCGCCAAGTTCATGGCGATCCCCCATTACGCCTACCTCAAGCTCAAGATGCCGGGTCCCAAGGGCATCAACACCATAGCCGGCGACTACAAGATGTCGATCGCGTGCGCGCGGGACGGCAGCTGGCTGGCCGAAGCCCTGGATATAGCAGAGGAGAAGCGGCAGCTCGACCGGCTCGTGGCCCACGTCTCTGGCCAGCCGGCCATGCCGGCTCCTCCGTCCCAGTCAGCCGGCGAAGCCTCGTTCCAGCCGTCCAAAGACACTAGGCAAGTGCCACTCGACCCGGCCAACCCCAAGCAATGTGTCACCATCGGCTCCCGCCTCGACAGCAAATAGGAAAGCGAGCTCGTCGACTTCCTCCGTGAGAATCGGGACATCTTTGCATTGTCTCCAAAGGACATGCCGGGTGTTCCGAGGAAGTTCGCCGAGCACAAGCTTCACGTACGGCCGTATGCGAAGCCGGTCAAGCAACCCCTGCGCCGTTTCTCCAAGGAGAAGCGGCGTACTATAGGGGAAGAGATCGCCCGGCTACTCGCAGCCGGCTTCATCATGGAGGTATTCCACCCGGACTGGCTAGCCAACCCAGTCCTGGTGCTGAAGAAGAACAAAACTTGGCGCATGTGTATCGACTACACGAGCCTGAACAAGGCGTGTCCCAAGGACCCGTTCGCCCTGCCGCGGATCGATCAAGTCATCGACTCCACGGCCGGCTGTGACCTGCTGTCCTTCCTGGACGCCTACTCCGGCTACCACCAGATCAAGCTGGACCCGGCCGACCGGCTGAAAACCTCCTTCATCACCCTTTCGGGGCCTACTGCTACATCACCATGTCCTTCGGCCTGAAGAACGCAGGCGCCACCTTCCAGCGCTGCATGCAGAAGTGTCTCCTGCCTCAGATAGGCAGGAACTTCCATGTCTACGTCGACGACATCGTCGTCAAGTCCAAGAAGCATTTCAGCCTCCTCGACGATCTCCGGGAGACATTCGCCAACCTGCGCGAATACAAGATCAAGCTCAACCCAGAGAAGTGTGTCTTCGGCGTCCCAGCCGGCCAACTCCTGGGCTTCTTCGTGTCCGCCCGCGGCATCGAAGCTAACCCTGAGAAGATCAGGGCAATCGAGCGCATGCCCAAGCCGACCCGGCTCCGCGACGTCCAGAAATTCACCGGTTGCCTCGCCTCCCTCAGCCGGTTCATCAGCCGGCTGGGCGAAAAGGCCTTGCCCCTCTACGGGCTCCTGCGCAAGACAACTCTGGTCGAGCTGGGCCGCGACCCCTCGAAGAAGCCGGTCATGTTCGACTGGTCCGACGAGGCGGACGAGGCGTTCCGTGGCCTCAAGCGGGCCCTCACCAGCGCGCCCATCCTGGCCGCGCCGGCTGAGAAGGAGCCTTTGCTCGCCTACATCGCGGCGACCACACGCGTCATCAGCGTCGTCTTGGTGGTGGAGCGGCCGGAGGAGGGCAAAGCGCTGCCGGCCCAGCGCCCCGTCTACTACCTCAGCGAGGTCCTCTCCGCCTCCAAGCAGAACTACCCCCATTACCAGAAGATGTGCTACGGCATATACTTCGCCGCCCAGAAGATCAAGCAGTACTTCCAGGAGCATGTCATCACCGTGGTGAGCACAGCGCCGCTGGGCGAAATCATGAGCGGCCGGGACGCCACCGGCCGGATCGCGAAGTGGGCCATCGCCCTCGCCGACTACGAGATACGGTACGAGCCGCGCACCGCCATCAAGTCACAAGCGATGGCCGACTTCCTCGTCGACTGGGCCGAAACCCAGTTCGTGCCGCCTCCACCCGACTCCACACATTGGCGTATGCACTTCGACGGCTCGAAGATGCGAGCCGGCCTGCACGCCGGCATCGTCCTGTCGTCCCCAAGGGGAGATCAGCTCAAGTACGCGCTCCAGATCCACTTCGCCGCCTCCAACAACGTGGCCGAGTATGAGGCCCTCGTCCACGGCCTCCGGCTCGCCAAGGAGATTGGCGTCCAGCGCATCATATGCTTCGGCGACTCCGACCTCGTGGTGCAGCAAGTCTCTGGCGAGTGGGACGCCCGGGACGCCAACATGGCCAGCTATCGTTTCCTCGTCCAGCAGCTCACCGGCTCCTTTGAGGGCTGTGAGTTCCATCACGTCCCCCGTGCGGACAACGAGGCGGCCGATACGCTGGCGAAGATCGGCCCCACCCGGTAGGCCATCCCAGCCGGCGTCTCCCTCGAGTGGCTGCTCAAGCCTTCAATCAAGCCCTCCCCCGAATCGGAGTCCATCTTCGTGCCGGCTAACGCAGCCGGCCCATCGACAGCTCCGGCTGCCCAGCCGGCACCATCGGCGTCGACCCTTCCGCCGGCTCCACCAACTCCGGCTGCCCAGCCGGCAGCACCAGTTCCGGCCAGTGAGCCGGCCACGCCCGCAGCGGCCGGCTCCGAACCCATGGCCGTCATGATGGCAATCGACGCCCCTTCCACTGCTCCAGCCCCGGGAGCTGGCGAGCCGGCCCCGGGGGCTAGCGAGCCAGACCCGGGGACTGGCGAGCCAGACCTGGGGACTGGTCCCTCGGGCCCGAGGGCTCCTGCCGCTGCCAACGCCCCCCTTGAGCCCGAGCCGGCTCCCGTCTCGTCCCCCTCATGGGCCCAGCCCATCCTGGCATTCCTCCTACATGGCGAGCTCCCCTCTGATGAGGCCACAGCAAGACAAATCCAGCGCCGAGCCCCGGCCTACAGCATCATCAACCACGAGCTGGTTCATCGCAGCACCACCGGCTTTTTCCAACGCTGCGTCGAGCCGGAGAAAGGGCAAGAGATCCTTCTCGACATCCACCAGGGCGAGTGCAGTCACCACGCCGCCTCCAGGACCCTGGTGGCCAAGGCATTCCGCCACGGTTTCTACTGGCCGACTGCTTTGGAGGCGGCCAGGCAGCTGGTCGACAAGTGCGAAGGCTGCCAGCGCTTCAGCACACAGAGCCACCTGCCGGTTTCCGCCCTCCAAACCAACCCCCTCTCGTGGCCTTTTGCCGTCTGGGGACTGGACATGGTAGGACCCTTCAAGACCGCACGAGGCGGCATGACACATCTGCTGGTAGCCGTCGACAAATTCACTAAGTGGATCGAGGCCAGGCCAATCAAGAAGCTGGACGGCCCCACGGCCGTCCGGTTCATCGAAGACATCACGGTCCGCTACGACGTCCCCCACAGCATCATCACCGACAACGGCACGAACTTCGCCAAGGGCGCGCTAGCGCGTTTCTGCTCCAAGCAGGGCATCTGGCTCGATCTGGCGTCCGTCGCCCACCCACAGTCGAACGACCAGGTTGAGAGGGCAAACGGCCTGCTCCTGGCCGGCATCAAGGCCCGGCTCGTGGCACCACTGGTTCGGTCGGCCGACTGCTGGGTCGAAGAACTGCCGGCTGTCCTTTGGAGCCTCAGGACCACGCCCAACCGGTCGACCGGCTACACTCCGTTCTTTCTCGTGTATGGGTCCGAGGCAATCATCCCCACCGATATCGAGTTTGATTCGCCTCGAGTTGCCCTGTACACGGAGACAGACGCGAAGGAAGCAAGAGAAGACGGCGTCGACCTCCTCGAGGAGGCCTGCGAGCTGGCCCTGAGCCGGACGGCCATCTACCAGCAGAAGCTCCGGCACTACCACAGTAAGCGGATCCGGCCGCTCTCCTTCCGCGAAGGAGACTTGGTGCTGAGGCGGATCCAGTGAACTACCGGCTAGCACAAGTTGTCCTCCCCATGGGAGGGCCCGTTCATCGTCAGCCCGGCGCTGCATAACAACGCGTACTATCTAATAGACGCCCAGAAGCCGCAGAAGCGCAAGAGAGACGCCTCCGGCGAGGAAACAGAGCGCCCGTGGAACGCGGCGCTCCTCCGCCCATTTTACTGCTAAGAACCAGTGTATGTATATATTCTTCCCTTTCGGGCTTATGAATGCAACGGGTGCCCCAAGCCTGCTCTTGGGACATGCCCCTTTTCGTCTCTTTCTAAGACTTTCGCTCGCTGCCTCCTGGGTCCGGCTCCCGGTCCCAGGGGCTCGCCGACTAGTCCTGCCCTCCTCCCCCGAAGCCGGTCAAGTAATGTGAACTAAAAAGAGCCCTCCCACCCCTCCCAGCTACAGACCGGCTCCCGGCTGTCCGGCTGATGGGACCTCGAGACGGCAAAGCTTAGCTCACACGAAAAATCAATTGCAAAGGGGATTGCCGGCTAGGGCTAGCCGGATCACTTCCTTTTAGCCGCTGTCACTCACCTTACCCGAAAAACTCTCGCGGTTTCCTAACTCACGACCGGCTCCCTCGAGGCGGATGCCCCGTCCCAGCTACAGACCGGCTCCCGGCTGTCCGGCTGGCGGGACCAAAACCAAGGGGGACAAGCACTACTGGAATCAGCAACTTTGCCGTCTGCCATGGCTGACGGCAAAGGCATGCATTGCGGACGGCAAAGGTCTTTGCCGTCAGCCAGCAGACGGCACCACATCCGGCTGAACAAGCTCCGGTAAAGGCCACTTTGCCGTCAGCTGGCCGACGGCAAAGAGGCAAAGGTCTTTGCCGTCTGCCAGCAGACGGCAAAGGGCATGGACGGCACACGTGGCAGCTTAGGTCCGTTAAGGGGTTAACGGCGTGCTTTGCCGTCTGCCAGCTGACGGCAAAGCTACCAAATAGGCCAGCCCAGTGCACCCCAGGTTGCACAGGTAGCTGCCACGTGGCAGCTTTGCCGTCTGCTGGCAGACGGCAAAGATCTTTGCCGTCTGCCAGCAGACGGCAAAGAGGCTGTACAACCCCTGTTTTTTCTGTTTTTTCTTAAATTCATTCAATTTCACAGAATTTCACATATATATATATATATATATATATATATATATGAAAATACTTTCAACAAGCATAACAACACATATATATACCAAATCATATCCCTGCCATATGGATATGATCATCCAACACATATACATACCAAATGAAAAGTCCATATGCAACATATATAGCTAGCCAACATATCCAACAACAAGCATACAATGGTTTCATCCATACATACATATATAGGTAGCAAGTTTCACATTGTTCATCCTACAAAATCAAAACAAAAAGGAAGCACAAGAAGAAGAGTAGACTCCATCAACGCAAGCTTCCTCATCGAAAGCAAATCTGCAAATTGGGAAAGCAGTAGCGCTGCAACGACGATCCTACTAATTCAACTTTTGGTCACTTTTGATCAATCGACATGAATCTAATCCGCTTTCCTTCCCCCAATGATATAATAACTAATCATGATCATAATAACAAGTTGGTCACTAGTCATAATCACAACTCCTCCTCCTCATCATCATCAACTCTAACACATTGTAGCACATAATAACACATTGTACCTAGGACCTACTCCTCTCTCATAGGACCTACTCTACCCTCTCTTAGGTAAAATATCATAAAACAAGATAGGCCCTGACTCTCCATTATGGAGAATGGAGATCATCCTGTCTCCAATTCTTGGCCTACGCACAATGTTGCTTCCAAGTAGCTCTCTACGATTGACCATACATTTTTTCCAATCTTTGATTGTCATGTCTTCATCGGTTTTAGAAATCCGGTATGGACAGGAGTGATGCGTAGGCTGACCTGGCCGTGCTGGCCGTAAGCTCATAACATCAACGCGACCTCTCGGAAACATCAGATAAGGCACACAATCCTTCGGGATTTTCTGTTGAAAAACATAGTAATAACTTTGTAGTTAGCAATGTTGTTTAGTTTTAGAAGAATTTATGCAAAAGATGCACGGATGTCGTAATAGTAGAAAACCTTACCATGCAATCTCCATGGATGTTACCGTAGTTCACCACGTGCACTAGTGGCATGTATTGACCATAATGTGGAGGAGTTTGATAATAGCTATTGTAATTCTCAAGATCATTAATAAATGCGATAAGATGAACTTTCTCCTTATAAGTTAATTCTGCTTCATCATTGTAGTAGTAGGTTCTGTCTACCATCTTCCGTACATTTTTTGAAGAATGAAAATAAGCTGTCAATGGAAATAAGCTGTCAACTATTTTGAAATAAACAATATAAATTACATAATAAATATTTTTAACAAACTCACACGGAGGCAGAATCGGAATCATAATAAATATGGTTGAGAAACTCACATAATGGTAGAACTGGAGGCGTCTGCACATCGACCCAGATGTCGATATTACCTTCAATTTCATCTTCCGGACGAATATCAAAGGTGATAAGCATATTAGGCTCAAATGCATAAGCCTTGCATAGTGCTTGCCAACTTTTGCATTCAAAATAGGAGTAGGTGTCTGCATTGTACAATTTTACGGCAAAAGTATAACCATGCTCGGTCCTCAAGTGAACTCTCTTTACCTCCATACTTTTTTTAGTATTGAAACCAATCTTATCCAAGACATAAATTCTTGCATGGCAGGGGATACGCTAGTAGAATAGTAAAAAATTAAAATTATAAGTTGAAGCAAAAGAAGCAGAAGTCATGCTTAATTACGAAAAAAGACTTGTCGTTGTGACTTACTGTATCCACTTCGAAGGTCTCATCCAGCACGATGCTGAAGCGCCTACCATCTCACGTATATAACAGTCGGGATTCTTCCTCTCTCATATATATATATAGGTGAGGCTTGTCACACAGGCCGCGCTCGTCTTCGCATAATTCGCACATAACGAATTTCCTTTCGTCGTCAGACATTTCCTATGTTCATAGTTGAAACATTTAAAATCGATCGAAGGCAACTACCAGGAAACTGATCAACACACATATCACTATTACTCAATATGCAACGGGTTGACTTTAGGTCTGTCGAGTCTTTCCTTCCTAAACTCTCATCTCACGTATATGGTGGGCACTTCCTCTGATATTGTGACAGTCGGTGATGGTGGCTCCTCCATTCGTCCCCGAGTGCATTACACCAAAATGTCTAGCACACGGGAACGAAGGAGAAGCGACCCCCACGACAACAGTCGGGATTCTTCCTCTCTCATATTTCGACCGTCGGTGATGGTCGCTACTCCTCCTTTCCCTAGTGCATTACAAATATCTAGCACAAGGAAAAGAAGGAGAAGCGACCCCCACGACAACAGTCGGGATTCTTCCTCTCTCATATATATATATGGTGGACACTCTCCCTCACTGAAAGACACACAAGGAGCCGAAACAGACCTAAAGTCAACCCGTTCCATATATCGAGCAATGACATAGAAAAAATGCCCTATGTTTTGCCGGAATATCATTGAATTCCCGTTCTGGCAAATCACAAGCACTCGATATGTCCTACATTGTAGCACAAGTCATGCTAAAATTCATGAAAAATATGAGGCATGACCTTTGCTAAAAACAGGACATATCGAGCGCCTGAAATTTGCCGGAACGGAAACGAATCAACATTCCGGCAAAACATAGGCCACTCGGAGGTACATTGCAAACAAGAACACCAAGACATCCTCTATATTCAGAATATGACATGTTCATTCTACCAAATGAGTAAATAGTTTCAGGATCACTAGAAACTATCAACTATGTCTAAAAATAATATACTAAAACCCTAGTAATAATTTAGTTAACTAGAAACTATCAACTAAACCCTAGAAACTATCCTAAATCAAAGTGTTATATATGAACAGAGGCTTATATCAACTAAAAACTATTAAGTAAATCAAAATGTTGCATATCAACAAGAAAATATCAACTAGCCTACTAAATCAAAATGTAGCAGGGAGGAGGGGGGCGACTGAAGGAGGGAGGAGGAAGGAGGACGGAGGAGGGAGGAGGGAGGAGGGAGAAGGAGGGGCGACTAAAGGAGGGAGGAGGAAGGAGGACGGAGGAGGAAGGCGGAGCGAGGAGGGGCCGACCGGAGGCGAATGGAGGAGTGGAGGGAGGACGGAGGAGGTGGGGCGGGGAGGAGGGAGGAGGGAGGAGGGGGAGTATTACCGAGTCCAGGGAGGAGGGGGAGGCGACGGCGGCAGAGGGAGGAGGGGTAGGCGACGGCGGCGGCGAGCGGCAGAGAGGGAGCGACAGGGTGAGGGGGGAGTGAGGGGCCGGGAGTGAGGAAGAGAGAGGGAGCGCACGGGGTGGATAAGGTTGGCATAGCAGCAGCGCGGGTTCTTCTCCTCTTCTCCTCCTTTTCTTCTTCTTTTCTTCTCCTTCTTCTTCTTCTTCTTCTTCTTCGGCGATCCTCGACCCTCGACCCCTTGGCAACCAGCGATCCTCGACCCGGTTCCGTCGGCGCCGACGCACCCCGTCGGCGATCCTCGACCCGGTTTTCCTTTTTCCTTTTCTTCTTCTCCTCTTCTCCTCCTTTTCTTCTTCCTCTTCTTCTCCTTCTCCTCCTCCTCCTCCTCCTCTTCTTCTTCTTCTTTTCTTCTCCTCCTCCTCCTCCTCCTCCTTTTCTTCTTCTTTTTCCTCTTCTTCTTCCTCTTCTTCTTCTTCTTCTTCTTCTTCTCCTTCTCCTCCTCTTCTTCTTCTTTCTTCTTCTCCTCTTCTTCTTCTTCTTCTTCTTCTTCTTCTTCTTCTTCTTCTTCTTCTTCTTCTTCTTCATTTCCTCTCCTCCCCCTCCTAAAAAACTAACTAACTAACTAACTAACTTACTAACTTAACAGGAAAAACTAACTAACTAACTTATTTTTTCTAACCTAATAAACTAAACTAAACTAAACATAAATCTAAAAAAACAGAACTAAACTAAACCTAAATCTAAATAAACTGGGCGCGAGTGGAGAAAGAACTCACCGGGATCGGGGAGAGGAGTCGCCGCCGGCGTCGATCTGCCGAGGCCCGAGAGGAACGAGCAAGAAAAGACTGCACCGCCGTCGATCTGGCGGCGAGGGAGGATGTGCCGGCAGGCGGCCCTGCAGAAGGCCGGCCGCCGAGAGCAGGACGGGCAGTAGGGGGGACGCCGGTCCAGATCCTAGCGCCGCAGGGGAGGGGCGCGGGGCGGCCTGGGCGGGGCCGGTGGAGGGGGCAGGGGAGGGGGCGGCATCGCCGCAGGGGAGGGGGCGGGGCGGGGCCGGTGGAGGAGGTCGGGGCAGGGGAGGGGGCGGGGCGGGGCCGGGGCGGCGGTGGTGGTGGGGGTCGGGGCGGCGGCGGGGTGCGGTCGGGGGCGCCGGCGGGGTGCGGCGGGGGGGGGGGGGGCGGAGCGGCGGGGCGTCGGTGTCGGCGGGCGGCGGGCCGGGGTGGCGGCGGGGCGGGGTCGGGGCGAGAGAGAGAGACAGAGAGACAGAGAGAGAGAGAGAAGAGAGAGAGGAGGGGTGGGCCGTTAGGGCCGTTAGGTAGTGGCTTCTTTGCCGTCAGCTAGCGGACGGCAAAGAATCTTTGCCGTCAGCTAGCGGACAGCAAAGAGGTGGGGTGGGCCGTTGGCCTCCACCGGACCCCACCCCACCTCTTTGCCGTCTGCTGACGGACGGCAAAGTTTCTTTGCCGTCCGCTAGCAGACGGCAAAGAGGTGGCTGATGGCAAAGAGCTTCTTTGCCGTCAGCTAGTTCTTTGCCGTCTGTTTTCTGGAAACGGATGGCAAAGAGCTTCTTTGCCGTCCGCCAGCTGACGGCAAAGAACTGGCAGACGGCAAATTTGCTGATTCCAGTAGTGAAGGTCTTGAGCAAACGAAACCAAAAGAGCAAAAAGAGTAAGGCCGAGCTGGCACGCATAGGACAACATTTCAGCAACCAAAATTTTCATACAATTTAAAAAGGGTCCACGGCCACGAGTTCATTACATATACACCCCCAGTGGGTGGAATGGCAGTCTAACTACGCAGAAAGATAAAAGCTCTAGATGGCGCCAGCACCGTCATCTCCTCCGGCACCGCCCGCGGCGGCCGACGAAGAAGCCCCGTCCTTGTCCGCGGTGCGCTCCGCGTCGGCTCCCGTCTCCAAGTCCGGAGCTAGCTCGGAGTCGGCATAGGCGTCGGAGCCGGATTCTTCCTCGTCCGTCTCGGCGGCGCTCCCCTCCGGGTCGTCCAGGGCGAGCGTGTACCGGTCCTCCGGGATCACCACGCCGTCCACCCCGCGCTCCGGGACGTACTCGTCCCACGCGGTGAAGGACGCGAGGTCACTCGCCCTCACGGACAGCGCGGCGGCCACCGCCTCCAACTCCGCATCGGTGCCGGCACGCTGGGCCGTGAGCAGACCCAGGTCTAGCTCGGGGTACCATGACCTCGCAATGCGAAGCGCCATGCCCGCACCGGCGCGTGCTGCGGAGGCCCTCCAGGCGTTCACCCGCGCGGTCCCGAACTCCAGCCACCTCGACAGCCGGCTCATGGAGACCGGCTCCACCGCGCCGGGCCAAAGGGTGCGAACCAGCGCCATGCTGGCCGCCTGGAGCCGCTTCAGGGCTCGAACCACCTCCGACAGCCGCGCCCCGGCGGCGATCCCCACCTCGTCCAAGGTCCAGGGGGCAAGCTGCCCAACGGCTTCCGCCTGCACTCGCTGGCCCTCACGATGGGCCTCCATGGCCGCCTCCACGGCCTCCTGTGTACCGGGGAAAAGCCCTAAGAAGATAAAAGAAGAATACGCGGGATGAGCAAAGAGGCAAGCCGGAAAACCCAGAAGCAACACGTGGAAAGAGCGAGGTGTTTAAAACTCACCGCGCAGCATCCGATCCACCTCGTGCCCTTGCTCCTGCAGCTCCACCTCCCTGGCCGACCACTCCTGGCGCTGGCGCTCGTGCTCATCCCGGGCTGCCTGCGCATCCTCGGCCGCCTTGGTCAGCGTGGCGTCCTTGGCCTCCAGCTCCTGGCGGAGGATTTTCTCCCGCTCCTCCGCCTCCCGACGAAGGGCCGCCTTGCGGTCCGCCAGCTCTTTGCGGTGGGCCGCCTCACGCTCCTCCTTCTCCACCTTCGCCTGTTCCATCTCCCCGCGGAGCCAGTCGCACTCCGCGGTCAGGAGACTCCGCTGCTCCCCAAGCTGCACCACCTGGCGGCGGAGGCTGACCGTCTCGGCGTGGGTGGCTGCTCGGGACGAGGAGGCCGCTGTTAGAAACCAACCGAAGAAAGGGATTCAGCCCACCTCCGGAGCAGCTGGCCTGATTCCCGGGGGCTACACCCAGTGGGTGCGCTTGCGCGCCCCCACTGGAAGATCGCGAGGTTCCATACCTTACAGGTCCGCGGACAGAGTCGCCAGCCGGCCCTCGGCCTCCCGGTACAAGCCCAGCAGGGTGTTGTACGCGGCCACCCGTCGGCCTGAGAATGACGAAGATACACAGCAGCGTTAGGCTCGACCTGCCTGCGCTCCAGCAGGCTCGAGCCTCGGGGGCTACACCTAGTGGGTGCGCTAGCGCGCCCTCACTGGAAAAGAAAGAAAACGCCAAAGCAAGAAAAGAAGGAAAGAAGAGAACTTGCCGCGACAGATTGCTCCAGATGCACCAGCCGGTCGTTGGCGGCTCGAGCGTCCTGCGACATCTGGGCACGCGCGGCAGCAAACGCCTCGACGACGGCGGCCACCGCCGCCCCAAGGGCACTCGGCGGATCGCCAATGGCCGGGCGGCCGGCTGCGGCCCAGTTCTGCTGCGGCCGGCCCCCGTCCGCGGGCCCCGACGATGAACTCGCAGCGGTCGTCCCCCCGGTCGCGACGATCGTCCCCTCCGACGCACCACCTCCGGCCGCTCCTTGCCGGCTCTCCTCCGGTGCGGGCACCTCCGGAGCCGGCGCCTCCGGGGCCGGCACATCCAGAGCTGGCACATCCGGAGCCGGGATTTCGACTTCCGGGGGGCCCTCTACCCCCGGCGGCACATCGCCCGCCCCCGGCTGGGCGGCGTTGCGGTCCATCTCCTCCCTCCCTCCTGCGCCGGCCGCGTCCACGCCCGCCGCCGCGCGCGCGTCTTCCGCGGCCTTCGCGTCCGCCTCCGCCCGCAGCTCGGGATCGTGGTGGTCCTTCGACCTCCTCTCCCGGCCGCGGGGGAACGGCTCCCACGCTCCACCAGCGGCCTCTTTGCCGGACCCTCCCGGCGGCTGCAGTTTCTCTGCCGCTTTCTCCCAGGGGCGGCGCTCCTCAACGCGCCTCTCCTGCTCGGCCGCCTCGAGGTCGAGCCACGCCTGGCACTCCCTCTCCTCGGCGGTGTCCGGCGGCGCCGTCCTTGTGGCCTCGCCGCCTGGGGTCCTCCCCAGGGCGTGCGCCTCCCTGATCATGGCGGGATAAGGAACCGGGGAGAAAGGGAAAAAACTAAGGAGGAGGGGGAGATGGGCTTACCCGACGACGACGGGGACCGCCCTCCTCGTGGGTCCCGCCTGGGATACCCGTTGTTTCTTCCCACCGCCTCCACGGCTGCCGCCCGGCTGCGCGGTGGCCGCCCGTTTGAGCGCCGGCTTGGTAACAGCCTGCCGCTTCCCCTTGTCGCCCGCGTCCGGGCCGCCCCGGCTGGACTCGTGGCCGGCTCGGCGCGGGCGCCTCCTCGGCGCCGTGACCTCATCCTCCGAGGCCTCGGGTTCCTCCGGAGCCTCTGCAGCACGCGACTCCTCCGACTCAGCGTCATCATCGGTCCAATCCCGTAGGTGCGTCGGGGGAGGGAACTCACCCGTCGAGTTGGCCTCCTCCGTCTCCATTTCCGCCTCGCCGGCTTCTGATGCGCCGGCTCGGTCGGAGTCCGCCGACTCCACGTCGTCGACGTCCTCGACCTCCTCGGGTTCTGACACCACCACGTCGGCGGCCGGCTCCCCGTAGTTCTGCAATTGCGGGAAAACCTGCGAGCCGGCGAAGCGCCACAACGTCAGGCCAAAGGGGGAACGCCGTCTCTAGAAAGGAAGGAGAAGGGGAGACGGCTAGTCGCTTACCCGCAGCGCCGGACGGCTCCGGCTGTACGGGGTTTTCCCCCATTGCCACCCCTCTTCCTTCAGCTTCGCCTGCGAGATGGTGTTCACCCTCCTTGCCATGTGGATCGGCTTCAGCTCCTTGGTGGAGAGCTGGCAGGGGTCGTGCTGCCCTCCCATCTGGCAGATCAGGTGCGGCCGGCTCTGCAGCGGCTGCACCCGACGCGCCACCATCGCGGCTAGCAGGTCGGTGACCTTCAACCCCTCCATCCCGGTCATCGCCAGCAGGCGCTCGCAGAGCCGGTCCGCCGTCTCGTGCGCCTGGGGCGGAGCCGTCCGCCAGTTCAGCATCGCAGCCGGCGGCTGATTGACGAAGTCGGGGAGGTTGATGTAGTCCTCCTCCGGCTTCACGTTCTTCACGTAGAAGAACCCCCGCTGCTAGTTCTTCACCGACTCCTGCAGCGGGAGTTTCGGGAAGCCGGCTCCCTTGCGGATGTGGATCAGGGCACCCCCGCAGGCGGTCATGATTTTCTGCTGCGTCGCCGGGTCCACCACCATCTGCCGCTTGAGGAAGAAGAGCCGGAACCAGAGGTCGAGCCTCGGCTCCACCCCCAAGAACCCCTCGCAGAGGGTGACAAATGCCACCAATTGCAAGACGGCGTTGGGGGCGAGGTGGTGCGGCTGCAAGCCGAACCGCGTCAAGAATCGGCGGAAGAAGGTACTCGCCGGCAGCCCGAGCCCGCGGCGGAAATGCTCGGCAAAGACGACCACCTCGCCCTCCCGCGGGGCCGGGGAGTTCTCCGGCCCGGCGATGCGCGCCTCCAGGTGCGCCTCCGACGGAAGCTTGCGGCAGTAGCGGAGATGCTCGATGAACTGCTCCTCCATGATGCTGCCGTCCCAGGCGCCCTTGCTCGCCATGGCTTCCAGAAAGGGCTTGCGGTCGCAGCGGCGGGCGCAGTTGCTCGGCCGTGGTGCGGGCCTACGGCGGCGGCGAGCGGCGGCGCGATGCTCCCGTGGGCTTTACCCTTCTTCTCTCTCTCAGAGCGGGAGGAGGAGGGCGACGAAGACGATGCGACTGGGGCGGGAGGGGCGAATGTGCCGCTCTGTCCCTCTCCCTTCTCCATTTAAACCCCGCGCGGCCGAACGTGGGGGGCGGATTCATTGCGCACGACCCCCGCGCTTCCCGCCGCGTGCGGGGCAGAAGTTATGGCACTCGGGAATGCCAACCGGCTGCCCGAGCCACAAAGGATCCATGTGCGCAGGCCGAGGCCACGGCCGTGCCGGGCCCCGCCCACGGCCCGGTCTCGTCCGCCGCGCGGCCTGTCAGGGCACAGCCCGTTGCGTTTTCCACGTGGCGTGGCTTCTCCGCCAAACGAGGCGCTCGAGGCGGCGCGCAAAGCGTCGGCCGGCTGCGGAGCCGGCCGCCGCTTGCCCGCCTCGTTTGACCTCCGAGGCATGATGCGGCATAAAAACGATGTTAAAGCCGGCGAGGACCACCACGGTTCGTCGGCGGGCCTCCCCTGCTTCGGGGACTACTGTCGGGGGGATAACCCCGGGGTAGCCTCAAGCGACCCGCTACTCCAACTTTCTGAAGCGACTGGAGGACGAGCCGTCTCCCCCAACAGTCCAGCTACGCCCTGCCGGCTACGCTATGCCGGCCGGCTAGGGGCGGAGGCTTCTGCCGCCCCGGCCTGTCACCCATTCGATGCCACGGTCGGGTACGCTTGGCTACAGTGGCCCCCATCCCATCGGAGGTTAGCGCCCGTGCGGCCACAATGGAGGTGGCAGTGCCTCTGACTCTGGCCGACTGCGACATGACTCCCAACAGTGCCGGCATGGCTACAGTGCGGCCGGCCGTACCGCTGACCTCGGCCGGCTGCCACAAGACGACGCCCCGAAGGACGAACCCGTGCCGCGACATGACCGGCGCGGGGACCCACCGTGCTGGCCCCGCCGGCTCCCGACGGGACCCTGCAGCCAGCGGGCCCTACCAACGACGGGACCCCTCAGCCGGGGGCCCCACGGCCGGCTAGTGAGGCTGCCGTCTGGGGCCCCCTGAGATCTCTTATTCATATTGTAATCCGGGGGGTTGGCCTATAAAACCCCCCGGACCTCCCCCATGCAAGAGGGATGACTCTCTCTCCACACACCACACTCACGTAGAGAGGCAGCAGAGGCAGTCTAGCCCCTCCTTCCTCCTCTAGTCACACAGCTCCAGGAGCATCATTGTAACCTCACCATTGTCTCAACTAGACCGAGCAGGACTAGGGGCGTTACCTCCCACGGAGGGCCCCGAACCTGGGTACATCGTGTGTCCGCCACCGCTTGTGCCTAACCCCGCTCCCGGAGCCCGTCGGCGTCCTCCGGCCCCAACCACTCTCGATAAGCCTACCCATGGCATCTGCCGTGACAAAACGACGACAGCAACACTTGAGATTGGTCCTAGACAAGCTTCGAGAGCACCATCTTTATGCCAAGTTCAGCAAGTGTGAATTCTGGCTGCATGAAGTTGGATTTTTGGGTCATGTGTTGACTGTAGAAGGATTGTCAGTGGATCCTGCCAAGATTGAAGCCGTTACTCAATGGCAATCCCCAACCAATGTGAAGGAAGTCAGGAGCTTCCTCGGACTCGCGGAATATTACTGCAAGTTCGTCGAAGGGTTTTCGAGCATTGCCCGACCCATGACTCAGCTTTTGAAGAAGGACAAGAAGTTCGAAGGGATGCCAAAGTGCGAAGAAAGCTTCCAAGAGCTCAAGAAGAGATTGACAACAGCCCCAGTTTTGGCCACCCCCGATATTCACAAGGAGTTTGTGATATACTGTGATGCATCGAGAACCGGGCTTGGAGGTGTTCTGATGCAAGAAGGCAGAGTCATAGCATATCTATCCAGACAGCTACGTCCTCACGAAGAGAACTATGCTACTCATGATCTTGAGTTGGCAGCCGTAGTTCATGCCTTGAAAACATGGTGACATTACCTTCTGGGGAAGCAATGTGAGATATACACAGACCACAAGAGTTTGAAGTATATTTTCACTCAAAAAGAATTGAACATGAGGTAGCGAAGATGGTTGGAGTTGATCAAGGACTATGACCTCAGTGTTCAATACCACCCCGGAAAGGCTAACGTGGTGGCAGACGCCTTAAGCAGAAAGGCTTGTTCCTTGAACGCTATGATTAAGGAAAGGCTACCCGCCTTGTATGAAGAGCTTGAGAGCTTCGGCTTGGAACTAGTTGCACCTGGATTCCTCGCCAACCTCGAAGAAAATCCTTCCTTGATGGATGATATTAAGGAAGCTCAGAAGGGGCACGAAAGCATTGAAGGCATCAAGAGGAAGATCAAGGCAGGCAAGGCTCCAGGATTCTCGGTGGATGAACAAGGAGTTGTATGGTTCGGGAATCGTATCTGCGTACCCAACAAAGAAGAGCTCAAGTACTTGATCTTGCAAGAAGCTCATGACACTCCGTATTCCATCCATCCTGGAGGAACCAAGATGTACCAAGACCTCAAAGCAAGATTCTGGTGGCATGGCATGAAACGGGAGATAGGCACCTTTGTAGCTAAGTGTGACATATGCCAGAGAGTCAAAGCTGAGCATCAGTGACCCGCTGGACTATTGCAACCTCTCAAAGTGCCTGAATGGAAATGGGACAAAGTCGGGATGGACTTCATCACCGGATTACCAAGGTCAAGCAAGGGACATGATTCCATTTGGGTCATTGTCGATCACCTGACCAAGGTAGCCCACTTCATTCCCGTCAAGATGACCTACAATGGGAACCAACTGGCCAACCTCTACAACCGGATCGTGAGCCTTCTTGGAGTTCCTAAGGAGATTATGTCAGACCGAGGTACCCAGTTTACCACGAGGTTCTGGAATAGATTCCAAGAAGCCTTGGGAACCAAGTTGTCCTTCAGCACTGCTTTTCACCCCCAGACCGGTGGACAGACGGAACGAGTAAACCAGATACTCGAGGATATGCTCCGTGCTTGTGTTTTGGTGTATGGAGCCAAGTGGGAAGATTGCCTACCATTTGCTGAGTTCTCCTACCACAACAGCTACCAGTCGAGCCTTCAGATGGCACCATTTGAGGTGTTGTATGGACGCAAGTGTCGTACTCCCCTCAATTGGTCGGAAACCGGAGAAGGACTAGTCTTTGGCCCAGACATCCTCCGCGAAGCAGAGGAGCAAGTATAACTCGTCCGAGAGCGTCTCAAGACCGCCAAGACCAGACAGAAGAGCTACGCTGATTCCCGCCGTCGGGACATGAGTTTCCGTGTTGGAGACCATGTTTACCTCCGTGTCACGCCTCTCAAAGGAACCAAGTGTTTCCACGTCAAGGGAAAGCTTGCACCAAGATACATTGGCCCTTTAAAGATCACCGCCAAGCGAGGAGAAGTTGCCTACTAGCTAGAGCTACCTTCCGAGTTATCAGATGTGCACAACGTATTCCACGTGTCACAACTCCGGAAGTGTCTCCAAGTTCCCAACCTCCCCGACCTCTACAAGGACATCGATCATCAAGCCATCGACCTTCAGCCAGACCTCACTTATCGTGAGAGGCCAGTTCACATTCTGGATGAAGCCGAGCGTTGCACCCGAAGCCGCACCATCAAGTACTTCAAGGTCCAATGGAGCAACCACACAGAAGCAGAAGCTACCTGGGAGCGTGAAGACTATCTTAGATCTGAGCTCCCATACCTTTTTAGCGCTTAGCCTAGGAATCTCGAGGATGAGATTCTTGTAAGGAGGGTAGGTCTGTCACACCCTATGTTCTATCATTTTGCTATGCTTGGATTTACAAAATTTGGAACCAATTAAAACTTTTTCAGTGCATGAGCTTGTTTGAATTGTTGCTTGTTTGCTTGTTTGGTTGTTTGTGTATGGCACTCTTAGGTTCTACTCCTCTCCATATTTATCTTCCTTGATCCAAACTTCTTGCCCAATGATCATACCATGTGTATAGTACCTAAAACTATTTTTATCAAAATTTATTTTGGCCAAAAAGGATTTATTCAAACAAGGTTTTCAAAAACCCATGAATTGAGGTTTGCACTACAAGTCCTCAAATTGGGTGGATCCTTTTTCCCCAAAGGCTTTATTTGTAACCCACTATATATATTACTTCCGAAAACCACCAAATATTAATTTTAAAGATTATTTGACTATTTTATTTAAAGGCTTTTTCTTAAGGCCAGAAATGGTTTTTCATAGGGAAAAATTATTTAAATGCCTTAAAAATATTTGGGAAAATTAAGAGAAACTCAGTGGACATATATTTTCCATATATATGTGTTTAAACACATGGTCATGTTCAAAATTATGGGCAAAACCCTCCAAAACCCTTTCTGCTTAAATCAAGCTTTTGAAATATTTCTATAAGAAATATTCTCAATAAATTCCAGGAAAATTCCAGCAAGGCACACATGCTATATGTGATGATCTTACAAAGTGTCATCTCAATCCCCCTTGGTTTGCTTCACCAAAATATTCCAAAACCCCCTCTGTCCAGATTCAAATTTGAACAACTTTACATTGTGAAGTTTCTTCCCTTGACCCCAAACTTTGTGGGCATGTGCTAAACCCCAAATGATGATACCACACCAAGTGGTGGATTTGGGGGAAATGAAATGCATGCCTAGATCTACAGAAATCTGATTTTGTTGATTTCTAGGGTTTTACCATGTTACATTGTGAACTTTCTTCAAATGGGCTCAAACTTGGTGATCCACTCTAATTTTACCTACATTATCACCCTGTTAAATCTCATGGCAAGAAAACTCCATTTGCTTGCCCAAACACTGATCAATCACCTTCAGGCAGAATCCAAGAATCAATTATTGAGCCCCTTCCCTTGTTCTCCTTGAGCACAAATTTTTACCACAGCTCAGTACACCCCCTGCACACCTCCAGAAAAATTCTTGGCGCCAGAGAACATGATTGCATGGGGTAAAACCCACTTTTCCCTCTCTGGACAACACCTTTCCCACCTCTATCTCCTCTCCCTCTCACTCCTGGCTAACTCCAGAGCATCCAAGGCTCTTTTCCACTTGAATACTCCCTCTTGCCGTGCATGGACATAAGTGGACACGCCAGAGCGCGTCAAAAGCTCTGGCATGCCGTCCAAAGACGCGCTCTGGAGCATGCTACAGGACAAAAGGAGGTTGACCTCCCTCTCCTATCCATACCCGAGCACCTCGAGCTCTCCCCTCGCGCCAGTCGAGGCCCCTCGGCGTCCGGGACATGCCACGCCCATGTCCCCCTTCTCTCTCTCCCTACATCGGCTCCCCTGGCGCGCGCACACACAGCTGGGCTCTGCATCGGCTCTCCCTGCATCGTAGCTGGTCCGGCCCAGAGGCCAGCCAGCCCAGGCGAACGGCGGGAGTGCAAGGAACCCGCTCCTGTCCTCTGCTCGCCTCGCTGTGGCCGGAACCTTCGACGGTGAGCTCCTCTGCCCTCTGGCGAGGGGTTGATGACGACCCCGACAAGTGGGGCACGTTCGTCAGCCTTCCACGCCCCTCCCGCGTCTCTCTCTCGCTGGCCCGCGGGGCCTGCCCGTCTGGTTTAAACCTGGCGCGGCGAGGACGCCCGGTTCGCCTGGGCTGGCTGGCCTCTGGGTCGGCCCAGCTGCGGCCAGATCTGGCCCAGGGCACTGGAGCCCTTTTCTTTTTCTTTTTCTGACAGTATTTGCAAAAATGCCACACAAATGAATATTTGTCCAATTCCAAATATTTTTCCACCACAAATCTTGTAATATTCTTTAGAATTTTATAGTGCCACTTGTGCAAATTTTTGAGAACATTTTATGTACTAATTTTATTTAAAACCTAGTTTTGATTATTTTTAGCCTCTGTTTAAATAGTTTTCAAAATCTTTTTCATAACAAAACCTTAGGCAAATATTTTTTAGAATAGTTTGTAGTATTTATCAGAGTAGGGTAACATTTTTTAAGTGGCTTTTGTGCTCTGTTTTTGTTGTAATGCTTATTATTATCGTTATTTTTCGCGACGATAGATTGCGCTGTTGACGAGGGAGTTGGACCCGAAGGTTTCGAAAACCCCGTTGGGTGCCACTAATGCCCGAGGAAGATGATGTTGAGTTGGGTAACCACTTGAGAAAGAAGTGGCGTACCGGAGCAAGTGAGTGAGTGTGGTTTTCGAAAATGGATTGGTGAAAGTTGCAAAATGAAGTGGTCACTTTCGATACGAGGTCGTGCCGGTAAGGACGATCATGCGCTGTCTTCACAAGCACTGGGCACACCGTTGGTCCCTGCATGGAGGTTACTTGTGAAGTACATCATGTGGGCTGTGTACCAATCGAGTGGACTCTTTGTTTGGTATCGTCAGGGGAAAGACAATGTTCGGGTACTTACCTCGGGTATGGACAATACCGCGAGTCGTGGCTTGACACAGAAGTTTCACGAGTCTTGTGGGTAAAGTGTGCAACCTCTGCAGAGTGTTAAACTATTCAAATAGCCGTTTCCACGGTCAAGGACAGTTGGATGACCGCTCTTGTGCTACGTCCAATGTTTACTAAACTTGGTGTGTGTGTGATGGTGATAAAGATGGTACTTGAGTTAAGTCGGATGACTTGACATGATGATTGAACATGAGACGTTCAGACCTTGATTATATTGATATCGGTACCCTGTTTGTGCGGATACTTGTATCCCCATGATGCATGCTAGTTATCTTGATCATGTCATTGCACCCAAAATTAGGTTTCCGAAAAAACTTACCTACTTAGTACTATATCATGCATTGTTATTGCCTTGTTCCAAAATGTGAGTTGCTTGCGAGTACATTCAAAGTACTCATTGTCTTGCCACTGGTTATTTAATTGGCCAGGCATGGAAGAGCAGGAATATGGTGAAGAGTTCGATGGTGACAAACATGCGATCTAGGACGCTTGCCAGTCAGAATGCTTGTAGGTTATGGCAGATGGCATGGGTCTACGCTTTCGATCAAGATTTCCGCTGCTAGTTATGTTGTTATTTGGCCTCTCATGGCCCTACCTGTGTAAGACATGACCTTCATGGTCTTTATTTGTGTAAGACGCTAAATGTGGATGTAAGACTCTTGTTATTCCGCTTCTGTGTGTTCAGTGAGCATTGATCTCTGGGATCACTGTACACGTGCATTCGTTGATCACGACTTATGAGTCGGGGTCCCCACAATCCTACACTTGTATCACCATCTCTTCGCCGAACTAGTGCACCTATACAATTTTCCATTGTATTGGGTGTGTTGGGGAGACAAGACATTTCTTGTATTTGATTGCAGGGTTGTTTGAGAGAGACCATCTTGATTCTACATGTCGGTACCCCGATCCTAAGCCACACAGATCTACCAGGTAACACATCATATAGCTTTGCGTCCTCACACACGGTACACAACGGCTGCCACCTTACCTTGGCAGGATTGTTTGCGCCTTTTGGCTCATGTATATGATTATGTCGCTAGCATCCATATGTCCGAGAACCCGGGTCGACATGACTAGTTATAGATCCAAGTGGCACAACCGTAGACATACGTAACCCAGCAGTGCAGGTGTCGGTCATCAGCGTGTGTAGACGAGTCATAGCAAGCTACACGGCTTCCATTACACCGCGTGACATTTCCCCGTAGGGACAGACATAGCTGCAAAGAAGGATACATGCCGGTCAATCAATATGTTCGGAGCAGTAGCAAGCTACCAGGGCTCAACAAAAGCACAAAGAGGCATTTCCCTGTAAAGAAGGCTACCATAGGCACACAACTAGGTGTCGAATCCCACACATACCAATGCATTTCAAACATACACGCAATATGCATGATATGTGTAGATACAACATGGCATCACAACAAAACTCTACAACACAAACATTTATTTAGAATTCTCCAAAGAGCCAACATAGTAGAATGTTACAAGCAGGGGGGTCATATGACCCAACATTCAGAGCATACAAACAACAAGTGGAAGTTACATGTCTGGGTATAGACATCTACTAAAAGCGGCTGGAAGAGCCTGAAACGCTACAACAACCCTACCAAAGGAGCCAGATTGCTATCTGGGTTCCCAAGATATCCGTCGATGTCAATGTCAAGAAGGAACCATAAAGTGAACAACATCCTCTGCACAAACGTAAATAAGCAACAGTGAGTACGAAGGTACTCAGCAAGATTTACATCAGAACTATCTACGCATGCATCATGTATCAATGAACGGTATTGTGTGGTTCACTGCAGAAATGCCAGCTTTGACATTTGGCTAAACCGAACTACGACAAAGTATCATCCCTCTCTCGTCTCCCTATGAGAGAGCGCACACGAGTCCACATATTCACCACATCAATACACCTCTATGGATTCTCTCCCATCGCCCATCTCCCTACGAGAAATGCCAGCTTTGACATTTGTCTTGTGCATTTTAAAGTATCCATTTAATTTGTCTATGAACCATGCAAGTCTCCAAGTAGTCCATATCCGTGGACGCGGCTATTTGAATAGATAGTTTACCCTGCAGGGGTGTACTTCGTCACACACACTTCCACCACTTATTGCCCTTTACACTTCATGTACTCGAAAACCTTCAAGCGGAAGCCAGGCGAGGGTATCAGCCACAAACGTTAACTTACAATGACTCACGTCCAAGGTAGTCTCCTATCTAAGTTGGAACCCATAATGGAATTCCGGCCGAGGTTGCCAACATGGCCTCAAACGTTGTGAGCAGGACCCCAAGCCGGTCCCTACTGGGCCGTTCATCCACTTTGCAGGCCCGACCACACATATCAACCTTTCAAACTACTATGACTCCTGGGCTGAGAACAGGGTAGGTTAATAGGCCAAGAGAGCTCGAGTTACCGGATCCCAATCTACGGTAGTAGCTAGTCTTGGAACACCAACACAAGATCTCAGGTCCTAAGTGCGGCATCAATGAGACAACCCACCATGTACTCCTACATGGCCTCTCATCGCTACCTTTACCAAAACAGGTTCACACACTTAACTCTCATCAGTAGGACATGTTCATGCCAACTCATCACCCAGATGGGTCAGGCCAACTCAACTCTAAGCATAGCAAGCCTGATATGGATGAAGGATCACAACATGGCTCAAGCAACTCCTAATCATGCCAGGAAGGTTTAGCTATTTACTATGGCAATGACAGGTCATGCAAAGGAATGGGTTCAACTACAGAAACTCAAGTAACAGTTGAATCATGTTGTCCTATTGCATTGAAATGAGAGCAACAATGAGAGAGTGGGATTATATCGAAATGCTCAAGGTGGTTTGCTTGCTTAAAGGATCGGAAGGACACGGCTATTCTTCGATGTTGTCGATAACTACGTCTCGCAAGTCTATCAACAAGATCAAACAATAAAAAATTTAAGCACAACAAATGCTTCACAATGATGCATGATCATGACATGTTAACATGTTGCTTGATTTACCTAATGCAAGTGATCACAAGTTAAATGGAGGTCATTGGATCAATATAGATCAATTCCAACTCCATGATATAAGCATTTCAATGCCTTTAATGAAATTGTCCTAAACAGTGTGTAAATTGTTTAAACATGCATGAAAATGATAAATATGCAAAGATTGGATTTTTTGATCATTTTTCATATATAAATTATTTCAATCTGAGTTACAAATTATTTTCTATGAATATTCAAAGTTTAAACTATTTTCTGAAATTTCCTGGATTTTATTAAATCCAGAAAATCATTAATGATGCCAGCATGACATCATCATGACATCAGCAGGTCAAAGGTGCCAGGCCCGGGTCATAACTGACGACCAGGACCCACATGTTAATCACACAGTGCATTAACAGTGTTTTAAATTAAACAAACTAAAGATTAGCCGGAACTGGACCCACCAGTCATGCACACAGGGGGGGGGGGTTAGCAGCTAATCTAATCCGGCCACGTTAGACAACCGGAGTTAGGCCGGCGGCGACCTCCCGACGCGGCGGAGGCACGCCGGAATACCTCCTCCAGCGACCAAATGGCCGGCGAAGGGTACCTACGCGGAGCGGGGACTAGCCCGCATCTATCTATACGGTTAGGAGGGTCTATGGTGGCCTGGGCTCGCCGTAGGCAAGCTCACGGTGGCGGCCGGAGCTTGTCTAGGATGAGGGGCGAGGCTGCGGTGCTCAGGGAGGCTGGTTGGGGTGCTCTACAGTTCCCTGCGGACTCTAGGAGCACGCTAGGCCCGTCTGGTTGAGCGGGGAGGCACGACAGCGCCATGCCCGGCATCCATGGTGGACGACGGTGCTCACTATAGTGGCTAGCACGGCTACGGCTATGGAACGATGGAGAAGAGGGAGGGGGAATAGCGAGGAGCTCACTGCGAAACCAACGGAGACGAAGGCGAGGCCGGGGAGGCGTCAAGGCGGCCGAATAGATGGAGGCGGACGCCGTGCCGAAGCTCGAAGATGGTGGGAATGGCCATGTTGCGGGGCCTACGAGCTTGATTCCGTTGGCGTGCAGAAGATGCGCTCGATGACGGAGCTATTGGGCAGGGCAGGGGGCTCGTCGAGACCGGTGGCCACGTGGGCTGTGAGCGGCGGCGACCGTGGCGCTTGGATGCGTGCGCGTGAGAGAGAGACAAGGAGAGACGAGGATAAGAAGGATAACGAGACGTGCACGGGGCTCATGTGGCGTTCTCATCCGTCTCCAAGCGGTCGTCGGCAAGCAGGAGGTGGCCGGCGTGTGACAGCGGGCGTCGGGCACATGTCATCGTCCCCCTAGCAAGAGTAGGGGACGACTGGCAGGGGCTGTTGTGTAATAGCCCAAGTGCATTCCCTTTTAATATTCCATGTATGACCTTCCATGTGGTGCCACCTTGTGTTTCAGTAATAAAATTGCTTCATGTCATTTAGCATCATGGCATCATATCATCATCTCAAGTTGCATCATGTTTGTTGTGTTTTGTTGGGTGTGAGTGTGTGGTGTGGAGTCTTGTGTGCTTGGTAGGAAGAGCATTGCTTTGTGTGGAACCTCTCCCTAATTCTTTTACAAACACTTTGCCTCATCTCTTTTAATAGCAATACTATATGTGTGGTGATTTCACTTGCCTTTTTCATCTCAAACAAAATGTTGCACTTCTTCTAAATAATCTGCTTAGCATTTCAAAATATTCCCTAGCCATGTTTTAATACATTTGCCTTTTTGAATCTTAGCAAACAGATTCCTATAATAATTATATGTGATTAATTTTTTTGCACTAAAATTGCCCAAACCATTTTTATTAATTAGAGCTTATTTTTGTGAGTTCAAAAATATTTTATTTTCTCTCTAACTCTCTTTCAAACACCCTGGTATTTAAATGCTAGTTGTTGTTTTTTTAAAGAGAAAACCATTCGGTTTTCTAGGGAGAGAGAGAGACCCCGGCCCGCTTGGGCTCCTGCCTTCCCTGGCCCAGCAACGTCGCCGAAGCCCAGCCCCCCCTCGTTGCTTCGCTCGGCGCGGTGAATCCACCGTGGACGCCGGTGCTGGTCCCACCTGCAGCGAGAGATCCCTCTCCCTTTCTTCCTCCTCGGCCCCCCTCGCTCTCATGGTAAAAAGGTCAGAGCCCCATCGTGCGCCCCTCCTCCTATAAAGCAAGCTGCGCCGCAGCCTAGGGTTTCCCCTCGTCCCCTCCGCGCCACCGCCGCTCGGTAAGTCCAGTCGCGCCACCAGAGCCATCGCCCCACCATCGCCAGAGAGAGCGCAAGCTCGTCTCCGGTGTGAGAGCCCACGCAGACCTCGCCGCCTACGTCCTCAAGCTTGCCAGTGATGCCAGGGGGGGTCCCGCGCCAAGATCGCCTTCCCCTTCGTCCTCTTCTTCGTCTGCAACGGCGGATCCGAGCTTCGCCGGAGGATCCTCGCCGTGTCGCCGTTGTTTCTCTACGTCCCCGACCACGGCATCGAGTCCAAGGTATAGGAGGTATAACCCGCTCCCAATCCATGCCTTCCTTGTCATCGTTAGCTGTCCGTAGGTCTCGTCCGCGTCATGCCGTCGTCGCGCTCCCCGCGCTCCGTGTCGTGTTTCAGAACCTGTCTTCAGAAAGGTTTAGGTAGCGCTCGCCGCTCTAGATCCGCAGCTTGCTCTGCTAGGGATCGTCGCTGCCGTGCCCGCCATGTAGTCACCCACTTCCGCATGCTCGCGCCCGCTAGCCGTAGTGCTTCCGCCCCGCTATGCGTTTGCCATGCCCGAGCTCGAACTCGAGCTCGAGGTCCTCGCCGCCGTGCCTCGCAGACATCGCTCGCCCCGGGAATGGAAACCCTGATGGTTCCCGCTCCCCCAATGCCGTTCGCCAGCTCCGACGATGGCCGGAGTGCTTGCCGGCGACGTCGTCGTCTTCCTGTCTGAAGAAAGAAGGCAAGCCTACGCCTTTGCCTATTCTAAAGGAACCGAGCCCCTTCTCTATCAGATATTGATTCGTAGCGCAGTGGTTGCGCGCCTGTGGGGAGATCAGGAGGTCTCGGGTTCAATCCCCCCCTGAGCCCATTTTTCCTTTGCGAGTGGTATTATCCCAATGCCGCTGACAGTGTGCCCCGGTCCCACTTGTCAACCTCACAGGGCCCCTGGTGACTATGCCAGGCGGGGCCTTGTTTTCTTTTTATTTTGTTTGTGTTTTATTTCAACGATTATGAGATTATTTCCCTTTAAGGAAATTTACCAGTTCAGGGCATTTCCAAAGCTTTCTATGTCATTTTGAGACATGCCAAATTTGGCATGTACTAAGTTATAAGTGAATATGGTGTTTTTCGAATTGCATTTGTGTGAGTTTTGTCTATACAAACATATGCTTATGATAGATGATTTTGGGGTAGAAAAGTCCAGTGAATCCATTAGTGACATTAGTTTTATCATTTAAGCAAGTTTGCGAAAATGTTGTTTTGTGATAAGGTGGCTTTTTGTCTTTTTCACATGATTTAATTCTTGCATCATATGGTAAACATGTCAACATGAAATATGTTCATTGTTGTGTGTGCTAGCCTGATGCGGAGCATCCCATGTACATCCCCATGGACCCATCATCAACACCTCAAGCTCCAAGTGGTCCCATGACGAGAGCCCGCGCACGTGCCATAGAATCCGAGGTGACATCTCTCCTTAATGAATTCCCATGTGATACTCTTGGAACATGGATCCTACCTCAAGAAGAGACACTTTGTGTGGTCAGGTACCAAGAGGAAGGGAGGAAGCAAGAGGGACACCAAGAACAAGGAGAGGGATTTGCAACAGCCCAGGAATTAGGGGTACAACCGGTCAACAACCGGTCAACCACCGCTCCCCGGTACAACCGGTCCACCACCGCCCCAACAACCGCTCTGACTGGGCCAAGCTTCTGTTCTGGTGCGGTTCAAGACCGGTACCATCTCGGTTGTTTCGCTTGATGTCTCAAGACCGGTACAACCGGTCCAAGCTCCGGTACAACCGCCCCCTACTGTGCGAGACAGATTGAGTTACGGCTCGTGTACCCCCCATTTATCCCCTAGACTATATATTCCCTTCTTCTACCTCCGTGTTAGGGTTAGCTTGTGTTTAGCAAATACTCTTTGTTGAGCCTAGCTCCATTACTTCCTCCTCTTGTGGAGTTTCCCTCCACCGGAGAAGATCCAAGTGATGCCAAGGCCCCTCTAGAGGGAAGATCTCACGAGATTCAAGGCCTCCTCCCAGGAGTGAGGAAGAACTACCGGTTACTTGTATCCATCCGTTGTTTGTGGATCTAATTACCTTGTGTGTTTGCTTGTTCTTAGTGGATGTGTGATCGAAGTTTGTCCATGAGCTTGCTTTTTCTCTCGTGATTTCTCCCTTTTCCCCCTCCAAGTGTGAAAAGATCGACGCACACGGGCATGCCCCGTATCATATTGGTATTATGAGCCACGTTGATTCACATCTTGGAGTCTTCCCCTCCATTTTCTAGCCAATTTTTGCTTTGATTTGACCTAATTTCGAAAATCCCCACAAAAATAGACATACCAAAAATTTCTTGGATTTGTTGGATTTGAGGAGATTTTGTTGATTGTGATCCGTGGATCTCGTTGTGGGCAAGTGGATCTAGCTTTGCCCTATCATTCCCATCATTTTCTTCCGCAAAATCGACCGAATTTTTCTTCTAAATCGCGGATTCAGACCAGCAGTTCCGCCCAGGAGCGGTACAACCGCCCGTACTTGCGGTACAACCGCTAATTCCCCAGGTCGTTTCCCGAGCGGTACAACCGCCCCTCCCGAGCGGTACAACCGCTCCTCCCAGTTTCAGCCTCGGCTGATTCGCAGTTTTGACCATAACTTTCGTTCCCGAACTCCGATTTGAGTGTTCTTTGGCTCGTTTTGAAGCTATCGACGTGCCCGAGACCCTCATATTGGTTTTACCACCATTTGCCTTCATCAAAATTTCTTTGAGATTTTGAGTTGCGGTTCCCGTTTCCTAAGGTGTTTCGGCTAATTAGGAACGGTTCTACTTCGACAACGCCGCTACTCATCATCGCCCCGGTTCGTCGCCAAATACCTCTTCATTGACACCAACCGTAAGCAAGGACGGTAACCGCGACGACACTCTTGACATATACCCTTGCCATTGCATTGTTAACCCGATCCTATTTGCGTTACTTACCTATCGAGACTAGCCATCGATCTTTCGCCTACACAACTATGATGAAGAGAAGAAGATAGCCATGGCTTCCCTTGAGTTCCAAGACTATGTACTTATTTGGTGGGAACAAGTGATTGAGCGAAGAAGAGAGAGAGGTGAACCTCCTATCACCACTTGGGCCCAAATAAAGGATCTCATGCGAGCTCGTTTTGTGCCTACACATTACAACCGGGATGTCTTCAAGAAGCTCCAACAACTCAAGCAAGGAACCAAGTCGGTAGAAGAGTACTACCAAGAGATGGAGATTGCTATGATACGAGCCAATGTCAAGGAAGATGACGAGCAAACAATGGCACGCTTCTTGAATGGCCTCAACTACCAAGTCAAGAAAATTGCCGACTTCCAACCATACTAAGGGCGTTCACGTAGATGATCGGGTTAATACTCAATGGCTAGTCTCGATAGGTAAGTAACGCAAATAGGATCGGTTAACAATGCAATGGCAAGGGTATATGTCAAGAGTGTCGTCGTGGTTACCATTCTTGCTTATGGTTGGAGTCAATGAAGAGGTGGTTGGCGACGAACCGGGGCGATGATGAGTAGCGGCGTTGTCGATGTAGAACCGTTCCTAATTAGCCGAAACACCTTAGGAAATGGGAACCGCACTCAAAATCTCAAAGAAAAATTTGATGAAGTCAAATGGTGGTAAAACCAAGGTGAGGATCTCAGGCACGTTGATAGCTTCAAAATGAGCCAAAGAACACTCAAATCGGAGTTCGGGAGTAGAAGTTATGGTCAAAACGGTGAATCAGCCAATGCTGAAACTGCGATGGGCGGTTGTACCGCTCGGGAGGGGCGGTTGTACCGCTCCGGAAATGACCTAGGGGATTAGCAGTTATACCGCAAGTACGGGCGGTTGTACCGCTCCTGGGCGGAACTGCAGGTTCGTATCCGTGGGTTAGAAGAAAAATTCGGTCGATTTTGTGGAAGAAAATGATGGGAATGATAGGGCAAAGCTAGATCCACTTGTCCACAACGAGATCCACGGATCACAATCAACAAAATCTTCTCAAATCCAACAAATCCAAGAAATTTTTGGTATGTCTATTTTTGTGGGGATTTTTGAAATTAGGTCAAATCAAAGCAAAAATTGGCTAGAAAATGGAGGGGAAGACTCCAAGATGTGAATCAACGTGGCTCATGATACCAATATGATACGGGGCACGCCCGTGTGCGTAGATCTTTTCACACTTGGAGGGGGAAAAGGGAGAAATCACGAGAGAAAACGCAAGCTCATGGACAAACTTCGATCACACATCCACTAACAACAAGCAAACACACGAGGTAGTTAGATCCACAAACAACGGACGGATACAAGTAACCGGTAGTTCTTCCTCACTCCGGGGAGGAGGCCTTGAATCTCGTGAGATCTTCCCTCTAGATGGGCCTTGGCATCACTTGGATCTTCTCCGGTGGAGGGCAACTCCACAAGAGGAGGAAGTAATGGAGCTAGGCTCAACAAAGAGTATTTGCTAAACACAAGCTAACCCTAACACGGAGGTAGAAGAAGGGAATATATAGTCTAGGGGATAAGTGTGGGGGTACACGAGCCGTAACTCAATCTGTCTCGCACAGTAGGGGCGGTTGTACCGGAGCTTGGACCGGTTGTACCGGTCTTGAGACATCAAGCGGAACAACCGGGGTGGTACCGGTCTTGAACCGCACCAGAACAGAAGTTTGGCCCAGTCGGAGCGGTTGTTGGGGCGGTGGTGGACCGGTTGTACCGGGGAGCGGTGGTTGACCGGTTGTACCCCTAATTCCTGGGCTGTTGCAAATTCCTCTCCTGGTTCTTGGTGTCCCTCTTGCTTCCTTCCTTCCTCTTGGTACCTGACCACACAAAGTGTCTCTTCTTCAGGTAGGATCCACGTTCCAAGAGTATCACATGGGAATTCACTAAGGAGAGATGTCACCTCGGATTCTATTGCACGTGCGCGGGCTCTCGTCAAGGGACCACTTGGAGCTTGAGGTGTTGATGATGGGTCCATGGGGATGTACATGGGATGCTCCGCAACAACCCGACCATGAAGATGACACGAACAAGATCAACGTCAACACGCTCAAGGCAATGACAATGAAGATCCACTACCAAGACAAGGATTTCGGCATCACAACCACAATGATGAACAACGCTTCGGCAAGCTCAAGTTCACAATGCCAAAGTTTTCCGGAAGCAATGATCCCGAAGACTACTTGTCATGGGCCCTTAAAGTTGACAAGATCTTTTGCCTACACAACTATGATGAAGAGAAGAAGATAGCCATGGCTTCCCTTGAGTTCCAAGACTATGTCCTTATTTGGTGGGAACAAGTGATTGAGCGAAGAAGGGAGAGAGGTGAACCTCCTACCACCACTTGGGCCCAAATGAAGGATCTTATGCGAGCTCGTTTTGTGCCTACACATTATAACCAGGATCTCTTCAAGAAGCTCCAACAACACAAGCAAGGAACCAAGTCCGTAGAAGAGTACTACCAAGAGATGGAGATCGCTATGATCCGAGCCAATGTCAAGGAAGATGACGAGCAAACAATGGCACGCTTCTTGAATGGCCTCAACTACCAAGTCAAGAAAATTGCCGACTTCCAACCATACTCCAACCTCCTAGAACTTGTGCATCAAGCAACCAAGGCGGAACGACAAGTGCAAGATGATTACAAGTACTCCAAGTTCTCCTCCAAGACCTACGGCTCAAGTGCTCAAGCTACTACAACAACGACAACTTCAACTTCAAAATCTACAACACCTACCGGCGACAAGTCAAGCTACAAGGACAAGACGACTTCGTCAAGCCGACCAACCTCAAGCACCTACAAGCCGAGGGCTTCATCCTCTACCCCAACACCGGATGCTACCGCCAAGACAAGCTCCATGAAGTGTTTCACGTGCCAAGGGCGAGGCCACAAGACCTTCGAATGCCCAACCAAATGCAACATGATCCTCCTCGACGATGGCACCTATGACTCTATGAGCGACGACGAAATGCAAGCTTTGGAGCAAGTGGCCATACACCGCCAAGTAAATGAAGATGAAGATTGGAAAATCTTTTGCGACAACGATTCGATCCCCTCTCTCATTGTCTCCAAAGTTTTGACGCTCCAACAACAACAAGACGAGGACCAACGTTGCCACATTTTCCACACCAAGGCGGGCATCCAAGGAAAATCCGTCAAGGTCATCATCGACGGAGGGAGTTGTCACAACTTGGCAGGTGAAGACCTTTGTTCCAAGCTACATTTGGTCAAGAAAAAGCACCCTCGTCTTTACAAGGTCCAATGGCTTAGTGATTCCGGAACGCTCCAAGTTGACCACACCGTGGAAGTTTCTTTCAAGATAGGTGCTTATGAAGACACCTTGGAGTGCGATGTGGTTCCAATGTCCGTTTGCCATCTCCTACTTGGTAGACCTTGGCAATTCGACCGTGGCGTCACACACAACGGCCGGACAAATCAATATAGCTTCAAGATGAAGGGCAAGCAATATGTGCTCCGCCCAATGACCCCAAGTCAAGTCATCGCCGACAAGCAAGCTTCATCCCATCGTGGAGATAAAAGTGAGAGAGTGATCCACCTCAAAGAGAGTGAGTGCCACAAGCCAAAAATGAGCGACTCCACGATGAGGGACATGAGAGATATAGTTCTTTTAGCCACCAAAAGAGATTTGAGGGATGTGAGTGAGAGCCCATCGACCGTTCTTCACTATGTACTTGTGTGCAAAGATGACGTCGTTTGGACTAACCCTTCACAACATCTTCCTCTTGTGTTATCTAACTTGTTGCAGGAATTCAAGGATGTGTTCGCCGATGAGCTACCTCCGGGACTACCGCCAAAACGAGGGATCGAACACCGCATCGACCTCATCCCCAGAGCACCGCTTCCTAACAAGGCTCCCTACCGCGTCAACCCCGACGAAACAAAGGAAATACAAAGGCAAGTCCAAAAACTCCTAGATAAAGGGCATGTACGTGAGAGTTTGAGTCCTTGTGCGGTTCCGGTCATTCTAGTGCCTAAGCATGATGGTACTATGCGCATGTGTTCCGATTGCCGTCCTATCAATGCTATCACCATTCGATACCATCACCCCATTCCTCGCTTAGATGATATGCTTGATGAACTTAGTGGTGCCACTATATTTTCTAAAATTGACTTAAAAAGTGGTTACTACAAAATCCGCAAACAAGAGGGTGACGAGTGGAAAACTGTTTTTAAGACAAAATTTGGTCTCTATGAATGGTTGGTTATGCCCATGGGCTTATCCGAAGCACCGGGTACTTTTATGCGTGTTATGCATTATGTGTTGCGACCACTCATTGGATATTGTGTTGTGGTCTACTTTGATGACATTCTTGTCTTTAGCAAGTCTCTTGAGGAGCATGCTACACATGTTCATGATGTTTTGCAAATCCTTCGGAAAGAACAACTCTATGCAAACATGGAGAAATGCACTTTTGGTGTTGAGAAGGTAGTTTTCCTAGGTTTTGTAGTATCTTCTAAGGGCGTTCACGTAGATGAAACTAAGATTGATGCTATTAAAACTTGGCCCACACCAACGAACTTGCAACAAGTGCATAGCTTCCTAGGACTAGCCGGTTTCTATCGCCATTTTGTTAAGGACTTTAGCACCATTGCATCACCTCTCCATGCTTTGAGCAAGAAAAATGCACCATTTATTTGGGGTCCTTCACAAGACACCTCTTTCCATGAACTTAAAAATTTGCTCACTCATGCACCTTTGCTTGCTTTGCCCAATTTCGATAAAACATTTGAAGTGCATTGTGATGCTAGCGGTAATGGAATAGGTGGTGTGCTCATGCAAGACAAGCGTCCTATCGCGTACTTTAGTGAGAAACTATCCGGCGCTCAACTTAACTACCCCATCTATGACAAGGAATTATATGCTTTGGTGAGAGTCCTACATGTGTGGGAACATTACTTGCGCCCTCATGAGTTTGTTATCCATACCGACCACGAAACTCTTAAGTATTTAAAGGGTCAAACTAAGTTGCATAAACGACATGCTAAATGGAGTGAATTCATTGAGTCCTTCCCTTATGTCATCAAATACATTAAGGGTAAGGAAAACGTTGTGGCAGATGCTCTTTCCCGCAAATGCATGCTAGTTACTCAACTTGAATTGAATGTTGTTGGTTTTGAGCACATCAAAGACTTGTATGAGCATGATGCCTATTTTGCTAATCCTTACGCCAAGTGCCAAGTGAAAACTTGTTGGGAGAACTATTATATGAAAGATGGCTATCTTATGCGTGCTAACAAATTGTGTATACACGAGTCTTCTCTTCGTTTGTTGCTTTTGCAAGAGGCTCACGGTGGAGGACTTATGTGTCACTTTGGATGTGACAAGACTTATGCCACACTATCCAACAAGTACTTTTGGCCCAAGATGTTTCGTGATGTTGCACGCCTCACCAACCGATGCTCGACATGCCGCAAAGCTAAGTCCAAAGCTCAATCCCATGGTCTTTATATGCCTCTACCTATACCTTTCCAACCTTGGGAAGACATTAGTATGGATTTTGTGCTTGGCTTGCCACGAACTAAAAATGGCCATGACTCCGTTTTTGTAGTTGTGGATCGCTTTTCCAAGATGGCTCATTTCATTCCATGTCACAAGATAGACGATGCTTCACATATTGCAAATTTGTTTTGTAGGGACATCTTGCGACTACATGGCGTTCCAAAGACCATTGTCTCGGATCGCGACGTCAAATTCTTGAGCTACTTTTGGAAGACCCTATGCGCCAAGCTCGGAATCAAGCTTCTATTCTCTTCGGCATATCACCCTCAAACCGATGGACAAATGGAGGTGACGAACCGGACACTTTCTACCCTACTTCGCGTGTTGATCAAGAAGAACATCAAGGAATGGGAAGATTGTCTCCCCATCGCCGAGTACGCCAACAATCGCGCAAGTCACTCCACCACCGACAAGTCTCCGTTCGAAGTGGTCTATGGCTTCAATCCGTTGTCACCATTGGACATCCTACCTCTACCACTCCAAGAGCGCGTCAACATGGATGCAAGTGCAAGGGCAAGCTACATCAAGAAAATGCATGAAGATACAAGGCGCACGATCGAACATCAAGTGGAGCGAGTCACCGCCAAGCGCAACACTAACAACCACCCCATGGTGTTCAAGCCCGGTGATCTTGTGTGGTTACACCTCTGCAAGGACCGTTTCCCCACCGAGCGCAAGTCCAAGCTTCTTCCTCGCGCCGATGGACCATTCAAGGTAGTGGCGCGCTACAACAACAATGCCTACAAGATTGACATTCCACGCGACAAGTACAACGTGAGCGACACGTTCAACGTCACGGACCTATCTCCGTTCCATGGTGATGAAGATCTTGATCCGAGGACGGATCTCTCACAAGGGGGGGGGGAGATGATGCGGAGCATCCCATGTACATCCCCATGGACCCATCATCAACACCTCAAGCTCCAAGTGGTCCCATGACGAGAGCCCGCGCACGTGCATAGAATTCGAGGTGACATCTCCCCTTAATGAATTCCCATGTGATACTCTTGGAACGTGGATCCTACCTCAAGAAGAGACACTTTGTGTGGTCAGGTACCAAGAGGAAGGGAGGAAGCAAGAGGGACACCAAGAATAAGGAGAGGGATTTGCAACAGCCCAGGAATTAGGGGTACAACCGGTCAACAACCGGTCAACCACCGCTCCCCGGTAAAACCGGTCCACCACCGCCCCAACAACCGCTCCGACTGGGCCAAGCTTCTGTTCTGGTGCGGTTCAAGACCGGTACCACCCCGGTTGTTCCGCTTGATGTCTCAAGACCGGTTCAACAGGTCCAATCTCCGGTACAACCACCCCCTACTGTGCGAGACAGATTGAGTTACGGCTCGTGTACCCCCCGCTTATCCCCTAGACTATATATTCCCTTCTTCTACCTCTGTGTTAGGGTTAGCTTGTGTTTAGCAAATACTCTTTGTTGAACCTAGCTCCATTACTTCCTCCTCTTGTGGAGTTGCCCTGCACCGCAGAAGATCCAAGTGATGCCAAGGCCCCTCTAGAGGGAAGATCTCACGAGATTCAAGGCCTCCTCCCCGGAGTGAGGAAGAACTACCGGTTACTTGTATCCATCCGTTGTTTGTGGATCTAATTACCTCATGTGTTTGCTTGTTCTTAGTGGATGTGTGATCGAAGTTTGTCCATGAGCTTGCGTTTTCTCTCGTGATTTCTCCCTTTTCCCCCTCCAAGTGTGAAAAGATCGACGCACACGGGCGTGCCCCGTATCATAGCCCCTGGTACTTTTGCATGCCATGATAAATCATGTTATGGGTGGAATTCTTGCTATCTACATGCCACCAAAAATGTTGCTTCAAATGAAAATATTCCTAAGTGTCAAAAATCTATTATTTTGTTAGCATGTTGTCTTGATGTTTCCCATGAACCCCTAGCCCCTTTGAGATTGGCACAATGGTATGTACTGATGAGCATGTTGTCCTCTGTTAGTGTGTGCCAAGTTCTTGTAGGTAGAGCTATTGCAGATTATTTAAAACTTGCTATCAACATGTCATTATGTTACTAATATGCCCTGCTTGCCACTTGTTAAAATTACTAAGTCTGAGAGACTATTTATCTCTTTATGCCATGTTGAGAGGATGATAGCCAGTGGTCTGTGCACTTGTTTATGTTGATATAATGGAGTGAATTGAAGTGCATGTTGTCCTCTATAACCCTGTTTAATTTCATGCCATGAAAGTCCCTGTAGCATATGTATTTGTTGCTATCAAAATGCCATCATGTTAACTCAGATTTGTAAAACTGGTAATTTTCACTAAGTCCCTAAAAACTGATTCAACATGCCATCTTGTGAGCTCAATTGCCATGGATCCTTGATTCCTTTCATGTTGTTGTAGTTGTATGAATTGTCAAGCATCTTGTATATTCCATGTCCATGCCTTGGTTATGATTTGTAGCTTGTTGTAGCTCTTGGTATGCTTGTTGCAATATGGCATGTTGCTGTTTGTGGACAGATTGTGTGTTTGTTTGTTTTGTGACTTGTGGGAGTTATATCCAATGGTTTTGCATGATCTTTAGCTCTATTTTTGTTAGATTTTCATTCCCAATCCAGTGGCATCCTTGGAATACCAAGGATTAGCCCATGGCCTCCCTCATCTTTGTTTATGACTCCGTTGACATTCGTACCTTGACGTGAGTGTTCCGTGAGTTCCGTTACTCCGTTTGCAACATTCCACATATGCATTTGCATCGTTTTTACGAGGAGCACTCATTTTTGCCATGTTCATGCATCTTCAAATAAATAATCTTGAGGTTATGTCCAGAATACTAAAGAACTAAATAATTGCATGAGAAACATGACTAGCATAGGGTTGCCATGTTAAATACTTCAAATTGGTCATGCATCATCTTTGGTTGCGCATTGCACTTTGTTTGTATGTTTATTTGGTGCTGTTTCTCTTTGGGTAGACCCAAGTGTCGAGCCTGAGTACGAGGATCCTGACGAGAACAACTACGAGGACCCAGCTCTTCATCCTTTTGAAGACCCAACAGGCAAGATGATCATACCCGGGTCCCGACACTATTTTTGCCATGCTACATGTCTCGCTTCTACGTTATGTTTCGTTGCCTACCACTTAAATTGTCAGCCTCCTTATTTCCATGAAAGCCTCTAACCCCTCCACTTCCTAGCAAAACATTGATTGGCTACGTTATCGCTGCTCAGCCCTTATCTTATAGCGTTGCTAGTTGCAGGTGCAAGCTGTTTCCATGTGCCAACATGGATATCTGGAGATATCACAATATTATTGATATTTAATTTAATGCACATATCTATATGGTGACGGTGGAAGGCTTGGCCTTTTGCCCGGTGTATTGTTCCACTTTTGCCGCCCTAGTTACTTGTTACCGGTGTTATGTTCCATATTTTGCGCTCCTAACATGCTCGAGGTTGTTATGGGGACCCCCTTGACTATTCATTTTAGAATAAAACTTGTCTGGAAAGACCCAACATTGGTACTCCATTTGCTAAACAACTTAATTAAAATGCATAGGGCTTAGCTACCCCGTGGATAATTAATCAACCCCCAGGCCAGTGGTCCTCATGAGTGTTGGTCCAAAACGGGCAGACTGCAGGGCCACCACGGGGAAACTCGAGGTTTGGTTTGACTCGTAGTGTGACCCATCCGTCATGTCCTGAGAACGAGATACGCGGCTCCTATCGGGTTCGTCGACACGTCGGGTGGTCTTGCTGGACTTGTTTTACCTTTCTCGAATGTCTTGCGTGAGGAATTCCGAGGATACTTTGGGCTATCTCGAGGTTGAGGTTTTCCAACGGAATTTCCAAGGAGATCACGGGTTTCGTGGTCGAGGTTATTCCCGCGGCGTGTGGTTAGTTTGTGATGGATGAGTTGGAGCACCCATGCAGGGTTAAATCTTTTCGAGAAGTCGTGCCCGCGGTTATGTGGCAACTTGGAAATTTGTTTAACACCCATTATAGAAAACTTGAAGTAAACCCAAATAAAATACACCAACTGTGTGCGTAACCGTGACTGTCTCTGCTCGTGAACATGAACCGAGAGAGAACACGGTGGGGTTATGTTTGACGTAAGTAGGTGTTCAGGATCACTTAGTGATCATTCTAGTTCACGTTCGTATGCGTAGGCCACCATATTTATTCTTGTTCTAGTAAGTTAGCCACTCAAATATATGCTTAGTGCTTGCTGCAGCCTCACCACTTAACCATTCCTCACCTATTGGTTTACATAGTCTTGGTACCCGGGTTATGAGATTGTAGAGTCCATGTGGCTCACACATTACTACAACAATACAGGTACATGTACTGACGAGTTCGTGCCAGACGATGTTTCTCAGCTCCAGTGGGAGTACGATGAGGAACGTAGGCGTATGTACGTGACGTATTCGGATGAGTAGGGGAGCTTCGTGATTGTGTTCCTGGGCTAGCAAGACAGTTTCTTTGCTTTCTTTTATTGTTTGATTTCGTCCGTAGTCGAACCCTGTCTTTTGGATGATTGTATGAATGATTATGTGGATTTGTAATCTAGCTTGTGGCTAGTGTAAGCCAACTCTTATACTCATCTCTTCATTACATGTATTGCAATGATTTCTGTACTTGCGAAATGACTAGATGCACTTCTATACCCATCGAGGCCCTCGCGCCTTAATAGGGATAGTACCGCATCTGGGCGTTACGAGTTGGTAATCAGAGCCATACCGACCATAGGAGCCCCTTGCTTGATCGAACTTGGCCGAGTCGAGTCTAGTGAAAAACTATTTTGAGTCTAGTTATAACGAAGAGTAGGATTCTTTTACTCCTCTTCTATACTTTGGTGAGGAATTACGACTTAGGAATTTTAATTCTACCCTCTTCTCGCTCAAATTTTTTTAGGATCATGCGGGTATTTTGGAGCCTCTATGATACCGATGTGATCGGAATTCTGTTCTTGGTGCCTCCCGACTGTATGGATTGGACCCGGGGAGTAGAGCTCCAAGGGATTCTTGACACATCATTATCGTTCAGTTTCTGTCGACGTTTTGGGAACGGGGGTACCCAGACCTGCCTGCCTGCGGCCCAGGGCATGGCCCACTTCATCAGCCAAACACAACCAGACGCAGCCCCACTCGAGACAAGGCCCTCGCGAGGACCCTATGCTCGCGAGGGAGAGCAGCGCCAAGATCGGCAAGCGGAGGGCCTCCCAAGGCCCCCTCCGGAGCGGCGGAGATCTCTATGCAGGGCCCGGCCTCAGGAGTCAAGGGTGACGCAAGGAAGGACAGGCGGGCACCAGCGCGCCAGGCGGAGTAGTTTCCCCTTTAGTGCAAAGGGCGCAAGGACGTACGCGGGTTCCCAAAGCACCCACCAAAGGTTTCCATTCCGGCGAAACAAGACCACGACCACGAGCCCCGCAGGACGGATGTCATCGCCGAGCCCACCTCTGCATCATCGACAGCTACTTTGCAGGCGAAGACCGCCTTTGGACAGGGCGGGATGTACTCCTGTCCCACTTCAAATTTGGCCGTTGTGGGATCCCTTCCCGCCATTGCGATAAGGGAAGAGGACCCGGGCCACCGCTATATATAGAGGCTAGGCTGCACCATAGAGGTGGATCCGATCCGATCCGAAACCAGTCGATCCATCTCTGCATCTGGCCCAACACAAAGCCAGGAGAGGGCCAAGAACACCTCAGGAACGCCCTCGCGAGGCTCCTCAACCTTGTACTAAGTTCATCCACCATAACCTCCACGAGAGGCAATCCACCAAAGCAGGAGTAGGGTATTACGCTTCGTAGCGGCCCGAACCTGGGTAAACCACCGTGTTCATCTTCTTCCTCATCATCGTGCGAGTTCGTCGTCTTAGCCATCGAATAGTGAGCTTTGTAGGGCGAAGCTGTAGGGGAATCTCCGCACACGCCCCTGTGTTCAAACCTTGAGGGTTTTGCGGAGCCCGAAATCCGACATTTGGCGCGCCAGGTAGGGGCGTGTCAGAGTCTTCCTCATGCCAAGATCTTTTCCCACCTCGCCGTTCCGATGTCTGATGCTCGCCGAGCCCGCGCCGAGCGTCGAGCCACCCGCGTCGCCCAGACGGCACCGGTGGGACGCGGCGACGCACGCCAGTCACCCTCGCTTGTGGCTAACGCCGCCACGGGCCCGGACGCCCACGAGCAACAAGACTCCTCCCAGCCGGTCACCACAAAGCCCGATGGCCACACCGCCACTCCGTCGATCGTTCCAGCTTCCGGGTCGTCCTCCCACGCTCGGCCCGGACCGGTGCGCGGTTCGGGTGCACTCGCCATGGCGAACGAGCTGCTCCACTACCGCCCTGCCCCCGACCGCTACGACGATTGGCTTCGGCGCATCGCGGAGCTCGTCAGTGCTGTCGGCGACGCTTCAGCGCTCTCCTACTCGCTTCGACCCCGACCTTCCCTGGCAGACGATGTGGCCCACGATGCGCCGCCGCCTCCTTCGCAACGCAATGTCAACCCCGTGCCCAGGCGAGAAGCATGCCCCCGCGACCAGCCCCGCGAACCGCGAGCAAGGGCAAGAGAGGAAGTAAGCTGCCAGGTGGTTCCCCGGCCGCGTGTCGATGCACGTGCGCTCCCCGCGCTGCCGACCCAACGCCGCGACCGGGCACCACTCGAGGTGGCCCCGCAGGAGCGTCAAGACCGGGTCCCTCCCGCGCACGCAGCACCCATCGAGCCGGTGTGATGCCTCGTCATCGCCCCGGAGCTCCACCCAACTGCGTGGCCCTGCAAGTTCAAGCCTGACCTACCCCCTCGCTACGATGGCACCCCGGATACCCTCTGAGTTCCTACAGCTCTACTCGCTGAGCATCCGGGTGGCTGGTGGAGACGACAAGGTCATGGCGTGCTGGTTCCCCATGGCGCTCAAGGGCGGTGCGCTTTCCTGGCTCCTCAACCTCCCGGAAGGGTCCGTCACCTCCTGGGATGACCTGCGCAAGCGTTTCGTCGCCAATTCCAAGGCACCCGCGACCGAGCGCTCACCGTGAACGACCTACGGCGTGTAAAGCAGCAGGACGGGGAGACCCTGCACAAGTTCATACAACGCTTCACGACTACGCGCCTCAAGATCCTGAAGGCGTCGGACGAGGCTATCATCTCCGCGTTCACCGACGGCGTCACGGACCTCAAGATGAAGGAGGAGCTCGCCATGAACGACAAACTCTGCTCAGCCCTGGAGATGTTCAATCTGGCGAACAGGTGCGCCAAGGCTGAAGAGGGCCGCCTGTCGCTCCGCGGGCCTCCGGCGGCAGAGCCAGAGGAAAAGAAGACCAAGGCCAAGGAGGCGAAGCGCAAGGCCCCAGCGGTGCTTGCGGCCGAGCCTGAGGCGAAGCGCAGCCGGGGTGAGGAGCACCCCACAGGAGGAAGACCGACCTGCATCTTCCATGGCACCAACAACCATGACACCGCCGACTGCCAGGAGCTCAGGCTGGTCCGCGCCGAACACTTCGGCCGGCGCCTTGGACGCGCTGACCGTGGCTTCGGACGAGGCGGAGGCCGCCGTGGAGGCCGTTGGGACAACCGGGAACCGCGTCAAGGGTGGCGCGATCAGCCTCAGGAGGACCGCTGGCGCGATCAGCCTCGGGAGGACCGCTGGCGCGATGACCCACCGGAGGGGTCACGCCGCGGCCAGCCTCGTGAGGCCCGACCTTGTGAGGCCGGCCTACCACCACTACCAACACCACCCAGAAGGAAGGACGAGGACAGGCAGGACGATGGGGCTGGGGGCTTCCAGGAGGTCAGGGCGGTAGCCTGTATCCTGGGCGGCGCCCAAGCCCCATCATCAAACCGCGTCTTCAAGCAGTTCGCGCGGGAGGTGAACGCGGCTCTCCCAAGGCCCGAGGCCATGCATCCCCTCAAGTGGTCCCAGACTGCAATCACCTTCGACTCAAGGGATCAGCTCAGGTGCTCGGCCATGGCCGGCAAGCTCCCCATGTTGTGCACTCCAACCATCAGCAACGTCCTCGTCACCAAGACCCTCATCGACAGCAGAGCAGGGCTCAATGTCCTCTCCATCGAGACCTTCGAGACGCTCCAAGTACTGTACGAACAGCTCATGCCGGCCAAGCCCTTCTCAGGAGTCACACACGGGTCCACCATCCCCATCGGGCAAGTGCGCCTGCCCGTCACCTTCGGCGGACGCGAGAACTACCACACCGAGGTCATCGTCTTCGACGTCGCGCACATCCACATCCCATACAACGCCATCCTCGGGTACCCGGCGCTCGCCAAGTTCATGGTGGCGACTCATCACGGCTACAACGTCCTCAAGATGCCAGGGAGTGGAGGCGTCATCACCGTCACCTGCGATGAGAAGGATGCCGTCTGCTCCCTCGAGCGGGCTTACCGCACTGCAGCGGCCGAGTGCTCGGACGACGAGGAGGAAGCCCCGCCTCGAGAGGACACACGCAAGAAGAAGAAGCCGCTCACCCCCGCGGGGCACCAGGGGGCTGGGACCTCCAAGGGCGGAGCCTCGAGCTCTGCACCCAGGGGCGGGGCACCACCTTCCATCGCATAGGAAAGCGCGCTCGGCGCCCCCCTTGGGTCGGGCTCGGGGGCTTCCATCCAGGAGGCCCCCGGCTTGACCGGTGAGACAAGGGAGGCGTTCGGGCACAGCCTGAAGGCGTGTCCTGACGCGCGACTGCCCAAGCCAGGAGCACAGCGCGTGGCGCCGAGCTCGCAAGAGTCCGTCATCAGAGCGATCGAGGAGCTTCAGGAAGCGCAGGCCACGCCAGGCGGAGACTGCCCAACACCACCAATCGCAGCCGCCATCATCAGCATGAACGACCAGCCGCGCATCTGCGTCAACACGCTCGCGATCAACAGGGCCACGTCCCAGGGCCCCTTCTAGCCAACGCGTGCCGATCATGGATGGGTCTACCCGCACAACTATGTCCGCATGCCCTTCGGCCTGGCGAACACAGGCGTCATGTTCCAGCGCCTCGCCCGGGCCATGCTCATACCTTGCCTGGCGGGGTGCGGTGAGGAGTTGGAGGAGATGCTTGGACCGAGCGAAGGTCCCGAGCCCCGGGAGACGACGGACCCGTGAGGGTCGCGCTCGTCGAGGTGTAAGATCAGGCTATGATGGCATCTTCGACTCTTCAGCGGCATGGCTGCCAGGTGACTCTTTGTTGGCCATTGCCAGGTAATTTTTTGGTTTACTCCGTCTGAGGGCGCCCACCGGGCCGCATCATCCTCAGGCAATCAGGGCACACCCCTGCAGCCGCCTCATTTACGCATATTTCAATAGTTTCTCATGCATATGATTTGTTGCCTAACGCTTTACCTTGCCTGCACGACTCATTGTCGGCGTGGATATCGCCACCTCGAAACTGGATGGCAAGGCCCTGTCGCCTCAGGGACTTGTGTCTTTGGGCAGTCGGTCCCCGCTCGGGGGCTCCGACCGCAGCACGGCACCTCAGAATGGAATCTCGGGAGGCCCCAAGGCCTCCTGAGGCAGCAGCCGGCAGGACGGAATGGGGGTCGCTCGAGCGTCAAAGGGGGCTCCTGAGCATCGCGCCTCAGGAGCCTTACCGGTCATATAGCCACTCGCCCCCTTGATGTCGTCCTTGGTGATCCGGTCGGCATCAAGGGTGTCGAGGCCTCGCCCCGTAGTTGCGTCCTTGGTGATCCGGTCGTACACTATGGTGGTAGGGAAATGTGCGGGACTAGGACCTGCCGACGTAGAGCCGCTTGAGCGTCAAGGGGGGCTCCTGAGCAACGTGCCTCAGGAGCCTTACCGGTCATATAGCCACTCGCCCGCTTGATGTCGTCCTTGGTGATCCGGTCGGCATCAAGGGTGTCGAGGCCTCGCCTCGTAGTTGCATCCTTGGTGATCCGGTCGTACACTACGGTGGTAGGGAAATGTGCGGGACCGGGACCTGCAGACACAGAGCACCGGAAGGGGCCCCCAAACCGTCCCGCAAACAAGGAGGAAAGGTCCCAGGCGGGGTCGCGGGTTATCTGGACAACCTGGCCGCACCTCGGAGATCTCAAGACGAAATCTGTAGGATCTCAAGACGAGAAGACTCAGGCGCAAACCGCCTTAGAGGTAGGGACCTCGCGAGGCCAAAGCGCCCTCGCGAGCTCCCAGATACACCTCCCAGTTCTGCCGTGCGAGCCACGCGCATGAACTCAATGGGTTGTACACGCCCGGAGCCCCCCGAGGTCACGGAGGGGTTCCTTCCCACGCAATGTCGAAGCCACAGCTCCATGCTGGCGGACAACACGGCCCTCCAATGGCTATGCCCACTCAAGGTGGAAGCCACAGCTCCGTGCTGGCGGTCAACACGGTCCACCAATGACTATGCCCACGCAATGTGGAAACCCTTCGCTCCGTGCTGGGGATAAACAACTAAGGGCGCCCCAGCGGCTGCATCCAACCTCAGGAAGGCCCCTCGCGGCCCCGTCTTGCTGCGTTCCCCTGGGATGTACGCGTGAGGGGGCTGCACGGGGGCTACTACCGGGCCAAGCCCGGTACACGCCACCTTCCCAGGTCTGCCAAACCTGGTCTTCACGTGCCCATCTCAGGAGAAGCCAATGAGGAAAGGTATGGGAGCCGCTCGTACGTCAAGGGGGACTCCTGAGCATCGCGACTCAGGAGCCTCACTGGCCACGTAGCCCCTCACCCCTTGGAACCGTCCTCGGTGATCCGGATGGCCCAACGGCGGCTGAGGTATGCGCGGGGCCGGGCCCTGCCGACACAGAGCTCAGAAGCACTCAAACCCCTAAGAAGAACGCTGGAGCTCGTACGTCAAGGGGGACTGCTGAGCATCGCGACTCAGAAGCCTCACTGGCCCCGTAGCCCCTCACCCCTTGGAACCGTCCTTGGTGATCCGGTCGGCCCAACGGCGGCTGAGCTATGCGCGGGGCCGGGCCCTGCCGACGCAGAGCGCAACTTGTTCAAAAATTCCAAGTTAACCCAATCTTCACCATGTTCCCTTCATGAGGGCTACTCATATGTCAAGGGGGACTCCTGAGCATCGTGACTCAGGAGCCTCACTGGCCCCGTAGCCCCTCACCCCTTGGAACCGTCCTTGGTGATCCGGTCGGCCCAACGGCGGCTGAGGTATGCGCGGGGCCGGGCCCTACCGACGCAGAGCATCACAGCAAGCAAGAAGGAAACAAGGCGAAGAGAGCAATCACACAGTTCAACAGTTATTACAAGCATTAAAAGTTTTCGCGAACACAAACAAGTTTAACGCCTCCACGAGGCACAGTGGACATTGAAGGAAAGGAGCAGGGGAGAGGAATCAGGAGGAGCCACCGCCACCACTCGTCCCGTCCTCGGGGAACTCGTCGTCGACATCGCTGGCGTCGTCTTCTTCGCCACTAACCCCTGCAGCGTCAGAAGGCGGAGGAACGGTGACGCGGGTGAACCTCTTCACCAGCGCCTCCACGGCGCCCTTCACCGCCGCCGCAGCACCGGCGCGGGCCTCGGGGGCGACCGGGCGGATCATGGAGTCGAAGTCAAACCCCGGCTCGCGCAGATGAAGATTGCTGAAGACGCGCGTCGCAGCCTCAGAAAAGAGGTAGCGGCACTCGCTCTCCAAGATCCCCTCCACCTTGACAACGGCGCCCTCCAGTGCCTCGACGAGCTTCGAAGAGAGCCCTGCAAAGCCGCTCTCTGGAGACGCCAGGGGCTCTGCAAATCCATCCCGGCAGAGGGAGTGGAGCGCTTAGCGAAGCTTGAGCTCGACGGCAGGAAAGGCGCTGAGCTCCGCAGCCTTTTTCTCCTCAGCCGCGGCAAGAGTTTTTTCCCTGGTGTCGAGCTGGGCCTTCTCCGAAGCGACCTCCTTCTCCTGCGCGTCTAGGCGCTCCCGCTCCGCGGCCTGGCGGGTCGCCACCTGGGACAGCTCGGAGTCCCGAGCGGCGAGCTTGGCCTCGCGGGTCTTGAGGTCTTCCTCCTGCTGACGCAACTGCTCCGCAAGCTGAGACTTCTCCTCCTGGAGAGCCTTCAGACGGGCCTCCACCTCTTCGCAGCGCCTGACGGCGGACGCCGCGCCAGCCAGTGCCTCCTCCCATGCTACCCTGGCAGATGCGGCCTCCTTCTCGCTCTTTGCCATGGCGGCCTCGGCCTGGCCCCAGACTGCCACGACAGAGGCGTCGGCCCGGAGCCACCCGGAAAGGAGTCCCATGCGCCCACTCGCGAGGCGATCGTCGGTACCCACAAGGGCATCCCGGACCTAACCCAAAGCGGCGAGGGCCCCGTCCAGGACGTCGAGGCCGCGCGACGAAGGCACCAAGGCCTCCCTCGGAGGAGTCGCCTGTGCGGTCACAGACGACGTCCCCCGGGAGACAGCAGCACGAGGAGCAGGAGGCTCCGGAGGCTGCGTAGCGACCACAGACATAGGCAGATCGATGGGCAGCTGGCCCTCGGGGGCTGGCCCTCCGGACAGTGGCACCGATGCGCCCTCAAGACGAGGAGCAACCACATCAACAGGCATTGGGGGCTCGGGGGGCTCTGCGGTGGTGACCCTGAGGGCTGCCTCGCGAGCCTCCGCCCCCTCGCCCGCAGGAACCACGACGTGCGACGGCGGCACAACAGGAGCGGGCGGTGCATCGGAAGGCGCTTTCGGCTTGACGCCCGCCTTCTTCTTCCTCATCTTCGGCGCGGCGGCGTTCCTGGTCGCCAAGCAAAGGAAAATCATCAATACACAAGCTACCGGCAGGCGACCAAGGCCGAGCCGGGTTACTTACTCTTCGACGTCGACCCATTTCCTCTTCCTCTCCTCCCCGGCGACGACGGGAGAGCCCTCGCCTTTCTCGGGGAGGGCACCACCACGCCGGGGAACAGGGGCACTGTCCGCAAGAGCAGCCACCGGAGGGATCGCCATGGCCCCGGCCTTGCCCACCGCGCCTGCGAGCTGCGATTCGAGCGGGGGCGAGGCCGGTGCTTCAACCGCCTTGCCGACAGAATCAGGGCGCACCGGAGGAGGCCCCGCTCCGCGCTTCTTGGGGGTCGGCACGCAGGCGGACCGTGTGGAATGAGGAGCCGGTCCTAGCCCCCTGAGGACCTCGGCAGGACCCGGAGAGCCAGCAGCAGAGGCTTCACCAGCATCATCGTCGTCCTCGAGGTCGTGCAGGAGCATGCTCTGCGACGGGGGAGACGCCCCTGCCAGGTCGTCGTCGGCTGTCTTCTCCGAATCCTCCCCGCCCGTGGTGTCGCCAGAGGACACCATCACCGTGGAGCCAAGGCCCTCAGCTGGGGGGAGCCCCAGTTCATTGAAGACAGGCATCGCGGCAACCAGATCGGCTCCGTCGTCGCAGCAGTACAGCGGGGCATAGGCGTCGGGGAGATCACCGGGGTCGCCGTTGAGCAGGGTCGCCACAGCCCTGCTTAGTTCCTCGGGGGTTATGCTTGCGGACCGAAGCCTGAGGTTGTCGCCGCTGCCCTGGTAGTCCCATAAGGGCCTGGAATGGGACTGGAGGAGCGCCAGGCGTTGCGTCAAGAACTCCTTCACTATCATCCCCCCAGTCAGCTTCCTGGCACTGATATCGCCAGAAATCCGCTCCAAGACGGGCCTGGCCCGGGGGTCGGAAAGCTTCGCTGAGCTCCATGCGGAAGTCTTCTCCGGCAGCCCCTTCGGCAGATCCAACCGGGGATTGGTATCTTTGAGGTCCATGAGGACCCAGCGGTGCCTGAAGTTCTCCACCTTCTTCCCAGCCTTTAAGATCATGTTACCGCTCTGGGCCGCGACGAAGGAGACGCACGCTGACCGTTGAGCGCCGTCATGCACACGCAAGCTGAAGAAATGGCGGAAGAGGGCCACCGAAGGCTTCACGCCCACGAAAGCCTCGCAGTAGAAGGCAAAGACGGACAAGAATAGGATGGAGTTGGGCTAGAGACGAAGGGCTTGAATCCCGTAGTGGTCGAGAATGGCGGTGAAGAACGCGGAGCAGGGCGGGACGAGCCCGGTGAAGACACTATGGAGAAAGAAAGGGTAGACCGCCCGGGACGAGGGCCGCTTCTCCGAGGAGCCGCCCCATATCAAGGTCCGCCCCCACTCGTTGGTCCCATCTGCCGTCCATGGGAGCATCGGGACGAGGTCCTCGTCCTTGGCGATGGTGGACCCCGAGAGCGCCGGTGAGATGGGAGCGGAGGCTGAGCTCTGGGCCTCCGGCTTCTGTTTGCCGGCGGGAGCCATCGGGAAGTTTGCGGGGCAAGAGCGGCAAGGAGGAGGACGGAGCGACGCCGGATCTGGAGAGGCCTCTGTTAGGGCCGGGGATCCAGGAAGCAAGAGCAGGTGCATAGAAGGGGAAAGCAATAATGGCCCGGCGCTGGAAGTCAGGCTCTTGTCGACTCGGGCGGTGGCCAAAGGGACGAAGGCCTGGCCCGCTGGCGTTTGGGGCCCGCGGCGCTTCGGGCCGCCCTCAAGGCTTTGCCCGAAAGCCAGCTCGAGCTCACTTTGGGCCCGGGGGCTACTGTCGGCGTTCTGGGAACGGGGGTACCCAGACCTGGATGCCTGCGGCCCAGGGCATGGCCCACTTCATCAGCCAAACACAACCAGACGTAGACCCACTCGAGACAAGGCCCTCGCGAGGACCCTAGGCTCGTGAGGGAGAGCAGCGCCAAGATCCGCAAGCGGAGGGCCTCCCCAGGCCCCCTCCGGAGCGGCGGAGATCTCTATGCAGGGCCCGGCCTCAGGAGTCAAGGGTGACACAAGGAAGGACAGGCGGGCGCCAGCGCGCCAGGCGGAGCAGTTTCCCCTTTAGTGCAAAGGGGGCAAGGACGTACGCGGCTTCCCAAAGCACTGCCAAAGGTTTCCATTCCGGTGAAACAAGACCACGACCACGAGCCCTGCAGGACGGATGTCATCGCTGAGCCCACCTCTGCATCATCGACAACTACTTTGCAGGCGAAGACCGCCTTTGGACAGGGCGGGATGTACTCCTGTCCCCCTTCAAATTTGGCCGTTGTGGGATCCCTTCCCGCCATTGCGATAAGGGAAGAGGACCCGGGCCACCGCTATATATAGAGGCTAGGCTGCACCGTAGAGGTGGATCTGATCCGATCCGAAACTAGTCGATCCATCTCTCCATCTGGCCCAACACAAAGCCAGCAGAGGGCCAAGAACACCTCAGGAACGCCCTCGCGAGGCTCGTCAACCTTGTACTAAGTTCATCCACCATAACCTCCACGAGAGGCAATCCACCAAAGCAGGAGTAGGGAATTACGCTTCGCAGCGGCCCGAACCTGGGTAAACCACCGTGTTCATCTTCTTCCTCGTCATCGTGCGAGTTCGCCGTCTTAGCCATCAAGTAGTGAGCTTGGTAGGGCGAAGCTGCAGGGGAATATCTGCACACGCCCCTGTGTTCGAACCTTGAGGGTTTTGCGGAGCCCGAAATCCGACAGTTTCCTTAGCACCTCAGGACGCGGATGTTTGAAATTGCTTCAATACTATTCGTGGTGCGAAGAGTGTGGCGGCACCCAGTACTGGGGAGCGGGATCACATGTACTGCCATATTTAGTATCGTTGTGATTATGTGGGTCTGAGGTAGATGAGTTTCCGAGACCTCTGGTTGTGTGTTGACGGATGAGATACACTAGAGAGTAGTGTTACTGCTAGGAGTTGAGTGATGGATAAAACTCCATGTATCCGTGGTCCCGATTGCATAACCAAAGATTTCGGAAGTTCGTAGGTAGGATTTCCAGTAGTTACCTAGGATCATCTTCCGACAGATGTATGATGGTTTATAAATTTGTTCCGAGCAACCCTTAGCTCAATACTTGTTGTGTTATTTCAAGTGGTTTCGTAGTCAAGTGATGTTATCGAAAATTTACAGAAGGCGTTCTACTATTTTTTTAGTTGAATGCAATTGATGATGTTCCTGTTGCAATATTTCGAGCCGTTTATTCAGCCAATTTCAATCATCTTTGTCAATGGTGTGCTGATATTCTTGTCCATCTTCAGGATGACTCTAGTAACTCGTGGGAACCCAGGTCATGAGGGCAAGTAGTCTGATCCTCCACCACCCCACCACCACCTCCACCTCCGGAGGCATGGCAGGCAGTGATGGCCGCAACCAATGCGAACACTCAGATGTTGCTCAGTTTGTTGCATGGTTTTTAGAATCAGGGGCAGCAAGGTCATCAAGGGAATTTCAATAATCAGCCGCACTTCGCAACTCTGAACCAGTTCCTCGCAAATCAACCAAAGTCCTTCACTTGCTGTGATCAACCTCTTGATGCGGACGATTGGCCCCGTGACATGAACAAGCATATCGAGTGCAGCAATGTCAGGCCTGAGGACTATGTCAAGTTTGTGACCTTCCAGCTCAAGGGTCAGGCAGCAGTACAAAGATTCCAGAGGTGGCCGTGCAGTCACCTCGGATGATTTCTGCCGTGACTTCAGAGCTCATCATATTGAGACGAGCTTTGTCGAGGGTATGCATGAGAAGTTCAGGAACCTGAAGAAGGGGAGTATGTGTGTCTATCAGTACAATACTGAGTTTCAGAATCTAGCCCGCTATGCTAAGCAAGACGTTCCTGATGAGAAGAACAAGATTTATCAGTTCAGAGGTGGCCTCAGAGAAGATCTCCAGCTCGCTCTCGTCCTGATAGAGGCAAAGTTGTCCCTGTCTTTCGATGAGATGGTGGCTATCGTTTTTGGTGGAGTAGACTTTGACGATCCGACTACCAACGTGCGAGGACGTCACGCCTTAGCAATCGCTAAACCAACTCCGAGATGTTATTGACCACGCCGGAGCACGATCAACCTGACCACGAGGGTCTGTTTCCTGCACGCAAACGAAGAACAAGCAAGAAACTAAGATTGCAATCTGGATATTGCGAATATAAGAGGAAAGTTTTATTGATGAAAGTGGGGTTCTGTGACGCCTTTGTCTGGTCATGGAACAGAAACGAAGAACGTGAAGTTGCAGCTATGGCTAACTTTCAATATAAACAAAACCCAAGTCTAAACGGCGCCCTAAGGGCTGTATATATGGGGGAATAGAGGGGAATTTCATGACCCCTTGGAGGAGGGGTCCGAAACCAACCCTAACTCTGTTTCCCCACACATACGGACTCTAAAAATAGCCTAATAAGTGGTATTTCGAAATTACATGGGCCTGTTCCAAAAATAAGGTGACGCGGCACCTATATTAGCCTTATGGACGGAATTTATGAAGTGACATCTTGTATATTTTGTCCAAGCCTTCATACTCTCCTTATGGTGGCTTCAAAGTGCGAAAATCACCACTGGAAACTCCATTGTTCCTTCCCGCGCACGCACCTTCTTCTCCATGCTTGATCCCACTCCAATGGCCATCCTTCTTGTCCATGCTAGGTCCTTCATTCATAAGTAAAACCAAAGTATCTAATTTAGGCAGCATCATATGTTCATGAACATTAGAAGGATTTCCAAGAAATGAAAGTACATGATAATTTAGTTGGCGTGTGTGGGCTCTAGTAACTGGTCCAATATGTGTGGCTGGTGGGGATGTGGGTGTAACATTAGTAGGGATGTCCTCATCACGTCCTTCACGAGCCTCCTGTGTTTGATCAGTTCTATAACTTAGCTCTAAAGTTCCAGGCAGTTCAGCACAAGCTTGAGAATTCCAAGAAGCGGTTCAGAGACTCCAACTCTTCTTCGTCCAGCTCTCAGATTGTTCCTAAGCAGTAGAAATATTGGGTTCCTCCTCCACCTCCGTTTCGTCCTCCTCAGCAGCAGAAGCAGCACGATGGTCGTGGTCCTTCCCACCCACCCAACCTAGGTTTTCAGCAGAGGCCTCAGGCTCCCAAGTCAGCAAATGCTCCTCCTCCAGGCAACTTTCGTCCGCTCTCAGAGGTTACGTGTCACAAGTGTGGTCAGAAGGGTCACTACTCCAAGAAGTGCACCAACCAGCGGCGTCTTCCGCCCCCTCCTCCTATCAGGCCCCCAGGCAGTGCTATGGTGAAGCACAATCCCAAGTCAGCAAGAGTGAACATGGTCAATGCAACAGAGGTGGAGGATTCTTCTCAAGTGATATTGGGAAATCTCTTGGTTAATTCTATTCCTTCAAAAGTTTTGTTTGACACTGGTGCATCGCATTCGTTCATATCATATCCTTTTGCGGTCAAGCACGATTTGCATCATGAAGAGTTGCCTAAGGCATTAAGGCATTAGATGTTGTTTCGCCGGGAAAGCTCATGAGTTCTCATTGGGTGGTTCCGTATGTCTCTATCAAGATGGGCAATTATTCTTTTCTGGCCTCTCCAATTGTTCTCGGCAATTCCGATATTGATCTAATTCTGGGCATGAATTTTCTTGGAATGAACAAGGCTTATGTTGATTGTAAAGCCAAAGAAGTCCAATTGAGTCATCCTTCTGAATATGTGATCATTTTCGCTGCTCGCGATGACACGATTCGTCTCTTTTCTCTCAATGAGAAGGGTGAAATTTCTGTCATTTCTCAAATCCCCGTCGTTTCTAAGTATGAAGATGTCTTTCCAGAAGAATTGCCAGGAATGCCTCCTCACCGGCCAGTGGAGTTTGTGATTGAACTCGGGCCTGGAACTGAACCGGTATGCAAGAGTCCTTATAAGCTTGGCCCCGAAGAGCTGAAAGAATTGAAGAAGCAGCTAGATGAACAAGAGCGTCTGGGTTTGATCAGACCAAGTTCTTCACCTTGGGGTTGTGTTGTTCTTTTTGTCAAGAAGGAGGATGGCACGGACCGACTATACGTCGATTACCGTCCATTGAATAAGAAGACAATCAGGAACAAGTACCCACTTCCCAACATCAATGATTTGTTTGAGCAATTCAAAGGGGCCAAGGTTTTCTCAAAGTTAGATCTTCGAATGGGCTATCATCAAATCCGTATTTGTGAAGAAGATATTCCAAAGACTGCTTTCAGGACGAGTTTTGGCTCTTATGAGTACACTGTCATGTCTTTTGGTCTCGCAAATGCGCCTCCGACGTTCTCCCACATGATGAACTTCATCTTCTCTCCCTTCAAGAATGAGTTCGTCTTGGTGTATTTGGATGACATTCTAGTCTTCTCTGAAACCGAAGAGGAACATGCAGAGCATCTCCGGCTTGTGCTTGACAAGCTAAGAGAGCATCGGTTCTATGCTAAGTTCTCCAAGTGTGAGTTTTGGCTCAATGAGGTGGTGTACCTTGGGCATGTCATATCTGTCGAGGGCATCAAGGTGGATCCTGAGAAAGTTGAGGCCATCATTAAGTGGGAGCCTCCTCAGAATGTCAAGCAGCTTCGTAGCTTCCTCGGGCTTGCAAGTTACTACAGAAGATTCGTGGAGAACTTCTGAAAAATTGCTAAGCCTCTGTCTAATCTCCTTCAGAAGAATGTCAAATATGTGTGGACTCCTCAGTGTGATGTGGCGTTCAATACACTCAAGGAAAAGCTGACTTCAGCTCCAGTTCTCACTCCTCCAGATGAATCCAAGCCTTTCCAAGTGTTATGTGATGCTTCCCTCCAAGGTCTTGGTGGTGTTCTGATGCAAGACAGAAAGGTGGTTGCCTACACCTCCCGTCAGTTGAAGCCTAGTGAGAAGAACTACCCTACTCATGATCTTGAGCTGGCGGCAGTTGTGCATGCTCTGATGACATGGAGACATCTATTGTTAGGAAGACCAGTTGAGGTGTTCACTGACCACAAGAGCTTGAAGTACATTTTCACTCAACCCAATCTCAATCTTCGGCAAACACGTTGGGTGGAAATGATCCAGGAGTATAATGCAAGCATTGAGTATACTCCAGGTAAAGCAAATGTCATTGCAGACGCACTGAGCAGGAAGGCATACTACAACAGTCTTATTCTCAAGCCTCTCCAACCTGAGATTTGTGAAGCTTTACGAAAGCTCAATCTCCAAGTGGCTCCTCAAGGATTTCTTGCAAACCTTCAAGTCTCTCCGACTTTGGGAGATCAGATTCACCAAGCTCAGCCTCTTGATGCTATGGTGAAGAAAGTGAAGAAAGGTGTGGCCAAGAGCATTCCAAAGTATTAGTGCTTCCGTGTTGATGACAAGGACACCTTGTTTTTTGAGGATCGTCTAGTGGTTCCCAAGGGAGAACTTAGGAAAGTTATCATGGATGAAGCACATAATTCTCTCCTCTCCATTCCTCCAGGCAGTTCCAAAATGTATCAGGATCTCAAGCAAACCTTCCGGTGGACTCGTATGAAACGTGAGATTGCTCAGTTTGTGAACGAGTGTGATGTTTGTCGCAGAGTGAAGGCGGAACATCAATGTCCAGCAGGTCTCCTTCAGCCTTTGCCTATTCCAGATTGGAAATTCGATCATGTTGAGATGGATTTTGTCATTGGGTTTCCTAAGTCCAAGAGAGGTAATGATGCCATCTTTGTGGTCATCGACAAGCTCACCAAAGTTGCCCACTTCCTTCCGGTCAAAGAATCTATCTCCGCAGCTCATCTGGTAGAGCTGTACACTTCTAGGATAGTTTCTTTGCACGGTATTCTTCGGCTTATATCTTTTGATCATGGAAGAATCTTCACTTCCAAGTTCTGCGATTCCTTCCAAACTGCAATGGGTACCAAGATTCGTTTCAGTACAGCTTTCCATCCTCAGACTAGTGGTCAAGTTGAGAGAGTCAATCAAATCCTTGAAGATATGCTCAGAGCTTGTGTGATTTCTTTTGGCATGAAGTGGGAAGACTGTCTCCTGTTTGCTGAGTTCTCATACAACAACATTTTCCAAGCAAGTTCAGGCAAGGCTCCTTTCGAGATTCTCTATGGAAGGAAATGTCGCACCCCGCTCAATTGGTCTGAAACCGGTGAGCGTCAAATCCTTGGTAATGACATGGTCACTGAAGTAGAAGAAATGTGCCGTGTCATTCATGAAAATCTCAAAGCAGCTCAATCCCGTCAGAAGAGCTATTATGATAGCAAGCACCGTGACATGACCTTTCAGATTGATGATTTTGTCTATCTCCGAGTGTCTCCCATGAAGGGCACTTAGCGCTTTGGCATCAAAGGAAAGCTTGCTCCATGCTTTGTGGGTCCTTTCAAGATTGTGGGCAAGAGGGGAGACCTTGCCTACCAACTCTAGCTTCCCCCCAATTTCTCAAATATGCATGATGTGTTTCATGTCTCTCAGCTCCGGAAGTGTTTCAAGACTCCCGAGCGCACCGTTGATCTCCAAGACATTGATCTCCAAGCAGACCTATCCTATCATGAGCATCCAGTTGCTATCCTTGAAGAAACTGAGCGTAAGACTCGCAACAAGTCAATCAAGTTTCTCAAGGTGAAGTGGTCACATCACTCCGACAAAGAAGCCACTTGGGAACGGGAGGACCTTCTCCGTTCCGAATATCCCGAATTCTTCCATTCGTAGATCTTGGGACGAGATCCTCTTGTAGTTGGGGAGAGTTGAAACAGCCCAAGTGCATTCCCTTGTAATATTCCATGTATGACATTCCATGTGGTGCCACCTTGTGTTTGAGTAATAAAATTGCTTCATGTCATTTAGCATCATCGCATCATATCATCATCTCAAGTTGCATCATGTTTGTTGTGTTTTGTTGGCTGTGAGTGTGTGGTGTGGAGTCTTGTGTGCTTGGTAGCAAGAGCATTGCTTTGTGTGGAACCTCTCCCTAATTCTTTTACAAAAACTTTGCCTCATCTCTTTTAATAGCAATACTATATGTGTGGTGATTTCTCTTGCCTTTTTCATCTCAAATAAAATGTTGCACTTCTTCTAAATAATCTGCTTAGCATTTCAAAATATTCCCTAGCCTTGTTTTAATATATTTGCATTTTTGAATCTTTGCAAACAGATTCCTATAATAATTATATGTGATTAATTTGTTTGCGCTAAAATTTCCCAAACCATTTTTATTAAGAGTTCAAAAATTATTTTCTTTTCTCTATAACTCTCTTTCAAACACCCTGGTATTTAAATGCTAGTTGCTGTTTTTTAAAGAGAAAACCATTCGGTTTTCCAGGGAGAGAGAGAGACCTCGGCCCGCTTGGGCTCCTGCCTTCCCTAGCCCAGCAACGTCGCCGAAGCCCACCCCCCCTCGCTCCTTCGCTCGGTGATACGTCCATTTTGCATCATGCTTTTATATTGATATTTATTGCATTATGGGCTGTTATTACACATTATGGTACAATACATATGCCTTTTCTTTCTTATTTTACAAGGTTTACATGAAGAGGGAGAATGCCGGCAGCTGGAATTCTGGACTTGAAAAGGAGCAAATATGAGAGACCTATTCTGCACAACTCCAAAAGTCCTGAAAAGTTACACATAATTATTTTGGAATATTTAAAAAATATTGGGCAAAAGAAATACCAGAGGGGACCCACCAGGAGGCCACAAGCCTGGGGGGCGCGCCCCTGTGGCTTTTGGGCCCCCTAGCAGCCCTCCGGTGCCCATCTTCTGCTATATGGAGGGTTTTGACCTGGAAAAAATCATAAGAGAGCTTTTGGGACAAAGCGCCACCGTCTCGAGGCGGAACTTGGGCAGAACCAATCTAGGGCTCCGGCGGAGCTGTTCTGCCGGGGAAACTTCCCTCCCGGAGGGGGAAATCGAAGCCATCGTCATCACCAACGATCCTCTCATCGAGAGGGGGTCAATCTCCATCAACATCTTCACCAGCACCATCTCCTCTCCAAACCCTAGTTCATCTCTTGTATCCGATCTTTGTCTCAAAACCTCAGATTGGTACCTGTGGGTTGCTAGTAGTGTTGATTACTCCTTGTAGTTGATGCTAGTTGGTTTACTTGGTGGAAGATCATATGTTCAGATCCTTAATGATAATTAATAATCCTCTGATTATGAACATTAATATGCTTTGTGAGTAGTTACGTTTGTTCCTGAGGACATGGGATAAGTCTTGTTATAAGTAATCATGTGAATTTGGTATTCGTTCGATATTTTGATGAGATGTATGTTGTCTCTCCTCTAGTGGTGTTATGTGAACGTCGACTACATGACACTTCACCATTATTTGGGCCTAGGGGAAGGCATTGGGAAGTAATAAGTAGATGATGGGTTGCTAGAGTGACAGAAGCTTAAACCCTAGTTTATGCGTTGCTTCGTAAGGGGCTGATTTGGATCCATATGTTTCATGCTATGGTTAGATTTATCTTAATTCTTCTTTCGTAGTTGCGGATGCTTGCGAGAGAGGTTAATCATAAGTGGGAGGCTTGTCCAAGTAAGGGCAGCACCCAAGCACCGGTCCACCCACATATCAAATTATCAAAGTAACGAACGCGAATCATATGAGCATGATGAAAACTAGCTTGACAGAAATTCCCATGTGTCCTCGGGAGCGTTTTGCATTATATAAGAGTTTGTCCAGGCTTGTCCTTTGCTACAAAAAGGATTGGGCCACCTTGCTGCACCTTTGCTACATTTTTTACTTGCTATCCGTTACGAATTATCTTATCACAAAACTATCTGTTACCGCTAATTTCAGTGCTTGCAGAGAATACCTTACTGAAAACCGCTTGTCATTTCCTTCTGCTCCTCGTTGGGTTCGACACTCTTACTTATCGAAAGGACTACAATAGATCCCCTATACTTGTGGGTCATCAAGACTCTTTTCTGGCACCGTTGCCGGGGAGTGAAGCGCCTTTGGTGTGTGGAATTTGGTAAGGAAAAATTTATATAGTGTGCTGAAATTTACTGTCACTTGTTACTATGGAAAATAATCCTTTGAGGGGCTTGTTCGGGGTATCTTCACCTCGACCGGAAGCACAAAGAGTTGCTCCTCAACCTACTGAACCTACTGAAAATATTTATTATGAAATTCCTTCGGGTATGATAGAGAAACTGCTAGCAAATCCTTATGCAGGAGATGGAACACTACATCCTGATTTGCATCTAATATATGTAGATGAAGTTTGTGGATTATTTAAGCTTGTAGGTTTGCCCGAGGATGATGTCAAGAAGAAGGTCTTTCCTTTATCTTTGAAGGAGAGGGCATTGACATGGTATAGGCTATGTGATGATATTGGATCATGGAACTACAACCGATTGAAATTGGAATTTCATCAGAAGTTTTATCCTATGCATCTGGTTCATCGTGATCGGAATTATATTTATAATTTTTGGCCTCATGAAGGAGAAAGTATCGCTCAAGCTTGGGGGAGGCTTAAGTCAATGTTATATTCATGCCAATCATGAGCTCTCAAGAGAAATTATTATTCAGAATTTTTATGCTCGGCTTTCTCGTAATGATCAATCCATGCTCGATACTTCTTGTACTGGTTCCTTTATGAAGAAAGATATTGAATTCAAATGGGACTTATTGGAAAGAATTAAACGCAACTCTGAAGATTGGGAACTCGACGAAGGTAAGGAGTCAGGTATAAACCTTAAGTTTGATTGTGTTAAATCCTTTATAGACACCGATGCTTTTCATGAATTTTGCACTAAATATGGACTTGACTCTGAGATAGTAGCTTCTTTCTATGAATCTTTTGCTGCTCATGTTGATCTACCTAAGGAGAAGTGGTTTAAATATCATCCTCCCATTGAAGTGAAAGTAGTTGAACCTATTAAAGTTGAAGAAGAAACTATTATTTATAATGTTGATCCTGTTATTCCAGCTGCTCATATTGAGAAACCACCTTTCCCTGTTAGAATAAAGGAACATGCTAAATCTTCAACTGTGGTTCGTAAGAGTTATACTAGAACACCTACACCCCCTGAACAAATCAAAGTTGAACCTAGTATTGCTATGATTAAAGATCTCTTGGTTGATAATATTGATGGGCATGTTATTCATTTCTATGATGAAGCTGCTAGAATTGCTAGACCTGATACTAAAGATAAACATAGACCTATTGTTGGCATGCCTGTTGTTTCTGTTAAAATAGGAGATCATTGTTATCATGGCTTATGTGATGTGGGTGCTAGTGTGAGTGCAATTCCCTTTACCTTATATCAAGAAATTATGAATGATATTGCACCAGCTGAATTAGAGGACATTGATGTCACCATTAAGCTTGCTAATAGAGATACTATAGCACCAGTTGGGATTGTTAGAGATATTGAAGTTTTGTGTGGGAAAATAAAATATCCTACTGATTTTCTTGTTCTTGGTTCCCCACAAGATGATTTTTGTCCCATTATATTTGGTAGACCTTTCTTGAATACTGTTAATGCTAAGATAGATTGTGAGAAAGAAACGGTGACTGTAAGTTTTGGGGATGCGTCCCATGAGTTTAATTTCTCTAAATTTCGTAGACAACCCCATGATAAAGAATTGCCTAGTAAGGATGAAATTATTGGTCTTGCTTCTATTGTTGTGCCTCCTACTGATCCCTTAGAACAATATTTGCTAGACCATGAAAACGATATGCATATGAATGAAAGGAATGAAATAGATAAGATTTTCTTTGATCAGCATCCTATTTTGAAACACAACCTGCCTGTTGAAATACTTGGGGATCCTCCTCCACCCAAGGATGATCCCGTGTTTGAGCTTAAACAATTACCGGATACTCTGAAATATGCCTATCTTGATGAAAAGAAGATATATCCTGTTATTATTAGTGCTAACCTTTCAGAGCAAGAAGAATAGAGATTATTGAAAACTCTGAAGAAGCATCGTGCTGCTATTGGATATACTCTTGATGATCTTAAGGGCATTAGTCCCACTCTATGTTAGCATAAAATTAATATGGAGCCTGGTGCTAAACCAGTTGTTGATCACCAACGACGGTTAAATCCTAAAATGAAAGAAGTGGTAAGAAATGAAATATTAAAGCTTCGGGAGGCAGGTATAATTTATCCTATTACTGATAGTAGATGGGTTAGTCCCGTTCATTGTGTCCCTAAGAAGGGAGGTATTACCGTTGTTCTTAATGATAAAAATGAATTGATCCCGCAAAGAATTGTTACAGGATATAGAATGGTAATTGATTTTAGGAAATTAAATAAAGCTACTAGGAAAGATCATTACCCTCTACCTTTTATTGATCAAATGCTAGAAAGACTATCCAAACACACACACTTTTGCTTTCTAGATGGTTATTCCGGTTTCTCTCAAATACCTGTGTCAAAAGAGGACCAAGAGAAGACCACTTTTACTTGTCCTTTTGGTACCTTTGCTTATAGACGTATGCCTTTTGCTTTATGCAATGCACCTGCTACCTTTCAAAGATGTATGACTACTATATTCTCTAACTTTTGTGAAAAGATTGTTGAGGTTTTCATGGATGATTTCTCCGTTTACGGAACTTCTTTTGATGATTGCTTGAGCATCCTTGATCGAGTTTTGCAGAGATGTGAAGAAACTAATCTTGTCTTGAATTGGGAGAAGTGCCACTTTATGATTAATGAGGGCATTGTCTTGGGACACAAAATCTCTGAAAAAGGTATTGAGGTGGATAAAGCTAAAGTTGATGCTATTGAAAAAATGCCGTGTCCTACGGATATCAAAGGTATAAGAAGATTCCTTGGTCATGCTGGTTTCTATAGGAGGTTTATTAAAGACTTCTCTAAGATTTCTAGGCCTCTCACTAATCTTTTGCAAAAAGATGTTCCATTCGTTTTTGATGATGATTGTGTAGAAGCATTTGAAATTCTTAAGAGAGCCTTGATCACTGCACCTGTTGTTCAACCACCTGATTGGAACCTACCCTTTGAAATTATGTGTGATGCTAGTGATTATGCCATTGGTGCTGTTCTAGGACAAAGAGTTGATAAGAAATTAAATGTTATCCATTATGCTAGTAAAACTCTAGACAGTGCTCAAAGAAACTATGCTACCACTAAAAAGGAATTATTAGCAGTTGTGTTTGCTTGTGATAAGTTCAGACCTTATATTGTTGATTCCAAAGTAACTGTGCACACTGATCATGCTGCTATTAAATATCTTATGGAAAATAAGGATGCTAAACCTAGACTTATTAGATGGGTTCTTCTGCTACAAGAATTTGATTTGCATATTATTGATAGAAAGGGTGCTAAGAACCCCGTAGCAGACAACTTGTCTAGGTTGGAAAATGTTCTTGATGACCCACTACCTATTGATGATAGCTTTCCTGATGAACAATTAGCTGTCATAAATGCTTCACGTAGTGCTCCATGGTATGCTGATTATGCTAATTATATTGTTACTAAATTTATACCACCTAGTTTCACATACCAACAAAAGAAAAAGTTCTTCTATGATTTAAGACATTACTTTTGGGATGATCCACACCTCTATAAGGAAGGAGTAGATGGTGTTATTAGACGTTGTGTACCTGAGCATGAATAGGAACAGATCCTACACAAGTGTCACTCCGAGGCCTACGGAGGACACCACGCTGGAGATAGAACCGCACACAAGGTATTACAATCGGGTTTTTATTCGCCTACTCTCTTCAAGGATGCTCGTAAGTTTGTCTTGTCTTGTGATGAATGTCAAAGAATTGGTAATATTAGTAGACGTCAGGAAATGCCTATGAATTACTCTCTTGTTATTGAACCATTTGATGTTTGGGGTTTTGATTATATGGGACCTTTTCCAAAGTCCAACGGGTATACTCATATTCTAGTTGCTGTTGATTATGTTACTAAGTGGGTAGAAGCTATCCCAACTAGTAGTGCTGATCATAACACTTCTATTAAAATGCTGAAAGAAGTTATTTTCCCTAGATTTGGAGTCCCCAGCTATTTAATGACTGATGGTGGTTCACACTTTATTCATGGTGCTTTCCGTAAATTGCTTGCTAAGAAAGATGTTAATTATAGAATTGCATCTCCTTATCATCCTCAGTCTAGTGGTCAAGTATAATTAAGCAATAGGGAAATTAAATTGATCTTGCAAAAGACTGTTAATAGATCTAGAAAGAATTGGTCTAAGAAACTTGATGATGCATTATGGGCTTATAGAACTGCTTACAAAAACCCTATGGGTATGTCTCCGTATAAAATGGTTTATGGTAAAGCATGTCACTTACCTCTAGAACTAGAACATAAAGCTTATTGGGCAATCAAAGAGCTCAACTATGATTTCAAACTTGCTGGTGAGAAGAGGTTATTTGACGTTAGCTCACTTGATGAATGGAGAACCCAGGCATATGAGAATGCCAAGTTGTTTAAAGAAAAAGTTAAGAGATGGCATGATAAAAGGATACAAAAGCGTGAATTTAATGTAGGTGACCATGTCTTGCTATAAAAGTCTCGTTTAAGATTTTTTGCAGGAAAACTTCTCTCTAAATGGGAAGGGCCTTACATTATCGAGGAAGTGTATCGTTCCGGTGCCATCAAGATCAACAACGCCGAAGGCACAAATCCGAAGGTGGTAAACGGGCAAAGAATCAAACATTATATCTCAGGTACTCCCATAAATGTTGAAACCAATATTATCAATACCATAACTCCGGAGGAGTACATTAGGGAGACCTACCAGAATGTTTCAGACTCCGAGAAGGAATAGGTATGTGATACGGTAAGCAAACCGACTCCAAAACTTTTTCAATAGCATTTTTTTCTCTGTTTTGGAATATTTAATAAATTAGGAAAATTTAAAGTATTCCGAAAAGTGCACGATGAGCCGACAAGCCGGGGGCGCGCCCTACCCCCCTGGGCGTGCCCCTGTGGCTTGTGGCCACCCCGTGCACCCTCCGGACTCCGTTTTCTTGTGGTACACTCCTTTAGGTCGGTAAAAATTCATTATATAATCTCCCAAGGGTTTTGACCTTCGTATCACGACAATACTTCATGTTTTCATTTTGAGCTGTTTCTGTAGCAAATTTGGAGCAAGATGTCTTCGCAAGAGTCGGTCGGGGAGAGCCGTGCCTCTCGCCTGACACCGGGGCCCGAAGCATACAGCGAAGCCAACCACTTCGGGCAGGCCACGGAGGAAGAGATGGAGGCCGACTTGAAAAGGGTGGATGCCATGGAGGAAGACCAAGAAGTTACCTCTCGTCTACAACCTGGAGCCATGTTGGAGGAACTTCAGAGCTCAGCAATTCCGAATTCGGTCATCCCTCCCAATGCTAAATTTCTTACTTATGAAAATATGAAAAAGAGTGTTGCTTCTTCCCCCACATCAATGAAACATCCATGGGTGATGGGAGCTCTAATCGTCACTGGAAAACTTCTCAAGGAAATAATGGATCTTAGACAGCAAAATAACAAGCTTGAGGACGAGAATCGCATTCTGAGGGGCATCATCGCCAAGAATATAACATCACCACCTCCGAAGGAAGACAACTAAATACATGGGTATGGGCACTCCCCTTGGCTTGTGCCAATCTTGGGGGAGGTGCCCTGGTATCATATCACCTTCACATCTTTTACTCTTATCGTTTTTCTTAGTTCGATTCTTTTGGTTATATCTTGATCTAGTAGAATAAAGTTTTTTGTGTGATCTAGTTTTGAGTTTTGCTTTATGTTCCCCCTATGTAAGCGAGTCCAAGAGTTATATAATAAAAAGTAGTTTTGAGTTGAGGGCTTTGCTTGCTTGCTATGATCTTGAGAAAAAGAAATAGAAAGAAGTATAGAATAAAAGCAAAGAGTATATATGATGATCTTATGGGGAGTGATGACTTCACATATAAGAAGTATGTCGATTGAAATTTGTTGTGAGTTGACAAACATAGCGATTGGTCATTGTTGCAATTAAAAGGAAGTAATAAAGAAAGAGAGGTTCACATATAAATATATTATCTTGGACATCTTTTATGATTGTGAGCACTCATTAAAATATTATATGCTAAGAAGTTGATGTTGGACAAGGAAGACAACATAATGGATTATGTTTGCTTATTTTCGAATAGAAGTTATATGGTTATAGATCCTTTAACATGTGACGCTTGCTTCCACCCCATATCAGCCAAAACTTCCGCACCAAGTAGAGATACTACTTGTGCATCCAAACACCCTTAACCCAGTTTTGCCATGAGAGTCCACCATACCTACCTATGGATTGAGTAAGATCCTTCAAGTAAGTTGTCATCGGTGCAAGCAATAAAAATTGCTCTCTAAATATGTATGATCTATTAGTGTGAGGAAAATAAACTTTATACGAACTTGTGATATGGAAGAAATAAAAGCGACAGACTGCATAATAAAGTTCTTTATCACAAGCGGCAATATAAAGTGACGTTCTTTTGCATTAAGGGATTGCGCATCCAACAATAAAAGCGCATGACAACCTGTGCTTCCCTCTGCGAAGGGCCTATCTATTACTTTTACTTTCTAGTACTTACCTTTATGCAAGAGTCGTGGTGATCTTCACCACTTCCTTTATTTCGCCTTTCTCTCTTGGCAAGCGTCATGTGTTGGGGAATGATCTAGACACATATATCCACTCGGATGTGGGTGATCATGAGTTATTTCTGTTGACATTACCCTTGAGGTAAATAGTTGGGAGGCAAAACTATAAGTCCCTATCTTTCTCTGTGTCCAATTGAAGCTTTGACCTCATAGGTACCGCGTGAGTGTTAACAATTATGAAAGACTAAAAGATGATTGAGTATGTGGGTTTGCTTTACAAGCTCTTATATTGACTCTTTCCGATGTTATGATAAATTGCAATTGCTTCAATGACTGAGATGATAGTTTGTTGGTTCTCAATAGAGTTCTTGATTCATACTTTACCTTGTGAATGAATTGTTACTCTAGCATAAGAAATTATATATCAATAAGTATTGCTGTTCTAGAGATGATCATGATGCTCTCATGTCCGTATTTTATTTTATCGACACCTCTATCTCTAAACATGTGGACATATTTATCGATTTCGGCTTTCGCTTGAGGACAAGCGAGGTCTAAGCTTGGCGGAGTTGTTACGTCCATTTTGCATCATGCTTTTATATTGATATTTATTGTATTATGGGCTGTTATTACACATTATGGTACAATACTTATGCCTTTTCTTTCTTATTTTACAAGGTTTACATGAAGAGGGAGAATGCCGGCAGCTGGAATTCTGGACTGGAAAAGGAGCAAATATGAGAGACCTATTCTGAACAACTCCAAAAGTCCTGAAAAGTTACAGAGAATTATTTTGGAATATATAAAAAATATTGGGCGAAAGAAATACCAGAGGGGACCCACCAGGAGGCCACAAGCCTGGGGGGCGCGCCCTACCCCCTGGGCGCGCCCCTGTGGCTTGTAGGCCCCCTGGCAGCCCTCCGGTGCCCATCTTCTGCTGTATGGAGGGTTTTGACCTGGAAAAAAAATCATAAGAGAGCTTTCGGGATGAAGCGCCGCCGTCTCGAGGCAGAACTTGGGCAGAACCAATCTAGGGCTCCGGCGGAGCTGTTCTGCCGGGGAAACTTCCCTCCCGGAGGGAGAAATCGAAGCCATCATCATCACCAACGATCCTCTCATCGAGAGGGGGTCAATCTCCATCAACATATTCACCAGCACCATCTCCTCTCCAAACCCTAGTTCATCTCTTGTATCCGATCTTTGTCTCAAAAGCTCAGATTGGTACCTGTGGGTTGCTAGTAGTGTTGATTACTCCTTGTAGTTGATGCTAGTTGGTTTACTTGGTGGAAGATCATATGTTCAGATCCTTAATGATAATTAATACTCCTCTGATTATGAACATTAATATGCTTTGTGAGTAGTTACGTTTGTTCCTGAGGACATGGGATAAGTCTTGTTATAAGTAATCATGTGAATTTGGTATTCGTTCGATATTTTGATGAGATGTATGTTGTCTCTCCTCTAGTGGTGTTATGTGAACGTCGACTACATGACACTTCACCATTATTTGGGCCTAGGGGAAGGCATTGGGAAGTAATAAGTAGATGATGGGTTGCTAGAGTGACAGAAGCTTAAACCCTAGTTTATGCGTTGCTTCGTAAGGGGCTGATTTGGATCCATATGTTTCATGCTATGGTTAGATTTATCTTAATTCTTCTTTCGTAGTTGCGGATGCTTGCGAGAGAGGTTAATCATAAGTGGGAGGCTTGTCCAAGTAAGGGCAGCACCCAAGCACCGGTCCACCCACATATCAAATTATCAAAGTAACGAACGCGAATCATATGAGCATGATGAAAACTAGCTTGACAGAAATTCCCATGTGTCCTCGGGAGCGTTTTGCTTTATATAAGAGTTTGTCCAGGCTTGTCCTTTGCTACAAAAAGGATTGGGCCACCTTGCTGCATCTTTGCTACATTTGTTACTTGCTATCCGTTATGAATTATGTTATCACAAAACTATCTGTTACCGATAATTTCAGTGCTTGCAGAGAATACCTTACTGAAAACCGCTTGTCATTTCCTTCTGCTCCTCGTTGGGTTTGACACTCTGACTTATCGAAAGGACTACGATAAATCCCCTATACTTGTGGGTCATCACTCGGCATGGTGAATCCACCGTGGACGCCGGTGCTTGTCCCACCTGCAGTGAGAGATCCCTCTCCCTTTTCTTCCTCCTCGGTCCCCCTCGCTCTCACGGTAAAAAGGTCAGAGCCCGCCATGGCCACGAGGGCGGAGCTCCATCGTGCGCCCCTCCTCCTATAAAGCAAGCCGCGCCGCAGCCTAGGGTTTCCTCTCGTCCCCTCCGCGCCGCCGCCGCTCGGTAAGTCCAGTCGCCCCACCATGGCCAGAGAGAGCGCAAGCTCGTCTCCGGTGTGAGAGCCCGCCAGACCTCGCCGCCCGCATCCTCAAGCTTGCCGGCGACGCCAGGGACCCGTTCCGTGCCAAAGGCAGGCCAAGATCGCCTTCCCCGTCGTCCCCTTCGTCCTCTTCTTCATCTGCAACGGCGGATCCGAGCTTCGCCGGAGGATCGTCCCCGTGTCGCCGTAGTTTCTCTGCGTCCCCGACCTCGGCATCGAGTCCAAGGTATAGGAGGTATACACCGCTCCCAATCCATGCCTTCCTTGCCATAGTTAGCCGTTCGTAGGTCCTATCCGCATCATGCCGTCGTCACGCTCCCCGTGCTCCGCGTCAGGTTTCTGAAGTCGTCTTCAGAAAGGTTCAGGTAGCGCTTGTCGCTCCAGATCCACAGCTCGCTCTGCTAGGGATCGTCGCCGCCATGCCCATCGTGTAGTCACCCACTTCCGCACGCTCGCGCCCGCTAGCCGTAGTGCTTCCGCCCCGCTATGCGTTCGCCATGCCCGAGCTCGAACTCGAGCCCGAGGTCCTCGCCGCCGTGCCTCGTAGACATCGCTTGCCCCGGGAATGGAACCCCCGATGGTTCCCGTGTCCCCGACGCCATTCGCCAGCTCCGGCGATGGCCGGAGTGCTTGCCGGCGACGCCGTCGTCTTCGTGTCTGAAGAAAGAAGGCAAGCCTGCGCCTTTGCCTATTCTAAAGGAATCGAGCCCCTTCTCTGTCAGATACCGATTCGTAGCGCAGTGGTTGCGCGCCTGTGGGGAGATCAGGAGGACTCGGGTTGGATCCCCCCTGAGCCCATTTTTCCTTTGCGAGTGGTATTATCCCAGTGCCGCTGACAGTGGGCCCCGGTTCCACTTGTCAGCCTCACAGGGCCCCTGGTGACTATGCCAGGTGGGGCCTTGTTTTCTTTTTATTTTGTTATGTGTTTTATTTCAGTGATTCTAAGACTATTTCCTTTTAAGGAAATTTACCAGTTGAGGGCATTTCCAAATCTGTCTATGTCATTTTGGGACATGCCAAATTTGGCATGTACTAAGTTATAAGTGAATATGGTGTTTTTCGAATTGCATTTGTGTGAGTTTTGTCTATGCAAACATATGCTTATGATATATGATTTCGGGGTAGAAAAGTCCAGTGAATCCATTAGTGACATTAGTTTTATCATTTAAGCAAGTTTGCAAAAATGTCGTTTTGTGATAAGGTGGTTTTTTGTCCTTTTCACATGATTTAATTCTTGCATCATATGGTAAACTTGTCAACATGAAATATGTTCATTGTTGTGTGTGCTAGCCCCTGGTATTTTTGCATGCCATGATAAATCATGTTATGGGTGGAATTCTTTCTATCTACATGCCACCAAAAATGTTGCTTCAAATGCTCAAATATTCCAAAGTGTCAAAAATCTGTTATTTTGTTAGCATGTTATCTTGATGTTTCCCATGAACCCCTAGCCCCTTTGAGATTAGCACAATGGTACGTATTGATGAGCATGTTGTCCTCTGTTAGTGTGTGCCAAATGCTTGTAGGTAGAGCTATTGCAGCTTATTTAAAACTTGCTATCAACATGTCATTTTGTTAATAATATGCCCTGCTTGCCACTTGTTAAAATTATTAAGTCTGAGAGGCTATTTATCTCTTTATGCCATGTTGAGAGGATGATAGCCAGTGGTCTGTTCACTAGTTGATGTTGATATAATGGAGTGAATTGAAGTGCATGTTGTCCTCTATAACCCTGTTTAATTTCATGCCATGAAAGTCCCTGTAGCATATGTATTTGTTGCTATCAAAATGCCATCCTGTTAACTCAGATTTGTAAAACTGGTAATTTTCACTAAGTCCCTAAAAACTGATTCAACATGCCATCTTGTGAGCTCAATTGCCATGGATCCTTGCTTCCTTTCATGTTGCTGTAGTTGTATGAATTGTCAAGAATCTTGTATAGTCCATGTCCATGCCTTGGTTATGATTTGTAGCTTGTTGTAGCTCCAGTTATGCTTGTTGCAATATGGCATGTTGCTGTTTGTGGATAGATTGTGTGTTTGTTTGTTTTGTGACTTGTGGGAGTTATACCCAATGGTTTTGCATGATCTTTAGCTCTATTCTTGTTAGATTTTCATTCCCAATCCAGTGGCATCCTTGGAATACCAAGGATTAGCCCATGGCCTCCCTCATCTTTGTTTATGACTCCGTTGACGTTCGTACCTTGCCGTGAGTGTTCCGTGAGTTCCGTTACTCCATTTGCAACGTTCCACATATGCATTTGCATCGTTTTTATGAGGAGAATTCATTTTTTCCATGTTCTTGCATGTTCAAATAACTAATCTTGAGGTTATGTCTAGAATACTAAAGAACTAAGTAATTGCATGAGAAACATGACTAGCATAGGGTTGCCATGTTAAATACTTCAAATTGGTCATGCATCATCTTTGGTTGCGCATTGCACTTTGTTTGTATGTTTATTTGGTGCTGTTTCTCTTTGGGTAGACCCAAGTGTCGAGCCTGAGTACGAGGATCCTGACGAGAACAACTACGAGGACCCAACTCTTCATCCCTCTGAAGACCCAACAGGCAAGATGATCATACCCGGGTCCCGACACTATTTTTGCCATGCTAGATGTCTCGCTTCTACGTTATGCTTCGTTGCCTACCACTTAAATTGTCAGCCTCCTAAATTTCCATGAAATCCTCTAACCCCTCCACTTCCTAGCAAAACATTGATTGGCTACGTTATCGCTGCTCAGCCCTTATCTTATAGCGTTGCTAGTTGCAGGTGCAAGCTGTTTCCATGTGCCAACATGGATATCTGGAGATATCACAATATTATTGATATTTAATTTAATGCACATATCTATATGGTGACGGTGGAAGGCTTGGCCTTTTGCCCGGTGTATTGTTCCACTTTTGCCGCCCTAGTTACTTGTTACCGGTGTTATGTTCCATATTTTGCGCTCCTAACATGCTCGGGGTTGTTATGGGGACCCCCTTGACTATTCATTTTAGAATAAAACTTGTCTGGAAAGACCCAACATTGGTACTCCATTTGCTAAACAACTTAATTAAAATGCATAGGGCTTAGCTAGCCCGTGGATAATTAATCAACCCCCGGGCCAGTGGTCCTCATGAGTGTTGGTCCAAAACGGGCAGACTGCAGGGCCACCACGGGGAAACTCGAGGTTTGGTTTGACTCGTAGTGTGACCCATCCGTCATGTCCTGAGAACGAGATACGCGGATCCTATCGGGTTCGTCGACACGTCGGGTGGTCTTGCTGGACTTGTTTTACCTTTCTCGAATGTCTTGCGTGAGGAATTCCGAGGATACTTTGGGCTATCTCGAGGTTGAGGTTTTCCAACGGAATTTCCAAGGAGATCACGGGTTTCGTGGTCGAGGTTATTCCCGCGGCGTGTGGTTAGTTTGTGATGGATGAGTTGGAGCACCCATGCAGGGTTAAATCTTTTTGAGAAGTCGTGCCCGCGGTTATGTGGCAACTTGGAAATTTGTTTAACACCCATTATAGAAAACTTGAAGTAAACCCAAATAAAATACACCAACTGTGTGCGTAACCGTGACTGTCTCTGCTCGTGAACATGAACCGAGAGAGAACACGGTGGGGTTATGTTTGACGTAAGTAGGTGTTCAGGATCACTTAGTGATCATTCTAGTTCACGTCCGTATGCGTAGGCCACCATATTTATTCTTGTTCTAGTAAGTTAGCCACTCAAATATATGCTTAGTGCTTGCTGCAGCCTCACCACTTAACCATTCCTCACCTATTGGTTTACATAGTCTCGGTACCCGGGTTATGAGATTGCAGAGTCCATGTGGCTCACACATTACTACAACAATACAGGTACAGGTACTGACGAGTTCGTGCCAGACGATGTTTCTCAGCTCCAGTGGGAGTACGATGAAGAACGTAGGCGTATGTACGTGACGTATTCGGATGAGTAGGGGAGCTTCATGATTGTGTTCCTGGGCTAGCAAGACAGTTTCTTTGCTTTCTTTTATCGTTTGATTTCGTCCGTAGTCGAACCCTGTCTTTTGGATGATTGTATGAATGATTATGTGGATTTGTAATCTAGCTTGTGGCGAGTGTAAGCCAACTCTTATACTCATCTCTTCATTACATGTATTGCAATGATTTCTGTACTTGCGAAATGACTAGATGCACTTCTATCCCCATCGAGGCCCTCGCGCCTTAATAGGGATAGTACCGCATCTGGGCGTTACATGCTGGGCTGGGCCGGCCACTTGGGCTGCACAGGTAAGCGCCAGGTAGGTTTCTTTTTCCCATTTTCCCATTTTTCTATTTTCTTCTATTTGTTTTGGTTTATAATAATTATAAAACCATTTTATAAAATCCTGGTAGTTGCCATGTGAGCTAAGTGGATTTAACCATTGCCACACAAGAAGTTTCGGAATTATTGGACTTATATTTAATATATAATAAATATAAATCCAAGCCAAATAGTTATTGGATTAACTCAAATGACCAAAATAAATATTTCTGTGATCCCAAAAATATTGGTTTGCATTTTTCCCACTTGCCAATATTTTCACAGGATAACATGAATTTTTTTTGGACTTATTTGAAGCAATATTTATCTTGCTTATTTTTACAAAAAGATTTCTGAGGCTTTATAATTGCTCATTTCAAATTCAATTGAAGTAAAAACACATGCATGAATGCATTAACAAGCAAAGTTAAAACTAGGGCTGAGACAACTCACCCCCGCTAAACAAGAATCTCATCCCGAGATTCAGGACTCGTCGGGAAGAAGGCGGGGTACTCAAGTCGAAGACGATCTTCGCGTTCCCAAGTTGCTTCATCCTCGAAACGGTGAGACCATTGTACATTGAGAAACTTGATGTTGCAACATCGAGAGCTGCGCTCGGCTTCATCAAGAATACGAACAAGATATTCTCTATATGAGAGGTCATCTTGGAGATCAAGCGTTTCATGGTCTACTTCACGGATAGGATCCTTGAAGAAACGCCTGAGTTGAGAAACGAGGAAGACATCATGAACTCTAGAAAGTTGCAGGGGTAGTTCCAATTGGTAGGCAACCTCTCCTTGTTTAGCAAGAATGTGAAAAGGACCAATGTAACGAGGAGCCAATTTTCCTTTGATACTAAAGCGATGGGTACCCTTCAGAGGTGAAATCCGAAGATAAGCCCTCTCGTCAACTTCATAACTTACTTCTATATGACGACGGTCATATTGACTCTTTTGACGAGATTGGGCTGTTTTCAAAATTTCACAAATGACGCGAACTTGCTCTTCTACCTCCTAAATCATATCCGTTCCAAAGAATTGTCTTTCACTGGTTTATGACCAGTTTAATAGCATTTGACATCTCCGTCCATACAAAACTTCGAAAGGAGCTTTGCCCGGACTAGACTGGAAGCTATTGTTATTAGCAAATTCAGCGAACGGAAGACATTTCTCCCAATTCATTCCGAATGAGATAACACAGGATCTGAGCATATCTTTGATAATTTGATTGACTCTTTCTACTTTACCACTTGATTGAGGGTGATAAGCGGTGCTAAAGGAGCGATGGGTTCCCATAGCATTCTGGAAACTTTCCCAAAATCGAGAGGTGAAAAGACTTCCACGATCTGAATTGATTTCTAGAGGAACACCATGAAGAGAAACTATTCAAGAAATATACAAATTTTCTAACAAACTAGTAGTTATACTTTCTCGAATTGGAAGGAAATGAGCTACTTTGGAAAGGCGACTGATGACCACGAAGATGGCATCATTCCCTTTCTTAGTCTTTGGAAAGCCGGTGATGAAATCCATACCGACCTTGTCCCATTTCCTCTCGGGAATAGCCAAGGGCTGAAGAGTGCCAGCAGGCCTTTGATGCTCTGCTTTAACGCGATGACAAGTGTCACAGTTAGAAATGCATTGAGCGATTTCTCTCTTCATCCTGGTCCACTAGAACCTCTGGCGTAGGTCCTGATATATCTTAGTACTACCGGGATGAATCATGAGAGGAGATTCATGAGCTTATTTAAGGATTAGCTCTCGTAGAAGTTGCTTCTTGGGAACCACCAAGCGGTTCTCAAAGAATACGCCACCTTGATCATCTAACAAGAAACGACCAGCAACTCCCTTTGCAAGATTGCTCTTGATCCGGGAAATTCCCGTATCCTGCTTCTGGGCAGCTATGATCTCATCCTCAGAGTCACTATTTCCACCAAAGTAGAAACGAATCCTCGAGGAACAATGTGAAGATTAAGCTTACAAAATTTCTCGTGGAGAAGTGGTTGACTTTGTAGCAACATGAGGTTGTTACAATAGGATTTACGACTTAGTGCATCAGCCATGACATTGGCTTTGCCTGGGGTGTAAGATATTCCTAAGTCGTAATCCTTAATCAACTCGACCCAACGCCTTTGCCTGAGATTCAAATCCGGTTGGGTGAAGATATACTTGAGACTCTGGTGATCGGTGTAAATTTCGCAATGATTACCCAGAAGGTAATATCTTCAAGTGAGAAGTTCATGAACTACAACGATAAGTTCTAGATCATGTATTGGATAATTCTCCTCATGTGGATGCAATTGTCGAGAAGCATATGCAATCACATGACGATCTTGCATAAGAATATAACCTAGTCCTTGTCGCGAGGCATCACAGTAGATAATAAAGTCCTGGTGGAAATCAGGGGGCACAAGGACTGGGGCAGTAATCATTCGTCTTTTCAACGCCTGAAAACTTTCCTGGCATTGTGGGGTCCACTTGAACTTCTTATCTTTCTTGAGGAGTTCAGTTAGAGGTTTGGCAACTATGGAGAAGTTCTAAACAAAGCGGCGACAATAGCTCGCTAGGCCAAGGAAACTCCTAATTTGCTTCACCGATTCAGGTGGAGTCCAATCAAGAACAACCTGAACTCTCTCGGGATTGACAACAATACCTTCCACAGAGATTACGTGACCTAGATAGGTCACTTCCGGCAACCAGAATTCGCACTTAGAGAATTTGGCGTAAAGGCGGCACTCTCGAAGTTTCATGAGTGTCGGCGTTCTGGGACCGGGGGTACGCAGACCTGCCTGCCTGCGGCCCAACGCGTGGCCCACCTCAAAGGCCTGGTACGGCCCAGCAACAAGCCCCCCAAGTCAAGGCCCTCGCGAGAGCCCCGCCTCATGAGGAGGTTTACGCCAAGACCTCCGGAGGAGTGGCACCCCCTCAGGCTGCCTCCCGAGGAGCGGAGATTCCTATGCAAGTACCCGGCCTCCCGAGGCCGGGGTGACATGGGTTCTGACGGCAGAGCCAGGCGGGTGCTAGCGGGCGCAGAAGGAGGACAGTTTCCTCTTTCGTGATAAGGAGGCAAGGATGTACGCGGGTTCCCAAGGAACCCCCCAAAGGTTTCCTTCCTAGTGCAAGAGGACCGAGACCACGAGCTCGGCAGGACGAATGTCATCGCCGAGCCCACCGCTGCATCACACCCGGAAGCTTTGCAGGCGAAGACCACCTTTAGTCAGGATAGGATGTACTTCTTGTCCCCTTTCAAATTTGGCCGTTGTGGGATCCCTTCCCGCCTGTGTGATAAGGGAAGAGGACCGTGGCCCCTATAAAAGAGGGATGAGCTCCCACCTGGGGAGAGGATCGAGTTCATCACCACAAAGATCCCTCGTGAGGCCACCAGACCACTGTACTAGTTCATCCTCAGCCTCCTCGTGAGGCCAATCCACCACAAAGCAGGAGTAGGGTTTTACACCGCAAGGTGGCCCGAACCTGGGTAAATCTCTGAGTCCATCTCCTTCCCCGCTCACACTTATTCGATGTAGCTAGGCCATAGGGTGACAGGCTTGAGACTTCGAGCCGGTTGAGATCTTCGCACACGCCCCAGTGTTCGAACCTTGTTGGGTTTTGCGGAGCCCCAATTTTGACATTTGGCGCGCCAGGTAGGGGCGTGTTGAAATCCTTCTCCGGTTCCACCCCATCTCAGCTCCGTTGCTCCCATGGCCGACGACCGACGAGTTCGTGCCGAGCGCCGGGCAATCCGCGTCGACTAGAAGGCACCCATGGGCCGCGGTGTCCCGCGCCGCTTCATCTCTCCGGTAGCCAGCACTGCTACCGGCCGAGCTGCTCAGGAGTAGCAGAACTCGTTGCTGCCACCCTCCGTACAGTGTGGCGGCCACGCCGCTCACCCGACCCCTGCTTCCGCCACGGCGTCGACCCCCTGCGCTCACCCCGGGCCGGCAAGCACGCAGGCCTGATACGTCTCCAACGTATCTATAATTTTTTAATGTTCCATGCTATTATATTATCTGTTTTGGATGTTTTATATGCATTAATATGCTATTTTATATTATTTTTGGGACTAACCTATTAACCTAGTGCCCAGTGCCAGTTTTTGTTTTTTCCTTGTTTTTGAGTATTACAGAAAAGGAATATCAAATGGAGTCTAAACGGAATAAAATTCTACGCTGATTTTTCTTGGACCAAAAGGAACCCAGGAGGCTTCGAGAAGAGGCCAGAAGACCTACAGGTGGGCCACAAGCCACCAGGGCGCGCCCCTGGGGGGGGGGCTGGCTTGTGGATCCCCCGTAGCTCCTCCAACCCTAACTCTTCGCCTACAAATTCAGAAATATTCCCCCAATACCAAAGAGAGCCACGAAAATACTTTTCCGCCGTCGCAAGCCTCTGTTCCCGTGAGATCCCATCTTGGGGCCTTTTTCGGCGATCTGCCGGAGGGGGATTCGATCACGGAGGGCCTCTACACTAACACCATTTCCCTTTCGATGATGTGTGAGTAGTTTACCTCAGACCTTCGGGTCCATAGCTAGTAGCTAGATGGCTTCTTCTCTCTCTATGTTCTTCAATACCATGTTCTCCATGATCTTCACGGAGATCTATCTGATGTAATACTCTTTTGCGGTGTGTTTGTCGAGATCCGATGAATTGTGGGTTTATGATCAGATTATCTATGAATATTATTTGAATCTTCTCTGAATTCTTATATGCATGATTTCATATCTTTGTAAGTCTCTTCGAGTTATTGGTTTGGTTTGGCCAACTAGATTGGTAATTCTTGCAATGGGAGAAGTGCTTAGTTTTGGGTTCAATCTTGCGGTGTCCTCACCCAGTGACAAAGTAGGGGTAGCGAGGCACGTATTTGTATTGTTGCCATCAAGGATAAAAAGATGGGGTTTTCATCATATTGCTTGAGTTTATCCCTCTACATCATGTCATCTTACTTAATGCGTTACTCTGTTCTTCATGAACTTAATACTCTAGATGCAGGCAGGAGTCGGTCGATGTGTGGAGTAATAGTATTAGATGCAGAATCGTTTCGGTCTACTTGATACGGACGTGATGCCTATATGCATAATCATTGCCTTGGATATCGTCATAACTATGCGCTTTTCTATTAATTGCTCGACAGTAATTTGTTCACCCACCGTATTATTTTCCTTCAAGAGAGAAGCCTCTAGTGAAACCTATGGCCCCCGGGTCTATTTTCCATATTATATTTTCAGATCTATAAACTAAAAAACACAAAAATACTTTGCTGCAATTTATTTACTTTTATTTTAATTATTGTTTTAGTAATCTTTTATATCTATCTCTGTGGGATCTCATCCTTGCAAGTGACCGTGAAGGGAATGACAACCCCTTTATAGCGTTGGGTGCAAGTGTTTGATTGTTTGTGTAGGTGCATAGATTGGGGCCTTGCTTGTACCTCCTACTGGATTGATACCTTGGTTCTCAAAACTGAGGGAAATACTTATCTACTTTGCTGCATCACCCTTTCCTCTTCAAGGGAAAACCAACGCAAGCTCAAGAAGTAGCAAGAAGGATTTCTGGCGCCGTTGCCGGGGAGGATACATAGCAAGTCAAGACAAGAACTCTCCCGTCAACTTGCCAGTTTCTGGCGTGGTTGCCGGGGAGATCTATATCAAGCCTACCAACTACCCATCACAAACTCATCTCTTGCATTTACATTATTTGCCATTTGCCTCTCGTTTTCCTCTCCCCCACTTCTAAAACGATTTTCAGAAAAAACCAAAAAGATTTGCCTTTCTATTCGCCCTTCTTCCGTTCGTCTTTTCATTAGCTTTTCGGTTGCTAGATTTCCCGTATGGCTCGACCCAAGAGCTTTGATCCTTATTTTAGGAAATTGGAAGAGATTGAAAATAGTGCTAAAAGTTTCATGACTTTACAATATGAGTATAATAATCTCTTTAGAAACGAGCTTAAAGAACAAAAATCTTTGATGGAGTATATTAATAAAGAGCTTGATGATATGTCTAAGGAATTTTCTGGTTTGAAATCTCAGTTTGCTCATCTTGAAAATCTAATAGGCCAAATTTTTGATACACAAGCTACTTTAGTGAATAAGATGGCCGCTAAACCGGAGTCTTTGAATAGTGATGAAGATCTTAAAGTGATTGATGTGACTCCTATTGAATCTTTGTTTTCCAATATAAATCTTGATAAAGATGGGGCTGGAGATAAGTCAACTTTAGTTAAAAGTCGTCTCAATGATTCAGAGTTTATAGATCTTAATGCTAAAGTTGATAAAAGTGGGATTGAAGAGGTCAAAACTTTAAATAGCAATGAACCCACTCTTTTGGATTTCAAGGACTTTAATTATGATAGTTGTTCTTTGATTGATTGTATCTCCTTGTTGCAATCCATGTTGAATTCTCCGCATGCTTATAATCAAAATAAAGCTTTTACTAAACATATCGTTCATGCTATGATGAAATATTTTGAAGAAAAACTTGAGTTGGAAGTTTCTATACCTAGAAAGCTTTATGATGAGTGGGAACCTACTATTAAGATTAAAACTAAAGATTATGAGTGCCTTGCTTTGTGTGATTTGGGTGCTAGCATTTCCACGATTCCGAAAACTTTATGCGATGTGCTAGGTTTCCATGAACTTGATGATTGCTCTTTAAATTTGCATCTAGTGGATTCCACTATTAAGAAACCTATGGGAAGGATTAATGATGTTATTATTGTTGCAAATAGGAATTATGTGCCCGTAGATTTCATTGTTCTTGATATAGATTGCAATCCTACATGTCCTATTATTCTTGGTAGACCTTTCCTTAGAACGATCGGTGCAATTATTGATATGAAAGAAGGAAACATTAGATTCCAATTTCCGTTAAGGAAAGGCATGGAACACTTCCCAAGAAAGAAAATTAAATTACCATATGAATCTATTATGAGAGCTACTTATGGATTGCATACCAAAGATGATAATACCTAGATCTATTACGTTATGCCTAGCTAGGGGCGTTAAACAATAGCGCTTGTTGGGAGGCAACCCAATTTTATTTTTATGATTTTGTTTTAGTTTCTGTTCTTGAATAAATTACACATTATTACCTCTGTAGTAATTGTGTTTTAATGTTTTAATTAGTGTTTGAGCCAAGTAAGACCTTTGGGATGGTTTACGGTGATTGCTGATTTGATCTTGCTGAAAAACAGAAACTTTTGCGCTCAGTCCAGGAATTTTATAAATTCACCAGAGAGTTCAATGAGTCTGAACTTTTTACACAAGATTGATATACAAATTTACCAGATAGTCCTAATTTTTCATAATTTTTGGAGGTACATAAGTATTCGAAGTTTCCAGATTGCTACAGACTGTTCTGTTTTTGACAGATTCTGTTTTCTTTGTGTTGTTTGCTTATTTTGATGTATCTATGGGTTGTATCGGGGGGTATGAACCATGGAGAAGTTGGAATACAGTAGATATTACACCAATATAAATAAAGAATGAGTTCACAACAGTACCTAAAGTGGTCATTTATTTTTCTTATACTAACGGATCTCACGAGTTTTCTGTTGAGTTTTGTGTTGTGAAGTTTTCAAGTTTTGGGTAAAGATTTGATGGACTATGGAATAAGGAGTGGAAAGAGCCTAAGCTTGGGGATGCCCAAGGCACCCCAAGGAATATTCAAGGATACCAAAAAGCCTAAGCTTGGGGATGCCCCGGAAGGCATCCCCTCTTTCGTCTTCAATCCATCGGTAAATTTACTTGAGGCTATATTTTTATTCACCACATGATATGTGTTTTGCTTGGAGCGTGTTGTATGATATGAGTCTTTGCTTTTTAGTTTTCCACAATCATCCTTTCTGCACACATCTTTTGAGAGAGACACGCATGAATCGTGAATTTATTAGAATACTCTATGTGCTTCACTTATATCTTTTGAGCTAGGCAATTTTGCTCTAGTGCTTCACTTATATCTTTTTATAGCACGGTGGTGTTTTATTTTATAGAAATAATTGAACTCTCGTACCTCACTTATATTATTTTGAGTGTCTTTAAACAGCATGGTAATTGGTTTAGGTTATGAATTTAGTCCTATTATAATGGGAATCCAAGAGGGATATAATAAAAACTTTCATATAAAGTGCATTGAATACTATGAGAAGTTTGATTCCTTATGATTGTTTTGAGATATAAAGATGGTAATATTAGAGACATGCTAGTGAGTAATTGTGGATTGGTAGAAATACTTGTGTTAAAAGTTTTTGATTCCCGTAGCATGCACGTATGGTGAACCGTTATGTAACGAAGTCGGAGCATGATTTGTTTATTGATTGTCATCCTTTGTGTGAGGGTAGGGAGCGCGCGATGGTTAACTCCTACCAACCTCTCCCCTAGGAGCATGCGTCTAATACTTTGCTTCAATAACTAATAGACTTTTGCAATAAGTATGTGAGTTCTTTATGACTAATGTGAGTCCATGGATTACACGCACTTTCACCCTTCCACTTTTGCTAGCCTCTCTAGTACCGCGCAACTTTCGCCGGTGCATTAAACCCACCATATACCCTTCCTCAAAACAGCCACCATACCTACCTATTATGGCATTTCCATAGCCATTCCGAGATATATCGCCATGCAACTTCCGCCGTTCCGTTTATCATGACACGCACCATCATTGTCATATTGCTTTGCATGATCGTAAGACAGCTAGCGTGATGTTTTCATTAATGTCATTTGCTATGCTAGATCGTTGCACATCCCGGTATACCGCCAGAGGCATTCATATAGAGTCATGTTTTGTTCTAAGTATCGAATTGTAATTCTTGAGTTGTAAGTAAATAAAAGTGTGATGATCATCATTATTAGAGCATTGTCCCATGTGAGGAAAGGACGGAAGCTATGATTCTCTCACAAGTTGGGATGAGACTCCAGACTTTAAAAATAATAAAAGAGGCCAATGAAGCCCAAATAAAAAAAAAGAGGCCAAAGATGCCCACCAAAAAAATGAGAGAATAGAGAGAAGGGACAATGCTACTATCTTTTTTCCACACTTGTGCTTCAAAGTAGCACCATGATCTTCATGATAGAGAGTCTCCTATTTTGTCACTTTCATATACTAGTGGGAATTTTTCATTATATAACTTGGCTTGTATATTCCAATGATGGGCTTCCTCAAATTGCCCTAGGTCTTCGTGAGCAAGCGAGTCGGATGCACACCCACTTAGTTTCTTTTTGAGCTTTCATACACTTATAGCTCTAGTGCATCCGTTACATGGCAATCCCTACTGACTCACATTGATATCTATTGATGGGCATCTCCATAGCCCGTTGATACGCCTAGTTGATGTGAGACTATCTTCCCCTTTTCCTCACAACCTCCACCATATTCTATTCCACCTATAGTGCTATATCCATGGCTCACGCTCATGTATTCTGTGAAAGTTGAAAAGGTTTGAGAACATAAAAAGTGTGAAACAATTGCTTGACTTGTCATCGGGGTTGTGCATGATTTAAATACATTGTGTGGGGAAGATGGAGCATAGCCAGACCTTATGATTTTGTAGGGATAACTTTCTTTAGCCATGTTATTTTGAAAAGACACGATTGCTTTGTTAGTATGCTTGAAGTATTATTGTTTTTATGTCAACATTAAACTTTTGTTTTGAATCTTATGGATCTGAACATTCATGCCACACTAAAGAATATTACATGGATAAATATGTTAGGTAGCATTCCACATCAAAAATTCTGTTTTTAACATTTACCTACTCGAGGACGAGCAGGAATTAAGCTTGGGGATGCTGATACGTCTCCAACGTATCTATAATTTTTGATTGTTCCATGCTATTATATTATCTGTTTTGGATGTTTTATATGCATTAATATGCTATTTTATATTATTTTGGGACTAACCTATTAACCTAGTGCCCAGTGCCAGTTTCTGTTTTTTCCTTGTTTTTGAGTATTGCAGAAAAGGAATATCAAACGGAGTCCAAACGGAATAAAATTCTACGCTGATTTTTCTTGGACCAGAAGGAACCCAGGAGGCTTTGAGAAGAGGCCCGAAGACCTACGGGTGGGCCACAAGCCACCAGGGCGCGCCCCTGGGGGGGCGCCCCCTGGCTTGTGGGCCCCCCGTAGCTCCTCCAACCCTAACTCTTCGCCTATAAATTCAGAAATATTCCCCCAATACCAAAGAGAGCCACGAAAATACTTTTCCACCGCCGCAAGCCTCTGTTCCCGTGAGATCCCATCTTGGGGCCTTTTCCGGCGATCTGCCGGAGGGGGATTCGATCACGGAGGGCCTCTACATCAACACGATTGCCCTTCCGATGATGCGTGAGTAGTTTACCTCAGACCTTCGGGTCCATAGCTAGTAGCTAGATGGCTTCTTCTCTCTCTATGTTCTTCAATACCATGTTCTCCATGATCTTCATGGAGATCTATCCGATGTAATACTCTTTTGCGGTGTGTTTGTCGAGATCCGATGAATTGTGGGTTTATGATCAGATTATCTATGAATATTATTTGAATCTTCTCTGAATTCTTATATGCATGATTTCATATCTTTGTAAGTCTCTTCGAGTTATTGGTTTGGTTTGGCCAACTAGATTGGTAATTCTTGCAATGGGAGAGGTGCTTAGTTTTGGGTTCAATCTTGCGGTGTCCTCACCCAGTGACAAAGTAGGGGTAGCGAGGCACGTATTTGTATTGTTGCCATCAAGGATAAAAAGATGGGGTTTTCATCATATTGCTTGAGTTTATCCCTCTACATCATGTCATCTTACCTAATGCGTTACTCTGTTCTTCATGAACTTAATACTCTAGATGCAGGCAGGAGTCGGTCGATGTGTGGAGTAATAGTATTAGATGCAGAATCGTTTCGGTCTACTTGATACGGACGTGATGCCTATATGCATAATCATTGCCTTGGATATCGTCATAACTATGCGCTTTTCTATCAATTGCTCGACAGTAATTTGTTCACCCACCGTATTATTTTCCTTCAAGAGAGAAGCCTCTAGTGAAACCTATGCCCCCCGGGTCTATTTTCCATATTATATTTTCAGATCTATAAACTAAAAAACACAAAAGTACTTTGCTGCAATTTATTTACTTTTATTTTAATTATCGTTTTAGTAATCTTTTATATCTATCTCTATCGGATCTCATCCTTGCAAGTAACCGTGAATGGATTGACAACCCCTTTATAGCGTTGGGTGCAAGTGTTTGATTGTTTGTGCAGGTGCATAGATTGGGGCCTTGCTTGTACCTCCTACTGGATTGATACCTTGGTTCTCAAAACTGAGGGAAATACTTATCTACTTTGCTGCATCACCCTTTCCTCTTCAAGGGAAAACCAACGCAAGCTCAAGAAGTAGCAAGGCCGCGTTGCTCAAGGTACGTAAAGGGCCTTGCGGCCGTCTCGTCGCGCGTCTCGCGGCCCCCGGGCTCGCGCGGTCGCTTGCATCCTCGGCGGATTGCGGGCACCAGTGTCGGGTCGCCACGTCAAGCAGCTCCTCCGCCAGGTGGGCGCAGCTCAGCCGCGGCCAGAGGCCCCGCGAGGTAAGATGAGGCCGGCGACCGACATCACCTTCGACTCCAAGGACCATCCCAGGACTACGGTTGCCACTGGTGCACTCCCCATGTTGTGCACCCCAACCATGAGCAATGTCGCGGTTACCAAGACACTCATCGACAGCGGCACCGGCCTCAACGTCCTCTCCGTGGAGACCTTCGACACGCTACAAGTGCCCTATGACTAGCTTGCGCCTACTAGGCCCTTCTCAGGGGTGGCCCAAGTGTAACAGCCCGAGACCGACGCTCCAGAAGATTCCTGTTTTATTCCATTCTCATCGTCTGATTCATTCGGTTGTCGCATTCATCATCGCATCATCTGCATAGCATCGTCACTCGTTTTTGAAAACTTGCATTCGTTCGTAGTTGCCGGTTCTTTCCATTCTCGTCGACGACCGTTTCGAGTGCAACCACACTGGCACGCGCCCGCGGCATCGTTTAAAAAAATGTTTTTAAAAGCGCGCGAAAAATATTCTCGGATTGGGTCGAAAGTTGGCATGCCGCCTTGTTATATCGTAGGTAGACCGCCTGCCAAATTTCGTCGCAATCAGAGGTAGTTTGATATTCGAACGGTCGACCGTAGCGGCACCGTCATCGGTTTATTCGTCGGACGTTTTCGGTGTTGAAAACTCTGTGCCGGGCCGCACCACCTCCCTTTCATCTTAGCCCAACCTACCTACACAGCCCAACGTAGCCCACTACCCAGCCAAGCACCCCCCTCCGCGTCCGGAGCCGTCCGATCGCGATCCTATGATCCAAATTCGAGCAAAACCCTCAAACCCTAGCCTCCCTACCTATTTAAGCAGCTCCCCATGCCATTTTTAGACAACCCTAGCCTTCCCCTACGTCCAGCTTCGAAATCCGCACCTCCCCTACCGCCGGCCGCCACTTTTCACCCCTGAGCCGCCGCCAGCCGCTCTCGCGGCCAACCCCTGGCCGCCACGTCGCCACCCCGCAGCCCCGCAGCCTACCATCATGCTCCACGTCGCCCGCAAGCCTCCCACAGCCGCCAGGGCCCTCCCGGCCCAGATCGGGGCCCGCCCGAGCCCATCTGGGCCCGGACAAGCCCGTTCGCCGCCGCCAGCCACGGGAGGAGCCCGAGCTCCCGTGCCCCGCGAATGGAGCCGCCCCTCGCGTCGCCCGTGCGACCCTGCCTTCCCCGCCGGAGCAAGCTCGCCGGAGCCGCGTCGCCGGTCATCTCCAGGCTAGCCCCCTGCCTCCTTCTCTCCTCCTCATGTTCTCTCCCTCTCGCCTCGCACTCCCTCTCATTCCCTAGATCTGCAGGAAGCCATGGCCGCCGCCATCGCCTATGGAACCACCAAGCGCCGCCACCACCTGAGATGGATGGATTCGGAAGACCTCCTCGCAGATCCGCCGTTCCCCGCCGTCCAGAACCTCCCCCGCGCCCCAAGACCGCTGCCCCAAGCCCTATCGAGCCGTTGGCCTCCCCTGCCTCTCGATCGGGGGCGAGGAGGAGGACGATGACCCGAGTGGACGCCCGCGTGGGCCGCGACCCCGCACGAGGCCCAGCTCGCCGCAACTGTCGGCCTGCCCCGTGAACTGGGCCAAGCCCATGGTGAGCCTCCCCAGCCCTCTCCCTATTGCCTGATTACATGACGCCCAGTGCGATTTTAGTTATCCTGCGCTCACAGTTTTGGCTCGTTACCTTTTTTTAATTGCAGGGAAATACATGTTTTTTAAATACTAATAATTAAATAACCGTGCATCACATGTAATAACTTTATATATGTAAAACGTGTAGAATTTCGTGTAGGTTCTCAATATCCCAATTTCATCCATGTTTAAAATGTTGAACATGTTGTTGTCTTGGAATTCGCATAAATGTCATATTTTGTATTGGCATATATATTTAATCATGCATCGGGATTAAGCAACCATATACGTAAAATGCGTAGATTAATTATATCGCATTTTCATGCATGATAAATGTGTTTGATGTGATGGTTGCATTTAATTTGCATAAAATAACTTGCTAATCGGTTTATGTCCTAAACTCGCATAAATATTGCGTCATTTGTTTTATAGTTAAAACTCACATATTATATATGATTTTGGGGTAGAAGAATCCATAGAATTTATCTGTGCAATTAGTTTTGTCATTTGAGCAATTTGTGTGCACTTCATTTTTTGCTATGATGCCCTTTTGTTTATTTCGTGTGAATTAATCCATGCATATTTTGGAATAGTTGCTAACATGAGATGTGCCCTTGGACATGTGTGCTAGGCCCTGGTATTTTTGGTTGCTATAAAATGCATGTTTAGGTGTTATTTTCTTGTTGCCAACATGCTATAAAATACTGCTGTTTTGAGGGTCCAAAATATTTCTAAGTCTGAAAACTGTTATTTTGTTGCCATGTTGTCATGTGATTTGCTATTGATCTAGGAGTCTTTTGTGGTAGCTCCCAAGGAGTCTTTTGTTAAGCATGTTATTGTCTACCAGGTTGTGTCTTTTGATGCCATGTATGGGATTTGCATCATAGTTATATTCATCGTCCAACATGTCAATCTGTTAAAAACTGCTGCTCATGTCTAGTCTAATTTTCACTAAGTCTGAGAATCTGTTTTCTTCATGATGCCATATTGTGTTGATGCTAGCCATGATTTTATGCATAATTAGACCTTGCCACCATGGTATGATTTGTAGTGCATCATGTCTACTACCATGCTGTAGATTTTCATGCCATGATATGCCATGTAGCATATAGTTTTATTGCTGCCAATATGCCTTCGTAAAAATCTGCTATGCTAAACCCTGTTATTTTCACCAAGTCTTAATCTGCTATATTTTGTTGCCATGTTGTGAGCTCCCTACCATGTGTTCCATAACTATTTTGAGTATGATATGTGAAGATAAAATGAAGTGTGTGTTATATGGTACTGCCCCATGCTTAGTTTGTGCATTTTAGAATCTTGTAGCTTGTTGTTTTCATGCGTGCAATATGCCATGTTGCTGTTTTGGACAGATTTGCACTAAAACTTGTGTTGGTTGTTGTGGTTGACCCGTAGCTCCGTTTTGGTCATGCCATATATGAAACTTGCTTAGATTTTCATGTACTATCATAATATCTTGCTGCATTCATGATTTTAAATGTTTGTGGTTGTCATTTTCATGCATTTTGCATTCATGTCATGTTCATCTTGTGAAGGTCATATCTTTTAGACCGTAGCTCCGTTTGAGATGTTCCATATATGTAAATCGACTAGAATGACGCGTAGAATCACATGGTCCTATTTATTTCCCTGTTTAATAAATATAAAACCTGATTAGTTCAGATATGGACCAAACTTATAATTTGCATATGAGGTCGCTTCGGAAATACTATAAGTTGTTTCCGACCTCATTTAAGATGCCTAGATAGTGTAGTTTCATTATGCTTCACCTCTTTCCATATTAACAACATTTAAACGTGTTGTGTAAATAAATGAGAGTGAACTAAATGTTTCGAACGTGGAGTTTCGTCAATATGCAACCCGTTGCATATTGAACTTCACTTAATGTGTAGTATTTGTTTGTTGTGATTGCCATGTCATGCATAACATGCATCATGTTTGTTTGCGCATCATGTCATGCATATGTTGTGGTGTTGATCATGTGTTGATTGTTGTTTTCGGATTGCTTCTTCTCGATATTGTTCCGAAACCGCTTCGGAGTGTGAGGATTCGTTCGACTACGTTGGTTCGTCTTCTTCATGGACTCGATCTTCTTCCAAGCGGGATCTCAGGCAAGATGATCATTTCCCTGGATACCATTACTATCATTGCCATGCTAGATGTCTCGTTTCTATCGCTTGTCTCGCTACCTACCACTTGTATGTCAAGCCTCCCAAATTGCCATGAAAAGCCTCTAACCCCTCCACATCCCAGCAAAACATTGTTTGGCTATGTTACCGCTTGCTCAGCCCTTTTTATAGCGTTGCTAGTTGGAGGTGCAAGATGTTGCCCATGTGAAACATGGATTTTTTTGCTATATCACAATATTATTTCTATTTAATTTAATGCACATATATACTTGGTAAAGGGTGGAAGGCTTGTCCTTTTGCTCGGTGTTTTATTCCACTCTTGCCGCCCTAGTTACTTGTGTACCGGTGTTATGTTCCATAATTGAGCGCTCCTAACATGCTCGGGGTTGTTATGGGGACCCCCTTGATTTTCGTTTTAGGATAAAACTTGTCTGGCAAGGCCCAACATTGATACTAAATTTGCCTAATAACTAATAAACCTGCATAGGGAGTAATTAACCCGAGGATCTTTAATCTACAACCCGGGCCAGTGCTCCTTATGAGTGTTGGTCCAAACTAGAGTCGTGTGCGGGGCCACCCCGGGGCAACTCGGGTGATGTCTATCAGGCCACTGTACGCTGCGCTCATCTGGTTGTGTCCTGAGAACGAGATACGCGGCTCAAATCGGGTTCGTCGACATGCCGGGTGGCCTTGCTGGATATGTTTTACCTTTCTCGAATGTCTTGTGCGAGGAATTCCGATACTTTGGGCTATCTCGAGGTTGAGGTTTTCCAATGGAATTTGCTAGGAAATCACGGGATTCGTGGTCGAGGTTATTCCCGCGGCGTGTGGTTAGTTTGTGATGGATGAGTTGGAGCACCCCTGCAGGGTTAAATCTTTCGGAAAGCCGTGCCCGCGGTTACGTGACAAGTTGGAAACTTTGTTTAACCCCGGTCATAGCAAACTTGAAGTGAACTCAAATAAAATACACCAACCGGGTGCGTAACCGTGACTGTCTCTTCTTGTGAGTCCTTAAGCGAGAGAGAACACGGTGGGGTTATGTTTGTCGTAAGTAGGTGTTCAGGATCTCTTAGAGATCATCACTGGTTCACGTCCGTTTTATTCGACAATCACCCCCCTTTACTCTTGTACTCGTAAGATAGCCACTCAAATAAATGCTTAGTACTTGCTGTAGCCTCACCACTTAACCATACCTCACCCATTAAGCTTTAATAGTCTTGATACCCTTGGAAATGAGATTGTTGAGTCCCTGTGGCTCACAGATTACTACAACAACAGTTGCAGGTACAGGTAATGCGATGCTTTGACGAGAGAGCGATGCTTTGTTTGATTTGGAGTTCTTCTTCTTCTTCTTCGATCATAGGATGGGTTCCAGGCGGCAGCCTGGGATAGCAAGGATGGATGTCATTTTATCGTTTGTTTTCGTCCGTAGTCGGACCCTGCTCTTCTGTATGATGTTTGGATATGTTGTTGTATTGATGTGATATTGATGTAGCTTGTGGCGAGTGTAAGCCAATAACATATACTCATCTCTTCTTTACATGTACTTGTGATGATATCCATTCTTGCGAAATGACGAGATGCGCTTCAATCCTTGTCGAGGCCCTCGTGCCAAAATAAGCGAAGCGTACAGCGGCCTGATAGAAATCTCCGGAGTTGCCCCGGGTTGGCCTCGCACGGTGCTCTAGTTTGGACCAACACTCATGAGAGCACTGGCCCGAGGGTTGATTAATTTTCCACGGGGTCCAGAAACTCCCTATGCAATTTTATTAGTTATTAGGCAAGTGTAGTACCAATGTTGGGCCTTGCCAGACGAGTTTATCCCAAAACGAAAATCAAGGGGGTCCCCATAAGAACCCCAAGCATGTTAGGAGCGCTCAATATGGAACATAACACTGGTACACAAGTAACTAGGGCGGCAAAAGTGGAACAAAACACCGAGCAAAAGGCCAAGCCTTCCACCTTTTACTAAATAGCAATAGTATTCTGATATCTCAAAACATCCATGTTGTCACATGGAAACAACTTGCACCTGCAACTAGCAACGCATTAAGAAGGGCTGAGCAAGCGGTAACATAGCCAAACAATGGTTTGCTGGGATGTGGAGGATTAGAGGCTTCTCTTGGCATTTTGGGAGGCTTGACAAACAAGTGGTAGGTAGTGAGACATATCGAAGAAACGAGACAACTAGCATGACAATGATAGTAGTAGTATCCAAGGAAATGTTCATCTTGCCTGAGATCGTGCTTGGAAGAAGAACGAATCCATGAAGAGGATGATCCAACATAGTCGAATCCTCACACCGAATGCTTTCGGTACTCTATCGATAAGAAGCAATCCGGAAACAACAACACATGATAAACACCACAACGTATGCATGACATGATGCGCAAACGAATATGACGCATGTTCATACAATTATGCAAGGCATGGCAAGCACAACAATCAAACACTACAAATTAAGTGAAGTTCAACATGCAACAAGTTGCATATTGAAAAAACTCCACATTTGAATTATTTAGTTCACTCTCGTTTAGGTACTCATCAATATTAAATGTTGTTTAACATGGGTGTTCATGGCATAAGGTGAAGATGGAATTAAAGCAATTTTAAATGGAGAAGGGGAACATTCATAAAACAAAATAATAACTCTCCATGTTATGAGAAATGAGGTTAATGTTGTCTAACTAAACAAACATTTTAAATGTTGTTCATCATGGCAAGAGGTCAAGCATACACAACTATATCATCTAGGCATTTTAAATGAGGCCGGAAGCAACATATAGCACTTCCGAAACGACCTCATATGAAAATTATGAATTTGGTACAGATCTGTCCTAACACAATTTTATATTTGTTAAACATCAAAATAAATGCCACCATGCTATTTTACACATTTTTCTAGTCAAGTTACATATATAAAACATTTTAATCGGAGCTACGGTTATTTAGTTATGAAATAATCATTTAACAAGTTATTAGGCAACTTTATATGCAACCAACAATTTAAATATTATTACATGGATGCGGATGACATGGTCAAATATTATGCAATTTTACGAAAAACATTGTCATGACTAAGATATGAAGCATCTGTCGCCATGGCGAGAAAAGGGGTGCCACGACGACGAAAACGGAAATGATGCCACGACAACGTTCCAGTGATCCAGCAAATCATCAAGATGCCGGTGCAAAAGAAAGTGCGGTCGTGTGCATGTCATGCAAAGATGGTGGGGTGATCCCGGTTACCAGGTTCCCACGCGTCGGTGGCACGAAAAAGAGGTGCCCGCAACTAACATACTATATGGTGCAAACACGCGGTGCATCACATACAACCATCAAACGTTCATTGCAATGGCGGTCATCTCGGGGTTATACCTTTGAAGCATGTGGGCAAGGTGAAACGGTTCGGAGCAGTGTAGAGGTTCACAGGTCGTTGTGGACGTCGTGGAAGTAGTGGTACGCGTGTTGAAGATGAACTTGATGAATCCGAGGTCCTCGTGGCAACGGTAGGGTACACGACATCAGTCTTGTCGGATCCTCGGCGACAGTAGTTGTACACTTGTCGTAGTGGTAGTTGTTCAGGTACGCTGGTCGTGGCCTTGGTCTTCGGGCGACGGTAGATGTACATGGTCGAGGGAATCCATGAATGGTCGATCGTTCGAGGCCAGACTTGTCGGTCTTGATGAACCAAAGGTATCGGTGGTGTTGGCAACGACATAAAAAGGCAGCAAGGTAGGGCAACGAGATGCAGGTCTTGGCCACGTCCATGGAAAGCGCAGGGGAGCTCAGGGCGGCTCGGATAGGAGGCATCCATGAGGCGTCAAGGTGGAGGCGAGATCCATGGCAGAGGACGGCCGGCGAGGCTGCTCTCCTACTGGATCGAGCGAGGAGGAGGGTTGTGGGGATGGAGCTGCGGGATCGAGCGGGAGGTCGGAGCATCGGCGGGGCGGCGAGCTCGGGATGCAGGAGGGAGGAGGAGGCCACAGCGGGGAGCAGGGGAAGGTGCGAGGCGAACTGGCCCAGTGAGAGGACAAGGGATTAGCAGCAGAGCAGCGGCTGCATCGGCGTCATGGCTTGCTGGCGCGGGAGGACATTGCGCGTCTGCTGTGCAACGACGGCGGAGATGGACGGAGGAAGGAGGCGGCCATGGCTCGCCGGTGGTCTGGCTGGAGCGGCAGAGGAGAGGGACCATTGCCGGATGGGCCAAGCATGCGACGGCGCCATGGGGAGCTGCTCGGGAAGCCCACAATGGAGGCAGGGTCAGGCGCGAGGGGGCGCGGTAGAGCAGGTTCACTCGGGCAGTGGGGCTCGCCAGAGGTCGAGGCGGGGTCAAGAGCTGGCGAGGGGATTGAGCGTGCGGGGCTCTCGCTCCTCTCTAGCGGCGTGAGCAGTGGAAGGAGGGGATCGAGGAGAGAGTAAATGGGGATCGGGGCTTCCTGCATGGGAGTGCGAGCGAGTGGCGGCGCGGTCGGGAGCAACAGGAGGCGACCGAGGGAGTGGGTGGGTGGATCGGTAGTGGGCTAGGGTTAAGGGATCTGGTCGGGCAGCTGGGCCTTGGGGATGGTTGGGCCGGCCTGGTTGCAGGTCTCTCTCCCTTCTAATACTCCTTTCTCTATTTACTAAATAAAATAAAAAAAACATTAAAAGACAGAGGGCTAGGAATGGAATTTGTGCAAGAGGTTATTTTTTCTGGAATCACAAAAATGTGCATGTCTCAAGAAAAAAAATAGAAGTGGGCATTTCGGAAAAATCATATTGAAACTCATTTGAATTAATTCAAATGGTTTGAACTAGGACAAGATTTTAGAAGAGTCCAAATATGTTGAGAATTTTGATAGATCTTGAGAAAGTGATGAAACAATTTATGGGCAAAGTTTGAAGGCAGGAATTGAGATAGAGAAGGCATGGAGTTTATCTGCAAGTGTGTTTTCGTGATTCCAAATTATTGGAATATTTCTTTTAGCTCCCTAAATATTGGGAGGATATTGCATATATTTTAAAGAGAAAACACCATGTGTATTTCCCTCTACTTAATTGGATCGAAATGCATACTATTTATTTATTTCAGTTGGAAAAAATAATGACATGATGGCATGATGAAATGATGCAATGCGAATGATGCAGAGATTAATGCGACAAAACAGATGAATCACATGGCGACACTCAAAATAATTGGAAGGCGTCTGGAGCGTCGGTCTCGGGCTGTTACAGAGTAAGTGCTTGAGCTCGCGCTTATCCCTCGCACCCACGACTCGCTTGTTCATGTTAACTCCTCGTCCAAGCACGTGTCGGGGCGGCAATGAGGGGAAGAATAAGAAGACAGATGTCGGGGCGAAGGTGACCCCCGCTCTGAAGGCGACATCGACGCTCGGCCGCAACCTTGGCGGGCACGGGGGCGCCTTGCGCCGGGCTAGTGCCACGCCTAGGCGTACGAGAATCGCGGTGACGCCTAGCTCCTCCTCTGCGTAGCAAGGGGGACCGATCACTGAGGCAGCGGAGGCCCAGCTCCCGGCGCCGCGTGCTATGGCTGCGACACTCCAACCTGCGGAGGAGGAGCAGGCACCTCAGCCACCTCCAGCTGTCCTCGCTCCCGTGACACGGCGCGACGCAGGGGGCCTCCCGGAACCACCCCAAGCCGGGCCTACTTCTAGGTCCGACGAAGCTAGCGCGACAGTCCCGCCCGGCGCGCCGTGGGAACCGGCCACGGAGAAGGGACCAGGGACCCCGGTGCCTCAAGTGGATAATGCCTGGGGCCCTTTGGTTGTAGCGACGACCAACGTCGAGGCGCCGGCGCTCCGCCCGGCTCTCGCGCTTGTGAGTCACTGCCCCCTGCTCAGGCAAGAGGCCCTGTCCGATGTTCAGGACGCACTCGACCGGTTTGTGGGAGATTTTCGGGATGCTGAAACATGCCTTGCCGAGGAGTGATGACCCACAAGTATAGGGTATCAATCATAGTCCTTTCGGTAAGTAAGAGTGTCGAACCCAACAAGGAGCAGATGGAAATGACTAGCGGTTTTCAGCAAGGTATTCTCTGCAAGTGTTGTAAGTACAAATAGTAGATAGTTTTGTAGCAAGATAATTGGTAACAAGTAACTAGTGGCAATAGTAACAAAGGTGCAGCAAGGTAGCCCAATCCCTTCTATAGCAAAGGACAGGCCTAAAAGTACTCTTATATTAAGCAAGCGCTCCCGAGGACACATGGGAATTTCTGTCTAATCATGTTCATCATGTTGAGTTGATTCACGTTCGCTAGTTTGACAATTTGATATGTGGGTGGACCGGTGATAAGGTGATGTTCTTACTTGAACTGACAACCTGCTTATGATTACCCCCTCTCGCAAGCATCCGCAACTACGAAGGAAGAATTAAGATAAATCTAACCATAGCATGAAACATGTGGATCCAAATCAGCCCCTTATGAAGCAACGCATAAACTAGGGTTTAAGCTTCTGTCACTCTAGCAACCCATCATCTACTTCTTACTCCAGAATGACTTCCCTTAGGCCCATAACATGGTGAAGTGTCATGTAGTCGACGTTCACATGACACCACTAAGATAAGTAACAACATACATATCATCAAAATATCGAACGAATACCAACTTCACATGATTACTTATAACAAGACTTCTCCCATGTCATTGGGAACAATAGTAACTACTCACACCTCATCAACATGTTCAAGATCAGAGGTGCAATAATAATAATTAAGGATTTGAACATAATATCTTCCACCAAGTAATCCAACAAGCATCAACTACAAGATGTAATCAACACAACTAGTAAACCACATGTACCAATCTGAGGTTTTGAGACAAGGATTGAATACAAGAGATGAACTAGAGTTGGAGATGAGATGGTGCTGGTGAATATGTTCATGAGGATTGGTCGTCCCACGAAGGAGGAAGCGTTGGTGATGATGATGGCTTTGATCTCCCCCTCCCGGAGAGGAATTTCCCAGGAAGAATCTGACTGCCGGAGTGCAAAAGGGCCTCTGCCCAGGTTTCCGCCTCGAGATGGCGGCGCTTCCTCCCGAAAGGTTGCTTATGATTTTTTCTAGGGTAAAACACACCATATAGGAGAAGAGGGATGTCGGGAGGCCAGGAGGGGCCCCACAAGCCATCAGAGCACGACCTGGGGGAGGGGTCGCGCCCTGTTGGCTTGTGGCCAGCTGGTGGCCCCCCTCTGGTATATTTTTGGCCCATAGTTTTTTAAATATTCAATAAAAATTCTCCGTGAAGTTTCAGGTCATTTGGAGTCTGGTGATTATTCTGCCTTTTTCTCGGTTTTCCGGTCCAGAATTCCATTTTCCAGATATTTCCCTCTTTGTGATGTACTCTGCATATTCAGAGGGAAAACGACATAAGAATTGTATAATAATATGGAATAATGGATAAGAATGAAATAGATAGTAATAAGAAATCATGATGCAAAATGGGCGTATCAACTCCCCCAAGCTTAGACCTGGCTTGTCCTCAAGCGAAAGTCGAACTCTAAAATAATGACCACATAATTTGAGAGAGAGGTGTCATTGAAAACAGAATACGGACATGAGAGCATCATGTATATCATTATAGCAGCAAGCTTTTCATCATATAACTTCTCATAAGCAAGTAAAGATCTATTCACAATTATCGAAGTATGAAGCATAAACCTTATTGACAACCAACAAACGGTGCTTTTAGTCATGGAGATAACCATAATTCGTCATATTCAAGAGAATAGTCTATATAAGAGCTTTCATTCTAGCAAACCCACATACTCAACTATCATTTAGTCATCTATGATTGTTGACACTCATTGCATATTTTTGGAGCTAATGTTTTTGCCGGACACATAGGAAGATGGGGGCTTCATTTGCCACCCAACTCATTTACCTCAAGGATAATGTCAACAATAATGAATCATGGTTTCTTACATTCAAATGGATATATGTATCTGGATCTTTCCTCAACACGTGATGCTTGCCAACTAAGAGAGTTCATAAATTAAAAGAAGGGAAGGTATTAATGACTCTTGTGTGAAAGTAAAATCTTTAGGAAAGTAAAAGATAGGCCCTTCGCAGAGGGAAGCGGAGGTTGTCATGCGCTTTCAGTTTTTTAGATCTGCAATCTCTTAATGGAAAGGAACATCACTTTATATTGCCCCTTGTGATAGCGAACTTTATTACGCACTTCGTCGCTTTTATTTCTTCGTCATCACAAGATCGTACAAAGCTTATTTTCCCTTTCAACAGAATATCATACATGATTATAAGCAATTTTTATTGCTTGTGCACCAATGACAACTTACTTGAAGGATCTTATTCAATCCATAGGTAGGTATGGTGGACTCTCACGGAAACAAACTGGGTTTGAGGGGTTATGGATGAACAAGTAGTATCTCTACTTGGTGCGGAAATTTTGGCTAGCAAAAGATCTAAAAGAAACATCACATGTTAAAGGATCCATGACCATATAAATTCTATGCAAATGTAAGCAATCATGGCCATTAGGTTGTATTCCATGTCCAACTTCAACACTTGATCATTATTTAATATTTGGTGAGGGTTCGCAAGCATAGATGATGTCCAAGATAGTGTATTTGTATGTGGATCTTCTCTTCTCTATCATAGTCTTGCATAGATTATAACAATGACTAAGGCTATGTTTGTTTTATTCTCAACAATTTTTATTGCTCATACTTTCTTTTTATGTGAAGTCATTACTCCCCATGAGATAAGCACATTATTTTTCTATTTCTTCTTATATCCTTACTATGGTGCAGGATGCAATGAGGGTAAGGCACATGAACTCAACTAACTTTATTATATAACTCTCACACTCGGTTACAAGGATAGATAGACCTCAAAGAAAAATACTAAGCAAAAACAAATCTGAAACTTTATTTCTCTAAACCACGAAATAACTAAGGATAAAACTAAAATAAATGATGATGGTAAAAAGTGATGGTGATACGATACCGGGGCGCCTCCCCCAAGCTTGGAACAAGCTAGGGGTGGTGCCCATACCCATGTACTCAAGTGTTCTTCGGTGATGGTGGTGGTGTGAGGTGATCCTCCATCTTCCAAGGCATGGGTTCCCCATCATGGAAAGAATCTCTTGTCTCTGGAATCCTGAAATCGGCAGTGAGGCTCATCCTTTTAAACCTAGATTCATACTCACAGTTTTGGGTTTGAAGTTCATAGATTTTATCTTGGAGGTGCTTGATCCGCTCTTGAATCTTGAAGAGGGCTTCTCCCACGCTCCTTGTGTCCATCTTGTTTTCACGGATGAAGTCCGTGATCATAGAGTGATTAGAACTCAGACCACGTCCAACCATCCCTTGGCACTTGAAGATCTCCTGCTCCACTGCTGCAAGTCTGGCCTTGTCACTTCCCTCCTTCTTGGGACCTTGGACATCCCGGATGTGGAGCACCCCCTCGCGTATCTCAATGGCTTGAGGGTGCTTCATCACCTCCGGCAGGTAGGGGTTGATGACCTTCTCGAAGAACTTGTCTTTGGATGAACTTGGGGAAGTCATGGCGATCTAGATCTGTCAGAAAAACAGCTTGAAACAAGAACAGAGAGGAAACTCGTGATGCGGTGGTCAAAACATATGGGAGTATATATAATGATTTTTTTCTAGGTCAAAATACGTGCTCGGGAAGAAATCAGAGTCCGGGAGGCACACGAGGGCCCCACAAGTCATCAGGGCACGCCCCAGGGGGGTCGCACGCTGTTGGCTTGTGCCTCCCTCGTGGGTCCCCCTGACTCCTTTTTATTTTTGGAATTTTTTTAAAATACCAAAACCAACATAAACTATTTTTTGGAATTTTTGGAGTCGGTTTACTTACCGTACCACATACCTACCCCCTTTTCAGGTTTCTGGAGTGTTCCGGAAGGCCTCCCGTATGTGTTCTTCCGGTGTTATAACTTGAATGACATTAGTTTCCTCATTAATGGGTGTACCTGAAATAAAATGCTTGATTGTTTGCCCATTCACCACTCTTGGGTTTTTGTCTTCAAAGTTATTAATTTTTATAGCACCAGAGCGATAGACCTCTTCGACGACATATGGACATTCCCATTTGGATAAGAGTTTTCCTGCAAAAAATCTGAAATGAGAATTTTACAAAAGCACAATGTCTCCTACATTGAACTCCCATTTTTGAATCCTTTTGTCATGCCATCTTTTAACCTTTTCTTTAAACAATTTAGCATTTTCATGGGCTTGTGTCCTCCATTCATCTAATGAGCTTATATCAAATAACCTCTTCTCTCCAGCAAGCTTAAAGTCATAATTAAGTTCTTTAATTGCTCAATAAGCCTTATGTTCTAACTCAAGAGGTAAATGACAAGCTTTTCCATACACCATTTTATATGGGGACATCCCCATGGGGTTCTTATAAGCAGTTCTATAAGCTCGTAAAGCATCATCTAGTTTCTTAGACCAATTCTTACTGGATCTATTGACAATCTTTTGCAAGATTAATTTTATTTCTCGATTGGTCAATTCAACTTGGCCACTAGAGTGAGGATGATAAGGTGATGCGATTCTATGGTTAACATCATATTTAGCTAGAAGTTTACGGAAATCGCCATGAATAAAATGTGAACCACCATCAGTCATTAAGTACCTAGGGACTCCAAACCTCAGAAAAATAATTTCCTTAAGCATTTTAATAGAAGTGTTACGATTAGCACTACTAGTTGGAATAGCCTCTACCCACTTAGTAATGTAATCAACAGCAACTAAAATATGAGTATATCCATTTGAGGAAGGAAAAGGCCCCATGAAGTCAAAAACCCCAAACATCAAATGGTTCAATGGCAAGTGAATAGTTCATAGGCATTTCCTGACGTTTACCAATGTTAGCAACTCTTTGACATTCATTACATGAAAGGACATATACTTACGAGCATCTTTGAAAAGAGTAGGCCAATAAAAACCAGATTGTAGTACCTTGTGTGCAGTTCTGTCACCAGCATGGTGTCCTCCGTAAGCCTCGGAGTGACACTTCCGTAGGATCTGTCCCTGTTCATGCTCAGGTACACAACGTCTAATAACACCATCTACTCCTTCTTTATAAAGATGTGGGTCATATATTTAGCAACAATATAGTTAGCATAATCAGCATACCAAGGAGTACTATGTAAAGTATTTATAGCAGCAAGTTGTTCATCAGGAAAATTATCATCAATAGGAAGTGGGTAATCAAGAACATTTTCCATTCTAGACAAGTTATGTGCTACCGGATTTTCAGCTCGCTTCCTAACAACGATGTGCAAATCAAACTCTTGAAGTAAAAGGACCCACCTAATAAGTCTAGGTTTAGCATCTTTCTTTTCCATGAGGTATTTAATAGCAGCATGATCAGTGTAAATAATTACTTTGGAATCAACAATATAAGGTCTAAACTTATCACATGCAAAGACAACTGCTAAAAATTCCTTTTTAGTGGTAGCATAATTTCTTTGGGCAGCGTCTAGAGTTTTACTAGCATAATGAATAACATTCAATTTCTTGTCTACTCTTTGCCCTAGAACAGCACCAACAGCATAGTCACTAGCATCACACATAATTTCAAATGGTAAGTTCCAATCAGGTGGTTGAACAATGGGTGCAAAAATCAAAGATTTCTTAAGTATTTCAAAAGCTTCTACATAATCATCATAAAAAAAAGGAATATCTTTTTGAAGAAGATAAGTTAACATCCTAGAAATCTTTGATGAAACGCCTATAGAAACCAGCATGACAAAGGAAACTTCTTATACCTTTGATATCTTTTGGGCATGGCATTTTCTCAGTTGCATCAACTTTAGCTTTGTCCACTTCAATACCTCGTTCAGAAATTTTATGCCCAAGCACTATGCCTTCATTCACCATAAAATGGCATTTCTCCCAATTCAAGACAAGGTTAGTTTCTTAACATCTCTGCAAAACTCGATCAAGGTTACTTAAGCAATCATCAAAAGAAGTCCCATAAACGGAAAAATCATCCATGAAAACCTCAACAATCTTTTCACAAAAATCGTAGAACATAGCAATCATACATCTTTGAAAGGTAGCAGGTGCATTGCATAAACCAAAAGGCATACGTCTATAAGCATAAGTTCCGAAAGGGCAAGTAAAGGTGGTTTTCTCTTGATCCTATTTTGACATAGGTATTTGGGAAAAACCAGAGTATCCATCAAGAAAACAAAAGTGTGTGTGCTTAGATAATATTTCAAGCATTTGATCGATAAAAGGCAAAGGGTAGTGATCTTTCCTAGTAGCTTTGTTTAATTTCCTGAAATCAATAACCATCCTATAACCAATTACTATTATTTGTGGAATAGGCTCATTTTTATCATTAGGTACAATTGTTATACCGCCTTTCTTAGGGACACAATGAACAAGACTTACCCATCTACTATCATCAATAGGATAAATTATACCTGCTTCCAGAAGTTTTAATATTTCGGTTCTTACCACCTCCTTCATCTTAGGATTGAGACAACGTTGGTGGTAGACAACTGGTTTAGCGTCTGGTTCCATATTAATCTTGTGTTGACATAGCATAGGGCTTATGCCCTTAAGATCATCGAGAGTATATCCGATGGCAGCCATGTGTTTCCTTAGAGTTTTAAGTAATCTTCTTTCTTCATGCTCTGAAATGTTAGCACTGATAATAACAGGATATATCTTCTTTTCATCAAGGTAAGCATGTTTCAAAGTGTCGGGTAAAGTCTTTAGCTCAAACACAGGATCTCCCTTGGGTGGAGGAGGATCCCCTAAAATATCAACTGGTAAGTTGTGTTTAAGAATAGGTGCTTGTTTAAGAAATATGTCATCTATTCATTTTTTTTCATTCATACGCATATCATTTTCATGGTTTACTAAATATTGTTCTAACGGATCGGTAGGAGGTACGACAATAAAAGCAAGACCAATTATTTCATCCTTACTTGGTAATTCTTTTTCATGTGGTTGTCTACCAAACTTGGAGAAATTAAATTCATGAGACACATCACCAAAGCTTACCTTGACCTTCTCAGCAACACAATTAATTTCAGCATTAACAGTATTTAAGAAAGGTCTACCAAATATAATGGGACAAAAGTTATCTTGTTTTGAACCAAGTACTAAGAAGTCAGTTGGGTACTTGATTTTTCCACACAAGACTTCAACATCTCTTACAATCTGAAGTGGTGTAATAGTGTCTCTGTTTGCAAGTTTAATAGTGACATCGATATCTTCAATTTCAGTGGGTGCTATGTCATTCATAATTTCTTGATGTAAGGTGAAAGGTATTGCACTAACACTAGCTCCCATGTCACACAAGCCATGATAACAATGGTCTCCAATTTTAACAGAAACAAGGGGCATGCCAGCAACTGGTTTATTTTTGTCTAACTCATCCCGCTTATGTCTAACAGGTTTTGCAATTCTAGTAGCTTCATCATAGAAGTAAATAACATGTCCATCAATATTATCAACTAGGAGATCTTTAACCATAGCAATATTAGGTTCTACATTTATTTGTTCAGAAGGCTTAGGTTTTCTAACATGACTTTTATTAACCACGGTTGTAGCCTTAGCGTGTTCCTTAATTCTATCAGGGAAAGGTGGCTTCTCAATGTAAGCAGTGGGAACAATTGGATCAATATGGCTAACAATTATTTCTTCCTTCTCAATTTTAATAGGTTCCTCTAATTGCTTTTCAATGCGTGGATGATATTTAAACCATTTCTCCTTAGGGAGATCAACATGAGTAGCAAATGATTCACAAAAAGAAGCTACTATCTCAAAGTCGAGGCCATATTTATTGCTAAAATTATAGAAAGCATTGGTTCCCATAAAAGATTTAACACAATAAAACTTGAGCTTTATACCTGACTCTTTACCTTTGTCGAGTTCCCAATCTTCAGAGTTATGTTTAATTCTTTCCAGAAGATCCCATTTGAATTCAATAGTCCTATTCATAAAGGAACCAGTAGAAGAGGAATCAAGTAGTACTTGATCATCATGAGAAAGCCGAGCATAAAAATTTTGTATAATAATTTTCTTGAGAAATCATGGTTGGGGCAGGTGTGCATCATAGATTTAAGCCTCCCAAATCTTGAGCGATTCTTTATCCTTCACGAGGCCAGCAATTATAAATAAAGTTTCGATCACGATGGACTAGATGCATAGGAAACTTCTGATGAAATTCCAGCTTCAAGCGATTCCAGTCCCATGATCCAATATCGTCCAATAGCATGTACCACATTAATGCCTTTCCCTCCAAATATAAAGGGAAAAATTTCTTCTTAACTTTGTCTCCGGACAACCCTGCAAGCTGAAATAGTCCACAAACTTCATCGACAAATATCAAATGATAATCAGGATGAGTCGTTCCATCATATGGATTAGATAACACTTTTTCAAGCATACCCGAAGGAATCTCATAATAAATATTTTCAGTAGGTTCAGTAGGTTGAGGAACAATTTCCTCATCTTCAGTTCGAGGCAAAGATGCCCTGAACAAGCCACTCAAAGGGTGACCGTTCATAGCGACAAGCAACAGTAAATTTCAGCACGTATAGAAAATGTTTCCTTACCAATTCCACTTACCAAAGGCGCTTCACTCCCTGGCAACGACGCCAAAAAAGAGTCTTGATGACCCACAAGTATAGGGGATCTATTGTAGTCCTTTCAATAAGTAAGAGTGTCAAACCCAACGAGGAGCAGAAGGAAATGACAAGCGGTTTTCAACAAGGTATTCTCTGCAAGTGTTGTAAGTAGAAATAGTAGATAGTTTTGTAGCAAGATAATTCGTAACAAGTAACTAGTGGCAATAGTAACAAAGGTGCAGCAAGGTAGCCCAATCCCTTTTATAGCAAAGGACATGCCTGAAAGTAATCTTATATTAAGCAAGCGCTCCTGAGGTGTGGGGACCCCGACTCATAAGTCGTGATTACCGAATGCACGTGTACAGTGATCCCAGAGATCAATGCTCACTGAACACACAGAAGCTGGATAATCATGAGTCTTACATCCATACATACCGTTTTACACAAATAGAGACCTGCAAGGTCAAGTCTTACATATATAGGGCCATGAAGGCCAAATAACAAACATAAACTTGCAGCGAAAATCTTGATAGATAGCCTGAACCCATGCCATCAGCCTTATCCCTACAAGCATTCTGACTGGGAAGCGTCCTAATTAACATGATCGTCACCAACGAAATCTTCACCATATTATTGCTCTTCCTTGCATGGCCAATTAAATAACCAGTGGCAAGCCAATGAGTACTTTGAATGTACTCGCAAGCAACCCATGTTTTGGAACAAGGTATGACAATGCATGATATAGCACTAAGTAGGTAAGTTGCGGAAAGCTAATTTTCTGTGCAATGACATGATCAATCAACTTGTAAAAGCATGCATCAACAGGTCACAAGTATCCGTATGAACAAGTTACAGATATCAATATAAACATGGTTTGAACATCTTATGTTCTAACATCATGTCAAGTCATCTGACTTAACTCGAGTATTCCATCTTTCTCCCCCCCCCCCCCACACACACCAAGTTTGTGAAAACATCGGACATAGTTTATGCAGGACCTCCAACTATCCATGACCGTGGACACGGCTATTCGAATAGTTTTACACTCTGCAGAGGTTGCACACTTTACCCACAAGACTCGGGGAACTTCTGTGTCATCCACGACTCGCGGTATATTAAATACCTGAGGTAAGCACCCGAGCAATGCCTTTCCCTTGACGACACTAAACAAAGAGTCCACTCGTTGGCCCACGTCTTCATGATGTACATCAAATGAGACTCGCTCAATCATTGTACCATCCATGAAGGGACACAACGGTGTGCCCGGTGTCTGTAAAAACAGTACATGGTCGCCCTACCCGACATGACCCCGTATCGAGAGAGTAACTCATACTCTCCCGCCACTAGTATTGCGGGCTCCCTGCTAGCATCGACCGAAGTAATCAACAAAGCCCCATCCCATAAGGGGTATCGTGGTTGTACATGTAAGGTTGGGACGGTCAGCATATCTGAAATCTCTCCGTTTTCGAAAAACATACACACACAACTTGCCTCGGTACACCACTTCTTTATCAAGTGGTTACCTAGCTCAACATCACCTCCCTCGGGCATTAGTGGCACCTGATAGGGTTTTCGAAAAGTCTTTGAAAAACCCTTTTGTTTCCGACACCATCCATTTTCCCACCCCACTTGCGTAGCAACTACTTTGCGTCCTAACTACTTCCCACCTACACAACCCTCATAAGGAGGTAGGGTCATGCTCCGTGCAAGTATCAAACCACATTTTCGCCACCAATCCGAGTCCTTATATCACCACCATATATCCACCACCAATCCGAGTCCATCACATATTAGGTTTGCTTTCGAGATCCATCTGTTTTCAGATTCGTGTTTCCTTGTCTAAGTAGGTTTCAGATTTCATCCATTGTTCTCTGTTTGTAGATGAGGGTGATTTCCAAATAAAGAGTCTGGAAACACCAATCGTTTAGGACAAAAAAAATCGAAAAATGCACCGCTAGAAAAAAAGTGTCTATCCTATTTTTAGGTGTAGTAGAGTGTTTTGAGATAGTCGGTTTTATAGAAAAAAATTGAGCAGTTTCCATTTTTTGCTCTGGGCGTGCCAAAATAATAGTCAAAAAAAATTCATGCCTATCTTGTTTTTAGACCTTCGGAAGAGTTTGGAGAGACTCGCCATTATGGTGACTTTCTGAAGAAAAAAGAGCACAAATTATGGGATTGAGAAGGGACGTCTAGAGGGGGTGAATAGACTACTTGACAAAATAAAAATCTAGCCTTTTCCCAATTTTAATTGTTTGCAGATTTTAGCAATTCTAACAAGTCTAGTACACCCTACATGCAAGTCAATGAGTATAGCAGCGGAAAGTTAAGACAAGCATATGTAAGTAAAAGTAGAGAGGATATCAAACGCAATTGGAGACACGAAGATTTTTCTCGTGGTTTCGATAGGTGGTGCTATCGTACATCCACGTAGATAGAGACTTCTACCCACGGAGGGTAGCGGTCGCAAGAGTCCATGGAGGGATCCACCCAAAAGGGTCCACAAAGTAGCAACCTCGATTATTCCATCACGGCTTATGAGAAATCTTAGTAGCACTCTCATTGCCACACAACAATGGAACATGTCTCACACATATTCCATAATCCTTAATATTTTGAGTCATCCATAGGAATTGCACACAACATGATCGGGCGGCGATGTATTCCGCTTTGGCGGTGGATAGAGATACCGGGTTTTGTTTCTTGGATGACCAAGATACAAGACATCTACCAAGAAATTGACATGTACCCAAGGTGGATTTTCTATCAATCTTATCTCCGGCATAGTCCGAGCTGGAATAGCGAACAAGGTTAAAGGAAGATCCCTTGGGATACCATATGCCAAAGTTTGGTGTTTGTATCAAGTATCTCACAATTATTTTCACGGCCCTAAGATGACACTCTTTAGGAGCAACTTGATATCTAGCGCACATGCACACACTAAGCATAATGTTGGGATGGGAGGCACATAGATATAGCAATGAACCAATCATTGATCGATAAACCTTTTGATCAACCGGTTTGTCCTCGGTGAGGTCAACATGTCCACTAGTAGGCATAGGAGTTTTCATACCTTTACACTCTTGCATGTTGAACTTCTTAATCAAGTCCTTGGTATACTTGGTTTAAGAGATGAAAGTTCCTTCTCTCATTTGCTTGATTTGCAAACCAGGGAAAAATTTCAGCTCACACATCATGGACATCTCATACTTCTCGGACATCAACCTTCCAAATTTCTCACTAAATCGTGGGTTAGTAGATCCAAAGATAATATCATCCACATAAATTTGGCACACAAATAATTCACCATTAACTCTCTTAGTGAATACGGTTGCGTCAATTTTACCAATTTCAAAACCCTTTTCAATAAGAAACTTCGTTAAGCATTTGTACCAAGCTCGTGTGGCTTGCTTAAGATCATAAGTGCTTTACGAAGCTTGTAAACGTGTTTAGGTTTCTTAGGATTCAAAAAACTAGGGGGTTGTTCAACATAGACCTCTTCTTCAATCTCACCATTTAAAAATGCACTTTTAATATCCATTTGGTAAAGAGTGATATCATGGTGAGTAGCATAAGCAATAAGAATGTGGATAGCTTCAAGTCTAGCAACGGGGGGCATAGGTCTCACCGTAGTCCATACCTTCGACTTTCGTGTAGCCTTGAGCCACGAGACGTGCCTTGTTGCGTACGACTTGACCGTATTCGTCTTGTTTGTTTCGAAACACCCATTTGGTTCCGATGATGTTTTGCTCGTCCTTGGGCTTCTCCACTAGTGTCCACACTTCGTTCCTCTCGAAGTTGTGTAGCTCCTCGTGCATAGCATTCACCCAATCCGGGTCCTGAAGAGCTTCTTCTACCTTCAAAGGCTCAATATTAGAGATGAATGAATAATGCTCACAAAAGTTAGCTAATCGAGTTTTAGAACGAGTTATCCTCCCGGTTTGTATGTCACCGAAGATTTGATCTAGAGGATGATTTTTGTTCACTATTGCTCGAACTCGGGGTAGCTTTTGCTTGTTGGATGGTGGAGCTTCTTCATCATCATCTTCATCTTCATTGTTGTTGAAGGTGTCGTTGCCTTAATGTGGTGGTGACGGCGGTTGCGGTGGATCATCATGATGAACTTCTTCCTCCTCTTCATCTTGTCGTGTACCGCTTGTGGATGCCTCCATATCGTGTTGAGGTTCACCCTGACGTGAAGTAGGGGCGTCCACTTCAGTTGATGAAGTACTTTCCTTCACCTTCATGGGACGAATCTTGCCGATGAACAAGTCTTGGATAGCTTCCGAAGGTTCCTTATCTCCTACATCATTTGGCAATTGTTCGACTTGCGAACCATTAGATTCATCAAACTTCACATCTACCGTATCTTCAACTTTTCGAGTGTAGTTGTTGTAGACACGGTAAGTGTGAGAGTTTGATCCGTAACCGAGTAGGAAACCTTCATGAGATTTAGGAGCAAATTTAGATAGACGATGCTTACCAAGACACAAGAGATCTCCCAAGAAATTCACATGTACCCGAGGTGGATTTTCTATTGACCTTATCTCCGGCATAGTCCGAGTCGGAATAGCCAACAAGGTTAAAAGAAGATCCCTTGGGATACCAAATGCCAAAGTTTGGTGTATGTATCAAGTATCTCACAATTCTTTTCACGGCCTTAAGATGACACTCTTTAGTTGCAGCTTGATATCGAGCGCACATGCATACACTAAGCGTGATATCGGGTCGGGAGGCACATAGATATAGCAATGAAATCATCATTGACCGGTAAACCTTTTGATCAACCGGTTTGTCCTCCTTGGTGAGGTCTACATGTCCACTAGTAGGCATAGGAGTTTTCATACCTTTACACTTTTGCATGTTGAACTTCTTGATCAAGTCCTTGGTATACTTGGTTTGAGAGATGAATGTTCGTTCTCTCGTTTGCTTGATTTGCAAACCAAGGAAAAATTTCAGCTCACACATCATAGACATCGCATATTTCTCGACCATCAACCTTCCAAATTTTTCACTAAAATGTTGGTTAGTAGATCCAAAGATAATATCATCCACATAGATTTAGCACACAAATAATTCACTGTTAACTCTTTTTGTGAACAAGGTTGCATCAATTTTACCAATTTCAAAACCCTTTTCAATGGGGAACTTCCTTAAGCATTTGTACCAAGCTCGTGGGGCTTGCTTAAGACCATAGAGAGTTTTACGAAGTTTATAAACATGGCTAGGTTTCTTAGGGTTCACAAAGTAGGGAGGTTGTTTAACATAAACTTCCTCCTCAATTTCACCATTTAGAAAAGCGCTTTCGATATCCATTTGGTAAAGAGTAATATCATGGTGATTATCATAAGCAAGAAGTATACGAATGGCTTCAAGTCTAGCAACGGGGGAATAGGTCTCACCGTAGTCCATACCTTCGACTTGAGTGTAACCTTGAGCTACAGTAGTGGATTGTTGCGTACCACTTGACCATCTTCATATTTCTTGTTCCAAAACATCCATTTTGTTCTAATGATGTTTTGCTCGTCCTTGGGCTTCTCCACTAGTGTCCACACTTCATTCCTCTCGAAGTTGTGTAGCTCTTCGTGCATGGCATTCACCCAATCTGGGTCCTCAAGTGCTTCTTCTACCTTCATAGGCTCAATGCTAGAGATAAATGAGTAATGCTCAGAAAAGTTAGCTAAACGAGTTTTAGAGCGAGTGATTCTCCCGGTTTGTATGTCACCGAATATTTGCTCCAAGGGATGATGAAAGCACATTTGCTCCCTTGGTGGTTTTGGTAATTAATAACAACATATATATCATTGAACTAATGTTTCCACTAAGTATATTTCAGGAAAAGTTCAATGATAGGTTGGCAAAAGGATTGTGGAGAAACCCCTAGATGCAAGGAAATGGATTGGCAAAGCTTCAAGAAAGAGGACTCTACATTTTACTTTGTGAGAAATCACTTTGAGTCCATAGGAAAGCCAATACTATTAAAAGGGGGTAAGGTACTGTTGGTGAACAAGATGCTCCACGTGCACAAGTGATAGTCACCAAAAACACCCACAAGCTCTTCCACAAATACTCTGTCTAGAACCCTACCACTAAAATCGGTAAGACCAACAATTCCTATTCGGTCTCACCGAGATTCAAACCCTAGACAGATCCTTAGCCAAACCCTAGCCCATCGGTGCACCGATTTCCACTTCGGTGCCACCGAGTTCAGTTGCCAACTTTCTGGTTAGCTATTTTCAAGCATCGGTACCACCGAGTTTTGCCAATCGGTCTCACCGAGATTTAGACCAACTTCCTGGTTAGCCATTCTCAAGAATCGGTCCCACTGAGTTTTGTGAATCGGTCTCACCGAGTTTTTGGACCAACTCTCTGGTTAGCCGTTGTCAAGAATTGGTACCATCGAAAATTGAGAATCGGTCTCACCGAGTTGTGCAATCTGATCGTTGGTCATCTAATCGGTACCACCGAGAGTTATGTATCGGTCTCACCGAGATTCAAAAGTTACTGCCTTTTGGTCACTTCGGTACCACCGAGTTTTACACTTCGGTGTCACCGAGTTGGTCACTTTAGGTGTAACGGTTGAATTTTTGGGGATGCCTATATATACCCCTTCACCACCACCCACTCAAAAGAGAAGCACTCAGAACTATTCCATACTTGCCCCATCCAATTTTTTGAGAGAGAGCCACCTACTCATGTGTTGAGATCAAGCCATTCCACTCTATCCATACGAATCTTGATCTCTAGCCTCCCCAAGTTGCTTTCCACAAAATCAATCTCTTCCACCATAGCCAAATCTGTGAGAGAGTGATTGTGTGTTGAGGATTCTATCATCTTGAAGCACAAGAGCAAGGAGTTCATCGACATTACCGAGCCTATTACCTTTTGGAGGGTGGTGCCTCCTAGATTGGTTAGGTGTCCCTTGGGAGCCTCCTACTTCGTGTTGTGGAGTTGAACCAAGAAGTTTGTACGGGTAAGGAGATCGCCTACTTCATGAAGATCTACCCATAGTGAGGCTAGTCCTTCGTGGACGGAAGCCGTTATGGAATAGTCAAGGTTGATACTTCGTGGACCCTTATGGGTGGAGCCCTCCGTGGACTCTCGCAACCGTTACCCTCCATGGGTTGAAGACTCCATAAACGTGGACGTACGATAGCACCACCTATCGGAACCACGGGCAAAATCTTCGTGTCTTCAAATTGCGTTTTATCTTCCTTCCTACCCTCTACTACATATGCTTGTTGTTACTTTCCGCTGCTATACTCTTAGACATGCATGTGTAGGGTGTACTTGAATTGCTATCATTGCTAAAATCTGCCAACACTTAAAATTGGGAAAAGGTAGAACTTTTATTTGGTCAAGTAGTCTAATCACCCCCCCCTCTAGACATACTTTCGATCCTACAGATGATTCTTGTTCACTCTTGCTCAAACTCGTGGTTGCTTTTGCTTGTTAGATGGTGGAGCTTCCTTGTCATCATCTTCTTCGTTGTTGTTGAAGGTGTCGTTTCCTTTAGGTGGTGGTGAAGGAACTTCAGGTGGATCATCATGATGTACTTCTTCCTCCTCTTCATCTTGTCGTGTATCGCTTATGGATGCCTCCATGTCGTTTTGTGGTTCGCCTTGACGCGAGGTAGGAGCTTTCACTTGTGTTGATGATGTGCTTTCCTTCACCTCCATGGGACGAATCTTGCCGATGGACAAATCTTGAATGGCTTCCGAAGGTTCCTTATCTCCTACATCATTTGGCAATTGTTCGACTTGCGAACCATTAGATTCATCAAACTTTACATCTACCGTCTTTTCAACTTTTCGTGTAAAGTTGTTGTAGACACGGTAAGTGTGAGAGTTTGATTCGTAACCGAGTACGAAACCCTCATGAGATTTAGGAGCAAATTTAGAACGACGATGCTTATCAAGAATGTAACACTTTGAGCCGAATACCCGAAAGTATCCAACTTGGGGCTTGTGACCGGTGAGTAGCTCATATGCCGTTTTACCGAGAAGCTTGTGTAGATAGAGTCGGTTTGTAGCATGACAAGCTGTTTCCACGGCTTCCGCCCAAAAGTGTCTTGGTGTCTAGTATTCGTCGAGCATCGTTCTAACCATATCTATAAGAGTCTGGTTATTCCTCTCAACAACTCCATTTTGTTGAGGCGTGTACGTAGCCGAGAACTCCTGTGAAATCCCTTCTTCGTCAAGAAAGGTATCCACATTGGTGTTCTTGAACTCCGATCCCTTGTCGCTCTGAACTTTCTTGATCTTCACTTCAAATTGATTTTGCGCTTTACGAGCGAAGTTCTTAAAGATCTTTTGCACCTGTGACTTGTCATCAAGAAAGAATACCCACGTAAATCTAGAAAAATCATCAACTATAACTAGACCAAAGGAATTTCCATCGAGGCTTGATACGTCCATTTTATATCATGATTTCCTGCTGTTATTTATTATGTTTTGTTGAATAATAATGCTTTAAGGAGTGATTCTAATGCCTTTCCTCTCATAATATGCAAGGTTTACACAAAGAGGGAGAATACCGGCAGCTGGAACTCTGGACCTGAAAAAAGCATAGCAGAGATACCAATTCTGCACAACTCCAATGAAGCTAAAATTTTAGGGAGATTATTTTTGGAATAAATAAAAAATACTGGAGCTGAAAACTACCGGAGGGTCCCAACCTGGTGGGCATAACCCACCAGGGCGCGCCAGGCCCCCCTGGGCGCGCCCTGGTGGGTTGTGGCCTCCTCGGACCACCTCCGGTGCCCATCTTCTGGTATATAGTCACCTTTGACCTAGAAAAAATAATAGGAGGACTTTCAGGATGAAGCGCCGCCGCCTCGAGGCGGAACTTGGGCAGGAGCACTTTTGCCCTCCGGCAAAGCGATTCCGCCGGGGGAACTTCCCTCCTGGAGGGGGAAATCGAAGCCATCATCATCACCAACACCCCTCTCATCTTTAGGAGGCCAATCTTCATCAACATCTTCAACAGCACCATCTCCTCTCAAACTCTAGTGCATCTCTTGTGTTCAATCTTTGTACCGGAACCTCAGATTGGTACCTGTGGGTGACTAGTAGTGTTGATTACCTTGCGTAGTTGATTACTATATGGTTTATTTGGTGGAAGATTATATTTTTAGATCCATTATGCTATTCAATACTTCTCTGATCTTGAGCATGATTATTATTTGTGAGTAGTTACCTTTGTTCTTGAGGTCACGGGAGAAGCCATGTTGCAAGTAATCATGTGAATTTGATATGTGTTCGATATTTTGATGATATGTATGTTGTGATTCCCTTAGTGGTGTCATGTGAACGTGGACTACATGACACTTCACCATTCATGGGCCTAAGGGAATGCATTGTGGAGTAGTTATTAGATGATGGGTTGCTAGAGTGACAGAAGCTTAAACCCTAGTTTATGCACTACTTCGTAAGGGGCTGATTTGGATCCAAACGTTTAATGCTATGGTTAGATTTTATCTTAATACTTTTCTCATAGTTGCGGATGCTTGCGAGGGGGTTAATCATAAGTGGGAGGTTGTTCAAGTAAGAACAACACCCAAGCACTGGTCCACCCACATATCAAATTATCAAAGTAGCGAACACGAATCAAACCAACATGATAAAAGTGACTAGATGAAATTCCCGTGTACCCTCAAGAACACTTTGCCTATTACTAGAGATTGTTATGGCCTGTCCTTTGCCAGAAAAGGATTGGGCTACCTTGCTGCACCTTACTTACCATTATCGTTACTTGCTCATTACGAATTATCTTGCTATCAAACTATATGTTACCTATAATTTCAGTGCTTGCAGAAATTACCTTGCTGAAAACCGCTTGTCATTTCCTTCTGCTCCTCGTTGGGTTCGACACTCTTACTTATCGAAAGGACTACAATTGATCCCCTATACCTGTGGGTCATCAAGGCTCTTTGAAGCATTGGGACCAAAAAGATGCATGTGAAGCAACTCGAGTGCTCTCCTAGTAGTCATGATGTTCTCTACAGGATGAATTCCACCCACTTGTTTTCCTGCTTGACAAGCACTACAAAGTCTATCTTTGTCTAAGATAACAACTTTAACACCAAGTATGTGATCACCTTTGATGAGCTTGTCTAGATTACGCATACCAATATGTCCTAGCCTTCTATGCCAAAGCCAACCTTTAGAAGACTTTGCAATAAGACAAGTGCGAGGTTTGGATCTCATAGTGAAATCAACAATGTATAGATCACCTCTACGAAAACCCGTAAAGACCATGCTATGATTATCTTGATGAAACACTTGGAAATCAACTTTAGTAAATAGCACATTCAAACCAAAGTCGGCTAGTCTAGATACGAAAAGAAGATTGTAGCCAAGGGATTCAACACGCATGACATTTTGAATGGAACTATCATGAGATATGGCCACCTTACCAAGACCGAGTACCTTACCCTTGGATTTATATATGAAAGCACATATGCTCCCTTGGTGTTTTTGATAATTCATGACAACATACATTGTCTCTTGGACTAATAGTTCTATCTAGTTTATTTCAGGTTTAGTCCACAAACAGGATTGGCTAAAGATTGTGTGGAGAATTCCCAAGGAAAGGAAGGAATAGGATTGGCCATGCTTCAATGTCAAGGAATCTACATTTTACATTTTGTGAGAAATCACTTTGAGTCCATAGGAAAGCCAATACTATTAAAAGGGGATGAGGTAAATATGATGATCTGGTTGATCAAGTGCTTAGAGGTAGCCACCAAAAATACTCACCCACTTTCCCACACATATCCTCTGTCCAAAGCCTAAAGTCTAAATTTGGTGAGACCAATATTCCCATTCGATTCCACGGAGTTTATCCAAGACAGAAGCCAAACCAAACCCTAGCATCTTGGTACTACCAGCTTTTCATTCGGTGCCACCGAAAACAGTGACCAACTTCCTGGTTAGACATTTTCTAGATTCGGTCCCACCGAGTTTGGAAAATCGGTACCACCGAGAAGTTGGACCAACTTTCTGTTAGCCCATTTCTCTAAATCGGTCCCACCGAGTTTGAGGAATCGGTCACACCGAGATTTGGTAACTGCCTAGGTCACCCATATCGGTACCACCGAGATTCATATGCCGGTTCCACCGAAAAGCCCGAAGTTGCCACATTTTGAACTAGTCCGTGCCACCGAGTTTCTACTTCGGTTTCACCGAGTTGGGAAATAATGTTGTAACGGTTGGATTTTTGGAGATGCCTATATATACCCCTCCACCACCATTCACTCGCAAGAGAAGCACTCAGAACACACACCCACTTGCCATATCCAATTTTCTAAGAGAAAGCCACCTACCCTTGTGTTGAGGTTAAGATCATCCACTCCAACCATATGGATCTTGGTTTCTAGCCTCCCTAAGTTGCTTTCCATCCAATCAATCTCTTCTACCCATGCCAAACCTGTGAGAGAGTGATTGAGTGTTGAGGAGACTATGTTTTGAAGCACGAGAGCAAGGAGTTCATCATACTACCACATATATTACCTTTTGGAGGGTGGGGCCTCCTAGAATGGTTAGGTGTCGCTTGGGAGCCTCCTTTTTTGTGATTGTGGGGTTGAGCCAAGAGTTTGTAAGGGCAAGGAGATCGCCTACTTCGTGAAGATCTACCCCGAGTAAGGCTAGTCCTCCGTGGACGTAGACCATCATGGAATAGACGAGGTTGCTACTTCATGGACCCTTCGTGGGTGGAGCCCTCCGTGGACTCTCGTGACCGTTACCCTCTGTGGGTTGAAGTCTCCATAAACGTGGACGTACGATAGCACCACCTATCGGAACCACGGGAAAATCTTCGTGTCTACAAATTGTGTTTGATCTTCCTATCTCTACTTCTTACATATGCTTGTCTTTACTTTCCGCTCTCATACTTGTTGACTAGCATGTGTAGGGTGCACTAGACTTGTTCGAGTTGCTAAAATCTGCCAACCAATTAACTTGGTAAAAGGTTAGGTTTTTAATTTGTCAAGTAGTCTATTCACCCCCCCTCTAGACATCCCTTCTAGTGATCCCACAAATGGTATCAGAGCTTTGGTCTCCATAGCTTCGGTTTCATCACCGTTGGAGGAAGATGGATGTGTCTAGTTTGGGGTGTCTTAGTTTTAGAGTGCCCATTCTTGATGGGGAGTACTATAGTCAATGGAAATATGAGATGCTTGAGCTATTCAATGAATTCCATTTGACCAAGTATGGTAAGAACCCCTGTGTACCTCCCATTGATCCTTTACATCCCACACACGAAGAGAAAATTGATATGCTACGCAATCTTCGAACTGTTAATCTTATCATTAGAGGATTGCCTAGAATTGTGTTTGATCAAATGAAGAATTTTGAATGTGCTTATACTTTGTGGAATGATTTGGAGAAATGATATCCAAATTATTCATTGAGCAATCTTGATTAAATTCTTCATAAATCTATTGCTTTTCACAAAATGATGCCTAGTGATCCTAAGTTTGATGACTATCTATTTGAGCTTAGAGACCTCATGCGTGCTAAAGGAGATGTCATAACTATCAACAACATCATTGTTGAAGCCATTCACATTCATAATCTTGAACATTGTCATGATCACAAATCTAACGAATCTCTTGTTTATGACGAGGATTTCCCACTTGATGATGACAATGTGGAACATGGCTACTATGATGAAGATGAGTTGTTCGACATCGAGTATGAGAAGACTATGAAGAATCTAAGTCTCATGGCAAACTTCAAGGATTACATGTCCGGAGGAGAGAGTGGATTCTCGATAGTGGATGCACCGATCATATGACCGGAGATAGAGACATGTTTCAAGAGATCACACCAAACCATGGACCACGAAGGTATGTGACATTTGGAGACAACTCCAAGGGTAAGGTACTTGGTCTTGGTAAGGTGGCCATATCTCATGATAGCTCTATTCAAAATGTCATGCTTGTTGAATCCCTTGGCTACAATCTTCTTTCCGTATCTAGACTTGCCAACTTTGGTCTCAATGTGCTATTTACTAAAGTAGATTTCCAAGTGTTTCGTCAAGACAATCATAGCATGGTCTTTACCGGTTTCCATAGAGGTGATATATACATCATTGATTTCACTAAGAGATCCAAACCTCGCACTTTTCTTATTGCAAAATCTTCTAAAGGTTGGCTTTGGCATAGAAGGCTAGGACATGTTGGCATGCATAATCTAGACAAACTCATCAAAGGTCATCACATACTTGGTGTTAAAGATGTTATCTTTGACAAAGATAGACTTTGTAGTGCTTGTCAAGCTGGAAAGCAAGTAGGTGGAAGTCATCCCGTAAAGAATATCATGACTACTAGGAGACCACTCGAGTTGCTTCATATGGATCTTTTTCGTCACAATGCTTACAAGAGCCTCGGTGGAAATTCCTTTGGTCTAGTTATAGTTGACGATTTTTCCAGATTTACGTGGGTATTCTTTCTTGATGATAAGTCACAAGTCCAAAAGATCTTCAAGAACTTCGCTCGCAAAGTGCAAAATCAGTTTGAAGTGAAGATCAAGAAAGTTCAGAGCGACAACGGATCGGAGTTAAAGAACACGAATGTGGATTCTTTTCTTGACGAAGAAGGGATTTCACATGAGCTCTTGGCTACATACACGCCTCACCAAAATGGAGTTGTTGAGAGGAAGAACCAGACTCTTATAGAGATGGCTAGGACGATGCTCGACGAATACAAGACGCCAAGACACTTTTGGGCGGAAGACATGGAAACAGTGTGTCATGCCACGAACCGACTCTACTTGCACAAGCTTCTTGGTAAAACGGCATACGAGCTACTCACCGGTAACAAGCCCCAAGTTGGATACTTTCGAGTATTCGGCTCCAAGTGTTACATTCTTGATAAGCATCGTCTATCTAAATTTGCTCCTAAATCTCATGAAGGTTTCCTACTCGGTTACGGATCAAACTCTCACACTTACCGTGTCTACAACAACTACACTCGAAAAGTTGAAGATACGGTAGATGTGAAGTTTGATGAATCTAATGGTTCGCAAGTCGAACAATTGCCAAATGATGTAGGAGATAAGGAACCTTCGGAAGCTATCCAAGACTTGTTCATCGGCAAGATTCGTCCCATGAAGGTGAAGGAAAGTACTTCATCAACTGAAGTGGACGCCCCTACTTCACGTCAGGGTGAACCTCAACACGATATGGAGGCATCCACAAGCGGTACACGACAAGATGAAGAGGAGGAAGAAGTTCATCATGATGATCCACCGCAACCGCCGTCACCACCACATTAAGGCAACGACACCTTCAACAACAATGAAGATGAAGATGATGATGAAGAAGCTCCACCATCCAACAAGCAAAAGCTACCCCGAGTTCGAGCAATAGTGAACAAAAATCATCCTCTAGATCAAATCTTCGGTGACATACAAACCGGGAGGATAACTCGTTCTAAAACTCGATTAGCTAACTTTTGTGAGCATTATTCGTTCATCTCTAATATTGAGCCTTTGAAGGTAGAAGAAGCTCTTCAGGACCCGGATTGGGTGAATGCTATGCACGAGGAGCTACACAACTTCGAGAGGAACGAAGTGTGGACACTAGTGGAGAAGCCCAAGGACGAGCAAAACATCATCGGAACCAAATGGGTGTTTCGAAACAAACAAGACGAATACGGTCAAGTCGTACGCAACAAGGCACGTCTCGTGGCTCAAGGCTACACGAAAGTCGAAGGTATGGACTACGGTGAGACCTATGCCCCCCGTTGCTAGACTTGAAGCTATCCACATTCTTATTGCTTATGCTACTCACCATGATATCACTCTTTACCAAATGGATATTAAAAGTGCATTTTTAAATGGTGAGATTGAAGAAGAGGTCTATGTTGAACAACCCCCTAGTTTTTTGAATCCTAAGAAACCTAAACACGTTTACAAGCTTCGTAAAGCACTTATGATCTTAAGCAAGCCACACGAGCTTGGTACAAATGCTTAACGAAGTTTCTTATTGAAAAGGGTTTTGAAATTGGTAAAATTGACGCAACCGTATTCACTAAGAGAGTTAATGGTGAATTATTTGTGTGCCAAATTTATGTGGATGATATTATCTTTGGATCTACTAACCCACGATTTAGTGAGAAATTTGGAAGGTTGATGTCCGAGAAGTATGAGATGTCCATGATGTGTGAGCTGAAATTTTTCCCTGGTTTGCAAATCAAGCAAATGAGAGAAGGAACTTTCATCTCTTAAACCAAGTATACCAAGGACTTGATTAAGAAGTTCAACATGCAAGAGTGTAAAGGTATGAAAACTCCTATGCCTACTAGTGGACATGTTGACCTCACCGAGGACAAACCGGTTGATCAAAAGGTTTATCGATCAATGATTGGTTCATTGCTATATCTATGTGCCTCCCATCCCAACATTATGCTTAGTGTGTGCATGTGCGCTAGATATCAAGTTGCTCCTAAAGAGTGTCATCTTAGGGCCGTGAAAATAATTGTGAGATACTTGATACAAACACCAAACTTTGGCATATGGTATCCCAAGGGATCTTCCTTTAACCTTGTTCGCTATTCCAGCTCGGACTATGCCGGAGATAAGATTGATAGAAAATCCACCTTGGGTACATGTCAATTTCTTGGTAGATGTCTTGTATCTTGGTCATCCAAGAAACAAAACTCGGTATCTCTATCTATCGCCGAAGCGGAATACATTGCCGCCGGATCATGTTGTGCTCAATTGCTATGGATGACTCAAACTCTTAAGGATTATGGAATCCATGTGAGACATGTTCCATTGTTGTGTGACAATGAGAGTGCTATTAAGATTTCTCATAATCCCATGCAACATTCTCGAACTAAGCATATTCAAGTTCGTCATCATTTCATTCGTGATCATGTTGCCAAAGGGGACATTAATCTCAAACATGTTCGTACTAACAAGCAATTGGCCGATATCTTTACTAAGCCACTTGATGAGAAAGTGTTTTGTCACTTGAGGAGTGAGTTGAACATCATTGATGCTTCAAACTTGAGCTAGACTCACTCGGATGAGGGCATGAGCTTACATGACTATTCCATGTTACACTTGATATGACACTATCTTATACCTTGGAAATATATGCTCCCTTGTATTGCATCTAACATTTTGTAGGAACTTGGAAGAACTACACTCCACAAGATTTCCATCAACTCATATCACAAGTATCCACAACCATTCGTTGATGATGGAAGGAAGAAGACAACACAAACCATATCCTTGACAATCACTTGATAAACAAACTTCATTCTTGTCATTTGGATATATCTTGTTCTTCCTTGCATGACTAACCCATGTAGGTGAAAAGAGAACCAAAACGATCAAGGATAGCTCTCAACTCAAGATGATCTTCATCAACATCGAGCATCCACAAGAAGTTCTCCTACATACCACGTCATCAACATCACTCAAAGGTATGTGATCATATCCTTGAAATAGCTTTACTCCAAGTCATGAGATAAAGCAACTCAAGTGATATAAAGCATTAAAATGCTTAATAGAAAAATGGCAACCCCATTTTGAGCTTAACGTAGAGTATGACCTATGATCAAGTATTCTTGCTTGGCTCCTTAAGTCAATGTACTCTAATATAGGTGACCTAGTCACCGCCCATCATCTAGATGAAATATCTTGTTTGGTTCATCTTTTAGTTGCATGCTCTCTTGGAAACACTCAATTTCCATCTAGTTGAAAAATTTCTTGCAAATTCTTTTTCAAATTCTCTGCAATCATTTTATTTCATTGAGACTTTTTGGAAAATTGCTTTTGACAAACTTTGCCAAGTTTCTGTTTTGCCTTTCGGAGTCTCCGATTCAAGTAACTCGGCGTCACCGATTATGCAGATAAGCTACACAACTCTATATCGGTTCCACCGATTTATTTCCCTCAGAGTCACTGATTTTGCTGTCTTCTATGTTCTTTTTCAAATTTAGCAAATCTCCATTTCTTCAAGGATCTCTTTGTAAAAAAAATACTCAAAGGGGGAGAAACTTTCTTCGAGGATTCCTATATCAAAGGATGAGAAATTTTAAAAGAGCCTTTTCAGATGTTAAAAGGGGGAGAAAAAGTCTTCAGGGATCCCTTAGTCTCAAATACTCTCAAGGATCCCTACTTTCTATGACCCTTATTCTCAAGGATCCCTTCCCTCTCAATGATTCCTTTATCTGACCCTTTGTGTCACCCTTTTTGGAAATTAATGCCAAAGGGGGAGAAATATCAAAGCTTCAAAGCTTATGCTCATACCAAAGGGGGAGATATATATTAAGGGGAAAAAATATCAAAGAATCTATGCTTAAGGGGGAGAATATATCAAGGGGGAGAATATCTAAGAACATCTAAGCTTATGCTTACCCAAAGGGGAGAAATATTTGATTTAATTGCCTATTAGTGCTAGACTTGTCTCACCCTACCTACTCCCAATATCTACATGCTAAGATTCGGGGGGAGAGGAAGATTTACAAATCCATACTTAGGGGAGAAAGTTCTATATATTCTATTGGGGGAGACATATCAATCTTAAGAAATTATATTCTTCATATGTCTTCCATATCTTGGTACTCTTGAATCCTTTTGCATTGGATGAGTAGAATACTCTTGTGTTTCCTAACATTTTTTCTCAAGTGTGTTCCTGCTGTTAGAATGCTCAAGAACTTCAAGGTAAGTATATGCATCATATCCTTGGTCAAGATGATCTCTTGCTTCTTGCACATATTGTTTGCAAGGGTGAAGTCTTGAACATGGAAACTCCTAATTCACATATAATTGATGCATATAGCCAAGATATACATAAATTCTCATGACCTTTCAACTATGTGTGTGTTCATGCATTCCAAAGCAACTATCCTTTAAAATGGATTGCACACATTTAGGGGGGAGCTTGTACTAGTCATGTATCCTTCAAAGCCATCACATATTCCTGCATATATTAATTTGAAACTTTGATTGTATGTTGTCATCAATTACCAAAAAGGGGGAGATTGAAAGCACATATGCTCCCTTGGTGGTTTTGATAATTCATGACAACATACATTGTCTCTTGGAATAATAGTTCTATCTAGTTTATTTCAGGTTTAGTCCACAGAGAGGATTGGCTAAAGATTGTGTGAAGAATTCCCAAGGAAGGGAAGGAATGGGATTGGCCATGCTTCAATATCAAGGACTCTACATTTTACATTTTGTGAGAAATCACTTTGAGTCCATAGGAAAGCTAATACTATTAAAAGGGGATGAGGTAAATATGATGATCTGGTTGCTCAAGTGCTTAGAGGTAGCCACCAAAAATACTCACCCACTTTCCCACACATATCCTTTGTCCAAAGGCTAAAGTCTAAATTCGGTGACACCAATATTCCCATTCGGATCCACCGAGTTTATCCAAGACAGAAGCCAAACTAAACCCTAGCATCTCGATACTGCCAGCTTTTCATTCGGTGCCACCAAAAACATTGACCAACTTCCTGGTTAGCCATTTTCTAGATTCGGTCCCACCGATATTGGAAAATCAGTACCACCAAGAAGTTGGACCAACTTTCTGTTAGCCCATTTCTCTAAATCGGTCCCACCGAGTTTGAGGAATCGGTCTCACCGAGATTTGGTAACTGCCTAGGTCACCCATATTGGTACCACCGAGATTCATATATCGGTTCCACCGAAAAGCCCGAAGTTGCCACATTTTGAACTAGTCCGTGCCATCGAGTTTCTACTTCGGTTTCACCGAGTTGGGCAATAATGTTGTAATGGTTGGATTTTTGGAGATGCCTATATATACCCCTCCACCACCATTCACTCGCAAGAGAAGCACTCAGAATACACACCCACTTGCCATATCCAATTTTCTGAGAGAGAGCCACCTACCCTTGTGTTGAGGTCAAGATCATCCACTCCAACCATATGGATCTTGATTTCTTGCCTCCCCAAGTTGCTTTCCATCCAATCAATCTCTTCTACCCATGCCAAACCTATGAGAGAGTGATTGAGTGTTGAGGAGACTATCTTTTGAAGCACAAGAGCAAGGAGTTCATCATACTACCACATCTGTTACCTTTTGGAGGGTGGTGCCTCCTAGATTGGTTAGGTGTCGCTTGGGAGCCTCCTTCTTCGTGATTGTGGAGTTGAACCAAGAGTTTGTAAGGGCAAGGAGATCGCCTACTTTGTGAAGATCTACCCCGAGTAAGGCTAGTCCTCCATGGACGTAGGCCATCATGGAATAGACGAGGTTGCTACTTTGTGGGCCCTTCATGGGTGGAGCCCTCCGTGGACTCTCGCGGCCGTTACCCTCCGTGGGTTGAAGTCTCCGCAAACGTGGACGTACGATAGCACCACCTATCGGAACCACAGTTCTAAGATTAACAGTTCTAATCATAAGGGCTCTTAACATACTTGCTTAAATGGAATTCATGGAATCGATCAAGCGTCTCATTTTTCCATTGACTATAGTACTCCCCATCGAGAATAGGCACTCTACAACTAAGACTCCCAAAACTAGACACATCCATCTTCCTCCAATGGTGATAAAACCAAAGCTATGGAGACCAAAGCTCTGATAGCAATTGTGGGATCGACAAGGGACATCTAGAGGGGTGTGAATAGACTACTTGATAAAATAAAAATCTAGCCTTTCCCCAATTTTAATTGTTGGCATATTTTAGCAATTCTAACAAGTCTAGTACACCCTACACATGGAACTCAACGAGTATAGCAGCGGAAAGTAAAGACAAGCATATATAAGTAATAGAAGAGAGGAGATCAAACGCAATTGGAGACATGAATATTTTTCCCGTGGTTCCGATAGGTTGTGCTATCGTACATCCACGTTGTTGCAGACTTCAACCCACGGAGGATAGCAGTCGAGAGACTCCACGGAGGGCTCCACCCAAAAGGGTCCACGAAGTAGCAATCTCGTCTATTCCATCACGGCTTACGTCCATGAAGGACTAGCCTCACTCGGGGTAGATCTTCACGAAGTAGGCGATCTCCTTGCCCTTATAAACTTCTTGGTTCAACTCCACACACGAAGACAAAAGGCTCCCAAGCGACACCTAACCTATCTAGGAGACACCGCTCTCCAAAAGGTAATAGATGTGGTAACAATGATGAACTCCTTGCTCTTGTGCTTCAGAAGATAGTCTCCTCAACACACAATCACTCTCTCACAAATTTGGCTTGGTAGAAGAGGTTGATTGGGTGGAAAGCAACTTGGGGAGGCTAGAAATCAAGATTCATATGGTTGGAGTGGAGGATCTTGATCTCAACACATGAGAAGATGGTTCTCTCTTAGAAAATAGATGGGGCAAGTGTTGTCTTTTCTGAGTGCTTCATCTACGAGTGAGAGGTAGGTGGAGGGGTATATATAGGCATCTCCAAAAATCCAACCGTTACAACATTATTGCCCAACTCGGTGAAACCAAAGGAAAAAACTCGGTTGCATCGACCAGTGCAAAATGTGCCAACTTTTGGAGTTTCGGTGAGACCGATATATAAATCTCGGCAGGACCGAATTGGATGACCTAGGCAGTTACCAAAACTCGGTATGACCGATTTCCAAAACTCGGAAATTCTGAATTTTAGAAATAGGATACCAGAGAGTTGGTCACTGATTTCGGTTTCACCGAAATGAAAGTTGGTGTCACCGAGACCTTAGGGTTTGGCTTAGGATCTGTCTAGGGTAAAACTCGGTAGGTCCGATTTGGAAGAATTGGTGGCACCGAATTTGAGTGGTAGGGTTTAGAAAGAGTATTTTGTGGGATAATTTCATGTTTATTTTTGGTGGCTAAATCTAAGCACTTGAGCAACTATATTATCATAGATACCTCATCCCCTTTTAATAGTATTGGCTTTCCTATGGACTCAAAAGTTATTTCTCACAAAATTCAAAATGTAGAGTCTTGAATCTTGTTGTCTTGCCAACCCTATTCCTTTCCTTCTTCTTCTTTCCTTGGGGATTCTCCACACATTCCATGCCAATCCTCTTTGTCTACTTCATCTGAAATAGACTAGGTAAAACTATTAGTCAAAGAGACAATGTATGTTGTCATAAATTATCAAAACCTCCAAGGTAGCACATGTGCTTTCAATCTCCCCCTTTTTGGTAATTCATGACAACATACAATCAAAGCTTCAAATTTAGATATGCAAGATATATGAAAGCTTTGAGAGACACATGACTAGACAAGCTCCCCCTAAATGTGCGCAATCCCTTTTTAGAGAATAGTTGCTTTGGAATGCATGAACACACACATGATAGAAGGAACATGATAAGTCATGTGAACCTTGGATATATGCATCAAACATATGTGAATGAGGTGTCTTCATGTTCAAGACTCACTCTTGCAAACAATATGTGCAAGAAACAAGAGATCATCTTGACCATGGATATGATTCATATACTTACCTTGAAGTTCTTGAGCATTTTGACATTAGGAACACACTTGAGAAAACAATGTTAGATAACACAAGAGTATTCTACTCATCCAAATACAAAAGAAATCAAATGTACCAAGATATGGAAGACATATAGAAGATTATATTCCTAAAACTTGATATGTCTCCAAGAACATTTAGAACTTTCTCCCCTAAGTATGGATTTGTAAGTCTTCCTCTCCCCCTGAATCTTATGATGTAGATATTGGGAGTAGGTAGGGTGAGACAAGTCTAACAAAAGATCATATATTCTTTCTCCTCAAATGATAGTTTGAATTTGGTCTTTTCTCTCCCCCTTAATAGATATTTCTTCTCCTTGAGAGGCATAGGCTTGATAGTTTCTCCCCCTTCATATTACTCCCCCTTTGACAAGAATAAGCTTTGATTTTTCTCCCCCTTTGGCATTAATTTCCAAAAAGGGTCAGAGGGTAAGGGATCCTAGAGAGTAAGGGTCATTGAGGTCATAGACTAAGGATGTCAAGAAAATTGCAATAAACACAAGTGATGGCAAAAGTCGATGTCTCCGAGGCAAAGTAAATCGGTAGAACCAATAAGGAAATATTAGGACTCTGGGTAAAATTGGTATAGCTGAAGAGTTCCATATCGGTAGCTGATACGTCTCCAACGTATCTATAATTTTTCATTGTTCCATGCTGACATATAATCATTCTAGGATACTTTTTGGGTATTTATTTACCAATTTATAATATTTTTGAGCACTAACCTATTGACCCAGTGCCTAGTGCCAGTTCCTGCTTTGTGCGTGTTTTTGCCTTTTCAGAGTTACAATACTAAACAGAGTCAATTGCCACGAAACTTTTTGGTGTTTTTTCTGGACAAAGACAAGACCTAGAAGCTTCGTAGGAGGGCCAGGAGACAAACCAGGGCCCCACCACATATCCAGCCGCGCCCCCTAGGGGGGCAGCCATATATGTGGTGGGCCCATGGAGCGCCTCCCGACATCGTTCTCTGGCCTATAAATTCACAATTACTCTAGAAACCCTAGAAGCACTCCCGAAACATCACCTCCGTTCCGGCACCCTGCCGGAGGGGAGATCGATCACGGAGGGCCTCTTCATCAACCTTGCTGCCCTCACCATGATGTGTGAGTAGTTCACCTCAGACCTATGGGTCCGTAGGTAGTACCTAGATGGCAATCTCTCTCTCTTGATCTTCAATACAATGTTCATCGCATCTTTGCCTTGATCTATCCGATGTAATCCCTTTGTATGGTGTGTTTGTTGGGATCCGATGAATTGTGAGTTTATGTTCAGATTATTCATGAAAAGCATTTGAGTCATCCTGATTACTATGATTCTTATTTGCATGATCATCATAGCTTCGTAATGCTCTTCGATCTATTGAGATAGTTTAGCCAACTAGATTGATATTTCTTTGGTGGGAGTGGTGCGCTGTAGTAGGTTCAACCTGACGAGTTTCTATATCCCAGTGACAGAAGGGGAGAAGTTGCGTCTTTGTGTTGTTGACACTAAGGATAAAACGATGGGGTTTACTTACATTAGTTGAGTACTCTTTGTCTACATCATGTCATTGTTCTCAAAGCATTACTCCGTTTGTCATGAACTTAATACGTAGAGAGGCAAGTGTAGAAGCGCTCTTGAAGTGGAGTAATAGTAGTAGGTGCAGGCAGGAGTCGGCCTATTTGCTTATGGACATGATTCCTATATACACATGATCATTGCCGTGAACACCGCATAATTATTCGCTTTTCTATCAATTGCCCAACAGTAATTTGTTTACCCACCATATGCTTTGCTTATGAGAGATGCCACTAGAGAACTCTATGGCCCCCGGGTCTATTCACTTATATATTCACAAACGCTATCATTACCTTGATGTTATTTATTACATTTTATTTTATTTTTCACTTTACAATTATCTACACAACTCACTTGCTTGCAAATAACGAGATCAAGGGGATTGATGACCCTCTTGCCGGCGTTGGGTGCAAGTTGTTTGTTCTTTTGTGTGCAGCCGCTGAAGACGGTTGAGGATTGGTATTCCTATTGGTTCGATAAACCTTGGTTTCATAACTGAGGGAAATACTTACCCACTTTGTGATGCGATTACCCATTCCTCTTCACGGAAAACCCAACGCAGATCACGAGTATCAGGAAGGATTTCTGGCGCCGTTACCGGGGAATACCATCACCAACTATCAAGTGAATTTGCACAAAATTCCATTCACTTGTTCTTCTTTTTATTTGCTGTTATATTTAGTTTGTCTCATAAAATTCAAAAATACAAAAATATTTCTATTTGCTTGCTCGCCTAGTGATGTTATCTTTATCTTTGTCACACCAAAACAGAAAGTAAAAGCAAAATTAAAGATAAATGGATTCTCATCCACTTGCCAATCTTTTCAAAAGACCCGATTATGTTGAAACAATTGCTAGTGAGCGATCACTAGATTATCTTTACGATGTCTTGCTTGAAAATCATGAATCTAAAAATTGTGATGAAATTTATAAAGTGATTCATGACAGTTCCTTGAATGAAAAGCATGATTGCAATTTTGTTAGTATAAATTCTATGAATGTCAATTGTGCTAATGATCATGATTGGGGTGATAATCATGATATTTCTTATGATTTTGATAATTCTGAGCTTCATGTTGAATCTATTATTGATAATGATATTTGCAATGCTACTAAAAGTGGGTTTGGAGAGGTCATGACTTTAGTTGATGTTAATCCCACTATTTTGGAAGATTATAAAACTTTTGTGCATGTGGAACATGGAGAGAATATTTTACATGATAGTTATATTGTTGAGTTTGATTATGATCGTACATGTAATTATTATTATGAGAGAGGCAAATATGGTTTTAGGAATTTTCATGTTCAATTACCTCTCTTGATGTTCAAATTGTTAATGCTTCACTCTTCTTACTTGCATATGTTAGACACTTCTTGTCTTGATAATTTGTTTGCTTATAAAATTCCTATGCATAGGAAGTATGCTAGAATTAAATGTGTTTGTCACATGTTTTATGATGCTCTCTTTGTGCTTTAACTCTTTTCTTTTATGTGAGCATCATTATTATCCTAAGCCTATCTTGATGGCTATAAAGAAAGAGCTTGCTGGGAGACAACCCAATAGTTATCATTTACTTTCTATTTTTGTGTGATAGCATGATTGTTGCCTCTGTAATGATTGTGTTTTTATGTTTTAATTAGTTTTTGTGCCAAGTAAAGCCTTTGGGATGATTCACAAGATGAGTAGAAACGATGCTGAATCTGAAACAGAAACTTTGACTCCAGTGCAGGAATTTTAATTTTTTACTGGAACGTGATAATGATATGAAATTTTAACACAGTATTGCTATACAAATTCTTTACGTTGTCTAACTTTTTCAGAATTTTTAGAGTTACAGCAGTAGGGGCTCTTTACAGATTGCTACAGACAGTTCTGTTTTAAACAGATTCTGTTTTGCTTGCATAGTTTGCTTGTTTTGATTATGCCATGGACTATATCGGAGGGTGTAAGCCATGGGGAAGTTAGAATACAGTACCTATTATGCAAAAATGAATTTGAATCAATTTATCACATTACCTCAAGTATGCAATATGTTTCTTATACTAACGGAGCTCACGAAGTTTTGTTGAGTTTTGTGTGATTGAAGTTTTCAAGTTTTGGGTGTGATCACGATGGACTACGGAATAAGGAGTAGCAAGAGCCCACGCTTGGGGATGCCCAAGGCATCCCAAGTATAATTCTAAGGAGACTCAAGCGTCTAAGCTTGGGGATGCCCCGGAAGGCATCCCCCCTTTCGTCTCAATCCATCGGTATGTCACTTGGAGCTATATTTTTATTCATCACATGATATGTGTTTTGCTTGGAGCGTCTTTTGCTTTTGTTTGCTTTTACTTTAAGTTTGTCACAATCATCATTTGCTGGACACACCTATTTGAGAGAGACACACCTTCATGATAATTTGCTAGAATACTCTATGTGCTTCACTTATATCTTTTGAGCTAGGCAGTTGCTCTAGTACTTCACTATATCTTTTTGAGCACGGTGGCGTGTAGATTTTATAGAAATAATATGCTCTAGTTCTTCACTTATATTTGTTTGAGAGATGAACAATAGTGACGGTAATTTGCATGGGTCATAAGACTAGTCCAAGAATATTAGGTATTCAATGAATGATAATCAAAACCATCGTGTAGCACATGTAGAGAAGTTGTGGATTAATGACATTGATGTAGTAATATGAAAAAGGTGTGAGTCCAAAAAAATTAATTCGTAGAAGTGTCGAGATAAGAGGTGTTAACTTGTTATTTATCTAAAAATTAAAGAGGCATGGTGATGATGTGTGAGAATTTATATTCCTCGTTAAAATCCTAGTGTTGTTTTGAGTCGGGGGCGCGCGATGGTTAACTCCTACCAACCCCCTCCCTCGGGGCATGCAAGGAGTACTTTGATTTATGATAAAACTAATAAAACTTTGCAATAAGTATGTGAGTTCTTTATGACTAATGTGACACCATGGACATACGCATCTTCACCTTCTCATATTTGCTAGCCTCTTCGGTACCGTGCATAGCCCATTCTCACCTCGAGGATCGGTGCAAATATTCACCGGTGCATCCAAACCCCGTGACATGATACGCTCTGTTGCACATAAGCCCATTATATCTTCCTCAAAATAGCCACCATACCTACCTATTATGGCATTTCCATAGCCATTCCGAGATATATTGCCATGCAAATTTCATCGTCACTTCATATGACTAGTTCGTTCATCATCATAATGCTTTGCATGATCGTATAGAGCTGACATAGTATTTGTGGCAAAGCCATCGTTCTTCATATTTTTGATACATGTCACGCTAGATCATTGCACATCCTGGTACACTGGCAGAGGCATTCATACAGAGTCATATCATCCTATCAGTTCTTCATGTTGAGTTGTAAGTAAATAAAAAGTGTTATGATCACCATTATTAGAGCATTGTCCCAGTGTGGAAAGGATGATGGAGACTATGATTCCCCCACAAGTCGGGATGAGACTCCAGACGAAAAATGAAATAAAAATGGGGGAGGCCAAATGAGCCCACCATATAAAAAAGAGAAAATGGGGGAGGCATAAAAAAAAGAGAGAAGCCCACCATATAAAAAAATTAAAAAAATAAAAAAATGAGAGAAAAGAGAGAAGGGAATTTGCTACTATCCTTTACCACACTTGTGCCTCAAAGTGGCACCATGTTCTTCATATAAAGAGTCTCCTATGTTGACACTTCCATATGCTAGTGGGAATTACCTTTTCATATAATAAACTTGGCTTGTATATTCCTATGACGGGCTTCCTCGAACGCCCGTCGTCTTCATGAGCAAGCAAGTTTGATGCACACCCCACTTAGGTTCAGTTGAGCTTTCATACACTTATAGCTCTAGTGCATAATTTGCATGGCAATCCCTACTCCTCGCATTGATATCTATCGATGAGCATCTCCATAGCTCGTTGGTACGCCTAGTTGATGCGAGACTATCTTCTCCACTTTTTACCCCTTTGATACCTACCTACCACCATATTCTATTCCACCTATATGCTATGTCCAATGGTTCACGCTCATGTATTGCGTGAAGCATAAAAAGTTGATGCATAATTGAAAAAGTACGATCCAATTGCCTGACTTGGACACCGTGGTGCTTAACATTTGTATCTATGTGGTGAAGATGGAGTCATGCCTTGCTAATATAATAAGATGAATAGGGGTAAATATTCTTTTGGGATCGTATACTTTGAATAATTAATGATTTTGTTTCTTATACTTACAAATATTACTATGTTGCTGTTTGTTAATTCATCATTTCTTAATGAACATGCAACAAAGATTACATAATGGGTAGCATGTCACATCAAAAAATTTGTTTTTATCATTTTCCTACTCGAAGACGAGTAGGAATTAAGCTTGGGGATGTTTATACGCCTTCAACGTATCTATAATTTTTTATTGTTCCATGCTCACATATTATCATTCTAGGATATTTTTTGGGTATTTATTTACCAATTTATAATATTTTTGAGCACTAACCTATTGATCCAGTGCCTAGTGCCAGTTCGTCTTTTCTGCGTGTTTTTGCCTTTTCAGAGTTACAATACTAAACGGAGTCCAATTGCCACGAAACTTTTTGGTGATTTTTTTGGACAAATACAAGACCTAGAAGCTTCGGAGGAGGACTAGGAGACAAACCAGGGCCCCACCACATATCCAGCCGCGCCCCCTAGGGGGGCATGGCCAGATATGTGGTGGGCCCCTGGAGCGCCTCCCGACGTCGTTCTCTGGCCTATAAATTCACAATTACCCTAGAAACCCCAGAAGCGCTCCCGAAACACTTTTTCCACCGCCGCAAGTCTATGTTCCAACGGGAGGCCATCTACACCTCCGTTCCGGCACCCTGCTGGAGGGGAGATCGATCACGGAGGGCCTCTTCATCAACCTTGCTGCCCTCACCATGATGTGTGAGTAGTTCACCTCAGACCTACGGGTCCGTAGGTAGTACCTAGATGGCAATCTCTCTCTCTCTTGATCTTCAATACAATGTTCATCGCATCTTTGCCTTGATCTATCCGATGTAATCCCTTTGTATGGTGTGTTTGTTGGGATCCGATGAATTGTGAGTTTATGTTCAGATTATTCATGAAAAGTATTTGAGTCAAAGCTGATTACTATGATTCTTATTTGCATGATCATCATAGCTTTGTAATGCTCTCCGATCTATTGAGATAGTTTGGCCAACTAGATTGATATTTCTTTGGTGGGAGTGGTGCGCTGTAGTAGGTTCAACCTGACGAGTTTCTATATCCCAGTGACAGAAGGGGAGAAGTTGCGTCTTTGTGTTGTTGATACTAAGGATAAAACGATGGGGTTTACTTACATTAGTTGAGTACTCTTTGTCTACATCATGTTATTGTTCTCCAAGCATTACTCCGTTTGTCATGAACTTAATACGTACAGAGGCAAGCATAGAAGCGCTCTTGAAGTGGAGTAATAGTAGTAGGTGCAGGCAGGAGTCGGCCTATTTGCTTATGGACGTGATGCCTATATACACATGATCATTGCCGTGAACATCGCATAATAATTCGCTTTTCTATCAATTGCCCAACAGTAATTTGTTTACCCACCGTATGCTTTGCTTATGAGAGATGCCACTAGAGAACTCTACGGCCCCCGGGTCTATTCACTTATATATTCACAAACGCTATCATTACCTTGCTGTTATTTATTACCTTTTATTCTACTTTGCACTTTAAAATTATCTACAATTATCTACACAACTCACTTGCTTGCAATTAACGAGATCAAGGGGATTGACGACCCTCTTGCCGGCGTTGGGTGTAAGTTGTTTGTTCTTTTGTGTGCAGCCGCTGAAGACAGTTGAGGATTGGTATTCCTATTGGTTCGATAAACCTTGGTTTCATAACTGAGGGAAATACTTACCCACTTTGCGCTGCGATTACCCGTTCCTCTTCACGGAAAACCCAACGTAGATCACAAGTATCAGTAGTACCGAAGAAGCTCTTGGCAGTATATCTACTTTTTCGGTGGAACCGATTTTCCCAGCTCGGATAGACCGAAATTGCAACAGAAACTTGGCAAAGTTATCCTTGATAATTTTGTTGACAAAAATGATTTTCGGAAAATTTCAATAGATTCTAAAAGGATTTGCAATGAATTTTCAAGAAGATTTGCAATGAATTTTCAACTAGATGAAGATTGAATGGTTCTAAGAAAAACATGCATCTAGAATGATCCAACAAGAAGCTTCATATAGATGATGGTCAGTGACTAGGTCACCTATATTAGAGTATATTGACTTAGGAGCCAAGTAAGAATACTTGATCATAGGTCATACTCATCGTTAAGCTCAAAATGGGGTTACCATTTTTCGATTAAGCATTTTAATGTTTTCATATCTCTTTGAATTGCTTTATCTCATGTCTTGGAGTAAAGCTTCTTCCAGGATATGATCACATACCTTTGCGAGATGTAGATGACATAGCGTGTAGATGGACTTGTTGTGGATGCTCGAAGTTGATGAAGATCATTTTGATTTTGGAGCAATCCTTCTTTTCTTTGTAGATAGGTCCTCCTACAAGGGTTAGTCATGCAAGGAAGAACAAGATATATCCAAATGACAAGCATGAGGTTTTCATCATATGATTTCAAGGATACGGTTTGTGTTGCCTTCTTCCTCCATCACAAAGTAGGATTGTTGATACTTGGCCAAGACAAAATTTCTTTTGATAGATGTTGTTGGCAATCCTGTGGAATGTAGTTCATCCAATTACCTACAAAAGGTTAGATGCAATACAAGGGAGCATAGATTTCCAAGGTATAAGATAGAGTCATATCAATAGAAACAAGGAATAGTCAAGTAAGCTCATGCCCTTGCATGCATTCGAGTGAGTCTAGGTAAAGTTTGAAGCATCAATGATGTTCAACTCACTCCTCAAGTGAGAAAACACTTTCTCATCAAGTGGCTTAGTAAAGATTTCGGCCAATTGCTTATTGGTGCGAACATGTTTGAGATTAATGTCCCCTTTGGTAACATGATCACGAATGAAATGATGACGAACTTGAATATGTTTAGTTTGAGAACGTTGCACAGGATTATGAGCAATCTTAATAGCACTCTCATTGTCACACAACAATGGAACATGTCTCACATGTATTCCATAATCCTTAAGAGTTTGAGTCCTCCATAGTAATTGTGCACAACATGATCCGGCGATGATGTATTCCGCTTCGGCGGTGGATAGAGATACCGAGTTTTGTTTCTTGGATGACCAAGACACAAGAGATCTCCCAAGAAATTGACATGTACCCGAGGTGGATTTTCTATCAACCTTATCTCCGGCATAGTCCGAGTCGGAATAGCCAACAAGGTTAAAATAAGATCCCTTGGGATACCAAATTCCAAAGTTAGGTGTATGTATCAAGTATCTCACAATTCTTTTCACAGCCTTAAGATGAAACTCTTTAGGAGCAGCTTGATATCGAGCGCACATGCATACACTAAGCATGATATCGGGTCGGGAGGCACATAGATATAGCAATGAACGGATCATTGATCGATAAACCTTTTGATCAACCGGTTTGTCCTCCTTGGTGAGGTCTACATGTCCACTAGTAGGCATAGGAGTTTTCATAAATTTAGCCTCTTGCATGTTGAACTTCTTGATCAAGTCCTTGGTATACTTGGTTTGAGAGATGAATGTTCCTTCTCTCGTTTGCTTGAGTTGCAAACCAAGGAAAAATTGTAGCTCACACATCATAGACATCTCATATTTCTCATACATCAACCTTCCAAATTTCTCACTAAAATGTGGGTTAGTAGATCCAATGATAATATCATCCACATAGATTTGGCACACAAATAATTCACCATTAACTCTTTTTGTGAACAAGGTTGCGTCAATTTTACCAATTTCAAAACCATTTTCAATGAGGAACTTCATTAAGCATTTTTACCAAGCTCGTGGGGCTTGCTTAAGATCATAGAGAGCTTTACGAAGTTTATAAACATGATTAGGTTTCTTAGGGTTCACAAAGTCAGGAGGTTGTTTAACATAAACTTCCTCCTCAATTTCACCATTTAGAAAAGCGCCTTTGATGTCCATTTGGTAAAGAGTAATTTTATCATAGTGATTGGCATAAGCAAGAAGCATACGAATGGCTTCAAGTGTAGCAACGGGGGCATAGGTCTCACCATAGTCCATACCTTCGACTTGAGTGTAACCTTGAGCTACGAGACGTGCCTTGTTGTGTACCACTTGACCATCTTGATCTTGCTTGTTCCAAAACACCCATTTTGTTCCAATGATATTTTGCTCGTCATTGGGCTTCTCCATTAGTGTCCACACTTCATTCCTCTCGAAGTTGTGTAGCTCTTCGTGCATGGCATTCACCCAATCCCGGTCCTCAAGTGCTTCTTCTACCTTCATAGTCTCAATGCTAGAGATAAATGAGCAATGCTCACAAAAGTTAGCTAAACAAGTTTTAGAGCGAGTGATTCTCCCGGTTTGTATGTCATCGAATATTTGCTCCAAGGGATGATTCTTGTTCACTCTTGCTCGAACTCGTGGTAGATTTTTCTTGTTGGATGGCAGAGCTTCCTCCTCATCATCATCCTCTTTGTTTTTGATGAAGGAGTCATTTCCTTGAGGTGGTGGTGAAGGAGGTTGAGGTGGATCATCCCGATGTACTTCTTCCTCCTCTTCATCTTGTCGTGTGCTGCTTGTGGATGCCTCCATGTCGTTTTGTGGTTCGCCTTGACGCGAGGTAGGAGCTTCCACTTGTGTTGATGAAGTGCTTTCCTTCACCGCCATGGGACGAATCTTGCTACTGGACAAATCTTGAATGGCTTCCAAAGGTTCCTTATCTCCTACATCATTTGGCAATTGTTCGACTTGCGAACCATTAGTCTCATCAAACTTCACATCTACCGTCTCTTCAGCCTTTTGAGTGAAGCTGTTGTAGACACGATAAGTGTGAGAGTTTGATCTGTAACCGAGTAGGAAACCTTCATGAGATTTAGGAGAAAATTCAGAAAGACGATGGTTATCAAGAATGTAGCACTTTGAGCCGAATGCCCAAAAGTATCCAACTTGGGGTTTGTTACCGGTGAGTAGCTCGTATGCCGTTTTACCAACAAGCTTGTGTAGGTAGAGTCGGTTAATAGCATGACAAGTTGTTTCCACGACTTCCGCCCAAAAGTGTCTTGGCGTCGAGCATCGTTCTAGCCATCTCTATGAGAGTCCGGTTCTTCCTCTCAACAACCCCATTTTGTTGAGGAGTGTACGTAGCCGAGATGTCATGTGAAATGCCTTCTCCATCAAGAAAGGTATCCACATTGGTGTTGTTGAACTCCGATTCGCTGGCGCTCCAAACTTTCTTGATCTTCACTTCAAATTGATTTATAGCTTTACGAGCGAAGTTCTTGAAGATCTTTTGCACCTGCGACTTGGCAACAAGAAAGAATACCCGTGTAAATCTGGAAAAATCATCAACTATAACTAGACCAAAGGAATTTCCACTGAGGCTCTTGTAAGCATTGGGACCAAAAATATCCATGTGAAGCAACTCGAGTGGTATCCTAGTAGTCATGATGTTCTTTATGGGATGACTTCCACCCACTTTTTTTCCTGCTCGACAAGCACTACAAAGTCTATCTTTGTCAAAGATAACATCTTTAACACCAAGTATGTGATCACCTTTGATGAGCTTGTCTAGATTACGCATACCAACATGCCCTAGCCTTCTATGCCAAAGCCAACCTTTAGAAGACTTTGCAATAAGATAAGTGCGAGGTTTGGATCTCATAGTGAAATCAACAATGTATAGATCACCTCTACGGAAACCGGTAAAGACCATGCTATGATTATCTTAACGAAACACTTGGCAATCAACTTTGGTAAATGGCACATTGAAACCGAAGTCGGATAGTCTAGATACGGAAAGAAGATTGTAGCCAAGGGATTCAACAAGCATGACATTTTGAATGGAACTATCATGAGATATGGCCACCTTACCGAGACCGAATACCATACCCTTGGAGATATCTCCAAAATTCACATACCTTCGTGGTCCATGGTTTGGTGTGATTGTAAGTGCATCTAGTACCACCATTGTTTGGTTTTGGAGTATTGAAGACAAACATGGTTGAGGGACTAATGTGTTTGTGAGAGTTCACAGGATAACACAGATAGAAGTCCCTAGAGATTCGGTTTAACCGTTGAAGGCGACCCCTAAAAATGTCCGAAGACATGGATGATGGCCGAAGCCATTGGTGGTATGCGAAGATAATCGCATGAAGATAATGAAACACAAATACGAAGTCTTTTGGTAGTTTTGTTTCTTCTTTCCTGAGTCATAGGAACCACCGTACTGTTAAGTGGGGTCGATGTGATCGAAGTCAGACGCTGACGTGATGCTCAACCCATACCTATGTCTTCGAGTGAAGAAAATGAGAGGAAATCTCTTCCAGAGTTGGTTGAGTCAGCTTTACTTGTAGCCCAATTAAAGTTGACACGTGTGTTTGAAATCTGACCATTGTGACACATGCCGGTTGGCCATTGACCCAGGGTCATTTTGGTCATATCAGGTCGGGTTGCCTGTTGGCTATAAATAGCTCCCCCCCTCCACCATAAGCAGGTGGCTGCTTAGAGAGAGATACGGCTATTATCGTTTTGGAGCAACCCACCTCGAAGACATTGAGAGAGAGAAATATTCTGCGAGGATAAACCTAAACACCCAGAGCTAGAGTGTTTGAGCATCACCTAAGTCGTTCTGTTCATAGTGAACTGAAGACTTATTACACTTGAATACTATGATCTTCCACACGGTTAGGCGTCTGGGTCTAGAGCATCCAAGAGTCATTGTGGATTGCCGGGTGACCAATTTTGTACGGGTTTCAGAAGTCTCCATTGAAGACTTACCTGAGTGATTGGGCATTGTCTAAGTGACTTTGGGTCAAGGGGAACAAGGTGAAGACGAGGTCTTCTGAGTTGAATCTCAGCCTCCCTAACCAGACGTACAGTTGTCACAGCTGTCCGATTTCGGGCTCCGCAAAACCCAAAGAGGTTCGAACTCAGGGGCGTGTGCGAAGATCCCCACTAGCTTCGACCTCAAGCTCTCAGCTCAACAGCCTAGCCCGACGAACCCACACAATCGCGAGGGTGCTCGGGTGGTGTTCTTTCTCCGTCCCGTCTACGAAGCAGCCTAGCCTCTCTTTATAGTGGCCCGGGTCCTCCTCCCTTATCGCAATGGCGGGAAGGGATCCCACAACGGCCAAATTCGAAGGGGGACAATGAGTACACCTTATCCTGACGAAAGGTGGTCTTCGCCTGCAAAGTAACCAGTGGTGATGCAGAGGTGGGCTCGGCGATGATGTCCGTCCTGCGGGGCTCGTGGTCTTGGTCTTATTGCACCGGAATGGAAACCTTTGGGGGTGCCTTGGGAACCGGCGTACGTCTTTGCCTCCTTTGCACCAAAGAGGAAACTGTCTCCGCTGTGCGCGCTGGTGCCCGCCTGGCCCGGCTTGCGTCATCCTTGACCTCCCGAGGCCAGGTATTGCATAGAGATCTCCGCCATTCAGGATGGGGCCTGGGGAGGCCTCCTCCTTCCGGGGGTCTTGGCGTCGTCCTCCTCGCGAGGGCCTTGTCTTGAGTGAGGCCGCACTGGGCCGTACCAGGCCATCGAAGTGGGCCATGCCCTGGGTCGCAGGCAGGCAGGTCTGGGTACCCCCGTTCCCAGAACACCGACAGCAGCCCTCGGGCCCAAGGCACGCTTGGGTTGGCTTCGGGGTGAAGCCGAATGGACGGCCTAAGCGCCGCGGGCCCCAATCGCCTGTGGGCCCAACCTGACGCGTGGCGCACAACGAGACGATGATGCCTCCGCTCCCCGAAGACATCGGGAACCGCCCCGAGTCAGGCTGACGCGAAGCCTACGCGCCGCGCCGGCCATCATTGCCCTTCCTTGAATGCGGCTGTCTCCTTGTGTCTTCCCCCTCCTCGGTCCACGCGGATATGACCCGACGAGGGCAGATGAAGCAACGTGAAGCAGGGCTGCACGCCAACTGAGCCTGGCGGGTGGCGCCCGAGGAGCGCACGGCGCCTCCACTCCCCATGACGCCCCATGGGCAGCGGTTGCGCCTATAAACCCGCCCCGCCCGGGGGGTCATGCCATCCTGTCGCGCCTTCTCGCTTCCCATCTTTCCGAAGATATCCTTCTCATCCTTCTCTATTCCCTTACCCTCCATGGCATCTGGAGGGAGTGCAGCAGGTGCGGGGAAGCACACGGGGTCTTCGACTCCACCGCCGGCCTCTGGAGGCAGCGGCGGGGGGCCTTCGAGGCCGGCCCAAGCACGCCGGTGCTGGGCCATCATCGACAAGTAAGTGTTCCATCACCCAACCCCTTCTCTTGCAACCACGCCCGACACGCCGGACCTGATTGCTTCCTCCTCCCAGGGCGCTTGCGCCCAAGAGGCACAGGCTCGATGAGCTCCAGGAGGAGGCAGACGCGTTGAGGGCCCAGCTGGCAGGCGCCGAGGCCACCCTCCAGGCCGCACTCAGGGGCGAGGAGGAGGCCAAGGTGGAGCTGGCGTCCCTTCAGGCCCAGATCAAGGGGGCGGCTGACGCCGTGCAGGCCGCCCAGGACGAGGCGGCGCACGCGAAGATGCTGGAGGCGCAGCGCCCCAAGCAGTACCTGGACATTGCCCACCGCGCGGTTGGTGCAGTTGGCTGGTTTGTCGGGGAAGCCCCCGCGCTACCGTGCGCGCACGGTGATGGAGGTTACCTCAACTTCTTCGGCAAGGTGGTGGAGGCGCTGGAGACTGGTGTCTCCCGGGTGGACGAGGACAACGTGTCCAGCGCGCGCGACCTTCTAGACATCATGCTGACGCGCGTCTTCTCCAACCTGCGCCGCCACGTCCCAGAGCTTGATCTCCCCCGCGTCATGGAGCCGGTGCCTGAGGAGCTCCAGAGGCCCCTCAGGTATGAGGTGCGCCCGCACGTGGAGTCCCTGGTGGAACGGTTCGCCCAAGAGCCTTCCTCCGACGAGGGCGACGACTCCGGCGCCGAGGCGGGCGGGGGTCTGGATGGTGACAGCGGCTCCTCCGCCTAGGCTTCCCCTGTTTTCTTCCTCTGGCCCCTGTTACATCAAGAAGCACTTGGCCCCTGAGGGCGTTAAACTTTTGGGTTTTACCTTCGTCTTCCTCCCTCTTCTTTTAAACCGCCAGTTGCTTGTTTTGTGTGATGCGCCCTCGTCTCTTGCGTGGAGTTTTGTGTCATTGTTCGTGCGGCACCGCGCTCTCCCTCGCACCTTCGCTCGTCCCGCAGTGCCACTGCTCCGCGCCCGGCGCCCTTTGAGAGGTCCGCGGAGGTTTCGCATTATGCCCAGCGATGACGGCCTATCAGGGCCTTACGAGGCGGACCCTCCTGAGGGGAAGCATGCCGCCCCAAGACCGGGGTTTTAGCGACGACGCCTAGAGAGGCCGGATTCCTTCCCTTGCGCCGCCCTTCCCTGTTCCTGGAGTCACAAGAGGCCTGACGGGTGCACGTAGTAAACCGTAGCGCCTGCATTCTCACGTTAGCGTTCCTGTCTCATACCCAGCATTCAGGCTATCATCGGATCAAAAAGTTTCTGCTCTTTATGGTTGGGGTACTTAGCTTGGCGGGCCGTGGCGAGCTCGTGCGTTGTGAGGCGCAGCTGGGGCATCCAGGGAGCTCGAGGATCCCGCCAGGGAGGGCTTCTTCCTTGCGAGCGGAATGGTTTGGGAGCCCTTTCGGCACTCTACGTCGGCGGGGCCCAATCCCACGCATACCTCGACCGTTGTTGGGGCGTCCGGATCACTAGGACGAGACCAAGGGGCGAGGAGCTACGCGATCAGTGAGGCTCCTGAGGCGCGTTGCTCAGGAGTCCCCCTTGACGCTCAAGCAGCGCTCTACGTTGGCGGAGCCCAATCCCGCACATACCTCGACCGCCGTTGGGGCGTCCGGATCACCAAGACGAGACCAAGGAGCGAGGGGCTACATGACCAGCGAGGCTCCTGAGGCGCGTTGCTCAGGAGTCCCCCTTGACGCTTGAGCGGCTCCCATACCTTTTGTCGGTTCCAGCCCCGAGAGGTGCCTAAGCCTCCCGAGGCTCCATGATGTCGTGCCGGGCCGTGGCTGATGCCCCGAGCGAGGGTCGATCGCCAAAAGATGGATGCTTCCGAGGCAACAGGCCCTTGCCGGCTTGCCCAGAGGCGCCACGCGAGGACCAAGGTGCCGGGTCCTTGGAAAGGTGTGCACACCGTGCCCGTGCCACCCCTGCTCGCGGGGCGCATGAGGGGGAGACCGACAGGTGTTGATTCAGAAAAATGAGATTTCAAGACCAGAAAAAGGAATCGCAAAGAGAGAAAATTCCCACCCCTTTTTCAAATAGAACTACGAAACTTCGAGTTTCATTCCAAAAAGTGGCAATTCGAATACAAAAAGGAACAAGCAACAGTCGCGTCTGGCACCTAGGCTAGTCTTCGTCTTCGTCTTCCCCCCAGCGCGGAGCATAGGGCTTCCACTAGGCGTGGGCATAGTCATTGGAGGACAGTGTTGTCCACCAGCGCGGAGCATGGGGCTTCCACTTGGGCGTGGGATGGAACCCCTCCGCGTCCTCGGAGGGGCACCGGGCGTATACAGCCCACTCATTATTACGTGAGAGTGTCACTGCCGAAGATAGCTGGGCAAGCCCCCAGGCGCACGGCCTAGGTGCTCCCAACTCAGTCAAGAGCCACCCCGCGCATTTCTACGCGGTTGCGCACCCCTACAGGCCAAACCTGAGTGCATTGTTCCCCGCGTAGCGGCGGGATTGTGCTCCCGCAGCCCAAACATGAGCACAATGCACCCAGCGCAGCCATAGGGGTGTTGTGTCGGTGAAGCCACCTCATGAGAGGTCGGGGCACCGGCCAGACCACGACTCGAGGACCTCGCGAGGCCCTGCCTCCTGAGGGCCGCGCCGGTGCCCCCGTTGCCGCGCGTGGCCCGCGCTGCTTGTATCCTGCCGACCCCCTAGGCGGTTGCCCGTGCGGCCTAGAGGGCCCGACTGCGTGCTGCTTGCTCGCGAGGGCGGCGGCTGTGCCGCGCTCCCGTGCATCCCGGGACGCCCCCTCGCTTGCTCCAACCTGGCCCGGTTCCCCCTCAGTGGAAGCCCCCAGGCCCGGCTTGGAGAGGACGTCTGGGACATCTCCCTACTTCGGGGGGATGCTGGCACCCGCGGGGGGCGTGTAATCCACGGCGCCGCCCACAGGTACGATACTGCTCGGAACATAGGCTTCTGTGTAAAGGCCTTGGCCTCCTCCTGAACCGTCTCTGTGCGCCCCATGGGCAGCCTCCCTGGGCGGCGAGGCGACGCCGCTTTGGACGCGCGGCCCACAGACCCTCCTGCGCCGAGCCTCAGCCCAAAGCTGCTTACCTCTGCCGTCGCCGCGAGGTTGGTCGTGCGTGTCTTGACGTGGGTTGCCTCCCTGGTTATCCACCGCGCCTCCGTTATGGTTACCCGCCTGCTCGGAAGCCTGAGCCGCCTAGTCCCTGCGCCGGTGGGCGCGCTTGCGCCGGGATGACCCAGGCTGTTGATGATTCACCGGGATATGAGTGCACGCGTTGAGGCGCGCGCGGAGCGCCCCGTCACCTCCTTCTAAGGCACCACTGGTGGGGCCAGACGGCGCCCCAAAGCCAGTCACTGGGATCCAGAGGAGAAGGAGCACGGCGTGTGGCGGGCCTTGCCCGGGCTCGCCCGGGCATGGGGCAGGCACGCTGTCTGCCGATGAGGTGAGCGGTACGGCGAGCGAGCCCCCGGCGCCTAGCGTCGGGGGTCGAGAAGAGTGGTGCGGAACCCAGGCCCTCCTCGCGACGGTGACCAACTCGGCGATGTGGTCGGCCCAGGCGTCGAAGCCCCCGTGCGTTGGGCGATGGCGAAGCAGCTCACCCGCCATCAGCAGCGCGTCATGCGCGTTGAGGTCTCCCACGTGGGTACAGGGTGATGTCGGTCCCGTGAGCGCCGCACGCCCGCCACGCGCCTGGCCGGCACGGGCAGCGACGACGGTGGAGACGACATTGGTGGCCTGGTAACGACCGCCCAGCACCGAGCTGTCGGGGCGCGTGTCATGGGTAGCAGCGGCGAGGTTGGTGAAGGTGGATCCGCCGGGGCCGAAGGAAGCTTGCCGGGCGTCGGCCATCGAAATGACGGAGCGGAGAAGAGGCAAAGCTTGTAGAAGACTCCGACACGCTCCCTACCTGGCGCGCCAAATGTCGGATTTCGGGCTCCGCAAAACCCAAAGAGGTTCGAACTCAGGGGCGTGTGCGAAGATCCCCACCAGCTTCGACCTCAAGCTCTTAGCTCAAAAGCCTAGCCCGACGAACTCACACAATCACGGGGAAGAAGATTAGCACACGAGGATTTACCCAGGTTCGGGCCGCTGCGAAGCGTAAAACCCTACTCCTGCCTTTTGGTGGATTGCCTCATAAGGAGGTTGGTGGATGAACTAGTACAATGGTGAGTCATCTCACGAGGGTGCTCGGGTGGTGTTCTTTCTCCGTCCCGTCTACGAAGCAGCCTAGCCTCTCTTTATAGTGGCCCGGGTCCTCCTCCCTTATCGCAATGGCGGGAAGGGATCCCACAACGGCCAAATTCGAAGGGGGACAATGAATACACCTTATCATGACGAAAGGTGGTCTTCGCCTGCAAAGTAGCCAGTGGTGATGCAGAGGTGGGCTCGGCGATGACGTCCATCCTGCGGGGCTCGTGGTCTTGGTCTTGTTGCGCCGGAATGGAAACCTTTGGGGGTGCCTTGGGAACCGGCGTACGTCTTTGCCTCCTTTGCACCAAAGAGGAAACTGTCTCCGCTATGCGCGCTGGTGCCCGCCTGGCCCGGCTTGCGTCATCCTTGACCTCCCGAGGCCGGGTATTGCATAGAGATCTCCGCCACTCAGGAGGGGGCCTGGGGAGGCCTCCTCCTTCCGGGGGTCTTGGCATCGTCCTCCTCGCGAGGGTAGGGCTCTCGTGAGGGCCTTGTCTTGAGTGAGGCCGCATTGGGCCGTACCAGGCCATCGAAGTGGGCCACGCACTGGGTCGCAGGCAGGCACGTCTGGGTACCCCCATTCCCAGAACGCCGACAACAGCAACTGGAACTAGTCCAACAAATCATGTGTCTTCATCAAGCAACTGGTGCTATCCTTCACTCTTTTACATTCTGTTCTGAACTATGAAGCCATTGCTTGAATACTACTGTTTGAAGACATACCCCAAAGACATTCATATCTGATGTTTATCTTCATAATGATCAACCTGCTTGTATGTCTTCGTTGTATTGCATGCCTTGCCTAAATCCTTGATTGTATCCCTACCTGATCTTGTTTTGCTTCCGCATATTTTGAATACATTCATTGTTTCGAAGCCTTTCTTAAAAATCGCCTATTCACCCCCTCTAGTCAATAACTAGCACTTTCAATTGGTATCAGAGCAAGGTACTCCCTTGTTCTGTGTTTCGGTTTAACCACCTGGAGTTTTAGCTATGTCGACTACGGGGATATCAAGGTCTCTGCTGCGTGCCCTGTCTTCGATGGCACCGACTACCCCTACTGGAAGAATAAGATGCGAAAGCATCTCGAAGTCATTGACAACGACCTATGGTATGTCATCATGGCGGCGATTCCTGAGGTTGGCAAAGGTGTTACTGCTGCTGATGTGAAGAGGTTCGCACAACTGGACTCCACCGCCAAGAACATCATCTGTGATCACCTGACCAAAGGACAGTATGGCCGTGTGAGTGCACTGAACACTGCAAAGCAAATCTGGGAATGGATTTCCAAAGTGAATGAAGCTGTCTCATCTCAGAGAGACTCTCGTGTTGATGTGCTTCATAACCTGTTCAACCGCTTCAAGAGACTTGACAACGAAAATGTCCAGCTCACGTTTGATCGACTCACTGACATCTCAAATGAGCTGAATGCACTTGGCACCACTGATATCACCAAACATGAAGTCGTGAGGAAGCTACTCAGATCAGTCGGCAAATCCTTTGACACTCTCGCACTCATGATCCAAGAGCGCCCTAACTTCAAGAGTTTGGATCCCGCCGATATCCTCGAAAGGTTGAACACACATGAATTCCAACAAGCTGAGAAGAATTGCTCTCGTGCCCTGAAGGCCAAGGTTGTTTCCTCATCTGAATATGGCTCTGAATGTAGTTCTGATGGTGTTGAAGACTTTGGAAAAGAACTTGCTCTGCTCGTCAGGAAATTACGGAAGTTTGCCAAATCAAAACGCTATGCAAAGCCTTCAAAGCATGATTCCAAGAGATCTGGTGAAATGCCTTCACGGGACAGCAAGAAGCAAACCTGTCACAAGTGCAAGAAAGTTGGCCACTTCATTGCTGATTGTCCTCGATGGGAAAAGGAATCCAAGAAGAAGAGCAAGGACTATGACTCAGATGACAAGAAGAAGAAGAAGTATGCAAAGTCTTCATCACACAAGAAGAGTTCATCTGGCAAAGCACATGCTTTTATCGGAAAGGAGATGGATTCACAATCTGAATCTGATTCTAAGGCTGAGGAAGCATCTGAGGAGGAATCTGACGCTGAAGTAGCTGGGCTGGCAATGGTTTCGGTATATCTCTCCACTTCTGTCTTCGAACTCGAAGACAATGGCTCCTTATTCAACACCGAAGCCAGTAATGATGATACTACTCCTGCCTACTGCTTCATGCCGAAAGCCTCCAAGGTATCCTCAAAATCCTCACGTCATGACTCTGAATCCGAAGCTGAATCTGATGATGACATGAAACCTAGCTATGCTAAACTTGTAAAAATTGCTACCAAGCAACAAAGTGCCATAGAGAAAATGCAAACTACTCTAGAGAAAAGCGATGACCTGTTACGTGAAGAGATGAGTCTGAACAAAACTATGGCTGAAGACATGTGTAGTCTTCGTTCAAGGTTTGAGGATCTCCAAAGTCGTCATGATGCCCTCTCAACTGAACATGAGAAACTTTCTATCGAATATCTTCAGAAAAAGATTGATCTTGAGAAGTTGAGAGAAGCTCATGATGACCTACAGAAGGAAAACGACTTACTCCTAGCAGAATAGATCAGTACCGCTCAGGATGAATTTGATGCTCCATGTTTAAAATATCTTGCTCGTGAAGCTAATGATTCAACTGTTGAATGTTCAAATGCTTCTGAAAATGCATTATCTTCAACTGTATTTGTGGTGACTAACCCCTCATGTGAGGAAACCACTGCTATCACTGATGACAATGACAGGTTGAAGACATTGCTTGAAACTGGCATGTACAAGAGTTTGAAGGGGCATCAGATTCTTTGTGATGTCCTGAAGAAGACAATCTTGAACAAAAACCCTAGGAAAGAGGGTGTGGGTTTCGAAAGAAACATAAATGTTGATGGTTCTTACTGGACGCCTGAGCAGTATCCCAAAACCACATGGGTTACTGCAAAAGGCCCTTCAGTGGATCCATCCACATTATCTGGCTTTAACTGTGCTAACCCTGTCATCATTGACGACTCATTCGACTCCAACTATAAGTTGTTTAAATCTATGAATGATGAAGTGTTTGCCAGGTATATTGGAACTAACTGCAGGAATGGTTCACCAATGAAGAGGATCTTGGTTCCCAAATGTCTTCTTGAGAAGCTTCCAGTCAATGTCATGACACCACCATGGAAGAAGACGAACCCCAGATCAAAGTCTTCATGTGGACCAAAATCTTCATATGGTCACTCTAACACCTATGTTTCGCATGGTAGAGCTGAAAGGGCTCATGAATATGTGCACTATGGCATGAACCGATATGTTCATCCTACTAAGAATTTCTCTGCATATTCATTTGAGTATTCTAACCCCCCTGTGAAACGTACTATTATGGCATCTTTGCCTAAATTCTCTGATGCTGCCTTACGTCTTATTGTTTCTAAGCCACCCCTACGCATGTGGGTGGTTAAGAAGAACTAATATCTTCATGCAGCATCGGGTCTCCAGATGGGATGAAGCCTATCTTGAAGATTATCCCTGGAGACCCGAAAACAATCTTGTTTGGATGCAAGATAACTAATGCGAATGGTGTTACCATTCATATCGTCCAATATCTTCATACAATTGTGCACTGCAATATCTTCATCAATGCATGTTATAGTTGCATGCCTTGGTGAACTAGACTAATTCTCAATGCAGGAAGACAAATCCAATGCCACTGAATGGATTATGGACAGTGGATGCACCAGTCATATGACTGGTGATCGAAGCCTATTGATGGAGAAAACTCTTTGACCTCCAACAAAAGACCACATCGTCTTCGCTGACAAGAGCAGCAACAAAGTATTGGGACTAGGTAGAGTTGCTATCTCAAGGGACCGGCACATGGAAAATGTCATGCTCGTCGAATCCCTTGGTTACAACTTAATGTCTGTCTCAATGCTCTGTGACTTAGATATGCTTGTCATCTTCGGCAAATTTCGATGTGTTGTGCTAATGGCCTTTGAAAAAACCAAAGTCTTTGAAGGTTTTCAAAGAGGTGATTTGTATATCGTAGACTTCTCTGCACGACCACAGGTTGCCTCATGTCTTCTAGCAAAGGCTTCGGAATGCTGGTTTTGGCATAGGAGGCTAGGACATGCTGGGATGAGGAACTTGCACCCACTCGCCAAGAAGAAGCTTATCATTGGCATCGAGGGTGTCAAGTTCAAGAAGGACCACCTTTGTGGTGCCTGTGAAGCCGGGAAGATGACTAGGGCCAAACATCCCTCGAAGACAATCATGACGACCACTCGTCCCTTCGAGCTGCTACATATGGACTTATTCGGCCCTACTCACTATTCCACCTTCTCTACCACTGCAAATCTATATGGCTTCATAATTGTTGATGACTATTCTCGATTCACTTGGGCATATTATACTCTATAAAATAGAAGTGCAGGATGTCTTCAAGCGCTTTGCCAACAGGTGTATGAACAACTACAACATCAAGATCAAGCACATCAGGAGTGACAATGGCACTGAATTCAAGAACATTGGACTGGACATCTTTCTTGATACTCTTGGCATCACTCATGAGTTCTCTGCTCCATACACACCTCAGCAGAATGGCGTCGTGGAGCGCAAGAACAGGACTCTCATTGAGATGGCTCGCACTATGCTTGATGAATACAAGACACCACGGAAGCTATGGCCTAAAGCCATTGACACTGCATGCCACATCATCAACAGAGTATATCTTCACAAGTTCTTCAAGAAAACATCATATGAGCTTCTCGTCGGTAAGAAACCCAATGTAAGTTATTTCAAAGTCTTTGATGCAAGATGCTGGATAAGGCATCCAAGCCACACTTCTAAGTTTGCATCGAAAGCACATGAGAGTTTCATGCTTGGTTACGGAAAGGATTCGCACACCTACAGAGTCTTCAACACTTTCCACAACAAAGTTGTTGAAACTGTAGATGTGTGATTGGATAAAACTAATGGCTCGCAAAGAGAGCACCTACCTCCTGTGCTAAATGAACTTCCACCTGATGAAGCTATTAGATTGATGGGCACTAGAGATATCATGCCTGAAGTACTAGAGATTGAGGAAGTCATCATTCCTCCATTCACTCAGCGCGAAGACAATGTTGAACCTGAAGACAATGCTGCTGATGAAGACAATGCTCAGCAGCCGGAACAAAGTCTTCGCCCTGCTCATCCTCGCTTGGCTAATGAAGTCCAAATTGAGAGAATGCTAGACAGCATAAATGCACCAGGTTCACTCACTCGCTCAAGAGCTACTCAACTGGCTAACTTTTGTGGGCACTTTGCTTTTGTGTCTATCTTAGAGCCCACCAAAGTAGATGAAGCTTTCAAGGAATCAGAATGGATTCAAGCCATGCAAGAAGAGCTTCACCAGTTTGAGCTCAACAATGTGTGGGAACTCGTGAAGCGCCCTGATCCAAGGAAGCACAACGTCATTGGCACGAAGTGGATCTTTTGCAACAAGTAAGATGAGTCTGGCCAAGTAGTCAGAAACAAGGCTCGACTTGTGGCTCAAGGCTACACACAGGTTGAGGGTATTGACTTCGGTGAAACATTTGCACCTGTTGCAAGACTCGAAGCTATACGTATACTGCTTGATTATGCTAACTATCATGACATATGCTTATATCAAATGGATGTCAAAAGTGCATTCCTCAATGGTAAGATTGAGGAAGAAGTATATGTTGCTCAACCACCAGGGTTTGAAGACCCAAAGCATCCTGACAAAGTCTACAAGCTCAACAAGGCACTGTATGGCCTCAAGCAAGCACCAAGAGCTTGGTATGACATGCTCAAGGAGTTCCTCAAGAAGAAAGGCTTCAAACCTAGTTCACTCAATCCCACTCTCTTTACAAAATCCTATGATGGTGAATTGTTTGTATGTCAAATCTATGTGGATGGCATTATCTTTGGCTGTACTAACAATCGATACAGTGATGAGTTTGCTTTCATGATGCAAGAGAAATATCAAATGTCGATGATGGGAGAACTGAAATTCTTCCTAGGGCTTCAGATTCGACAATAACCCAATGACATCTTTATATCTCAGGAGAAGTACCTTAAGGACTGCCTCAAGAAATTTGGCATGAATGAAGCCAAAGCTTACAAGACTCCAATGCCTACAAATGGTCACCTCTGCACTGACGAGAATGGTAAAGATTTCGAACAAAAGGTATATCGCTCCATGATTGGCTCTTTATTGTACGTATGTGCATCTTGGCCAGATACAATGCTTAGTGTTTGCATGTGTGCCCGATTTCAAGCGGCACCAAAGGAGTCGCATCACCTAGCGGTGAAACGAATACTTAGATATCTGGCTCACACCCCAACACTAGGGTTACGGTATCCAAAGGGTTCAAAGTTTGAGCTCATTGGCTATTCAGATTCTGATTTCACTGGCGACGGAGTCGATCGCAAGTCTACATCAGGCACTTGTCACTTTCTGGGATGATCTCTTGTATGTTGGTCTTCGAAGAAGAAAAATTGTGTATCACTCTCCACTGCTGAAGCCGAATACATTGCTGCTGACGCTTGCTGCACTTAGATTCTCTGGATGAAGCAGACCCTCAAGGACTATGGCATCAACCTGAAGCATGTTCCTCTCTACTGTGACAATGAGAGTGCGATCAAGATCTCCTACAACCCAGTACAGCACTCGAAGACGAAGCATATATAGATACGACATCATTTTCCTCAGGATCACGTGATGAAAGGCGACATCAACATCAAGCATGCTGACACTGAAGATCAGTTGGCGGATATCTTCACGAAGCCTTTGGATGATAAGAGATTTTGCAAGTTGCGGTGTGAGCTAAATATCTTAGAATCCTCAAATGTCCTTTGAATGGGAATACATCCTAACGCTTATGCATGATTGATGACTTTGATGCACAACACACAAAGTAACGTATGTCTTCAATCTCATAAAGACTTACACTCTAAGTGTGAAAATATTAAAGAATATGACAACAGAGTGCCACTATAATTGTGCGCCATGTCTGGGTCAAACATTCTTATACGGTGGGTAACGACACCAACCAACCTGAAGACTTTGCATTTATCTTCGGTTCTCTATGTCTTCAGGGAACATTGTTTGTCTTCAGAGTAGACTATGTGTTTCATACTTGCATACACTTCAAGTTGAATATATTTTGCATGTTACATAGAGTTTTGTCCTCTACAGCATTGAGCCTATTGCTATATCTTCAAATTTTTATCTAGGCCAATGTGATCGGACCCACTATCCTTGTCTATTCTAATCTCGTTTACTCTATTCAACTCTAGTCATATGCATTCTACTTGACACGTCTTGATTGTCTTCACTGCGTCCTTGTCAGTCAAAGACAAATCCAACCAAACGTTTAAAATTCCAATTTGTTGTCGTTACCGCACTAATCGCAAAAACTTCCCGCGTCGTCACTTCCGGTCGTGTAGTGGGCTGTCAGAGGTGTTGCATGCTCACCACATGTCCCACTAAGCCGAAGAGTCGGGGGCATATCCGTCCAAAAATATCGGATGTTCCGGTCCTTATAAATACATGTCCCCTTGCTCATTAATTACTCTTCCTCGCCACCTCCACCGCTCGAGCTCCCAAACCCTAGCACCGTCGCTGGATTCCATCGCCGCCGGAGACGAAGCGCTTAGCTGCTGCGACTTCTCCGACGACGTACTCACGCCGGCAGCGACCATCTCCATCTCGCCGCCGCCGAAGCTGTCTGCCTCCACCGGGTTAGGGTGAGGCAGATCGAACCTCTCGGCCTCTCCGCCTCATCGAGCTGTTCATCGTGTTCTTCACCGCGGTAAATAAATCGATATTTTTACCGTTTGTTTGATCTGAAAAGTTACCGAAAATCTTCGATTGCTATTTTTCCACCTTTCCTTCAACAGCACTTAGATCTTGAACTCAATCTACTAATACTTTCACTTTTTGGTCTAAATTGGTTTGATTTCTCAATTGTACAAATTCTCGGACTTGTACAAATCTGAAACCACCATATTCTCTACAAAAGTGAATGTCTTCGGTAAACGAGGTCAATGTCTTCAAACACTGATTTATCTTCAAAATCTTCTCAGAATGCACATATGACCTCTCCTCTTCCTTCGCGTCTCTAACTCTTTCACAGGTACATGTCCACAGCAGAATCGCTTGGATATCATAGTCCGAATTCATTTGCAGACTACTTGCAGATTCATCTGGACTCATCCGGAGCTTGCTCTCATTTGCGCACACCAGTGAAGCCTTTGCCGAAGCCAATGGCCACTGAAAAATCATCAAAGAAGGGCGGTCGTCAAAGACGTCTGAACACTGCCAAAGATCTTCCTTCAAACATGTATGAACGGTACAAGTCTGATGAAGATGAGAACTATACACGGCGCAAGAACCGAATCCAATGGATTCGAAGATATTGGGTGGAAAAGTGGTTCAACTATCAGTTTGTAACAGATAAGTACGCTGAGAAGAATGCTGAGAAGGCACCGTGGACAGATATCATCTACAAAAATCTTCTGCCAAAGGCTGACACTGAAGCAAGAAGGACTGGTTTCTTCCCGTGCATGGTCAGACCTCCAATGCCACGAAATCCACATCCGTCCAGTATTCTTGGCTGCCCAGAACCTGAAGATTCTAACGAAGGAGATGAAGATCATCCTTCTGTTCAAGATCCGAAGCCTAAGAAGAAGGCAAAGGCTTCGAAGCCTAAAGCTTCAAAGGCTTCCAAGCCTACTGACTCAACACCTCAAGCTTCTCGATCACCCTCAGTTGATCCAGAAGACCCTGAGGAAGAATCTCGCATGCATAGGCGATTGCAAAGGAAAGTTGCTGCTGCCAGGGGACCGAGGCCCACTGTTTCTTTGATGGATGCTCCCAACATGATAGAACTATCTAACGATGAGTTTGATGATGAAGCTTTAGCAAGGCTCATCCAGCAGAAAGAAGAGGAAGCCAAGCGTCTTGAAGACTTACCTCTCTTTGATCCATCCATTCTAGATCACTTCATTGATGAATGGTTTGCTGATCCTTCCCTCACCATCGATGCCCTTCAGCTTCCCATTGGTCTGAGTGTCACCTTCCAAGGGCTAGTGAATGATGAGCTCACCGTGGCTCAGAAATTCATACAGCAAAAGGCTAAGATTAACCATGAGAAGAATGTATTCAAGGCCAACGTCCACAAGCTGAATGCTGAAGTAATTCAAGGATATCAGCTTATGATGAAAGACCTCAAGGCTGAGTTTGACAAGCGATGTGAAGCTGTCAAAGGCGCCCTAGTGCATCTCAAGAAGAAAGCAGCAAACATGGTCCAAGAACATAACGAGATGCTGAAGAGAAAAGCTCTTGGACAGCCTTCCCTTTATCCAAGGATCATTGAAAGATCCAAACAGGCTTCCATGTCTTCGTTCCAAACTGCCCCCTCAAGATCAGAGTCTCGAGGCATTGTCTTCCCCACTGGCTTATCTGGCTCAAGGTCACCGCCTCCTTCCTCTGTTGTATCCAGCAAGAAGACAAAGAAGGCCGAAGCTGATGCCCGCAAACGCAAGAGGGCTCAGCCCGCTGAAGTCCAACATACGGCTCAGCCGAAGCGAGAGAAACCAAAGTCTTCGCGACCTGTGCAAGTTTTGACTGTCACACCACCTGCTCCACCGCCTGCTCCAGAGGAACCCCTCCGTGTGATGCCTATCTCAGTGGCCCCTCCAGCTGATGCAAATTCTGAGGGGCAAGTCATTCTGCATGAGCCTGCTCCCACAGAGGCTCAGACCGCTGAAGACATTCCAACTGCCAACCCCAATGCAGCTAAAGACATTGGTCATGAAGACAATGTTATGCAAGATCCGGTGCCTCAAATTGATGCACCTATGGTATCAACGCCCCAACAAGAAAGTGGGTACGTGGATATTGGTACACCAATCAGGCCCGAAATTCCTGAAGCTGATCCCGGTACTCCTCCTTCACCGCCATTCTTTCACCCTGCTCCAAGATCTCCTGAATCGCCGTTCGTCGCCAAGGAGATAGAAACTACTGCTCGTGCGTCGCCTCTCAAAAGGCTTCGCCGTGGACCAAGACCTGCTATGGATTCAATGCATAGCATCCCTGAAGATGAAGCTCATGTCTCACCAGCTGCACCAATTGATGAAGTACTCATGATTGAGGATATCCCTAGAGATCACACTAAGCAAGAAGCCAAAGTTGCTGAAGACATTGCAGCTGACAAAACTGTGGGCGAAGTCAATGCTCCTGATGGTCCTCCTGTCCCTGCCACGCCACCAACTGATGACAATGCTGATAATATCGTCATGGCTCGCAATAGGCAAGGAGAGATGGTTCCTACCAGATGGCCCAGGCTCGTTGCTCCACCAAGGATGGGGACCCAGTATGAATTCAATATCCATCATTGCCCCAGTGTCATGACTCCAATGCCTAGACTTCCAAGTCTTCGTCAGTCCAGCCCTGCATGACCATTGGTCTTCGAACTCAGAAGCTTCAGATTGAACAATACTTTCCTTGACTCGGACCGCAATCCATACAACCGCCCAAAGATACAGTCTGATAGATTTTGGAGTGCTCCACAACGTCAGTACTAGATGTGTGTGCTCTATGGCCAAAACATGATCTTTCCCCACAAGCATCTCAGCTTTGAAGCTATGAAAGATCTTCCTTGTTTTGATCAAGCACTAGATTGTCTTCGGGATGTTGGACTGTTGCCATTCTGCATTGACCATGAAGACTGGAATGAGGAACTCATCCTCCAGTTCTATGCAACTCTCCACATCTCAGGTTTTGGCCGAGACTTGAACACCTGGAAGATGGATTTTATGATCCGAGATGAGCACATCACGGCCACTGCACTGGACTTCTTCCCTGCTACACCTCTTGCTGCCTCAGGAAAGATTTAGATCCTCGATCTGAAGCCGATGCTGCTGCCACTCGAAGCATTTTTCAAATGCCAGAGCCCAATATGACTAAGATGCTCACCTTGATGAAGCCTTTGGCTCAAGATGCAGATTTTCCCACATCTTTCTTTGTTGATGATCTTCAGTATCTGCCAAGGACCATCTATCATATTCTTCGGCACACAATATGGCCAATCAAAGGGCATAACTCAACCCGCAAGATTGAATGGGATCTGAAGACATTGATCTACAACACTGTCTATGGCATCAGGTTTAATCTTCAAGATTTATTCCTTCGCAACCTCACAGCAAATGGCATCAATCTCTTTGAGCCAAAGATATATGCCCCATGGATTATGTGCTTCATTAAGTATAGAACCAGCACCAGGTTTCTGCCCTCTGCTCGTAATCATGGCATTTATCTTCCTGGCATAGAAATTTTGCAAGCAGATCTCTATACCTCCAAAGGCAAGAATCCTATCATGGAAGGCACCAGTGGCACTACTGAAGACGAAGGTCTTCACCTTCCATCTGATCTCTCAAGGGCGAGACTAATTGGCTCATTTTGCCAACCAAGACCATGCGCTACTGCTACTGAAGCCACTGCTAGCACTTTGCCCCACCAAAGACTGCCAAGAAGAGAGCATGCCCTCATTGATCGAGAACTTCTCGTCTCTCTAATTCAGAAGCAGGATCGGCACCATGAGTGGTCGTGAAGACAGATGCATTCCATGGTTCAAGACATCAATCGCATTCGCAACCTCGCCACCAAGAATGCCTTTGTGGCCTATGAAACCGGTCGTCGCTCTTGGAGGACTTTGACCATGCTGCTCCTGAGGAACATCTTTGAGAGGATGGCTTCAACCAAAGCTACAAATTTGGTGCACGACCTCCCAGCACGGAGAAATGGCGCAAGACTCCATCGCTCGAAGACAGTGATTTCTCCTCGTCGGCTCCTTCCGTCAACGTCAGGATTGCAGATGAAGCTGATGATGCAACCTCTCTACCTCCATCGACTCGGCGACGCGACACTGCACCAAGCTCAACAACACCAACGCCCCATGACCTTACAGCACAATCGTCTTCAACTCCTGCTAGAGACGTGTAGTGCTCGATGTCTTCGGCCCCTTTTTGGTCATGCGATGACAAAGGGGGAGAAGCATTGGGATGATAGTCTTCAAACGGGTCTATTTATATGGGCTGGGTGCTACTACTTTTACTACTTTTGTTAAGTTTATAACTCTCGTTCTGAACATTTGCTATTTGGGTTGTAAAACTTAAGTACTGATGGACGTCTGCACACTTTATGTTCATCGTACTTTTTGCGCTACATCAAGTTTTATCATATGCGCCCGAAGCCATACTGCAGACGCCCATTTTTCATTATGCATTTCATTATCTTCGAAATATCATTTAAATGCATAGTGATTGGATTACAAGATATAGGGGGAGATCTCCACAAACTCTAACCTGCCATGTGCTTTTGCATTCCAAGCAAAATCTTCATAAGCACATCTTCAGATAGGGCTCTCTATATCTTGCAATCATAATCTCCAAGTTTTTATCTTCATATTTTTATCCCCGTTGAAAACTTCAACCAGTTTGTCATCAATCACCAAAAAGGGGGAGATTGTAAGTGCATCTAGTGCCACCCTTGTTTGGTTTTGGAGTATTGAAGACAAACGTGGTTGACGGACTAATGTGTTTGTGAGAGTTCACAGGATAACACAGATAGAAGTCCTGGGAGATTCAGTTTAACCATCGAAGACGACCCCTAAAAATGTCTGAAAACATTGATGATGGTCGAAGCCATTGCTGGTATGCGAAGATAATCGCTTGAAGATAATGAAACACAAAGATGAAGTATTTTGGTAGTTTTGTTTCTTCTTTCCTGAGTCATAGGAACCACCGTACTATTAAGTGGGGTCAATGTGTCGAAGTCAGATGCTGACGTGATGCTCAACCCATACCTATGACTTCGAGTGAAGAAAATGAGAGGAAATCTCTTCCAGAGTTGGTTGAGTCTGCTTTATTTGTAGCCCAAGTAAAGTTGTCGCGTGTGTTTGAAATCCGACCGTTGTGACACATGTCGATTGGCCATTGACCCAAGGTCATTTCGGTCATATCAGGTCGGGTTGCATGTTGGCTATAAATAGCTCCCCCCTCCACCATAAGCAGGTGGCTGCTTAGAGAGAGATACGGTTGTTGTTGTTTTGGAGCAACCCACCTCGAAGACATTGAGAGAGAGAAATATCCTGCGAGGATAAACCTAAACACCTAGAGCTAGAGTGTTTGAGCATCACCGAAGTCGTTCTGTTCTGAGTGAAGTGAAGACTTATTACACTTGAAGACTGTGATCTTCCAGACGGTTAGGCGTCTGGGTCTAGAGCATCCAAGAGTCATTGTGGATTGCCGGGTGACCAAGATCGTACGGGTTTTGAAAGCCTCCCCTGAAGACTTACCTGAGTGATTAGGCGTTGTCTAAGTGACTTTGGCTCAAGGGGAACAAGGTGAAGACGAGGTCTTCTGAGTTGAATCTCAGCCTCCCTAACCAGACGTACAGTTGTCACAGCAACTAGAACTAGTCCAACAAATCATGTGTCTTCATCAAGCCACTGGTTCTATCTTTCACTCTTTTCTATTCTGTTCTGAACTGTGAAGCCATTGCTTGAATACTACTGTTTGAAGACATACCCCGAAGACATTCATATCTGCTGTTTATCTGCATACTGTCTAAGTTTGTCTTCGACTCTTCTTAGTGTGTATGATGATAATGCTCAACAAGTTTGTATGTCTTCGTTGTATTGCATGCCTTGCCTAGATCCTTGATTCTATCCCTACCTGATCCTGTTTCACTTCCGCATATTTCGAATACATTCACTGTTTCGATGCCTTTCATAAAAATCGCCTATTCACCCCCCCCTCTAGTCGATAACTAGCACTTTCAGTGATCTCTTGAAACATGTCTCTATCTCTGATCATGTGATCGGTGCATCCACTATCGAGAATCCACTCTTTTCCTCGGGACATGTAGTCTTTGAAGTTCGCCATGAGACTTAGATTCTTCATTGTATTCTCATATTTGATGTCGAGCAACTCATCTTCATCGTAGTAGCCATGTTCCACATTGTTATCATCAAATGAAATATCCTCGTCATAAGAATCAAGAGATTCGTTAGAATTGTGATCATGACAATGTTCAAGATTATGAATGTGGATGGCTTCAACTATGATGTTGTTGATAGTTATGACATCTCCTTTAGCACGCATGAGGTCTCTAAGCTCGAAGAGATAGTCATCAAAATTAGGATCACTAGGCTTCATCTTGTGAAATGCAACAGTTTTATGGATAATGACATCAAGATTTTTCAAAGAGTAATTTGGATATCTTTTCTCTAAGTCATTCCACAAGGTGTAAGCAAACTCAAAGTTTCTCATTTGATCGAATATAATTCTTGGCAATACTCTAATGATAAGATTAACAGTTCTAAGATTACGAAGCATGTCAATTTCTTCTTCGTGTGAGGGATGTAAGAGAACAATGGGAGGCACATAAGGTCTCTTAACATACTTGCTTAAATGGAATTCATGGACTCGATCAAGCATATCATATTTCCATTGACTATAGTACTCCCCATCGAGAATAGGCACTCTACAACTAAGACTCCCAAAACTAGACACATCCATCTTCCTCCAATGGTGATAAAACCAAAGCTATGGAGACCAAAGATCTGATACCAATTGTGGGATCGACAAGGGACATCTAGAGGGGGGTGAATAGACTACTTGACAAAATAAAAATCTAGCCTTTTCCCAATTTTAATTGTTGGCAGATTTTAGCAATTCTAACAAGTCTAGTAAACCCTACACATCCAAGTCAACGAGTATAGCAACGGAAAGTAAAGACAAGCATATGTAAGTAAGAGTAGAGAGGAGATCAAAAGCAATTGGAGACACGAAGATTTTTCCAGTAAAGACAAGCATATGTAAGAGTAGATAGGTTGTGCTATCGTACATCCACGTTGGTGGAGACTTCAACCCACGGGGGGTAGCAGTCGTGAGAGTCCAAGGAGGGCTCCACCCAAAAGGGTCCATGAAGTAGGAACCTCGTCTATTCCATCACGGCATACGTCCATGAAGGACTAGCCTCACTCGGGGTAGATCTTCATGAAGTAGGCGATCTCCTTGCCCGTATAAACTTCTTGGTTCAACTCCACACACGAAGACGAAGGCTCCCAAGCGACACCTAACCAATCTAGGAGACACCGCTCTCCAAAAGGTAATAGATGTGGTAACTATGATGAACTCCTTGCTCTTGTGCTTCAGAAGATAGTCTCCTCAACACAGAAGCACTCTCTCACAGATTTGGCTTGGTAGAAGAGGTTGATTGGGTGGAAAGAAACTTGGGGAGGCTAGAAATCAAGATTCATATGGTTGGAGTGGAGGATCTTGATCTCAACACATGAGAAGGTGGTTCTCTCTCAGAAAATAGATGGGGCAAGTGTTAGTCTTTTCTGAGTGCTTCCTATACAAGTGAGATGTAGGTGGAGGGGTATATATAGGCATCTCAGAAAATCCAACCGTTACAACATTATTCCCCAACTCGATGAAACCAAAGCAAAAACTTGGTTGCATCGACCGGTGCAAAATGTGCCAACTTTTGGCGTTTCGGTGAGACCGATATATAAATCTCGGTGGGACCGAATTGTATGACATATGCAGTTACCAAAACTCGGTGAGACCGATTTCCAAAACTCGGAAATTCCGAATTTTAGAAATAGGATACCAGAGAGTTGGTCACTGATTTTGGTTTCACCGAAATGAAAGTTGGTGTCATCGAGACCTTAGGGTTTGGCTTAGGATCTGTCTAGGGTAAAACTCAGTAGGTCCGATTTGGAACAATTGGTGGCACTGAATTTGAGTGGTAGGGTTTAGACAGAGTATTTTGTGGGAGAATGTCATGTGTATTTTTGGTGGCTAAATCTAAGCACTTGAGCAACTAGATTATCATAGATACCTCATCCCCTTTTAATAGTATTGGCTTTCCTATTGACTCAAAAGTAATTTCGCACAAAATTCAAAATGTAGAGTCTTGAATCTTGTTGTCTTGCCAATCCTATTCCTTTCCTTCTTCTTCTTTCCTTGGGGATTCTCCACACATTCCATGTCAATCCACTCTGTGGACTTCATCTGAAATAGACTAGGTAAAACTATTAGTCCTAAAGGCAATGTATGTTGTCATGAATTATATAAACCTCCAAGGGAGCACATGTGCTTTCAATCTCCTCCTTTTTAGTAATTGATGACAACATACAATCAAAGCTTCAAATTTAGATATGCAAGATATATGAAAGCTTTGAGAGACACATGACTAAGACAAGCTCCCCCTAAATGTGTGCAATCCCTTTTTAGAGAATAGTTGCTTTGGAATGCATGAACACACACATGATAGAAGGAACATGATAAGTCATGTGAACCTTGGCTATATGCATCAAACATATGTGAATGAGGTGTCTTCATGTTCAAGACTCACTCTTGCAAACAATATGTGCAAGAAACAAGAGATCATCATGACCAGGGATATGATGCATATACTTACCTTGAAGTTCTTGAGCATTTTGACAATAGGAACACACTTGAGAAAACAATATTAGATAACACAAGAGTATTCTACTCATCCAAATGCAAAAGAAATCAAATGTACCAAGATATGGAAGACATATAGAAGATGATTTCTCCAAGAACATTTAGAACTTTCTCCCCTAAGTATGGATTTGTAAGTCTTCCTCTCCCCCTGAATCTTATGATGTAGATATTGGGAGTAGGTAGGGTGAGACAAGTCTAACATAAGATCATATATTCTTTCTCCTCAAATGATAGTTTGAATTTGGTCTTTTATCTCCCCCTTAATAGATATTTCTTCTCCTTGAGAGGCATAGGCTTGATAGTTTCTCCCCCTTCATATTACTCCACCTTTGACAAGCATAAGCTTTGATTTTTCTCCCCCTTTGTCATTAATTTCCAAAAAGGGTCAGAGGGTAAGGGATCCTAGAGAGTAAGGGTCATTGAGGTCATTGACTAAGGATGTCAAGAAAATTGCAATAAACACAAGTGATGGCAAAAGTCGATGACTCCGAGGCAAAGTAAATCGGTAGAACCAATAAGGAAATATTAGGACTCTGGGTAAAATCGGTACAGACGAAGAGTTCCATATCGGTAGTACCGAAGAAGCTCTTGGCAGTATATCTACTTTTTTGGTGGAACCGATTTTCCCAGCTCGGACAGACCGAAATTGCAACAGAAACTTGGCAAAGTTATTCTTGACCATTTTGTTGACGAAAATGATTTTCAGAAAATTTCAATAGATTCTAAAAGGATTTGCAATGAATTTTCAAGAATATTTGCAATGAATTTTCAAGAGTATTTGCAATGAATTTTCAACTAGATGAAGATTGAATGGTTCTAAGAAAAACATGCAACTAGAATGATCCAAACAAGAAGCTTCATATAGATTATGGTCGGTGACTAGGTCACTTATATTAGAGTATATTGACTTAGGAGCCAAGTAAGAATATTTGATCATAGGCCATACTCATTGTTAAGCTCAAAATGGGGTTACCATTTTTGATTAAGCATTTTAATGTTTTCATATCTCTTTGAATTGCTTTCTCTCATGTCTTGGAGTAAAGCTTCTTCCAGGATATGATCACATACCTTTGCGTGATGTAGATGACATAGCGTGTAGATGGACTTGTTGTGGATGCTCGAAGTTGATGAAGATCATTTTGATTTTGGAGCAATCCTTCTTTTCTTTGTAGATAGGTCCTCCTACAAGGGTTAGTCATGCAAGGAAGAACAAGATATATCCAAATGACAAGCATGAGGTTTTCATCATATGATTTCAAGGATACGGTTTGTGTTGTCTTCTTCCTCCATCACAAAGTAGGATTGTTGATACATGGCCAAGACAAAATTGCTTTTGATAGATGTTGTTGGCAATCTTGTGGAATGTAGTTCATCCAAGTACCGACAAAAGGTTAGATGCAATACAAGGGAGCAAAAATTTCCAAGGTATAAGATAGAGTCATATCAATATAAACAAGGAATAGTCAAGTAAGCTCATGCCCTTGCATGCATCCGAGTGAGTCTAGCTAAAGTTTGAAGCATCAATGATGTTCAACTCACTCCTCCAGTGAGAAAAAACTTTCTCATCAAGTGGCTTAGTAAAGATGTTGGCGAATTGCTTGTAGGTGTGAACATGTTAGAGATTAATGTCCCCTGTGGTAAAATGATCACGAATGAAATGATGACGAACTTGAATATGTTTAGTTCGAGAACTTTGCACGGGATTATGAGCAACTTATTAGCACTCTCAATGTCACACAACAATGGAACATGTCTCACATGTATTCCATAATCCTTAACAGTTTGAGTCATCCATAGTAATTGTGCACAACATGATCCGGCGACGATGTATTCCGCTTCGGCAGTGGATAGAGATACCGAGTTTTGTTTCTTGGATGGCCAAGACACAAGAGATCTCCCAACAAATTGACATGTACCCGAGGTGGATTTTCTATCAACCTTATCTCCGGCATAGTCTGAGTCGGAATAGCCAACAAGGTTAAAAGAAGATCCCTTGGGATACCAAATGCCAAAGTTTGGTGTATGTATCAAGTATCTCACAATTCTTTTCACAGCCTTAAGATGACACTCTTTAGGAGCAACTTGATATCGAGCGCACATGTATACACTAAACATGATATCGGGTCGAGAGGCACATAGATATAGCAATGAACCGATCATTGATCGATACACCTTTTTATCAATCGGTTTGTCCTCCTTGGTGAGGTCTACATGTCCACTAGTAGGCATATGAGTTTTCATACCTTTACACTCTTGCATGTTGAACTTCTTGATCAAGTCTTTGGTATACTTGGTTTGAGAGATGAATGTTCCTTCTCTCGTTTGCTTGAGTTGCAAATCAAGGAAAAAATTCTGCTCACACATCATAGACATCTCATATTTCTCGGAAATCAATGTTCCAAATTTCTCACTAAAATGTGGGTTAGTAGATCCAAAGATAATATCATCCACATAGATTTGGCACACAAATAATTCACCATTAACTCTTTTTGTGAACAAGGTTGCGTCAATTTTACCAATTTCAAAACCCTTTTCAATGAGGAACTTCGTTAAGCACTGGAACCAAGCCTGTGGGGCTTGCTTAAGACCTTAGAGAGCTTTACGAAGTTTATAAACATGATTAGGTTTCTTAGGGTTCACAAAGTCGGGAGGTTGTTTAACATAAACTTCCTCCTCAATATCACCATGTAGAAAAGCGCTTTTGATATCCATTTGGTAAAGAGTAATTTTATCATGGTGATTGGCATAAGCAAGAAGTATACGAATGGCTTCAAGTCTAGCAATGGGGGCATAGGTCTCACTATAGTCCATACCTTCGATTTGAGTGTAACCTTGAGCTACGAGACGTGCCTTATTGCATACCACTTGACTATCTTCATCTTGCTTGTTCCGAAACACCCATTTTGTTCCAATGATGTTTTGCTCATCCTTGGGCTTCTCCACTAGTGTCCACACTTCATTCCTCTCGAAGTTGTGTAGCTCTTCGTGCATGGCATTCACCCAATCCCGGTCCTCAAGTGCTTCTTCTACCATCATAGGCTCAATGCTAGAGATAAATGAGTAGTGCTCACAATAGTTAGCTAAATGAGTTTTAGAGCGAGTGATTCTCCCGGTTTGTATGTCATCGAATATTTGCTCCAAGGGGTGATTCTTGTTCACTCTTGCTCGAACTCGTGGTAGGTTTTGCTTGTTGGATGGCAGAGCTTCCTCATCATCATCATCCTCTTTATTGTTGTTGAAGGAGTCATTTCCTTGAGGTGGTGGTGAAGGAGGTTGAGGTGGATCATCACGATGTACTTCTTCCTCCTCTTCATATTATCGTGTACCGCTTGTGGATGCCTCCATGTCGTTCTGTGGTTCGCCTTGACGCGAGGTAGGAGCTTCCACTTGTGTTGATGAAGTGCTTTCCTTCACCTCCATGGGACGAATCTTGTCGATGGACAAATCTTGAATGGCTTCCGAAGGTTCCTTATCTCCTACACCATTTGGCAATTGTTCGACTTGTGAACCATTAGTCTCATCAAACGTCACATCTACCGTCTCTTCAACCTTTCGAGTGAAGTTATTGTAGACACGATAAGTGTGAGAGTTTGATCTGTAACCGAGTAGGAAACCTTCATGAGATTTTGGAGCAAATTCAGAAACACGATGCTTATCAAGAATGTAGCACTTTGAGCCACCAAAAATATCCAACTTGGGGTTTGTTACCGGTGAGTAGCACGTATGCCGTTTTATCGATAAGCTTGTGTAGGTAGAGTCAGTTTATAGCATGACAAGCTATTTCCACGGCTTCCGCCCAAAAGTGGCTTGGTGTCTTGTATTCGTCGAGCATCGTTCTAGCCATCTCTATGAGAGTACAGTGCTTCCTCTCAACAACCCCATTTTGTTGAGGTGTGTACATAGCCGAGAAGTCATGTGAAATGCCTTCTACATCAAGAAAGCTATCCACATTGGTGTTCTTGAACTCCGATCCGTTGTCGCTCCAAACTTTCTTGATCTTCACTTCAAATTGATTTTGTGCTTTACGAGCGAAGTTCTTGAAGATCTTTTGCACCTGCGACTTGTCATCAAGAAAGAATACCTGCGTAAATCTGGAAAAATCATCAACTATAACTAGACCAAAGGAATTTCCATCGAGGCTCTTGTAAGCATTGGGACCAAAAAGATCCATGTGAAGCAACTCGAGTGGTCTCGTAGTAGTCATGATGTTCTTTACGGGATGACTTCCACCCACTTGTTTTCCTGCTTGACAAGCACTACAAAGTCTATCTTTGTCAAAGATAACATCTTTAACACCAAGTATGTGATCACCTTTGATGAGCTTGTCTAGATTACGCATACCAACATGTCCTAGCCTTCTATGCCAAAGCCAACCTTTAGAAGATTTTGCAATAAGATAAGTGCAAGGTTTGGATCTCATAGTGAAATCAACAATGTATAGATCACCTCTACGGAAACCGGTAAAGGCCATGCTATGATTATCTTAACAAAACACATGGCAATCAACCTTAATAAATAGCACATTGAAATCGAAGTTGACTAGTCTAGATACGGAAAGAAGATTGTAGCCAAGGGATTCAACAAGCATGACATTTTGAATGGAACTATCATGAGATATGGCCACCTTACCGAGACCGAGTACCATACCCTTGGAGTTATCTCCAAAAGTCACATACCTTCGTGGTCCATGGTTTGGTGTGATCTCTTGAAACATGTATCTATCTCCGGTCATGTGATCGGTGCATCCACTATCGAGAATCCACTCTTTTCCTCTGGACATGTAGTCTTTGAAGTTCTCCATGAGACTTAGACTCTTCATTGTCTTCTCATATTCGATGTCGAGCAACTCATCTTCATGGTAGTAGTCATGTTCCACATTGTCATCATCAAATGAAGTATCCTCGTCATAAGAATCAAGAGATTCATTAGAATTGTGATCATGACAATGTTCAAGATTATGAATGTGGATGGCTTCAACTATGATGTTGTTGATAGTTATGACATCTCCTTTAGCACGCATGAGGTCTGTAACCTTGAAGTAATAGTCATCAAAATTAGGATCACTAGGCTTCATCTTGTGAAATGCAACAGTTTTATGGAGAATGAAATCAAGATTTTTCAAAGAGTAATTTGGATATCTTTTCTCTAAATAATTCCACATGGTGTAAGCGCACACAAAGTTTCTCATTTGATCGAATACAATTCTTGGCAATTGTCTAATGATAAGATTAACAGTTCTAAGATTACGAAGCATGTCAATTTCTTCTTCGTGTGAGGGATGTAAGGGATCAATGGGAGGCACATAAGGGTTCTTAATATACTTGCTCAAATGGAATTCATAGAATAGATCAAGCATCTTGTCTTTCCATTGACTATATAGTATTCCCCATCGAGAATAGTGTCGGATTCGGGGCTCCGCAGACCCAAGAAGGTTCGAACACTGGGGTGTGCTCGCTCTCCGGCCCTACTCTACCTCGCAACCTCACGACGACTCTCCGGTGGCTTGAGCTGGGAAGACGAACAAGAACACACAGAGTTTACCCAGGTCCGGGCCACCTCGCGGTGTAAAACCCTACTCCTGCTTGGTGGATTGCTTGGGGAGGAAGAGGAGTACAAGGCTTGTTCTTGCCCAACCGAAGTGTCCCTCTGCCCTTGCGGGGGCTGGTTCCCTCCTTATATTGGCCCCAATCCTCTTCCCCGAAAATATCAGGCGGGAAGGGTTGCCACAACGGCCATTTAGAAAGGGGACAAGGTCGCAGCTTATCCTGACAAAAGGTGGTCTTCGCCTGCTAAAGTTCCCCGCCGTGACGCGCTCGTGGGCTCGGGGGTGACATCCGTCCTGTTGAGCCCTTGGTCCTGGTCTTCTTGCACAGAAGAGGAAACCTTTGGGGGATGCTTTGGGACCCCGCGGGTTGGCGCCTCTCCTCTATCACCAAAGAGGGGATCCTCGCCGTCCGCGCCTGCTGGTGCTGATGCTGGCACCGCTTGGCACGGCGTGCGTCACCCATGTGCGGGTACGGAGTTGCGGGGCCTGACCCAGCCAGCTCCAGGCGGACTCGCCTCCTGAAGGCGCCGCGGAGAGCCTTCTGGGGGAGCTTGCGAAGTGTTGGCGGCAACATCGCCTCGCGCCTTGCGAGGCGCTGGCCCTCGCGAGGCCCGGCTCCTTGAGCCCTGTGGGTGGGGCCGCCTAGTGTTCGAGGAAAACTTCGCGTCTTGGGCCGCAGGCAGACGGGCCGGGACACCCCCAGTCCCAGGGGCTCGACAGTAGCCCCCGGGCCCGCGGCAAGGAGGGCCTTGCATGTTCAGGAGGCCGAAGTGACGCGGGCCCCATCGCCTGCGGGCCAGGCGCGACGCGTGGCGTTCGGTGGGTCATGCGTCGCTTCCACTCCCCCACGACGCTCCGAGAACTGCGCCTTTGCTGGGCAACCGTCAGGCGCGGCAGTCATAAAACCCCTCGCCCCTCGGCTTCTCTGGTACGCTTCCTCCTCTTGCCGCTTCTCCCTTCTTGCTCCCTCGTCCAATCTTCACCCCCTTTTTCTCCTTTGTGGTCATGGCCGCGAAGCAGAGCGCTGCGAATACCGGGACACAGGCGGGGCCTTCTGCGCCGCCCTCATCCTTCGGAGGCGACGGGGGCCGGCGCTCGGGGCTAGCTCCGATGTGGCGACGCTGGTTTGCCCATGACGAGTAAGTGCGCCACTGTCTTGATCCCTTCTTGCATCTTGATCTTGGTCGGCGAGCCTAACCGCCATGATTCCCAGATTACCCACGTCCAAGAGTCGGAGGGAGGCTTCGCCTGGTGGCTCCTCCCGCGCGTAGGCCGCCGGCGGGGTCTCCGCCCCGCGCCTGGATCGGCGGGGACCGGGGGTCGCGCGCCTCCCGCCATCGCTCATATTGCACCCAGCACCGAACGCGAGGCAGAGATGGCCCGCAGGGAGGTTGCCGTCGCCGAGAGGGAGGCCGATGTGGCCCTTCGTGAGCAGGAGGCCGATCGGACCGCCTTCGGCCAGGAGGCGGAGCACGAGCGCCTCGAGACTCTGGATGGTCAGGTCCTTGCCGACGAGGCCACCCTCGCAGCAGTCCGCGAGGAGGCTCGCGTTAACGCCGATGCGAGGGTGGCTCGGGAGCGGGAGGCCACCTTGGAGGAGTACCAGGGCGAACTGGCCCGACAGGAGGCCCGCCTCCAGCTCTGCTGCGACGGCCTCCAGGGGGAGGTGAATGCGCTCCGGGCTTGGCTGCGGGGCGCCGAGGCTGATCTCCAGGAGGCCCTCGCAAGCAAAGAGGGCGCCAAGGCGGAGCTGGCGGCGCTGCTAGCCCAAGTCGGCAAAGCTGCCGACGCCGTGCAGTTCGCACGGGACGACGCTGCACGGGCGCGCATGATGGAGGCGCAGGGCGCCCAGCAGTTCCTGGGCGTCGTGGGCCGCGCGAGCGGCGCTCTCCGTCGCTTTGTCAGGGACGTCCCGGAGCTGCCATGCGCGCACGGCGATGGCGGCTACCTCGACTTATTCTCGAAGGTGGTGGAGATGCTGGAGTCGGGCGTTTCCAGGGTGGAGGAGGACATCGAGTCAAGCGCGTGCGATCTCCTGGACTGCGCGCTGATGCGTGTCTTCTCCAACCTGCGGCGTCATGATCCCACCTTCGACCTTTCCAGCATGATGGACCCGGTGCCTAAGGTGCTCCAACGCCCCCTCGGGGAGGAGGCGCGCAAGCACATGGAGGCGTTGGTTGGGCGGTTCGCCCAGGACGCGCCTTCGGGGGAGAGCGGGAGCCTTGACGCCGCGGCCTCCGGCAACCATGACGAAGACTACGCCTCTTCTGCTTAAGTTTTATGCTTTTCCCTGTAATGTTATGAACTACCTGGCCCCGTGCGGACTGAAGACATTTGCGAGTTACTTTTGCTTAAATTGGTAATCACTTATCATTTTTTAGTCGACCTTGCCCCCTTCGCGGGGTCCTTTCCCTTTACACAGCCCCCATGCCCCAGCTGTATGGGGGCCGTCCCATGGCGATCCTTGCTTGTTGATGGGATTCGCGAGCCCCCGTGCCAAAAGGCTTCTGGCTCCCGACACGTCCTCAGGCGGCAGCGCCCGAGGCCCGCAGAACCCAACTCGTGGCTCGCCTGGCTATGGCCCTCTGTCTGTTCTTCCTCGGGGGGTTCTCCCGCAAGGTGCCCCACGAGGGATCCCTTGCGCCCACCAGCCTGTGCTCGGGCCCCATGTAGGGAAGTGCGTTTCCCAAGGTCCCCGCGGGGTGGCAATACATTTCCGACACACGCGGGGATGGTCTCTGGGCGCGGGCCCATTTTTAGAGCCAACCCCGCCCGGTCTGGCACGCCCTGCCGGGTGCGGGCCTCGCGCCCCCTTCCTTTGACGAATCTTCTTAGGAAAGGTCCTCGAGACAGCTCTAGGGCATGGCCTCACGTGAGGTGTCATAGAGCCTCCTGGCGATAGCCGTTGGCGCGGGCCGCGCGGGCGGGACCCTAGCGGGGATCCGGCCTGTGGGGCTCGTTGGTGGGCCATGCTCGGCAGGCGGCGCATGCCGCGCCTTGGGCCGCAGACGGCCGGGCCCATGTGCTTCGGTCCCCTGAGCTTGGCGATGCGGTCCCTCCGACGGGGGAAAGTCGGAGCTGCATGGCCCGAACGGCCTGGGAGTTCGCAGCACGTGGCGCACAACGGGATATGGGGATGGCGTGAGGCCCGGGCTCGGTAACTGCCCGGGGCTGGCATGAGGCCCGGGCCGCATATAAGGGTGGAAGGGGAGGAGTCCCTTAACCTACCCCCCCCCCCTTGTCTTTGGTCTCCTCCAACGCTTGTCACCATAGCAGCGATGGCACCCGTGAGGAAGTTTTCCTCCACTGAGAAGGAGAAGGCGGTGACGGACGAAGGCGCGTCGAGGCTGGCAAGGGGCGGTGGCCGTCGTCACGCGTCCATCTCTACGCTCGAGGCACCTCGTCGGGTGCGCGGTCGATCCTCGCTGGTGGCCCATGTCGGCTTGAGAAGCCGCGGAAGGAGCCCTGCCTGCGAGCGCAGTCGTGGCGGGTGAGGCGGTCGCGGGCGAGGCCAACGGGGTGGTGCAGCCTCCCGGCCCCCTCGATCGCAGAACCACTCCGCTGATGCTGTTCACGAGTTCATCATGAGGATGGAGGATAGGCCTCGCACCTGGCTCATGCTCCCGGACTCCTTTGCGAGGGAGATGGAGGGACACGCTCCCCTGGGCCTGTGGCTGCAGCCGGACAGCTGCTGCAACGGGTCCTCCTGGGTAGCGACGGAGTTCAACCTACTCGGCTTCATGTTCTTGAAGCGTGGGTGGAAATCATTCGCCCTTGCCCGCGGGCTGCAGGAGGGGCACGTCCTTCACTTCAAATTTGACGGGGCCTCCACGCTCTTCATGAAGATCTTCGGGGAGGCCGGCGATTGCCTGGACTGCTGCATGGAGATCAGCAGCAGCAGCGGCGGCCGTAGCTCCTCCTCCGGGGGGAGTGAGAGTGATGACGACTCCGACGGCTCTCCGAGCACCCGCATCAAGGAAGAGGACTCCGACTAGGCGCGGCGGCGTCAGGTTCAGGATCTCGGGAGGCGCCGCGGGAGTCCAGCTTCTCCTTTGTGTTGTTTCTCTTTCCCTGCAACAAACCATGCTGACCCCGCGGGGGTGCGCAAAGAAAAACGGGTTATGTCCCTCGTGCTCCAAATTGAATGCTTTTGGGTGGAAAATTAGCTTCTCCTTGTTATGCGTTGCCAGGGCTCAGCCCCCGGGCACATCTCTGTCGTTGCTGGTACAAAGGGTCCTGCCGCGTGATGGTTCGTGGGGGAACCGCCCCGGGGAGAAATCATGCGTGAAAGCATTTTCTCCTAGGTAGGAACGTGCTTACCGGTTTACACTTGCGCGTCGCGCGAGGAAGATAGGCACCACGCGCCTTGGTGAGGTGACGTGCGTGTGGGCACGCCCGCGAGCCAAAACCCAGTCCTCTGGGTCCTGGCGTCGCTAGGGCTTGCCCAGGCGCAGGCACCGTGCCCAGCCCCCGCGTGTGTGAGGCCCAAGGGGGTCAGTGGGTGCGTGCCGCGGAGGGGCCGGCGATTTTCTGAGGCAGGGACCGTTTTCCCCGGGGCTATTACGGCCCCCACCGCGGGGTTTGTTCATGTCTCACCCAGCGCGGAGCATGGGGCTTCCACTAGGCGTGGGCGGGAATCCTCCCGGGGACGAGGGGCGGCCCTTCGGGAGGCTCCGAGGCGTGTACAGCCCCAACCTCATTATTACGTGAGAGGGTCACGGGCGGCGATTTTAAAAGAGGGGTCGGATACCCCAGGCACACGGCTCAGGAGCTCCTTCCTCAGTTCTTCTTCCACCAGCGCGGAGCATGGGGCTTCCACTAGGCATGGGCGGGAGTCCTCCTAAAGCCGAGGGGCGGACTTTCAGGAGGCTCCGGGGCGTATACAGCCCCATTCATTCTTATGTGAGAGTGTCACGGGTGGTGATTTCAAAGGAGAGTAGGGTAGTCCGGGCACAAGGCCCAGGAGTTCCCTCCCCAATCCTTCGGGAGGCGGTGCGCATCTCGCGACCCATAATATGGGCGTGGGACGCACCGCGCGATCGTCATGATGCTGCGTCGGGGCGGCGGGGCACCCATCCAGGGACGACTTTACCCCTACCGCCCCGAGCCGTGCCCCCATTACCCGCCTGTGGCGGTTCTCCGGGAGGGCGGGACACCAAAGACCTTGGTGAGATGACTAGAACGGGTGGCCAGCCCGTGAGCCAGAGCTTGGTCATTTGGATTTCTCGGCGCTGTGAGGACAAGTCCTGGCACAGACGCCGTGTCCAACCCTCCCCCATGGAACTGCCGAGGGGGCGGCGCGGGGGGCAAAGATCCTGGAGGGGTCGAGATGCTACGCTTGACAGCTTAAAACAAACGACACAATCTTGACAGGGGTTAATCTGGTTCATTACATAACAAGGAAATCCCAGCTCCGGAGTAACGAGAAGTACACAAAAACAAAAGGGGGTGCGGGGGTCGCCTGATTCGAACAAATCACAAAAGTAACCTGGCGGCCACACTGCTGCGGGAGTGTTAGGTCGTTTGTCGATGCGCGTCGTGGGGGTTCACCCTTTAGGGGCGGACTGGCTCGTGAGGCTTCAGAGATCCAGGAGGCTCGAGGGGCCTTGGTGCCACGTGAGGCGCCATCACGAGCCGCGCCAGTCCTTGGAAGACGGCGCCAGCATTCACCCAGCAAAAGGGGATGCGAACGTGGTGAACGGCGACGTGCGGCTGGAAAAAGCCTTGAGACTCGGCCCGGTTAAGTCCCGTGATGTCGACGCACATGTGCGTCCCGCCGCGCTTCGGGCGACGCTCCTCCCGCATCCTAACGTCTTCTTGGTCGGTGAGTCCCCGCGACACCAGTGCCTGGCGATGCGTTCCTCCCCTTCGGGGGCGCGCCACGAGGCACGCCTCCAAGTGATGCCCGAACACCTCTGTCATCACGCCGACCAAGCCGGATGCTTCCCACACGGGAGCCCCCGAGCCCAACCTGAGGAGGGCACCGGGCGCGCCTTCCTATGCTGGGAGGCGGTTGGCACCGGCAGCGGGCGCGGGACCCGCGTCGGCAAGGGCCGCGTTCTTGATCTTGACGAAGCTCGAGACGGGCAACGGCTGCTCCTCCCTCGGGGGCGCAGCCGCGTGAAGCCCTGCTCCTCCCTCATCGTCGCTGCGCTCGGCCGCGGCCGCCTTGTAAGCCCGCTCGAGGGAACGGACCGCGTCTGTTTCATCGCAGGTGATGGTGATGACGCCACCGGGACCCGGCATCTTGAGGATGTTGTAGCCGTGGTGAGCCACTGCCATGAACCTGGCCAAGGTCGGGTACCCCATGATGGCGTTGTACGGGAGGCCGATGCGTGCTACGTCGAAGTTGATGAGCTCGGTGCGGTGATTGTCGCGCGTGCCGAAGGTAACGGGGAGGCGGACCTGCCCTATGGGGACGACGGAACCACCGGCAGCACCGCGGAATGGCATGGTGGGCGCCAGCTTACTGTAGAGCACCCGGAGGGTCTCGAAGGTCTCCACAGAGAGCAAGTTGAGGCCGGCGCCTCCATTGACGAGGGTCTTGGTGACGGAGACATTGCAGATGATGGGGGTGCATAGCAGGGGAAGCGTGCCCGCAGCGGCCATGGACTTGGGGTCGTCCCTGTGATCGAAGGAGATGGGACACAGGGACCACCCAAAGGGCCGCGTGGCTCCCGTGCCCCGGGGGGAGCTACTCGTCACGTGGTAAAGCTGTCCGAGTGAGTGGTTTGACGAGAGGGCTTGGGCTCCACCAAGGATGCAGGCAGCCATGCGAGGCTCCCGGCTTCCTCCAAACCCCCCGCCAGACGAGCCACTGCTCCTCTCCCCGGGTGACGGTGGCCGCGGTGGCAGGGCCGCGACGTCTTGGAGGCGGATCACATGGGACCGTCCTTGCCGGTCGTCCTCCCGAGGGCGCCCGCGCCTGTCGTCGCCGCGAGGCTGCTCACGTTGGTCTTGGTTAAGGTTGTTGTTGTTGTGGCTGTTTCTCCTGCTGCCACCGCTGCCATCCCCGCGTCCGACGCCACGGATGCTGAGGCCCTCACGCTGGCTGGTGCGCTCCCTGCGGGACGGCCCGAATGCCCGACAGTCCTCGGTGTTGTGGGTGTGCACGTTGTGGTAGATGCAGAACGGGCGCTGATCTTCTCCGGGGGCATCGCCACCAGGGCTGGCCTGCAAGCCACAGCCGGTCACCGGGACTCGGAGGAGGAGGAGGACGGTGCGAGGCGGGCCTTGCTCGGGCCCGCCGGATAGAGGCCCGACCACGTCGCTTCTCGGTGGCGGGGGAGGCCTGCCGCCCGCGCTTCCTTCTCCCAGCGCCGGGGACCAGAGCGGGTGGTAGGGCGCCAGAGCCCTCCTGGCGACGGTGACGAGTTCGGCGACGTGGTCCACCCAGGCGTCGAGGCCCCAGCCCGTCAGGCGGTGTCGAAGCAACTCGCTCGCCATGAGCAGCGCGTCCTGCGCGTTCAGGTCTCTCACATGAACGCTGGTCGGGGGGGCGCGACAGGGTGGTTGGCCCACCGCGCAGGGGGCATGATAACCCACAAGTATAGGGGATCAGTTGTAGCCTCTTTCAATAAGTAAGAGTGTCGAACCCAACGAGGAGGTAAAGGTAGAACAAATATTCCCTCATGTTCTATCGACCACCGATACAACTCTACGCACGCTTAACGTTCGCTTTACCTAGAACAAGTATGAAACTAGAAGTACTTTGTAGGTGTAACGGGATAGGTTTGCAAGATAATAAAGAACACCTAAATAAAAACTAGGGGCTGTTTAGATAAAGAAACAACTAAGTTAGTCTTAGTAGAGAGCTTTTTGTCACAAGAAAGTTATTTGTCCCTAGGCAATCGATAACTAGACCGGTAATCATTATTGCAATTTTATATGAGGGAGAGGCATAAGCTAACATACTTTCTCTACTTGGATCATATGCACTTATGATTGGAACTCTAGCAAGCATCCGCAACTACTAAAGATCATTAAGGTAAAACCCAACCATAGCATTATAAGGTATCAAGTCCTCTTTACTCCCATATGCAACAACCCACCTACTCGGGTTTATGCTTCTGTCACTCAAGCAACCCACCATAGGCAAATCATGAACACATTGCAACACCCTACAGCGGGGATCCCTCATGCTTGCACGACACGGAGAGCACCATAGGACAGCACCAATAATAAAACATGCAACTCAAACCAATCATGATCATCAATCAACCCATAGGACAAAACGGATCTACTCAAACATCATAGGATAGCCATACATCATTGGGAAATAATATATAGCGTTGAGCACCATGTTTAAGTAGAGATTACAGCGGGGAGAAGGGGTGTTACACCGCTGCATAGAGGGAGAGACAGTTGGTGATGACGGCGGTGAAGTTGTTGGTGTAGATCGCCGTCACGATGATGGCCCCGACGGCGTTCCGGTGCCACCGGGAGAGAGGGGGAGAGAGCCCCCCTCCTTCTTCTTCTTCCTTGGCCTCCCCCCTAGATGGGAGGAGGGTTTCCCCTCTGGTCCTTGGCTTCCATGGCGGTGGAGGGGCGAGAGCCCCTCCGAGATTGGATCTCTCTCTCTGTTTCCTTCTGTTTCTGCGTTCCCAGATTCTGGCCTTTCACCGTTTCTTAAATTCCCAGAGATCCGTAACTCCGATTGGGCTGAAATTTTAACACGATTTTTATCCGGATATTAGATTTCTTGCGGCGAAAGAAGGGCCCCAACCGCCTTACGGGGTGGCCACAAGCCAGCCTGGCGCGCCCTACCCCCCAGGACGCGCCCTTATGGCTTGTGTCCCCCTCGGGCACCGCCTTCTGTTGATTCCACTTCCCAAAATTCACATATATTCCAAAAAAATCTCTGTAAGTTTTTATCCCGTTTGGACTTCGTTTTATATAGATTTTCTGCGAAACAAAAAACATGCAACAAACAGGAACTGGCACTGGGCACTGGATCAATATGTTAGTCCCAAAAATAGTATAAAAAGTTGCCAAAAGTATATGAAAGTTGTAGAATATTGGCATGAAACAATCAAAAATTATAGATACGACGGAGACGTATCAGCATCCCCAAGCTTAATTCCTGCTCGTCCTCGAGTAGGTAAATGATAAAAAAGATATTTTTTGATGTGGAATGCTACCTAGCATAATCTTGATCATAGAATCTAATCATGGCATGAATATTAAGACACAAGTGATTCAAAACAATAGTCTATCATTTGACATTAAGACAATAATACTTCAAGCATAGTAATAAAGCAATCATGCCTTCTCAAAATATCATGGCTAAAAGAAAGGTATCCCTACAAAATCATATAGTCTGGCTATTCTCCATCTTCATCACACATAGTATTTAATCATGCACAACCCCGGTTTTAGCCAAGCAATTGTTTCATACTCTAGTATTCTCAAACCTTTTCAACTTTCACGCAATACATGAGCGTGAGCAATGGATATAGCACTATAGGTGGAATAGAATATGGTGGTTGTGGAGAAGACAAAAAGAAGGAGATAGTCTCACATCAACTAGGCGTATCAACGGGTTATGGAGATGCCCATCAATAGATATCAATGTGAGTGAGTAGGGATTGCCATGCAACGGATGCACTAGAGCTATAAGTGTATGAAAGCTCAAAAGAAACTAAGTGGGTGTGCATCCAACTTGCTTGCTCACGAAGACCTAGGGCAATTTGAGGAAGCCCATCATTGGAATATGCAAGCCAAGTTCTATAATGAAAAATTCCCACTAGTATATGAAAGTGACAACATAAGAGACTCTCTATATGAAAAACATGGTGCTACTCTGAAGCACAAGTGTGGTAAAGGATAGTAGCATTGCCCCTTCTCTCTTTTCTCTCATTTTTTTTTGTTTTTTTGTTTTTTTTTGGGTGGGCTTCTTTGGCCTCCTTTTTTTTATTTGGGCTTCTTTGGCCTCTTTTATTTATTTGTAAAGTCCGGAGACTCATCCCAACTTGTGAGGGAATCATAGCTTCCATCATCCTTTCCTCACAGGGGACAATGCTCTAATAATGATGATCATCACACTTTTATTTACTTACAACTCAAGAATTACAACTCGATACTAAAACAAAATATGACTCTATATGAATGCCTCCGGTGGTGTACCGGGATGTGCAATGATCTAGCGTAGCAATGACATCAAAAAATGGACAAGACATGAAAACATCATGCTAGCTATCTTACGATCATGCAAAGCAATATGACAATGATGGTGCGTGTCATAATAAACGGAACGGTGGAAGTTGCATGGCAATATATCTCGGAATGGCTATGGAAATGCCATAATAGGTAGGTATGGTGGCTGTTTTGAGGAAGAGAATATGGTGGGTTTAATGCACCAGCGAAAGTTGCGCGGTACTAGAGAGGCTAGCAATGGTGGAAGGGTGAGAGTGCGTATAATCCATGGACTCAACATTAGTCATAAAGAACTCACATACTTATTGCAAAAATTTATTAGTCATCGAAACAAGGTACTACACGCATGCTCCTAGGGGAAGGGTTGGTAGGAGTTAACCATCGCGTGATCCTGACCTCCACACAAAGGATGACAATCAATAAATAAATCATTCTCCGACTTCATCACATAACGGTTCACCATACGTGCATGCTACGGGAATCACAAACTTTAACACAAGTATTTCTACCAATCCACAATTACTCACTAGCATGACTCTAGTATCACCATCTTTATATCGCAAAACTATTGCAAGGAATCAAACATAACATATTCAGTGATCTACAAGTTTTATGTAGGATTTTATGACTAACCATGTGAATGACCAATTCCTGTTGACTCTCTAAATAGATATAAGTGAAGCATGAGAGTTTAATTATTTCTACAAAAGATATGTCCACGCTCTAACAAATATAAGTGAAGCAAAAGAGCATTCTACAAATGGCGGTTTTCTATGTGTAGAGAAACAGGCAATCCAAACTTCAAATGATATAAGTGAAGCACATGAAGCATTCTATAAAGCCATACTCAAAAGATATAAGTGAGGTGCAAAGAGCCTTCTATAAATCAACCAAGGACTTTATCATACCAGCATGGTGCATTATTAAAAGAAAAATAAAAAGCACACGACGCTCCAAGATTTACGCATATCATGTGACGAATAAAAATATAGCTCCAAGTAAAATTACCGATGGTTGTTAGAAGAAAGAGGGGATGCCTTCCGGGGCATCCCTAAGCTTAGTTTCTTGGGAGTCCTTGAATATTACCTTGGGGTGCCTCGGGCATCCCCAATCTTAGTCTCTTTCCACTCCTTATTCCTTCATCCATCGTGATCTCACCCAAAACTTGAAAACTTCAATCACACAAAACTTAACAAAACACTCGTGAGATTCGTTAGTAATGTTAAAGCAAATTACCACTTTAAGTACTGTTGCAAACCCATTCACATTTTATTTTTGCATTGTAGCTACTGTATTATAACTTCTTTATGGCTTATACCACCGATGAAATCGATAGTTTCATCGAAACTAGCAAAACAATGCATCAAAAACAGAATCTGTCTTAAACAGGATAGTCTGTAGCAATATGAACATTCACCATACTTCTGTAACTCTAACATATTCTGAAAAATTAGTACAAAATAAAAAATTTGCATAGTAGTACTGTGTAAAAATTTCAGAAACTTTTGACAATCCAGTAAAAAATGTAAATTCACGCACTACAGCCAAAGTTTCTGTTTTTGCACTGCACACACCAAACAAGCAATCTAATCATCCTAAAGGCAAATCTTGGCACATTATTTTTATAATACAATGAATTTATACAAGGGGGTAATTATTTTTGTTGAAAAGTTTCTGTAATTAAGATTCACAAGGTTTCCATGGGCATGAACAAAGTTCAAGGCTAGCTCCCACTTTCACAATGCTCGTCCCTCTCACTTTCACTTTTCGTTTTGAAAAATTTTTAGGTTCCCCTCTTTATTTTTTTGTTTTTTAAACTATATAAAAGCACACAACAGAATAAAATGACTCTCTAAAACTTCCGGGTTGTCTCCCTGGCAGCGCTTTCTTTAAAGCCATTAAGCTAGGCATAAAGTGCTCAAGTAATTGATCCACCCGGATCCCAAGGTATATCAAAGCCAATTTTAATTAACAATGATTTGTAATTTAGTATTGAGCACAAAGTAATATATATCATGCAATGACGAAGTCTAACTCTCTTCCTATGCATCAGCATGTCATAAAAGAAAAATTCATGCACACAAAGTAAAGGCCAATACATAGCATAAGCAGTTTCTTGCAATTTTATCATATTGAAAACATAGAGAGGTGGAGATGTAGTTCCTCTCTCATAATAATTGCAAGTAGGAGCAGCAAGCACATGCATATTATATCTATCAAAATCATCATGTGTAATAGTAAAAGTCAACCCATCTATATAATCCTTAATAAGAGCAAACTTCTCCGATATAGTGTAGTTGGGAGAATTCAAAAAGATAATAGGACTATCATGTGTGGGTGCAATAGCAACAATTTCATGTTTAACATAAGGAACTATAGCAAGTTTATCTCCATAAGCATCATTCATATTGGCATCATGGCCACAAGCATAGCAAGCATCAAGTTCATCAAAAAGGGATATTTCAAACGAATCCAAGGGATCATAGCAATTATCATAGCATTCATCCTTCGGTAAGCACGAAGGGAAATTAAACAATGTATGAGTTGAAGAGTTACTCTCATTAGAAGGTGGGCACAGGTAGCTAATCCGCTCTTCCTCCCTTTGTTCTTCGCTCTCCTCCTCATCTTTTTCATCCAATGAGCTCACAGTGTCATCAATTTCTTCTTCCATAGATTCCTGCAAAATATTAGTCTCTTCTTGGATAGTGGAGACTTTCTCAATAAATTGATCAATATGGGCATTATATTCATAATTGTCATAACAATGACGAAGCATAGCCAAATTTTGAGATCGGTAAACAGCATCATCATAATCCTCATACTTTTCAAACAAAGCTTCAATTTCATAAGCACCCTTAAAAGCAACAAACTCTTCTATTTGTTCCACATCATAGTAATCATATATACCATTAGCATAAGAAGCCAAGGTTTCATTATCATTAAATTTACATGAAAAGGGAAGGTGTTTAGCCTTCATCCTAGAGCAACAAGTAATATCATATCTCTGGCATAAATTCCAAGCATACCAATGCAACATATGAATTTGATCCCATAACAGTTTCCCTTTTTGAGTCAAGAGATAATCCCTAAAGTATTCACATTGATCCAACGTGTGTCCCATTATATAATTGAATGGGGTTTTCTAAGGATTATTAAAGTAGTGCATAATATCTTTCACATAACGAGCATCGAGGGTTTTAGGAGGTTCCCCATCTCCATGAGTAGCAAGTACACCTAATTTTTTTTGTATTTCGTGTTCCATATCCATAACTAAAGATAGAGAACAACTTAGAACAGCAAATAAAATCTACTTAGTGATAAAGCAAACAAGCACACACGAGAATATTCACCCCACGCTATTGCTCCCCGGCAACGGCGCCAGAAAAAGGTCTTGATAACCCACAAGTATAGGGGATCAGTTGTAGCCTCTTTCCATAAGTAAGAGTGTCGAACCCAACGAGGAGCTAAAGGTAGAATAAATATTCCCTCAAGTTCTATCGACCACCGATACAACTCTACGCACGCTTAACGTTCGCTTTACCTAGAACAAGTATTAAACTAGAAGTACTTTGTAGGTGTAACGGGATAGGTTTGCAAGATAATAAAGAACACGTAATTAAAAACTAGGGGCTGTTTAGATAAAGAAACAACTAAGTTAGTCTTAGTAGAGAGCTTTTTGTCACTAGAAAGTTATTTGTCCCTAGGCAATCGATAACTAGACCGGTAATCATTATTGCAATTTTATATGAGGGAGAGGCATAAGCTAACATACTTTCTCTACTTGGATCATATGCACTTATGATTGGAACTCTAGCAAGCATTTGCAACTACTAAAGATCATTAAGGTAAAACCCAACCATAGCATTATAAGGTATCTAGTCCTCTTTACTCCCATATGCAACAACCCACCTACTCGGGTTTATGCTTCTGTCACTCAAGCAACCCACCATAGGCAAATCATGAACACATTGCAACACCCTACAGCGGGGATCCCTCATGCTTGCACGACACGGAGAGCACCATAGGACAGCACCAATAATAAAACATGCAACTCAAACCAATCATGATCATCAATCAACCCATAGGACAAAACGGATCTACTCAAACATCATAGGATAGCCATACATCATTGGGAAATAATATATAGCGTTGAGAACCATGTTTAAGTAGAGATTACAGCGGGGAGAAGGGGTGTTACACCGCTGCATAGAGGGGGAGAGAGTTGGTGATGACGGCGGCGAAGTTGTTGGTGTAGATCGCCGTCACGATGATGGCCCCGGCGGCGTTCCGGTGCCACCGGGAGAGAGGGAGAGAGAGCCCCCCTCCTTCTTCTTCCTTGGCATCCCCCCTAGATGGGAGGAGGGTTTCCCCTATGGTCCTTGGCTTCCATGGTGGCGGAGGGGCGAGAGCCCCTCCGAGATTGGATCTCTCTCTCTGTTTCCTTCTGTTTCTGCGTTCCCAGATTTTGGCCTTTCACCGTTTCTTAAATTCCTGGAGATCCGTAACTCCGATTGGGCTGAAATTTTAACACAATTTTTATCCGGATATTAGATTTCTTGCAGCGAAAGAAGGGCCCCAACCACCTTACGGGGTGGCCACAAGCCAGCCTGGCGCGCCCTACCCCCCAGGGCGCGCCCCTATGGCTTGTGGGCCCCTCGGGCACCGCCTTCTGTTGATTCCACTTCCCAAAATTCACATATATTCCAAAAAAAACTCCGTAAGTTTTTATCCCGTTTGGACTTCGTTTGATATGGATTTTCTGCGAAACAAAAAACAAGCAACAAACAGGAACTGACACTAGGCACTGGATCAATATGTTAGTCCCAAAAATAGTATAAAAAGTTGCCAAAAGTATATGAAAGTTGTAGAATATTGGCATGAAACAATCAAAAATTATAGATACGACGGAGACATATCAGGGCTGCGAATGGTCCCGCCGCTCGCGAGCGACGCGACCGTCGGCGGCTTTGTCTGCGGCTTGGTGAGGGCCGTTGCGCTCGCTCGGCGCTGAGCGCCCTGCACGCGCGCGGCGGGTGTCAACCATCGGGTCGGCGTGAGTGGAGACGAGGCGGAGCTGGAGAGCTGCAGCGCACCCCTACCTGGCGCACCAAATGTCGGATTCAGGACTCCGCAGACCCAAGAAGGTTCGAACACTGGGGTGCGCTCGCTCTCCGGCCCTACTCTACCTCGCAACCTCACGACGAATCTCCGGTGGCTTGAGCTGGGAAGACGAACAAGAACACATAGAGTTTACCCAGGTTCGGGCCACCTCGTGGTGTAAAACCCTACTCCTGCTTGGTGGATTGCTTGGGGAGGAAGAGGAGTACAAGGCTTGTTCTTGCCCAACCGAAGTGTCCCTCTGCCCTTGCGGGGGGTGGTTCCCTCCTTATATTGGCCCCGGTCCTCTTCCCTGAAAATATCAGGCGGGAAGGGTTGCCACAACGGCCATTTTGAAAGGGGGCAAGGTCGCAGCTTATCCTGAAAAAAAGGTGGTCTTCGCCTGCTAAAGTTCCCCGCCGTGACGCGCTCGTGGGATCGGGGGTGACATCGTCCTGCCGAGCCCTCGGTCCTGGTCTTCTTGCACGGAAGAGGAAACCTTTGGGGATGCTTTGGGACCCCGCGGGTTGGCGCCTCTCCTCTATCACCAAAGAGGGGATCCTCGCCGTCCGCGCCTGCTGGCGCTGCTACTGGCACCGCTTGGCACGGCGTGCATCACCCATGTGCGGGTACTGAGTTGTGGGGCCCGGCCCGGCCAGCTCGAGGTGGACTCACCTCCTGAGGGCGTCGCGGGGAGCCTTGTAGGGGGAGCTTGCGAAGTGTTTGGCAGCGACGTCACCTCGCGCCTCGCGAGGCGCTGGCCCTCACGAGGCCCGACTCCTTGAGCCCTGCCGGTGGGGCCGCCTAGTGTTCAAGGCAATGTTCGCGTCTTGGGCCGCAGGCAGACGGGTCGGGACACCACCAGTCCCAGGGGCCCGACAAATAGGCACTCTACAACTAAGACTCCCCAAACTAAGCACATCTATCTTCCTCCAATGGTGATAAGACCAAAGCTCTGCTACCAATTGTGGGATCGACAAGGGACATCTAGAGGGGAGTGAATAGACTACTTTGCAAAATAAAAACCTAACTTTTTCCCAATTTTATTGGTTGGCAAGTTTTAGCAATTCTATCAAGTCTAGCACACCCTACACATGCAAGTCAACGAGTATAGCAGCGTAAATTAAGACAAGCACATGTAAGTAAGATTAGAGAAAGGAAGATCAAATGCAATAGGGACTCGAAGATTTTTTCCGTGGTTCCGATAGGTGGTGCTATCGTACATCCACGTTGATGGAGACTTCAACCCATGGAGGGTAGCACTCGCGAGAGTCCACGGAGGGCTCCACCCAAAAGGGTCCACGAAGTAGCAACCTTGTCTATTCCATCACGGCTTACGTCCATGAAGGACTAGCCTCACTCGGGGTAGATCTTCACGAAGTAGGTGATCTCCTTGCCTGTATAAACTTCTTGGTTCAACTCCACACACGAAGACGGAGGCTCCCAAGCAACACCTAACCAATCTAGGAGACACCACTCTCCAAAAACTAATAGATGTGGTAACAATGATGAACTCCTTGCTCTTGTGCTTCAAAAGATAGTCTCCTCAACACACAATCACTCTCTCACGGATTTGTCTTGGTAGAAGAGGTTGATTGGGTGGAAAGCAACTTGGGGAGGCTAGAAATCAAGATTCATATGGTTGGAGTGGTCGATCTTGATCTCAACACATAACTAGGTGGTTCTCTCTCAGAAAATGGATGGGGCAAGTGTTGGTCTGTACTAAGTGCTCTCTCTACGAATGAGAGGGAGGTGGAGGGGTATATATAGGCTTCTCCAAAAATCCAACCGTTACAACATTATTGCCCAAGTCGGTGAAACCGAAGCAAAAAACTCAGTTGCACCGACTAGTGCAAAATGTGGCAACTTTTGGCATTTCAGTGAGACCGATATATAATTCTCGGTGAGTCCGATTTTGGCTGGCCTAGGCAGTTTCTAGATTCGGTGTCACCGATTCCTAAAACTCGGAAATTCTGATTCTTAGAAATTGGTTACCCGAAAGTTGGTCACTTGTTTCGGTTGCACCGAAATCAAACTTGGTGTCACCGAGAAGCTAGGGTTTGGCTCTAGACCTATCTAGGGTGAAACTCGGTAGGGCCGATTAGGAAATATTGGTGGCACCAAATTTGAGTGTTAGGGTTTAGACAGAGTATTTTTGTGGGAGAATTCATGAGTATTTTTGGTGACTAACTCTAAGCACTTGAGCAACCAGATCATCATGGACACCTCATCCCCTTTTAATAGAATTGGCTTTCCTATGGACTCAAATGTGATTTCTCACAAAATGCAAAATGTAGAGTCTTGAAGCTTGATGCATTTCCAATCCTATTCCTTTCCTTGTCTCTTCTTTCCTTGGGGATTCTCCTCACATTCCAGCCAATTCTCTTTGTGGACTTCATCTGAAGTAAGCTAGGTAAAACTTTTAGTCCTGGAGACAATGTATGTTGTCATGAATTATCAAAACCTCCAAAGGAGCATATGTGCTTTCACCAGCACAAGCATCAAGTCATCCACGTGGCTACGATCGCAATGGTAGGGCTGCACCATCCCCTCAGGTACGGGATCATGATCATCTCCCTAAGCTAAAATTGAATATTCTGCCATTTGAGGATAGATACTTTCCTGATGTATATATTACTTAGGATTTAGAAACAGAACAGCATGTTACATGCTTACAATTTCCCGAGGATAGACGTGTTGTTGTTGTTGTTTGTGCATTCACTAGTTTTGCTTGTGTTTGGTGGTCTGAACATTGCAGAATATATCATGATAATATCCCTGCTACTTGGGCTTCTTTGAAAACTTCTATGCGTACTCGTTGGGTTCCATCATATTATCAACGTGAATTACTTAAAAATCTGCAGTGTTTACGACAAGAAAAAGTTCTGTAGACGGATACTATCATGAATTGGAAACCGGCATGATAAGACGTGGTATTATTGAGGATAATGAAGCTATGATTGCACGTTTTATGGGTGAGTTAAATAGAGAGATTCAGACCATTCTAGAGTATAAAGAGTATAACACTATCACTCATTTATTCCATCTTGCTTGCAAAGCTGAACGTGAAGTGCAAGATCGACAGGCATTGGCGAGAACTAATTTTTCTACAGGTCGAGTTTCATCATGGACACCACGTACATCATCTACTTCCACACGTCCTACTATAGCACCACTTACTTCAGCTGCCAACTCAAATAGAGATACAAGAAAACAGACACCGCCACCAGCCTCCACCAAGGGCACACCTTCGGGGCCTACGCAGAGCTTATTTGTCGTTGTTGCCAGGGTGAAGATCACTATGCAAGAGAATGCCCATCCAAGCATGTGATGATTGTTACTGAGGATGGTGGATATGCGTCCGCTGGTGATTACGATGAGGAGACTTTGGCTCTTATTGCAAGTGAAGAACAGGGTGCCAAGGATACTGAACAAGAGACACAATACATGGCTGCTGAATATGCTGACAGGTATGAAAGTTTAGTTGCTCAACATGTTGTAAGTGTGTAGGTAACACAGGATGAGCAAAATTAGAGTCATAATTTTTTCCATGCAAAGGGAGTTGTGAAGGAACGTTTTGTTTGCGTCATCATTGATGGAGGGAGTTGCAACAACTTGGCTAGCATGGATATGGTGGAGAAGTTGTCTCTCACCACCAGACCACATCCTCATCCTTATTACATACAATGGTTCAACAACAATGGCAAGGTTAAGGTAACACATACTATTCGTGTGCATTTTAGCATTGCTACATATGTTGATTATGTTGATTGTGATGTGGTACCCATGCAAGCATGTTCCATTTTACTTGGTAGACCATGGAAATTTGATAATAATTCTGTACACCATGGTAGGACAAATCAGTATACTCTTGTTCATAAGGATAAAAATATTACTTTGCTTCCTATGTCTCCTGAACATATTTTCAAAGATGACATTGCTAGAGCTAGTAAAGCAAAACAGGAGCAAAATAAGAGTGAAAATTAGATTGTGGCTAAAGAGTTTGAGCAACACAATAAGCCTAATAAACCATCATCTAGTGTTGCATTCTGAGCTAAAATTGAAGAGTGGATGTTTACTTGCCACCAAATCTGATATTACTGATCTCGACTTTACTACATCTTTTTGTTATGGTTTTGTGTGCAAAAAGGTATTATTTTCATTTGAGGACATGCCTCCCTCTTTGCCTCCTGCCGTCACTAACATTTTGCAGGGGTTCACTGACGTCTTTCCACAAGACATGCCACCGGGATTACCACCTATTCAAAGGATTGAGCATCAGATTGACTTAATTCCTGGTGCATCGCTACCCAACAGTGCACCATATCGTACCAATCCAGAGGATACAAAGGAGATTATGCATCAAGTACAGGAGCTGCTCGACAAAGGTTATATATGTGAATCCCTAAGTCCTTGTGATGTTCATATTATTCTCGTGCCGAAAAAGGATGGTACATCGCGTATGTGTGTTGATTGTAGAGGCTTTAATAATATTACTATTCATTATCGTCATCCTATTCCTAGGCTAGATGATATGCTTGATGAATTAAGTGGCTCTACTATTTTCTCCAAAGTTGATTGCGTAGTGGATACCATCAAATTCGTATGAAATTGGAAGATGAATGGAAAACGGCATTTAAAACCAAGTTTGGATTATATGAGTGGTTAGTCATTCCTTTTGGGTTAACTAATGCACCTAGCACTTCCATGAGATTAATGAACGAAGTTTTACATGCTTTCATTGGGCGATTTGTGGTAGTCTACTTTGATGATATATTGATTTATAGCAGATCTTTGGAGGAACATTCAGAACATTTACGTGTTGTTTTTATTGCTTTACGTGATGCACGTTTGTTTGGTAACCTTGGGAAGTGCACCTTTTGCATCGACCGAGTGTCTTTTCTTGGCTATGTTGTTACTCCACAAGGAATTGAAGTTGATAAAGCCAAGATTAAAGCTATTGAGAGTTGGTCGCAGCCCAAAACAGTCACACAAATGAGGATTTTTCTTGGCCTTGCTGGATTTCAGCACCATTGCTACACCTCTCAGTGAGCTTACAAAGAAGGATGTGCCTTTTGTTTAGGGTACCACAAAGGAAGAAGCCTTCACGGTATTGAAATATAAGTTAACACATGCTCCTTTACTCTAACTTCCTGATTTTAATAAGACTTTTGAGCTTGAATATGATGCTAGTGGAATTGGCTTAGGAGGTGTGTTACTACAAGATGGTAAACCTGTTGCATACTTTTCTGAAAAGTTGAATGGGTCTAGTCTGTATTATTCTACTTATGATAAGGAATTATATGCTCTTGTTCGAACTTTGGAAAAATGGCAACATTATTTACGGCCCAAAGAATTTGTTATACATTCTAATCATGAATCTTTGAAACATAGTAAAAGTCAAGCAAAACTGAACCGTAGACATGCTAAATGGGTTGAATTCATTAAGACTTTTCCTTATGTCATTAAACACAAGAAGCGTAAAGAAAATGTTATTGTTGATGCATTATCTCGTCGTTATACTATGCTTTCACAACTTGACTTTAAAATATATGGTTTGGAGACCATCAAAGATCAATATGTCCATGATGCTGAATTTAAAGATGTGCTGCAGAATTGTAAAGAAGGGAGAACATGGAACAAGTTTGTCATTAATGATGGATTTTGTTCTGTGCTAACAAGCCATGCATTCCAGCTAGCTCCATTCGTCTTTTGTTGTTGCAGGAGGCGCATGGAGGAGGATTAATAGGACACTTTGGCGTGAACAAGACGGGGGACGTACTTGCTACACATTTCTTTTGGCCAAAGATGAGACGGGATGTTGAGCGTTTTGTTGCTCGCTGCACTACATGTCAAAAAGCTAAGTCATGACTCAATCCTAATGGTTTATATATGCCCTTGCATGTACCTAGTATTCCTTGGGAAGATATATCTATGGACTTTGTTTTAGGTTTACCGCAAACAAAGAAGGAGAGGGATAGCATATTGTTGTCATGGATAGATTTTCAAAAATGGCACACTTTATACCATGTCATAAAAGTGATGATGCTGCTAATGTTACTGATTCATTCTTTCGTGAAATTATTCGCTTGCATGGTGTGACAAATACAATTGTTTCAGATCGTGATGCTAAATTTCTTAGCCCCTTTTGGAGATGTTTATGGGCTAAGTTGCGGACTAAACTGCTTTTTAGTACTGCATGTCACCCCCAAATTGATGGACAAACTGAAATAGTCAATAGTTTTGAAGAATAACCTGAAATGTGGGAAGAATGCTTGCCTCATATTGAATTTGCTTATAATCATTCGTTGCATTCTACTACTACCTTTTGAGGTTGTGTATGGTTTCCTACCTCGTGCACCTATTGATTTGTTGCCTCTTTCATCTTCGGAGAAAGTTAATTTTGATGTTAAACAACGTGTTGAATCGATCTTAAAGATGCATGAGTTAACTGAGGAAAACATTGAGCGTATGAATGCTAAATATAAACTTGTTGGAGATAAGGGTAGAAAACATGTCGTCTTTCACCTGGAGATCTTGTTTGGTTACATTTGTGTAAAGATAGATTTCCTGATTTGCGCAAGTCAAAGCTCATGCCACGTGTTGATGGTCCTTTTAAGATGTTAGAGAAAAGAAATGATAATGCATATAAACTTGAGCTGCCTGCAGATTTTGGGGTTAGTCCCCCTTTTAACATTTCAGATTTTTAGCCTTATTTGGGTGAGGAAGATGAGCTTCCGTCGAGGACGACTTCATTTCAAGAAGGGGAGGATGACGAGGACATCAATACCATTGTTACACCCACAGCCTCTGCTGCTATACGTACTGGGCCAATTACTAGAGCACGCGCACGCCAATTGAATTACCAGGTACTTTTGTTTCTTGGAAATCCTTCTAATGTTCATGAACATATGATGCTGCCTAAATTAGATACTTTTGTTTTAATTATGAATAAGGACCTAGCATGGACAAGAAGGATGGCCGTTGGAGCGGGATCAAGCATGGGAAAGAACAATGGAGCTTCAAGTGGTGATTTTCGCACTTTGAAGCCACCATAATGAGAGCATGAAGGCTTGGACGAAATATACAAGATGCCACTTCATAAATTTCTTCCATGGGCTATTATAGGTGTTGCGTCACCTTCTTATTGGGCCAGACCCATGTAATTTCGAAATACCACATTATAGGCTATTTTTAGAGTCCGTATGTGTGGGGAAACTGAGTTAGGGTTGATTTCGGACCCCTCCTCCAAGGGGTCACGAAATCCCCCCTATTCCCCCATATATACAGCCCTTAGGGTGCCATTTAGACTTGGGTTTTGTTTAGATTAAAAGGTTTCCATAGCTGCAACTTCGCATCCTTCGTTTGTGTTCTACAACCAGACCAAGACGCCACAGAACCCCACTTTCATCAATAAAGCTTTCCTCTTATATTCGCAATATTCATATTGCAATTTCAGTTTCGTGCTTTTTCTTCATTTGTGTGCAGGAAACAGGCCTTCAAGGTCAGGTTGATCGTGCTCCGGCGTGGTCAATAACCTCTCGGAGTTGGTTTAGCGATTGCTAAGGTGTGACGTCTTCGCACGTTCATAATCGGATCGTCAAAGTCTACTCCACCGAAAATGATAGCCATCATCTCAACGAAAGACGAGACACCTTCACCTCTATCAAGCTAGGTGGTGCTCGATTACTTCCTTGGGAACTCCAGGAATGTCATACGGTTGCTAGGCAAACACGTCGATGTTTTCCTGTAGGAAGCCAATGAGCGCGCTTTCTTATTTACCGGAGAGGCTGGTATCTATGCTGAAGGCCCCAGACCCATCTGGCCTCGCTGCAACCTTCTTGGTGAGAGCGCCAGCTGCCAGCTTATGTTTCTTTTGTATAATCATGTCATTAGGGCTTTAGTCCAAAACCCACCACAATTCGGTTTCACAACACAAAACTACTGTCGAACTAATCTATAGTTGGATGATTAAAAAGACAGTGGTATCTTCGGTCCACCAGAGTTCAAGTCATAAACTTACATTGGTGCTCGTATTTTTCTACATTTATTTTGGTCCTATTGGCGATGTGCATTCAGTGAGAGGCGGCGTTTTCGTCGACTATGAAGGTGTCTGTGGTGACTTCATGAACAAGATTATGTGTTGGCTCAGTCTCTCGGAGATGTTCGTAAGGGTAGGGTGCACATGTATACATTCATCGGGTGAGTGTATATGTCATATGTAAAAGCATCTACATCTGTAACATGTTAAAAAAATTGTCAGTATACCGTACTCTTTTTAGGAAAATTATCACTTTTTGATGTTTCTCACCGGTTGGGCGTGTTAAGATGAGATGGCTCATGGTGACAAGAGTTTCTAGTTGGGTGGAAAGCGGCTTTTCTAGGATCCGACCATTTCTCTCTCTCTCTCTCAGTTCTTTGTCTCAGTTGCCACCGACCACCCCCGTGATTCCACGCGGGATCGCAAGTGGCACCGCCGCCATGGTGTCTTGGAACGATGGCGTGACCTATAGCGAGTCCCTCAACAATGATGTAACTTCTAACTCAAGGGATTTTCTCTCCTAGGGCTCGCGTTCTGATATGGAGATTTTTTATTTGAGCTACGATTTGACTCTATGGCTTCAATTATGTGGCTCTCACGCTAGTAGCCTATCTGGCAGCCAAGACCCACCACTCGGTTTTTAAAGATAAGGCTTGCGCCCGACTTTATAAATAAAGCCATTGGATAGAGTTTAACACCAACAAATAACTATAGGGGAGTCAGGCCCCAACCATAACAGAAGTTTAAGAGAACGCTACATGGCACACATGCCAACAAAGTTCACGGAGCACAGGACAGAGGACGAGAAACTCGCATGCAGGCCACCAACGATAACCAAAAGAGCTACAATGACTAGGCTTGACCGTCCATGTTTTGCTGGGATAAGAAGACTGCCGAAGCCCGAATTTTTGAAATCGGCACATCCAAAGCATCACGGTCTGCAACTCTAGTCAATAATATCCACTGCTGCACAAACAAAAGCATTTTAACATGCAATCAATAGGTTTGTTAGAGAATAGATGTTCAATCGCAAACTTGTTATTGGTAGTCCAGAGTGACCAACAGAGAGCAGAGAACCCTAGCCAGAACAGACGCTTGGTAATACCAACAAGACCAGTCGAGACCGTTCGCAAGTCATAAAAGGACGGGGGGTCCCAAGATACCCCAAGTCAGGATCTAATGCAGCACCACGCTACCTAGGACAAAACACATCCAAATAAGATGTGATTAGAATCCTCCAGATGAGAGCATAACGCCCATCTATCCGAGCCCGGACCGTTGCATTTACGGATCAGATCCGCGACGAGGAGCTGTCCCCTAATATCTTGCCACGTGAAAATCTTAATTTTCTGAGGGATCCTTTCCTCCCAAATACGCTTGAATCTAGAGGTAGGGGAACCCGAAATCAATCTGGCATAAAGAGATATGACCAAAAAACACCCAAAGAGGTGTGGGGTCAAGAAACCGAGCCCTCCTCTAAGAGGGCAGGAAAGACGGCAAAAAGGCGCTGCCAATCTTCCAACTCTACAGGCGAAAGAGAATGCCGGAAAGCAAGGTCTCGATTATTAGCAGAGAGCTCTGAGATGGAGATCTCCAGATCTAAACAATAGGAAAAGAGAATAGGAAACAAAACAACTAACAAGGAATCACCACACCACCAATCAAGCCAGAATCTGATAGAATGTCCATTACCCACCACAAATTTAGCATGATGTTTGAAAATATCCTGAACTTTAACCAAATCTTTCCAGAACTGGGATCCACTCATTGCCGAAGCAAACATCAGGCTCTCATAAGAAAAATATTTAGTTTTAAGGAGAGAGAACCACAAGCTATCAGCCCCACTGGTCATAATCTTCCACCACCACTTAATAATGAGGCACTTGTTCATCATGAGAGTGTTCAAAATGCCCAACCCCCCCCCCCCCCCGGTTCTTAGGCCTACACATCAGTTTTCATTTAACCAATCTATACTTACATTTATTATCAGCGCATTCCAATAGAAGGCACCTCTATGCTTATCAAACCATCGTGGGTCCCTCCAGAAAGAAGATAAAAGCCCATGGTGAACATAGGTAGGGAAGAAAGACAAGCATTGATAAGACAGACCTTGCCCGCATTGGTATTATATCTTCCCCTCCAAGGCATCACCCAATTCCCAACTTTCGACACCAGAGGAGAGAACTCCTTCGCACACAGCCTAAATAGCGAGATGGGAAGACCCAACTATTTGAAAGGGAAGGATCCCAAGGAGCAATTAAGCAAATGAGCAACCCCAAGGGATTCTGCCCTAGAGACTCCCGTGGTAATAACCTCGCTCTTAGGGAAATTTATTTTGAGACTCGAGAGGGCTTCGAAGTACAAAAGGATGAGCTTAAGATGAGCAATACAAGAGTCATTCAACTCCACCATGATAATAGTATCGTCCGCATACTGAAGGTGCGAGATCCCTTCTGGAATGAGGTGAGAGACCACACGAGAAACGTGGCCAGCGTCAGCGGCCCGCGATAAGATGCAAGAGCGGGCATCCGCCACAAAATTGAACAGAATAGGAGAGATGGGATCCCCTTGCCGTGGGCCCCTACCATTAACAAAGAATTTTCTCATTTGACCATTCACCATCACCGCAGTGTGTCCATCGGACACAAGTTGCATGATCCGATGCACATAAGCCCCATCGAATCCTTTTGCCAACAAAACCTAGCGCAAAATGTCCCAACTCACTGGGTCAAGTTTTAGAATAACTGCTTTAGAGTTCTTCACCTGAAGGTCATGGACAATCTCATGGAGGCTGAGTATCCCATCTAAAATGAACCTCCCCTTCACAGAAGTAGATTGAAATGGACTAAGGACCCGGTGGGCTATAGGAGACAAACGAGTAGCAAAGCCCTTTGCTGGAAACTTGGCAAAGTTATTAATAAGGCAATCATACGAAACTACGATGACATCAGCCCCTTTAACCTTTGGGATGAGGGAAATGACAGCATAGTTTAAGAGACAAATGTCCACAGTCCCCAAAGAGAAGCCTTGAATAATCGCGTACACCAAAGGCCGCAAAACAGGACAGAATTTCCTAAAGAAGGGGATAGAGAAACCATTTGGGCCTGAAGCAGAATTACCATTAGCAGATTTGATGACAAAGTTAATCTCCTCATCACAAGGAGGCCTCATCAGGTCAGCATTTTCCTCATTGGACACCTCCCATCGATGAAACCACAAATTGGGGAATATCACTAACCCAGATGCAAGCTTAGCCGCCAGCAAAGAAGAGAAGAAGTCAAAACATGGGCTGAGATGAGATGTTGGTCAAAAGTCCTAATCCCACTGACAACTAAGTTGTCTATAGTACATTGATGCCTCCTCCCATTAGCTATAGCAAAAAATAAGCCGTCAAAGAGTCTCCTTTAATTGTCCAATTTAAGGAGCCCCTCTGATGCCAGTAGGCATCTCCCTGTCGATGCAACTGCATCAAACCCTCTTCCAAACCATACCTCGCCTGCCACTCAGCCCTAGAGAGGCCAGGCCTGTCAGCCAACACATCCAAGACCGAAATCTAATCCAGTAATTTCAACTTCTGTCGGCAGGCATCGGTCGCCCTATTCCGACCCCGCCCATGGAGAAACTTCCTAAGGTTCTACGAATAGAAATGCTAGTCATCCATGGGACCAAAGGAACGTCTACTAGAATATAGAAGACCTGTAATCCTGTCAGTAACCATAGGTTCGAAACCTTCGACGAGGAGCCAGGACGCATCATACAGGAATCGAGAAGAGAGAGGGGGGAGCCAAAATCCTAGCATCCAACAGGAGCGGGAGTGGTCCGACCCAACGTGAGGTTCAGCAACTACGAAAGCACGGGGAAAGGAGAATCCCAGTTAGAGAAGACAAAAACACGATCCAGAACCGGCCAAATAGGGAGAGCTTGGTCATTGGACCAAGTGAAGCGTGACCCCACCCTCGGAATCTCACACAAAGCACAGTCTCGAATAAACCCATTGAACGCATCAACAAAAGGCCACGAGAATTTGTTGTTGATCCTCTCAGCAGGAGATCTAAAAAGGTTAAAATCTCCACCGACTAGAAGTGGAAGGGAACACGAGTCAATCTTGGCCGAGAGTTCATCCAAGTATAACCCAGAATTGGCATGATCTGCCTGACCATAAACAACAATCACCTCCCAAAGAGAGTTAAGGTGTTTGTGATAAATCGCCATGCTCGCCCAAAAAACTCCCTGGTCAAAAGCCATGAAATCAAAAACGTCCTATTTAGATCCAACAAGGATACCACCGGAGTTACCAGAGGAAGGCAAAAATTTCCAATGAAAGCGATCGGCCCTAGCAATGGAAGATAATTCATTGTAAGAGAACAAGGGTCTAAACGTTTCAACGGAACCTACCAAATCCACATTATCACCTCTAACCAGATCACGGACCTGATCCCGACGCCCCCTAGCGCCGAAACCCCTAATGTTCCAAAATAAAGCTTTCATTTGTAGGAGATATTTTTAATGCGATGACTCGACATGCACGGGGCAATGCGGGGTTTGGAATGCTTGGAAGTCCCCCGTTTAACATGCATCGGTGGAGATTGGCCCCTACCAACCTCCTCCTGAGTGGCGGCTTGAGCATGGGGAGAAGGAGGCTTCCCAGCCGCCACCTCCTTAGCTTTGGCAATCACAGCTTGGGCCACTTCATTAGCCCGAACAAAAGATAAGAGGGAAGAAGGAGAATCGATACGAGGATCGAAAGAAACCCCAACATCCACCAAGACATTAATCAAATGGTCATCAGGAAGCGAAGGAAGCAGCAGCCTAACAGGAGATGATCGCCTCGGGGGATGGAAGAAGTACCTGTAGAAGGCAGGCCCTTAGCCGCCGCCAACCGAGCTGCACGCGCAGCCACCGTCCCCCCCCCCCCCCCCCCCCATTGTCCCGGACCCGACAGATCTTGCGAGTCGTGGAGACCGGAGCGGAAGGATACACGTTGCCGAAGAGGACACCGCACCAACCGAGGTTGAACCCGTCGCCGCACCCAAGTCCTCATCCAGCCGACGACAAACCTCAGCATCGATTGCTTTGAACCTGAAGACGCCCTACTCTTGGCCGAGAATTTCCTCATAGAAGAGTTCTTCTTTTTGCTAGCAGGCACCAAGGTAGGCGATGCAGGGGACGGAGGCACATCCATAATCCTAGAGATGGAAGGGGGGGTAGGTAGGACATCAGAGCAAACACCAGAAAAGGGGGTGCCCACTTCCTTGGGACCCTTCTCTAGAGGGGCCACTGTCGCCGAGCCCTCCATCCCATCCGTCGTCTTCAGCGCATCACTGTCCTTGGGCGCAATGTCCTTGAAGATCTCACGGACCTCTGAGCCCATGCCATCCCACTCAGATCTGGTGAAGTGAGCGTCTGATCCATCACCCTGGTAACTACCGTCATGCCCATCCGAATCATGCAGGCCTGGAGGAGAGGGCTTTGCCAGAGGAGGGGAGGAAGGGGTGCCTTCTAGGCCGCTGCCCCTTCCACCCAGGCTCGGAGACGGTAAGCACTCGACTACGGGATGACCACCACTGAGCCATGAACAAGCACAGGGTCAAGGCACCAAATCTTTGGATGAGCCGAACGAGGCGATCAAGCAAAGTGGGGTCCACCTCAATGGGATTACCCACCAGCGCTCCAAACGCCATGAGGAAGGAACCAATGTGCATGTCCGGCAGGACGTCATCCACCAAAACCCAAACATCAAAGAGCAAACTAACAGAACGAGCACCACCCTCTGTTGCCTTGACCAAGACCACCAGCTGATTGAGAGGAAGAGTGAAGCTAGTGCAAGACGAGATCATCTTCAGGCTCTCCTTAGAAGGGAAGATTGCGGCAAACTCTGGATTAGAGAACTGTTGAACTTTCCAGTCCCAGTCATCCAAGCCCCATTCCCGCAGTTCCTCTAAAATGACCTGGGGGAGACCACATGCCCTTGCACAAAGATGATGGCCGCATTGGAAAGAGTCGGCACAGCGACAGCCATCGGAGCATTACCCAGCATAGCAAAGAAGGAACAACCAGGGAGCCCCAGGCCAAACTGGCTGAATGAAGGGGGCATGCAACAGTTCTTGCAGTCCAAGTGAGGTGCCCCTCGGCACGGCAGATGAGGCAGAACAGGGGGTGAACCATCGAGATTGAATGTGGCCAGGTTGGTGGCAGGCAAAACATCTGAGTGTGGAGGAGGAAGGCCCTGATGGAGGAGGAGGAGTGGGACGGTAGGAGGGGGAGGAGGGGTGGGAGAATGCCATCGCCCTGGTTGGAGGAAGAGGTACCAGGGTCAGAGGAGAAGTGTCGAGCTTTGGCCTGGTATGGAGCGGGACCAAAACCGCCGCGCTGGATCTGGCGGCCACCGAAACCCTGGCCTGTGTCCCCCCGCGCGCATCACCGGATGAGGAGGAACAACAAAGCCACGAGGGGTCAGATCTGGGCCCAAGAGCGACTGGAGCAGTAGCAAAGCCCGAGGCCGCCGCCTCCTAGGGGTCAGTGACTGTCAAACCCCAACTACTAGCCGCAGATGCCGGAGATCTTCCACAACCAGAGCCAAATCCGGAGCCCAGACCACCCACAGCTGTCGCCACCGCCTCCGCCTCCCGTGACCACTCAACCCACTCAGGCCACTCCGGCCCCGCCGCCCAAGCCCCCCTCTGGCGAGCCACCTACTCACGAGCCGCTTGGTCCCCCTCCAACTTGGAGCGCAAGGATGCCTCTAAGGTCAGATCAGAAGCCACCTCGTTCGAGCCCTCACGTCGGCGCTTGTCGTCGAAGACCACCTCACTCGAAGACCCCCTGGACTTATCCATGCGTAGCACCGCTGCAAACGAAATGGAAATAGTTGGAGGAAGAGTGAATCTGACGAAGTGGCGGACAAGGAAGGGGTAGTGGCGAACGTCGGATTTGGACGCAGGAAACCCAAGGAAGGGGAAGGGAGCCCCTCTGCGAATCCATGTGTACCCTAGCTGCCTCAGGCCCTCCTCCCTGGGCCAGGCCGCGTGGGACTTAGGAACATAAGGAACAGCCTCAGCCAAACCAGGCCCACAAGCAGGAAGGGGAGGGAAATTGGAAACAGACAGAGAGCCTCCAGACGGCCAAGGCGGTCCATCGCACTGAGCCGTACGCATGAGGCCCACACCAGGCCCAACCACAGATGACCCACCCACCTCAGCCTCCACTAGGGTTCCCAGTGAGACCAATGCCGCCGCCATCGGGGGGCCACAACCCACCGGCAACGTGGCCACCGAAGCATACACGGGAGAACACACCACGAAGTCGTCCACCGACTCGCCGCACACCGCTGGCGCCGAACCAAGGATCCCACCACACGGAGAGGGCCATGAAAACTTACAAGATCTGCGCTTGTGGCGTGAGATGCGGGTCGAACCAAGGTCCTTTGTCGAGGGGGGCGTCCGCGCCTGCCCGACGCGAACTTCCTGGGACGCACAGCCACCGGGAATGGTTCAACAGGGACCATCGATGACCTCGCGAGTGAAGCACCATCTGACGACTCCGCCTCGAAGTCATCCCCCTCCAAAAACCAAAAGCGATTGGCCGCCCAACGCGACGGAGAGGGAAGGGAGGAAGGAGGAGGGGATACCAAAGCAGACGGGGGGACAGGGGAAGGCAGCAGAGCAGAGGAGTGGGCTTCGCATGCACCACTAGATCCGACGAGGAGAACTTCCAGGGGGAGGGGAGGCCAAAGTGGAGAGAGGGGAGGGGAGACGAGGGGAGGGAGAGAAGGGAGACATCTTTCTCAATCTGACAGATTCTCCCCCACCACTCGACGTTGCTATCTTGCCCTAGCTTCCCCCCGTCACTCCCGTGAGCGAGCGAGTGGAAACCCTAGCAGCTGGAGCCGCGACCCCGCTGCCATCGGGCGAAGTCCGACTGGGGCTGGCGGCGGGGGAGGGGCTCTCTGCTCTTCATGTGTGGGGACTCAAGACGGGCTGGCGACCTCAGGCGGTGGCGTGTCGACGCTCGGCGGTAGCTCCTCTATTCCTCTCCTTGGGCATGGGAGGTTTGTCGCGGGGGTGGTTCTAGCCTTGGGTGGCGGCGACCAGCGAGGACGTTGCCCAAATCCAACCCGTCTGCATCCAGGGGAGCCCCGCGTTGGCGGTCTGTGCGGGCAACATGACATCTACGTCTCTAGCGACAAGGGCTGGCGTTTGGTGGTGCGGCTGCGAAGGTTGTAGGCTGGTGGTTCGTGTGTTGGTGCTATGGTGGCCATCGGGTCTCCGCCGGTGGTGCAGGGGCATGGAGGTGGTTCCCCTTGTCCTGGTGATGAGTTGATAGCGTGTGAGGTGTGCCCAGTGCTGGATGCAGCACCGGCTGCCTGCACGGTGATGGCGGCGTCAGATCTAGGGCTCGTACTCGGGTGGACTAATTTGGACCCGAGGCGTGTCGGAGCTTTTGCTCTGGTTAGGTGGGATTAGGCTTGGTCCATGTTGTGCTCACAGGATGAGGTCCTTCTCCTTGCGGGTGTCGTGGGCGTCGGCGGTTGTCAGGACACCGGTTAACGGTTGGCTAGCTCGGCGTCTGCGGCCACAAAAATGACGCGTGTGAGCTTGCTCGACGTCGGCCGTCGGTAGTCCTAGGGTCGTGTCCCCCTCGGTTCACAGGGACTGGCTGGGGATGCACGCATGGACGCCTCCTACGGTGCAGGTGTCAACACAGACCGCAGAACAGATCTCGGGCTAGGAGTGAAAGGAGGTGCATTTCACTCTTTCTGTCGTGGTTGGGACATTGTGTTGGGGATCGTTGCGGTATATCAAACATGGATACCGAGGCATTGGCTTCGGGTGGCGGTCCACATGGGTGGCTTTCCGGCGGGCTGCATGGTGGTGATGGTGGGTACCCACTTCATCGCATGGGCGGCGAGAGGTGTATTGGCGGGTGGCTCAGGCGTTTGCTCTGTCATTGGCAGTGGTGACGCCCCTGATCCGGACCTGGGACGCTGGACTCATCGCCTTTGTCCTAAAGACCTCGTGGTGGCACAGAGGTTCTACCGAGTGAAAACTTTGCGCCTTGGTGCCGACGACGGTGATGCTCGCGGTGTTGGGAACGTTGCATAGAAAACAAAAAAAATCCTACGCACACGCAAGATCTATCCATGGTGATGAGCATCTACGAGAGGGAGAGTGGATCTACGTACCCTTGTAGATCGCTAAGCGGGAAGCGTTAAGAAACACGGTTGATGTAGTCAAACGTCTTCGCGATCCAAATCGCCGAGCGTCCCGCGATCCAATCACGATCCGTCCCGATCTAGCGCCGAACGGACGGCACCTCCGCGTTCGGCACACGTACAGCTCGATGACGATCTCCATCTCCAAAGCACCGGCATGATCTCCATCGTCACCGGCATGACACCATGATCTCCATCATCTTGATCTCCATCAACGTGTCGCCATCGGGGTTGCCGCGCCGGCTATTGCTTCCACGACTATTGCTAACTCATAGCAATAAAGTAAAGCAAAACGGCGAAAATAATTAAAGACAACCCTATGGCTCCTGCCGGTTGCCGTACTCATCGACATGCAAGTCGTGATATTCTATACAATACATGAACATCTCATACATCACATATATCTCATCATGTAATTGGCCATATCACATCACAACATACCCTGCAAAAACAAGTTAGACGTCCTCTAATTGTTGTTGCAAGTTTTACGTGGCTGCTACGGGTATCTAGCAAGAACAATTCTTACCTACGCAAAAACCACAACGGTGATACAAAAATTGCTATTCAACCTTCTCAAGGACCGCCTTTGTCAAATCCGATCCGACTAAAGTGGGAGAAACAGACACCCACCAGCCATCTTTATGCAACGAAGTTACATGTCAGTTGATGGAACCGGTCTCTCGTAAGCGTACGAGTAATGTTGGTCCGGGCCGCTTCATCCCACAATACCGCCGAAACAAGAAAAGACCAAGGGAGGAAGCAATCTGAATATCAACGCCCACAAACTCCTTTGTGTTCTACTCGAGATCTCATCTACACATAGACCTAGCTCAGATGCCACTGTTGGGGAACGATGCATAGAAAACAAAAAATTTCCTACGCACACGCAAGATCTATCCATGGTGATGAGCATCTACGAGAGGGAGAGTGGATCTACGTACCCTTGTAGATCGCTAAGCGGGAAGCGTTAAGAAACGCGGTTGATGTAGTCGAACGTCTTCGCGATCCAAATCGCCGAGCGTCCCGCGATCCAATCACGATCCGTCCCGATCTAGCGCCGAACGGACGGCACCTCCGCGTTCAGCACACGTACAGCTCGATGACGATCTCCGCCTTCTTGATCCAGCAAGAGGGAGCGGAGAGGTAGATGAGTTCTCCGGCAGCACGACGGCGTGGCGGCGATGGTGGTGGAACTATTCCAGCAGGGCTTCGCCTAAGCACCGCTGAAACGATCTAGAGGAGAAACTACGATCTAGAGGAGAGGGTAGCACGTGGCTGATTTCTGTTGTGAAAAACCCTCAATACCTCTAGTATATATAGGAGGAGGGAGGGAGGATACTTGGCCCCCAAGGGGCCAACCCTTGGTTCGGCCGAAGTGGGAGGAGGAGGAGTCCTCCTCCAATCCTAGTAGGATTAGGACTCCTTCTCTCCCACTTGGAAACTTTCTTTCCACCTTGGGTTTCTCCTCCCAGCCGCATGGGCCTCTTGTGGGGCTTCGGCCAGCCCACTAAGGGCTGGTATACCTCCTCCCACAGCCCATGTAGCCTCTTGGGTCAAAACACCCCTCCCGATGGTCCCCCGGTACCCTCCCGGCACTCCCGGTACACTGCCGATGAACCCGAAACTTTTTCGGCGACCAAAACAGGACTTCCTATATATCAATCTTTACCTCCGGACCATTCCGGAGCTCCTCGTGACATCCGGGATCTCATCCGGGAATCCGAACAACCTTCGGTCACCACCATACATAATTCTATACTACCAAAACGTCAGCGAACCTTAAGTGTGCAGACCCTGCGGGTTCAAGAACCATGTAGACATGACCGAGACACCTCTACGGTCAATAACCAATAGCGGGACCTGGATGCCCATATTGGTTCCTACATATTCTACGAAGATCTTTATCGGTTGAACCTCTATGTCAAGGATTCAGTTAATCCCGTATGCTGTTCCCTTCGTTCCTCGGTATGTTACTTGCCCGAGATTCGATCGTCGGTATCTCTATACCTAGTTCAATCTCGTTACCGGCAAGTCTCTTTACTCGTCCCGTAATACAAGATCCCGTGGCTAACACTTTAGTCACATTGCTTGCAAGGCTTATAGTGATGTTGTATTACCGAGTGGGCCCTGAGATACCTCTCCGTCACACGGAGTAACAAATCCCAGTCTCGATCCATGCCAACTCAACAGACACCTTCGGAGATATCTGTAGAGCATCTTTATAGTCACCTAGTTACGTTGCGACGTTTGATACACACAAGGTATTCCTCCGGTGTTAGTGAGTTGCATGATCTCATGGTCATAGGAACAGATACTTGACATGCAGAAAACAATAGCAATAAACTGACACGATCATATGCTACGTTCATAGTTTGGGTCTTGTCCATCACATCATTCTCCTAATGATGTGATCCCGTTATCAAATGACATCTCATGTCTATGGCTAGGAAACCTTAACCATCTTTGATCAACGAGCTAGTCTAGTAGAGGCTTACTAGGGACACTTTGTTGTCTATGTATCCACACATGTATTTGAGTTTCCAATCAATACAATTATAGCATGGATAATAAACGATTATCATGAACAAGGAAATATAATAATAACTACTTTTATTATTACCTCTAGGGCATATTTCCAACAGTCTCCCACTTGCACTAGAGTCAATAATCTAGCTCACATCACTATGTGATTTACATTGTAATGAATCTAACACCCATACAGTTCTGGTGTTGATCATGTTTAGCCCTTGGAAGAGGTTTAGTCAACGGGTCTGCAACATTTAGATCCGTGTGTACTTTGCAAATATTTATGTTGTTCTCCTTGATGTAATCGCGGATGGAATTGAAACGTCGCTTTATGTGTCTGGTCCTCTTGTGAAACCTTGGTTCCTTGGCTAGAGCAATGGCACCAGTGTTGTCACAGAACAGAGTCATTGGGTTTAGTGCACTAGGCACCACTCCAAGATCTGTCATGAACTGCTTCATCCAGACACCTTCCTTCGCCGCCTCCAAGGCAGCGATGTACTCCGCTTCACATGTAGAATCAGCTACCACGCTTTGCTTGGAACTGCACCAGCTTACCGCACCCCCGTTGAGAATAAATACGTATCCGGTCTGCGACTTAGAGTCATCCGGATCAGTGTCAAAGCTTGCATCGACGTAACCCTTTACGACGAGCTCCTGATCACCTCCATAAACGAGAAACATGTCCTTAGTCCTTTTCAGGTACTTCAGGATATTCTTGACCGCCGTCCAGTGTTCCACTCCTGGATCACTTTGAAACCTTCCGGCCATACTTATGGCAAGGCTGACATCGGGTCTTGTGCACAGCATTGCATACATGATAGAGCCTATGGCTGAAGCATAGGGGACGACACTCATCTTTTCTCTATCTTCTGCAGTCACTGGGCATTGATTCTTACTCAACTTCACACCTTGCAATACAGGCAAGAACCCCTTCTTGGACTGATCCATTTTGAACTTCTTCAAAACTTTGTCAAGGTATGTGCTTTGTGAAAGTCCTATTAAGCGTCTCGATCTATCTCTATAGATCTTGATGCCTAATATGAAAGCAGCTTCTCCTAGGTCCTTCATTGAAAAACTCTTGTTCAAATATTCCTTCACGCTTTCCAACATTTCTATATTGTTTCAAATCAGTAATATGTCATCCACATATAATATTAGAAACGCTATAGAGCTCCCACTCGCTTTCTTGTAAATACAAGCTTCTTCGTAAACTTGTATAAACCCAAACGCTTTGATCACCTCATCAAAATGCTTATTCCAACTCCGAGATGCTTGCACCAGTCCATAAATGGATCGCTGGAGTTTGCAAACTTTGTCAGCATTCTCTGAATCGACAAAACCTTCTGGTTGCATCATATACAACTCTTCCTCAAGGAAACCGTTGAGGAACGCTGTTTTGACATCCATCTGCCAAATTTCATAATCGAAAAAGGCAGCTATTGCTAACATGATTCTGACGGACTTAAGCATCGCTACGGGTGAGAAGGTCTCATCGTAGTTAACTCCTTGAACTTGTGAAAAACCCTTTGCCACAAGTCGAGCTTTATAGACGGTGACATTACCGTCCGCGTCCGTCTTCCTCTGAAAGATCCATTTGTTCCGAATGGCCTTACGCCCTTCAGGTAATACTTCCAAAGTCCATACTTTGTTTTCATACATGGATCCCATCTCGGACTTCATGGCCTCTAACCATTTCTCGGAATCCGGGCCCATCATCGCTTCTCCATAGCTCGTAGGTTCATCGTTGTCCAACAACATGACCTCTAAGACAGGGTTGCCGTACCACTCAGGAGCAGTGCGCGTCCTTGTCGACCTACGAGGTTCGATAGCAACTTGATCCAAAGCTTCATGATCATCATCATTAACTTCCTCTTCAACTGATGTAGGCTCTACAGAAACATCTTTCTGCGCTGCGCTACTCTCAGGTTGAAGTAAAGGTTCAACAACCTCATCAAATTCTATCTTCCTCCCACTCAATTCTTTCGAGAGAAACTCTTTCTCAAGAAATGTTCCGTTTTTAGCGACAAACACTTTGCCTTCGGATCTGAGATAGAAGATATACCCAACTGTCTCTTTTGGGTATCCTATGAAGACGCATTTCTCCGCTTTGGGTTCCAGCTTTTCAGGCTGAAGCTTTTTGACATAAGCATCACATCCCCAAACTTTAAGAAACGACAACTTTGGCTTCTTGCCAAACCACAACTCATATGGCGTCGTCTCAACGAATTTTGATGGTGCCCTATTTAAAGTGAATGCAGCTGTCTCTAATGCATAACCCCAAAACGATAGTGGCAAATCGGCAAGAGATATCATAGATCGCACCATATCCAATAAGGTTCGATTACGACGTTCGGACACACCATTACATTGTGGTGTTCCAGGCGGTGTCAATTGTGAAACAATTCCACACTGTCTTAAGTGACTGCCAAACTCATAACTCAGATATTCTCCTCCTCGATCAGATCGTAGGAATTTAATCTTCTTGTTACGATGATTCTCAACTTCACTCTGAAATTGCTTGAACTTTTCAAACGTTTCAGACTTGTGTTTCATTAAGTAAATATACCCATATCTACTTAATTCATCAGTGAAGGTGAGAAAGTAACGATAACCACCGCGCGCCTCAATGCTCATCGGACCGCACACATCAGTATGTATGATTTCCAACAAGTCACTTGCCCGTTCCATTGTTCCAGAGAACGGCATCTTAGTCATCTTGCCCATGAGGCATGGCTCACATGTGTCAAGTGATTCAAAATCAAGTGACTCCAAAAGTCCATCAGCATGGAGCTTCTTCATGAGTTTTACGCCAATATGACCTAAACGGCAGTGCCACAAGAAAGTGGTATTATCATTATCAGTTCTATATCTTTTGGCATCAATGTTATGAACATGTGTATCATCACTATCGAGATTCAATAAGAATAAACCCCTCACATTGGGTGCATGACCATAAAAGATATTACTCATATAAATAGAACAACCATTATTCTCTGATTTAAATGAGTAACCGTCTCGCAATAAACAAGATCCAGATATAATGTTCATGCTTAACGCAGGCACTAAATAACAATTATTCAGGTTCATCACTAATCCCGATGGTAATCGAAGAGCGAGCGTGCCGACGGCGATCACATCAACCTTGGAACCATTTCCCACGCGCATCGTCACTTCATCCTTTGCCAGCCTCCGTCTATTCCGCAGTTCCTGTTTTGAGTTGCAAATGTGAGCAACCGTACCGGTATCAAATACCCAGGCACTACAACGAGAGTTGGTAAGGTACACATCAATAACATGTATATCATATATACCTTGTTTGTTGTTGGCCGCCTTCTTGTCAGCCAAATACTTGGGGCAGTTCCGCTTCCAGTGACCAGTTCCCTTGCAATGAAAGCACTCAGTTTCTGGCTTGGGTCCAGCCTTGGGTTTCTTCACGGGAGGGGCAACTGCTTTGCCACTCTTCTTGGAGTTACCCTTCTTACCCTTTCCATTCTTCTTGAAACTAGTGGTTTTATTGACCATCAACACTTGATGCTCCTTCTGAATCTCAGACTCAGCGACTTTCAACATCGCAAACAGCTCGGCGACTGACTTGTTCATCCTGTGCATGTTATAGTTCAACACGAAGCTCTTGTAGCTAGGTGGCAATGATTGAAGAACTCTGTCAGTGATAGCCTCTGGCAGAAGGGGCATCCCCAATTCAACCAGACGGGTGGAGTACCCAGACATTCTGAGTATGTGATCACTGACAGACCCGTTCTCCTCCATCTTGCAAGCATAGAACTTATCGGAGGTCTCATACCTCTCGATCCGGGCATTCTTCTGAAAGATAAACTTCAACTCCTGGAACATATCATATGCTCCATGACGTTCAAAACGTCTTTGAAGTCCCGGTTCTAAGCCATACAACATTGCACATTGAACTATTGAGTAATCATCAGAACGAGCCTGCCAGGCGTTCACAACGTCTGGAGACTCAACTGGAGCGGGTGGATCACCAAGCGGTGCATCAAGGACATAAGCCTTCTGGGAAGCCGTAAGGATAATCCTTAGATTACGGGCCCAGTCCACAAAGTTACTTCCATCATCTTTCAACTTATCTTTCTCTAGGAACGCATTAAAATTCAGGGGTGCTACTGCGCGAGCCATGATCTACAACATAAATATTGCAAAGACAACTTAGACTATTGTTCAAGATAATGAGTTTAGTTAATCATATTACTTAAAAACTCCCACTCAAATTGACATCCCTCCGGTCATTCGAGTGTCACATGATCCAAATCAACCAACTCAAGTCCGATCATCACGTGAGTTGAGGTGGTTTCAATGGTGAACATCTTCATGTTGATCATATCTACTATATGACTCATGTTCGACCTTTCGGTCTCTTGTGTTCCGAGGCCATGTCTGTACATGCTAGGCTCGTCAAGTTTAACCCGAGTGTTCTGCACGTGCAACACTGGCTTGCACCCATTGTATGTGAACGTAGTCTATCACACCCGATCATCACGTGGTGTCTCGACACGACGAACTTTCGCAACGGTGCACACTCGGGGAGAACACAATTTATCTTGAAATTTAAGTGAGGGATCACCTTATAATGCTACCGTCGTCCTAAGCAAAACAAGGTGCATAAAAGGATTAACATCACATGCAAATCATAAGTGACATGATATGGCCATGAACTTGTGCTTTTGATCTCCATCTCCAAAGCACCGGCATGATCTCCATCGTCACCGGCATGACACCATGATCTCCATCATCTTGATCTCCATCAACATGTCGCCATCGGGGTTGCTGCGCCGGCTATTGCTTCCACGACTATTGCTAACTCATAGCAATAAAGTAAAGCAAAACGGCGAAAATAATTAAAGACAACCCTATGGCTCCTACCGGTTGCCGTACTCATCGACATGCAAGTCGTGATATTCTATACAATACATGAACATCTCATACATCACATATATCTCATCATGTAATTGGCCATATCACATCACAACATACCCTGCAAAAACAAATTAGACGTCCTCTAATTGTTGTTGCAAGTTTTACGTGGCTGCTACGGGTATCTAGCAAGAACAATTCTTACCTACGCAAAAACCACAACGGTGATACAAAAATTGCTATTCAACCTTCTCAAGGACCGCCTTTGTCAAATCCGATCCGACTAAAGTGGGAGAAACAGACACCCACCAGCCATCTTTATGCAACGAAGTTACATGTCAGTTGATGGAACCGGTCTCTCGTAAGCGTACGAGTAATGTTGGTCCGGGCCGCTTCATCCCACAATACCGCCGAAACAAGAAAAGACCAAGGGAGGAAGCAATCTAAATATCAACGCCCACAAACTCCTTTGTGTTCTACTCGAGATCTCATCTACACATAGACCTAGCTCAGATGCCACTGTTGGGGAACGATGCATAGAAAACAAAAAATTTCCTACGCACACGCAAGATCTATCCATGGTGATGAGCATCTACGAGAGGGAGAGTGGATCTATGTACCCTTGTAGATCGCTAAGCGGGAAGCGTTAAGAAACGCGGTTGATGTAGTCGAACGTCTTCGCGATCCAAATCGCCGAGCGTCCCGCGATCCAATCACGATCCGTCCCGATCTAGCGCCGAACGGACGGCACCTCCGCGTTCAGCACACGTACAGCTCGATGACGATCTCCGCCTTCTTGATCCAGCAAGAGGGAGCGGAGAGGTAGATGAGTTCTCCGGCAGCGCGACGGCGTGGCGGCGATGGTGGTGGAACTATTCCAGCAGGGCTTCGCCTAAGCACCGCTGAAACGATCTAGAGGAGAAACTACGATCTAGAGGAGAGGGTAGCACGTGGCTGATTTCTGTTGTGAAAAACCCTCAATACCTCTAGTATATATAGGAGGAGGGAGGGAGGAGACTTGGCCCCCAAGGGGCCAACCCTTGGTTCAGCCGAAGTGGGAGGAGGAGGAGTCCTCCTCCAATCCTAGTAGGATTAGGACTCCTTCTCTCCCACTTGGAAACTTTCTTTCCACCTTGGGTTTCTCCTCCCAGCCGCATGGGCCTCTTGTGGGGCTTCGGCCAGCCCACTAAGGGCTGGTATACCTCCTCCCACAGCCCATGTAGCCTCTTGGGTCGAAACCCCTCCCGATGGTCCCCCGGTACCCTCCCGGCACTCCCGGTACACTACCGATGAGCCCGAAACTTTTCCGGCGACCAAAACAGGACTTCCTATATATCAATCTTTACCTCCGGACCATTCCGGAGCTCCTCGTGACATCCGGGATCTCATCCGGGACTCCGAACAACCTTCGGTCACCACCATACATAACTCTATACTACCAAAACGTCACCGAACCTTACGTGTGCAGACCCTGCGGGTTCGAGAACCATGTAGACATGACCGAGACACCTCTACGGTCAATAACCAATAGCGGGACCTGGATGCCCATATTGGTTCCTACATATTCTACGAAGATCTTTATCGGTTGAACCTCTATGTCAAGGATTCAGTTAATCCCGTATGTTGTTCCCTTCGTTCCTCGGTATGTTACTTGCCCGAGAATCGATCGTCGATATCTCTATACCTAGTTCAATCTCGTTACCGGCAAGTCTCTTTACTCGTCCCGTAATACAAGATCCCGTGGCTAACACTTTAGTCACATTGCTTGCAAGGCTTATAGTGATGTTGTATTACCGAGTGGGCCCTGAGATACCTCTCCGTCACACGGAGTAAAAAATCCCAGTCTCGACCCATGTCAACTCAACAGACACCTTCGGAGATATCTGTAGAGCATCTTTATAGTCACCCAGTTACGTTGCGACGTTTGATACACACAAGGTATTCCTCCGGTGTTAGTGAGTTGCATGATCTCATGGTCATAGCAACAGATACTTGACATGCAGAAAACAATAGCAATAAACTGACACGATCATATGCTACGTTCATAGTTTGGGTCTTGTCCATCACATCATTCTCCTAATGATGTGATCCCGTTATCAAATGACATCTCATGTCTATGGCTAGGAAACCTTAACCATCTTTGATCAACGAGCTAGTCTAGTAAAGGCTTACTAGGGACACTTTGTTGTCTATGTATCCACACATGTATTTGAGTTTCCAATCAATACAATTATAGCATGGATAATAAACGATTATCATGAACAAGGAAATATAATAATAACTACTTTTATTATTGCCTCTAGGGCATATTTCCAACACGCGGGCGCCACTATCTTCTTGAAGACGTCGTCGAGGTGTTCCGATCCATGCCAGGGTCCCGGGTGAAGACCCTTGTCCATCTGGACTCGACAGCAGCGACGCTTTGCACCATTCTCCCTCCTAAGGGCGTTGTCGTGGAGCTTGGGTGCGTTAGGCGTACTGTGGCGTTGTACTCGGTTCTCCCTGTGTTCTTTCCCGGTTGAGTGCGTGATCTGGGTATCCTAGGATCAATGTTGTATGGGAGCTACCCCTCCATCTTCTATCATTCGGCCGTGTACTCTGTTCTGGTGATGCTTTATATATAAAGCAGGGCAAAATCCTATTTCGAGAAAGGCTTCAATTATGTATGCTTGTGCATGTTTGAAGGCCCCTCACACCATTCCAAACTCCAATTTCTACGATATTGATCACACACTTACAATTCAACCCCAAACCTTAAATTAAATAGATTTATTTTCATATGGAATGTAACTACGAGTCCAAACTTGCTCATTATTTTTACGGGTCTTATCATGGTACGACGGGAGGCTTCACAAAATTAGACAGCAACACCCCCTCCCCCCGCGCTTGGCCCACAACTGCAACACCCAGCAGGTAGTAGCCTACTTAGCATGACATCTTCATAGGAGCAGGGGCAGCAAGAACACCGTCCACATAGAAGGAGCGTCAGGCAAATTATGTTAGCAAACCTTGTGGAATCAGGACGGAATCGGTTCACTCTATCGAATATATCGTTCCTCTTAATGTCGCCGAGGTTCGCGGATATGCTTGTGACAACCCGATTTAATGCTCGGCAAATTATGTTAGCCGGCCTCATGGGATCAAGGCGGAATAGGTTTGCCATATCGAACATATCATTCATCTTCAATGTCGTCGAGGTTCGTGGATATGTTTGTGACAACTGGCAACCCAATTTAATACAACATTTCGACGTGCACTTTAGCGGCAAAGGCACTCAAGTGGCTAGTTTGGCGTTATGGGGTGTTAGTTTTCCAACGTTTTGTATGTGTTGTGGTACTTTAGGTCTAGTCTAGCTAGGCGAAGTTTAGGTTTGTATTTAGTTTTCCTTAATAAATTGAGCAAAACCTCTTTGCATCTCTTTTCTAGCACTTGCCTTTATGCGATGCATTTCTTCTTTAGGAGTGTTCTTGTAATACCCTTTTCTAATCAATGGATTTGGCAACTCTCCTAACATTAAGAAAAAAAATAAGATTGACAGGGAGAGCTCCCCAGTTCCATTCATCAAAAAGAAGCCTGAAAAACACCTTCATTCCTGCTTTTCTGTCTTGCCTTTGCTACTTAAGAGAATGCCTTTGATCGAGCAGCTCTTCCACTCATTTTATTGGCAATCAAACATCTTCCCTTCAACTCGTAGCAAAGGCTATGTCAAATCGGGCGTGAAGTGAGAGGGATTGCAACACCCGAGCTCCACTGCTCTCTATATTTAAACATTTTGAAATTTGTGATTTTGAAGTTTCAAAAAAATGTGAAATTTTTCCCGGGGACACATATACACATTCCAAATACCCGTGGCAAGTTTTGGTAGAAATCTTGTTTTGTTTTGGGCTACAGAAAAAAAAAACAAATTCCTGACAGTATATAGGAGAAAAGGGGGTGCCATTTCTGTCAGAAAATTCTATTTTTTGTATTTCCCAAAATACAGAGTATTTCTTTTTCAGCTTTTTACCGGACATTAGGAGTGCATGTATATACTCACATATTTGATTTAAGATTTTTTTTAGCAATGGAAGTGTGTTTTTCATAATTTTCAAATACCAGGAGCAATGGAGCGGTAGCTGCAGCCACTTTTCGGGTGTGAAGTGTCCTTCTACGTTTTGGCTGGTAGAGCAGAGGACTGAAAATCCAGGACCACAAACACCTAAGCTTACAAAGATTCAAAGTCCTCCTGGTACAAAAGGGAAGGGAACCGACTACCTAAAGCCACAGAATCCATCTAAGTTGCTCCGGCCCAGAGCACCATTATTACCATTATATCATGCATGGATAAGGAACGCCAACAAAGCAGAAATTAGGCGGCACCAGGTTTTTTTCTTTTTTTGAGCAACAGGCTGCACCGGGTGAGATCACACACATCATGTCCAGGGTAGACAGTGGGCTCTCCATCTATCCAGGGACCTGCTGAGATTAACATATGTAAAAAAAAAATGCCGCCAGCGCCAGCTGCTATTCCGCCTGTCACCATAAGAGAGTGAGAGATACATGATGGCCTCCTTGACAAACCGTTTCAGGTTGTGAGCAAGTTTGACTCATATCACACACAGTCACACACTCTGAGTAATCACATTCACTAATATGTAAACAAAGCTCTAGTTTTCCATATCGAGCAGGAGGGTACAACTAGTACGGGCAACAAAACCAAAAGAGGACTGGGGGGTGGGGGCGCAAAATAAGAAGAAACAGGATCGGATTTCTGTCATGCGGAAAGCGCCATCAGCCATGCATCGTGGCGGTCTTCTTGAAGTCGATCTTGTCAACCTTCACCTCACCGTCAATGAGCTCGTACACGTAGACAACAACACGGAGGCCATCTATGTCCATGAGCACGAAGCTCGGGTTGACGTCATATGTGATGCTGCTGTGGGCGCCAGTGGCTGAGCCAGGGTTGATGACGACACCCCCCTCGTGCTTGTAGGCCTTGAACTGATGGGTGTGCCCGGTGACGAGGATGTCCACATCTAGCTGCCGCTGGAGCATCGCTAGGGAGTCCAGGTCGCCCCATGGAACAACCTGGTGATGGTTGTTGATGAACACATCCGAGTTGAAATGGTTAGGAGAAATATTCCAGTGATAATCATTAACAAACCGCACATCCGAAGATGGAAGTAAATATTGGTACCGACAACATGAAAGACAATTTACTCGAATAATATCACATTGGTCCATCTTTTTTTTCGCTAATACGCAAAGTACGTATCATTCCATTGATAGGTAGAAAGAACAAGAGCATTTAGGTTACAGGGGTGACACCTCTCTACGTACGCTTAGCTAGGCATATATCACATTGGTCTATCGAAATTCAAGAGCTAGTTGTTCCTAGATAGAGGAGCCCTCCTGCCAGGTAGCGACCTCCTCCTCCCCTCCCGCTCCCACGCCAGCTGCAACTCCGGCACCGGCGCCCACTCCGACTCCGGCGGCCACCTCTCCTCTCCCACCCCACGTCCATAATTTGCTAACAGAAGCCTTGGGCATGGATTTTGATGATTATTTCTTCTTGCCGACTGTCGAAACGAGGGGCGGCATCTTGGTGGCTTGGACAAGTCACACGGTTGGTTGAGCAATTGCATTACGGCTCTTGTGTCTCGCGCTGTAGTGGATTATTGGTGGTTGACTTGCGCCTTAAGGACCGCAAGTGCACACGGGCAAGATCGCCTTCCTCGACAAAATGCGAGAGGTGAGAGCTATCCGTCCGGGACCTTGGGTACTTTGAAGTGACTTCAATATGACCCACCACAACGAGGACAATAGCACCGACAACCTCCACCGCCGCACGAGGGGGGAGGGGGGTCCGCTGCTCCCTAAATGATTGCGAGCTCAAAGAGTTGTACCTTCATGGTCAACGTACACGTGGTCTAACAAGCGTGGCGCTGCCACATTGGTCAAGCTCGATCGAATGTTCTGCGCGTGATCTAGTTAGAGCTCCACCCAAATTCTTCACCTCGCTGCCTCTCCACCTTTATCTCCAACCGCTGCCCCTTCTTCTGGATTGCACGCCATGGCCTCCCTGTCGACGATATTTCTAGTTCGAGAGTTTTTGGGCCAAGGAGCCTGGATTCAATAAGACGGTTGCTAAGGGTTGGGCGGCCACGACCGATGAGCCCTACCCCTTTTGACGCCTCGTCATGCGGCTTAGAACACAACTCGTCAGTTGAAGAGTTGGAACGACAAGCAGGTGGGTTGTGTCAAACTACAACTTGTGCTGGCCAGGGAGCTCATCTTCCGCTTCGATGTGGCCATGGAGTTGAGGCAACTCTCGGAGCTTGAGAGCCAGTTGTGTGCTAGGCTGAAGCACGCCTACTTGGGACTCGCTTCGCACCATGGCTAGGCAACGTTTGAAGATTGCCTGGTTGGTTGAGGGTGAAACCAACCTCCTACAAGAAGCAAAAGCAAGTGACCCATGGCCTTGTAGCCAATGGAGCGGTGGTTTCTGACACGCGACTATGGCCAAGGCTAACTTCGATCACTTCAACATGCTTCTTGGCATAGATGAGGGCCGCGAGTTCTCGCTGAACCTAGAATTACTAGGTCACGCTCGAAGGACTTGGCCAGCCTTGACGACCCCATTAACGAGGAAGTTTGGGAGGATATTTGTCAGCTGCCGCAGGGGTAGGCGTCAGGGCCGGGCAGATTCACGGTTGAGGTCGTGCAATCTTGTTGGGGGGACCATGAAGGATGATGGCATGGTAGCCTTCACCAAGTTGCACTCGTTGTGTGGGCAGGGTTTCCATGGTCTAAACCAAGCCATGCTAATAATGTTGCCCAAGACATCGGATGCATCGACCCTTCGGGACTACCACCCCATCAACCTCATACACATCTTTGCCAAGGTGGTGGCGAAGACGTTGGCTAGCAGGTTGTCTCTCAGATTAGGGGGCTTGGTTGAGGAAAACCAATGCACGGTCATCAAGAAACATTGCATTCATGATAATTTCATGCTGGTTCAACAGACAGCAAGATATCTGCACCAGATGGGTGAGTCGCGTGCCATGCTCAAGTTGGATATCGCTCATGCATTCGACTCGGTGTCGTGGGCTCTATTTGAGGTACTTCAGCAGGTAGGCTTTGGCCCATGCTTCCCTGAGTGGATTGCCATACTCCTGTCCACTGGTACCACATGAGTGATGCTCAATGATGAACCAGGGCTGGTGTGGCATCATACGGGCATGCAGCAGGGGAACCCACTCTCCCCTATGTTGTTTGTATTGGTGATAGACACTCTCAACAGGTTTTTTGCTAGGTTAAGAGAATTCGGATTGCTCCACCGCCTCGCAACACGCGACCTGACAACTCCGTCTCACTGTACGCGGACGATGTTGTCATCTTCTACCACACGGATAGTCCATTGTCCACAGCTTGCATGCGCACACTTCGGTGTAGCGCACCAACTTTGCCAAATGCTCAGTGTCCCCCGTTAGGTGTTTGGAGGAGGCCCTGGAGGAGACATTTGTGAGTGTCAGCTAGCTCCTTTCCTGATCAAGTACCTCGGGATCCCACTCAGGCTCAGGAAGTCCTCGTGTGAGGCTTTCCAACCTTTGGAAGACATGATCGCAAACCACCTGGCATCCATGATGGCAAAGGCGGGGCGCCTCACCTTTGTCAAGTTGATCCTGGCCACCATGCCTTCGCACCAGTTAGTAGTCCTGGGCATGCACAAGAAGACCCAAAAGCAAATTGACAAGATCCTGCAGGGTTTCCTCTAGGTGGGCCCGACGGCAACCATTGTCATGTCAACTGGTTGCGGGTGTGTAGGCCCTTCGCTTGGGGAGCTTGGGTGTTCCGGACCTTGGTCGCGCGACAATTGGTCTCAGGGCTCGCTGGTTGTGGAGGATACACACAGACCCCCTCCATCCTTGGAGAGGTCTGGACCTCCAGTTCTCCTAAGACGAGCGATGGGTGTTTGCAGTCTCCACCAAGATGGTTGTAGGAGTCGTTCCTATTCTGGGTGGATCGCTCGCTCGATAGTCGATGCATTGCGGAGCTGGCTCCCGAGTTAGTGCTCTTGGTCTCCGGCTGCACCAGGAAACGACGAACCATTCGGGAGGCCCTGACCGATCGCCGATGGATCTCAGATATCATGGGGCCTTGACGCCCCTGTCCTTAGGGCAATATGTCAAGATCTGGCAGTAGTTGTGCATGATGCAGTTAACCACCAACCCAGACGTTCTTCTTTGGCATTGGACTGCGGACAACCAGTACACTTCCAAGAGCTGTTACGACACACTCTTTCAGGTAGCGATGGGTTCAAGCTCTTGTAAGCTGATTTGGTACACCTAACCTCCTCCCCGAGTCAAGTTCTTCCGTTGGCTAGCCTGCCAGGATCGTTATTGGACTTCCTAGCAGCTTGCGCGGTGGGGTCTCCATCATGCTCCTCAATGCATGCTTTGCGACCAGTTGGAGACAATGGCTCATCTTCTAACCGGTTGTTATTTCTCGCGCATGGTGTGGCATGAGTTGCTCTCCTGGATCCGATTGACCGCTCCCCCTCCCCACCCTCACCCCTCGTGTTGCGAGTGTTGATTTTGTGGATTGGTGGCAACTAAGCTGCCATTCAATCCACACCTCAGTCCAGAAGGGCTTCAATCCACACCTCAGTCCAGAAGAACTTCAATCCACACCTCAGTCCAGAAGAGCCCGTTCTCAGCTATAATGCTGGCAGCTTGGTGCATCTGGAAGCATCAAAACACGATCATCTTCGACAAGGCATGGCTCAGCTTGACACACCTGCTTGACACATTCAAAACGGAGGCCAAGCAATGGCCACCGACAAGTGTGAGGGGTCTGGCGGCTTTGCTTCCTGCATCTACCTTGCCTAACAACTATGACCGTCAGGTTGTATTCTCTGGGTGTCGCCCATCTTCGGGTTTGTACAAACTCTCCTCTCTATCAATGCAATGAAACAAGGCTTTTGTGATTTCTTGGGAGAAAAAAAGGTTGTTGGCAAATTACATTCAAAGATGACCTTTAGTAGAACAGAAGAGGCATTGGCATACTCAATTCAGCGGTGTGCATGATATGGTGCAGGTGAATAAAGTAGACACAGCAAACCAACTATCATGCATCATGCATGACTCTGCAAAGGTGAAAGTTCAATGTACTGAGCGTGCTTGATATCCCTATAAAGGGAGTATCATATCACTTCATGGACATGGTTTATCAATCTATTGCTTGGATGTAAATATGGGATGCGGAAATATGTGGAAAGAAAATTGTGTGCACCCTCATTCACTCCATTACTCAAGTCAGTGCTAAACCACATGAGGTCATCAGTCGTCGAACTTTGAAGGACACCTTTGGTCCTTCAATGGACCCTGGATCATTTGAACACACGACGGCTTCTAGATTGCAACATCTCAACCAATTCGCCCGGTAACAGCAATCGTCGCTGGTTACGATTTGTGCGACTCAGTAGGAGAACAGCAAGACAGTTGACCTTCCAAGTGACAACTATGATCATATGGCATAGATATGTATATTTAATTGTTAAGGATCTGATCCTAGTAGTTAGTAAACATACCTCACTGAAAAAACTAAGAGCAAATTATACTGCCATAATAGAGAGGAAGAAGAAAAGCAAAATTGCATTTAACGTTTATCTCTCTGATACGTGAACTCATATTAAATAAACTATTTATTAATCCCATAAAAATACCCACACTACAATACACTAAGAAGCTATTGGTTCAGCAATATCCCAGCAGAATCGCACTACATTGGCATGTGATTCCGGTAACTCTTATTATACCACTTCCTCAATAGAACACATGGGATCTAAAACCATTTCCCTGATTGAACCACTGCATCAACCATGCAATATTACAAATATCGGCCAATTAACTGCAGTTAACTGCTATTCAGCCACCCCCCGATACGAGAAAGGCCTATTCGGCCACATTAACTGGGAGCCCAGTTAATCGGTCTGACAAGCCGATTTATCGGTTGTCAGGCCGAATTATCGGCTGGGCCGATTAACTGGGCAGTATATTTTGGCCCAAAACTACTCCCCTATGCCAAGAACAGAAGCACTACTCTCCTACGTTGTGTTCTGTAAATGCTGATGTACTGCTGCTGCTGCTGTGCTGTTCTCTTATGTGATGTACAAGTACTATTGTTGTTGTGCTGCTCTCCTTTGATGTTAGAAAGTGATGTACAATTACTGGTACTGTGTTTCTGCTCTTCTATGTAGATCTAGATATCATTAGAACATCAAGATAACACTCTTCCTTGTTGCTATGTAGCCTAGGATTGCATATTTAGACATTCAGTACAATGCATGTTGCTATGTAGCCTCGGATATATAGGTATGGCCCTAGTTAACCTACCGATAAATGGGTTACCGATATATTCAGTTAAATGACCGATTCGCCGATTAATCCCTTATAAGCCCCCGACCGATATGGTACCAGTTACCGATATCCTGAACACTGTGCATTACCAACCTCCCTGTAATTCTACTGCAATTAAATTAACACTACAGCTCTTGAAGTAAAAAAGAAAGAACACCAGAGCTCTTGAACAAAACATCGCCTAACAATTATTACAGCAACAGACCATGCCAATAAGAGAAATTACAAACATCTTGCTAGTGATAGAAACTCGACCACTTTTCAGAGGTGTACAGCATAAAAAAGTATGTGTTTATAATTTGTCAACAACAAGAACTCCAATTCAAGGTATTAACTGTTGACTTTCAACAACAAAAGGCAATGATTAATTTTTCTCCAACAATGAGCATGACAGAAATTAAAAGAGCAAAACAAAATTGTCAATTTAGAGCGAACCTGATGGCCATGGCATAGCCCTAGCTTGAACTGACCAATAGTAACTGTTTTAGTCTCTGGGTAACGAGCATCCTCATCATATTCACCTCTGGTAATGTGGAGATCAGGACAAAGGCTTTTAAGGTAGTCGTGAACTTCCTAAAAGAATGTTGAGAAATTTATGAGTTAATATTTTATCAAAGCAAAAAATTACAGTCCATACAAGAAAACATTACTAGCACGGTAGCACCCTATTAATAGGTGCAATACCTAGCCACAAGGAAACAAAATTCACTACATGAAATGGTACAAAGTCAACTATTTCTTCACAAAGATGGCTCAAAATAGTTGAAAAGCGACAAATAGTCTGTGATGTTGAGCATCATGACCCAACACTTCACAGGTTCACATCCATAATCCTATAGAATAATATACATCAACTTCTCTTTGTTACTTTTTCCCATGGTTTTCAATTAGTTTGACACGCAACCATCCAACTTCCTGTTGCTTCATCATGAATTAATAAGGCATTAAGATACAGCATCACATGCTTACCAAACACTAAGTTGCATTAAGGCATTAACACTTCTACAATGTGGCACTCTAGTGTTTGGCAAGCCAAAATATTAGTGTCTGATTCACAAGATAGCCTCAGCATGCAACCCATCATGACAAAGGTGTTGGTTCATTTCAGTTTACAGATCAATATAGCGTTGACAGTGCAACAAGACTAACACAAACAATACCATACAACTTTTGAAATTGATGTGTTTGGGATTGACATGTAGAAAGCATATGGTATGAAAAATAAGATGATGATAAAATTAGTTAAAACCTATACATGGTGTACTATACCTTAAATGTTCATTCAGAAAAAACTGGAAACCGTTTCAGCTCGCAAAAGTAGGTGCAAGTAGATAAAACTTGATGTTAATGGACCATGACAAAAAAATGCAAAGCGCAACAATCATTCACTCAGAAAAAATCATCAGAAAATTAAAATTTGAAAAATAATAATAAAACTCCATGAGATAGATGTACTATTGTCAGCAGGTTGGCAAAAAAAATCTTCACGCAGGCGCATTCAAAGACTAGGTGGGCACTAATGTTATCTTTCTTCTTTCTGATACATATTTTCAAAGGAACAGAGATTGTGATAACTCTTTCAATAAGTTTCAGGAAAATTTCATAAACTGGACATGGTGGGAATAAATTTAGATACTTTTTTGTAAAATAAGTTACTCTAAGCAATCAGACAATAAATAAACTCATGATAATTGAGCAAAAGAACAAATATTTCAATTAATTATTTGGAGCCAAAGGTACATTCAGGATTGGTGAACTAAAATTTATTATAGTTGCTCCAATAGAAAAAGTAATCAGTAACCTTTAGATACCATGTATGTTCTGATCAAAGAAAACATGACCAGCGAACTACTAGTCTACTACAGAGAAAGACAACAATTTTGTAGTTTTTTTAATATGATCTCTTGTATTTAAATATAGAGATTATGTCATGGCCTAAGTTCCTGAAGAGATAGTGGTGGCTGGTGGGAGGTCGGGGACAGGGAAGGTTGCGTTTGCCTGCCATGATGTTAAGGGAAGATGGGGCTGCGGAGGTGAACCCTCCCTTTTCTGTTTTATATTTATTGCTTGCGTTTCTCAATACCAGTCTAGGGCATAATATAGCCTGCAGTTTACATGACTTGAAAACTAAGGAGTCTTTAAACAGACTCAGACCTGGCCCAATAGGGAAACCTTCTATGGGACAAGAAAAAAACATCATACTCAAATAAGACTTCCTAAGACTTAAACTTGCCTAACCCTGTACTCCTATCACGTGGTGGCCATGGGGTCCTGCTTGGGCTTGCATCTGCGGACATAGTGTTGACCCCACATTACATCACTCCCCCTCCAGAAGCAGCTTGTCCTCGAGCTGGAAGGTTGGATACTTCTGCTGAAATTCAGTAAGGTCTTCCCGGGAAGCTTCAAATGTAGCACAACCTGCCCATTGCACCAGCACTTGCCATAGGCCACAGATAAGAAGAGCCTTGAGCACCTTGAGTGGAGGGAGATGCAACTACCCTGCCATGATGTTTCTCGGGAAGCTGTGGAGGCGCATCAGGGGGATTACCATGGACTGTCTGATCCAGAAGCTTGGAGATTTCGTCAATGGTCGCCTAGATTGCACCGATACAGATACACATATCAGTATCGGGGCGATACAGATACGTGAATACGTCATTTCTGAAAAGCGCCAATGCGGGATACGTTTGACTATTTTTGAAAATAATATAAAAAAATATGTTATCAATTAAGCATCAAGCCATTTACCATATATTTAGTCAGTGCAGTCCATTATCTTCTATCGTCTTATCCATGATTCCAACAAAAGCAAGAACCAACAGCCAAAGGGTGGCGGCAATTTACAAACATACAAGTTCAGTTAGAGACAAACGGAGGAGGAGGAGGAGGAGGAAATCAACAGCCTTCCATTAGATAGAATTCTACAGGATAGTGGGGGGAAGGGGAGCGGGAGCACCAGGGAAAGGAGCCCACCACAGGCACTACTAGAACTTGAGAGGTATCGGGGATGTATCAGAAAATAATCAGTATCGGATACTGTATCCGATATGGATACGGTGATTGCTGTATGTATCGGTGTTTTCTTGATGGTCGCCATTTTGCCATAGGAGCTTGGCGGGCAGACCTGAGAACCAGTGTCTTTGATAACAAGTTGTCACAGCCTAAGTTCCTGAGGGGGTAGTGGTGGCTGGTGGGAGGTCGGGGACGGGGAGTTGCGTTTGGGTGCCATGATGTCAAGGGAAGATAGGGCTGCGGAGGAGAACCTTCCCTTTTCTGTTTTATGTATATTGATGATTGCCTTTCTCAATAACAATCCAGGGCATAATATAGCCTGCGGTTTACATGACTTGGAAAGTAAGGACTCTTTACTCTTTAAACAGACTCAGACCTGAACACAATAGAGGAAAACTTCTGCCAGAAAAAAACCATTACACTGAAATCTGACTTCCTGAAGACTTAAACTCGCTACTCCTATCACGTTGTGGCCATGGGGACCCTGCTTGGGCTTGCACCTCTGGACATAGTGCTGACCCCACATGACACATTTATACAGTTAGAAAACCATCAGACAAACTTAGAGCATCTCTAGCAGATCCCGTAAAACGGGGCATCCGGAATAATAATCGCCAATTTAGCGGACGGGGGCGTTTTTTCCGCCCCGAACAGATCCCGCAAAATCGGCCATCCTGTAATTTTTTTTGCGGAATCCTGCATAGTCCGGGCCATTTCCGCCATAAGTACAGGATTCGGTCCTCTTTTTGCCGGTTCCTCTATCCTTGGCGCGAAGGAAACTTCCGCCCGCTTCCGTTCCCAGCTCCCGCGCCGCCGCTGCCTCTTATCTCACCTCCGACCTCGCCGTCCGGCCTCGCCGCGCCGCCAACCTCCCAGATGCAATACCCGCATCCTCTGGGTGCCCCATATCATGCGCCGCCGCCACCAAGTATGCCAGCGCTTCGTCCTCCCACGCCTCCCTCCGCCGTGCATGCCGGCACCGCCCCAACATCTATCGCCGCCGGCAGCAAAAGGAAGCGACATGGCAATCACCTCGTTCAAGGGGACGTGGCCGGCGCAGCACCATCTCCTTCCGTCCCCGCTCCGATTCCTCCCGTCGCGGACGCCAGTGCGAGGAAGAAGACCACCTCCACCGGCCCGGTGGTGGATTTGGCAATGGTGGTTGAGGTGTGTTTGGAGGTGGTGTTGGCTTCAGCAATGGTGGTAGAGGTGGGTTTGGAGGTAGTGGTGGTGTTGGCTTCGGCAATGGTGGTAGAGGTGGGTTTGGAGGTGGTGGTGGTGGTGGCTTCGACAATGATGGTGGAGGTGGTGTGGGCTTCGGCATTGGGGGTGGTGGTGGTGGTAGTGAAGCTTTTGGTAATGGTGGTGGTGGTGGTGAAGCTTTTGGCAATGGTGATGGTGTTTCTTCGGCAAGCAGTGTTCATAATGACGGTGGTGCTCATTCTGCGGTCCAAGTTGTTGAAGATGGTGGTGCTCATTCTCCGGTCAATGTGGATGATGGCGATGGAGGTGCTGGGACCGGTGGTGGTGGCGACGATCTTCGCAACAAAGAGGATGTTGCTTGATGTCTTCATGACCGGTGGTGGTAATTTTATTTGATCACACATTTTGCGTGGCTAAACTTGCTACCTCGTATGTTGCGCATGATTTTGGATGTGATGAACTGATATGATGAACTAGTGATGTATATATAAGCACTTGTATGGCCAAATTTCGTTCATCTATATTCAATCACTTGTCAATATTTGTCCTATAATTTTATTTTGCCATACCACGAGGCCTCCGGCGCGGAACAAATCCTCTAAACCCATCCCGCAAAAAATTTGCAGGACGAGTTTACAGGACCTGTTCCGCTAGAGGCCTCGCCGTACCGCAAAAAGAAATACAGGACGCCCGTAAATGATATTTGCGGGACGTGACTTTGCGGGATCTGCTAGAGATGCTCTTATAGAAGCACATGCAAAGTTCTGTGAGTAAGCGTGGTACTTTTCAGAATGGGAAGGTACATGATGATCATACAAATTTCTATCGCCACCAGCATAATTGTGAGAGATAGGCGTGATATTTACAGAACGAAAAAAAACTGCGCAGATACCGAACCAAGTGAAAAAATTATTGTCTCATGCCTTCTCCCTCCAAAAGCTCAAATCCCCCACACGTCTACTGCAAAACCGCATCATTTACAGACAATCAAGCAAGTGCAAGCTTATGCCGATCGATAATCAGTCCACATGCCCAGGGCGGGTGCCTTGGTCCCAAAATCAACACGCGACAACCAACAACTGAACAAGATATGTCTAACAAACGATCAGCATGGCTTCACGAACTAGTCAGTCAACCAGATTTGACAAACCATAGACACGGCGATCCAGCAGCAATCATGCGCACGCAGCAATCGAGCATGTATCGCGGGGAAGAGAGGAAACTGACCTTGATGCAGAGGTTCCCGGTGCAGATGATGTGCTGGATCTTGCCCGGGACGAGCATGGACTTGAACTTGGCGGGCAGGTCGGGCGCACGGTGCGGGATGTGCAGATCCCCCAGCGCTAGGACCAGCACCATTGGATTGGATTGGAGATCGGGTGGGAAGGGGTGAGGCGGAAGGTGGAGAGCGATCAGCCCGCTCTGCTCTCCTAGAACACGATGATCAAATCTTCCACTCAAATCCCTAGCACGATCGATGCCGTGTTCGTTCTCGAGTGAAGTGCACGCATACCACCTCAAACTTGTTGGGACAGTTCACTTCGGTCCTCAAAACTTCCAAAGCGGCAAAGCGGCAAGCCTGAAGGTCCTCCCCTCAAAAACAAAACAACTGAAGGTCCTCAAACTAAATCACGCGTTCGTCTACCGGGTAGAGGAAGTGTTGTACATCCATCGTACACGACATCGGATGCACAATAATTTTGAAGGGGCAGCTCTATTTACAAGTAACACCTCCACGCCAGCGAAATACATTAGGGTTACGATGGATGTACGACACTTCCTTTAATATCTAGCAGATCACGCAAAGTCGCATCACACAAATTTCGTTTACGGGTTGCATGTAAATACGGTACCGCGACGTCTCTAACGGAACGGGTCCTCTAAACTTTTTGTTTGGAAGGAAAGCAAACGATGAAAAAAGATCTTCTCATTGATTGAAGATTTGGGTATATATACCCCGGTACAAGGCAGTTTACAAGTAGCAGTTACCAAATTATGGAACCAATATAGTAGTGATTATTAACTAATAATTAATCTAATTATTATTTCCTAACATCCCCCTAATCGATGCTTGTCCTTATGAATATACATCATCTTGATAAAATCTCCTCCTTGTATGTGCTTGCCTTTGAAAATGATCATCATCTTCATCTGCTCCTCCAAAAACCCTGTAGGAAAAATATGAGGAGAATAGTATTTGATATGTTGTTAAAACTCATTTAAACCCAGTGGGAGAAATAAGGAGAAAATGATACAACATATAATGATTATTGTCTCTTGATTACTCGTTATGAGAAAAACCTTTAAGAAGGTCATGTGTGAGTTTAGAGAACAATAAATATGTCTTTAGTACTTCCTTTAAAAACCCTGATAGGAAAAATAGAAAGTATTACATATGATCTTTGAGAAGATATTGCCTCATTAAAAACCATTATGAGAAACTTTGAGAGAAAACTCATAAGGGAAAAGAGTGCAATCTTACATGCCATTGAAAACTCCTTTAAAACCTAGTGGGAAAAATATAAGGAGAAAATGATATGGCATATAGAGACACTTGTGTTTATATTGTCTCGTTAAAAACCTTTATGAGAAACCATTAGGAAAAAACTCATCAAGGGAAAAAGAGCACAATATATGGAATCTGATGATTGTTAATAGGTTATAGTTTGGAATATTACTCCCCCTGAACTATGCAAATATGAAGGATGTCTCATACCAATTCCATTGACATGAACATGAGATTGTGGTGGTGTTTGGTTCGGCTGTGGATTTCTAAAAGCAGCTATGGAAAATCTGCTGTGGAAGAGCAGCTGTGGAAAATCTGCTGTGGAAAAGTTGTAGGTCGTTTGGCAAACCAGCTGTATGAGCTGTGACTGTGGAGATAAATGTCTGAAATACCCCTAAGAGCTGAGAGATTGGTTACACGTTGTTTAATGATAATTATGACATTACATATTGATTTAGAACATTAATAAAACCTAATTGAATAATTATCCAACTATACCATGATCAACGGTATCTTTTGACATAGCGATAGCATTTTTTATAAGGATCAATATGTAGCACACAAATAGAAATAGCACACAACTTTTTGCAGAATGAACTAGCGCTTGAACCCAAATATTTCATCACTCGTCAATACATCAGTACATTAGAACGATTGCATTTTTCAAAAGCGAATGCCCAGCAAGTAGATTCTACGCAAAATATTATATACAAAAATACACATGAGCAGATGAAAGAACTCTATCCACTTGAGCTCATCAAGGAGTTCGCAATTCTTTCACGAACTATGTTCATGTCGACGATGTCAAGTCTCGCCGGAGCACTATCTCCTTGGAGTGACCATACTCGCAAGTCCTCATCAGGAACATAATCCTCATCTTCATCACATTTGTCAAATTCCTCATCAGGCAACTTGGTCTCACGAATGTAATTGTGCAATGACATACGGGCAATAATAATTTTTTTTTGTACGAGGGTTGAAACTAGGTACGCCCTTCAAGATGCGCCATTTAGCTTTGAGCACTCCAAATGTTCTTTCAACAGCATTTCGAAGTGAAGAGTGAGCATGATTATACACCTCATACTTGCCCACCGGTTTTCGTCCATTATGAAATTCTGGTATATGGTATATTTGGCCTTTGTAAGGAGCAAGATATCCTTCACAGTTTGGATATCCCGAATCGACGAGGTAATATTTTCCTATATAGAAAGGGCAACTACATTGTTATGCACGGTAGTTGAGAAGCAAGTAAGTATGGCAACAATATAAGAAGGCAAAGTGGTTAATGGCAACATATATTAGTACCTGGAGGGGGTGTAGGAAATTTATGTGGATACTTGGCCAAGCTATCATTTAAGATCCTTGTGTCATGTGCTGAACCGGGCCAACCAGCCACAACAAAAGTAAACCTCAAGTCGAAGTCACAAACCGCCATAACATTTTGTGATGGAAATCCATGGCGACCCATGTGGTTAACAACCTCATCCTCTGGTACTATAACTGGAATGTGGCAGCCATCTATTGCACCAATGGCACCTTTGAAATGAGGCCAAAACCTCTCATCTTGAATTCTTTCATGCACGGTTGTGAAAGAATTATCTCGAGGTGTTATGTTATGTCCTGCTAACTTGCACAAGCAATTCAAGACTTCTTTGAACTTTCGATGAACTGTTTCCGTTGATCTTGAAAAACGATTTTCAACTTGAGAGAATGATTGTGGTCCACCAACTATCCACAAGAACATAGCTAAAGACTCTTGTGATGTTACTTCTCTACTTGACTTCAATCCATAATGAGACACTAGGACATTATGTAATGACTCAAATACTCTTCGACTTATCCTAAACATCCTATAACAACTCCTTTTGTGACCAAGAGTTTCCATAACCCATTCAAATCCATAATGGCAGCAACATTATTAAATATGGCAGCAATAACATAGATATGTTTCATCACATATGGCAGCAAGAATTCACACAAACATGGCATCAAGAATTCACATAAACGTGGCAGCAATAACATAGATATGTTTCATTACATCACAAAAGACACGTGTTCATACAAATAGTTCAAACATGGTTCGGTTGGAGGACAAGGTAGTGTAGTACTATTTGTTCATTTGTTCATGTTTCCTATTTAGCCAATCAAGCCTCCCCTCTTTTGTTTCGATCAACATGAACAACTCTCTATAGTTGGGTTGGAGGACAAGGTCGGTGGCTGTGAAATATAAAGGAGTTCCCTCCTCAGCCCCACACTCCTTCATCAAAGTCAAAACTTCCTTCATAGTAGGAACAACACTTGTTGGAGCACGAGTTGCTGCTATCTCCGAGTTTATATTCCCAAGTGTTGCCTTGTACTCACGTAGAAATGGGTTCTTGTCCTCCTTAGCTGACTCGTCAATGAACTTGGCTTTGCGCTTCACATTTTTTGGAACCTTGCCGTCCTTAGGTGAGACCTTGTCCTCCTTTGCTACCTTGCCCTCATTTGGTGAAACTCTGACCTCCTTTCCCGCCTTTGCATCATCCTCGGACTCCGCTTCAGCATCAAGCATATCATCATCATTTGCGCTGTCCGATATCACCCCAGGAATAGATGATGTTTCCCCGGTGACATGTGCCTTGGCGAACATGACATGCATTTCTTCCAAGTTGGCCACCCCCTTTTTTTATACTTTGCATGCTTAGGATATTTCTGAACAAACAAAACATAGCATAAGATGTTAGAAATAGCACAAACAAAATGATGCAACAAAATAAATGATACTACATACCTTAAGATGAACATTCCACCAATCATCGTTCGCTGCGATAGTTTTCTTCACATCATCCCAACCTAGCCCTGTTGCGTGATTTTTTCAATACCATGAACTGTATATATTATCTCTTCAACATGTCCTATTTGTTTTTAAACTGAGTCTGAGTACATGTTTTCCCAATCCTGTCAAAGAACTTCTCTTCAACATGTTTGTACCCTCTACGGTTCAAACATCCCTTTGGCCTATTACCTTTCTCCACCTCTTCTTTGCATATCTCACAAAAAACGGTTATGTGATGTGCATCCCAATTTGCCTTTTCCTTTTCCATCTAATTCATAACAAAGGTTTCAAACATATAAGCTAATTGCAAACACTTGTTAATGCACATATTTCTGCCAAACACTACTACTAACACTAACAGCACCACCCATAAGGCCATAAGCATATATGTATATGACACAACAGAGCAGCAGCAACTACACAATAGAACTACTAGCGCTAGCAGAAGGCAGCGAGCAACCGAAGTAACAAACAGAGCATGCCCACGGACCACCACCAGCAGAGCAGCAATAGCACGAGAGCATGACCACCAGTCCACAACCAGCAGCAGAGCATGACCAGCAGTAAGACTAAAGAGGAGAAGGGAGGCAGAGCTCGACGGGGATCACGGGGCTCACCTGCCTGAAGAGAAGAAGAGCACGGGGGGGGGCACGAGATCCACAGCGGGATGAGGTCGGAGGCCAGCGGCCGGCGGCGCGAGGAGGGGCGCGAGATCCGTAGCGGATGGGGGGCGGGGGCGAAGGCGCCGGCGGCGCGCCGACCGGGACGACGAGCCACGCCGGTGGTCAGCACCTGGCGGCGGCATGGGAAACCCTAATCGCCAGAGAAGAGATGACGAGGGGACGAGGGTGGGTTCTGTCGAGCGGGGCGAATTGGGCCGGGTCGTGTGGATCGATTGGATGGCAAAGGTGGGTAATTTCAGCCGAATTTCAGGGGTATGTTAGAAGAGCCACGCAGCGGAAGCCAGGAAAGCACCTCCGCGGCCGATTTCTCTCGTACGTGTATTTTCCGCTACGCTGCGATGGAATCGAGCCGATACTTTTGCCCTTTGGTTACGATTCGGCTTTCCAGCAGCGGAATCCAGCTTGAAAAGCTAAACCAAACGGGGCCTGTGTATAATCTGTTGGATTTTCACAGTATTTGTTTGCAAATTATTTTCTCACTTTTCTATAATCCGTGAGGATAAGTAATTTTCGAGCAATGTGCTTTATGATATTGCTCTTCATATAACATGTGGATATTGGGTAACACACGTGGAAGCATCTTGCTAAATCAAGTTATGTGATTCTGATGAATCTCAACCACATGATTTTGAGTGTGGTTAATCATTCTGCTAAGCCACACATATTTTGCAATGCTTTTAGATAAAGCAATTATGTCAGAAATAAGTGGAAATAACCATTAAAGTTCATTTAGATGATTTCCGTATGAAGGCTATTCCAGCAAATTCAGTCATTGATATGGCGTCGTTGGGATCAAATAAAGAGCCAATATTATTACATCATATCATGGTCATATCTTGTATGTATTGATGGAAATATCCAAGATTTAGTGTAATCTTCAGATATAAGATGATATTCCTTATATCGACCATATGCCTTTTGTTGGGGGTTGCACTCTGAATAAAGATAGCAAATATAGTGTCAGGCCTGACGTAGTTTGCAATTATATGAGTGCTTTGACATAAGTGAGATATAGAACTTCAGATCCTAGTATCACTTCATTATTACCCCTAGGTATGAATGGATTTGTACCTTATCAAAGGTAGTATGACCATACATGTCTTTTTGTTGTTATGATATATCCACACTGAACTTCTCGTATATGTTTTGGATATATGTACATTGATATGTATTATTGAGAGAATGCTCAAGTTGTAAACTTAAGCTAAATTTTGTTGAATCCAAATTTTCTGTCTTGAGATGATTTTGTGTGTCTTTACATCTTGTAGAGACATTGATGATGAAATCATCGATATACACTGAGGTGATGTAAGGAAATCAAATTTGTGATTTCTTTATTAAAACACAAGAACAATCATCATTACTGGAGTAATCCTTTTGAAGAAGGAACTCATTTAGTCGGTAGTACCATATGATTTCCGACTATTTCGAGCCATAGAGTGACTTCTGTAGTTTTACACCAAATATGTTGTGATTTATTTTTGGATTCAGAATTGTAAGCCCTTCAGGGACTTCAATATAGTTTTCCGAAATGAGTGACTCATATGAGTATGTAGCCACTTCATCCATCAACTGCATGGATATTATTATTATTTTATTGCCAATGATATTTAGTATCAAAACATTGTTCCACTCATACCAAGAGGATACGTTACATCGTAATCGATGTCGGGTCTCTGCGTGAACCCTTTTGCTACAAGCCTCGTTTTCTCACCACCTCATTGACTTTGTCTATGAATGAGAAGTTTTTAGTATTCCATATGGAAGATACTTATGAGGAGTAAGTATTACTGTGGTAAATACCACTCGTTTGCAGAGCGAGTGCTATTCTTCAGTACTTGCTTCCTTTTATGTGAACCAATATGAGTGCAAGAGGCACTCTACCATGCATTTTGATTCAGGGCCCAAAAGGTTTTAGCAATTTTGAGAAGAAATATATGTCGACAAATGTAGACTTCTGTTATATGATTTTGGTGGAATCGATGAAATTTGTGGAAATGCATTTATTCCTTTTAACTCCTTGTGATTTCCTACAACAATGGAGTCAAGGTGTTTCGATGTCCCGGCACCAAAACATTTGTGCACATTTATGTCGGGCTTTGGATGACGAGCATCCAGTGAGGTGTCTTTCAACTTGATGTTGAATTACATTTACTGGTTGAGGATTTGATTTCCTTTGTTTCTGCAAAAGCATGTTCGAAATTATATCTCGTGTAGTCAGATTTCTCCCCCTCTTGCTCTCATTTGGGGAGAATAGTGGTTTATCAGGTACCTCCACTCTTCCTAACACTTTACTGTAGGAATATAAAATTTAGTGACAGCTTGTCATCAGTAAATGTATGTGGGATTTGCAATGTGTTGCAAATATATGATTCTCTAAGCTTCTAGTTCAGATTCTTTGAGTACTTGGATATAAGGATTAAATGTCAATAACATTTTTATTTTATTTCTCGGCATTCTTTGTGGTACTTATCTCCCCTAATGTCGGAAAATATCCTTATTGATGATGCAATCAGCATACGGGCTATGAATAATTTTGATTGACGGATAAATTGTTATTCCTCACATAGATCCCTAATTTTCCGTGAGGGCCCATTGATGTACGCTGGAGTGGTGATATTGGTATGTGTCGGTGTAGTGAACAGGGGGTGTTCATTACCCCTGGACACGCACCAGCAAGTTGCAGCCTCTAGGCGGGAAGGGCATGGCAGAGAAGAAATCCACTTATAGGACACATCTAGGACCCAGGTTTCCGGCAAGGATTACTTGCCAGGAACAGGCCTACGCATCACCGGCAAGCTCAAAGGCCGGCAAGATCAGGATAGAATTTCCGGGAAGCGAACCTTCCTGGGAGAAGACCTCGAGGCAGGTCACTGAGAAGACCCGATGTTGGACTCCCGACAAGATGCTTGCCGGGGGACAACCGGGAACAAGCACAAGACTATCAAGAAGGCATTCAAGCCGATGATCAGAAGATAGAAGACCAAAGGCTCGGATCCCGGCAAGATGCTTGCCGGGATGGCTAGCGAAGACCCGGCAAGATTCGCACCCGGCAAGATCCCGCCACCCTGCCACCACTCCAGTGCAGCGACCAGCCTGTCAGACGGGGTTTGTCCTCCTGGATGCGTGTCATGGCATTAGCGGCGGATGGGGTTAAGCGGTGCTGATGGGACGGGCTCTTTTTCCATCCCCAAGAAGCTAAGGGACACCTAGACGGAGCATTTAATGCATTTGTCCTCAAACGTCAGTGATAATCATGAAACGCTGTAGCAACTTTACACCTCTTGTATGTACTGTGCGCCACTGTTGGTGACCCCTTCGACATATAAAAGGAGGCCCAAGGCATAGCTACAAGGGGGGGGAGGAGGACCTTCTGGCCCAGATAGAGGCATAGCGGCTGTGTACTGTTCATCACATAGCGCTCCTGGAACCAGAGTTCAAAGACTCACAATACACTAAAGCAGGAGTAGGGTTTTACGCTTCTCAGCGGCCCGAACCTGGGTAAAAAATCCCTCGCGTTGATCACTGGATCCGCTCTTTGTGCAAGCCTTTTTCCCTGCCGAACCATAAAAGGGACCCACGCGATCCCATAGGTGTCGTACGCCAACATCTTTGGCGCGCCAGGTAGGGGGAAAGGTTGCGCGAATCTGATCTAGCGGTCAGCGCGTCAGCTTCATCGTCCATGGCGACTTCGCTCTACTTACAGAAAGCTAAGTCCTAAAACTTTGATTGCTTTTTGTTGTGTAGCCTTATCCTTGATGGTAGTTTTGTATAACCTGTGCGCGAGGGAGCGCTCTAGAAACACTCTGCACTCCTGGTTGTTCTGGGTCCACCCAACAACACAGATGCAGCTGCGGTTGTCTCTGGAGCGTTAAGCTCCTGAAGAGGCGGCGTTCTCGATAGGCTGCTAGACAGGACCCGATCCTAAGCACCATCGACCAGAACGTGCGCATTCGGGGAGTATTCCAGCAAGCGTAGGGATTCATTGTACAAAAATGCAATTGTTCAAGGAAAAGGCTCGATAAGTTTTATTTTCGGATTTCTGCGTAAACCCGTATGCTGAGGAGCCTCCCCGGGGCTAGTTGCGCTCCTAGTCGTCTCGAGTCCGCTCGACGATGTGAGCAGCTGCGCTAAAGTTGGGAAGGTAAACCTTTTCGGGAGGCGGCGTTCCCGGCAAGCCGCTAAGGACCCGTTCCTCAAAGCGCTGCTGACTGGATCGTGCGCACCGGAAAGTGTTCCGGCAAGCAAGGGAACATTCGACAGAAGTCAAAATTACAGTCGTGGCATTACATGTCCAATCAGTGTTGCAGGAATACGCATGGAAGGCGGGCTCGGGGGCTGGCAGCGCCCTAGAGAGTAACCTTCTAGAGAGCTGTCAGTCATCATCACGAGCGCGGCCTCACTATGCGGGGTGAACAGCAGGAAAAGCTAAGTTACAAAAACTTGCGACAATTACATTTCTTTTGCTGTCCTCACTTGCTCCTTACACCTACACGCGAAGGAGCCTTCCCGGGGCCAATAGCGCCCCTAGTTGTCTTGAGTCCGCTCGACAACTTAGGCGGCTGCATAGACACCGGGAAGGTAAACCTTTTCGGGAGGCGGCATTCCCGGCAAGCCGCTAAGGACCCGTTCCTCCAAGCGCTGCCGACTGGAGCGTGCGCACCGGAAAGCTTTCCGGCAAGCATGGGTCGTCTTGATTGATTTTTCGTCCTTGTACATTAATCTGCACGCGAAGGAACCTTGTCGTGGTGAGCCCGCGCTCTAGTTTCGCCTCGAGTCTGCTCGGCAGGCTTAGTAGCCGCGTTCTGACCCGGCAAGTCGCCTTGCCGGCGGCGGCGTTTCCAGCAGGCTGCTAGGGACCTGTTCCTCAAAGCGCTCGCGGCAAACGTGCGCACCGGCAAGGTTTCCAAACAGCGTAGGATATAAGATATATGCAAGGACGGAATTAATCAAGAGGGAAGCAAACATTCATTTAGCATAAAGAAACATGTCTTGCATACATAAAGATTGGCCTGACTAAGATTAATTATTCCTTTACATGCGCCATTGCAGCAACAGGTATGCAAAAGGTACTTCAGTCTCGGCGGTTACTTTATTCTCGGCGGCACGCGGCAGCCGAGAAAGCCAAGGGCGCCGTGCTGGAGGCCGGCAAGACGGCAGTGAGGCATTCGCAGTAGACGGCGGCGACAGCAGGGATGACTGTACGAATCGAGCACCGCACCCGCGGTACCCTTTATGGGGAAGGCTCGGGGGTTGGCTCTTCGTCGCACAGTGTGGCACTCCCTTTCGGGCACACGACCCCTGCTGTCGTCCTGCTCTGTCTGCCCACGCTGCCGGCAAGCCCAAGGCCCGGCAAACCGCAAGCTCTCTCGCGTCATCATCAGCGTGCAGTTAAAAAGTCATGAGTGACGGTTACTTCTCGCCGCGCGTATGCCGGTGCATGTTTTTGGGCCTAGCCCAGACAAACACTGTGCACGCTTGTCCGGCCCAGGCCCGGGGGCTCCTGTCGGTGTAGTGAACAGGGGGTGTTCATTACCCCTGGACACGCACCGGCAAGTTGCAGCCTCCAGGTGGGAAGGGCATGGCAGAGAAGAAATCCACTTATAGGACACATCTAGGACCCAGGTTTTCGGCAAGGATTACTTGCCAGGAACAGGCCTACGCATCACCGGCAAGCTCAAAGGCCGGCAAGATCAGGATAGAATTTCCGGGAAGCGAGCCTTCCTGGGAGAAGACCTCCAGGCAGGTCACCGAGAAGACCCGATGTTGGACTCCCGACAAGATGCTTGCCGGGGGACAACTGGGAACAAGCACAAGACTATCAAGAAGGCATTCAAGCCGATGATCAGAAAACAGAAGACCAAAGGCTGGGATCCCGGCAAGATGCTTGCCGGGATGGCTAGCGAAGACCCGACAAGATTCGCACCCGGCAAGATCCCGCCACCCTGCCACCGCTCCAGTACAGCGACCAGCCTGTCAGACGGGGTTTGTCCTCCTGGATGCGTGTCATGGCATTAGCGGCGGATGGGGTTAAGCGGTGCTGATGGGACGGGCTCTTTTTCCGTCCCCAAGAAACTAAGGGACACCTAGACGGAGCATTTAATGCATTTGTCCTCAAACGTCAGTGATAATCATGAAACGCTGTAGCAACTTTACACCTCTTGTATGTACTGTGCGCCACTGTTGGTGACCCCTTCGACATATAAAAGGAGGCCCAAGGCGTAGCTACAAGGGGGGGAGGAAGGAGGACCTTCTGGCCCAGATAGAGGCATAGCGGCTGTGTACTGTTCATCACATAGCGCTCCTGGAGCCAGAGTTCAAAGACTCACAATACACTAAAGCAGGAGTAGGGTTTTACGCTTCTCAGCGGCCCGAACCTGGGTAAAAAATCCCTCGCGTTGATCGCTGGCTCTGCTCTTTGTGCAAGCCTTTTTCCCTGCCGAACCATAAAAGGGACCCACGCGATCCCATAGGTGTCGTACGCCGACAGTATGTAACCGAATTATCGCAGATGGGAAATACTTTGTTGATTTCCACGTAGTTACTACAGGGGAAAGTAGTATGACATGTAGTTGGTATCTAGATCATACTTACGGTGTCTAAGGCCGTATGTGTCCAGCAAGAGGCCGGTAAATTTACAATTCTTTAAAATTGGTCCTGTAATTAATTTCACTATATTTGCTAAGATATTTAATTAAACCATTCCGGGTATATACATAAAGTATTATATAATCATACATTGCTCGTGAAATGAGTTAAACAACATTGTTCATTCGAATGGGTTTATAGATCCCGTTTTCAGGAGAATTTGCTCTTACTTTCATAAGTTGAGCAATTTATTTAGTAAGATCATGCATGGTTGTGTGTGATAAGAGACACATTTTAAATCATTTTATAAATGTTCCTGTGGGTACCATGAAGTATCTAAATAATCCCACATAATGGTTAAGTGGTCCACATATATCTTTTGAATGTGTTGTGGCTCCTTTAAAATTTTAAGGTGAGAGTGCCTTAAAACTTATTTCCCCTATGGCACATGCGGTGCACATAAAATCTGATGATTTGGGAAATATTGTAACTTGAAAAGTTCTGACCAACAGAATTGCCAATATTTTTTCCTAATCAACCCCAAACCAGGATTGTAAGGCTTAAAACCAAATATTTTGTAAGATTTAGAAAATTATTGTGTACGCAACAAAACTGAGTATGAATTGATTCATACATTCAAAAAAATCGAGTATTGTATCCGAGGGATAGGGTATTGAACATCCTACTACATATAGTAGTACAAGTATAGGCTAATGTTATTTTGGGATAATTATAAGATTACATGAGGTCTCCAACATTGATGAAAATTTATTATGCAAACATATCATCGGTGTAAATGAATTCGCCATCTATTTATTGCACTAGATTTTTGGTTCTCTTCTTCTAATGAAGATTTGAGAACAAACATTTACTAGAATATTTTCTGGTTATAAATTTGCAAATTTTCAAATTTATCACAATTTTGTGGTGTGGTTTGACCATATGTTTGAGGGTTTGGTAATCATAGGTACGATATTTGTATAACCACACATTTGACAAACTTGAGAGTTGTCATTGTGATCACTTGAAAGACGATATATTCCCTATCAAGAGGTAATTTTGTCTTTGGTTGTCTTTTAGCCTCCACTTTACTTTGAATTCCTCATGGTTATATTTTTTGACCACTAAGTTGCAAAAAATACTAAGTACTAGCAAGAATTTCAAATAATGGAATAAAACATGTTGGATGAATCTGACGATTTTAAGAAATTCCATGATTCTTCATCATCGAAAATGGTAATACCATCATATGAGGATGTAAAGGGTATTAAAGGCTTTTCAACCGGATCCGCATATGAAAATATTTGATCACGAGATTTCAACTTGAAGTTGATTAAGTGACAGAATTGTGAGCAGCGATAGACTTGAAGCCTTGAAAAAAGAATGGGTGATCATACGAGATGTGCTCATGGCAGTATGTTTCGTTCAAGGGAAATATTCAAGGTGAATAAATATTAATCCATTATGTACTTAGTTTGAGAACTAAGTGAAGTTGGTGACGGACGAAGTACATATGTACATACTTAGCTATTAAGAGAATAGCCATGACACATTTTTCTAAAGGTGAAGTTATAGTGGCCACAAATGCCGTAGATGGATACGATGATTGATATCATGAATCATCTTAAAATAAACACTCCCACCTAACATGAATTTGCATTTGGACATGTCAGTCATGTGTTACATGAAAATGCTCATGCATTTATTCAATTTACTTCTAAGAAAAAGCGATGTATATGGATAAAATGATTTGTTTGAGAACAATCATGGCCAAGGTGATCCTTTGTGAACCTGGGTGTATCCTTCAATACAACACATGTGATGAAATCATTGCTAACATTTTGGACTTTATTCTCGAGGAAATATGTAACTTTAGAGTCACGGCCAAAAACATAGACGTTGCATGTTTAACATTGGTTAGTCACTATGAAAGTATAACCACAATGTGATGTGGACGTTGCGATAGTGTTTGAGACACTTGCTACAAATTATGGTATCCATCTTGATTGATGGACGACACTGTAATTACAAATAGTGACATAGGCTCCATTGCCATGTATTTTACCAATGTAATAGAAGGTAATCGTTGGAGTATGCAAATATTTGCATAATTTTCCAAGACCTATTCAAACAAACCGAGGCTTGAATAATTCATATTGGCACAAAAATACCATTTCGGCATATAGTGACTATGCACTAATGATATTTTACTATGAGAGTAAAATATTTTGGTGAACAACAACAATAAATGCTTTAGAGGAGCAAAAAGTTTTGTATGGCTGATGCCTTATAGCCATATGTGTAGAACTCAATTGATGTAGGATAACACTTTCAAGATAATCACCAATATGGTGTAGATTCGCAGTAATAGAAAACATAGTCTGACTTTTGTCAGTAGATGTTTATAATTCTATTACCTTATGTTATGCTAAATGTATGAAATCACTTTGAAGGTAATCATGTGTCAGGGTGACATGATGTAGACCTTACAGTAATAGTGGATAGTCTGCAAAACTTTGCAGTAGATGCCAGTAATACCTTGTGATATCTTGAGGTAGTCGCATCTATATTAATATTTGGAAGAGCACGTTGAAGGTAGTCATCTTATCAAATAACAAGATGTAGACCTCACAGTAATGATGAATAATCTGCAAACTGTGCAGTAGATGTCATCAATACCTTGTGATTCGTAAATAAATTTTGATGGCGATATGTTGGGGAACGCAGCAGAAAACAAAAATTTTCCGACCTACGCACCAGCCCAGGACCACTATGGAGACGGCATACAAGGTTTGATCATTATCGTTACCGACTCGTAGCGCAGCGGAAGTAGAGTCGATGACGATCGGCGGTGCAGATCCCCGCAGCTAGGATTTTACAACCTCCCAACCGCGAGGATGTATACCCTCATCTGCCCCGCGGACAGCCCTCCGGGAGGCGGTCACACAGTCCCCCGGACGGTGTCGCGGACAGCCCTTCGGGAGGCACTCTCGAACTAAGACCGAAACTACGATCTCTCTACAGAGTTGCACACATACGGTGTCATCTATCCGGCAGGGCTTCGCCGTCCAGAACTAGTTCCTGCCGGAACCCAGACAACCTTTCGGCTCTACGAAACTATTTCGCTGGGAGGGAGAGAAGAATGCCAGATCATGCATGGCTTTGTGTATGAGAGCAAGAGTGTGTCTTATGGCAGCCCACACACCTCCTATTTATAGGAAACCCAAGGGGTAGGGTGGTTTTACAAGAAAACCCAAAACCCACATGGAAAGGAGTCCTTCCCAAGGACCTAAAAGGTGAAACCAAGGAACAAGGGGGACTCCATGAAGGAGTCCACCATGTGGCCGGCCACACCCTCATGTGGGGCCCCAAAATTGGCCCCTATCCATCCATGTCATCCCCAAGATCTTTTGGAGCAAAGCCCCAAAAGGTGGCTTTCCAAAAATATCCCAAAAAGCACTTTCACTATTCACGACGACATTTTTCAGCGTCTGATCGAACTGAAAATATTCATGTGGGCTTAGAACAATGCTAGTACCCACCAAAATAATTTTCAACGCGAGCCGGAACAATTCCGGTTTAGTGATTTCATCTGCGAAAAGCATCTGAAGCGGTTTCGACAGCTCCGGAACATTTCCGGTTTTCATCCCGGAAAATTCCAGAAAGTTTCCAGAATGATTCTGGCACCCTCCAAGAATTATCAGGCATGTGCCAAAACCAATTTGACTTTATGGTATCCTCTGAAACAACTTTTCAGTTTCACCGGAACTCATTCGGTGACCTCTCCGCGGAACTTTTCCGCTGTCCGAAACTTTTCCGGCGTCCGAAACTTTTTCGGTGATTTTCTCTCAGACTCCCTGTCTAGTATTCAGCAGATAGATGACCCTTAAGCGTGTGACCCTATAGGTTCGGTGAAGCATAGACATGACCCGGAACCCCTTCCGATCAATGATCAACATCGGAGCCGTGGACACCCATATCGATCCCTATACCCACACGAATAAATATTCGAGTGAACCTCCAGTTGCCGTGAGCTATTCCTGTTGCTTCGCGATATGTTACAATTACCCGAGGTGAGAAACATCGGCATCCTCGTGGATCAACACTTGTCCACAATGCCAGTTACCTCGTTGCCGGTATTGTTCTCTTTTCTCGTTCCCGTGTTCCGGCATCCCTGTGATCAAATCACCCTGTGTCTGGCCAGACGATGATGGATACCGTAACACCGAGAGGGCCCAGAGATATCTCTCCATCGTCGGAGGAGCAAATCCCAATCTTGAGCTATCAAGTCCCTTGACATACTTTTCCATGAACCCGTAAGCCGCCGTAATAGCCACCCATTTACGGATGACGTTTAACAAACCCCAAAGTTCATGAAGCAAGCATGAAGAAACTCGACACTCTCATGGTCTAAGGAATTATGCAAACATTAACTTCTCTGTGTTATTAACCATAAACTTATGACGAATGTATCTCATAGCATAACATCAATCGGGTCGATTCAACACAAGTGTTCTACCAACAATTGTGCCCTCAAAATTGCCGGCATAGCCATGCCCATGATCAGGAAAACAGGATCATCATGCAATACTTGAGCCAGTCATAGAGGCTTGACTAGGAATACATTTTACCGTTTATTATCCCACACGTGCATATGAGTCTTCCTCCGAGCCTCGTGGTTATTGTAGACTCGAGAACCATAACAGTTATAGCATGAAACATAAACCTAATTATGAACAGGGAGATAATCAATAACATTTATTATTGCCTCTAGGGCATATCTCCTACACGATACTCATTATGAAACTTGTAACTCTGATTTGAGTTACATCTAAATATGATGCAAACCTGAGGGATGTATCAGTATTTCATGGACTTATATGTAATTCGGATGAATTTAGAGAAATAAGTCGCAAAATAGACAAAGGGATAAGATTCCCCAGTCTTTCTCCCGTATGCTACACTTTGGTTCTCCTGTGCGGTTCATGAAGTACGCCGCTACACACAGCACACTTGGAGACGACGACTCACCGGACGTCGATGGCCTCCGTGGCTGCGCCTGGGGGCATCGCCAGCCGGAAGCCGTCGCTTGGCTGGGAGGGTTTCGTCGCGCTGCGGGCCGGCCGACACTGCCGCAGCGTTCATGGCGTCACTGGCACTGATGCGCTCGGCCATGCTCTACAGTTGCGGATGGTTCTTGGTTTGGATTTTCAATCAATTGATCGTGGATGCGGGATGCCAATTCCCATATTCCTCTTCTTTCTGTTCATTTTTTTTCTCTGCCGATGTCTCACTGATGGAAGGATGTGAACATTTCCAATTTCTGGCACACAGATTAAACAAGGATCAATCCGTTGTAGTTTTTCACTGATTACCTTTGTTGATTGAAAATTCTGGCCAATTTCCAATTTCTTTTTTTTTATTACAATGAATTTGTTCCTTCTTGAGCGTGAACAACTTCATGGCTGCTGATGTTTCTTCGATTTCGATTCGTTTTCGCCTGTTGATGAAATCACTTGCGCCAGAGCCCGAGGACTAGAGCCGCCGCCGCCGTCGATCCATGCTCCGGTCGTACAACGGACGATGGCCGCGCCGGTAAGGGCGGTCGCTTGGCGGCCGTTGCCCGTTGCCCTTCGATTCCGTTCTGGGAGGAGCAGGTATGGGGTCGACGGTGAAGGCCCTAAGTTGTCTTCATCGGACGCCGCTTATACATTGTTCGATTGGAGAGCAGCAAGTGTTGATAACGTGTTTGGAAGGAAACCAAACGATGGAAAAATATATTCTCATTGATTGAAGATTTGGGTATATATACCCCAATACAAGGCAGTTTACAAGGAGCGGTTACCAAGATTTTTTTTTCAAAAGTACTACCTATTTTGTACCAAATTCGAAAAGCATATGTCGAAATTGAAAAAAAATCAAAAATAGCACCCCGTCGGCCTCTGGTGGGCCGAAGAGGGGCCTGTCGGCCGGTGGGAGGCCGAAAAGGGCCCGTCGGCCCACGGGTGGCCGAAGAGCCACCTGTCGGCCCACGGGTGGCCGAAGAGGGCCCGTCGGCCTCCAGGAGGCAGAAGAGCCCCTGGATAAGGCCGACCGCCCGGGACCTTCTTCCTCCTCTCGCTCGCTCATCCTCTCTCTCTCGTTTTTCTCAACAGATTTTGCCCCCCTCTGATCTCCTCCATCCTTCTCCCATTTTCCTATTCAATCCGCTGAAACAATAGATCATACCCATCTCCACCGGCCTACGGTCTCATTTTGTGCCATGGGGTAGTTTTTTGTTTGTTTGGAGGAGCCATGGTGGGGTGGTGGAGGTGTGGATGGTGAGAAGGTGGTGTGGTGGAGAGGAAGAAGAAGGTGGAGAGGAAGAAGAAGGGGACACACGAGTCGAAGGTATACCGTTTTTTTTAGTTTAGGTTAGTTTTTTTATTGTACGTAAAATTAGTTTATGTAGTGTACGTGTACGTGTACGTGTACATTTTAGTTTAGGTTAGTAGTCATTTTAGTGTGCGTGTTGGTAGCGTAAGTTTATTTAGTTTACTTAGTGTAGTCATTTTTAGTGTACGTTTATTTAGTGTACGTAGGTTTATTTTAGTGTAGGTTTATTTTAGTATAGGTTTATTTAGTGTAGGTTTATTTTAGTGTAGGTTCTTTTTAGTGTAGGTTTATTTAGTGTACGTAGGTTTATTTTAGTGTAGGTTTATTTTAGTATAAATTTGTTCGTTGCGAATAATGAGAAGCTGGCAATGTCTGACAGGTGAAAATGTCTGAATCCGTAAATTTGACTGTTTATTACGGCCCTGGTAATGTTCGATATAATGAGTTGGGGGTTGATCTTAGTGAGTTTAAAAAAGGCGTCATGACACTTTCAGACCCGGACAAACTGGACATTAGGCGGTTGAAGCACTGGTTGACTACTAGTTTTGGGCTGGATCCTGAAGTCTGTTCCGTCAGTATTCATGCATTGTGGACCAAATCCTATAAAAATGTCAAGTGGGAGTTGATGCCGATAGATAGGAGCCAGCATTGGTTGTCCCTGTTAAGTCGTTCCAGAGACCGAAGAATCCACCCATATGCCCTAGTGCAACCAGTGGCGAAGGAGGAGAATTTCTTACAAGTCAACGTGGGGTATGAACCAGGCCAGGGTAGTCAAGTGGCTAACGCGATTTATGTATCCGGGTCACAGCCACCGGATGTGGATGCTAGCCAAGCCGAGAAAGAGTCAGATTATGTGCCACACAATGTTAGTGGTCATGATACTGGGCAGAGTATTCAGTCGAGAGTATTAGCTGGCTCTGGTGTTGCTGATGGGGATGACGAAGGCGATGAAATGCAGAGGGTGATGGAGGAAGAGGACGAGGATGGGTTTGCGGAGGATCTGGATTCAGAAAATTCCGAGGATGAAGTGGAGGTACCGATTCCTTCTGCATGGGATCAGGACATATCTGCCGGCATTACTGTCAACGATGGCCATGAGACTCCATGGCAATATAATGTGAACCAAGTCCAGATCGGGGCTATGTTTGACACAAAGAAAAAATTGAAGTATGCGGTGATAAAGTGGGCTATGTCTACGCAGAGGGTTTTCCGAACACACATATCGATTCCAACAAAATATACCGTGAAGTGTGTTGAAACAGGTTGTACATGCACAGAGGCGGAGGAGACTACAACAAAAATAGAAATAGAAATATCAAATCAACAATAATATCAATAACGTGTTTATTCTTGGTGACTGAAACATACCGGAGGCCTGATGTACGGTGAAATAGCAACGGGTGGATCTTCCTCATAATTGGCGCACATGAAAAACTTCATGCCCAACCAATCTGAAAAATCCGTCACCTCCTTCACCTTGCAGAGATCGCCACACCAACAACGAAGTACTTCCACCCCCCGAGGCAAAGTCGCACTCTTCATTTTCGTAGGCCTAATGCTTTGATCCGAGCAAGGCAAACTCATAATGACTACCGCGTTGGTGTTTTGAAGTGCGGCTCGACGATGGAGAAGAGAGTGAGAAAGAGCAAGCAATGTGGGCAGAAGCAAAGAGAAGAGTGTGAGAGAGCAGGCAACGGCATCTCGTATATAAAGATGAGGAGCACTGTGTTGTCGGTAGAAGAAAATAAAACACGCGCGTCCGCCGCAGCAACATCACCGCACCGCAGACAGCAGGAATCAGACAAAGCAGACAGCAGGAATCAGACAAAGCAGACAGCAGGAATCAGACAAAGCAGACAAAGCAGACACCCGCGCGCTCGGCCGAATCTTTGCCTAAAAATCAGCGCCGTTTGCATAAAAATCAGCGCCGTCATCATAACAAATCAGCGCGGTGCGATTCTGCCAATCACTACAGTCTGCCGTGGAAATCAGCGCATTTTGCTGCAGTGTGGGCATCGGAATCAGCGTCTGCGCATGGGAAAAAGCAAGGGAAAAGCGAGCTGTGCGTCCGGCCGAGGCAGAAGCCGTCGGTGGCGGCAGGACCCAGAGGCCGACTCGCAATTTTTGATACATTTAAGTGGAAAAAAACTTCGTTACAAAGTTGGAAAAAAACTCCAGTACAAAGAATTACACCAACACTACACCATGTTGTACTTCACAGTCTATAAGTACGATCACTGTGGCAGAGGGCTGAAAACAACAGCAAGCTCCTGATCACGCTCTTTGAAGGTTATGAGCACCAAATTGTTTACTTCAATAGACGATGCCCGAAGAAAATTACCGAAACCTTCCTTGTTCAACACCATTCTACCACCCAAGCCAATAAAGTAGGAACAAGGAATGCTCACAGATATATCATCATCTTCAGAATCCAAAGTAATTTCAAGAGTTAAAGAACCAGTCCTAGGAATTGACAAAAATTCCTTCAAACTCCTCACAACCATGGTCGGAATAACCTGACAAAAAACATCAAGTTATATGATGTTCAGCTAACTAATTTAAAACAGTATAGTACAACAAAGAACAAATAAATAAACAGTAGCCAAAAACAAAGCTCACCATATGTTGACCATTAACATTCATGGAATCAATCCTATGAACAAAAGGAGTACACAATATGTAGTTGTCATCAAAGAGCTGTCGCGACATGACATACATTTGGTGATAATTCAGACTGAAGACACCACGACTATAAAAACAACTGTCAACAAGTTCCCTCTGAGTTTCACTCAGATCCTCAAGAGCTACAAAAAAATAATTTCACAAATTGAGCTGAACAGCAAAACGTATAAGCTGAAACAAAACTTAAAATCACTCAAAAAAAACTTACCAACGCAAGGTAAAGGGAACAACATAACACCATCCCGATGAAAATCAACACCAATCATAGTTCCATAGTGCTCAAGCCTAAGAGTCATCATGTCACGATGACGGAGACCATAATCATTCACAAGTTCCTCCCAGGAAGGACCATGGAATTTACTGCTCACCCGACCATGTCTAAACAGAACATGGTATAAGTTACCCTCACTGTTGTGAAGAGCAAGATCAATATCTGTGTCACCCCTCCGAATAGCTAAAGCTCTGCACTCCTCAATGTACCGAGCAAGATGTGATCTAACACTGCACGGAACATACTACAACAATAATGAAAGCAAACATCATAATCATATAAACAAAGGCATTACAATACATTACAACCAAAACAACATCAACCATATGCCACAATCAGATAAACAAGATATAGAATCTTACAACACGCCTTGAACATCGACGATCCAGCACCACAGTGAATACAGACGCACCAAAATCAAAGGCAGAACAAGGGCCACTTGGAGCTCGACAAAAGGGGCAAGCCATTTACTTGCAAAGAAACGGTGACCAATAAGAACTGAATCCACAACCGAGTTGAAAGTTGACATTTGATTGTGTTGGAAGCAAAAAAAAATACCGTAGGCCGGCGGAGAGAGCCCTGATCTATTGTTTACGCGGGTTCGATACGAAAATGGGTGGACGAGCGAAGAGATCGGCGCGGGGGTGCAAGCACCAGAGAGCAACGGGAGTGGGAGGTGGAGCTGGGGAGCTGGAGGACGGGGGAGGGTGAAAGGAGTGGTCAGAGGAGAAAGAAAGGACTGGTCGGCCTTATCCAGGGGCCCATCGGCTGCCTGGAGGCCGACAGGAAGCTCTTCGGCCAGCCAGAGGCCGACAGGCCACTCTTCGGCCTGCCAGAGCCCGACGGGCTCTCTTCGGCCTGGGGGTGGCCGACGGGCCCCTCTTCGGCCCACCAGAGGCCGACGGGGTACTATTTTTGATTTTTTCCAATTTGTGCATACGGTTTTCGAATTTGGTACAAAATTGGTCGTCCTTTTGAAAAAAATCGGTTACCAAACTACGGAACCGACATAGTAGTGATTATTAACCAATAATTAATCTAATTATTATTTCCTAACACTTTTCATAGAGGCAACGGTGTCTCGTCTTTCGATGTGATAATAACTATTGATTTGGTAGAGAACAACTTTGACATCCGGCTACAAACTTCACAACGTTGTGCCTTAACAATTTCTAAACCAATCGCCTGAGATTACTGACGATGTCACAAGCATGATCAGCCTAACCACGAAGGTCTATTTCTACAATCAATCGAAGAACGAGTAATAATATGATAACGTAGCCTGAATATTGCAAATATAGATGAATTAGTGATAAAGTGGGGATCGGAAAGCGGTCTTAGCGTGGTCATTGGACACAAACAAAGTACACGAAGTAGCAATGGCTAACTTTTAACAAACAAATCCCGAAGCAAACGGTACTAAATTGATTTACTTATATAGGACTAAGGGATGACGGCCAAGGAGGTGGGAGGGTGTCCCAAGACAAACTAAATCTACCCTAGATCGTACAAGGCCCATGGGCCCAAGTGGAGGTGATGCAACACCTTTTGATTTTGATTTTGACTTGGATTCTGCAGCACTGTCACACTATTTTGACTCTTTCTCCACACTCATAAAGAATTTGAAGGTGAACCCAATTGTGTTTGAAAGTACGTGGGATAAGCTTTACAACAAAAAAAGATTCACCTAATTTGGAGTTTGGATGCAAAACTTAGAGGCGTTTGAAGTCAGGTATATCTGTGTTGCCCGAATCTGTGTCCAGAACGTGAGAGGCTTGGTCTCTATCTTCTCGTGGGCCAAAAGTGACGTGAGAGATCTTCTTGAACATTGATGTCTACTACGCAACCTTCTTCTTGTAGACTCGTGTTGGGCCTCCAAGCGCAGAGTTTTGTAGGACAGTAGCAAATTTCCCTCAAGTGGATGACCTAAGGTTTATCAATCTGTGGGAGGCGTAGGATGAAGATGGTCTCTCTCAAACAACCCTGCAACCAAATAACAAAGAGTCTCTTGTGTCCCCAACACACCCAATACAATGGTAAATTGTATAGGTGCACTAGTTCGGCGAAGAGATGGTGATACAAGTGTAATATGGATGGGAGATATAAATTTTTGTAATCTGAAAATATAAAAACAGCAAGGTAGCAAGTAACAAAAGTGTGCACAAACGGTATTGCAATGCGTGGAAACAAGGCCTAGGGTTCATACTTTCACTAGTGCAAGTTCTCTCAACAATACTAACATAGTTGAATGATATGTAAATCCCTCACGTGCGACAAAGAGTTCACTCCAAAGTCACAATTAGCGGAGAACAAACGAAGAAATTATTGTAGGGTAGGAAACCACCTCAAATTTATCTTTTCCGATCAATCATATGAGCTATCCCTATAAGTGTCACGAACAGCCCTAGAGTTCGTACTACAATAACACCTTAAGATACACATCAACCAAAACCCTAATGTCACCTAGATACTCCAATGTCACCACTGTTGGGGAACGTTGCATGGGAAACAAAAATTTTCCTACGCACACGCAAGATCTATCCATGGTGATGAGCATCTACGAGAGGGAGAGTGAATCTACATACCCTTGTAGATCGCTAAGCGGAAGCGTTAATAAACGCGGTTGATGTAGTCGAACGTCTTCGCGATCCAAATCGCCGAGCGTCCCGCGATCCAATCACGATCCTTCCGATCTAGTGCCGAACGGACGTCACCTCCGCGTTCAACACACGTACGGCTTGATGACGCCTTCACCTCCTCGATCCAGCGAGCGATGATGAAGTAGTGGTTGAGTTCCAGCAGCACGACGGCGTGGTGATGGTGGTGAGGAACAATCTCTGCAGGGCTTCGCCAAGCACTACGGAGATTATGACGGAGGAACTAGAGGGCTAGGGTTGCCGGCACACGGCTTGGGAAATCCTGATGTGTCCCGTGTGCTAGCCCTGCCCCTCTATTTATATGTTGAGCCTTGGGGTCTAAACTTGGAGTAAAAGCCTCCTCCGGGTCGGTTTTGCCCGCACAAGGTCGGTTTGGCCCGCAGGGAAAGAGTCCAACTCGGATCCCTGCCGAACCGTGCACAGCCGCGCACAAGCGGTAGTACCGCTTCACACAAGCGGTAGTACCGCTTGGGCGGTAGTACCGCTTCACACAAGCGGTAGTACCGCTCCGGCGGTAGTACCGCTTCACCAAGCGGTAGTACCGCTCCGGCGGTAGTACCGCTTCACCAAGCGGTAGTACCGCTTACGCGGCAGCAAAACTACTTTTGCACTTTCCAATACCTTATGGGCTTTATCCCTTTGGCTCATATAAAGTGTTGCTGCACCCGAACACTTCGGTAAACATCCGGAACCCCTTCCGGTGAACTCTGGAACTCTTCCGGAGATCGAAACACTATTATCACATATATCAATCTTTACCTCCGGACTATTCCGGAGATCCTCGTCATGTCCGGGATCTTATCCGGGACTCCGAACAACTTTCGGTCACCAACATAATAACTCAATTATACTAATCGTCACCAAACGTTAAGTGTGTAGACCCTGCGGGTTCGAGAACTATGTAGACATGACCGAGACACCTCTACGGCCAATAACCAATAGCGGGACCTGGATGCCCATATTGGCTCCTACATATTCTACGAAGATCTTTTATCGGTCGAACCTCTATGTCAAGGATTCAGTTAATCCCGTATGCTGTTCCCTTTGTTCTTCGGTATGTTACATGCCCGAGATTCGATCGTCGGTATCTCTATACCTAGTTCAATCTCGTTACCGGCAAGTCTCTTTACTCGTTCCGCAATACAAGATCTCGTGGCTAACACTTTTAGTCACATTGCTTGCAAGGCTCATTGTGATGTTGTATTACCGAGTGGGCCCTGAGATACCTCTCCGTCATACGGAGTAACAAATCCCAGTCTTGATCCATGCCAACCCAACAGACACCCTCGGAGATACCTGTAGAGCACCTTTATAGTCACCCAGTTACGTTGCGACGTTTGATACACACAAGGTATTCCTCCGGTGTCAGTGAGTTGCATGATCTCATGGTCAAAGGAACAGATACTTGACATGCAGAAAACAATAGCAATAAACTGACACGATCAAATGCTACGTTTACAGTTTGGGTCTTGTCCATCACATCATTCTCCTAATGATGTGATCCCGTTATCAAATGACATCTCATGTCAATGGCTAGGAAACCTTAACCATCTTTGATCAACGAGCTAGTCAACTAGAGGCTTACTAGGGACACAGTGTTGTCTATGTACCCACACATGTATTTGAGTTTCCAATCAATACAATTATAGCATGGATAATAAACGATTATCATGAACAAGGAAATATAATAATAACCAATTTATTATTGCCTCTAGGGCATATTTCCAACAGTCTCCCACTTGCACTAGAGTCAATAATCTAGTTCACATCACTATGTGATTTACATTGTAATGAATCGAACACCCATGCAGTTCTGGTGTTGTTCATGTTTAGCCCTTGGAAGAGGTTTAGTCATCGGATCTGCAACATTCAGATCCGTGTGTACTTTGCAAATATTTATGTCGTCCTCCTTGATGTAATCGCGGATGGAATTGAAACGTCGCTTTATGTGTCTGGTCCTCTTGTGAAATCTTGGTTCCTTGGCTAGAGCAATGGTACCAGTATTATCACAAAACAGAGTCATTGGGTTAAGTGCACTAGGCACTACTCCAAGATCTGTCATGAACTCCTTCATCCAGACACCTTCCTTCGCCGCCTCCGAGGCTGCGATGTACTCCGCTTCGCATGTAGAATCAGCTACCACGCTTTGCTTGGAACTGCACCAGCTAACCGCACCCCCATTAAGAATAAATACGTATCCGGTTTGCGACTTAGAGTCATCCGGATCAGTGTCAAAGCTTGCATCGACGTAACCCTTTACGACGAGCTCTTGATCACCTCCATAAACGAGAAACATGTCCTTAGTCCTTTTCAGGTACTTCAGGATATTCTTGACCGCCGTCCAGTGTTCCATTCCTGGATCACTTTGAAACCTTCCGGCCATACTTATGGCAAGGCTGACATCGGGTCTTGTGCACAGCATTGCATACATGATAGAGCCTATGGCTGAAGCATAGGGGATGACACTCATCTTTTCTCTATCTTCTGCAGTCACTGGGCATTGAGTCTTACTCAACTTCACACCTTGCAAAACAGGCAAGAACCCCTTCTTGGACTGATCCATTTTGAACTTCTTCAAAATCTTATCAAGGTATGTGCTTTGTGAAAGTCCTATTAAGCGTCTCGATCTATCTCTATAGATCTTGATGCCTAATATGAAAGCAGCTTCTCCTAGGTCCTTCATTGAAAAACTCTTGTTCAAATATTCCTTTACGCTTTCCAGCATTTCTATATTGTTTCCAATCAACAATATGTCATCCACATATAATATTAGAAACGCTATAGAGCTCCCACTCACTTTCTTGTAAATACAAGCTTCTCCGTAAACTTGTATAAACTCGAACGCTTTGATCACCTCATCAAAACGAAGATTCCAACTCCGAGATGCTTGCACCAGTCCATAAATGGATCGCTGGAGTTTGCAAACATGATTCTGACGGACTTAAGCATCGCTACGGGTGAGAAGGTCTCATCGTAGTCAACTCCTTGAACTTGTGAAAAACCCTTTGCCACAAGTCGAGCTTTATAGACGGTGACATTGCCGTCCGCGTCCGTCTTCCTCTTAAAGATCCATTTGTTCTGAATGGCCTTACGCCCTTCAGGTAATACTTCCAAAGTCCATACTTTGTTTTCATACATGGATCCCATCTCGGATTTCATGGCCTCTAACCACTTCTCGGAATCCGGGCCCATCATCGCTTCTCCATAGCTCGTAGGTTCATCGTTGTTTAACAACATGACCTCTAAGACAGGGTTGCCGTACCACTCAGGAGTAGTACGCGTCCTTGTCGACCTACGAGGTTCGATAGCAACTTGATCCAAAGCTTCATGATCATCATCATTAACTTCCTCTTCAGCTAATGTAGGCTCCACAGAAACAACTTTCTGCGCTGCGCTACTCTCAGGTTGAAGTAAAGGTTCAACAACCTCATCAAGTTCTATCTTCCTCCCACTCAATTCTTTCGAGAGAAACTCTTTCTCAAGAAATGTTCCGTTTTTAGCGACAAACATTTTGCCTTCGGATCTGAGATAGAAGGTATACCCAACTGTCTCTTTTGGGTATCCTATGAAGACGCATTTCTCCGCTTTGGGTTCCAGCTTTTCAGGCTGAAGCTTTTTGACATAAGCATCACATCCCCAAACTTTAAGAAACGACAGCTTTGGCTTCTTGCCAAACCAAAGTTCATATGGCGTCGTCTCAACGGATTTCGATGGTGCCCTATTTAAAGTGAATGCAGCTGTCTCTAATGCATAACCCCAAAACGATAGTGGCAAATCGGCAAGAGACATCATAGATCGCACCATATCTAATAAGGTTCGATTACGACGTTCGAACACACCATTACGCTGTGGTGTTCCAGGCGGTGTCAATTGTGAAACAATTCCACACTGTCTTAAGTGACTGCCAAACTCATAACTCAGATATTCTCCTCCTCGATCAGATCGTAGGAATTTAATCTTCTTGTTACGATGATTCTCAACTTCACTCTGAAATTGTTTGAACTTTTCAAATGTTTCAGACTTGTGTTTCATTAAGTAAATATACCCATATCTACTTAAGTCATCAGTGAAGGTGAGAAAGTAACGATAACCACCGCGCGCCTCAATACTCATTGGACCGCACACATCAGTATGTATGATTTCCAATAAGTCACTTGCCCGTTCCATTATTCCAGAGAACGGCGTTTTAGTCATCTTGCCCATGAGGCATGGCTCACATGTGTCAAGTGATTCAAAATCAAGTGACTCCAAAAGTCCATCAGCATGGAGCTTCCTCATGTGTTTTACGCCAATATGACCTAAACGGCAGTGCCACAAGAAAGTGGTATTATCATTATCAATTCTACATCTTTTGGCATCAATGTTATGAACATGTGTATTATTACTATCGAGATTCAATAAGAATAAACCCCTCACATTGGGTGCATGACCATAAAAGATATTACTCATATAAATAGAACAACCATTATTCTCTGATTTAAATGAGTAACCGTCTCGCAATAAACAAGATCCAGATATAATGTTCATGCTTAACGCAGGCACCAAATAACACTTATTTAGGTTCATCACTAATCCCGACGGTAATCGAAGAGCGAGCGTGCCGACGGCGATCACATCAACCTTGGAACCATTTCCCACGCGCATCGTCACTTCGTCCTTTGCCAGCCTCCGTCTATTCCGCAGTTCCTGTTTTGAGTTGCAAATATGAGCAACCGCACCGGTATCAAATACCCAGGCACTACAACGAGAGTTGGTAAGGTACACATCAATAACATGTATATCATATATACCTTGTTTGTTTTTGGCCGCCTTCTTGTCAGCCAAATACTTGGGGCAATTCCGCTTCCAGTGTCCAGTTCCCTTGCAATGAAAACACACAGTTTCTGGTTTGGGTCCAGCCTTGGGTTTCTTCACGAGAGGAGCAACTGCTTTGCCACTCTTCTTGGAGTTACCCTTCTTACCCTTGCCATTTTTCTTGAAACTAGTGGTTTTATTGACCATCAACACTTGATACTCCTTCTGAATTTCAGACTCAGCGATTTTCAGCATCGCAAACAGCTCGGCGACTGACTTGTTCATCCCGTGCATGTTATAGTTCAACACGAAGCTCTTGTAGCTAGGTGGCAATGATTGAAGAACTCTGTCAGTGATAGCCTCTGGCGGAAGGGGCATCCCTAACTCAGCCAGACGGGTGGAGTACCCAGACATTCTGAGCACGTGATCACTGATAGACCCGTTCTCCTCCATCTTGCAAGCATAGAACTTATCGGAGATCTCATATCTCTCGATCCGGGCATTTTTCTGAAAGATAAACTTCAACTCCTGAAACATCTCATATGCTCCATGACGTTCAAAACGTCTTTGAAGTCCCGGTTCTAAGCCATACAACATTGCACATTGAACTATTGAGTAATCATCAGAACGAGCCTGCCAGGCGTTCACAACGTCTAGAGACTCAACTGGAGCGGGTGGATCACCAAGCGGTGCATCAAGGACATAAGCCTTCTGGGAAGCCGTAAGGATAATCCTTAGATTACGGGCCCAGTCCACAAAGTTACTTCCATCATCTTTCAACTTAGCTTTCTCTAGGAACGCATTAAAATTCAGGGGTGCTACTGCGCGAGCCATGATCTACAACATAAATACTGCAAAGACAACTTAGACTATTGTTCTTAGATAATGAGTTTAGTTAATCATATTTAAAAAACTCCCACTCAAATTGACATCCCTCCGATCATTCGAGTGTAACATGATCCAAATCCACCAACTCAAGTCCGATCATCACGTGAGTTGAGGTGGTTTCAATGGTGAACATCTTCATGTTGATCATATCTACTATATGACTCATGTTCGACCTTTCGGTCTCTTGTGTTCCGAGGCCATGTCTGTACATGCTAGGCTCGTCAAGTTTAACCCGAGTGTTCCGCACGTGCAACATGGCTTGCACCCGTTGTATGCGAACGTAGAGTCTATCACACCCGATCATCACGGCGTGTCTCGAAACGACGAACTTTCGCAACGGTGCACACTTGGGGAGAACACAATTTATCTTGAAATTTAAGTGAGGGATCACCTTATAATGCTACCGTCGTCCTAAGCAAAATAAGATGCATAAAAGGATTAACATCACATGCAAATCATAAGTGACATGATATGGCCATGAACTTGTGCTTTTGATCTCCATCTCCAAAGCACCGGCATGATCTCCATCGTCACCGGCATGACACCATGATCTCCATCATCTTGATCTCCATCAACGTGTCGCCATAAGGTTGTCGCGCTGACTGTTGCTTCCACGACTATAGCTAACGTTTAGCGATAAAGTAAAGCATTACATAGCGCTTAATGATTGACACGCAGGTCATACAATAATTAAAGACAACTCTATGGCTCCTGCCAGTTGCCGTACTCATCGACATGCAAGTCGTGATATTCTATACAAAACATGATCATCTCATACATCACATATATCTCATCATGTAATTGGCCATATCACATCACAACATACCCTGCAAAAACAAGTTAGACGTCCTCTAATTGTTGTTGCAAATTTTACGTGGCTGCTACGGGTTTGCAAGAACCGTTCTTACCTACGCAAAACCACAACGTGGTGTAGTGATTGCTTTTTGATCTTCTAAAAGAACCCTCTTCATTGAACCGATTCAACTAAAGTGAGAGAGACAGACACCCGCCAGTCACCTTTATGCAACAAGTGCACGCAACGGTAAAACCAGTCTCGCGTAAGCGTACGCGTAATGTCGGTCCGGGCCGCTTCATCTCACAATGCCGCTGAATCAAGTATCAACTAGTAACGGCAAGCAATATGTATACATCCACGCCCACAACTCGTTTGTGTTCTACTCGAGATCTCATCTACGCATAGACCTGGCTCATGATGCCACTGTTGGGGAACGTTGCATGGGAAACAAAAATTTTCCTACGCACACGCAAGATCTATCCATGGTGATGAGCATCTACGAGAGGGAGAGTGAATCTACATACCCTTGTAGATCGCTAAGCGGAAGCGTTAATAAACGCGGTTGATGTAGTCGAACGTCTTCGCGATCCAAATCGCCGAGCGTCCCGTGATCCAATCACGATCCTTCCGATCTAGTGCCGAACGGACGGCACCTCCGCGTTCAACACACGTACGGCTTGATGACGCCTTCACCTCCTCGATCCAGCGAGCGATGATGAAGTAGTGGTTGAGTTCCAGCAGCACGACGGCGTGGTGATGGTGGTGAGGAACAATCTCTGCAGGGCTTCGCCAAGCACTACGGAGATTATGACGGAGGAACTAGAGGGCTAGGGTTGCCGGCACACGGCTTGGGAAATCCTGATGTGTCCCGTGTGCTAGCCCTGCCCCTCTATTTATATGTTGAGCCTTGGGGTCTAAACTTGGAGTAAAAGCCTCCTCCGGGTCGGTTTTGCCCGCACAAGGTCGGTTTGGCCCGCAGGGAAAGAGTCCAACTCGGATCCCTGCCGAACCGTGCACAGCCGCGCACAAGCGGTAGTACCGCTTCACACAAGCGGTAGTACCGCTTGGGCGGTAGTACCGCTTCACACAAGCGGTAGTACCGCTCCGGCGGTAGTACCGCTTCACCAAGCGGTAGTACCGCTCCGGCGGTAGTACCGCTTCACCAAGCGGTAGTACCGCTTACGCGGCAGCAAAACTACTTTTGCACTTTCCAATACCTTATGGGCTTTATCCCTTTGGCTCATATAAAGTGTTGCTGCACCCGAACACTTCGGTAAACATCCGGAACCCCTTCCGGTGAACTCTGGAACTCTTCCGGAGATCGAAACACTATTATCACATATATCAATCTTTACCTCCGGACTATTCCGGAGATCCTCGTCATGTCCGGGATCTTATCCGGGACTCCGAACAACTTTCGGTCACCAACATAATAACTCAATTATACTAATCGTCACCAAACGTTAAGTGTGTAGACCCTGCGGGTTCGAGAACTATGTAGACATGACCGAGACACCTCTACGGCCAATAACCAATAGCGGGACCTGGATGCCCATATTGGCTCCTACATATTCTACGAAGATCTTTTATCGGTCGAACCTCTATGTCAAGGATTCAGTTAATCCCGTATGCTGTTCCCTTTGTTCTTCGGTATGTTACATGCCCGAGATTCGATCGTCGGTATCTCTATACCTAGTTCAATCTCGTTACCGGCAAGTCTCTTTACTCGTTCCGCAATACAAGATCTCGTGGCTAACACTTTTAGTCACATTGCTTGCAAGGCTCATTGTGATGTTGTATTACCGAGTGGGCCCTGAGATACCTCTCCGTCATACGGAGTAACAAATCCCAGTCTTGATCCATGCCAACCCAACAGACACCCTCGGAGATACCTGTAGAGCACCTTTATAGTCACCCAGTTACGTTGCGACGTTTGATACACACAAGGTATTCCTCCGGTGTCAGTGAGTTGCATGATCTCATGGTCAAAGGAACAGATACTTGACATGCAGAAAACAATAGCAATAAACTGACACGATCAAATGCTACGTTTACAGTTTGGGTCTTGTCCATCACATCATTCTCCTAATGATGTGATCCCGTTATCAAATGACATCTCATGTCAATGGCTAGGAAACCTTAACCATCTTTGATCAACGAGCTAGTCAACTAGAGGCTTACTAGGGACACAGTGTTGTCTATGTACCCACACATGTATTTGAGTTTCCAATCAATACAATTATAGCATGGATAATAAACGATTATCATGAACAAGGAAATATAATAATAACCAATTTATTATTGCCTCTAGGGCATATTTCCAACAACCACAAGTACCCATGGGCTTGATTATACGATATGCATCACACAATTTCAGATTCATCATGTTCAATCCAACACAAAGAACTTCAAAGAGTGCCCCAAAGTTTCTACCGGAGAGTCAAGACGAAAACATCTGCCAACCCCTATGCATAGATTCCCAAGGTCACGGAACCCGCAAGTTGATCACCAAAACACACATCAAGTGGATCAATAGAACATCCCATTGTCACCACAGATATCCCATCGCAAGACATACATCAAGTGTTCTCAAATCCTTAAAGACTCAATCCGATAAGAAAACTTCAAGGGGAAAACTCAATTCATCACAAGAAGATACAGAGGGGAAAACTCCATATGATTCATCTATATTAATAAAGCTCGCGGTACATCAAGATCGTGTCATCTCAAGAACACGAGAGAGAAAGATCAAACACATAGCTACTGGTACATACCCTCAGCCCCGAGGGTGAACTACTCCCTCCTCGTCATGGAGACCGCCGGGATGATGAAGATGGCCTCCGGTGATGGTTTCCCCCTCCGGCAGGGTGCCGAAACGGGCTCCCGATTGTTTTTTCGTGGCTCTGGAGGCTTGTGGCGGCGGAACTCCCGATCTAGGTTTCTTTTCGGGGGTTTCTGTATTTATAGGAGTATATGGCGTTGGTCCCACGTCCAGAAGGTTCCCGAGGAAGTCACAAGCCAGGGGGCGCGCCCTAGGGGGGGGGGGGCGCCCCTAGGCTTGTGGCCTCCTCGGCCTTCCTCTCTGGTGACTTTTCGCTCCAGTATTTTTTATATTTTCCAAAAATATTCTCCGTAAATTTTCAGCTCATTCCGAGAACTTTTATTTCTGCACAAAAACAACACCACGGTAGTTCTGCTGAAAACAGCGTCAGTCCGGGTTAGTTCTAATAAAATCATATAAAATTATTGCAAACATGGCATAAATACTTCATAAATAATAGATACGTTGGAGACGTATCAACATCCCCAAGCTTAATTCCTGCTCATCCTCGAGTAGGTAAATGATAAAAGAAATAATTTATGAAGTGTGAATGCTAGCTACATTTTTATCATATTCTTTTCTTCTTTGTATAGCATGGACATTTGGACTTGTAAATGATTCAAAGCAATAGTCTAGTTTTAACATAATGACTTCAATACTCAAGCATGTCAACAAGCAACCATGTCTTTCAAAATATCAACACTAAAGAAAGTTATCCCTAGCCCATCATGCTCAATCATTGATCCATTCATGAAACACACTCAAATATTAGCTATGCCCAATGCTCAAGTACGATCATAGTGCCCCCTAGTTGGTGCTTATAAGAGAAGATGGAGACTCAAAGCAAAAATAAAAATTGCATAAAGTAAATAGATAGGCCCTTCGCAGAGGGAAGTAGGGATTTGTAGAGGTGCCAGAGCTCAAGGTTTAAATTGAGAGAGAAAAATATTTTGAGTGGCATGCTTTTCCTGTCAACGAAAATGACAAAGTAGCTCACAATACTTTCCATGCTAGATACATTATAGGCGGTTCCCAAACAGAATGGTAAAGTTTTTACTCCCCCTCCACCAATCAATCACACTCCACGGCGAGACGAATCCACGGGTACCTTCCATACAAACAACAATCCTGGGGGAGTTTTGTTTCATTATATTTTGATTTGAATTTTGAGCATGGAACTGGGCATCCCGAATACCAGCCACTTTCTCGTGAATGATAGTGAATCAACACATATCGTGAGAATAACACACCTAGCATGGAACAATATTGGATACTCCCCACCGTTTCATGAGCGGTACGGGCACACAAAAGAGAAAATTTATTTTGAAAATTTAGAGATGGCACATACAAATTTACTTGGAACGGCATGGAAATACCGCATATAGGTAGGTGGTGGACTCATAAGGCAAAACTTGGTTTAAGGATTTTGGATGCACAAGTAGTATTTCTACTTAGTACAAATGGAGGCTAGCAAATAGATTGGGAAGCAACCAAACCGAGGAACGAAAAATCTCATAAGTGAGCATTGAGTCATAACTAACACCGAATAATGCACCACAAGTAGGATGTAACTTCATTGCATAACTATTGACTTTCGTACTTGCATAGGGAATCACAAACCTTAACACCAATATTCCTACTAAAGCATAATTACTCACTAACATGACTCACATATTACTATCATCATGTTTCAAAACTATTACAAAGAATCAAGTTTAATTTGTCCCATAATCTTCATGAAAGTTTTTATTATATCCTCCTTGGATATCTATCACTTTGGGACTAGTTTCATATATTGCCATTGCTTTTTCGACAAGCTCAAACAAATTTAAATGAAGCACATGAGCATAAAGATTTCATCCCTCAAAAAAGGTATAAGTGAAGCATGAGGGGAAATGACAAGCTACTCTCAAAAGATATAAGTGAAGACCAATGATTAGTCAAATAATTAAGTAGCTATGTGAGGACTCTCTCTCCCTCAATAAATATTTTCAGATCTGAGTATTTTATTCAACAGCAAGCAAAAGAAAAATAGCATTCCAAGAATAGCACGCATCATGTGAACGAATAAAAATTTAGGCTCAACATAGGCTAACCGATAATTGTTGATGAAGAGAGGTGGGATGCGTAGCATCCCCAAGCTTAGATGCTTGAGACTTCTTGAAATATTTACTTGGGGTGCCTTGGGCATCCCCAAGCTTGAGCTTTTGTATCTCGTTCAATCCTCTCATATCATGGTTTCACCTATTCTCAAAAACTTCATACACACAAAACTCGAAAAGAACTCGTGAGATAGGTTAGTACACATAAGAGTAAATCAACACTTCAAATACTGCCAAGACAAGTTGCATAATAATTTTCAAACATTAGGTACCGTATGCTATCATTTCCACAATTTATATCTACCAATATAGGCTATGGAAACTATAGGATAAGTACATAACAAAACTATGACAGCAATCTGTCCAAACAGAACAGTCTGTAAAAATTTATGAAAACAGTGTACTTCTGTAACTCAAAACATTATGAAAATTTAGTATATGCTAAATAATTTATATGACAACACTGTGTAAAAATTTCAGGAACTTTCCACGTTCCAGTAAAATATGAAAATTCAAACACTATAGCAAAAGTTTCTGTTTTTTTACACAGCGCACATCAAACATGCAATGCAAGCATCCTAAAGGAAATTCTTGGAACTTTTTATTGAAAAACAAGATTATAAATAACACCTAACATAGAACAACAAAATAAAATGATGCTCCAAGCAAAACTCATATTATGTGACGAATAAAAATATAGCTCTAAGTAAGATATACCGATAGTGTTGAAGACGAAAGAGGGGATGCCTTCCGGGGCATCCCCAAGCTTAGGCGCTTGAGTCTTCCTTGGATATTACCTTGGGGGTGCCTTGGGCATCCCCAAGCTTAGGTTCTTGTCACTCCTTATTCTCCTCATATCGGTGTCTCACCCAAAACTTGAAAACTTCAATCACACAAAACTTAACGGAACTTCGTGAGTTAGTATAATAAACAAAGATAATTCACTTAGGTACTGTCAAGACAAGATTAATAATTGTTATCACATAATACCTACTGTATTCTATCATTCCCATAATTTATATCACTGAATATAAGCTATGGGAACACTAAAACAAGCAAACTATGCATGCAAAACAGAATCTGTCAAAAACAGAACAATCTGTGAAGATCTGTAGTATAGCCATACTTCCCTGTCTCGAAAAATTCTGAAAAATTAGGAAAACCTTAATAATTTGTATATCAAGATTGTGTAAAAATTTCAGATCATTATCACGCTCCAGTAAAAAATGAATATTCCTGTACTGGAGTCAAAAGTTTCTGTTTTGGTTCAGCATCAATGTACTCATCTTGTGAGTCATCCCAAAGGCTTTACTTGGCACTTTATTAAAACAAAAGCTATAAAACATGATTACTACAGTAGCTTAATCATGTGAACACACAAAAACAGAAAGTAAAAGTGTTGGGTTGTCTCCCAACAAGCGCTTTTCTTGAATGCCTATTAGCTAGGCATGATGATTTCAATGATGCTCACATAAAAGATAAGAATTGAAACATGCAAAAGAGCATCATGAAGCATATGACTAGCACGTTTAAGCCTAACCCACTTCCTATGCATAGGGATTTTGTGAGCAAACAACTTATGGGAACAAGAATCAACTAGCATAGGAAGGCAAAACAAGCATAACTTCAAAACTTTGAACACATGGAGAGGAAACTTGATATTATTGCAATTCCTACAAGCATATGTTCCTCCCTCATAATAATTTTCAGTAGCATCATGAAGGAATTTCACAACATAACTATCACATAAAGCATTATCTTCATGATCCACAAGCATAGAAAATTTGTCACTCTCCACATAAGCAATTTTCTTCTCATTCATAATAGTGGGAGCAAACTCAACAAAATAACTATCATGAGATACTTGATTGACATAGCCACTTTGAATATTAAAATCATGATGACAAGTTTCATGGTTACTATCACTCTTTATAGCATACGTGTCATCATCATAATCATCATAAATAGTAGGCATGTCATTATCATAACAAATGTGCTCATCAAAACTTGGGGGACTAAAAATATCATCTTCATCAAACATAGCATCCCCAAGCTTGTGGCTTTGCATATCATTAGCATCATGGATATTCAGAGAATTCATACTAGCAATATTGCAATCATGCTCATCATTCAAGGAATTCTCATTAAGTATTTTCATAAATTCTTCCTCTACCAATTGAGCACAATTTTCCAAACCATCATTTTCACGAAAGACATTATAAAGACGAACCAATTGATGCAACCTAAACTCCATTTTTTTTGTAGTTTTCTTTTATAAAACCAAACTAGTGAAAAACAAGAAACTAAAAGATTTAATTGCAAGATCTAAAGATATACCTTCAAGCACTCACCTCCCCGGCAACGGCGCCAGAAAAGAGGTTTGTTGACGGGATGTGAGTGCCGCTTACCTAGCCTCCCCGGCAACGGCGCCAGAAAAGAGCTTGATGTCTACTACGCAACCTTCTTCTTGTAGACTCGTGTTGGGCCTCCAAGCGCAGAGTTTTGTAGGACAGTAGTAAATTTCCCTCAAGTGGATGACCTAAGGTTTATCAATCCGTGGGAGGCGTAGGATGAAGATGGTCTCTCTCAAACAACCCTGCAACCAAATAACAAAGAGTCTCTTGTGTCCCCAACACACCCAATACAATGGTAAATTGTATAGGTGCACTAGTTCGGCGAAGAGATGGTGATACAAGTGTAATATGGATGGGAGATATAGATTTTTGTAATCTGAAAATATAAAAACAGCAAGGTAGCAAGTAACAAAAGTGAGCACAAACGGTATTGAAATGCGTGGAAACAAGGCCTAGGGTTGATACTTTCACTAGTGCAAGTTCTCTCAACAATACTAACATGGTTGAATCAGATGTAAATCCCTCACGTGCGACAAAGAGTTCACTCCAAAGTCACAATTAGCGGAGAACAAACGAAGAAATTATTGTAGGGTACGAAACCACCTCAAAGTTATCTTTTCCGATCAATCATATGAGCTATCCCTATAAGTGTCACGAACAGCCCTAGAGTTCGTACTAAAATAACACCTTAAGATACACATCAACCAAAACCCTAATGTCACCTAGATACTCCAATGTCACCACAAATACCCATGGGCTTGATTATACGATATGCATCACACAATTTTCAGATTCATCATGTTCAATCCAACACAAAGAACTTCAAAGAGTGCCCCAAAGTTTCTACCGGAGAGTCAAGACGAAAACATGTGCCAACCCCTATGCATAGATTCCCAAGGTCACGGAACCCGCAAGTTGATCACCAAAACATACATCAAGTGGATCAATAGAACATCCCATTGTCACCACAGATATCCCATCGCAAGACATACATCAAGTGTTCTCAAATCCTTAAAGACTCAATCCGATAAGAAAACTTCAAAGGGAAAACTCAATTCATCACAAGAAGATAGAGAGGGGAAAACTCCATATGATTCATCTATATTAATAAAGCTCGCGGTACATCAAGATCGTGTCATCTCAAGAACACGAGAGAGAGAGAGATCAAACACATAGCTACTGGTACATACCCTCAGCCCCGAGGGTGAACTACTCCCTCCTCGTCATGGAGACCGCCGGGATGATGAAGATGGCCTCCGGTGATGGTTTCCCCCTCCGGCAGGGTGCCGGAACGGGCTCCCGATTGGTTTTTCGTGGCTCTGGAGGCTTGCGGCGGCGGAACTCCTGATCTAGGTTTCTTTTCGGGGGTTTCTATATTTATAGGAGTATATGGCATTGGTCCCACGTCCAGAAGGTTCCCGAGGAAGTCACAAGCCAGGGGGCGCGCCCTAGGGGGGGCGCCCCCTAGGCTTGTGGCCTCCTCGGCCTTCCTCTCCGGTGACTTTTCGCTCCAGTATTTTTTATATTTTCCAAAAATATTCTCCATAAATTTTCAGCTCATTCCGAGAACTTTTATTTCTGCACAAAAACAACACCACGGTAGTTCTGCTGAAAACAGCGTCAGTCCGGGTTAGTTCTAATAAAATCATACCAAAATCATATAAAATTATTGCAAACATGGCATGAATACTTCATAAATTATAGATACGTTGGAGACGTATCAAACATCACCTAATCATATTCTTTGACATAAGAGAGGACTTCTTGAATAACACCTAATCATTTTCTTTTTTATCTTCACACGTGGTTCGTACAAGTGTTCGGCAATTCTGCATTTAGGCATGAAATAAAAATAATGAAGTATTTTTGTTATAATAACATAAATAAATTAATTTCATATTTATTATAACAAATCACCTTACAAATATGCTTGTATGCAATAGTTTTGGTCGTATCCAAGGTAGTCATATCCTCATCACCCTGCCCTTCTTGAAAACGAATCTGTCATCGGCGTTGCTTAGTCTGAAATGTGGCTAACAAAGACAAGATGTACATGGTGTATATGTATATGTCATCCATTTTTTACTTTCCTCGATTTTTGCACATGTGACACAGTTATATGTGAGTAACTTCCATATGTCTTGAAATATAAAGCCATAATATTATCACAAGAGGTAGAAGGCATGAAAATATTGCAACTCAGTTTGCACATATAAGTGAAGCTCTTATTCAAATCAAAAGATTGGGAATGATCATTAAGCCATCCCAACATTGGTGAATAAATTTTAATAGTTTCGTTATTACAACAAATCATCATCAAGATTAGAGGTCATATCATAATGATTAAACATTGACACGATTATTTTCATTTCTATCAAGCTCGCATGATCATCACTCGTGATACAAATCTTATGCATAAAAAATTCATTGTCTGCGCTATACTCTGCAAACAAGTTAAAAGTAAAATTAGAGGCGTAAACATTTTGCAACGTTTTCAAACATGTGATTTCATTTATTTTGATTTTCACATGTGGCAAATGCATGTGTGAATTCAAAACCACATAATACAAGGAATCAACATGCAACATTGTAGAGAACATGTCCTCATGGCTAATCAATTATATTTGATCCAAATCAGATTTAGTCACCCAGTCGCATGGTTCTTTCTTATCAACAATTAATTCAATGGGTGCACTCAAAATTGTTGGTATTTTAGTTGTTTGATCACATGACACATTCATAACAGTAACACAGTTCTCTAAAATAGGTGTTGTGCTCAAATAAACAGATAACTCAACACATGATGTATTCAAGTCAACTAGGCATTGATCAACCTCATGTGAAGTTATATCATCAATACCTTTAGTGTTGCCTTGTCACAATGATTCATATGATGTTGGTACGAACGATGGCAATGTACCATAGACTTGACGCGATATCGCTCTCACAATATGAGGTCTGGCCGCTCTAACAGGTGCAACGATGGAGGAAAACAACCAGTGATGGTGTGCATGAACTGGAATAGTAGTTGTCGTTGTCGCCCAATGCATCTTCTTGTATTTGTCTCTCAAAGGTACAAGCATGAACAATAGTAATGCAACTAGGAATCTAATGAAATCTTGCGCGAATGCCATGGCTCAAACCATGAAAAAGCTATTCTTTGTGTCATCCTCGAATTCTTCTATGTTACAATGATGCATATATGATTTTAGCTCTCTATAGTAAGCAATAACAGTGTGACATCCTTGTTTTAGTTCTTGCAATTTGTGAAGCAATTCATGATGGTAGTAAGAAGGAACAAATTGATGTCCGTTACAGCTTTCAAATCTTTCCAAGTTGTGGGTTGATTATCAATATGTTTCTGATGATACATACTCCACCAAACTGAACATAACCACTAAATTCTCAAATAGTAGCTCATACTTTCTCAAGTTCAGAAAAATCATGGCTAGTAAAAATTTACTCTACCTCGACCTCCCAATAAAGATAAATGGCAGGGTTAAATCTACCCCAAAAAGGCGATAGAGAGATAACCTGACCATATGCTGGTGTGTCTGGTCGCACATCTCGTGGTGGTGAAGATGTGTCCTGATGGGGATCACTGCATGAAAATCAAAAAAATGCCTACGAAACACACAAAGATCTATCTATGTAGATGCATAACAACGAGAGAGAGAGAGAGAGAGAGAGAGAGAGAGAGAGAGAGAGAGAGAGAGAGAGAGAGAGAGAGAGAGAGAGAGAGTCTATGTACCCTTGTAGACCGAAAAGCAAAAGCATATATAACGCGGTTGATGTAGTCGTATTCTTCGCGATCCAATCACGATCCAACGTGTAACAGCCCAAGTGCAACATTCCAATTATGGCTACCTTTTCCATGAGTTCAGGCTTGTATGACATTGCATGTTTGAATTGAGTTGATGAATATTTGCCTCTTGTCATCTATTTTGCATCATGGCATCATTATTATCCTTGCATCATTCTGTGTTTGAGTGTGTGTGTGTGTGTGTTTGAGGTGATGTGCATTGCAACCTATTGACATGATCATGCTTGATAACTGATACTTGTGATCTGCGTTGGGTTTTCCGTGAAGAGGAACGGGTAATTGCAGCACAAAGCGGATAAGTATTTCCCTCAGTTATGAAACCAAGGTTTATCGAACCAATAGGAATATCAATCCTCAACCGTCTTCAGTGGCTGCACACAAATGAACAAACAACTTGCACCCAACGCAGGCAAGAGGGTTGTCAATCCCCAGCAAATGAGTTGTGTAGACAATTGTTGATAAATATAAATTTCAAATTAAATAAAAAGAAAATAAAGGCAGCAAGGTAATTGTAGCGTCTGTAAATATTTAAGTGAATAGACCCGGGGGCCATAGTGTTCCCTAGCGGCATCTCTCATGTAGGCAGCATACGATAGGTAACAAATTACTGTTGGGCAATTGATAGAAAAGTGGATAATTATGCGATGTTCACGACAATGATCATGTATATATAGGCATCACGTCCATAAGCAAATAGGCCGACTCCTACCTGCACCTATTACTATTACTCCACTCATCGACTGGTATCTAGCATGCATCTAGAGTATTAAGTAAAACAGAGCAATGCTTGGAGAACGATGACATGATGTAGACAAAGTAAACTCAAACAATATGAATGAACCCCATCGTTTTATCCTTAGTACCAACAACACAAAGACGCATCTTGTCCCCTACTTTGTCACTAGGATATAGAAACTTGCCAGGTTGAACCTACCACAACGCACCACTCCCACCGATGAAATATCAATCTACTTGGCCAAAGCATATCAATAGATCGGAGAGCATTACAAAGCTATAATGATCATGCACTTAAGAGACAATATAATTAAGAGGCATCTCAAATACTTTTCATGAATAATCTGAACATAAACCCACAATTCATCGGATCCCAACAAACACACCGCACAATAGGATTACATCGGATGGATCAAAGCGAAGATGTGATGATCATTGTATTGAAGATCATAAGAGAGAGAGAGAGAGATTGCCATCCAAGTACTAGCTATGGACCCGTAGGTCTGTGGTGAACTACTCACACATCATCATGAGGGCAGCAAGGTTGATGAAGAGGCCCTCCGTGGTCGATCCCCCCTCCGACAGGGTGCCGGAACCGAGCTCCAGATGGCCTCCTGATGGAACAAAGACTTGAGGCAGCGGAAAAAGGGTTTCGGGACTGCCTCCAGGGTTTTCATGATATTAGAGAATTTATAGGCCGAAGAGGGACATCGGGAGACGCCCGAGGGGGCCACCACATATCAGGGCGCGCCCCCCCAGGGCGCGCCCTGATGTGTGGTGGGGCCCTTGTGCACCTCCTGGCTTCCTTCCAAAGCTTCTAAGTCTTCTTATAGTCCAGAAAAAATCATGAAAAAGTTTCGTGGCAATTGGACTTCGTTTGGTACAGTAAACCTGCAAAGGCAAAAACACGCAGAAAACAACAACTGGCACTGGGCATTGGGTCAATAGGTTAGTACTAAAAAATATTATAAATTGGTAAATAATGACCCAAAAAGTATCCTAGAATGATAATATATCAGCATGGAACAATAAAAAATTATAGATACGTTGGAGACGTATCAAGCATCCCCAAGCTTAATTCCTGCTCGTCCTCGAGTAGGTAAATGATAAAAACAGAATTTTTGATGTGACATGCTATCCACTATGTAATCTTGTGCATGTATGCTCATTGAGAAAAGATGAATCAACAAATATTAACATAGCAATAATTGAAATGTAAGAAACATAATTGTTAATTCTTAAAATTATACGATCCTTAAGAAATGTTTACCCCCCCATTCATCTTATTATATTAGCATGGCATGGCTCCATCTTCACCACATTAATACAAATGTTAAGCACCACGATGTCCAAGTCAGGCAATTGGTTCGTACTTTTTCAATATGCATCAACGTTTTATTCTTCACGCAATACATGAGCATGAGCCATTGGACATAGCATTTGAGTGGAATTGATTATGGTGGTAGATATCAAAGGGGTGGGAAGTGGAGAAGATAGTCTCACATCAACTAGGCGTACCAAAAGGCTATGGTGATGCCCATCGATAGATGTCAATGCAAGAAGTAGGGATTGCCATGCAAATGATGCACTAGAGCTATAAGTGTATGAAAGCTCAAATGAAGCTAAGTGGGGTGTGCATCCAACTTGCTTGCTCATGAAGACCTCGGGCATTTGAGGAAGCCCATCATAGGAATATACAAGCCAAGTTTGTAATAATGAATAGGTAATTCCCACTAGCATATGAAAGTGATATATCATGAGACTCTCTACATGAGGAACATGGTGCCACTTTGAGGCACAAGTGTGGTAAAGGATAGTAGCAAAGTCCCTTCTCTCATTTTCTCTCATTTTTTGAATGGATGGTGGGCTCATTTGGCCTCCCCCATCTTTATTTTCGTCCAGAGTCTCATCTCGACTTATGGGAGAATCATCGTCTCCATCATTCTTTCCTCACTGGGACAATGCTCTAATAATGATGATCATCACACTTTTATTTACTTACAACTCAACATGGAGAACTGATATGAATATATGACTCTGTATGAATGCCTCTGGCGGTGTACCAGGATGTGCAATGATCTAGCGTGACATGTATCAAAAACATTATGAAAGGTGGCTTTGCCACAAATACCATGTCAGCTCTATATGATCATGCAAAGCAATATGACGATGAACAAACTAGTCATGTGAAGTGACGATGGAATTTGCATGGCAATATATTTCTGAATGGCTATGGAAATGCCATGATAGGTAGGTATGGTGGCTGTTTTGAGGAATATATAATAAGGCTTATGTGCAACAAAGGGTATCATGTCACGGGGTTTGGATGCACTCGCGAAAGTTGCACCAATCCTCGAGATGAGAACGGGCTATGCACGGTACCGAAGAGGCTAGCAAATTATGAAAATGTGATGTTGCGTATGTCCATGGTTTCACATTAGTCATAAAGAACTCATATACTTATTGCAAAGTTTTATTAGTTTCTCATAAATCAAAGTACTAATCGCATGCCCCGAGGGAAGAGGTTGGTAGGAGTTAACCATCGCGCGCTTTCGACCCGAAACAACACTAGGATTTCAACAAGGACTAGAAATGCTCACACATCATCAACATGCCTCTTTAATTTTTAGATGAAAAAAAGTAAACCTTTCTTAATATCGACACTTCTACGGTTTAACAATTATGAACTTTAATGTTATTGGACTAGTATGTATGACCCATGCAAATTACCATCACTATTTATTAACTCTCAAACAAATATAAGTGAAGAACGAGAGTGAAATCATTTCTTTAAAATCTACACGCCACCGTGGTAAAAAAGATATAAGTTAAGTACTAGAGCAACTGTTAAGCTCAAAAGATATAAGTGAAGCACATAGAGTATTCTAACAATTTATGATGAAGGTGTGTCTCTCTTAAATAGTTCTGTCTAGCAAACAATGATTGTGTCAAACTGAAAGTAAAAGCAAACAAAAGCAAACGACGCTCCAAGCAAAACTCATATCATGTGACGAATAAAAATATAGCTCCAAGTGACATACCGATGGATTTGAGACGAAAGAGGGGATGCCTTCCGGGGCATCCCCAAGCTTAGATGCTCGAGTCTCCTTTAAAATATTGCCTTGGGGTGCCTTGGGAATCCCCAAGCTTAGGCTCTTGCTACTCCTTATTCCTTTGTCCATCAAGATAACACCCAAAACTTGAAAACTTCAATCACACAAAACTCAACAAAACCTCGTGAGATCCGTTAGTATAAGAAACATATTGCATACTTTAAGTACTGTTGTAAACTGATTCAAATTTCATAAATGCATAATAAGTACTGTATTCTAACTTCTCCATGGCTTATACCCCCCGATACAATCCATAGCATAATCAAAACAAGCAACTATGCAAGCAAAAACAGAATCTATTTAAACAGAACAGTCTGTAGCAATCTGTAGAGAGCCTATACTTATGTAACTATAAATATTCTAAAAAATTAGGACAACCTCTAAATTCTTTATATAAACACTGTGTAAAAATTTCAGATCATTACCACGCTCCAGCAAAAAATGAAAATTCCAGTACTGGAGTTAAAAGTTTCTGTTTTGTTTCAGCATCGATTCTACTCATCTTGTGAGTCATCCCAAAGGCTTTACTTGGCACAAACACTAATTTAAATACAAAAAACATAATAATTACAGAGGAAATAATCATGCTATTAAAAATAAACAGAAAGTTTAAAGCAAAAATTTAAGATAACTATTGGGTTGCCTCCCAACAAGCGCTATCGTTTTATGCCCCTAGCTAGGCATAATGCATAGTTTCAAGTATTGTCATATTTGACAATCCACCCATAAGTAGCCCTCATGATTGATTCATAAGGTGGTCTAATTATCTTTCTAGGGAAGTGTTCCATCCCTTTCTTTAATGGGAATTGGAACCTTATGTTTCCCTCTTTCATGTCAATGATTGCACCTATAGTTCGTAAGAAAGGTCTTCCAAGTATAAAGGGACAAGAAGGATTGCAATCAATATCAAGCACAATGAAATCTATAGGCACATAATTTTTATTTGCAATAATAAGCACATCATTAATTCTACCTAAAGGTTTCTTAATGGTAGAATCCGCAAGATGCAAGTTGAGGGAACAATCTTCAATATTAGTGAGACCGAGCACATCACGAAGAGTTTTAGGAATAGTTGAAACACTAGCACCAAGGTCACACAAAGCATTGCATTCATATTTATTGATATTTATTTTGATAGTAGGTTCCCACTCATCATGCAATTTTCTAGGAATAGAAACTTCAAGCTCAAGTTTCTCATCATAAGCTCTTATCATAGCTTCTACTATATGTTCGGTAAAAGCTTTGTTTTGTTCATAAGCATTAGGTGAGCTAATAGCGGATTGCAACAAGGAAATACATTCTACTAAAGAGCAATTATCATAATTAAGGTCCTTGTAATCCAATATAGTGGGCACATCACTAGTTAAAGTTTTGACCTCTCCAAACCCACATTTTTCAATTTTAGCATCAAAATCATCACCCTCCAAGCAAACGGGATGCTTCTCAACTAGAGTTGACTCATCTCCAGTCCCTTTATCATTTATATTCATATAGGTAAATAAAGATTCAATAGGAGAAATACCAAGCATTTTAAGATCTCCATCATTATTCCGGTAAAAACCGGGTGGAAGAGCTTTTTCTAAGAATTCCCGCTTAGCGCTCAACTTAGCGGTCCTCTCCTTACTTTCATTAATAGATATTTGGATAGATTTAATAGCATCATTGAAATCATGCTTGGGTGGCAAAGCTTTATTTTTAAGAGTTTCCACATCAAGAGCAATTCTATCCATGTTTTTAGCCAAAGTGTCAACTACATGCAATTTTTCTTCTACCATAGTGTTGAAAACCTTTTGAGAATTAATAAATTCTTTAATTGTGTTCTCAAGATTAGAGGGCATCCTATTAGAATTTGTAGAAGAATTTCCATAAGAATTACCATAGTTGTTAGAGGAATTACCGGGGTACGGTCTAGAATTGAAATTTCCTCTATAAGCATTGTTGTTGAAATTATTTCGCGAGACAAAGTTCACATCAATAGCATCATTATTTTTCTCAATCAAAGTAGATAAGGGAAAATCATTGGTATCAACATGAGCATTTTTACTAGCAACCATATTCATAAGAGCATCCACTTTTTCACTCAAAGTAGCAATTTCTTCAACAGAATTTACCTTCTTACCGGTTGGAGCCCTTTCGGTATGCCATTGAGAATAATTTGTCATAATGTTGTCTAGAAGTTTTGTGGCCTCTCCTAAGGTCACATCCATAAAGGTACCACCTGCAGCAGAATCTAGAAGATTTCTAGACACAAAGTTTAGACCAGCATAGAAGTTTTGGATAATCATCCACATATTTAAACCATGAGTTGGACAATTTCTTATAATTAATTTCATTCTCTCCCAAGCTTGTGCAAAATGCTCTTGATCTTGCTGTTTAAAATTCATTATTTGATTTCTAAGGGAGATGATCTTAGCAGGGGAAAATACTTGGCAATAAAAGCATCTTTACACTTATCCAATGTTCCAATACTATTACGCGGTAAAGGTGAAAACCAAGCTTTAGCTTTATCTCTTAATGAAAAAGGAAATAATTTTAATTTCACAATATCATTAGCCATATCCTTTTTATTTTGCATGTCACATAATTCAACAAAGGTATTAAGATGTGACGCGGGATCCTCATTAGGACTTCCCGAAAATTGATCTTTCATGACAAGATTTAGCAACGCAACATTAATATCAAAAGCCTCTGCACTAGTGGCGGGTGGTATAGGTGTACTAATAAAATCTTTATTATTAGTATTTGAGAAATCACACAACTTAGTAGTATCTTGAGACATGGTGACCGAACAAGCAAAGTAACAAGCAAGATAAGTAAACTAGCAAGCGAAGAAGTAAACTAGTAAAACGCAAAAATAAATATTTTTGTATTTTTTATTTTTAAGAGACAAGCTAAATATAACAGCAAATAAAAATAAGAACAAGTGAATGAAAATTTGTGTGAAGTTACTTGGTAGTTGATGATGATATTCCCCGGCAACGGCGTCAGAAATCCTTCCTGATACTTGTGATCTGCGTTGGGTTTTCCGTGAAGAGGAACGGGTAATTGCAGCACAAAGCGGATAAGTATTTCCCTCAGTTATGAAACCAAAGTTTATCGAACCAATATGAATATCAATCCTCAACCGTCTTCAGTAGCTGCACACAAATGAACAAATAACTTGCACCCAACGCGGGCAAGAGGGTTGTCAATCCCCTTGATCTCGTTATTTGCAAGCAAATGAGCTGTGTAGATAATTGTTGACAAATATAAATTGAAAAATAATTAAAAATTAAATAAAGGCAGCAAGGAAATTGTAGCGTTTGTAAATATATAAGTGAATAGACCTAGGGGCCATAGTGTTCCCTAGCGGCATCTCTCATGTAGGCAGCATACAGTGGGTAACAAACTACTGTTTGGCAATTGATAGAAAAGCGGATAGTTATGCGATGTTCACGACAATGATCATGTATATATAGGCATCATGTTCATAAGAAAATAGGCCGACTCCTGCCTGCACCTATTACTATTACTCCACTCATCGACTGCTATCCAGCATGCATCTAGAGTATTAAGTAAAACAGAGTGATGCTTGGATAATGATGACATGATGTAGACAAAGTAAACTTAAACAATATGAGTGAACCCCATCGTTTTATCCTTAGTAGAAAAAACACAAATACACATCTTGTCCCCTACTTTGTCACTGGGATATAGAAACTCGCCAGGTTGAACCTACCACAACGCACCACTCCCATCGATGAAATATCAATCTACTTGGCCAAAGCATATCAATAGATCGGAGAGCATTACGAAGCATTAATGATCATGCACTTAAGAGACAATATAATTCAGAGGCATTTCAAATACTTTTCATGAATAATCTGAACATAAACCCACAATTCATCGGATCCCAACAAACACACCGCACAATAGGATTACATCGGATGGATCAAAGCGAAGATGCGATGATCATTGTATTGAAGATCATAAGAGAGAGAGATTGCCATCTAGGTACTAGGTATGGACCCGTAGGTCTGTGGTGAACTAATCACACATCATCATGAGGGCATCAAGGTTGATGAAGAGGCCCTCCGTGGTCGATCCCCCCTCCGACAGGGTGCCGGAATGGAGCTCCAGATGACCCCGCGACGGAACAGAGACTTGCGGCGACGAAAAAAGGGTTTCGGGACTGCCTCCAGAGTTTTCACGATATTAGAGAATTTATAGGTCGAAGAGGGACGTCGAGAGACGCCCGAGGGGGCCACCACATATCAGGGCATGCCCTAATGTGTGGTGGGGCCCTCATGCATCTCCTGGCTTCCTTCCAAAGCTTCTAGATCTTCTTATAGTCCAGAAAAAATCTTCAAAAAGTTTCGTGGCAATTGGACTTCGTTTGTTACAGTAAACCTGCAAAGGCAAAAACACGCAGAAAACAACAACTGGCACTGGGCACTGGGTCAATAGGTTAGTGCTCAAAAATATTATAAATTGGTAAATAATGACCCAAAAAGTATCCTAGGATGATAATATATCAGCATGGAACGATAAAAAATTATAGATACGTTGGAGACGTATCAATAACCCCCTCCAAATTCTTTTAATCAAAACCCATCCAACCCCATGTTCTTTTCTTATTTTTGCCAAGTGTGCTTCCCTGCCTCGGATTAATGTTCGCTAATTTTCTAAAACTCCTAGACCATGGCATTAAGCCCTGCTCCAAATTTTAGCTCATTTGAAAATGTTCGGACAGGTTAAAATATTATTCAAGTTTGAATTAAATTTAATCTTGAATTATTTTTCTTTCTTTAAAAAATTGCCAGGACATTTTATTCAAATCCTTCATATTTCCATAGCTCCAAAACTATCTTTGTTTCATCGAAACCCCCTGCATATCTCCCTATGTTTTTGTTCTTCTTTTCTGTTTAAATAAATAGAAAAGAAAAAGAGCAAAGGGAGAGAGAGAGCAGCAGCCACCCGAGCCTCCCTTTCCTCGCTGGCCCAACAGCGCAGCAGTGGCAGCCCAGCACTAGTCCCTAGTGCCTCCTCCTCGCTGGTAAGTCCAGCGTGGACACCCCGCGACCCCACCTGCCAGCGACACCACATCCCACCTTTTCCTTCCTCCTCTCGCTCCCTCTCTCACAGTAAAGAAACAGAGGGACCGGGGGCCATGGACACGGTGGCGCCTCCATGTGCGCCCTCCTCCCTATAAGAACGCCCCGCTGCCCTATGGTTTCCCTCCTCCCTCCATTCACTCTGCTCCACCGCCGCCGCGCAGGTAAGAGGCACCCACCACGACTTGCGCCCGTTGCATAGTGCCATGGCCAGTTTGGCCCGCACCTCGCTGTCGTCATAGGAGTTCCTGCCGGCCTCATCGACTTTGTCTCCGAGCACGTACGCATTGCCCTTGATCCGCTTTCGCGCCAAGCCAAGCCCTAGGACGCCAATCATGACGCCCTCTTCTTCATCTTTAGTTTGGACAGGGACTCGTGGGAGTTCGCAGCCTTGCCGTCGACACCACGCTACCTCGTTGTTGACCTCTTTGTATCCTAGGTGAGCGAGGTATCACTGGTGCAGCGACGTGCTATACAAACAGTTTTTAACCCCTTTCCGCGACGAACATTTAAACGATCGCCTTGCATGTGTTGGCGATAGGGGGGTCCATCCCACACGACACGGAAAAATCGTCAGCGATGGTGATCAACCAACACAAACGTTTGACAAAACTAAGCGTATGGGATGTACGCATCTATCACAAATGAGAGTCATTGATGTCTACTACGCAACTTTATTCTTGTAGACTTTGTTGGGCCTCCAAGCGCAGAGTTTTGTAGGACAATAGCAATTTTTCCCTCAAGTGGATGACCTAAGGTTTATCAATCCGTGGGAGGTGTAGGATGAAGATGGTCTCTCTCAAGAAACCCTGCAATCAAATATAAGAAATCTCTTGTGTCCCCAACACACCCAATACAATGGAAAATCGTATAGGTGCACTAGTTCGGCGAAGAGATGGTGATACAAGTGTAGTATGGATAGTAGATATAGGTTTTTGTAATCTGAAAATATAAAAATAACAAGGTAATAAATAGTAATCAACGAGCAAAACGGTATATTAATGCTTGGAAACAAGGCCTAGGGTTCATACTTTCACTAGTGCAATCTCCCAACAATGCTAACATAGTTGAATCATATGATCATCCCTCAACGTGCAACAAAGAATCACTCCAAAGTTCCTATCTAGCGGAGAACAATAATATGAAATTGGTGTAGGTAGTAGAACCACCTTGAAGTTATTCTTTCCGATCAATCTTTTGGGCTATTCCTATAAATGTCACAAACAGCCCTAGACTCTCATGGAAGAAACTTGGCTCAAGGATTTGGATGCACAAGTAGTATTTCTACTTAGTACGAAGTTTTGGCTAGCAAAAGGTTCTAAACAAGCACCACATGTTAGAGGATCCATAACAATATAACTTCTATGCAAATATACCCAAACATAACCATTACGTTGTCTTCCTTGTCCAACTTCAACTATTTGATCAAGTTTGAAAATAATTAATGGGTATTCACAATCATAAAAGATGTCCAAGATAATATATTTGTATGTGAAAGTTCTCTTTCTTATACTAATCATTCATGAATTGCTCATATGACCAATACAGTGATTGTTAAACTTCAATAGATTCTACTTTCTAAACCAAATGTGAACTTGCTACTAAGAACATAGCACATTGATAATTTCAGATTTATGATATTTCATTCATTCACAATTTACTCTTAGGATATAAGTGAAGCACAAGAGTAAACATCAAACTACTCTCAAAAGTTATAAGTGAAGATCAATGAGTCGTCAAACAATTAAGTAGCTATGTGAGGACTATCTGTCAATAAAGATTTTCAGATCTGAGTATTTTACTCAAACAGCAATAAAAATTCATTCCAAGAATAGCACATATCATGTGGACAAATAAAAATTTAGGCTCAACATAGGCTAACCGATATTTGTTTGATGAAGAGAGGTGGGATGCGTAGCATCCCCAAGCTTAGATGCTTGAGACTTCTTGAAATATTCACTTGGGGTGCCTTGGGCATCCCTAAGCTTGAGCTTTTGTATCTCGTTCATTCCTCTCATATCACGGTTTCACCTACTCTCAAAAACTTCATCCACTAAAACTCGAAAACAACTCGTGAGATAGGTTAGTGCTCATAAAAATAAATCAACTCTTTATGTACAGACAAGACAAGTTGCATAATAATTTAAAAACATTATCTAATGTTTACTATCATTTCCACAATTTATATGTACCAATATAAGCTATGGAAACCATAGGATAAGTAGATAACAAAACTATGACAGAAATCTGTCCAAACAGAATAGTCTGTAGCAATCTATTAAACCAGTGTACTTATGTAACTCCAAAAATTCTAAACATTTAGGACAGGATAAATAATTTATATGAAAATACTGTGTTAAAATTTCATAAACTTTACACGTTCCAGTAAAATATGAAAATTCAAACACTACAGCAAAAGTTTCTGTTTTTATACAGCACACATCAAACATGCAATTCAAGCATCCTAAAGGCAATTCTTGGAAATTTTTATTGAAAAACAAGATTATAAATAACAGAAAGCGAATACTAACAAAATAAAATGATACTCCAAGCAAAACACATATTACATGATGAATAAAAATATAGCTCCAAGTAAGATATACCGATAGTGTTGAAGACGAAAGAGGGGATGCCTTCCGGGGCATCCCAAAGCTTAGGCGCTTGAGTATTCCTTGGATATTACCTTGGGGGTTCCTTGGGAATTCCCAAGCTTAGGTTCTTGTCACTACTTATTATCCTCATATCGTTGTCTCACCCAAAACTTGAAAACTTCAATCACACAAAATTTAACGGAACTTCGTGAGATGGGTTAGTATAATAAATAAAGATCATTCACTTAGGTACTGTCAAGACAAGATTAATAATTTTTCTCACATAATACATACTGTATTATACCATTCACATAATTTATATCACTGAATATAAGCTATGGGAACACTAAAACAATCAAACTATGCATTCAAAACAGAATCTGTCAAAAACAGAACAGTCTGTGAAGATCTGTAGTATAACCATACTTGCCTGTATCTAAAAATTCTGAAAAATTAGGAACACTTAATGAATTTGCATATAAATACTGTGTAAAACTTTCAGAATTTTTTGACACTCCAGTAATATCATAGAAATTCTTTACTGGAGGCAAAAGTTTCTGTTTTTGCACAGAATCAAATCAACAAGTATCCATACTATCCCAAAGGCTTTACTTGGCACATTATTGAAATAAAAGGCACAAAACATGATTACTACATTAGATTAATCATGTGAACACACAAAAACAGAAAGTAAAAGTGTTGGGTTGTCTCCCAACAAGCGCTTTTGTTTAAAGCCTTTTAGCTAGGCATGATGATTTCAATGATGCTCACATCAAAAGTAGTAATTGAAACATGCAAGAGAGCATCGTGAATCTCATGACAAGAACATTTAAGTCTAACCCACTTCCTATGCATAGGTATTTTGTGATCAAAAAATTTATTGGAACAAGAATCAACTAGCATAGGAAGGCAAAACAAGCATAACTTCAAAACTTTTAACACATAGAGAGGAAACTTGATATTATTGCAATTCATACAAGCATATGTTCCTCCCTCATAATAAATTTCAGTAGCATCATGAAGGAATTCAACAATATAATTATCACATAAATCATTCTTTTCATGATGCAGAAGCATAGAATTTTCATTACTCTCCACATAAGCAAATTCCTTTTCATCCATGGTAGTGGGAGCAAACTCAACAAAATAACTATCATGAGATACTTGATTGACATAACCACATTGAATATTAAAATCATGATAACAAGTTTCATGGTTGTCATTACTATTTATAGCATACATCTCATTATCATAATCATCATAGATAGGAGGCATGCCATCATCATAATAAATTTGCTCATCAAAACTTGGGGGACTAAAAATATCATCTTCATCAAACATAGCATAACCAAACTTGTGGCTTTGCATATCATTAGCATCATGGATATTCAGAGAATTCATACTAGCAACACTGCAATCATGCTCATCATTCAAGGAATTCTCATTAAGTATTTTCACAAACTCTCCTTCTACCAATTGATCACAATTTTCCGAACCATCATTTTCACGAAAGACATTAAAAAGACGAAACAATTGAGGCAACCTAAACTACATTTTTTTGTAATTTTCTTTTATAAGACCAAACTAGTGAAAAACAAGAAACAAAAAGATTTAATTTCAGCATCCAAAGATATACCTTCAAGCACTCACCTCCCCGGTAACAGCGCCAGAAAACGGCTTGATGTCTACTACGCAACTTTATTCTTGTAGACTTTGTTGGGCCTCCAAGCGCAGAGTTTTGTTGGACAATAGCAATTCTCCCTCAAGTGGATGACCTAAGGTTTATCAATCCGTGGGAGGTGTAGGATGAAGATGGTATCTCTCAAGCAACCCTGCAATCAAATACAAGAAATCTCTTGTGTCCCCAACACACCCAATACAATGGTAAATCGTATAGGTGCACTAGTTCGGCGAAGAGATGGTGATACAAGTGTAGTATGGATAGTAGATATAGGTTTTTGTAATCTGAAAATATAAAAACAGCAAGGTAATAAATAGTAAACAACGAGCAAAACGGTATATTAATGCTTGGAAACAAGGCCTAGAGTTCATAATTTCACTAGTGCAATCTCCCAAGAATGCTAACATAGTTGAATCATATGATCATCCCTCAACGTGCAACAAAGAATCACTCCAAAGTTCCTATCTAGCGGAGAACAATTAGATGAAATTGGTGTAGGTAGTAGAACCACCTAAAAGTTATTCTTTTCGATCAATCTTTTGTGCTGTTCCTATAAGTGTCACAAATAGCCCTAGAGTTTGTATTAGAACAACACCAATGATACATATCAATCAACCCTAGTGTCACCTAGATACTCCAATGTCACCTCAAGTATCCGTGGGTAAATTATGCGACCTGCATCAAACAATTTCAGGTCTATCATATTCAATCCAACACAAAGAACTTCAAGGAGCACCCCAAGATTCCTATCGGAGAACATGGTATGAAAACATGCAATCAACCCCTATGCATAGATCCCCAAGGTCACCGGAATCCGCAAGTTGATGCCTCGACATATATCAAGTGAATCAATAGAATATCCCAATTTCACTACCGGTATCCCACGCAAGACGTACATCAAGTGTTCTCAAACCAAAATATTCAATCCAACATAACAATATCTCAAAGGGAAAGATTCAATTCATCACAACATGATAGCATGGGAATAACATCATATGATCCGACTATATTAACAAAGCCCGTGATACATCAAGATCATGACATCTCAAGAACACAAGAGAGAGAGAGAGATTGAACACATAGCTACTGGTACATACCCTCAACCCCGAGGGTGAACTACTCCCTCCTCGTCATGGCCTCCGCCGGGATGATGAAGATGGACACCGGTGATGGTTTCCCCTCTCCGACAGGGTACTGGAACGTCTCCAGATTGGGTTCTTGTCGATACAGAGAGTTGCGGCAGCGTAACGGAGAGTCTCTGTTTATTTCTAGGGTTTTGGGATTTATAGGATTTTTCAGCGTTGGAATCACGCGAAACGGAGCCACGTGGGGCCCACCACATATCAGGGCGCGACCTAGGGGGTGGGGTCGCGCCCTGATGGCTTGTGCCCCACGTGTGGCTCCCCTTCGATGGTTCTTTGCTCCAATATGGCTTATTTCCTCCAGAAAAAATCACCAAAAAGTTTCGGCCGATTCTGAGAACTTTCATTTTCTGCACAAAAACAACACCACGGTAATTCTGCTGAAAACAACGTCAGTCCGGGTTAGTTCTACATAAATCATGTAAGTGCATCAAAACCATATAAAAGTATTGTAAACATAGGAAATCATGGCACAAATACTTTATAAATTATCGATACGTTGGAGACGTCTCAGTCATCGGTCAACCGTTTGAGATATGTCATATTTCCCATATGGCCCATCCTTGCTACTCGTGTGAGATCACATTAGCATTGCATGCACTATTATGTGCCGCACCGTTTACGATGCGTGCTACATCACAAATAATTCATGATTGTAAATCGTGTAGGATGAGGCGTATATCACACACATTTAATTCTACTATGACCGTTTGTGATATGATATGAGAGTGCATATGTTTATCCTTAAAAAACCGTATGCGAAGGTTGAATCTATCCCACACGCTATGCTATTGATAAACGTTTTTGATTTATAAAATGTCCCAAATGTGTCATCCATACTTCCCAAACATGTCATCCATACTACCCGTGTCAGATGAAGGCCTATCGCGCGCGTTCTTCTTTTACCAACATTTACGATGGACACGACATCATAAACAGTTCACGATACCAAATCGTGTGTGATAAGGAGACTATCACAAACACTTGATGATAAGTAACTGTGTGCACTGGTGTTGTTAATCTCACACGTTATTTCTCGGCTGACCGTGTGCGCAACAGAGATTCATCGCACACGTCGTGAGTGGAGAAATGTGTGTGATCTTGAAGTTGATCGCATACGTTTTGCTTTCTGAGACTGTGTGCATTGTAATTGCTTGTAGAGCATAATTTACCCCTAATTTAATACCTGCGTTCATAATTTAAATTTGAAAGTAGGAAATCATGTATTTCATATCGAAACATGTTTAAATATAGGTTGAAGAACGAATGCATAATTTGATTCACATGTACCTATACTCAAGAACTACATAAGCATCAATTCGCAAAAAAGGAAAACTACATAAGGGACAAATAAAGAATTATGGAACCATGGTTGCATTAAAGACGGTAAAGGGAGAGCCGAACGGCATTCTGGTTGCTGGAGAAGGTGAAGCGGAATGCCCATATTGTGCCCTCCTCCATGCTTAACGCATGAACGACTCTAGGCCAACCCCTAGTGATGGCCGCCTGTCCATCCTTTACCGTCTTCATTACGACTTCTCGATACTCATTGTAGTCTTGATGATATACTTTAACCTTCATTGCATGTCCACCAATCATGTGTTTTGCAAGGCAATCTTGAGTAAACTGCTTTGGGAACCACTGCACAAGAAAAAGATTCAGACATTGTTGTGTGACAACTCATTATGGGCAGTACTAATAGAAGACTACGGAGTTCGTAGTTACCATCCTATAGCTCATTGTTGTGTTGGATAGAGTGTAAACAAATAGTCTAATTGGCATCGTTCGTCTCTTTTCCCTAACAATCCTTATCAGTTTCCTCACTTGATGTTGGTTCATGAATATTTCATTGCCACACATGCAAAAAGGGTCCAGGCATGGATCTTTACCAAGGACATATGTACCTACAAGCAACAAGTCAATATTAGAAGCTAAAGTGCAGCTGCAGAATGGTGTAATATATTACTTCATCAGTTCCACAATGTGTTGCGTATAAACATTTTGAGAAGTCAACATTTACTAACTTTGACCAAGTTTGTAGGGAAAAACATATACATCTAGAATTCCAATTCCATTTCATTAAATACATCACACAATTTACTTTCATATTGTATGCATTTTGGTGTGGTATATATAAATAGTATTCTCTATAAATTTGTTCATAGTTTCAAAATTTGACTATTCAAAAAAAAAATCTATATGCAACCAACAGGCTTAAGTACAAGTGTAAGCGGAGGGATGAAAAAACCCTCAGTGGAAAACGTCGGCCACTCCCATTGTTGTCCTGTGCAAGTACATGGAAAGTCATGATAAGTACAAGTGTACAATAGGCTTAAGATCAACCAAATATATAAGGTATCAGCTTGAAATAAACAAGGCATATATGCTCACTATAACAACCAAATATAGCCATTGGAAACTGGAAAAATGCTCAATGCAACCAACCTAACAACCATATACAGGAAAGCAATGCATCTGCTTGAAAACTAGACAAATGCTCACTGCAATCAACCTAACAACCAGATACAGAAAAGCAAGGCATCTGCTTGAAAACTAGACAAATGCTCACCTCAACCAACCTAACAACCAAATTCAGAGAAACAAGACATAAATATTTAAAGCGGGAGTTAAGGGCACTGGTTAACAACACCAGGCATAACGGGTGGTATTGATGAATTGAACTGCACAGTGATACCTGTGATCTGCGTTGGGTTTTCCGTGAAGAGGAACAGGTGATGCAGCACAATATAGATAAGTATTTACCTCAGTAGAGGACCAAGGTTTATCGAACCAATAGGAGTAACACACAACCTCCGTCTTCAGCTACTGCACACAAAGAAGCAAACACTTGCACCCAACGCGGGCAAGAGGGTTGTCAATCCCCTTGGACTCGTTATTTGCAAGCAAATGGAGTGTGAAGATGATAGTTGATAATTGTAAGTTGCAAAATAAAATAAAAGATAAATAATGGTAGCAAGGTAATGAAAGCTTTTGTAAATATATAGTAGGCATACAGTGGGTAGACAAATTACTATTGGAAAATTGATAGAAAAGCCCATAGTTATGCAATATTTATTTACGGCAATGATCATGTGTATATAGGCATCACCTCCATAAGCAAATAGGCTGACTCCTGCCTACACCTACTACTATTACTCCATGTCGAGAGTGCTTCTATGCTTGCCTTTTTAAATATTAAGTTCATGACAAATAGAGTAATGCTTGGAGAACAATGACATGCTGTAGACAAAGAGAATTCAATCAATATGAATTAACCCCATCATTTTATCCTTAGTGGTAGCAACACAAAGACGTATCTTGTCCCCTACTTTGTCACTGGGATATAGAAACCCGTCAGGTTAAAACCACTACAATGCACCCCTCTCACTGAAGAAATATCAATCTAGTTGGACAAACAATTTCAATAGATCGGAGAGATTTACGAAGGTATAATAATCATGCAAATAAGAATCATAATAGAAATCAGAGAAGACTCAAATCTTTTTCATGAATAATCTGAACATAAACCCAGAATTCATCGAATCCCAACAAACACACCGCACAAAGTGATTACCTCGAATAGATCACCGCGAAGATGCGGTGAACTTTGTATTGAAGATCAAGAGAGAGAAATAGCCATCTAGGTACTAACTACGGACCCGTAGGTCTGTAGGAAACTACTCACACATCACCATGGGAGCAACAAGGTTGATGTAGAGGCCCTCCGTGATCGATCCCCCCTCCTGGGCGCGCCCTGTTATGATGTAGAGGGGCGTGGGGGCCACCCGAGGGAGGCAGCACACATCAGGACGCGACCACCCCCCTGGACGTGCCCGGTTGTGTGCTCCTTCCCTCGTGCAGCCTCCGGTCTCCTCCCGAAGCTTCCATGTCTTCTTTTGGTCTATAAAAAATCATAAAAAAGTTTCGGGGCAATTGGACTACGTTTGGTACTCTAAACCTGAAAAGTCAAAAACATGCAGAAAACAACAACTGGCACTGGGCACTAGGTTAATAGGTTAGTGCTAAAAAATAATATGAATTGGTAAATAATCACCCAAAAAGCATCCTAGAATGATAATATTATAGCATGGAACAATAAAAAATTATATATACATTGGAGATGTATCAAGCATCCCCAAGCTTAATTCCTGCTCGTCCTCGAGTAGGTAAATGATAAAAACAGAATTTTTGATGTGACATGCTATCCATCATGTAATCTATTGCAGGTATGATCATTGAGAAACGATGAATTAACAAACATCAACATAGTAATACTAATAAACATAGGCAACATAATCATCAAATTTCAAAATACACGATCCTTAAAGAATGTTCACCCCCTATTCATTTTATCATATTAGAATAGCATGGCTCCGTCTTCACCACATAAATACAAATGTCAAGCACCACGGTGTCAAGTCAGGCAATTGGATCGTACTTCTTACGCGTTTCAGCTTTTTATTACTTACGCAATATATGAGTGTGAACCATTGATATAGCATAAAGGTGGAATAGAATGTGGTGGTAGGTTTCAAAGGGGTAAAAGTGGAGTAGAAATTCTTGCATCAGCAACATAAATGATAACCACATCTCATCGAAAGACAGGGACAACTTCGCCTCTATCACTATTGATGGGTATGTCCATAGCCCGTTATCATTTATGTTAGAGTCGACTTTGACGATCCAACTACGAACGTGCGAGGACGTCGCGCCTTAGCAATCACTAAACTAACTCCGAGAGGTTATTGACCACACTGGAGCATGATCAACCTAACCACGAGGGTCTGTTTCTTGCACGCAAACGAAGAACAAGCAAGAATCTGAGATTGCAATCTGGATATTGTGAATATAAGAGAAAAGATTTATTGATGAAAGTGAGATTCTATGACGCCTTGGTCTAGTCGTGGAACACAAACGAAGAACGCGAAGTTGCAGCTATGGCGAACTTTTAATCTAAACAAACCCAAAGAAAAACCTACTAGATTGATCTACTTATATAGGGTCAAGAGGTGGTGTCCAAGGAGGTAGGAGGACGTCCCAAGTCATCCTAAAACTAACCCTAGGTCGTACAAGGCCCATGGGCCCAAGTGGAGGTGATGCAACACCTTTGGAGTTGTAGTTTGACTCGGATTCTGCTGCAACGTCAGATTATTTCATCATTATCTCCACACTCCGGACAAATTTGAAGGTGACTCCAATTGGGATGCAAAGAATATGAAATCTACTTCCCAACAAAAAAAGAATCATCCAATTCGGAGTCCGTATGAAAAAGTTCTTGGCGTTTTGAGACAGGTATGTCTGTGTAGTCCGAATTTGAGTTCAAAACGTGAGAGGCTTGGACTCTATCTTCTCTTGGGCTAAAAGTGACGTGAGAGATCTTCTTGAACAACGCCTAAACATCTCTTTTTCCTTATCTTCATATGTGGATTGTATAAGTGTCCGCTAGTTCTGTAATTAGGCATGAAACAAAAAGTGGCGAAGGACTTTTGTTCTATAGAGCATAAATAAATTATTGCATAACTTTTATCAGAAATCACCTCAAATAAATATGCATATGCAATATTTGTGATCATATCCAAGGTAGCCATGTCCTCATCAAATAGATATCAATGCGAGGTGTAGGGATTGCCATGCAACGGATGCACTAGAGTTATAAGTGTATGAAAGCTCAAATGAAGCTAAGTGGGTGTGCATCAACTTGCTTGCTCATGAAGACCTCGGGCATTTGAGGAAGCCCGTCATCGGAATATACAAGCCAAGTTCTATGATGAAAAATTCCCACTAGCATATGAAAGTGATAAAACAAGAGACTTTCTATATGAAGAACATGGTGCAATTTTGAGGCACAAGTGTGGAAAAAGAAGTAGTAGCACTGTCCCTTCTCTCTTTTTCTCTCATTTATTTCTTTTCTTTTTCTTTTTCTTTTTCTCTTTCTTTTTCCCTTCTTTTCTTTCTTTCTTTCTTTCTCCTTTTCTAATTTTTTTCTTTCATTTTCTTTTCTTTCTTTCTTTTTCTTTCTTTCTTTCTTTTCTTTTTCGTCCGGAGTCTAATCCCGACTTGTGGGGGAATCATTGTCTCCATCACCCTTTCCTCACTAAGACAGTGCCCTAATAATGATGATCATGACACTTTTATTTACTTACAACTCAACATGAAAAATATAGTATGACTATATGAATGCCTCTGACAGTGTACGAGGATGTGCAATGATCTAGCGTAGCAAAGGATATCAGAAAACGGACAAGCGTTAGAAATATCATGCTAGCTATCTTACGATCATGCAAAGCAATATGACAATGAGTGTACTAGTCATATGAAGTAACGGTGGAAGTTGCATGGAAATATATCTCGGAATGGCTATGGAAATGCCATGATAGGAGTACTAAGGGAAATGCCATGGCTATGGAAATATATCCCAACTGCTAAGGTTAAACCCACTACAACGCACCCCACTACAACACACCCCTCTCACTGAAGAAATAATTTTAATTTTACCACATAATTATCCATATCCTTTTTCTTTTGCATATCACATAATTCAACAAAGGTATTCAGATGAGCAGCGGGTTCCTCATTAGGACTTCCCGAAAATTGTTCTTTCATCACAAGATTCAGCAATGCATCATTAATATCATAAAACTCCGCACTAGTGGCGGGTGGTATAGGAGTACTAATAAAATCATTGTTATTAGTATTTGAGAAGTCACACAACTTAGTAGTATCTTGAGACATGGTGACCGAGCAACCAAAGTAACAAGCAGAACAAGTAAACTAGCAGACTAGCAAAGATAAATATATTTTTTGTATTTGTGATTTTTATGAAGCAAGCAAAATATAACGGCAAATAAAAAGTAGAACAAGTGAATGATAATTTGTGCGAAGGTACTTGATAGTAGGTTGGTGATACTCCCTAGCTACAGCACCAGAAATCCTTCCTGATACTTGTGATCTGCGTTGGGTTTTCCGCAAAGGAAGTGCTAACGGCCTTCCAATGACGGTCTGCTCAGACTCTATGGTCAGTAGACCATAGCACCCCTGCGGTCGTTCAGGCGTTCACTCCGAGAGTTCGGACCCACGGCCACGATACCCGTCTCCGCCTGAGCAGATGTTGGCGCTGCTGGTTACTCTTGGGGCTGCTGGGCTGCCTGAGCCTCATCTAGTAGACCTTGACAGAGCACAATTGCGTGCATGACAAGCCCGTGGAACCGCTCCATCTCTCTGTCTTCCCACTGGTAGCGAATTCCATGCATGACCTTATCCCGAAAGATATCATGGTGGCGATGCTTTACTTCGCCGGGGACGTCATCTCCGCCGACGAGGCGCTCGAGCCTGGACACATAATAGTCGGGTTTGACGATGACATGGACACCAGTGAGTTTGACGAAGATGCTGATACTTGTGATCTGCATTGGGTTTTCCGCAAAGAGGAGCGGATGATGCAGCACAGTATAAATAAGTATTTCCCTCAGTGAGAACCAATGTTATCGAACCAATAGGAGTAGCACGCAACCCCCGTCTTCAGCAACTACACACAAAGAAGCAAACACTTGCACCCAATGTGGGCAAGAGGGTTGTCAATCCCCTTGGACTCGTTATTTGCAAGCAAATGAAGTGTGTAGATGATAGTTGATAATTGTAAATTGCAAAATAAAATAAAAGATAAATAATGGTCGCAAGGTAATGAAAGCTTTTGTAAATATGTAAGTGGATAGACCCCAGGCCATAGTTTTCCCTAGTGGCATCTCTTATGTAGTAGGCATACAGTGGGTAAACAAATTACTATTGGGCAACTGGTAGAAAAGCGCATAGTTATGCAATATTTATTCACGGCAATGATCATGTGTATATAGGCATCACCTCCATAAGCAAATAGGCTGACTCGTGCCTGCACCTACTACTATTACTCCGCGTCGAGAGCGCTTTCATGACAAACAAAGTAATGCTTGGAGAACGATGACATGATGTAGACAAAGAGAATCCAATCAATATGAATTAACCCCATCGTTTTATCCTTAGTGGCAACAATACAAAGACGTGTGTTGTCCCCTTCTGTCACTGGGATATAGAGCACCGCCAGATTGAACCCATTACAACACATAGCTCTCATTGAAGATGGATCAATCTAGTTGGCCAAACCAAATCAATTGATCGGAGAGATTTACGAAGCTATAATAATCATGCAAATAAGAATCATAATAGAATTCAGAGAAGACTCAAATCTTTTTCATGAATAATCTGAACATAAACCCACAATTCATCGGATCCCAACAAACGCACCGCACAAAGTGATTACATCGAATAGATCACCGCGAAGATGCGGTGAACTTTGTATTGAAGTTCAAGAGAGAGAGAGAGATAGCAATCTAGGTACTAACTACGGACTCGTAGGTCTGTGGTGAACTACTCACACATCACCATGGGAGCAGCAAGGTTGATGTAGAGGCCCTCCGTGATTGATCCCCCCTCCGACAGGGCACCGGAACAGGGCTCCAGATGGGCACACGGCGGAACGGAGACTTGCGGCGGCGGAAAAAGTGTTTCGGGAGGCTCTCTAGGGTTATGGGGATATATTAGAATTTATAGGCTAGAGATGGATGTCAGGAGGCACCAGGGGGAGCCAGCACACAACAGGGCGCGACCATCCCCTGGGCTCGCCCTGATGTGTGCTACCTCTCTTGTGCAGCCTCCGATCTCCTCTCAAAGCTTCGATGTCTTCTTTTGGTCTAGAAAAATCATAGAAAAGTTTCGTGGCAATTGGACTTCATTTGGTACTATAAACCTGAAAAGCAAAAAACATGTAGAAAACAACAACTGGCACTGGGCACTGGGCACTGGGTTAATAGGTTAGTGCTAAAAAAATAATATGAATTGCTAAATAAATGCCCAAAAAGTATCCTAGAGCCATATATTATAGCATGGAACAATCAAAATTGTAGATACGGTGGACTTGTATCAGATGCCAACATACCCGCTCATCAATGCATCACACAAGGCTTTTGCCCATTCTTGGTGGGGCATGAGGTTGTTGAGGGGCACCGATGACGACGACTCTTCCTCTTTGGGTGGGTCGTCGATCATGCCGACAAGCAGCTCTGGATCTTTTGCACGGTGGATGGCAAGCAACTCTTCATACTTCCCCTGCAATAAGACCACTACGTGCCCAAGGAACGGCACGGCGAGATCGGTGCCTATGGGCCACGACGCCACTGGCTCCTTCTCCTCGTCGAAGCTGTACTCCAAGAAGGGGTAGGGGTCATTATCGGCCTCCGAGCTTTGGTTGCCTGGCAAGGCGCCGACGTCGACCTCCGAGCTTTGGTTGCATGGCAAGGGGTTGCCGTCGACCTCCGAACTTTGGTTGCATGGCAAGGGGCCGACGTCGACCTCCGAGCTTTAGTTGCCTGGATAGGGGCCGTCGTCGAACTTAGAGTTTGGTTGCCCGGCATGCTTGGAATAATTAATGGAAGATAGGTGTGGACTAGATCAAGCACAGTGTCGCTGCGTTGCCGCAAGGGTCATATAGAGCTAGCCACTCGCTAGTGGCGGCAAACTGACAGAGGAAGAGGCGGGAAGCGTTGGCGTGGATTGCACGACACGCGTATAACACCATTAATTTATGCACTGGGGCGTCTCTGTTCATAGGTACCAGCTGGTGCACACCATCACTGGTTGTATAGGGGCCGGTTTCGAGGTCTCTCCAAGTTTATTATGCATGTAAATAGTTTATTGAGGTAGTCGCTTATGTAATTGCATGTTTAATTTGGTTATGCATCTTTGTATTTTTTTCGCAAATACACAAAGCTTGTGTTCCATTGCATTGGTTATGCATCTTGTATTTGTAAGCATTTATCTTGTTGTTCAGTACACAGAGCAAATCACATCATGAATGATTAAACCAACAAATACGACGGTGATGATATGAACAATCACAGACATGTGTTCACCAGAAAGCGTTTGCCCACACCACACACAACTTATTAGCAAAAATCATGAGTACTATTATCGGTCTTCACACATAATTCAGACAAATGACATGTTTGCCCGGTATCACACACATCTTGTTACGCCGAATCGTTTCTGTTATTTCAGCTCATCGCACACAGGTCATCCGAGTGACCTGTATGTTGTATATCACACACAACTTGATCTGAGCAACCGTTTGTGTTATTTCGGCTCATCGCACACATGTCATCCGAGTGACCTGTATGATGTATATCACACACAGCTTGATCTGAGCAACGTTTGTGTTATTTTGGCTCGTCGCAAACAGTTCATCCGGGCAACGTGTTTGTCATCTATCGCACACGTCTTGATCTGGGTGACTATTTGTGTTATTTTATATCATCGCAAACAGTTCATCTGGCTGACATGTATGCCGTCTATCGCACACATCTTGATATGGGTGATCGTTTGTCTTCTGCTTGATCAGCACAAACAGTTTATCCGGGTGAACTGTATGACATACATCACACACTTATATTAAGTTAACCATTTGTGTTATTTTGTCCGATCACAAACAGTTTGCGCCAGTCAACTGTTGTCGGTGTCAAAACCGGCGGATCTCGGGTAGGGGGTCCCGAGCTGTGAGTCTAGGATCGATGGTAACAGGAGACGAAGGAGACGACGTTTACCTAGGTTCGGGCCCTCCTATGGAGGTAAAACCCTACGTCCTGCTCGATTATATTGATGTGTATGAAGGTTACACAGTCGATCTACCACGAGATCGACTAGCTAAAACCCTAGATGAGTTTCTCTGCCTTACAATCTAAAACCCTCTGGCTTATATAGACGCCAGGGGTCCCTAGGGTTACACATGGTCGGTTGCCCACTGAAGGAAAAAACGTGCCTATTCTACTATCTTAAACTTGAAAGACACGCCACGGCTCCCGAGGTCTCCTCCCTAGCGACGGGGCCTTCGATCAGTCCAATCCTCAGCGAGCGGCCCATGAGTCCGGCCTATAAGAAATAGGCCGGCAGTCCGAGGACCCCTTAATCCTGGACTCCCTCAGTAGCCCCCGGACTAGCCTCCAATGCCGATTCATACTATCCGGACAATCTTGCATGTCAAAGTCTTCGGCTTGCGAGGCGAGTCCCTCTACCCCTTCTTGTTCGGCAACCATCCCGTCATCAATGAACTCTCAATCGTTGAGAACTTGCGGGACCCATTGTAGTAACTTCAATGCCCCTCGATCCCTGTGCCGAGGGGAGACAGGCGGCCCAGCTGCTTTCTACAAGACTGCCCTTCCCACAAGGGAGGCACCACCCATTTAAACAGGTTGAATCGTGGTCTGAGCCACCCCTTCCTCTTCTTCCCCATCAGAAAAAGCTTCAAACGAGAGATCACCAAAAAACATGGCGAGCGTCCCTGGCTCTTCCTCGCGTCCTTACGGCACCCTTCCCGGGGATTGGGCAAGTTGCTCTGTATCCCTCCTTCGGCTGCGCGACCTCGAGACCCAAGGTTATCTTCCTTCCTCAGATCTAGCGGCTACCCGCGCCGGATTAACTTCTTATGGCAACGAGGCCTTCGCAGAGAACTTCCCTAATCCTCACAAGGGAGAGCGGGTATGCTTCGTGCCTTTCCTCTTGCGGGGCCTAGGGTTCCCCATTCATCCCTTCTTGAGGGGATTACTGGAATTCTACGGGATCCAGCTCCATCATCTTACCCCCGGATCTATTTTGCATATCTCGGGCTTTGTTGCTCTTTGCGAGATGTTTCTGGGCTGCGAGGCCCACTTTGGATTATGGAGGAAGTACTTATGTCTCGTCCCCCGCACTCGGGGTGAGACAATTCGGGAAGTCGGAGGAGCCGAAGTATGTCGTATAGCCGGGACGGGGTATCCAGTGGGGACTCCGAAGAAGGAGTCCGAAGAATGGTCCTCGGAGTGGTTCTATATTGAGGACGTCCCCCTGTTCGATCTAGCTCGGAGGGGTTTGCCCGAATACTCTGACGCCCCTTTGAAGACAAGGTATAACTGGCGACCGAAGAGTTCATCCCAAGAGGAAGATGCCGAAGTGCAACGCCTGGCTACCCAAGTAAGGCTGCTAGCTCATATCAAGCTGACCATTATTGATGTGATGGCCGCCGCCATCGCTCGATGCGTTCAATCCCTTCAGCAAAGGATACACCCTTTGTGGCGTTACAACGGAACAAGTGACACCACTCGTTCCCGACGGCTAGGACCTGCCAATCAAGCGGCGATGGCGGCCGTACTGGCAGACCTGTTCAAAGGGGAAGAAAAAGACTTTGTTCGGCTACCGGTTAAGGAGGGCTACTCGGGTTATAACCCCATCGAATGGGTAAGCCTTTCGACTTTGTGACCTGAGTTCAGGTTTTTCACTTGCCCCTTTTTGACCGAAGCTTTCAATCTGTGCGAACAGAGTTGGAGGTGCTTTGTGGAGACAATCAACTGTCCGACGCCTCAACCAGAGAACTATTCTTGTGATGACGATCCAGGATTCCACGATGATCCAGAACTGTCGATCGAGCACGAAGATGGGGTCTTTTACCAAGAGAGCCTTGATGGTTCAAAGGTGGCTATTATAGCCGAATACCCCGGATTACTCCCTTCTTCTACTACAGGAAAAAAGAAAAATTCTTCCCATAATAGGCAAGCGAACTCCGTCGACCCGAATGTGCTGGTTTCGGCTCCCAAGCGTCGTCGGTCCACGCGACGAACGTCGACTACGGCAACAATGCCCGGACCGAACAGCAACAGGAATCCCTCGTGGGAGCCAACCGCAGGGATGACCCCGACCATTTGTTCAACCAAAAGGTACCTCGTTCGGCCGCTTAATCTGTTGTTATCATGATCGATAGGATTTTACAGAAGATCTCATGTCGAAATACTCAGGAAACGAGTACAACCATCTTCTGCCGAGAATGTTGCAGGGGTGCCTGGCAACACTCAAGAATCAAGGCCTTCTGCTCATGCTGAACCTGCTGCGGAGTCCCCTGTGGCCAGTCAGGCCCCTGAAGATTCCGGGGACGCAGTGTCAGTCACTAACTCCGAGGTAGAGAGTGCGATGAACCACCGGCGGCGACAAGAAGCCCTGCGCCACCAGGCATTTTCCGGACAAGAGTTTAATGCTCTATGTTCGGTTGATGCGTACATCGGAGCTGCCCAAGCTGGGCTTGGGGAAGCCGTGAAACTGATATCTTCCAGCCTGGAGGTGAGTGATCGGTTTTAATAACCCGAACACACGTATTAACCCAGTAGCCCCCGAGCCTTGAATTGGTCAGGACGGCCGAGTTAAGGATCCGCATATTGTTTTATTTATGATGTAGGCTTCAAGGCAGCATAATGAGCAATTGGCCAATGACCTGGAGGCGAGCCGAACGCAGGTGCAAGCCGTGAAGGCCGAACTTGAACAAGTGAAGAATTTTACCCGGGAGGCGCATGGTGAGTATGTCCATTTTGCCGATCTGAGTATATAGTCCCGTGCTGACGAGAGGGTACCTTGTAGCAGCTGACTCTATAGACCAGTTGCAAAAAGATTTAGATGCGGCCCGAGAATCCCAGAGGTACGCCGAGTCCCAGTATGAGGCCGGCTGCCTTTCGTCGCAACGAAATCTTGAGGAGAAGAAACGTCTCCAGACGGAAAATCGGCAGTAGGCCGAAGAAACCTTGTAGCAGCTGACTCTATAGGGCAGTTGCAAAAAGATTTAGATGCGGCCCAAGAATCCCAGAGGTACGCCGAGTCCCAGTATGAGGCTGGCTGCCTTTCGTCGGAACGAAATCTTGAGGAGAAGAAACGTCTCCAGACGGAAAATCGGCAGCAGGCCGAAGAAATTGAGAGTTTAAAAACTCAATTGGCTCAAACCCAAGAAGAGAACCAGAAATTACAGAGGGGCATGCTCGGTAAGTGCGATTATAACGTCAAAGGGTACCTCTAATACATGAATTGTAATGGACATGCCTCGTCTTCTGTATAGGTCTCCTGACCGGGCGGCCTGAAGAAGAGATCAGATCCTACCGGGGGAACCTTCTGAAGGAACTATCCGCCGTACATGAGCGGGCTCGGAAGGCTATGAGGAGCATGATGAAAGCGCTATGGCCTGCCGAGAAGCCTCCGGAGGGGATGGCCGAACTGGCTGATCAGTTCAAGGGAGCCCGGTGTCGGTTCGAGCTATCGAAGACATCGGCCTACTGAGAGGGAGCACGAGAGGCGTGGGCGATGATCAAGACCCGTTATACCGGTCTTAACCCCGAGCATATGGCTCGGGTTGGGTCGGCTGGGCCGGATGGGCAAGAAGTGCCGCTTCATTTGGTGTACGACCAAGTGATGCCTGCCGCTCGTCTCTCGCAAGAAGATTGCACCCTGGATGCCTTAATAGACAATCTTGACCAGCAGCCAAATGAATGATTTTATGTAACTATGTACTGTAAATCAAAAATTGCTCCGTCCGCGCTGTAAACTTTGTCTTAACCGGCCATCGGCTTCGACCTCCCTTGCTAAGAGCTTGGGAGTGTTCCCTATCAAATATCCTTCAATAAGAGGGAATTCTTTTGTGGAACCAGGCAATCCGGCCATTTGGTGCAAACAGACAGAAAATGCATAGGGAGATATGTTATATTACTGCTTAGCATAAGAAACATCTTCCAAAGAAAATAGTACCTCTATCGGTACCTTCCTTCAGGCCGCTACGTAAATCATAGATAGTAAGGCCGTATACTGCTAGTATGCGACTAATGGCTTTTTTTTAGAAAAGAAGCCCAAGTAATGGTGATAACAACCATAATTTTTATTTGTTGCTTCCGTCATAGCCTACCAATTGTCTGCTAAAGATAGCTAGCTTTTGGCTTCACCCATCTGAGGTACATATCCGGGTGATCCGGTCGTAACAATCGCAGAGGTGCTCCCTTTACCCTCTTGCCGAACGATCGGGAACGTAGAGGGTAAACACAGGAGCGAGGCAACCCAGCTTGGCAAAAATCTTAGTTCTAATTGATGCATATAATGGCTTAAAAATCGACAAGGAAAACATGCATACACAATAGATCCTTAAAAAATATATAATCATCGGCTTCGGGAAGAAGCCCCCAGGTGTTATGTTCGGATTTAACATTTGAGGATGTATGCCGAAAAACTTAACATGAGCTCGGTTTAGCCGAACATAGACTTGGGAAAAGAAATCCGATCCTGCAAAATCAAGGTGGAAGGGAAAGAAATATGAAAGGAAAGAAAAAAAGGAAAAGGAAGGTAAAAAGAACGACGACACCGGTCTAGCCGTAAAAGCGCCGAAGGCGAGCTGCGTTCCATGGGCTTGGTTCGAGGCGGTTATCCGACGGGTTGCGAAGACGATAAGCCCCTCCTGTGAGTACTTCGTCAATGATGAAGGGGCCCTCCCACTTGGGATTGAGTTTATGCTTCTGCTTCTCCGGTAGTCGTAAGACGAGTTCGCCCACATTGTACGCCTTTGCCTTGACCTCCCTGCTCTGGTAACGCCGGGCTTGCTGTTGATAAAAAGTAGAGCGAGCCTGAGCTATGTCGCGCTCTCCTTATAAGGCGTCCAAGTCGTCCTGCCGATCTAACTCGGCCTCCTTTTCTTCATACATGCGCACCCTTGGTGCGTCGTGAATAATATCACAGGGAAGGACTGCTTCTGCCCCGTAGACCATAAAGAACGGTGTGTATCCCGTTGATCGATTCGGGGTGGTACGCAGACCCCACAGAACGGAGTCAAGCTCCTCTACCCAATGGCAGTCGGATTCATGAAGAGACCGGACCAAACGTGGTTTAATACCACTCATGATGAGGCCGTTGGCCCGTTCGACTTGTCCATTGGTCTGCGGGTGATACACCGATGCGTAATCGAGCTTGATGCCCATGTTTGCGCACCAGTTCTTTACCTCTTGGGCGGTGAAATTGGATCCATTGTCTGTTATTATACTGTGCAGGACACCGTAATGGTGTACCACGCTGGATATAAAATCGACTACTGGTCCGAACTTGGCTGATTTGACAGGTTTTGCTTCGATCCATTTGGTGAACTTGTCAACCATGACCAGTAGATATTTATTCCTCTTGGTCCCCCCTTTAAGTGGTCCGACCATATCCAGCCCCCAGACCGCAAAAGACCAGGTAATCGGAATAGTCCGAAGAGCTGTTGGGGGCATGTGGCTTTGATTTGCAAATAGTTGACATCCCACGCAATGCTGGACAAGTGTCTGGGCGTCCGCTCGAGCGGTGGGCCAGAAGAAACCAGCTCGAAACGCCTTGCTTACTAAGGCCCTTGCTGCGGCGTGGTGGCCGCCCATTCCTGCGTGGACTTCGGCCAAAAGCTGCCTTCCTTCTTCCTTAGATATGCACCGCTGGAGTATTCCGGTGGTGCTTTTCTTGTATAACTCACCCTCGTGGACTTTATAGGCCTTAGATCGCCGAATTATGCGTCTCGCCTCTGTCTGATCATCGGGGAGTTCTTGGCGAAGAAGGTAAGCGAGAAAGGGCTCGGTCCATGATGCGATTACTGCCATGACCTCATGAGCCGAAGGCGTTTCGTCCATTACGGAGCCGCCGATGATTTGGTCGTCTGGCTCATTTATAGGGGGAACAACCTCTTCCGCGCCGATGGATCCCGCACCCTTATTGTCGTCCTGCCACACCACCGACGGCTTGAAGAGCCGTTCAAGGAAGGTGTTTTTTGGGACAGGGTCGCGTTTGGCCCCCAGGCGGGCCAGTATGTCAGCGGCTTGGTTGTTGTCTCTAGCGACATGATGGAATTCCAGCCCCTCAAACCGTGCTGAAATTTTAAGGATGGCGTTTCTATATGCCGCCATCTTCGGATTTTTGGCGTCGAATTCGCCGTTGATTTGAGAGATGGCCAGGTTGGAGTCTCCCCGTACCTCCAGCCATTGTATGCCCGTTGATGCTGCCATCCGAAGACCGTGCAAAAGTGCTTTGTATTCGGCTGCGTTGTTGGAATCGGCATACATGATTTGTAACACGTATCGGACGTTGTCACCTGTGGGAGATGTGAGAATAACTCCAGCCCCCAGTCCGGCCAATGTTTTGGATCCGTCGAAGTACATCGTCCAATGGGAGTATGTACTATATTCCCTGGGGAGCTCGGCCTCTGTCCATTCAGCGAGGAAATCTGCCAACACCTGAGATTTAATAGCTCGTCGTGGCTTATAGGAGATTTCAAAAGGAAGGAGTTCAATGGCCCATTTGGCTATGCGGCCGGTGGCGTCCCTGTTATTGATTATATCGTTCAGGGGTACTTCAGATGCCACCGTGACCGAACACTCTTGAAAGTAGTGTCGGAGCTTCCGTGATGCCATAAACACTGTATAGGCTATCTTCTGGTAATGCGGGTATCTGGACTTGCATTGCGTTAGCACTTCTGACACATAGTAGACCGGATTCTGTATCCGGAATTTTTGATCCTCCTCTTCTCGTTTGACGATGAGCACTACGCTAACCACTTGATTGGTGGCCGATATGTACAATAACATTGGTTCACCGGCGCCTGGTGCTGTGAGTATGGGGTTACTTGCCAGCAGTGTTTTGATTTCCTCTAACGCAGCCGCTGCTTCATCGGTCCACTCGAAATTGTTGGTCCGTTTCAGCAACCTGTAGAGCGGTAAAGCTTTTTCACCGAGGCGGGAAATAAAGCGACTTAATGCCGCCACGCAACCCGCCAACTTTTGGACATGCCTTAGCTCTGTAGGAATCGCAAGTTCCGATAGGGCGCGGATCTTAGCCGGATTGGCTTCTATTCCTCTATGGGAAACAATGAATCCGAGTAGTTTACCAGCGGGAACTCCGAAGACACATTTCTCCGGATTGAGTCGTATATCATACTCACGTAGGCTAGCAAAGGTTTGCCCTAGGTCGTCAATCAACTGGCTGACGTGTTTGGTTTTAATGACCACGTCGTCCACGTATGCCTCGACTGTTTTACCGACCTGTTTCTCGAGAGATGTCCGAATCATGCGCTGGTATGTAGCCCCTGTATTTTTAGCCCGAAAGGCATTGTGTTAAAGCAGAATGGGTCGTAGGGGGTGATGAATGCGGTTGCAGCTTGATCAGATTCCTTCATTTTGATCTCATGGTATCCGGAATAAGCGTCTAGGAAGCACAAAGAGTCGTGTCCGGCTGTGGCGTCAATAATCTGGTCTATGCGTGGTAAGGGGAAAGGGTCCTTAGGGCAGGCTTTATTAAGGTCTTTAAAGTCAACGCACAGCCGCCAGAATTTATCTTTCTTTGGTACCATCACCAGGTTTGCCAACCATTCGGGGTGCTTGATTTCCCGTATGAATCCGGCCTCTAGCAATTTGGCTAGTTCTTCGCCCATAGCTTGTCGTTTGGGCTCGGAAAAGCGGCGTAGAGTCTATTTGACGGGCTTGAAGCCTACGATTATGTTCAGACTATGTTCTGCTAGCCGCCGTGGGATTCCTGGCATATCAGAAGGATGCCAGGCGAAGATGTCCCAGTTTTCTCGTAAGAATGCTAGCAGTGCCTTGTCCACCATGGGGTCCAGCTGAGCTCCGATGGACGCTGTTTTATTGGGGTCCGTTGGGTGTACCTAAAATTTAACAATTTCTTCTGCAGGTTTAAAGGACGTGGGTTTGGGCCTTTTACTAAGGATCACATCGTCCTTGTCCACTGTTGACCGGAGTGCGGTCAATTCCTCTACAGCAAAGGTCTCGGCTAGTGCCTCGAGGGCGAGCGCTGCTGTTTTGTTCTCAGCTCAAAGGGCTATATTCGGGTCACTGGTGATTGTGATTACCCCGTTTGGGCCTGGCATCTTGAGCTTCATATACCCGTAATGTGGTATAACCTGGAATTTTGTGAAGGCGTCACGCCCCAATAGGGCGTGGTAGCCACTGGGGAAGGGCACGATATGGAAGAGAAGTTCTTCGGATCGGTAGTTTTCGGGCGTGCCGAACACCACGTCCAGGGTGATGCATCCGGAACAACGCGCCTCTTTCCCAGGGATGATCCCCCGGAAGGTTGTGTTGCTATGGGATGTCTACTATGCAACCTTCTTCTTGTAGACTCGTGTTGGGCCTCCAAGTGCAGAGTTTTGTAGGACAGTAGCAAATTTCCCTCAAGTGGATGACCTAAGGTTTATCAATCCGTGGGAGGTGTAGGATGAAGATGGTCTCTCTCAAGCAACCCTGCAATCAAATAACAAAGAGTCTCTTGTGTCCCCAACACACCCAATACAATGGTAGATTGTATAGGTGCACTAGTTCGGCGAAGAGATGGTGATACAAGTGCAATATGGATGGTAGATATAGGTTTTTGTAATCTGAAAATATAAAAACAGCAAGGTAGCAAGTAGCAAAAGTGAGCAAAAACGGTATTGCAATGCTTAGAAACAAGGCCTAGGGTTCATACTTTCACTAGTGCAAGTTCTCTCAACAATACTAACATAGTTGAATCATATATAAATCCCTCACGTGCGACAAAGAGTTCACTCCAAAGTCACAAATAGCGGAGAACCAACGAAGAAATTATTGTAGGGTACGAAACCACCTCAAAGTTATCTTTTCTGATCAATCTTATGAGCTATTCCTATAAGTGTCACAAACAGCCCTAGAGTTCGTACTAAAATAACACCTTAAGATACACATCAACCAAAACCCAAATGTCACCTAGATACTCCAATGTCACCACAAGTACCCATGGGCTTGATTATACGATATGCATCACATAATTTCAGATTCATCATGTTCACTCCAAGACAAAGAACTTCAAAGAGTGCCCCAAAGTTTCTACCGGAGAGTCAAGACGAAAACGTGTGCCAACCCCTATGCATAGATTCCCATGGTCACGGAACCCGCAAGTTGATCACAATAACATGCATCAAGTAACTCAATAGAACATCCCATTGTCACCACGGATATCCCATCGCAAGACATACATCAAGTGTTCTCAAATCCTTAAAGACTCATTCCGATAAGTAAACTTCAAAGGGAAAACTCAATTCATCACAAGAAGATAGAGAGGGGAAACTCCATATGATTCATCTATATCAATAAAGCTCGCGGTACATCAAGATCGTGTCATCTCAAGAACACGAGAGAGAGAGATCAAACACATAGCTACTGGTACATACCCTCAGCCCCGAGGGTGAACTACTCCCTCCTCGTCATGGAGAGCGTCGGGATGATGAAGATGGCCTCCGGTGATGGTTTCCCCCTCCGGCAGGGTGCCGGAACGGGCTCCCGATTGATTTTTCGTGGCTCTGGAGGCTTGCGGCGGCGGAACTCCCGATCTAGGGTTATTTTCGGAGGTTTCTGTATTTATAGGAATTTATGGTGGTGGAAACAAGTCCTGGGGGGCCACGAGGAAGTCACAAGCCACAGGGACGCGCCCGGGCGGTACGGGCGCGCCCTGCTGGCTTGTGGCGGCCTCGTGGCTCTTCTGGCCCAACTCCAATGCTTCGGGGGTCTCTTTTGGCCCAAAAAAAATCACCGTAAATTTTTATTCCGTTTGGATTTCGTTTGATATTCCTTTTCTGTAAAACTCAAAAACAAGGAAAAAACAGGAACTGGCACTGGGCTCTAGGTTAATAGGTTAGTCCGAAAAATAATATAAAGTTGTAGTAAAATGATTGTAAAACATCCAAGAATGATAATATAGCAGCATGGAACAAGCAAAAATTATAGATACGTTGGAGACGTATCAGCATCCCCAAGCTTAATTCCTGCTCGTCCTCGAGTAGGTAAATGATAAAAACAGAATTTTTGATGTGGAATGCTGCCTAACATGTTCATCATATTCTTTTCTTCTATGTATAGCATGGACATTTGGACTTGTAAATGATTCAAAGCAATAGTCTAGTTTTAACATAATGACTTCAATACTCAAGCATGTCAACAAGCAACCATGTCTTTCAAAATATAAACACTAAAGAAAGTTATCCCCAGCCCATCATGCTCAATCATTGATCCATTCATGAAACACACTCAAATATTAGCTATGCCCAATGCTCAAGTACGATCATAGTGCCCCCTAGTTGGTGCTTATAAGAGAAGATGGAGACTCAAAGCAAAAATTAAAAATGTGTAAAGTAAATAGATAGGCCCTTCGCAGAGGGAAGTAGGAATTTGTAGAGGTGCCAGAGCTCAAGGTTTAAATTGAGAGAGAGAAAATATTTTGGGTGGCATGCTCTTCCTGTCAACGAAAACGACAAAGTAGCTCACAATACTTTCCATGCTAGATACATTATAGGCGGTTCCCAAGCAGAATAGTAAAGTTTTTACTCCCCCTCCACCAATCAATCACACTCCACGGCGATCCGAATCCACGGGTACCGTCCATACAAACAACAATCCTGGGGGAGTTTTGTTTCATTATTTTTTTGATTTGAATTTTGAGCATGGGACTGGGCATCCCGAATACCAGCCATTTTCTCGTGAATGATAGTGAATCAACACATATCGTGAGAATAACACACCTAGCATGGAAAAATATTGGATACTCCCTACCGTTTCATGAGCGGTACGGGCACACAAAAGAGAAAATTTATTTTGAAGATTTAGAGATGGCACATACAAATTTGCTTGGAACGGCATGGAAATACCGCATATAGGTAGGTATGGTGGACTCATAAGGCAAAACTTGGTTTAAGGATTTTGGATGCACAAGTAGTATTTCTACTTAGTACAAATGAAGGCTAGCAAATAGATTGGGAAGCAACCAAACCAAGGAACGAAAAATCTCATAAGTGAGCATTGAGTCATAACTAACACCGAATAATGCACCACAAGTAGGATGTAACTTCATTGCATAACTATTGACTTTCGTGCATGCATAGGGAATCACAAACCTTAATACCAATATTCCTACTAAGCATAATTACTCACTAACATGACTCACATATTACTATCATCATGTTTCAAAACTATTAAAAAGAATCAAGTTTAATTTGTCCCATGATCTTCATGAAAGTTTTTATTATATCCTCCTTGGATATCTATCACTTTGGGACTAGTTTCATATATTGCCATTGCTTTTTGGCAAGCTCAAACAAATTTAAGTGAAGTACAAGAGCATAAAGATTTCATCTCTCAAAAAGATATAAGTGAAGCACTAGAGCAAATGACAAGCTACTCTCAAAAGATATAAGTGAAGATCAATGAGTAGCCAAACAATTAAGGAGCTATGTGAGGACTCTCTCGCCCTCAATAAATATTTTCAGATCTGAGTATTTTATTCAACAGCAAGCAAAAGAAAAATATCATTCCAAGAATAGCATGCATCATGTAAACGAATAAAAATTTAGGCTCAACATAGGCTAACCGATAATTGTTGATGAAGAGAGGTGGGATGCGTAGCATCCCCAAGCTTAGATGCTTGAGACTTCTTGAATTATTTACTTGGGGTGCCTTGGGCATCCCCAAGCTTGAGCTTTTGTATCTCGTTCAATCCTCTCATATCATGGTTTCACCTATTCTCAAAAACATCATCCACACAAAACTCGAATAGAACTCGTGAGATAGGTTAGTACACATAATAATAAATCAACTCTTTTATGTACTGCCAAGACAAGTTGCATAATAATTTTCAAACATTAGGTACTGTATACTATCATTTCCATAATTTATATCTACCAATATAAGCTATGGAAACTATAGGATAAGTAGATAACAAAACTATGACAGCAATCTGTCCAAACAGAACAGTCTGTAGCAATTTATGAAAACAGTGTACTTCTGTAGCTCAAACAATTATGAAAATTTAGGACATGCTATAAAATTTATATGACATCACGGTGTAAAAATTTCAGAAACTTTCCACGTTCCAGTAAAGAATCAAAATTCAAACACTACAGCCAAAGTTTCTGTTTTTACACAACAGTCATCAAAACATGCAATGCAAGCATCCTAAGGCAATTCTTGGAACTTTTTTATTGAAAAACAAGATTATAAATAACACCTAACAGAGAACAACAAAATATAATGACGATCCAAGTAAAGCACATAATATGTGACGAATAAAAATATAGCTCCAAGTAAGATATACCGATAATGTTGAAGACGAAAGAGGGGATGCCTTCCGGGGCATCCCCAAGCTTAGGCGCTTGAGTATTCCTTGGATATTACCTTGGGGGTGCCTTGGTCATCCCCAAGCTTAGGTTCTTGTCACTCCTTATTCTCCTCATATCGGTCACCCAAAACTTGAAAACTTCAATCACACAAAACTTAACGGAATTTCGTGAGATGGGTTAGTATAATCAACAAAGATCATTCACTTAGGTACTGTCAAGACAAGATTCATAATTGTTCTCACATAATACCTACTGTATTCTATCATTCCCATAATTTATATCACTGAATATAAGCTATGGGAATACTAAAACAAGCAAACTATGCATGCAAAACAGAATCTGTCAAAAACAGAACAGTCTGTGAAGAACTGTAGTATAGCCATACTTCCCTGTCTCTAAAAATTCTGAAAAATTATTAAAATCTAGGAAATTTGTATATAAAGACTGTGTAAAAATTTTAGATCAAAAGAACATGCAAGTGAATTTACAAAATTCCTGGACTGAGAGCAAAAGTTTCTGTTTTTGCACAGAATCAAGTCAACTATCATCCACACTATCCCAAAGGCTTTACTTGGCACTTTATTGAAACAAAAGGTATAAAACATGATTATACAGTAGATAAATCATGTGAACACACTAAAACAGTAAGTATAAATATTGGGTTGTCTCCCAACAAGCGCTTTTCTTTAAAGCCTTTTAGCTAGGCATGATGATTTCAATGATGCTCACATGGAATAATAATCATAACATGCAAAAGAGCAACATGAATCTCATGACAAGCACATTTAAGTCTAACCCACTTCCTATGCATAGGGATTTTGCGAGCAAACAATTTATGGGAGCAAGAATCAACTAGCATAGGATGGCAAAACAAACATAACTTCAAAACTTTGAACACATAGAGAGGAAACTTGATATTATTGCAATTCCTACAAGCATATATTCCTCCCTCATAATAATTTTCAGTAGCATCATGAAGGAATTTCACAATATAACCAGCACATAAAGCATTATCTTCATGATCCACAAGCATAGAAAATTTGTCACTCTCCACATAAGCAATTTTCTTCTCATTCATAATAGTGGGAGTATCATAAGAAACTTGAATACTGAAAATTGTTTCCACATTAAAAGAGTAATGTTCAGTAAAAGGATATTCAAAATTATGACAATAATTATTACTACTCTTTATAACATAAGTATCATCACAATAATCATCATAAGTAGCAACTTTGTTCTCATCATAGTCAATTGAAACCTCTTCCGAAATAGTGGAATCATTAATAAATAAAGTCGTGACCTCTCCAAATCCACTTTTATCATTATAATAAGATTAAACACCCTCCAAAATAGTGGGATAATTATTATCTAAAGTTGACACTCTTCCAAACCCACTTTCATAAATATTGCAATCATCATAAATAGGGGGTATGCTATCATCATAATAAATTTGCACATCAAAACTTGGGGGACTAAAAATATCATCTTCGTTAAACATAGCATCCCCAAGCTTGGGACAAACATTAATTGCAGCAAATAAATTCTCAAACATGTCATTCTCATCAAACATAGCATCCCCAAGCTTGTGGCTTTGCATAATATAAGCATAATCACTCTCATCATTAATAGTATGAATAACACCAATCGTATAACAATTATTATCATCACAATTTTCTGAGTTGGTGCCAAAAAGATTTTCAAGATTATAAGGGGTGTCATTATTTGGGAGAGATACCTCTTTACCTTTACTTTTCCTTCTTTTCTTCTTCTTCACCACATCATGTGTGGGTTTATTTAATTCCTCCAAGCTTCTTGAAGAGATTGGTTGAATAAAAAGCTCCTCCTCGTTACCTGATTCATCATAAGAAAACATAGGAGGATATTGGGAAACCTCTTCCCCTTCATTAGTATTCTCTTCATCTTCTATTTGTTTTCTTGTCTTTAAGTAATTGACAATATAAGGATTCTCAATGCAATTTACCACGCAATACATATAGATTTCATTTAGATCAAAATCAAACATTTTCATGAGAGCCCATGCTGGAACATCCTTAGTTTCACGTTTCATTTATTCATACCCCAAAAATATACTAAGTTCATTATGATGCTCAAGGGTAATGAGGTTATCACAATTTTTGGACACAATTCGATCATGAAATAATTCACATTGGAAATTATAATGACCACGTTCATTGCAAAGTTCGCAAGGATGGCGAGAAATATAAAGTCTTTCAGCACAAACATATAGCCTCTCTTGCAACCATTTAGTTTCTAAATACTTGTTCCTCTTACAAAATCTATCTTTCCTTTTAGGCATGTCTACGCAAACTCTATGCACTCCACAAAAATTGACATGCTTATAAGAAATCTTTTTATCATGACTAGTGCAATCATCATTAGCACTATGGATATTCAAACAATTCATACAAACAACATTGCAATCATGCTCATCACTCAAAGATTTAGTGCCAAACATTTTAATAACTTCTTCTTCTAACACTTGAGCACAATTTTCCTTTCCATCATTTTCACGAAAGACATTAAAAAGATGAAGCATATGAGGCAACCTCAATTCCATTTTTTTTGTAGTTTTCTTTTATAAAAGAAAACTAGTAATAAAGCAAGAAACTAAAAGATTCAATTGCAAGATCTAAATATATACCTTCAAGCACTCACCTCCCCGGCAACGGCGCTAGAAAAGAGCTTGATGTCTACTACGCAACCTTCTTCTTGTAGACTCGTGTTGGGCCTCCAAGCGCAGAGTTTTGTAGGACAGTAGCAAATTTCCCTCAAGTGGATGACCTAAGGTTTATCAATCCGTGGGAGGTGTAGGATGAAGATGGTCTCTCTCAAGCAACCCTGCAATCAAATAACAAAGAGTCTCTTGTGTCCCCAACACACCCAATACAATGGTAGATTGTATAGGTGCACTAGTTCGGCGAAGAGATGGTGATACAAGTGCAATATGGATGGTAGATATAGGTTTTTGTAATCTGAAAATATAAAAACAGCAAGGTAGCAAGTAACAAAAGTGAGCAAAAACGGTATTGCAATGCTTAGAAACAAGGCCTAGGGTTCATACTTTCACTAGTGCAAGTTCTCTCAACAATACTAACATAGTTGAATCATATATAAATCCCACACGTGCGACAAAGAGTTCACTCCAAAGTCACAAATAGCGGAGAACCAACGAATAAATTATTGTAGGGTACAAAACCACCTCAAAGTTATCTTTTCTGATCAATCTTATGAGCTATTCCTATAAGTGTCACAAACAGCCCTAGAGTTCGTACTAAAATAACACCTTAAGATACACATCAACCAAAACCCTAATGTCACCTAGATACTCCAATGTCACCACAAGTACCCATGGGCTTGATTATACGATATGCATCACATAATTTCAGATTCATCATGTTCACTCCAACACAAAGAACTTCAAAGAGTGCCCCAAAGTTTCTACCGGAGAGTCAAGACAAAAACGTGTGCCAACCCCTATGCATAGATTCCCATGGTCACGGAACCCGCAAGTTGATCACAATAACATGCATCAAGTAACTCAATAGAACATCCCATTGTCACCACGGATATCCCATCGCAAGACATACATCAAGTGTTCTCAAATCCTTAAAGACTCAATCCGATAAGTAAACTTCAAAGGGAAAAATCAATTCATCACAAGAAGATAGAGAGGGGAAACTCCATATGATTCATCTATATCAATAAAGCTCGCGGTACATCAAGATCGTGTCATCTCAAGAACACGAGAGAGAGAGAGATCAAACACATAGCTACTGGTACATACCCTCAGCCCCGAGGGTGAACTACTCCCTCCTCGTCATGGAGAGCGTCGGGATGATGAAGATGGCCTCCGGTGATGGTTTCCCCCTCCGACAGGGTGCCGGAACGGGCTCCCGATTGGTTTTTCGTGGCTCTAGAGGCTTGCGGCGGCGGAACTCCCGATCTAGGTTTATTTTCAGAGGTTTCTATATTTATAGGAATTTATGGCGGTGGAAACAAGTCCTGGGGGGCCACGAGGAAGTCACAAGCCACATGGACGCGCCCGGGCGGTACGGGCGCGCCCTGCTGGCATGTGGCAGCCTCGTGGCTCTTCTGGCCCAACTCCAATGCTTTGGGGGTCTCTTTTGGTCCAAAAAAAATCACCGTAAATTTTTATTCCGTTTGGACTCCGTTTGATATTCCTTTTCTGTAAAACTCAAAAACAAGGAAAAAACAGGAACTGGCACTGGGCTCTAGGTTAATAGGTTAGTCCCAAAAATAATATAAAGTTGTAGTAAAATGATTGTAAAACATCCAAGAATGATAATATAGCAGCATGGAACAAGCAAAAATTATAGATACGTTGGAGACGTATCACTATGTTCGATGCGAGATCGGTCGAACTGCATTTTTTCTAGGGTGTCCTCGTAGATGAGGTTTAAACCACTACCGCTGTCCATTAGCACCTTTTGTAACCTAAAACCATCGACGATGGGGTTTAGGACCAGAGCGGCCGGTGTTCGGCCGGGGCGGGTGGTTGATTGGTCAGTTTCTCCGAAGGTGATGGGTATGTCTGCCCATGAACTTGTAGCCGCCACATGGTAGACCTGTTCGAGTTCTCTAAGAGCTCTTTTCCTCCTGTTCCTGGAGGGAAACGTTTCGTATATCGTCAAGACTTCAGTGTTGTAATCTGGTGGCATTGTTGAACTTCTGTTCGGAGGTAGTGCCTCGAGGATGGCCTCTCCGCTTTTTGTGACCTGCCTAACGACCCAGCAAGCTCTGAGGCTGTGAGTCGGGCTTGTGTTCAGCAAGACAGAATGTATAGGGCATGGCTTGTCCAATAGTCCGTCGAGGACAGTTCTGACTCCCGTAGGGCGTCTATTTATTTTCTCGGCGGGTTCATGTTCGGCTAGCCACTTCGGAGGTATCCGCTTTTTCCGATCTCCTCTAGGGTATTTGGCAAAGACTGGTTCCAAAAGTAATCGTTTGACTTGCCAGGTGCTCTCCATGGCACAGTATTTTTGTACCAGGTCCGATAGCTCGGTGAAGTCGTGAATGTGTCGACGGGCTAGAGCATTGATGATCCCTTCATCAGGACAATTGCGGCTGAAGGTTGCCATTATCTCTTGGTCACTAGAGCCTGGTACTCTGTCTCTAACAAGGAGGAGTCTAGCCCAAAAATGATGAACCGACTCCCCTGGCAATTGTTTAACATCCCGTAAGTCCAAAGACTTGGACTCTCCTGCGATGCTAGAATGCTCGACTTGGATGGTGGGTGGGAAATTTTTTGGTTCCGCGCCACGATGCGAGTCCGGAATCACGGGGTTTAGCATGGGGGATTTGGAGTCCGTATTGACTATAGGACCCTTCCGCGCGGGGTTCGAGTTGCGCGCTAGATCGGGGATCGATCCCGAACTATTTCCGGAGCGAACTCCGGAGTCCGGGTTACAGGAGAGATCTTGATGATTGGAAACCGGGATATAAATCGTCTTTAATTCCGGTTGTTGGGAGGACGAGCCTCCATCCGGACACTCGACGGTGGCGACTAAGTGAGTGATCGAGGGGGTGCGAATCTCCCTATCATCGGGTTTAAGCCCAATCCGGTCATAGACTGGGGTCGGGTCGTCGGACATGCCCATGGTTTGAATCCGATCAAGTAGCTCGTTTAGGGGCGAGACGTCGATGGGGTACGTGTCGCTGAAGTGCATGGGGTCGATCCGCAGCGCCATGGTTCCAGGGTCGCTCGACGGCGAATCCTGGTTATGCTCGGCCGCGGCGGATCCGGGCACATCGACTGGGTTGGGCGTTCTAGACAGCTCGAGGGTAGAGGCCACCTCAGAGGTGGGGCCCGATGCTCCCGGCGCCAAGGCATCGGGATCTGCGGGCTCCTCCATGAGAGCTGAGGGCTTCATAAAAAAAAGTTCTCCCCGTGAATCAGCGACGAACTCTAGGTTTCCGAATCTGATTTCTTGATCGGGGAGGAAACTTCCGATCTGGCCAAGATGGTCAGTCGGATCGGCACGTGACAGGATGTTGCCGCCTGCGGAGATCTGACCAGGGACAGAGACATCCTTGCTACAGATTTCATTGCTCATGATAAGGCGAGCCATCGATTCATTTGGCGATCACAGCGGAACTCTCAATGAAAGCACCAATGTCGGTGTCAAAACCGGCGGATCTCGGGTAGGGGGTCCCGAGCTGTGAGTCTAGGATCGATGGTAACAGGAGACGAAGGAGACGACGTTTACCAAGGTTCGGGCCCTCCTATGGAGGCAAAACCCTACGCCCTGCTCGATTATATTGATGTGTATGAAGGTTACAAACTTGATCTACCACGAGATCGACTAGCTAAAACCCTATATGAGTTTCTCTGCCTTACAATCTAAAACCCTCTGGCTTATATAGATGCCAGGGGTCCCTAGGGTTACACATGGTCGGTTGCCCACTGAAGGAAAAAACGTGCCTATTCTACTATCTTAAACTTGAAAGACATGCCACGGCTCCTGAGGTCACCTCCCTAGCGACGGGGCCTTCGATCAGTCCAATCCTCACCGAGCGGCCCATGAGTCTGGCCTATAAGAAATAGGCGGGCAGTCCGAGGACCCCTTGATCCCAGACTCCCTCAACTGTGTTCCACGTATCACACACGAAACTCTTTTCTGAATCGTATTTGATGGATCCGCCATCGCACATAGTTCACGTTATTGGCGACGGACCTTGAACGATATCGTTTGGGACTCATGCATCGCACACAGTTTCATCGAAGGGTCTCTGATTGACGTGTCGTCTTTGGACCATCATGCAGTAGTGTATACCCGCACTTCCATCCTACCTTTATTTGACATCAATCTCCACCCATAGTCCTCGCCAGCGTTATGCTGATCCCGTGCCTGCGGTGCTCTGCCATGAGCACCCGCGAGGACTTTGCCGCTTCCACCCATGCATGCAGCCGCCCCAATCATGCCCTGCCCCGCATTAGCGTGCATCGCGCAGCCACAACACACGAGCCGAGCCCTGCTCGCGCTCGAGCACACCCCCTTGCACCGCATCGCCGTGCCCCGCATGGCCCGAGCCGGGCCATGCTCGAGCTCGAGCACCCCGTGCTCGTAGCTTTGCGCACCGCTGTATCCCCGCAAGATCGGCACGCCGCCTCGTCGTAGCCGCCGTTGCTCGCTGGAGTTTCCGGATCCCTCTGTGCCAGCTGGTAGAAGAAAGCCAACGCCTTGAGCCTGTTCAAAAGGAGCCATGCCCCTATCTGTTCAAACCCGAAAGCTAGCCCGACTGGTAGCGCGCCCTCGCTCCTACCGGGGAGACCCGGGTTCGATCCCCCTCGCCGCGTCGTAACCCCCCTTTTTTCTATAGCCAGCCATTGACAGTGGACCCCTGGACCCACCTGTCATCCACCCAGGCCCCTAGTGCCACTGCCATGTGGACCCCCTTGTCATGTTTTTATTTTATTTTGTTATTCCAACAAATTCCATTTAGGATATATTTCCAAATCTGGCAGTATCCATTTCAGGCATCTTCCAAATAGGGCAAGTCCAAATCTGGACAATTCCAAATATGGAATTAGCCATTTCTCTCTTTTCCAATTTTGGCAGTTTTTCACTTGTAGCAATTGTGGCATTTTCGTCAATAGGAACATATGCATATTATATATGTTTTTGGGGTAGAAAAATCCAAGGAATCGATCTGTGGAATTAGTTTTGCATTTTGAGTAAGTTCTGGTGAAAGTCATTTTTGTATGTTTAGGCATTTTGTGATTTTTGTGTGATTTAATCGAGGCACCATATGAATTAACTTTGAACATGAGATAAGCCCATTTCATATGAACTTGCTTCTGGTATTTTTGTATCGCCTTGAAAATCATGTTAATCCACTGTTATCACCATGCAAACATGCCTAGAGAAAACTGCTGTTTTGGAGATAGTTAAATTTCACCAAGTATAAAACTGGATTGAAACTTAGCTTGTTGTCTTGATCATTGCCATGTTTTCATAGCTCCTTTGCAAATGCTCATGTGGGATTATTTTGAGTAAATGCTATGGCCTATCTTGCTGTGCCATTTGATGCCACAAAAGAACTTTGCATCATATTTATTTCTTGCTGTCAACATGCCTACTTGTTAAAAACTGCTGCATGACTACCCTGTTTTTCTCCAAGTCTGAGAATCAGAAAGTTTCATCATAGCATTTTGTATGGATGATTGCCATGAATCTGTGGGTCTTTTGTTGATGCTCCTGTTTGATGATTTGTAGTCTATTATATCAACTACCATGCTGTTAAATTTCATGCCATGATAAGTATTGTAGATTATATAAAACTTGATGTGAACTTGCCTTCATGTTAACACTGCTTTGTGAAGACTGTTAATTTCACCAAGTCATAATCTATTAGTTCATATGAACTTCTTGTGAGCTCATTTCCTATTGATCCATGCTTCTAAACAACATGATCATGTTGGATGAATTATAGTGCATCATTTGTACTATAGCCACATGTCTTTGATGAGCATTTTAGAACAATGTAGCTTGCTGTGTTGATGGTTGCAAAGTGCATTGTTACTGTTTGTGGCAGATTGCATTGCAATATTGTTTTCTTGATTCTGTGAGTTCTATGCATTGGATTTTCATGATACTTATATGCATTTCAACTAGAATTCTATATCCCATCCAGTGGCATGCTTGGAATACCAAGATTTTGGCACTATCCTCCTTTTTGTCCAGATCTATCTCTGTTTGCTTCCGTATTTTGTCGTGGGTGTTCTGAGAGATCTGTAACTCCTATTGCGATGTTCTTTATATGCATTTGCATCGTTTTCATGAGTAGAATGCACTCTTGCCATGTCCGTGTATGTCATAATTATACATATTATTGTTCTGTCTAGAATGTTAAAACCAACTAAATTGCATATGAAGTGTTGCTTGATCCATGCTTCACATGGATGAAGACTTCATTTAACATGACTAGAGTAGGATTGCCATGTTAAATATATTAAATGGTCATGCATCATTCTTGTTTGAGAATTTTGCCATGGTTGTGTTTTTATTGTATGTTATTCTTCCTTGTGGGTAGTTTCGAGTGACGAGTCTGAGTTCGAGGAACCTGTCGAGACCATTTTCGAGGAGCAAGCTTGTTACCCGACTGAAGACACTCAAGGCAAGATGATCATTACCCTGGATACAATTACTATCTTTACTTTTCTAGTTCTCATTGATATTGCTATGTCTTGTTGCCTACCTCTTGTTTGTCAAGCCTCCCAACATGCCATGATAAGCCTCTAACCCTCCACATCCTAGCAAATCGTTGTTTGGCTGAGATAGTGCTTGCTCAGCCCCTCTTATAGCGTTGCTAGTCGCAGGTGCAGATGGATCCATGTGATAACATGGATATCTTGCGATATCACATATTATTCTTGTTATTTAATTTAATGCATCTATACATTGATAAAGGGTGAAAGGCTTGGGCATTTGCTCGGTGATTTGTTCCACTCTTGCCACCTTAGTTCCGAGTACCGGTGTTATGTTCCATATTGAGCGCTCCTAACATGCTTGGGGTTGTTATGGGGATCCCCTTGATTTTTGTTTTTGGATAAAACTCTTCCGGCAAGGCCCAACATTGGTACTATTTGCTAATAACTAATAGAAGTTGCATAGGGAATGATCACCTCGTTGGATAATTAATCAACAAACCGGTCCAGTGCTCCTCATGAGTGTTGGTCCAAACCTGTCAATCGCCGGTGGCCGCCAGGGGCAACTGTGTGATGGGCCTACCGGAAGTTTGGACAATCTGGTTGTGCCCTGAGAACGAGATACGTGCGGCTCCTATCGGGAACTTGCCTGTCAGGCGGTCTTGGTGGATTTGTTTTACCTTTGACGAACATCTTGTGCACCGGGATTCCGAGGATACTACGGGCTATCCCGTGGTTGAGGTTTTCCACCACAGCTTGTGGCTAGTTTGTGATGGATGAGTTGGAGCACCCCTGCAGGGTTAAATCTTTCTGAAAGCCGTGCTCGCAGTTATGTGGCAACTTGGAAATTTTGTAATACCCGATAATAGAAAACTTGAAGTAAATCCAATTAAAACACACCAACAATGTGCATAACCATCATCGTCTCTTTTCAAGGGAGTTCGGGAAGAGAACACAGTGGGGTTATGTTTGATCGTAAGTAGGTGTTCGGGTCACTTCTTGATCATAATTAGATAACGACTGCCATGCGTAGACCACTCTTCTTATTCTTGTACTCATAAGTTAGCCAATTAAAATGCTTAGTGCTACTGCAACCTCACCACTTAACCATATCCCACCTATAAGTTTGGATAGTTTCGGTACCCCGGGTAATATGATTGCTGAGTCCCCGTGGCTCACATATTACTACAACACCACATGTACAGGTACAGATGTTCTTGTCGATGAGGATGCCACAACACTCCTGTGGGAGTATGATGAGGAATGTGGGCGGATAAACGTGACTTACCCCGACGAGTAGAGAGGGAGGCCTTGGTCGGCAGCCTGGGATTTTCTTGATGATATCATCTTTTTTGTTTGATTTCGTTCGTAGTCGGACCCTGTTCTTCTGGATGATGTTTGTATGGATGATTTGTATTTGAGTATTAATGTTGTAACTGCATATACTCATCTCTTCTTAACATGTACTATGATGATATTCATTCTTGTAAAGCGTCTCAAAATGCGCTTCAATCCTTGTCGTGGCCCTCGTGCCGTCGTTAGGATTGTACCGCATTTTGGACGTGAAAAGTTGGTATCAAAGCAGTACCGACCATAGGAGCCCCTTTGCTTGATCGAAACTTGGACGAGTCGTGTCTAGTGAAAGAAACTACATTTTGAGTCTCCTTATATATCGGAGAGTGGGAATTCTTTTTTACTTCTCTTCCCTTTCTCGCTCTGGTGAGGATACGTGACGTAGGAATTTTAATTCTACTCCTCTTCTCACTCAATTGTTTTTAGGATCACGCAGGTATTTTGGAACCTCTACGATGTCGATGTGTCCGTAGTTCTGTTCTTGATGCCTCCTATCTATGGGTGGTGTCCGGGGGAGTTGAGATTCAAGGGATTCTTGTCAGACACGCTATCGTTCAGTTTCCTTAGTATCTCAGGACGAACATGTTCGCAATCACTTCAATACTACTCGTGGGGAGAGGAGTTTGGGGTCACCTAGTACCGGGGAGAGCATCCAGATGTACTGCCATGTGTAGTATCTTTGTTGTTACGAGGGTCTTAGGTAGGTGAATTTCCAAGGCCTCTGGTTATGTGTTGACGGATGTGATACATTGGAGAGTAGTATCATGCTAGGAGCTGAGTGATGGATTTTACTCTGTGTATCCGTGAACCTAATTGCATAACCAATGGATTTCAGAAGTTCTCAGGTGGGAATTCAAGTAGTCACCTAGGTTTATCTTCCAACAGATGCATGATGTGAGCTTGGGGTTTGACATTAAGTGGTTCACTTGTTAACGGTCGTTCTTATAACGCTTCGTATGTCGTGTGCACTACCTTGACATGATGAACACAGTAAGATCGTTCCCGTGTGAGCCTTACCACGAAGATTTTGAACGAAATCTCTGTTATGTATTTGTTCTAAGAAAATCTTAGTTCAATACTTTATTGTTTATTCCGGTGGGTTCATGTTCAAATGATGATGTCACTAATCTGCAGAAAGCATTCTTACTAAATTTCAGTTTGGATGCAATTGATGAGATTATCTATTGCATTATATCGAGCCATTTGATTTAGCCTATCTTCATCACCTTTGTCAATTGTGTTCTAATCTTCATGTTCATCTTCATGATGGCCCCATCAACTCTTGGAAACCCGAATCGTGAGGGGGGGCAGTTTGACCCTCCACCACCCCCACCTCCACCTCCAGAGGCTTGGCAAGCTCTGATGGCCGCGACCAATGCGAATACTCAGATTCTGCTCCAGCTCATGCAAGAACGGAACCAAGTAAATCAAGGGAATCAAGGGAACCAAGGCTTTCAAGGGAATTTCGACAATCAACCACAGCATGCAACCCTCAACCAGTTTCTCGGCAACAATCCTGAGTCTTTCAGCGCCTGTATTCAGCCTCTTGATGCCGACGATTGACTCATGGGTATCAACAAGCATTTTGAGTGCCGCAATGTCAGGCCTAAGGACTACATCAAGTTTGCTGCCTTCCACCTCAAGAATCAGGCCGCAGATTGGTGGCAACAGTACAAGGACTCTAGAGGAGCTCGTGTGATTAGCTAGGACGAGTTCTGTCGTGATTTCAGGGCTCATCATATTCCGACCAGTGTTCTTGAGAGTATGCGTGATAAGTTCTGACAACTCAAGCAAGGCAGCATGTCCTTGTATCAGTATAACTCAGAGTTCCAGAACTTCGCTCGCCATGCCGAGCAAGATGTGCCAAATGAGAAGAGTAAGATTTATCAGTTTCGAGGGGGCCTTAGAGAAGACCTTTAGTTTGCACTTGTTCTCGCCAATACGACCCAGTTCGATCAGTTTTACAACTTGGCTCTAAGGCTAGAAGTAGCTCAATTCAAGGCTGAGGCTTCCAAGAAGAGGTTCAGCGTGTCAAAACCATCGTCGTCTTCCTCTCAGGTGGTTCCCAAGCAGCAGAACTATTGGGTTCCTCCTTCTCCTCCGTTTCGTCCTTAGCAGCAGAAGCATATTGGTGTCCGTGGTTCTTCCCACCCACCCAACCCAGTGAGCCAGCAGAGACCTCAGGCGCCTAGGACAGGTGGTCCTCCTCCTGCCCACTCTCGTCCGCTCTCAGAGGTTACTTGTCACAAGTGTGGAAACAAAGGTCACTATGCTCCTAAGTGTCCCCAGCGACGACTTCTGCCTCCTCCTCCTCCGATCAGGCCTCCAAGCAATGAAATGGTGAAGCATATGCAAGGGTGAATGATGTCTACTATGCAACTTTATTCTTGTAGACTTTCTTGGGCCTCCAAGAGCATAGTTTTGTAGGTGTCACACCCTGTGTTTTACCTCTTCTGACTAAGTTAACATAGCTCCAAAATTAGGGCCAATTAAAACTTTTTGTGTGCTTGTGATGCTTGACTTGATTGATGACTGCTTGTTTGCTTGCTTGTGTTTTAGTACATAGGATTCCTCCTACTCTCAAAACTCTTTATCTAGATCCAAAGCTTTGCCCAATAATCATGCCATGTGTATAGGACATAAAACTATTTTTATCAAATATTATTTTAGCCAAAAATGATTTATTCAAATTAGGTTTTCAAAAAACCCCTAAACTGAGGTTTGCACTACAAGTCCTCAAATTGGGTGGAATGTTTTGCACCAAAGGCTTTATTTGGAACCTACTATATATAATACTTCCGAAAACCACCAAATATTAATTTTAAATATTATTTTACTATTTTATTTAAAGGCTTTTTCTTAAGGCCAGAAATGGTCTTTTATAGGGAAAAATTATTTTTATGCTTTCAAAATATTTGAGAAAATTTAAGGAAACTCATTGGACATATATAGTCCATATATAAGAGTTTGAACACATGGCCATGTTAAAAATATTGGACAAAACCCTCCAAAACCCTTTCTACTTAAATCAAGCTTTTGAAATATTTCTATTGGAAATATTCTCAATAAAATCCAGGAAAATTCTAGCAAGTCACACATGCTATATGTGATGATCTTGCAAAGTTTCATCCCTATCCAAATTGATTTGATCCACCAAAATATTCCAAAACCATTCCTGTCCAAAGTCAAGTTTGAACAACTTTACATTGTGAAGTTTGTCCTATTGACCCCAAACTTTGTGGGCATGTTCTAATCCTATAATAATGCTACTATACCAAGTGGTGCATTCAGGAGATTAGTTCAGCATGCCTAGATCTACAGAACCTGATTCTGTTAATTTTTAGGGTTTACAAAGTTTACATTGTAAACTTTCTTCAAGCAAGCTCAAACTTTGTGATCAACCTTCTTTCTACCTCCCATTTGATCCTGTTAAATATCATGGCAAGCAAATTCCTTTTACTTTCCCAAATCAACATCAAACACCTTCTGCTAAATTACCAAACTTGCTGTTTGGACCCCTTCGACTATTCTCCTTGATTACAAACTTTTACCACATCTCCACCTAGATGCCCTCTACCTCCACTAAAGGGCCCATGGCCTCAGGTCACTGATTGGGGGGGGGGGGGGGGGTGAAAACCCCATTTTTACCCCTGGACAGCAGAAAACCATCTCTCTCTCTCTCTCTCCACTCCTCTCTCACCCTGATGGATAACCAGAGCATCCAATGCCACACCCACGTTGTTTAAACCCTCCTAGATCCCCTAGACATAGGTGGAAGCGCATAAGCTGCCAAAGGCAATGCCATGGCATGCAATAACCGCGCTCCAGAGCGCGCTACCGTGCCCGACCTCACTGTAGCCGCCGCCCTATGCATGCCCCCGACAGCCTCGGGCTCCCCCCTCTCACCACTTAGCTGGCCTCGGCGTCCGGGACACGCCGGACGGTTGGCCCCCTGCTCTCTCTCCCTCCTGCTACCGCTCCTCGCACGCGCACGTCGCCACCCGAGCACACAAGTGAGCGTGCTCACACGCGCGAGCCCCCGACGCTCCCCCGCTCCCCCTCCTTCTCTCCCTGGACGTGGAACTCATCCATGAAGCATGTAGACATGCCCCGGAGCGCCCTCGTGGTCCCGAGCAACGACCGTGCCATGGCCATGGACACCGTCCACGGTGGGCTTGCGCCCCGACCATATAAGCTAGCCCGAGCCCCACTCTTAGCCTCTCTCGCTCTCTCTCCCTCCTAGTGACCTCCCGGTCCATCCCAAGGCGCCTCCCGTGCCATTCTCCCCCTCCCGCTGCCGGCATTGCCGCCGCAACCTCCGCTCAAATTAGAGCTCCCCAGTGCCCCTCTCTCCCTCCTACCCACGCCAGAGGACCAGGGCGGCCTGCTCAAACCTCCCCCCGGCACCAGCCTTCCCCTCCTCGACCATGTTGCCTTGCCCGAGCCCACCGTCGTTGGAGTCCGCCGCGGTCGAAGCCGTGCTCACTCCGACGCTCCCTGGCAAAAATGGAGCCACCAGATGGATGTGGCTCTTCGCCCTGATCACGCCGGTGGTCGGAGCGCCTCCGGAGACGGCCGGTGCCGTCGGAGCGAGCGCCTACGCCGGTCGGCTCTGCCTCCCCTGCTCCTTCTCTGCTCGAGCGGGAGGAGGAAGGAGGCCCTGACAGGCGGAGGCCGCCTGTAAGCGGCCTACCGGCCGGGCCCGCCTTTTTAAGTGGAGGCGGGTACTGCCCCCAGTCGCCTTCCTGTGCGGGAGATGTACTACCCGAAGTACGCCTCCGGCAAGGCAGCTGCGGGTGCGCTGCTGTGCTACTGGGCCGGCCCAGTAGCCACTCCTCGCCCAGTGGGCCTCTTTGCCTATTTGGGTAAGGTTTTTTCATTTTTCTTTTATCAGAGGAGTTCAAAAATGTTTAATAAATTCATTTGACCTTCAAAATTAGTAATTCGAATTTCTACAAATTCCTCAAATCATTTCCTAACCAAATATGTGCATTGCACATTTTTCCATACAATATTTTCTGCACCAACAATATCTTTTGTCATTTCTTTTATTGTAAATACCACTTTATAAAATTCCTAGACCACTGATATCAACTCCAATTGGAGTGATTCAAGTTCCTAGGTGGATCTAAATTCATGCACTAAGTGGTGAACATTTTTTCCTTACACTTATTCTACCATGTCAATTTTTGGACCATTTCTTCATGTATGATCCACTTTGCAAATCCCTAGGAAATCCACCCCAACTCCAAATCCAAAGAAAACACTTCCTAAAATCTTCTAAAATCATGCCCTATTTGTTAGGTTCACTCACTCATTTTTGTTAAAACATTTTCTGTGGATACCTTATAGGACCATCAATTCCTTCATTTCCACCATTAAAAACTCCCCCCTTGACCCACATCCAATGAAATCTCCTTGGTTATTTTTCTTGTGACCAGAGGTGTCCAAGGAAAACAAAACTCCTATTTATAGAGCACTTTTATTTTTCTATTTGTTGTGTTGCTTATTGTGGGTGTTTTCGGCGTTAGTTGACGAAGTAGACAGAGTGCTCGGAGTTGGACGAGAAGCGTGTGAAGACCTTGAAGACTTTGCTGAGCCAGGAAAGCAGCCCTTTGACCATGACTATGAAACCCTTTGTTTGCATGGCATATAGCACTTTAGTTTCGTGATGTTGATCATGTTGATGTGTTGACCACTACGGTGGGATGCCTCCGATACTTTTTTGTTGACACTTTCATCGTGCATGACCCTACCTTCTTATGAGGGTTGTGCGGGTGGGAGTAGATAGGATGCTTAGTAGATGCTACGCAAATGGGATGGGGATATGCATGGTGATGGAAACAAAAGTGTTTTCAAAGACTTTTCGAAAACCCCGTCGGGTGCCACTAAGATGTTGTTGAGCTAGGTAACCACTTGATAAAGAAGTGGTGTACCGGAGCAAGTGAGTGTGTGGGTTTTTTCGAAAACGGAGAGATTTATGATTTGCTGACCATCCCAACCTTACATGTACAACCACTCTACCCCTATATGGGAAGGGGCCTTGTTGATTACTTTGGTCGATGCTAGCAGAGAGCCCGCATTACTAGTGGCGGGAGTGACCTGGTCACTCTCGATACGGGGTCGTGCCAGGTAGGGCGACCATGGGCTGTTTTCACAGACACCGGGCACACCGTTGGTCCCTTCATGGATGGTACAATCTGGAGCGATGCTCGTATGATGTACATCATGAGAGCTGTGTACCAATCGAGTGGACTCTTTGTTTAGTATCGTCAGGGGAAAGGCATTGTTCGGGTGCTTACCTCGGGTATGTAATATACCGCGAGTCGTGGATGACACGGAAGTTCCCCGAGTCTTGTGTGTAAAGTGTGCAACCTCTGCAGAGTGTAAAACTATTCGAATAGCCGTGTCCACGGTCATGGACAGTTGGAGGTCCTACTTAAACTACGTCTGATGTTTTCACAAACCTGGCGTGTGTGTGTATGTGTGGGAGAAAGATGATACTTGAGTTAAGTCGATGACTTGACATGATGATTGAACATGAGATGTTCAGACCTTGATTATATTGATATATGTAACCTGTTCGTACGGATACTTGTACCCTCATGAAGCATGCTACTACAAGTTATTTGATCATGTCATTGCACTCAAAATTAGCATTCTGCAAACTTACCTACTTAGTGCTATATCATGCATTGTTATACCTTGTTCCAAAACATGGGTTGCTTGCGAGTACATTCAAACTACTCATTGGCTTGCCACTGGTTATTTAATTTGCTAGGCATGGAAGAGCAGGAATATGGTGAAGAGTTCGTTGGTGACGAACATGCGAACTAGGACGCTTCCCAGTCAGAATGCCTGTAGGGTTAAGGCAGATGGCATGGGTTCACGCTATCATGGAAGATTTCCGCTGCAAGTTTATGAAGACTAGGCCTTAAGGGCCATGTTCGAGTAAAACGGTATGTAATGGATGTAAGACTCTTGTTATTCAGTTTCTGTGTGTTCAATGAGCATTGATCTCTGGGATCACTGTGCACGTACATTCGATGATCACGACTTATGAGTCGGGGTCCCCACAGAGCTGGTATCAGAGCCATCCTGACTGTAGGAAGCCTTAGTTAGCCTGGGCGTTAGTTAGGGCAAGACTATTTCTCCACACCCTTCAAAATCACTTGCAAAACCTTTATATTTCTCACCTCTCCTAAATTTTCAAAAGAAGCGAAGGTTTTTGCCTCAACACTTCCACCCTCATTCTCTCGACTCCCTTCGTCTACTTTTTCAAAACTTTGCAAACGGTCGATAGTACCCTTATGCCCGTGACCACTGGATTCATTGAAATCCTCATTGGTAATCTGAAGGGAAGCCACCTTGCCAGAGATTCACACAAGTTTGACGACACCACGACAAGATGATACCAACAGAAGATACCCTCTCGAAGGATGAGAATATCAAGCCTCAGAAGATGGTGACACCCTCGACACTGCCCCAGGATGATGCCACCTTGGCCTTCAATGACCAGGGCACAAGACATGCAATGTCATGATATGCATCGCTAATAGAGCAACCCTGTCCTTTTCGTTGTTGTGTCGGCAACCACCGGTGGATGAGAGCCTTGCCATTTGGACCGCCTCACCATAGTGAGCAGGAAACGGTTCTCTTCATTCCCCGTTCTCGGTGTCAATATTATCAACTTGACCGACAAGTTGGAACTCTATCATGCCTTGCTGATATCATTGCATAAAGGATTACCCACTTGGAACTCTCGACACCTTGAAGGACAAGAAGGCATTGGCACGATTACGAAGACAACAGAAGACCGTCAACGATAGCCATGAGGAACCACCTTCGTCATCAACTCACCAGACGCGAAGTTGTCAAGGACCTTTTAGGCACAACCTCGATCGTTTTGACGAACAACAACTAGAAACATAGCGACACCTGTAGAAGGCCCAGAAGACTGAGTGGACTCCTCTCCAAGACACGAAGCAAGCACGACTACTGAGTCCGAGAACACCTAGGGTAGGATGAGTCGTGTATTCCCCATGCAAAGTCGAGTCCGTGCGATGGTTCGAATAGAACCATGATGTGTGTTGCTTGTTTTGATTATTGTGCTTTTGTGAAAGTCGCACTTTTGCCCTAGGCAACAAGTACGCGACTATATCACCTACCTTGCCTTGATGTTTGTGTTTGGCCTTTTCGGCACTTGTTTGAATGCACTTGCACTATGCCACCCCCTTAGGCACTCCTCTCTATGCTACTTTCCCTCTCCCCCATCTCGTCAACTGAAGACCAACAAGACAAGATGCACCAAGGATCCACATCGACAAACAACTGGCACTGAAGACTTTGACTACAACGTACTCAACCAGATGCAACCCCGTAGAGTTATGCTCTTCCCTCAAGATTGGAAACCCCTCCCTAGCCCAACATAGACCTCATAGGCTTCCCCAGCTCAAGCCTCTGATCTCGTGTTTAATACACGGATTTGCCAGAGCACCAGTTGAGCCTCAGTAAACCCTGCTTAGCACTGGGTTCATTATGAGACTAGTGATCATAGTGAACAAACACCTTTTATCCCTAAGACAACACTTGAACTGATGATGCCACAGGGTAGATTGTTTTGAGGATGCATAATTAGTAGTCTGATGATTTGACGAGGTTGTAATAGATATCTTGAGGAAGCAGTTGAGACCCTTTGGTGGATCATAAGACCCTTATGTTGGTAAACGAACTTGGTGGATACAAGTTGATAGAGTAGCATAACTTGTTTCTTCCTTGAGTGGATTGGATTTACTGGGACAATTATGACCACGAGCTGAAATTCTTGGTGGTATGATAACTTGATCTTGACAAATAGTGGTCATGGATTGATGGTGTTACAATAATGACTTGGGGTAACAAGTAGGAATTCTTGTTGGACATAAGATTTGGATTTAAATAGGCGATCCTAATAGAGTGATTGGATTTAAGCAAGACCACATGGTTCGGAGTAATTTGGTTTTAGTCCGATGATCTTAAATCTTGATACCATGTTTTTGGTGGATGGTAAGATAGGAAATTGGGAGTCGTCAGAAATAAATTAAGGGTCTATATAAGCTTGACCTTGGAGTTTAGTTGGTCATGAGATTGGAAGATCGTGGATACTGTGGTAATCGTCTTTGCAATTATGTGTGGATTATAGGAACTCTTGGAGATTATATAGAACTGCCTCATTTATAGGAGCAGTGGGTCACGTAGCGATTGATGGCATTTAAGGACTACTTGATCGGATTCATTAAGAAGGAAGCAAGATCTTGGATCGGTGTATTACGTGTTTCCTTAGCATAAGAGATACAACACCCTGGACCTGGATAAATTGGCTTAGTACTTGGATTGGTAGTGGCACGACCGAGCTTAGCAGCTTGTATGCTTTCCCCAGGATTTTTACATAGGGATATAAATATATAAGTTAGCTATAGTGCATATGAGATTTTTGGTTTAGTCCTTGTCTCACGACCTTGGAGTTGAATAGCATGAGTGATGTTGGAGTTGACTTATATGAGATGATACCTTCGATGATGTGGGATGACTTTGTTTGGAGTAATAGGTAATACTATTGGCATCGAAGGAACTGTGCTTAAGGATAAAATGATATACGTTCACTCACATCCTAAGATCCTTGAAACCCCAAAGCTTTACCGAACCATGCCATGGTCGGATAAGACCATAGGCTCTGGCTCTAAGTCAAAAGACTATGGTCGATACTCCACCTTGACCACCACCCACCCTTTCCATAAGGAAGGTGGACACGGAGAACTAGGTTTCGATGGACCACAAACCCCTAGACAACTGACCATCCGGAGCAAATGCCCGCTCCTCTCGCATATCCCACGAGCAATGTGCTTGTGTGAAACTTGGGGAAATATGTTGTTGTCCTCACGGATGACCTACTTATCTACCCAATGAGAGAAAGGAACACCTTAGTCCTATTTGGATAAACCCCAGAAACACCAACTGCCTTGCCCCTCAAAGAAGTAAGGTTATACCCTAGAGAAGTTGGATTCCTTGAAACACCCTTCCTACAGAAGAGGACATTCTTGCCCTAGCAAGATGAAGAACCACTATGGTTGCGAAGCCATGACGACAAAGAAGAAGGAGCAAAAGAAGTCAACCACCACTCCCGTGTCGGCTACGTCAACCAGACTATATCAAGAAGCACCGACAATCAAGCCAAATGAAGACCATGGCCTTCAAGAGTAATTAAAGAGCCCCTTGTTTTAAGTTGTCACCTATCAGTTCCTGACTAGGAAGGAGCCGATAAGTTGATAGCAGCCCTCACCGCTTTGATGGTGTACGATGAGCATGACGTCCCTACTCCCTTCAGATGCCTGGGATGGAGTGGACGACTGTCATGACTTCGTTACCAGCCCCTTTTGATCCAATCTAGGGCGTAAACCCTGACTCGATCATGGTAAACCACCTGTCAAAGGTAGTTCACCCCACTTGCCAAGCCTCAGACCTTGGGGACTAGATGGTTGTTCTATACTTCTGGATAGTCAGCTTATTTAGAACCCCTCAGAGACCCTCTCAGATGGAAGGGACCATGTTGCCACCAAATCTCTAAGCTAGTCTTAGGGACGAGACTCAACCAAACCATCCCACAAATAGCTACGGAGAGACAAGTTGACCAAACACTCGAAGATCCGCCAGAAACATGCGTCCGAGACGATGAAGACAAAGGGCCGAAGGTGAATGAAGAACATACTCGGGCAACTTCCTCAAGCAGAAGTTCTCGATGAGAAGCATACGATGACGCGCTTCAACACTCTCAAGGCTGAAGACCACCTACGACTGAAGATCTCCTGCTTTAAGGAAGATAAGGACCTCCCCGTCAACAGAAATTACACCAAAACTTTGAACCTTCTCGTCTAGAGAGAGACATCCAGATGTCACTAACCGACGTTGGTAACCTTGGACCAACACATAAACGCACTACCTCGCCTGTATTCCGACTTTGGAATACACACGCACGCCAGGCCCTTGCCCGAACCTCGTTCACCAAAACCTTGACCTTTAGGCGAGCCTAGCATATTGCAAGAATCCCGTTCGTCAGGCCCTTAACTCCTAGTCAGACATAGCATACCATATGAACCCAATTCACCTCTCGGACGAATTTGAACTCTGCACTCGAAGCCGTAACGTCAAGCACATCAAGGACCAATGGAGCAACCCCCAAAACAGGAGCAACATAGAGCGTGAAGACTACCTCACCTCTGAATTTCCGCATCTTTTCAACGCCTGGCCTAGGAAACTCGGGGACGAGATTCTTGTAAGGGGGGTAGGTATGTTACACCCTGTATTTACCTATTCTGACTAAGTTAACATAGCTCCAAAATTAGGGGTAATTAAAACTTTTTGTGTGCTTGTGATGCTTGACTTGATTGATGATTGCTTGTTTGCTTGCTTGTGTTTTAGTACATAGGATTCCTCCTACTCTCAAAACTATTTCTCTTGATCCAAAGCTTTGCCCAATAATCATGCCATGTGTATAGGACATAAAACTATTTTTATCAAATATTATTTTAGCCAAAAAGGATTTATTCAAATTAGGTTTTCAAAAAACCCCTGAACTGAGGTTTGCATTGCAAGTCCTCAAATTGGGTAGAATGTTTTGCACCAAAGACTTTATTTGGAACCTAATATATATATAATACTTCCCAAAACAACCAAATATTAATTTTAAATATTATTTTACTATTTTATTTAAAGGCTTTTTCTTAAGGCCAGAAATGGTCTTTTATAGGGAAAAATTATTTTTATGCTTTCAAAATATTTGGGGAAATTTAGGGAAAATCATTGGACATATATAGTCCATATATAAGAGTATCAACACATGGTCATGTTCAAAATATTGGACAAAACCCTCCAAAACCCTTTCTGCTTAAATCAAGCTTTTGAAATATTTCTATTGGAAATATTCTCAATAAAATCCAGGAAAATACTAGCAAGTCACACATGCTATATGTGATGATCTTGCAAAGTTTCATCCCTATCCCAATTGATTTGATCCACCAAAATATTCCAAACTAATCCTGTCCAGAGTCAAGTTTGAACAACTTTACATTGTGAAGTTTGTCCTATTGACCCCAAACTTTGTGGACATGTTCTAATCCTCTAATAATGCTACTACACCAAGTGGTGCATTTAGGAGATTAGTTTAGCATGCCTAGATCTACAGAAACCTGATTCTGTTAATTTCTAGGGTTTACAAAGTTTACATTGTAAACTTTCTTCAAGCAAGCTCAAACTTTGTGATCAACCTTCTTTCTACCTCCCATTTGATCCTGTTAAATATCATTGCAAGCAAATTCCTTTTACTTACCCAAGTCAACATCAAACACCTTCTGCTAAATTACCAAACTTGCTGTTTGGACCCCTTCCACTATTCTCCTTGATCACAAACTTTTACCACATCTCCACCTAGATGCCCTCTACCTCCAGTAAAGGGCCCATGGCCACAGGTCACTGATTGGGCGGTGAAAACCCCATTTTTACCCCTGGACAACAGAAAACCATCGCTCTCTCCACTCCTCTCTCACCCTGATGGATAACCAGAGCATCCAATGCCACACCTACGTTGTTTAAACCCTCCTAGACCCCCTAGACATAGGTGGCCACGCATAAGCTGCCAAAGGCAATGCCATGGCATGCAATAGCCGCGCTTCAGAGCGCTACAGTGCCCGACCGAACTGTAGCCGCCGCCCTATGCATGCCCCCGATAGCCTCGGGCTCCCCCCTCTCGCCACTTGGCTGGCCTCGGCGTCCGGGACACGCCGGACGGTCGGCCCCCTCCTCTCTCTCCCTCCCGCTATCGCTCCTCGCACGCGCACGTCGCCGCCCGAGCGCACCAGTGAGCGTGCTCACACGCGCGAGGCCCCGGCGCTCCCCCGCTCCCCCTCCTTCTCTCCCTGGACGTGGAACTCATCCATGAAGCACGCAGACATGCCCCGGAGCACCCTCGTGGTCCCGAGCAACGACCGTGCCATGGCCATGGACGCCGTCCATGGTGGGCTTGCGCCCCGACCATATATGCTAGCCCGAGCCCCTCTCTTAGCCTCTCTCGCTCTCTCTCCCTCCTAGTGACCTCCCAGGCCATCCTAAGGCGCCTCCCGTGCCATTCTCCCCCTCCTGCTGCCGGCATTGCCGCCGCAACCTCTGCTCAAATTAGAGCTTCCCAGTGCTCCTCTCTCCCTCCTACCCACGCCAGATGACCAGGGCGGCCTGGTCAAACCTCCCCCCCGGCACCAGCCTTCCCCTCCTCGACCATGTTGCCTTGCCCGAGCCCGCCGTCGTTGGAGTCCGCCGCGGTCGAAGCCGTGCTCACTCCGGCGCTCCCTGGCAAAAATGGAGCCACCAGATGGATGCGACTCTTCGTCCTGATCACGCCGGTGGTCGGAGCGCCTCCGGAGACGGCCGGTGCCGTCGGAGCAAGCGCCTGCGCCGGTCGGCTCTGCCTCCCCTGCTCCTTCTCTGCTCGAGCGGGAGGAGGAAGGAGGCCCTGACAGGCGGAGCCCGCCTGTAAGCGGCCCACTGGCTGGGCCCGCCATTTTAAGTGGAGGCGGATACTGCCCCTATTCGCCTTCCTGTGCGGGAGACGTACTACCCGAAGTACGCCTCCGGCATGGCAGCTGCGGGTGCGCAGCTGTGCTACTGGGCCGGCCCAGTAGCCACTCCTCGCCCAGTGGGCCTCTTAGCCTATTTGGGTAAGGGTTTTTCATTTTTCTTTTATCAGAGGAGTTCAAAAATGTTTAATAAATTCATTTGACCTTCAAAATTAGTGATTCGAATTTCTACAAATTCCTCAAATCATTTCCTAACCAAATATGTGCTTTGCACATTTTTCCATACAATATTTTCTGCACCAACAATATCTTTTGTCATTTCTTTTATTATAAATACCACTTTGTAAAATTCCTAGAGCACTCATATCAACTCCAAATGGAGTGATTCAAGTTCCTTGGTGGATCTAAATTCATGCACTAAGTGGTGAACATTTTTCCCTTACACTTATTCTGCCATGTAAATTTTTGGACCATTTCTTCATGTATGATACACTTTGCAAATCCCTACGAAATCCACCCCAACTCCAAATCCAATGAAAGCACTTCCTAAAATCTTCTAAAATCATGCCCTATTTGTTAGGTTCACCCACTCATTTTTGTTAAAACATTTTATGTGGACACCTTATAGGACCATCAATTCCTTCATTTCCACCATTCAAAACTCCTCCCTTGACCCACATCCAATGAAATCTCCTTGGTTATTTTTCTTGTGACCAGAGGTGTCCAAGAAAAAAAAACTCCTATTTATAGAGCACTTTTATTGCTCTGTTTGTTGTGTTGCTTATTGTGGGTGTTTCCGGCGTTAGTTGAGGAAGTAGACAGAGTGCTCGGAGTTGGACGAGAAGCGTGTGAAGACCTCGAAGACTTTGCTGAGCCAGGCAAGCAGCCCTTTGACCATGACTATGAAACCCTTTGTTTGCATGGCATATAGCACTTTATTTTCGTGATGTTGATCATGTTGATGTGGTGACCACTACGGTGGGATGCCTCCGATAGTTTCTTGTTGACACTTGCATCGTGCATGACCCTACCTTCTTATGACGGTTGTGCGGGTGGGAGTAGATAGGATGCTTAGTAGATGCTATGCAAACGGGATGGGGATATGCATGGTGATGGAAAAAAAGTGTTTTCAAAGACTTTTCAAAACCCCGTCGGGTGCCACTAATGCCCGATGGAGATGTTGTTGAGCTAGGTAACCACTTGATAAAGAAGTGGTGTACCGGAGCAAGTGAGTGTGTGGGTTTTTCGAAAACAGAGGGATTTAAGATTTGCTGACCATCCCAACCTTACATGTACAACCACTCTACCCCTATAGGGATTTAAGATTTGCTGACCATCACAGACACCGGGCACACCGTTGGTCCCTTCATGGATGGTACGATCTGGAGCGAGTCTCGTATGATGTACATCATGAGGGCTGTGTACCAATCGAGTGGACTCTTTGTTTAGTATCGTCAGGGGAAAGGCATTGTTCGGGTGCTTACCTCGGGTATGTAATATACCGCGAGTCGTGGATGACACGGAAGTTCCCCGAGTCTTGTGGGTAAAGTGTGCAACCTCTGCAGAGTGTAAAACTATTCGAATAGCCGTGTCCACGGTCATGGACAGTTGGAGGTCCTGCTTAAACTACGTCCGATGTTTTCACAAACTTGGCATCTGTGTGTATGTGTGGGAGAAAGATGATACTTGAGTTAAGTCGATGACTTGACATGATGATTGAACATGAGATGTTCAGACCTTGATTATATTGATATCTGTAACCTGTTCATACGGATACTTGTACCCTCATGATGCATGCTACTACAAGTTATTTGATCATGTCATTGCACTCAAAATTAGCTTTTCGCAAACTTACCTACTTAGTGCTATATCATGCATTGTTATACCTTGTTCCAAAACATGGGTTGCTTGCGAGTACATTCAAAGTACTCATTGGCTTGCCACTGGTTATTTAATTGGCCAGGCATGGAAGAGCAGGAATATGGTGAAGAGTTCGTTGGTGATGAACATGCGAACTAGGACGCTTCCCAGTCAGAATGCCTGTAGGGTTCACGTTATCGTGGAAGATTTCCGTTGGAAGTTTATGAAGACTAGGCCTTAAGGGCCATGTTCGAGTAAAACGGTATGTAATGGATGTAAGACTCTTGTTATTCAGTTTGTGTGTGTTCAATGAGCATTGATCTCTGGGATCACTATGCACGTACATTCGGTGATCACGACTTATGAGTCGGGGTCCCCACAGAGCTGGTATCAGAGCCATCCTGACTGTAGGAAGCCTTAGTTAGCACGGGCGTTAGTTAGGGCAAGACTATTTCTCCAGACTCTTCAAAATCACTTGCAAAACCTTTATATTTCTCACCTCTCCTAAATTTTCAAAAGAAGCGAAGGTTTTTGCCTCAGCACTTCCACCCTCATTCTCTCGACTCCCCTCGTCTGCTTTTTCAAAACTTTGCAAACGGTCGATAGTACCCTTATGCCCCTGACCACTGGATTCATTGAAATCCTCGTGGGTAATCTGAAGGGAAGCCACCTTGCCAGAGATTCACACAAGTTTGATGACACCACGACAAGACGATACCAACAGAAGATACCCTCTCGAAGGATGAGAATATCAAGCCTCAGAAGATGGTGACACCCTCGACACTGCCCCAGGATGATGCCACGTTGGCCTTCGATGACCAGGGCACAAGACATGCAATGTCATGATATGCATCGCTAATAGAGCAACCATGTCCTTTTCGTTGTTGTGTCGGCAACCACCGGTGGATGAGAACCTTGCCATTTGGTCCGCCTCACCATAGTGAGCAGGAAAATGGTTGTCTTCATTCCCCGCTCCCTGTGTCGATATTATCAACATGACCGACAAGTTGGAACTCTATCATGCCCTGTTGATGTTATTGCATAAAGGATTGCCCACTTGGAACTCTCGACACCTTGAAGGACAAGAAGGCATTGGCACGATTAAGAAGACAATAGAAGACCGTGAACGACAGCCATGAGGAACCACCTTCATCATCAACTCACCAGACGCGAAGTTGTCAAGGACCTTTCAGGCACAACCCGGATCGTTTCGACGAACAACAACCAGAGACATAGCGACACCTGTAGAAGACCCAAAAGACTGAGTGGACTCCTCTCCAAGACACGAAGCAAGCATGACTACTGAGTCCGAGAACCCCTAGGGTAGGATGAGTCGTGTATTCCCCATGCGAAGTCGAGTCCGTGCGATGGTTCGAATAGAACCATGATGTGTGTTGCTTGTTTTGATTGTTGTGCTTTGGTGAAAGTCCCACTTTTGCCCTAGGCAACAAGTACGCGACTATATCACCTACCTTGCTTTGATGTTTGTGTTTGACCTTTTCGGCACTTGTTTGATTGCACTTGCACTATACCACCCCCTTAGGCACTCCTCTCTATGCTACTTTCCCTCTCCCCCATCTCGTCAACTGAAGACCAACAAGACAAGATGCACCAAGGATCCACCTCGACAAACAACTGGCACTGAAGACTTTGACTACAACGTACTCAACCAGATGCAACCCCGTAGAGTTATGCTCTTCCCTCAAGATTGGAAACCCCTCCCTAGACCAACCTGGACCTCACAGGCTTCCCCAGCTCAAGCCTCTGATCTCGTGTTTAATACACGAATTTGCCAGAGCACCAGTTGAGCCTCAGTAAACCCTGCTTAGCACTGGGTTCATTATGAGACTAGTGATCATAGTGAACAAACACCTTTTATCCCTAAGACAACACTTGAACTGATGATGCCACGGGGTAGATTGTTTTGAGGATGCATAATTAGTAGGCTGATGATTTGACGAGGTTGTAATAGATATCTTGAGGAAGCAGTTGAGACCCTTTGGTGGATCATAAGACCCTTATGTTGGTAAACGGACTTGGTGGATCAAAGTTGATAGAGTAGCATAACTTGTTTCTCCCTTGAGTGGATTGGATTTACTGGGTCAGTTATGACCACGAGCTGAAATTCTTTGTGGTATGATAACTTGATCTTGACAAATAGTGGTCATGGATTGATGGTGTTACAATAATGACTTGGGGTAACAAGTAGGAATTCTTGTTGGACATAAGATTTGGATTTAAATAGTTGATCCTAATAGAGTGATTGGATTTAAGCAAGTCCACATGGTTCGGAGTAATTTGGAATTAGTCCGATGATCTTAAATCTTGATACCATGTTTCTGGTGGATGGTAAGATAAGGAAATTGGGAGTCGTCAGAAATAAATTAAGGATCTATATAAGCTTGACCTTGGAGTTTAGTTAGTCATGAGATTGGAAGATCGTGGATACTGTGATAATCGTCTTTGCAATTATGTGTGGATTATAGGAACTCTAGGAGATTATGTAGAACTCCCTCAATATTGGATTTATAGGAGCAGTGGGTCACGTAGTGATTGATGGCATTTAAGGACTACTTGATCGGATTCATTAAGAAGGAAACACGATCTTGGATCGGTGTATTGCGTGTTTCCTTAGCATAAGAGATACAACATCCTAGACCTGAATAAATTGGCTTAGTACTTGGATTGGTAGTGGCACGATCGAGCTTAGCAGCTTGTATGGTTTCCCGAGGATTTTTACATAGGGATATAAATATATAAGTTAGCTATAGTGCATATGAGATTTTTGGTTTAGTCCTTCTCTCAAGACCTTGGAGTTGAATAGCATGAGTGATGTTGGAGTTGACTTATAGGAGATGATACCTTCGATGATGTGAGATGACTTTGTTTGGAGTAATAGGTAGTACTATTGGCATCTAAGGAACTATGCTTAAGGATAACATGATAGACGTTCACTCACATCCTAAGCTCCTTGAAACCCCGAAGCTTTACCAAACCATTCCATGGTCGGATAAGACCATAGGCTCTGGCCCTAAGTCAAAATACTATGGTCGATACTCCACCTTGACCACCACCCACCCTTTCCATAAGGAAGGTGGACAGGGAGAACTAGGTTTCGATGGACCACAAACCCCTGGACAACTGACCATCCGGAGCAAATGCCCGCTCCTCTCGCATATCCCATGAGCAATATGCTTTTGTGAAACTTGGGGAAATATGTTGTTGCCCTCATGGATGACCTACTTATCTACCCAATGAGAGAAAGGAACACCTTAGTCCTATTTGGATAAACCCCAGAAACACCAACTGCCTTGCCCCTCAAAGAAGTAAGGTTATACCCTAGAGAAGTTGGATTCCTTGAAACACCCTCCCTACAGAAGAAGACATTCTTGCCCTAGCAAGATGAAGAACCACTACGGTATCAGAGGGAAAGATTCAATTCATCACAACAAGGTAGCAAGGGAATAGCATAATGTGATCCGACTATATTAACAAAGCCCGTGATACATCAAGATCATGACATCTCAAGAACACGAGAGAGAGAGAGAGGTTGAACACATAGCTACTGGTACATACCCTCAGCCCCGAGGGTGGACTACTCCCTCCTCGTCATGGCCTCCGCCGGGGTGATGAAGATGGACACCGGAGATGGATTCCCCTCTCCGGCAGGGTACTGGAACGTCTCCGGATTGGTTTTTCGTTGATATAGAGAGTTACGGCAGCGAAGCTTAGAGTCTAGGGCTATTTCTAATGGTTTCTATATTTATAGGATTTTTGAGCATCGGTTTCATGCGAAGATGGGCCACAAGAAGGGCACAAGACACCAGGGTGCGCCTGGGCCCTCTGGAGCGCCCTGGTGGGTTGTGCCCACCTCTTGGCTCTTCTGGCCCTCCCATGATGCATCTAGTGCCTCTTTTGTTCCAAAAAAAATCGTCAAAAAGTTTCGGGCGATTTCGAGAACTTTCATTTTCTGCACAAAAACAACACCATGGTAGTTCTGCTGAAAACAGCGTCAGTCCGGGTAAGTTCTAAATAAATCATATAAAGTGCATCAAAACCATATAAAATTATTATAAACATATGTGAATATGGCATGAATACTTCATAAATTTTCGATACATTGGAGACGTATCAGCATCCCCAAGGTTAACTCCTACTCGTCCTTGAGTAGGTAAATGATAAAAGAACTAATTTATGAAGTGTGAATTCTAGCATAGTATATAAGTTTGATAAATGATAATTCCAATCAATTTTTCTAGCATCATAACCAGCAACCTTTTCTCATAAAAATCATCATGATAGAGTAGCAATCAATTCACATGTCATGGTTCAAACATTTCATTCACTTAAAACTTAACAATCTATGTTCTTAGTCACCCAACAATTGCAATTCAACTTATTCTCAACAAAGTCTAAGTAAGAGCTCCACATACTCAATCATCATATAGTCTTCTATGATTGCTAGTACTCAAAGCATATTTTTAGAATAAATGGCATCCATTGAACATAGAGAAAGATAGGGGCTTAATGTTTTGCCTCCCAACTCATTTATCATAGAGATAATTGTCAAGAATAATAAGTCATGATCAAATATATTTGACTGGCCATATGTGCCTAGATCTTTCTCCACCACATGATGCTTGCCAACTAGAGAATAATCGAGGTTGAAATGCGAATGCATACTATTGACTCTTGCATAAAAGTAAATACTGAAATGTAAAAGATAGGCCCTTCGCAGAGGGAAGCAGGGATTTGGAGAGGTGCCATAGCTCAAAGCTTAAATTTTGGGAGGTGCACCCTTCTTGTCAACGTTATGACCAAGAGTTATCAATATCTTCCATGTTAAACACATTAGAGGCGGTTCCCAAGCGGTAAAAGTAAAGGTTTACTCCCCCTCCACCAACAAACACACTCCACGGCTAGCCGAATCCACGGGTACCGTCCATACCAACAACATTCCTGGGGGAGTTTTGTTTTAATTATTTGCATTTTTTTTTCGGGACTAGGAATTCCTATTACCACCCCTCTCGTGCAAGGATAAGTGATTAAACACTCATCATGAGAATAACCCGCTTAACATGGAAGATACTGACCGCCCCCCGTCGCTCCATGAGCGGTCCAAGCACACAAAACATATGTTTATTTGAATGTTTAGAGGTGGCACATGCAAATTTACTTGGAATGGCAGTGAAATACCATATATAGGTAGGTATGGTGGACTCTTATGGAAGAAACTTGGCTCAAGGGTTTGGATGCACAAGTAGAATCTCTACTTAGTACAAAGTTTTGGCTAGCAAAATGTTATAAACAAGTACCACATGTTGGAGGATCCATAACAATATAACTTCTATGCAAATATACACAACCATAACTCATTATGTTGTCTTCCTTGTCCAACTTCAACTAATTTGCTCAAGTTCGAAAATAATTAATGGGTATTCACAATCATAGAAGATTTCCAAGATAATATATTTGTGTGTGAAAGTTCTCTTCCTTATACTAATCATTCACGAATTGCTTGTATGACCAATATTGTGATTGTTAAACTTCAATAGATTTTACTTTCTAAACCAAATGTGAACTTGCTACTAAGAATATAGCACATTGATAATTTCAGATTTATGATATTTCATTCATTCACAATTTACTCATAGGATATAAGTGAAGCTCAAGAGTAAACATCAAACTGCTCTTCAAAAGATATAAGTGAAGATCAATGAGTAGTCAAACAATTAAGTAGCTATGTGAGGACTCTCTCTCAATAAAGATTTCCATATCTAAGCATTTTATTCAAATAGCAAACTAAATAAAAATTCATTCCAAGAATAGCACATATCATGTGGACAAATAAAAATTTAGGCTCAACATAGGCTAACCGATAATTATTGAAGAAGAGAGGTGGGATGCGTAGCATCCCCAAGCTTAGATGCTTGAGACTTCTTGAAATATTTACTTGTGGTGCCTTGGGCATCCCCAAGCTTGAGCTTTTGTATCTCGTTCAATCCTCTCATATCCCGGTTTCACCTAAGTCTCAAAAACTTCATCCACACAAAACGCAAAAAGTACTCATGAGATAGGTTAGTACACATAAGAACAAATCAACACTTCATGTACTGCCAAGACAAGTTGCACAATAATTTTCAAACATCATCTACTGTATACCAACATTTCTACAATTTATATTTACCAATATAGGCTATGGAAACTATAGGATAAGTAGATAACAAAACTATGACAGCAATCTGTCCAAACAGAACAGTCTGTAGAAATTTATTAAACCAGTGCACTTCTTTAACTAAAAAATTATGAAAATTTAGGATATGCTAAAGAATTTATATGAAAACACTGTGTAAAAATTTCAGAAACTTCCCACCTTCCAGTAAAATATGAAAATTCAAACACTACAGAGAAAGTTTCTGTTTTTACACAGCACACATCAAACATGCAATGCAAGCATCCTAAAGGCAATTCTTGGAACTTTTTATTGAAAAACAAGATTATAAATAACACCTAACAGATACCAACAAAATAAAATGATGCTCCAAGCAAAACACATATTATGTGGCGAATAAAAATATATCTCTAAGTAAGATATACCGATAGTGTTGAAGACGAAAGAGGGGATGCCTTCCGGGGCATCCCCAAGCTTAGACGCTTGAGTCTTCCTTGAATATTACCTTTGGGGGTGACTTGTGCATCCCCAAGCTTAGGTTATTGTCACTCCTTATTCTCCTCATATCGGTGTCTCACCCAAAACTTGAAAACTTCAATCACACAAAACTTAACGGAACTTCATGAGATGGGTTAGTATAATAAGTACAGATCATTCACTTAGGTACTGTCAAGACAAGATTCATAATTGTTCTCACATAATAACTACTGTATTCTACCATTCACATAATTTATATCACTGAATATAAGCTATGGGAACACCAAAACAAGCAAACTATGCATGCAAAACAGAATCTATAAAAAACAGAATAGTCTGTGAAGATCCATTGTATAACCATACTTTCATGACTCTAAAAATTCTGAAAAATTAGGACAACCTGAAGAATTTGTATATGAAGACTGTGTAAAAATTTCAGATCATTATCACGCTCCAGTAAAAAATGAAAATTTCTGTACTGAATTCAAAAGTTTCTGTTTTGGTTCAGCATCAATTCTACTCATCTTGCGAGTCATCCCAAAGGCTTTACTTGGCACTTTATTGAAATAAAAGACACAAAACACGATTACTACAGTAGATTAATCTTGTGAACACTCAAAAACATAAAGTAAAAGTGTTGGCTTGTCTCCCAACAAGCGCTTTTCTTTAATGCCTTTTTAGCTAGGCATGATGATTTCAATGATGCTCTCGTAAGAATAATATTTGAAACATGCAAAAGAGCATCATGGATCACATGACAAGCACATTTAAATCTAACCCACTTACTATGCATAGGGATTTTGTGAGCAAACAATTTATGGGAACAAGAATCAACTAGCATAGGAAGGCAAAACAAGCATAACTTCAAAACTTTGAACACATAGGAAGAAAACTTGATATTATTGCAATTCCTACAAGCATATGTTCCTCCCTCATAATAATTTTCGGTAGCATCATGAAGGAATTTCACAATATAACTATCACATAAAGCATTCTTTTCATGATCTACAAGCATAGAAAATTTATTACTCTCCACATAAGCAATTTTCTTCTCATTCATTGCAGTGGGAGCAAACTCAACAAAATAACTATCATGAGACACTTGATTGACATAACCACATTGAAAATTAAAATCATGATGGCAAGTTTCATAGTTACTATCACTTTTTATATCATACATGTCATCACCATAATCATCATAGATAGGAGGCATGCCATCATCATCATAAATTTGCTCATCAAAACTTAGGGGACTAAAAATATCATCTTCATCAAACATAGCATCCCCAAGCTTGTGGCTTTGCATATCATTAGCATCATGGATATTCAGAGAATTCATACTAAAAATATTGCTATTATGCTCATCATTTGAGGAATTCTCATTGAGTATTTTCATAATTTCTTCTTCTACCAATTGAGCACAATTTTCTGAATCCTTATTTTCACGAAAGACATTATAAAGACGATACAAATGATGCAACCTAAACTCCATTTTTTGTAGTTTTCTTTTATAAAACCAAACTAGTGATAAACAAGAAACTAAAAGATTTAATTGCAAGATCTAAAGATATACCTTCAATCACGGACCTCCCCGGCAACGGCGCGAGAAAAGAGCTTGATGTCTACTACGCAACTTTATTCTTGTAGACTTTGTTGGGCCTCCAAGCGCAAAGTTTGGTAGGACAGTAGCAATTTTACCTCAAGTGGATGACCTAAGGTTTATCAATCCGTGGGAGGTGTAGGATGAAGATGGTCTCTCTCAAACAACCCTGCAATGAAATACAAGAAACCTCTTGTGTCCCCAACACACCCAATACAATGGCAAATTGTATAGGTGCACTAGTTCGGGGAAGAGATGGTGATACAAGGGCAATATGGATGGTAGATATAGGTTTTTGTAATCTAAAAATATAAAAACAGCAAGGTAGCAAGTAACAAAAGTGAGCACAAATGGTATTGCAATGCTTGAAAACAAGGCCTAGGGTCCGTACTTTCGCTAGTGCAATCTCTCAACAATGCTAATATAATTGGATCACATAACCATCCCTCAACGTGCAACGAAGAATCACTCCAAAGTTCTTATCTAGCGGAGAGCATAAGAAGAAATTGTTTGTAGGGTACGAAACCACCTTAAAGTTATCCTTTCTGATCGATCTATCCAAGAGTTCGTACTAAAATAATACCAAGTTATCCTTTCCGATCAATCTATCTAGAGTTCGTACTAAAATAACACCATATGATACGCATCAACCAACTCTAATGTCACCTAGATACTCCAATGTCACCACAAGTATCCATGAGTTAATTATACGATACGGATCAAATAATTTCGATTCATAATACTCAATCCAACACAAAGAACCTCAAAGAGTACCCCAAGATTTCTATCGGAGAAAGTAGGACAAGAACGTGTATCAACCCCTATGCATAGATTACCCCAATGTCACTGCGGGAATCCGCAAGTTGAGTACCAAAACATATATCAAGTGAATCAATAGAACACCCCATTGTCACCACGGGTATCCACATACAAGACATATATCAAGTGTTCTCAAATCCAATATTCAATCCAACATAACGATATCTCAAAGGGAAAGATTCAATTCATCACAACAAGGTAGCAAGGGAATAGCATCATGTGATCCGACTATATTAACAAAGCCCGTGATACATCAAGATCGTGACATCTCAAGAACACGGGAGAGAGAGGTTGAACACATAGCTACTGGTACATACCCTCAGCCCCGAGGGTGGACTACTCCCTCCTCGTCATGGCCTCCGCTGGGGTGATGAAGATGGCCACCTGAGATGGATTCCCCTCTCCGACAGGGTACTGGAACGTCTCCAGATTGGTTTTTCATCGATACAGAGAGTTGCGGCAACGGAGCGGAGAGTCTAGGGTTATTTCTGATGGTTTCTATATTTATAGGATTTTTGAGCGTCGGTTTCACGCGAAGATGGGCCACGAGGAGGGCACAAGACACCAGGGCACGCCTGGGCCCTCTGGTGCGCCCTGGTGGGTTGTGCCCACCTCGTGGATCTTCTGGCCCTCCCACGAAGCGTCTAGTGCCTCTTTTGTTCCAAAAATAACCGTCAAAAAGTTTCAGGTGATTCCGAGAACTTTCATTTTCTACACAAAAACAACACCACGGTAGTTCTGCTGAAAACAACGTCAGTCTGGGTTAGTTCTAAATAAATCATATAAAGTTCATCAAAAACCATATAAAAGTATTGTAAAAATAGGTGAATATGGCAGGAATACTTCATAAATTATCGATATGTTGAAGACGTATCAATGAACAATGTGAATGCAGCTCAAGCAGAGGAATCTTCTGAAGTGATCATGGCTAATCTCTTGGTTAACTCTATTCCCGCAAAAGTTTTGTTTGATACTGGTGCATCACATTCATTCATATCAAGACCTTTCGTGTAAAAGCATGAGTTGTTTTGTGAAGAGTTGCCTAGTACTTAACTGTGGTTTCACCGGGCATGCAAATGGATTCTCGCTACATGGTCTTAGATGTTTCTATCAAGATGGGCAATTATTCATTTATGGCTTCTCTGATTGTTCTCGGTAGTTCCGACACTGATCTAATTCTGGGCATGAATTGGCTCGAGGCGTACAACGCTCAAATTGATTGTGCGACCAAGGAAATCCAATTAACCCATCCTTCCAAAGATGTGATTATATTTGCTGCTCGCAATGACACTATCCGTTTGTTCTCCCTCAATGAGAAGGGTGAAATCAACGCTATATCTTAAGTCCCCGTCGTCTATGAGTATGAAGATGCCTTTCCAGAAGAATTGCCAGGAATGCCTCCTCATCGGCCAGTGGAGGTTTTGATTGAACTCAATCCTGGAACTGAACCGGTTTGCAAGCGTGCTTATAAACTTGGCCCTGAACAACTAACATATTTGAAGAAGCGGCTAGATGAGCAAGAGCGTCTGGGTCTGATCAGACCAAGCTCGTCACCTTGGGGTTGTGGTGTTCTATTTGTCAAGAAGAAGGATGGCACGGAACGACTTTGTGTCGATTATCGTCCATTAAATAAAAAGACAATCAAGAATAAGTATCCACTCCCCAACACCAACGAATTGTTTGAGCGATTGAAAGGTGCCAAGGTTTTCTCAAAGCTCAATCTTCGAATGGGCTATCATCAAATCCAATTTCTCGAAGAAGACATTCCCAAAACTTCTTTCGGGACAAGCTTTGGCTCTTATGAGTACACAGTTATGTCCTTTGGTCTTGCAAATGCTCCTCCAACCTTTTCTTGGATGACGAACTTCATATTTTCTCCCTTCAAGAATATGTTCGTCTTGGTGTACCTCGATGATATCCTTCTTTTCTCCCAAACCGAAGAGGAACATGCAGAACATGTCGGGCTTGTGCTTGATAAGCTTAGAGAGTACAAGTTCTATGCAAAATTCTCGAAGTGCGAATTATGGCTCAATGAAGTGGTGTACCTTGGGCATATCATCTCTGCCGAGGGCATCAAAGTAAATTCTGAAAAGGTCAAAGCAATTGTGAAGTGGGAGCCTCCTCAGAATGTCAAGCAGCTTCGAAGCTTTCTCGGGCTTGCAAGCTATTGTAGAAGATTCATGGAGAACTTCTCCAAGATTGCTAAGCCTCTGTCGAACCTTCTTCAGAAGAATGTCAAATACGTGTGGACTCCTGAGTGTGACGTTGCATTCAGTACACTCAAGGAAAAGCTGACTTCAGCTCCAGTTCTCACTCATCCCGATGAATCCAAGCCATTCCAAGTATTCTGTGATGTATCTCTGCAAGGCCTTGGTGGAGTGCTTATGCAAGACATAAAAGTGGTAGCAGATAGAGGCGGAGTTGTCCCTGTCTTTCGATGAGATGGTGGCTATTATTTTCGGTGGAGTATACTTTGACGATCGAACTACGAACATGCAAAAACATCGCTTTAGCAATCGCTAAACCAACTCCGAGAGGTTATTGACCACGCCGGAGCATGATCAACCTGACCACGAGGGTCTATTTCCTGCACGCAAACGAAGAACAAGCAAGAAACTGAAATTGCAATCTGGGTATTGCGAATATAAGAGGAAAACTTTATTGATGAAAGTGGGGTTCTGTGACGTCTTGGTCTGGTCATGGAACACAAACGAAGGACGCGAAGTTGCAGCTATGGCAAACTTGTAATCTAAACAAAACCCAAGTCTAAACGGCGCCCTAAGGGCTGTATATATGGGGGAATAGAGGGGAATTTTGTGGCCCCTTGGAGGAGGGGTCCGAAACCAACCCTAACTCAGTTTCCCCACACATACGGACTCTAAAAATAGCCTATGATAAGGTATTTTGAAATTACATGGGCCAGGCCCAAAAATAAGGTGGCATAGCACCTATAATAGCCTATGGACGAAATTTATAAAGTGGCGTCTTGAATATTTGGTCCAAGCCTTCAGGCTCTCCTTATGGTGGCTTCAAAGTGCGAAAATCACCCCTGAAAGCTCCATTGTTCTTTCCCCCGTGTGCACCTTCTTCTCCATGCTTGTTCCCGCTCCAATGGCCATCCTTCTTGACCATGCTAGGTCCTTCATTCATAAGTAAAACAAAAGTATCTAATTTAGGCAGCATCATATGTTCATGAACATTAGAAGGATTTCCAAGAAACGGAAGTACCTGGTAATTCAATTGCCGTGCGCGAGCTCTAGTAACTGGTCCAGTATGTATACCAGTAGGGTCTGTGGGTGTAACAATGATATTGATGTCCTCATCAGTAGATTATACCTCTTGTCAGCTGAAGCCTAATGAGAAGAACTACCCCACTCACAATCTTGAGATGGTGGTAGTTGTTCATGCTCTGATGACTTGGAGACACCTCATGTTTGGAAGGTCAGTTGAAGTCTTCACCGATCACAAGAGTCTCAAGTACATCTTCAGTCAACCCAATCTCAATCTCCGGCAAACACATTGGGAGGAAATGATCCAGGAATATAATCTGAGCATTGAGTAAACTCCAGGCAAAGCAAATGTGATTGCAGACGCTTTGAACAGAAAGGCATACTGCAACAGTCTTATTTGCAAGCCATTCCAGCCTGAGCTTTGTGAAGCTTTCCGCAAGCTCAACCTTCAAGTAGTTCCTCAAGGTTTTCTTGCCATCCTTCAAGTTTCTCTGACCTTGGAAGATCAAGTTGATGCTATGGTGAAGAAGGTGAAAGATGGCGTCACCAAGGGCATTCCTAAGTATAAGTGCTTCCGTGTTGCTGACAGAAACACTTTGTTCTTCGAGGACTGTCTTGTGGTTCCAAAGGGAGAGCTGAGGGAAGTTATTATGGATGAAGTACACAATTCTCTCCTATCCATTCATCCAGATAGCTCCAAGATGTATCAAGACCTCAAACAGACCTTCTGGTGGACTCGTATGAAGTGAGAAATTGCTCAGTTTGTCAACGAGTGTGACGTGTGCTGCAGAGTGAAGGCGGAACACCAACACCCAACATGCGTCCTTCAACCTCTTCCTATTCCAGAGTGGAAATTTGATCACATTGAAATGGATTTTGTCACCGGTTTTCCCAAGTCCAAGAGGGGAAACGATGCAATTTTGTGGTCATTGATAAGCTCACAAATGTCGCCCACTTCCTTTCGGTCAAGGAATCAATAACTGCAACTCAATTGGCAGAGTTGTACACATCAAGAATTATTTCCTTGCATGGTATTCGTCAGTTGATCACCTCGGACCAAGGAAGCATCTTCACTTCCAGGTTTTGGGATTCCTTCCAGAAAGCTATGGGCTCTAAGATCCGCTCCAGCACAACGTTTCATCCTCATACTAGTGGTTAAGTGGAGAGAGTCAATCAAATTCTTGAAGATATGCTAAGAGCTTGTGTGATCTCTTTTGGCATGAAGTGGGAAGATTGCCTCCCGTTTACCGTGTTCTCATACAACAATAGTTTCCAAGCAAGTTCAGGCAAGTCCCCTTTTGAAATTCTCTTTGGCAGGAAGTGTCGTACCCCGCTCAACTGGTCTAAAACCGGTGAACGTCAACTCCTTGGTAATGACATGATTTCTGAAGCTGAAGATATGTGTCGTGTCATCCGTGAAAATCTAGAAGCTGCTCAGTCCTATCAAAAGAGTTATTATGATATCAAGCATTGTGATGTCGTGCTTGAAATTGGAGACCATGTGTATCTCCGTGCTTCTCCTACGAAAGGCACTCAAATATTCGGAATAAAGGGCAAGCTTGCACCGCGATTTGTGGGTCCTTTCAAGATAGATGTGCAAACGAGGCGATCTTGCCTACAAACTTGAGGTTCCTTCCAACTTCTCAAATGTGCATGATGTGTTTCACGTCTCTTAGCTTCGCAAATGTTTCAAGACTCCCGAGCATACCACTGACTTCCAAGATATTGATCCCCAAGAGGACTTATCCTATTGTGAGCATCCCATTGCTATCATTGAAGAAATCGAGCGCAAAACTCACAACAAGTCCATCAAATTTCTCAAAGTCAAGTGGTCACATCATTCCGACCGTGAAGCTACTTGGGAACGTGAGGTCCTTCTCCGTTTCAAATATGCCGACTTCTTTCATTCCTAGATCTCGGGTCGAGATCTCTTTGTAGTGGCGGGGAGTTTGTAACAGCCCAAGTGCAACATTCAAATTATGGCTAACTTTTCCATGAGTTCAAGCTTGTATGACATTCCATGTTCGAATTGAGTTGACGAATATTCGCCTCATGTCATCCATTTTGCATCATGGCATCATTTTTATTCTCTCATCATTGTGTGTTTGAGTGTGTGTGCTTGTTTGAGGTGATGTGCATTGCAACCTATTGACATGATCATGCTTGATAAACCCTCTCTAAATTCTTTTAACCAAAACCCCATCCATCCCTATGTTATTTTCTTATTTTTTCCAAGTGTGTTTACCTGCGTCAAATTAATCTTCACTAATTTTCTAAAACTCCTAGACCATGCCATTAAGCCCTCCTCCAAATTTCAGATCATTTGAAAATGTTCTAGACAAATTAAAAATTATTCAAGTTTGAATTAAATTTAATCTTGAATTATTTTTTTCTTTAAAAATTGCGAGGGCGTTTTATTCAAATCCTTCATATTTCCATAGCTCCAAAACTATCTTTGTTTCATCCAAACCCCCCTGCATATCTCCCTATGTTTTTGTTCTTTGTTTGTGTTTAAATAAATAGAAAAGAAAAAGAGCAGAGGGAGAGAGCGCAACAGCCATCCGGGCCTCGTCTTCCTCGCCGGCCGAGAAGAGCAGAAGCGGCAGCCCAGCATCAGTGCCCAGCACCTCCTCCTCACTGGTAAGTCCAGCGTGGACACCCCGTGACCCCACCTGCCAGCGACACCACATCCCACCTTTTTCTTCCTCCTCCCGCTCCCTCTCTCACAGTAAAGAAACAGAGGGACCGGGGGCCACGACCATGGTGGCTCCTCCATGTGCGCCCTCCTCCCTATAAGAACACCTCCGCGGCCCTAGGGTTTCCCTCCTCTCTCCATTCCCTCTCCTTAGCCGCCACACAGGTAAGAGGCACCCACCACAACCTACGCGCTTCACCTAGCGCCATGGCCAGTTCAGCCTGCACCTCGCTGCCGGCATTGGAGTTCCCGCCGGCCTCATAGACTTCGTCCACGAGCACGTACACGCTGCCCTCGATCCGTTTTCGCGCTGGGCCAAGCCATAAGATGCCGATCACGACGCCCTCTTCTTCATCTTCAGTTCGGATAGGTATTCGTGGGAATTTGCTGCCTCGCTGTCGACGCCACGCTACCTCGCCGTCATGCCTTTATTTGATGCCAATCTTCGCCCATAGTCCTTGCCCGCGTTATGCCGATCCCATGCCCCTTGTCATGTTTTTTTGTTTTGTTATTCCAGCGAATTCCATTTAGGGTATATTTCCAAATCTGGCAGTATCCATTTCAGGCATCTTCCAAATAGGGCAAGTCCAAATCTAGACAATTCCAAATATGGAATTAGCCATTTCTCTCTTTTCCAATTTTGGCAATTTTTCACTTAGAACAATTGTGGCATTTTTGTCAATAGGAACATATGTATATTATATATGTTTTTGGGGTAGAAAAATCCAAGGAACCCATCTGTGGCATTCGTTTTGCATTTTGAGTAAGTTCCGGTGTAGGTCATTTTTGTATGTTTAGGCATTTTGTGATTTTTGTGTGATTTAATCCAGGCATCATATGAATTAAGTTTGAACATGAGATAAACCCATTTTCATATGAAATTTCTCCTGGTATTTTTGTATTGCCATGAAAACCATGTCAATCCACTGTTATCACCTTGAAACACGCCTAGACAAAACTGCTGTTTTGGAGATAGTTAAATTTTATCAAGTCTAAAACTGGATTGAAACTTAGCTTGTTGTCTTGATGATTGCCATGTTTTCATAACTCCTTTTCAAATGCTCATGTGGGATTATTTTGAGTACATGTTATGTACTATCTTGCTATTCCATTTGATACCCTAAAAGAACTTTGCTTCATATTTATTTCGTGCTATCAACATGCCTACTTGTCAAAAACTGCTGCGTGACTATCCTGTTTTTCTCCAAGTCTGAGAATCAGCAAGTTTCATCATAGCATTTTGTATGGATGATTACCATTAATCTGTGGGTCTTTTGTTGATGCTCCTGTTTGATGATTTGTAGTCCATTATATTAACTACCATGCTGTTAAATTTCATGCCATGATAAGTATTGTAGATTATATAAAACTTGCTGTGAACTTGCCTTCATGTTAACACTGCTCTGTGAAGACTGTTATTTTCACCAAGTCATAATCTGTTAGTTCATGTGAACTTCTTGTGAGCTCATTTCCTATTGATCCATGCATCTAAACAACATGATCATGTTGGATGAATAGTGCATCATTTGTACTACAGCCACATGTCTTTGATGAGCATTTTAGAATAATGTAGCTTGCTGTGTTGATGCTTGCAAAGTGCATTGTTACTGTTTGTGGCAGATTGCATTGCAATATTGTTTTCTTGATTCTGTGAGTTCTATGCACTGGATTTTCATGATAGTTATATGCATTTCAACTAGAATTCCATATCCTATCAAGTGGCATGCTTGGAATACCAAGATTTTGGCACTATCCTCCTTTTTTTCCAGATGTATCTCCATTTGCTTCTGTATCTTGTCGTGGGTGTTCCGAGAGATCCGTAACTCCTATTGCGATTTTCTTTATATGCATTTGCATCGTTTTCATGAGTAGAATGCATTCTTGCCATGTTCATGCATGTCATGATAATACATATTGCTGTTTTGTCCAGAATGTTAAAACCAACTAAATTGCATATGAAGTGTTGCTTGATCCATGCTTCCCATGGATCAAGACTTCATTTAACGTGACTAGAGTAGGATTGTCATGTTAAATATATTAAATAGTCATGCATCAGTCTTGTTTGAGCATTTTGCCATGGTTGTATGTTTATTTTATGTTATTATTTCTTGTGGGTAGTTTCGGGTGACGAGTATGAGTTCGAGGAACCTGTCGAGACCATTTTCGAGGAGCAAGCTTGTTATCCGACTGAAGAAACTCAAGGCAAGATGATCATTACCTTGGATACAGCTACTATCTTTACTTTGCTAGTTCTCGTTGCTATCGCTATGTCTCGTTTCCTACGACTTGTTTGTCAAGCCAACCAACATGCCATGATAAGACTCTAACCCTCCACATCCTAACAAACCATTGTTTGGCTAAGATAGTGCTTGCTCAGCCCCTCTTATAGCGTTGCTAGTTGTTGGTGCAGATGGATCCGTGTGATAACATGGATATATTGGGATATCACATATTATTCTGGTTGTTGAATTTAATGCATCTATAAATTGGTAAAGGGTGGAAGGCTGGGCATTTTGCTCGGTGATTTGTTCCACTCTTGCCACCTTAGTTCCGAGTACTGGTGTTATGTTCCATATTGAACGCTCCTAACATGCTTGGGGTTGTTATGGGGACCCCCTTGATTTTCATTTTTGGATAAAACTCTATCGGCAAGGCCCAACATTGGTACTATTTGCTAATAACTAATAAAATTTGCATAGGGAATGATCACCCTGTTGGCTAATTAATCAACAAACCAGGCCAATGCTCCTCATGAGTGTTGGTTCAAACCTGTCAACCGTCAGTGGCCGCCAGGGGCAACTCTGCGATTGGCCTACCGGAAATTTGGACAATCCGGTTGTGCCCTAAGAACGAGATACGGGCTCCTATCGGGATCTGGCCTGTCGGGCGATTTTGCTGGATTTGTTTTACCTTTGACAAACATCTTGTGCACCGGGATTCCGAGAATACTACAGGCTATCCCGCGGTTGAGGTTTTTCACTGCATCTTGTGCCTAGTTTGTGATGGATGACTTGGAGCACCCCTACAGGGTTAAATCTTTCTGAAAGCCGTGCCCGCGGTTATGTGGCAACTTGGAAATTTTATAATACCTGGTAATAGGAATCTTGAAGTAAATCCAATTAAAACAAACCAACAGTGTGCGTAACCGTGGCCGTCTCTTTTCGAGGGAGTTCAGGAAGAGAACACAGTATGGTTATGTTTGATTGTAAGTAGGTGATCAGGATCACTTCTTGATCATAATTAGATAACGACCGTCATGCGTAGAACACTCTTCTTATTCTTGTATTCGTAAGTTAGCCAATTAAAATGCTTAGTGCTACTGCAACCTCACCATTTAACCATATCCCTCGTATAAGCTTGGATCCGGGTAATATGATTGCTGAGCCCCCATGGCTCATAGATTACCACAACACCACAGGTACAAGTACAGATGCTCTTGTCGATGACAATGCCACAACACTCTAGTGGGAGTATGATGAGGAACGTGGGCGAATGTACATGACTTACCCCGACAAGTAGAGAGGGAGGCCTTGGTCGGTAGCCTGGGATTTGTTTGATGATATAGTCTTTTTCGTTTGATTTCGTCCGTAGTCGGACCCTGTTCTTCTGGATGATGTTTGTATGGATGATTTGTATTTGAATATTAATGTTGTAGCATGTGGCGAGTGTCAGCCAACTCCATATACTCATCTCTTCTTAACATCTAATGTGATGATACTCATTCTTGTAAAGCATCTCGAAATGTGCTTCAATCCTTGTCGTGGCCCTCGTGCCTTCGTTAGGATTGTACCGCATTTTAGGCATGACAGAACCGATCTAGCACCAAACGGACGTCATCTCCGAGTTATGCACACCTGCAGCTCGGTGACGTCTCCTCCTCCTTGATGTAGAAAGTGAGGGGGGAGAAGTATATGGGATCACGGCCAGCACGAAGGCGTAGTAGTTATGGTGCTGGGGTAGCACCGGTAGCGCTTCGCCAAGCGATGTCAGGACGAGGAGATGGGAGAGACGGGAGGGGGTTGCAACCGTGGGAAGGTGTGTTGCCCCCTTGCGCCTCCCCACCTTTATATAGGTGTGGGAGGGGCTGGTGGCTTGCCCTCCAAACCCCTAGGGTCGTTGGCCAAGGGAGGTAGAAGGAAATCTTTCCTTTCCTTCCCCACCGATCGCTATCCCCCTTTTTGGGATCTTGATCTTATCCCTTCGGGGTATAATCCTATTCCTTTTAGGAGGGATCTTGGTGTGCCTAGTCCAAGGGTGTGGGGCCTTACCCCACTGCCCACGTCCATGTGGGTCCATCCATGCAGGTGGGCCCCACTTTGAAACCTTCTAGAATCTCCCGGTACAATACCGAAAAATCCCGAACATTTTCTAGAACCATGAATATGACTTCCCATATATAAATATTAACCTATGGACCATTCTGAAACTCCTCGTGATGTTCGGGATCTCATCCAGGACTCCGAACAACATTCGGTCACCAATGCAAATATCCCAATACTACTCTAGCGTCATCGAACGTTAACTGTGCGACCCTATGGGTTCGAGAATCATGCAGACATGACCGAAACACCTCTCCGGTCAATATTCAATAGCGGGACATAGATGCCCATATTGACTCCCACATATTCAACGAAGATCTTTATCGGTTTGAACCATGATGTCAAGGATTCAGTTAATCTTGTATGCAATTCCCTTTCTCCAACGATATGTTACTTGCCCGAGATTCGATCGTCGGTATCTCTATACCTAGTTCAATCTCGTTACCAGTAGGTTTCTTTACTCATTATGTAATACAATATCCTCATGAATAAACTCATTAGTCACATGCGTGCAAGCTACTTTGCATATCGTGTTACCAAGAGAGCCCAAAGATATCTCTCTGTCACACAGAGTGGCAAATCCGAGTCTCGATCCATGCAACCCAACAAAGACCTTCGGAGATACCTGAATAGCACCTTTATGATCACCTTGTTACGAAGTGACGTTTGATAGCTCACAAGGTATTCCTCCGGTATCCGGGAGTGGAATGATCTCATGGTCTAAGGAACAAATACTTGACATTATGAAAGCTACTACAAAGTGAATTTAGCAACACAATGATATGCTAAGCTTACGATTGGTCTATTTATCACATCATTCTCCTAATGATGTGATTCCATTATCAAATGACAACTCATGTTTATGGTTAGGAAACCTCAACCATCTTTGATCAACGAGCTAGTCTAGTAGAGGGTCACTAGGGACATGGTGTTTTTATGTATTCACACATGTATTTAAGTTTCCGATCAATACAATTCTAGCATGAATAATAAACAATTATCATGGACAAGGAAATATGATAATAACCAATTTCTTATTGCCTCTATGGAATATTTCCAATAGTCTCCCACTTGCACTAGAGTCAATAGTCTAGTTTACATCATAATGTATCTAACACCTATAGAGTTCTGGTGTTGATCATGTTTTACTCGTGGAAGAGGTTCAGTCAACGGGTCAGCCACATTGCGATCTGTATGTACTTTGCAAAGTTCCGTGTCTCCCTCCTTGATGTAATAATAGATGGAGTTGAAGCGGCATTTGATGTGCTTTGTTCTCTTGTGAAACCTTGGTTCCTTGGAAATGGCAATGGCATCAATGTTGTCACAAAAGATAGTCATTGGATCCGATGCACTAGGTATGACTCCTAGATCGGACGTGAACTCCTTCATCCAGACTCCTTTATGCATTGCTTCTGAAGCAGCTATATATTCGCTTCACATGTAGATCACGCCACGACGCTCTGCTTGGAACTACAACAACTGACCGCTCCACAATTCAGAATAAATACTTATACGGTTTGAGACTTTGAAACATCCAGATCGGTGTCAAAGCTAGCATCGAGGTAACACTTTACGACGAGCTCTTTATCACCTCCATAAATGAGAAAAATATCCTTAGTCCTCTTTAGGTACTTAAAGATATTTTTAACCGTTGTCAAGTGATCTACTCCAGGATCACTATGGTACCTACCTGCCAGACTTATGGCAAGGCATACATCATGTCTGGTCCACAACATGTCATACATTATAAAGCCTATGACTGAGGCATAGGGGACGACCTTCATCCTTTCTCTTTCTTCTGCCATGGTCGGGATTTGAGTATTACTCAACTTGACACCTTGCAACACAGGCAAGAACCCCTTCTTTGACTGGTCCATTTTGAACTTCTTCAAAATCTTGTCAAGGTATGTGCTATGTGAAAGTCATATCGGTCATTGATACTTGTAAACTCCTTCTGGATTTTCCCCGAAGAGGAGGGGATGATGCAGCAATGCAAAGGTAAGTATTTCCCTCAGTAAGAACCAAGGTTAGTGAACCAATAGGAGAACCACGCAAATTCCCATCTTTAGCGCCTACGCACAAAAGAGCAAACCCTTGCACCCAACACACGCAAGAGGGTTGTCAATCCCCTTGAACTCGTTACGTGCAAGCGGTAAGTAGTGATAGATAGATAATTTGATAAATATAAATTGTAAATAAAAGTAAAGCAAATAATGGCAACAAGGTATTTAGAGTTTTGTAAATATATTTGTGAGGAGAGCCGGGGGCCATAGTGTTCGCTAGAGGCTTTTCTCTCGAAGAAGTCATACGGTGGTTAAATAAATTACTGTTGGGCAATTGATAGAAAAGCGCATAGTTAAGCAATGTTTATTCATGACAATAATCATGTATGTAGGCATCACGTCCATAAACAAGTAGACCGACTCCTGCTTTCATCTACTACTATTACTCCACCCATCGATCGCTATCTAGCATGCATCTAGAGTATTAAGTAAAATCGGAGTAATGCTTGGAGGATGATAACATGATGTAGACAGAGTAAATCCAATCAATATGAATAAACCCCATTGTTTTACCCTTAGTGGCAGAAATATAATACATGCCATGTCCCTTTCTGTCACTGGGATTGAGCACTGCAAGATTGAACCCACTCCAACGCACCACTCCCACTTGAAGATAAATCAATCTAGCTGGCCAAACCAAACTGATAGATCGGAGAGCATTACGAACCTATAACAATCATGCAAATGAAATACCAGCAAATATTCAATATATTTTCATGAATAACCTGAACATAAACCCACAACTCATTGGATCCCAACAAACACAGCGCAAAGATTGATTACATAAGATAGATCACCGCGAGAATCGTGGTGATCTTGGCAATGAAGAACATATAGAGAGAGATAGCCATCTAGGTACTAACTACAGACTTGTAGGTCTGCGGTGAACTACTCACACATCACCATGGGAGCAGCAAGGTTGATGTAGAGGCCCTCCGTGATCGATACCCCCTCCGGCAGGGCACAAGAACAGGGCTACAGATGGGCACACGGCGGAACAGAGAGTTGTGGCAGTGGAAAAAGTGTTTCGGGAGGCTCCCTAGCGTTTTTGCAATATTAGAGAATTAGTAGGCCATAGATCAGGGCTAGAGGGCTAGGGAGGTGGCTCCAAGCTATTAGGGCACGGCCACCCCCCCGGGCGCACCCTGATGGCTTGGGGGCACCTCATGTGCCCTCTGGTCTTCCCCCGAAGCTTCCATGTCTTATTTTGGTCCAGAAAAAAATCATCAAAAAGTTTTGGCGTATTTGGACTTTGTTTGGTACAGTATTCTTGAAAAGCCAAAAAACACATAGAAAACATCAACTATCACTTGGCACTGGGTTAATAGGTTAGTGCTCAAAAATAATATAAAACATCGAATAAATGCCTAAAAAGTATCCTAGAATGATAATATAATAGCATGTAACAATCAAAACTTATAGATACGTTGGAGACGTATCAGCATCCCCAAGCTTAATTCCTGCTCGTCCTTGAGTAGGTAAATGATAAAAACAGAATTTTTGATTTGACATGCTACCCAACATGTAATATTTTCAGGTATGATCATTGAGAAACGATGAATCGATAAAAATTAACATAGTAATATCCATAAGCATGTCATGGCTTCGTCTTCACCACATAAATACAAATTTCAAGCACCACGGTGTTAAGCCAAGCAATTGGATCGTACTTTTTCACGTGCTTCGGCATTTTATACCTCACCCAATACATGAGCGTGAACCATGGACATAACATATAGGTGGAATAGAATATGGTGGTAGGTTTAAAAGGGATAAAAGTGGAGAAGAAAGTCTCGCATCAACTAGGTGGATCAACGGGGTATGGAGATGCCCATCAATCGATATCAATGCAAGGAGTAGGGATTGCCATGCAACGGATGCACTAGAGCTATAAGTGTATGAAAGCTCAAATGAAACTTAGTGGGTGTGCATACAACTTGCTTGCTCATGAATACCTCGGACATTTGAGGAAGCCCATCATCGGAATATACAAGCCAAGTTCTATAATGAAAAATTCCCACTAGTATATGAAAATGACAAAACATGAGACTATCTATATGAAAAACATGGTGCTTTCTCTAAGCACAAGTGTGGAAAAAGAGGTACTAGCACTGTCCCTTCTCTCTTTATCTCTTTGTTCTTCTTTTTTCTCTTTTTCTCTTCTTATTTTTTTTCATATTTTTTGTTCGGAGTCTCATCCCGACTTGTGGGGGAATCATTGTCTCCATCATCCTTTCCTCACTGAGACAGTGCTCTAATAATGATAATCACCACAATTTTATTTACTTACAACTTGATATGAAAAACTACTAAACAATATGACTCTATATGAATGCCTCTGACAGTGTACCAGGATGTGCAATGATCTAGCGTAACATGTAAACAATGATGAACGGTGGCTTTGCCACAAATACTATTTCAGCTACATGATCATGCCAAGCAATATGATAGCGGTGGAAGTTGCATTGCAATATATCTCGGAATGGCTATGGAAATGCCATCATATGTATGTATGGTGGCTGTTTTGAGGAAGATATAAGGAGGCTTATGTGCAACAGAGCATATCATGTCACGGGGTTTGGATGCCCCGGCGAAAGATGCACCGATCCTCGAGGTGAGAATGGGCAATGCACAATACCTTAGAGGCTAGCATATATGAAAAGGTGAGTGTGCGTACATCCATGGATTCACATTAGTCATAAAGAACTCACATACTTATCGCTAAGCTTTATTAGCTCTCTGATACGTCCATTTTGCATCATGATTTCCTACCGTTATTTATTATGTTTTTTTGAATAATAATGCTTTAAGGAGTGATTCTAATGCCTTTTCTCTCATAATATGCAAGGTTTACACAAATAGGGAGAATACCGGCAGCTGGAATTCTGGACCTGAGAAAAGCAAATCAGAGATACCTATTCTCCACAACTCCAATGAAGCTGAAATTTTATGGAGATTATTTTTGGAATAAATAAAAAATACTGGAGCAGAAAACTACCGGAGGGGGCAAACCTAGTGGGAACAACCCACCAGGGCGCGCCCTGATGGGTTGTGGCCTCCTCGGCCCACCTCCGGTGCCCATCTTCTGGTATATAGTCACATTTGACCTAGAAAAAAAATAAGAGGAGTACTTTCGGAACGAAGCGCCGCCGCCTCGAGGCGGAACTTGGGCAGGAGCACTTTTGCCCTCCGGCGGAGCGATTCCGCCGTGGGAACTTCCCTCCCGGAGGGGGAAATCAAAGCCATCGTCATCGCCAAGACCCCTCTCATCTTTGGGAGGACAATCTTCATCAACATCTTCAACAGCACCATCTCCTCTCCAACCCTAGTTCATCTCTTGTGTTCAATCTTTGTACCGGAACCTCAGATTGGTACGTGTGGGTGACTAGTAGTGTTTATTACCTTGCGTAGTTGATTACTATATGGTTTATTTGGTGGAAGATTATATGTGCAGATCCATTATGCTATTCAATACCCCTCTGATCTTGAGCATGTTTATTATTTGTGAGTAGTTACCTTCGTTCTTGAGGTCACGGGAGAAGTCATATTGCAAGTAATCATGTGAATTTGATATGTGTTCGATATTTTGATGATATGTATGTTGTGATTCACTTAGTGGCGTCATGTGAACGTCGACTACATGAAACTTCACCATTCATGGGCCTAAGGGAATGCATTGTGGAGTAGTTATTAGATGATGGGTTGCTAGAGTGACAGAAGCTTAAACCCTAGTTTATGCGCTACTTCGTAAGGGGCTGATTTGGATCCAAACGTTTAATGCTATGGTTAGATTTTATCTTAATACTTTTCTCGTGGTTGCGGATGCTTGCGAGGGGGTTAATCAAAAGTGGGAGGTTGTTCAAGTAAGAACAACACCCAAGCACCGGTCCACCCACATATCAAATTATCAAAGTAGCGAACACGAATCAAAACAACATGATAAAAGTGACTAGATGAAATTCCCGTGTACCCTCAAGAACACTTTGCCTATTACTAGAGATTGTTCTGGTCTGTCCTTTTCCACAAAAGGATTGGGCTACCTTGATGAACCTTACTTACCGTTACCGTTACTTGTTAGTTACCAATTATCTTGCTATCAAACTATCTGTTACCTACAATTTCAGTGCTTGCAGAAATTACCTTGCTGAAAACCGCTTGTCATTTCCTTCTGCTCCTCATTGGGTTCGATACTCTTACTTATCGAAAGGACTACGATTGATCCCCTATACTTGTGGGTCATCAAGACTCTTTTCTGGCCCCGTTGTCGAGGAGTGAAGTGCTCTTGGTAAGTGGAAATCGGTAAGGAAAAACTTATACTACGTGTTGAAATTTGTTGCTACTTGCTACTATGGAAAACAATCCTTTGAGGGGTTTGTTCGGGGTATCTTCACCTCGACCGGAACCTCAATTAGTTGCCTATCAACCTACTGCACCTACTGAAATATTGGTTATGAAATTCCTTCGGGTATGGTAGAACAACTGCTTGCTAAACCTTATGCAACAGGTGGAACTGAACATCCTGATATGCACCTCTTATATGTGAACGAAATTTGTGGATTATTTAAGCTTGCAGGTTTACCCGGAGATGAATCTAAGAAGAAGGTTTTCCCTTTATCTTTGAAGGGAAAAACATTGACATGGTATAGGCTATGTGATGATATTGGATCATGGAACTAGAATCGATTGCAATTGGAATTCCATCAAAAAAATTATCGCATGCATCTAGTTCATCGTGATCGGAATTATATATATAATTTTTGGCCTCGTGAAGGAGAAAGCATCGCTCTAGCTTGGGGGAGGCTTAAGTCAATGTTATGTTCATGCCCCAATCATGACATCCCGAGAGAAGTTATCATTCAGAATTTTTATGCTCGGCTTTCTCATAATGATCAATCCATGCTCGATACTTCTTGTGCTCGTTGTTATATGAAGAAGACTATTGAATTCAAGTGGGATCTCTTAGAAAGAATTAAACGCAACTCTGAATATTGGGAACTCGACAAAGGTAACGAGTCAGGTATAAAGCTTGAATTTGATTGTGTTAAATCTTTCATGAATACCGATACTTTTCACAAGTTTAGCACTAAATATGGACTTGACTCTGAGATAGTAGCCTCTTTCTGCGGAGCTTTTGCTACTCACGTTGATCTCCCTAAGGAGAAGTGGTTTAATTATCATCCCCCTATTAAAGAAGAAATTAAAGAACCGGTCATAGCTAAAGAAGAAACCATCATTTATAATGTTGATCCAGTTGTGCCTACCGCTTATATTGAAAAACCACCTTTCCCTGTTAGGATAAAGGAACATGCTAAGGTATCAACTATGGTTCGTAAGAGTAATATAAGAGCACCTAAGCCCCCTGAGCAAATTAAAGTAGAACCTAGTGTTGCTATGGTTAAAGATATCTTGGTAGAAAATATTGATGTGCATGTTATCTACTTCTGTGATGAAGCTGCTAGAATTGCTAAACCCGTTGAAAAGATAAACATAGACCCATAGAAGGCATGCTTGTTGTCTCGGTCAAAATAGGAGATCATTGCTATCATGGTTTATGTGATTTGGGTGCTAGTGTGAGTGCTATCCCTTTTACCTTATACCAAGAAATTATGGATGAAATAGCACCTGCTGAAATAGAAGACATTGATGTTACTATTAAACTTGCTAATAGAGACACTATCACACCACTTGGGATTGTTAGAGATGTTGAAGTCTTGTGTGGGAAAGTGAAATACCCTACTGATTTTCTAGTCCTTGGTTCCCCACAAGACGACTTTTGTCCCATTATCTTTGGTAGACCTTTCTTGAGCACTGTCAATGCTAAGATAGATTGTGAAAAACAAACTGTCGGTGTCAGTTTTGGTGGTGTGTCTCATGAGTTTAATTTTTCCAAGTTTAGTAGACAACCTCGTGATAAAGCTTTATCTAGTAAGGATGAAATAATTGGTCTTGCTTCTATTGTTGTACCTCCCACCGATCCATTAGAACCATATTTGCTTGATCATGAAAATGATATGCACTTGCGTGAAAGAAACGAAATAGATCAAATTTTCTTTGAACAACAACCTCTCCTGAAACACAATTTGCTTATTGAAACTCTTGGAGGCCCTCCTCCACCTAAAGGTGATCCTGTGTTTGAATTAAAGCAATTGCCTGACACTTTGAAGTATGCTTATATTGACGAGAAAAAGATATATCCTGTTATTATTAGTGCTAACCTTTCAGAACATGAAGAAGAAAGATTATTAAAAGTTCTAAGGAAGCACCGGGCTGCCATTGGATTTACTCTTGATGATCTTAAGGGCATTAGTCCCACTCTATGTCAGCACAAGATTAATACGGAACCTGATGCTAAACCCGTTGTTGATCACCAACGGCGATTGAATCCTAAGATGAAAGAAGTGGTAAGAACTAAAATATTAAAGCTTCTGGAAGCCGGTATAATCTATCCCATAGCTGATAGTAGATGGGTAAGTCCCGTTCATTGTGTCCCTAAGAAAGGAGGTATTACCGTTGTTCCCAATGATAAGAATGAACTCATTCCACAAAGAATTGTTACTGGCTATAGAATGGTAATTGATTTTAGAAAATTAAGTAAAGCTACTAGGAAAGATCATTACCCTCTGCCTTTCATTGATCAAATGCTAGAAAGACTATCTAAGCACACACACTTTTGTTTCCTAGACGGATATTCTAGTTTCTCTCAAATACCTGTGTCACAATCCGATCAAGAGAAAACCACCTTTACTTGCCCTTTTGGAACCTATGCTTATAGACGTATGCCTTTTGGTTTATGCAATGCACCTGCTACCTTTCAAAGATGTATGACTGCTATATTCTCTGATTTTTGTGAAAAGATTGTGGAGGTTTTCATGGATGATTTTTCCATTTACGGAACTTCTTTTGATGATTGCTTAAGCAACCTTGATCGAGTTTTGCAGAGATGTGAACAAATTAATCTCGTCTTGAATTGGGAGAAGTGCCACTTTATGGTTAATGAAGGCATTGTCTTGGGGCATAAAATATCTGAACAAGGTATTGAGGTGGATAAAGCTAAAGTTGATGCAATTGAGAAAATGCCATGTCCTAAAGATATTAAAGGTATTCGAAGTTTCCTTGGTCATGCTGGTTTTTATAGGAGGTTCATTAAAGACTTCTCTAAACTTTCTAGGCCTCTTACTAATCTTTTGCAAAAGGATATTCCTTTTGTTTTTGATGATGATTGTGTGGAAGCCTTTGAAACACTCAAGAAAGCCTTAACCTCTGCACCTATCGTTCAACCACCTGATTGGAACTTGCCTTTTGAAATTATGTGTGATGCTAGTGATTATGATGTTGGTGCTGTTCTAGGACAAAGAGTTGATAAGAAATCGAATGTTATCCATTATGCTAGTAAAACTCTAGACAGTGCCCAACGAAATTATGGTACTACTAAAAAGAATTTTTAGCGGTCGTGTTTGCCTGTGATAAGTTTAGATCCTACATTGTTGACTCAAAAGTTATTGTTCACACCGACCATGCTGCTACAAAATACCTTATGGAAAAGAAAAATGCTAAACCTAGACTCATTAGGTGGGTTCTCTTGCTTTAAGAATTTGACTTACATATTGTTGATAGGAAGGGAGCTAAGAACCCCATAGCTGATAACTTGTCTAGGTTAGAAAATATTCTTGATGACCCACTACCTATTGATGATAGTTTCCCTGATGAACAGTTAGCTGCAAATAGTGTTTCACAAAACACCCCTTGGTATGCTGATTATGCTAATTACATTGTCGCTAAATATATACCACCTAGCTTCACATACCAACAAAAGAAAAAAAAATTCTTCTATGACTTAAGACATTACTTTTGGGATGACCCACATCTTTATAAAGAAGGAGTAGATGGTATTATTAGAGTTGTGTACCTGAGCATGAACAGGAACAAATCCTACGGAAATGTCATTCTGAAGCTTATGGAGGACATCATGCGGGAGATAGAACTGCTCATAAGGTATTGCAATCTGGTTTTTATTGGCCTACTCTCTTCAAGGATGCTCGTAAGTTTGTCTTGCTTGTAATGAATGTCAAAGAATTGGTAATATCGGTAAGCGTCAGGAAATGCCTATGAATTATTCACTTGTTGTCGAACCATTTGACGTTTGGGGTTTTGATTACATGGGACCTTTTCCTTCCTCTAATGGGTACACTCATATTTTGGTTGCTGTTGATTATGTCACTAAGTGGGTAGAAGCTATTCCAACTAGTAGTGCTGATCACCACACCTCCATTAAAATGCTTAAAGAGGTTATCTTCCCGAGGTTTTGAGTCCCTAGATATTTAATGACTGATGGTGGTTCACACTTTATTCATGGTGATTTCCGTAAGATGCTTGCTAAATATGATGTTAACCATAGAATTGCATCACCCTATCATCCTCAATCTAGTTGTCAAGTTGAACTTAGCAATAGAGAAATAAAATTAATATTACAGAAAACTGTCAATAGGTCTCGTAAGAACTGGTCTACGAAATTAGATGATGCACTTTGGGCCTATAGAACAGCTTATAAAAATCCTATGGGTATGTCTCCATACAAAATGGTGTATGGAAAAGCTTGTCATTTGCCTCTAGAATTAGAACATAAAGCATTTTGGGCAATTAAAGAACTTAACTATGATTTCAAACTTGCCGGTGAGAAGAGGCTATTTGATATTAGCTCACTGGATGAATGGAGAATCCAAGCCTATGAAAATGCCAAACTATTTAAAGAAAAATTAGAAAGATGGCATGACAAAAGAATCCAAAAGCGAGAATTCAAAATAGGAGACTATGTTCTTTTGTTCAACTCTCATTTAAGATTTTTGCAGGTAAGCTTCTCTCCAAATGGGAAGGACCTTATATTATCGAAGAGGTTTATCGTTCTGGAGCTATCAAGATTAATAACGCCGAAGGTACTAACCCGAAGGTGGTCAATGGACAAAGAATTAAGCATTACATCTCAGGTACGCCTATTAACGTTGAAAGCAATGTTATCTAAACCATGACACCGGAGGAACACATAAAAGAAACCTTCCGGAACACTCCAGAATTCTGAAAAAATAGGAGGTACGTGATATGGTAAGTAAACGGACTCCGAAAAATCCGCAAAAATATTTTTTGTCAGTTTTGGTATATTAGAATTTTTTGGAAATAAAGAAATAAACCAGAAGGTGATCGAGGTGAGCACGATACACTAGGGCGCGCCAGGCACCCCTTGGCGCGCGCCCTGGTGGGTTGTGCCCACCTCAGACACCTTCCCGACTCCGTTTTCCTTCCATATGCTTGTTTCCCAAGAATAGAAATTTTCTATATATACCCCCGACTGTTTTGACAACCGCATCGCAGAAAAATCCTCTATTCTTGTTTCGTGCTGTTTTCCTGTCAGATCTGTCAAGTCAGGCATCATGTCTTCTCCCTCTTCTAATAATGTGGAATAAGATGCCTGGCTAATGAAGATAGAGTTGAAGAGGGAGGAGCCAGAAGAAGCCAACACGGAAGAGAAGGGCAAGGAGGCTATGGTGGATCAGCCCCCTGAAGGAGATCGATCCATGCCAACAAAGGAGGGAGAAGAAGAAGAAGATATCCTTCAACCTTATTACAATCATCTCACCCCTATTGAAATCTAAGCTTTTAGAGCTTTCGAAGCAGTCCGTGTTCAGAATAAATTTCTCATCCATGAAAATATTTTGCTAGAGGAGCACATCAATAACCTTCGGAGAGTCATCCGCAAATTGGAGCACCTTTTGAAGATGAAGTGTTACACCTCTACACCACCACCTTCTTCATCACCATCACCAAAGGAGACTTAAGCACATGGGTATGGTCACTCCCCTTGGCTTGAGCCAAGCTTGAGGGAGGTGCCCCGGTATCGTATCACAACCACTTTTATTCACCTTTACCTATTTTAGTTCGATCTTTAGTTTCCCTTTTCCTTAGTTGAATAAAAGTTTAGCATGATCTATTTTTGTGTGTTAGTTTCGTGGCCTATCTATCTATGTAATCGAGTGAGAGTTATATAATAAAGTTTAGTTTGAGTTTTTGCCTCCCTACTTTCTTGTTGCAATCAAAATAAAGGAAAGAGAAATAAATGAAAAGAATCATATGCTAATCTTATGGTGAGTAATGACATCACATAAGGAAAAGTATAAGTAGTAAAATTTATTGGAGATTGACAAACATAGCATTGGTCAATGATGCAACTCATGAAAGAATTAATAAGGGAAGAGAAGATTCACATGCAAATACCCTATCTTGGACATATTTTTATGATTGTGAGCCCCCATCAAATATTATATGTCAAAATTGTTGATGTTGGACGAGGAAGACAACATAATGATTTATGTTTGTTCATATCCACATAGAAGTAATATTGTCATAGATCCTTCAACATGTGGTGCTTGCTCAATATCCTTGCTAGCCAAAAATTCCACACTAAGTAGAGATACTACTTGTGCATCCAAAAACCCAAACCCAAATTCATTCTCTGAGTGTCCACCATACCTACCTATGGATCGAGAAAGATCCTTCAAGTAAGTTGTCATCGGTGCAATAAGGCAATAAAAATTGCTTCTAGAAGTGTTTTGATCAATTAGTGTAAGAGAAAATTGAGCGCTATACGAACTTATGATGGCAAAGTAATAAAAGCGACAGACTGCATAATAAAGGTTGCTATCATAGGGGGCAATATAGCGTGACATTCTTTTACATTAAGGGATTCGGCATACAAACCAATAAGCGCATGACAACCTCCGCTTCCCTCTATGAAGGGACTATCTTTTACTTTTATGTATTTACTTTTATGCAAGAGTCACAGTATTCTTCCCTATTCCTTTTTACTTTTACTTTTTGCAAGCATCATGTGGTGAGGAAAGATCTAGGCACATATATCCAGTTGGATATGAGTGGGCATGAGTTATTATTGTTGACATCACCCTTGAGGTGAATACGTTGGGAGGCGAAACTATAAGCCCCTATCTTCCTATGTGTCCGGTTGAAACTTTTTGTTCATGGGTATGCCGGGAGTGTTAGCAATGATAGAAGACTAAATGATGGTTGAGTATGCGGACTTGCCAAAAGGCTCCGGCATGAGACTCTTCTTGAAAATATGATGAATTGTAGTTGCAAAGTTGACTGAGAACATAGTTTGTTGGTTTTCAATAAGGTTTATGCTTCATACTTCTATGTTGTGATGAATTGTTACTTGTTCATGAGAAGTTATATGATAAAAATGTATTGAATAAGTTTTATGATAGAGTTTTTTGCTGTTATAATAATAAGCATGATGCTTCTATGTCCGTATTTTGTTTTTATCGACACCTCTCTCTCAAATCATGTGGACATGCTTTTCAATATCGGCTTTCTCTTGAGGACAAGCAAGGTCTAAGCATGGGGGAGTTGATACGTCCATTTTGCATCATGATTTCCAATTGTTATTTATTATGTTTTGTTGAATAATAATGCTTTAAGGAGTGATTCTAATGCCTTTTCTCTCATAATATGCAAGGTTTACACAAAGAGGGAGAATACCGGTAGCTGGAATTCTGGACCTAAAAAAAGCACATCAGCGATACCTATTCTGCACAACTCCAATGAAGCTGAAATTTTACGGAGATTAGTTTTGGAATAAATAAAAAATACTGGAGCAGAAAACTACCGGAGGGGGCAAACCTGGTGGGCACAACCCACCAGGGCGCGCCCTGATGGGTTGTGGCCTCCTCGGCCCACCTCCGGTGCCCATCTTCTGGTATATAGTCACATTTGACCTAGAAAAAATAACAGGAGTACTTTCGGAATGAAGCGCCGCCGCCTCGAGGTGGAACTTGGGCAGGAGCACTTTTGCCCTCCGGCGGAGCGATTCCGCCGGGGGAACTTCCCTCCCGGAGGGGGAAATCGAAGCCATCGTCATCGCCAACACCCCTCTCCTCTTTGCGAGGCCAATCTTCATCAACATATTCAACAACACCATCTCCTCTCAAACCCTAGTTCATCTCTTGTGTTCAATCTTTGTACCGGAACCTCAGATTGGTACGTGTGGGTGACTAGTAGTGTTGATTACCTTGCGTAGTTGATTGCTATATGGTTTATTTGGTGGAAGATTATATGTTCAGATCCATTATGCTATTCAATACCCCTATGATCTTGAGCATGTTTATTATTTGTGAGTAGTTACCTTTGTTCTTGAGGTCACGAGAGAAGTCATGTTGCAAGTAATCATGTGAATTTGATATGTGTTCTATATTTTGATGATATGTATGTTGTGATTCCCTTAGTGGTGTCATGTGAACGTCGACTACATGACACTTCACCATTCATGGGCCTAATGGAATGCATTGTGGAGTAGTTTTTAGATGATGGGTTGCTAGAGTGACACAAGCTTAAACCCTAGTTATGCGCTACTTCGTAAGGGGCTGATTTGGATCCAAACGTTTAATGCTATGGTTAGATTTTATCTTAATACTTTTCTCGTAGTTGCGTATGCTTGCGAGGGGGTTAATCATAAGTGGGAGGTTTTTCAAGTAAGAACAGCACCCAAGCACCGGTCCACCCACATATCAAATTATCAAAGTAGCGAACACGAATCAAAACAACATGATAAAAGTGACTAGATGAAATTCCCGTGTACCCTCAAGAACACTTTGCCTATTACTAGAGATTGTTCTGGCCTGTCCTTTTCCACAAAAGGATTGGGCTACCTTGCTGCACCTTACTTACCGTTACCGTTACTTGTTAGTTACCAATTATCTTGCTATAAAACTATCTGTTACCTACAATTTCAGTGCTTGCAGAAATTACCTTGCTAAAAAACGCTTGTCATTTCCTTCTGCTCCTCATTGGGTTTGACACTCTTACTTATCGAAAGGACTACGACTGATCCCCTATACTTGTGGGTCATCACTCTCTCGAAGCAAATTACTAGTCGCATGCCCCTAGGGAGGAGGTTGGATGGAGTTAACCATCGCGCGCCCCCGACCTAAACAACACTAGGTTTTCAATGAGGAATAAGAATGCTCACACATCATCACCATGCCATAACCAATATTTAGATGAACAACAAATTAACACCCTTTAACTATCGATATTTCTACTAACCAACAACCATGCACTCATGCCCTTTCATATTACCACATCGATATCATTAACCCACAATTTCTCTTTTATGTGCTACATGAAGGTTTTTATTATGCACTCCTTGAATACCTATTATTTTTTGACTAGTCTTATAACCCATCTAAATTACCGTCACTATATATTAGATTCTCTAAAAAATTTAAGTGAAGAACGAGAGTGCAATTATTTCTATAAAATCTATACACCACCGTGCTCTAAAAGATATAAGTGAAGCACTAGAGCAACTACTTAGCTCAAAAGATATAAGTGAAGCACATAGAGTATTCTAAAAAATCATGGTTAACATGTGTCTCTCTCAAGTAGGTGTGTCTATGAAACAATGATTGTGGAAAACTAAAACAAAAGCAAACTAAAACACAAGATGCTCCAAGCAAAACACATATCATGTGATGAATAAAAATGTATCTCCAAGTGACATACCGATGGATTGAGACGAAAGAGGGGATGCCTTCCGGGGCATCCCCAAGCTTAGATGCTTGAGTCTTCCTAGAATTTACAACGGGGTGCCTTGGTCATCCCCAAGCTCAGGCTCTTTTTCGCCTCTTATTCCTTCATCCATCGTGATAGCACCCAAAACTTGAAAACTTCAGCACACAAAACTCAACAGAAAACTCGTGAACTCCATTAGTATGTTAGGTAAATAAAAAACTTCAGGTACTTTTATAAATTAATTATTATTTTATTATGGCATAAGTTACTGTATTCTAACTTCTCCATAGTTTATACCCCCCGATACAATAGATAGCATCATCAAAACAAGCAAACTATGCAAGCGAAAACAGAATCTGTCTAAAACAGAACTGTTTGTTATGATGTGCACAATGACCATACTTCTATAATTCCAAAAATTCTAAAAAATTAGGAAAACCTGGGGAATTTGTATGCCAATAATGTGTAAAACATTCAGATCAAACAGACATTCCGGTAAAATCATAGAAATTCTGCACCAGACGCAAAAGTTTCTGTTTTTGCACTGTATCATTTCTAGTTATCATTCAAGTCATCCCAAAGGCTTTACTTGGCACAAACACTAATTTGAATATAAAAACACAATCATTACAGTATCAATAATCATTTTATCACACCATGATATAAGTGAAAGCCAAAAATTAAAGATAACTATTGGGTTGCCTCCCAACAAGCGCTATCGTTTTATGCCCCTAGCTAGGCATAATGCGTAGTTTCAAGTGTTGTCATCCTTGGTGTCAAGCTCCTTAATTACGCAACCATATTTTCTAGGGAAAGGAGGAGGCTTAATGATAGGATATCTTATCATGTTTATAAAATTGGAATGCACACTAATAATTTTAAGATCCTCATTTCTTTTGATAGGAGTGATACTAGTATTCTTAAGGACATACATAACCTTATAATTTTTTCATTGAGAGGCAATAGCATTAGTTTTAGAGGGAGTGAATGTGGAGCCCATTTTGCCAATTACTTCCTCCATTTTATCAATTCTTTTAAGGCTTTGCTCCACTTATTCATTAATAATGGTATCTTTCTCCTTTGATGCTTTCAAAGTAATCCCTACCTTTGATCCAAATTGAGTAATATGATTATGAATCTTTTTATCCATCTCCTCATTTTGTTCTTTAGTGGCCATTTTATTTTCAATAATTTATAGCCTTTGCATAACATGCTCCAAGGTTCAGGTAGTTTCATTCATTATGAGGGGTGGTGACCCTACTAAAGTTTCCATGGCTTTGAAAGCATCTGAAGTGTGACTCATTAAGAAATTACCACCGGTAATAGTATCAAGCACAAATATATACCAAGCAGTAATACCCACATAAAAATTACGAAGAAAGATACTGGGGTATTGCTTATGAGTTGATTTATTTTGAGCATTGCAAATCCTATGCCAAGCATCTTTTAGACTTTCTCCTCCCCTTTGTTTAAAGTTAAGCACCTCATTCTCGGGGGTACAAGAAACTAATGAAGAACCAACCATGATAACAAGCAAACAAATAAACTAGCAAAGATAAATAGTTTTGTATTTTAAATTTTTATAGCAAGCAAAATATAATAGAAAATAAAAGTTAGAACAAGTGAATGATAACTTGTGAGAAGGTACTTGATAGGAATTTGATGATGCTCCCCGGCAACGGTGCCAGAAGTCCTTCCTGATACTTGTAAATTGCGTTGGGATTTTGCCCGAAGAGGAGGGGATGATGCAGCAAAGCAAAGGTAAGTATTTCCCTCAGTGAGAACCAAGGTTATCGAACCAATAGGAGAACCTTGCAAATTCCCGTCTTTAGCGCCTACGCACAAAGGAGCAAACACTTGCACCCAACGCTGGCAAGAGGGTTGTCAATCCCCTTGAACTCGTTACTTGCAAGCGGTAAGTAGTGATAAATAGATAATTTGATAAATACAAATTTTAAATAAAAGGAAAGAAAATAATGGTAGCAAGGTATTTAGATTTTTTGTAAATATATTTGTGAGGAGACCCGGGGGCCATAGTGTTCTCTAGAGGCTTCTCTCTCGAAGAAGGCATACAGTGTGTAAACAAATTACTGTTGGGCAATTTATAGAAAAGCGCATAGTTATGCAATATTTATTCACGACAATGGTCATGTATATAGGCATCACGTCTATAAACAAGTAGACCGACTCCTGCCTGCATCTACTACTATTACTGCACCCATCGACCGCTATCCAGCATGCATGTAGAGTATTAAGTAAAAACAGAGTAATGCTTGGAGGATGATGACATGATGTAGACAAAGAAAATCGAATCAATATGAATAAACCCCACCATTTTACCCTTAGTGGCAGCAATAAATACGTGTCATGTCCCTTTCTATCACTGGGATTGTGCACTGCAAGATTGAACCCACTACAACGCACCACTCCCACTTGAAGATAAATCAATCTAGTTGGCCAAACCAAATCGATAGATCGGGGAGCATTACAAAGCTATAACAATCATGCAAAGAAAATACCAGCAAGTATTCAATATCTTTTCATGAATAATATGAACACAAACACACAATTCATTGGATCCCAACAAACACAACGCGAAGATTGATTACATAAGATAGATCACCGCGGGAATCGCAGTGATGTTGGCAATGAAGAACATAGAGAGAGAGAGAGAGAGAGAGAGAGATAGCCATCTAGGTACTAACTAAGGACCCCTAGGTCTGCGGTGAAATACTCACACATCACCATGGGAGCAGCAAGGTTGATGTAGAGGCCCTCCATGATCGATGCCCCCTCCAGCAGGGCACCGGAACAGGGCTCCAGATGGGCACACGGCGGAACAGAGACTTGCGGCAATGGTAAAAGTGTTTCGGGAGGCTCCGTAGGGTTTTTGCAATACTAGAGAATTTGTAGGCCAGATATCAGGGCCAGAGGGCCGGGGAGGAGGCCCCAAGCTATCAAGGCATGCCCTGATGGCTTGGGGGCACCTCGTGTGCCCTTCGGTCTTCCTCCAAAGCTTCTAGGTGTTATTTTGGTCTAGAAAAAATCATCAAAAAGTTTCGCGGTATTTGGACTTCGTTTGGTACAGTATTCCTGAAAAGCTAAAAACACGTAGAAAACAACAACTAGAACTTGCACCGGGTTAATAGGTTAGTGCTCAAAAATAATATAAAACAACAAATAAATGCCTAAAGAGTATCCTAGAATGATAATGATGACCCACAAGTATAGGGGGTCAATCGTAGTCCTTTCGATAAGTAAGAGTGTCGGACCCAACGAGGAGCAGAAGGAAATGACAAGTGGTTTTCAGCAAGGTAATTTCTGCAAGCACTGAAATTATAGGTAACGGATAGTTTGATAGCAAGATAATTGGTAACAAGAAAGTAACGGTAATGGTAAATAAAGTGCAGCAAGGTAGCCCAATCCTTTTGTGGCAAAGGACAGTCCAAAACAGTCTCTAGTAATAGGCAAAGTGTTCTTGAGGGTACACGGGAATTTCATCTAGTCACTTTTATCATGTTGGTTTGATTCGTGTTCGCTACATTGATAATTTGATATGTAGGTGGACCAGTGCTTGGGTGCTGTTCTTACTTGAACAACCTCCCACTTATGATTAACCCCCTCACAAGCATCCGCAACTACGAGAAAAGTATTAAGATAAAATCTAACCATAGCATTAAACGTTTGGATCCAAATCACCCCTTACGAAGTAGCGCATAAACTAGGGTTTAAGCTTCTGTCACTCTAGCAACCCATCATCTAATTACTGCTCCATAATGCATTCCCTTAGGCCCAAGGATGGTGAAGTTTCATGTAGTCGACGTTCACATGACACCACTGAGGGAATCACAACATACATATCATCAAAATATCGAACACATATCAAATTCACATGATTACTTGCAACATGACTTCTCCCGTGACCTCAAGAACAAAGGTAACTACTCACAAATAATATTCATGCTCAAGATCAGAGGGGTATTGAATAGCATAATGGATCTTAACATATAATCTTCCACCAAATAAACCATATAGTAATCAACTACAAGTTGTAATCAACACTACTAGTCACCCACAGGTACCAATCTGAGGTTCCGGTACAAAGATTGAACACAAGAGACGAACTAGGGTTTGAGAGGAGATGGTGCTGTTGAAGATGGTGATGAAGATTGATGTCCCAAAGATGAGAGGGGTGTTGGTGATGACGATGGCTTCGATTTCCCCCTCCGAGAGGGAAGTTTCCCCTGCGGAATCACTCCACCGGAGGGCAAAAGTGCTCCTGCCCAAGTTCCACCTCGAGACGGCGGCGTTCCATCCTGAAAGTCCTCTCTTTGTTTTTTCTAGGTCAAAAGACCCTATATACCAGAAGATGGGCACCGGAGGTGGGGCGAGGAGGGCACAACCCACCAGGGCGCGCCTGGGGGGCCTAGCGCGCCCTGGTGTCTTGTCCCCACCAGGGTGGCCCCCTCCGGTAGTTATTTGCTCCAGTATTTTCCATATATTCGAAAAATATTCTCCGTAAAGTTTCAGCTTCTTTGGAGTTGTGCAGAATAGGTATCTCTGATGTGCTTTTTCAGGTCCAGAATTCCAGCTGCCGGTATTCTCCCTCTTTGTGTAAACCTTGCATATTATGAGAGAAAATGCATTAGAATCACTCCCTAAAGCATTATTATTCAACAAAACATAATAAATAACAGTAGGAAATCATGATGCAAAATGGACGTATCAACTCCCCCAAGCTTAGACCTTGCTTGTCCTCAAGCGAAAAGCCGATATTGAAAAGCATGTCCACATGGTTTGAGAGAGAGGTGTCGATAAAAACAAAATATGGACATAGTAGCATCATGCTTATTATCATAACAGCAACAAACTCTATCATAACACTTATTCATATACTTTCATCATATAACTTCTCATGAACAAGTAATAATTCATCACAACATAGAAGTATAAAGCATAAACCTTATTGAAAACCAAAAAACTATGTTCTCAGTCAACTTTGCAACTACAATTCATCATATTTTCAGGAAGGGTCTCATGTCGGAGCCTTTTGGCAAGTCCACATACTCAACCATCATTTAGTCTTCTATGATTGCTAACACTCACAGCATACCCATGAGCAAAAAGTTTCAACCGTACACATAGAAAGATAGGTGCTTATAGTTTCGCCTCCCAACGTACTCACCTCAAGGGTGACGTCAACAATAATAACTCATGCCCACTCACATCCAAATGGATATATGTGCCTAGATCTTTCCTCACCACATGATGCTTGCAAAAGAAAAAGTAAAAAGGAATAGGGAAGAATACTTTGACTCTTGCATCAAAGTAAATACATAAAAGTAAAAGATAGTCCCTTCGTAGAGGGAAGCAGAGGTTGTCATGCGCTTTTTAGTTTGTATGCCCAATCCCTTAATGTAAAAGAACGTCACGCTATATTGCCCCCTATGATAGCAACCTTTATTATGCAGTCCATCGCTTTTATTACTTTGCCATAATAAGTTCGTATAGCGCTCAATTTTCTCTTACACTAATTGATCAAAAAAGATTTAGAAGCAATTTTTATTGCCTTATTTCACCGATGACAACTTACTTGAAGGATCTTACTCGATCCGTAGGTAGGTATGGTGGACTCTCAAAGAATGAATTTGGGTTTTGGGTTTTTGGATGCACAAGTAGTATCTCTACTTAGTGCGGAATTTTTGGCTTGCAAAGATATTGATCAAGCACCACATGTTGAAGGATCTATGACAATATAACTTCTATGTGGATATGAACAAACATAAATCATTATGTTGTCTTCCATGTCCAACGTCAACAATTTTGACATATAATATTTAATGGGGGCTCACAATCATAAAAGACGTCTAAGATAGTGTATTTGCATGTGAATTTTCTCTTCCCTTATTAATTCTTTCATGAATTGCATCATTGACCAATGCTATGTTTGTCAATCTCCAATAAATTTTACCACTTATACTTTTCCTTATGTGATGTCATTACTTACCATAAGATTAGCATATGATTATTTTCATTTATTTCTCTTTCCATTTATTTTGATTTCAACAAGAAAGTAGAGAGGCAAAGGCTCAAACAAAACTTTATTATATAACTCTCACTCGATTACACAGATATATAGACCATGAAACTAACACACACAAATAGATCATGCTAAACTTTTATTCAACTAAATAAAAAAGAAACTAAAGATTGAACTAAAATAAGTAAAGGTGAATAAAAGTGATGGTGATACGATACCGGGGTGCCTCCCCCAAGCTTGTCTCAAGCTAAGGGGAGTGCCCATACCCGTGTGCTCAAGGCTCCTTTGGTGGTCGTGATGAAGAAGGTGGTGGTGATGTTGTGGCCTTCTTCTTCAAATTATTTGAGCATAAAATTTTCCTCTCTTAGATCATCATTCTCCAACTCGAGCTTTAATATCTTTTTGCATAACGCCGCCTTGCTCTCCTGCAGAAAACGAGATGGAATAAATTGAACCTCAGGTTTGTATCCTCTAGGGAGGCTTGAATTCTTGAATTCCACATGCATGTCTCCGGGTTGAGGTAGCGGGTCATCCTCTTCCTCAGAGCTATCATCCTTTGTTTCCTTCATGGAAGCGTCTTCCTCCTCGTCTGAGGTCCATCCATAATGCTCCACTTCTCCATAGGATCTTGGGGTTTGCAATATAGTCAGCAACATAGCTTTCTCCCTCCGAATCTTGAGACGACATATTTTCAGATCTGCCAGGAAAACAGCACGAAACAAGAACAGAGGATATTTCTACGACGCGGTCGCCAAAACAGTCGGAGGTATATATAGAGAATTTTTACTCTTGGAAAGCAAGCATATGGAAGGAAAACGAAGTCGGGAAGGTGTCCGAGGTGGGCACAACCCACCAGGGCACGCCTGGCAGGGCTGGCGCGCCCTGGTGTATTGTGCTCACCTCGGTTGCCTTCCGGTTTATTTCTTATTTTCCAATATTTTCTAATATTCCAAAACTGACAGAAAATATTTTTGCTGATTTTTCAGAGTCCGTTTACTTACCATATCACGTACCTCCTATTTTTCAGAATTCTGGAGTGTTCCGGAAGGTTTCTTTTATGTGCTCCTCCGGTGTCATGGTTTGGATAACATTACTTTCAACATTAATAGGCATACCTGAGATATAGTGCTTAATTCTTTGTCCATTAACCACCTTTGGGCTAGTTCCTTAGGCATTATTAATCTTGATAGCTCCAGAACAATAAACCTCTTCGATAATATATGGTCCTTCCCATTTGGAAAGAAGCTTACCTGCAAAAAAATCTTAAACGAGAGTTGAACAAAAGAACATAGTCTCCTATTTTGAAGTCCTCCTTTTGGATTCTTTTGTCATGCCATGTTTTTACTTTTTCTTTGAATAGTTTGGCATTTTCATAGGCTTGGGTTCTCCATTCATCTAGTGAGCTAATATCAAATAGCCTCTTCTCACCGGCAAGGTTGAAATCATAGTTGAGTTCTTTAATTGCCCAAAATGCTTTATGTTCTACTCTAGAGGCAAATGACAAGCTTTTCCATATACCATTTTGTACGGAGACATACCCATAGGATTTTTATAACCTGTTCTATAGGCCCAAAGTGCATCATCTAGTTTCTTAGACCAATTCTTTCGAGACCTATTGACAGTTTTTTGTAATATCAATTTTATTTCTCTATTGCTAAGTTCAACTTGACCACTAGATTGAGGATGATAGGCTGATGCAATTCTATGGTTAACATCATATGATGCAATTCTATGGTTAACATCATATTTAGCAAGCATCTTACGGAAAGCACTATGGATAAAGTGTGAACCACCATCAATCATTAAGCATCTAGGGACTCCAAACCTCGGGAAGATAACTTCTTTAAGCATTTTAATGGAGGTGTTGTGATCAGCACTACTAGTTGGAATAGCTTCTACCCACTTAGTGACATAATCAACGGCAACTAATATATGAGTGTACCCGTTAGAGGAAGGAAAAGGTCCCATATAATTCAAACCCCAAACATCAAATGGTTCGACAACAAGTGAATAATTCATAGGCATTTCCTGACGCTTACCGATATTACCAATTCTTTGACATTCATCACAAGACAACACAAACTTACGGGCATCCTTGAAGAGAGTAGGCCAATGAAAACCAGATTGCAATACCTTGTGAGCAGTTCTATCTCCCGCATGATGTCCTCCATAAGCTTCGGAATGACATTTCCGTAGGATTTGTTCCTGTTCATGCTCAGGTACACAACATCTAATAATACCATTTACTCCTTGTTTATAGAGATGTGGGTCATCCCAAAAGTAATGTCTTAAATCATAGAAGAATATTTTCTTTTGTTGGTATGTGAAGCTAGGTGGTATATATTTGGCGACAATGTAGTTAGCATAATCAGCATACCAAGGAGTGTTTTGAGAAACCTTTATTGCAGCTAACTGTTCATCAGGAATGCTATCATCAATAGGTAGTGGGTCATCAAGAATATTTTCTAACCTAGACAAGTTATCAGCTAGGGGATTCTCAGTTCCCGTCCTATCAATGATATGTAAGTCAAATTCTTGAAGCAAGAGAACCCATCTAATGAGTCTAGGTTTAGCATCTTTCTTTTCCATAAGATATTTTATAGCAGCATGATCGGTGTGAACAATGACTTTGGAATCAACAATGTAGGATCTAAATTTATCACAAGCAAAGACAACTGCTAAAAATTCTTTTTCAGTAGTAGCGTAATTTCGTTGGGCACTGTCTAGAGTTTTGCTTGCATAATGGATAACATTCAATTTCTTATCAACTCTTTGTCCTAGAACAGCACCAACAACATAATCACTAGCATCACACATAATTTCAAAAGGCAAGTTCCAATCAGGTGGTTGACCGATAGGTGCAGAGGTTAATGCTTTCTTGAGTGTTTACAAGGGTTCCACACAATCATCATCAAAAACAAAAGGGATATCCTTTTGCAAAAGATTAGTAAGAGGCCTAGAAATTTTAGAGAAGTCTTTAATGACCTCCTATAGAAACCAACATAACAAAGGAAACTTCAAATACCTTTAATATATTTAGGACATGGCATTTTCTCAATTGCATCAACTTTAGCTTTATCCACATCAATACCTCGTTCGGATATTTTTTGCCCGAAGACAATACCTTCATTAACCATAAAGTGGCACTTCTCCCAATTCAAGACAAGATTAGTTTGTTCACATCTCTACAAAACTCGATCAAGGTTACTTAAGCAATCATCAAAAGAAGTCCCGTAAATGGAAAAATCATCCATGAAAACCTCCATGATCTTTTCACAAAAGTCAAAGAATATAGCAGTCATACATCTTTGAAAGGTAGCAGGTGCATTTCATAAACCAAAAGGCATACGTCTATAAGCATAGGTTCCAAAAGGGCAAGTAAAGGTGGTTTTATCTTGATCAGATTGTGACACAGGTATTTGAGAGAAACCATAATATTCGTCCAGAAAACAAAAGTGTGTGTGCTTAGATAATATTTCTAGCATCTGATCAGTGAAATGCAGAGGGTAATGATCTTTTGTAGTAGCTTTACTTAATTTTCTAAAATCAATTACCATTCTGTAGCCAGTGACAATTCTTTGTGGAATGAGTTCATTCTTATCATTAGGAACAACGGTAATACCTCCTTTCTTAGGAACACAATGAACGGGACTTACCCATCTACTATCAGCAATGGGATAGATTATACCTGCTTCCAGAAGCTTTAATATTTCAGTTCTTACTACTTCTTTCATCTTAGGAATCAATCGCCGTTGGTGATCAACAACGGATTTAGCATCAGGTTCCATATTAATCTTGTGCTGACATAGAGTGGAACTAATGCCCTTAAGATCATCAAGAGTATATCCAATAGCAGCCCGGTGCTTCCTCAGAACTTTTAATAATCATTCTTCTTCTTGTCCTGAAAGGTTTGCACTAATAATAACAGGATATATCTTTTTCTCATCAAGATATATAAGCATACTTCAAAGTGTCAGGTAATTGCTTTAATTCAAACACAGGATCACCTTTAGTTGGTGGAGGACCTCCAAGAGTTTTAATAGGCAAATTGTGTTTCAGGAGAGGTTGTTGTTCAAAGAAATTTTTATCTATTTCATTTCTTTCACGCAAGTGCATATCATTTTCTTGGTCAAGCAAATATTGTTCTAATGGATCAGTAGGAGGCACAGCAATAGAAGCAAGACCAATTATTTCATCCTTACTAGATAATGCTCTATCACGAGGTTGTCTACTAAACTTGGAAAAATGAAACTCATGAGACACATCACCAAAACTGACACCGACAGTTTGTTTTTCACAATCTATCTTAGCATTGACGATGTTCAAGAAAGGTCTACCAAAGATAATGGGACAAAAGTCATCTTGTGGGGAACCAAGAACTAGAAAATCAGTGGGATATTTTACTTTCCCACACAAGACTTTGTCAGATTTCGGGCTCCGCAAAACCCTAAGGAATTCGAACCCAGGGGCGTGTGCGAAGATCCCCCAACAGCTTTGCCCCCTCCAAGCTCACAACACGATACCCCCGCACGATGGCGAGGAAGAAGATGGCACACAAGTGTTTACCCAGGTTCGGGCCGCTGCGAAGCGTAAAACCCTACTCCTGCCTTTGGTGGATTGCCTCACGAGGAGGTTTGTGGATGAACTAGTACAGTGGTGTGTTGCTTTGCGAGTGTGTTGGTTGAGCCCCCTTCCACTGAGCAGCCTAGACTCTATTTATAGCGGCCCGGGTCCTCTTCCCTTATCACCAAGGCGGGAAGGAATCCCATAACAGCCAAATTCAAAGGAGGACAGGAGGTACACCCTATCCTGACGAAAGGTGTTCTTTGCCTACAAAGTAGTCGTCGGTGATGCAGAGGTGGGCTCGGTGATGACGTCCGTCTTGCGGGGCTTGGGGTCTTGGTCTTGTTGCGCCGAAGTAGAAACCTTTGGGGGGCGCTTTGGGAACTCGCGTGCGCCCCTGCCTCCTTTGCACCAAAGGGGAAACTGTCCCCTCTGGCGCACTGGCGCCCGCCTGGCCTGGCCGGCGTCACCCTTGGCCTCCTGAGGTCATGCGTTGCATAGAAGTCTCCGCCACTCAGGAGGAGGCATGGGGAGGCCTACCCCCCACCCCCACCCCCCGCGGGTCTTGGCGCTGTTTCCCCCGCGAGCTTGGGGCCTCGCGAGGGCCTTGCGTTGAGTGAGGCCGCTCCGGGCCATACTTGGTCGTCGAGGTGGGCCACGCCCTCGGCCGCGGGCAGGCAAGTCTGGGTACCCCCGTTCCCAGGACGCCGACAGTAGCCCCCGGGCCCAAGGCGCGCTCGGGTTGGCTTCCGGGCGAAGCCATAAGTGATGACCCAAAGCGCCGCGGGCCCCCACCGTCAGCGGGCCAGGCCTGACACGCGGCGCCCTTCGAGACGCTGATGCCTATTCCCTTTTGCGCTGCCTCGGCGATTGCCCCGGCTGACAAACCATCTGGCGCACCCCTCTGAGCCGTCACTGTTCCCCATCAATCTGGTCGCCCGTCTCCCCCCTTCCGCGGCTCACTCCTTCTCCGCCGAATCCCCCGTCCGTCCGGCTCGGCCGCCCGCCATGGCTCCCAAGAAGAGAGGGGGTGAGGCCTTGAAGGCACCGGGACCTGCGACGACGCCCGAGCCCGCGTTAGGTCGATCTTCGATGGTTAATCTTGAGGGGTTGGAGAAGGTCCGCCTGGCGGTCTCCGCCGGCTCCAACGAGTGGGGGGCGACCAAGATCTGGCTGGGCATGCGGCCTCAGGCCGAGCTGGAGGCCACCTGCATTCCCCTTCATCTCCACGCCCTCCTCTCCGGCTTGCTGCCGCCTGTCTCAGGCTTCTTTTCTGCCGTGCTCACGCACTACCAGGTTCATGCGCTTCATCTCGACCCTGGCTCTATCGTCCTCCTTTCTGCCTTCGCGTTCTTGTGTGAGGCCTTCATCGGTGTCTCCCCTTCCGTGGCCCTGCTTCGCCACTTCTTCTCTCTCTGATTGAACCCCGGGGGGCACTGTTCTGGATGCGTGTCCCTGCGGGCCGCCGATGCGACGGCCAGCGGGGCCCCCGACGCCCAGCTTTCACCGAACGTAGAAGGTTTCCGGAGGCAGTGGGTGTATGTAGATGCTGCCGAGGCCGGCTTCTTGCTCCAACCCCCCTCGGTTCCCGCGGAACCAAACCCTGGGTGGGGAAACGAGGAGCTTGACGACCCTCGGCTTGCGCCCGTCTTGGTCAGGCTGGCGGAACTGAGGGAGTCCGGCGTGACGATGGCGATGGTGGTGCGGGAGTTTTCCCGCCAGCGAATTGCTCCCCTCCAACGCCATTCCCGCCCGATGTGGACATTCGCGGGCCCTTGCGACCCCATGAGGCTCCAGGTTTCCTCTCTCCTTCCCAGCGCGCTGCGCGAGCTACTCCGCCGCCTGACCGGCGGGGATCCGGGTGAGCTTCCCCGGAACGGCCTTCCCTTGTTCAACCGCCCAGACGGGGAGGCCCTCGCCGGGAAGATGCCGCGTTTCGACGAGTGGGGGCTCCTCCCTTCGGTGAAGACGGGCCCTCCGCGATGGCTTCGAGGCCAGGGGCCCTAAGGGTGCTGGTGCCGTGACTCCCCCTCTGGCCGTGGAGAGGCGCCCTACGTCGCCCACCCCCCGGGCTGTCGCCGAGGGCATGACCGGGGGTGAAGGTGACACCCCGACGACGGAGGCGGCCACCATCTTCGCCGCTGGACGCCTGGGGCCAGATGCCGGCACGCCGTCCCCGGGCCCCCGCGCTCGCCAGAAGAGGAAGAGGCTTGGGGGCAGCCACCGCCCGTCGCCGTGGGTGCCGATGAAGAGGAAGTGGGTCGCCCTGGACAAGTAAGTGCCCGGGCCCCCTCAGTCTTCCCTGTTGTATTCGTCCTGAATTTCTGTTTCGCAGGTTCCCCTCCACGGAAGAAGAAGGTGCGACGTAACCGCCGCCTCCTGAGGCTACTGGGCCCATCGTGGCCTTGGCACCTGCAGTCTTCGAAGCCCCTCATGGTGAGGCGCCCGTGCCCGAGTTTGCACGGCCCTCGCGGGGTCTTGTGCCGAGTTCCCTGCGAACTTCTTCATGCCAGGCCCCCACCCCATAGGGATGAGGCTACGTCCTCCGTTGGTGGTCTTCACCGGGAATCAGCAGCGCCGTGCTCCAGGGCCTTCCTTGAGCGATGGCATGGACCTCCGCGGGAGGCGGACTCCGCCCGGGGGAAGAGAGGAGAAGCCCCCAGCCCCCGCGCACGCATCAGGGCCGGGCGGCCTCTCGCATGCCCTTCCGACCGGCCCGGGGGAGGGCGGTGGCCCTGGTTGGGCCCTCGATCTCACGTGCGATCGGAGAGCCGTGCGACATGGTTTGCTCCGGACCGCGGCGAACGCGCTGGGGCGTCTGGGGACTGAGCTCATCACCGCCGACACTCGTCTCGAGGCAGAGCGCCAGTGCCTTGCGAGCGAGTGGCATCGTCTTGAGGTTGCCGTCAACCTCGGCCGCCTGTAGCGCGAGCGCGCCCACGCCGTCGCCGAGAGGTCGCTTGCCGCGGCGAGGGAGGCCCGCGACCGCGCCCTCGCAGAGGCCCACACTGCCGACTGCCGACGCAAGGCCTCGGAGGAACGCTCGGAGGAACTTGAAGCCTCCAATGCCGCCATTGAAAGGCGAATCCAGGTACACAGGGCCGCTCTTGACGCCATGACGACCGAGCTGCCCGTCGGCAGTGCGGGGCCCCGCATACCCGAAGATGCGCTGGCGATGGAAACACTGGAGCAGAGTCTGGAGCATGAGAGGCTGGAGGTGAGGGAACACTAGGTGTCCCTCGCCGAGGACTCCCTCGCCTCCCGCGATGCGAAATTTTAGTAGGAGGTCGACGACAAGGTGGCGGAGTCTTGGCGTTCCCTCCTTCAGGACTACCGTGTGAAGTTGAGGCTCCAGGAGTCCCATTACTGCAAGCGACGCGACCACCTGAAAGGCGAGGTCGAGGTCCTCAAGAGAAGGTTAGATCAAGAGGAGCTACGCCGGAAAGCCGCAATGGATGCCTAGGCTGTTGCCGAGGACGAGCTATCTTTTCTCTATAAGCAGGTAAAGGGCATTGCCTCCCTCGCGGAGAAGGCTTCGGACGAGGCGGATCGTGCTCGCGGCCTTCAGCACACGTGCTCCCAGATGTTCCAGTCCCTCGAGAGGAGGGCCAACCGGGCCTTAAGTGACATCTGCGGCGCCAGTGTCTCGAGCCCCCTGGTGCCTGACGACGCAGGGTACCTGGGCTTCTTTTCCAGAGTCGTGGAGTGCCTTGAGGGAGGTGCGGAGAAGATCCGCGAGCTCGTGGAGGAGAAGCGCCGCGACTTCCTTGCTCGGGCGGCCTTGCACGTCTTCAGCCACCTCCTCCACCTCGACCCGCACTTCGACTTTGGGGTGCTGCTTGCCCCGGTGCCTGAAGTGATCCAAGGCGCCCTTGCCGAGTGGGTGGGGGACCATGTGGAGGAACTGATTGCGGGATTTTCTTCTGACGAGCCGGAAGACCATGGCGGAGCCGGGGGCCGCGAGACCGGCTGTGGTGGTGACGATGTGGATGATGACGACGGCGTCTATCCATGAGTAGTCTTCGTGTTTGCCTGTCGTGGTCATGAGCGCAGCCCTGTGGTGGCTTGAACGTGTTTTTGGAAGGACCTCTGAGGGTGCTCCCGTGTGACATGAGGCACAACTTGTACGTTTTTGCCAAAACTCCTGTCGGCCAGGATGACCGTGACTCGCGAGCGTCCGAGCGTTTACGTCTTGGCAGGCTATGCACGACAGCGCATCCACCGCGCCCAGCTTCCGCTTCGGGTCGATCGCGAGAGAAGAGGGGTCCGGCAGCTGCCGAACTTCCCAAAGAAAGCAAGGTACCAAACGGAAATCGTTACCAGAAAGAATGATCCCCCCTTTTTATTTCCAGAAGAAAATCGTAAGAACTTCAAGTTTTATTCTAGAAAATGGCAAATTCGAATACAAAAATTGGCAAAGAACAGCCGCGTCCGGCATCTAGGCTAATCTTCGCCTTCGTCTTCTCCCCAGTGCGGAGCGTAGGGCTTCCATGTTGCGTGGGCATAGCCATTGGGGGGCAGTGCTGTCTGCCAGCGCGGAGCATGGGGCTGCCACTTGGGCGTGGGATGGAACCCCTCCGCGTCCTCGGGGGGCTCCGGGCGTATACAGCCCACTCATTATTACGTGAGAATATCACGGGTTGGGCCTGGGGGTGCGCTGAGAGCTCCATGCCTCCTTGACATGGAGCCCGCTCCCAGCCCCCAAGCATGATGCGGCGACGTGGGGTGGGTCCCGAACGGGCCCTCGAGCATGGGGCGAGCCTGCCATGCCCTTCGCAGGGAGGGCCCATCCCGAAGTTGGGTCTTGCGCTCTCCAAAGCCCGGGGATGGGTGTCGTCGTTTTTGCGGCGCCGTAGCCCCCTGTGCCGCGGGCGCGGCTCGGAACAGGGACCCTACATTGAACGCGAGGTGGACGCCCAAGGCGGTACCCCAGCGCGCCTCGCTAGGGTGCCCGGGAGCTCCGCGCAGGTACCCCACCGCCCGTCCCCGGGCGGACTGAGCCGGGCCCGGAGACATGGGTGAGTACGTGAGCTCTTGCCACTGGTCGAGCGAAACCCGGCCCGGAGACATGGGTGAGTACGTGAGCTCTTGCCACTGGTCGAGCGAAACCCGGCCCGGAGACATGGGCGTATGTTCCACCCTCCGTCTCTAGGTAGGAGTCGCCCCGCTAGGGGACATGGGCGTATGTTCCACCCTCCGTCTCCTGGCTGGGGGCACCTGGCCTGGGGACATGGGCGTGTGTTCCACCCTCCGTCTCCAGGTTGGAAGCACCTGGCCTGAGGACATGGGCGTGTGTTCCACCCTCCGTCTCCAGGCTGGAGTCGCCCTGCCTGGGGACATGGGCGTGTGTTCCACCCTTCGTCTCCAGGCAGGCGACCCCCGGTCCGCGGACCCAAGCGCTTGCCAAGGGTAGCCCCCTACCAGCGAGCGCGCCTCACGAGGCTGCCAGCGCCTGGCATCCTCATGAGGCCGGCCCTGCCAGCCGCCCTCACGAGGCTGTTCGCACCAGCCCCGACGAAAGCCGCCCGCGGGGTCGCATATGCTCCTCCTGTTGTCGTGGTAGTCGGCGCCGCTCCCATCATGGCCCGGGCGCTCGCCGACATGGTCATGGTACAGTTGCGCGAGCCCCTAGGCGTTGGTGTAGATGAGACACCGGGCGCCTTCCCTCGATGTGCCGGGTGTGCCGGGAGGCGCGTTATGGCGCCTACCCCACGCGGCTGGCTGCTCCCGTCGGCCCCCGTCCGCGCCAGGGGCTAACTCCTGCGTGCCCGACGAGCCGGGCCGTACCCCCGTCGGGTGCGGGTCGCGACGCACGTCCCCGGTGCGCCCACACGTCCTCAGCGCCTCGGCGGTTGGTTGAGTGACTTCATGGACGCGAGCCTCCTGGGCCATCCCATAGGGAAGCGCCCTGGCCTCACCTGTCGGGGTGGCGTGCATGGCCGCGCGACATATCCAGCTGTCGTAGCGTCCGCGAGCAATGTGGAAAGGCTGCAGCTCACGGGCCACGAGGAGCGTGATTCGCCCACGTGCCGGGTCGCGGCGAGCCCGGGGAGATGATGCCGCGACATGGACACTGGGGAGAGCCAGGGCGATGAGGGCGCGTTGCGCGGTTGACGAGGGCGGTAGCTCCCGGTGCCTGTCCAAGGCCGGGCAGGAGACTGCGCCTTCCGACAGAAGAGCAAGGCAGCGCGGGATGCCGAGGTCCGCCGGCGTCGCCCGAGCAACGTGTGCAGCCCGTCGTTCGGCGCGGGCTCGACGTCCCTTGGCCATGGAAGCGCCGAGCGGCGGCGAGGCGAAGCTTGAGCGAGGATCCCGACACGCCCCCTACGTGGCGTGCCAAATGTCGTATTTCGGGCTCCGCAAAACCCTAAGGAATTCGAACCCAGGGGCGTGGGCGAAGATCCCCCAACAGCTTCGCCCCCTCCAAGCTCACAACACGATACCCCCGCACGATGGCGAGGAAGAAGATGGCACACAAGAGTTTACCCAGGTTTGGGCCACTACGAAGCGTAAAACCCTACTCCTGCCGTTGGTGGATTGCCTCACGAGGAGGTTTGTGGATGAACTAGTACAATGGTGTGTTGCTTTGCGAGTGTGTTGGTTGAGCCCCCTTCCACTGAGCAGCCTAGCCTCTATTTATAGCGGCCCGGGTCCTCTTCCCTTATCACCAAAGTGGGAAGGAATCCCACAATGGCCAAATTCAAAGGGGGACAGGATGTACACCCTATCCTAACGAAAGGTGGTCCTCGCCTGCAAAGTAGTCGTCGGTGATGCAGAGGTGGGCTCGGTGATGATGTCCGTCCTGCGGGGCTTGGGGTCTTGGTCTTGTTGCGCCGAAGTAGAAAACTTTGGGGGGCGCTTTGGGAACTCGCGTGTGCCCCTGCCTCCTTTGCACCAAAGGGGAAAGTGTCCCCTCTGGCACGCTGGCGCCCGCCTGGCCTGGCCGGCGTCACCCTTGGCCTTCTGAGGTCGTGCATTGCATAGAAGTCTCCGCCGCTCAGGAGGAGGCCTGGGGAGGCCTAACCCCCCCCCCCCCCCCCCCCGCGGGTCTTGGCGCTGTTTCCCCCGCGAGCTCGGGGCCTTGCGAGGGCCTTGCGTTGAGTGAGGCCACTCCGGGCCGTACTTGGTCATCGAGGTGGGCCACGCCCTGGGCCGCGGGCAGGCAAATCTGGGTACCCCCATTCCCAGGACGCCGACAGACTTCAATATTTCTAACAATCCCAAGTGGTGTGATGGTGTCTCTATTAGCAAGTTTAATAGTAACATCAATGTCTTCCATTTCAGTAGGTGCTATTTCATTCATAATTTCTTGGTATAAGGTAAAAGGGATAGCACTCACACTAGCACCCAAATCACATAAACCATGATAGCAATGATCTCCTATTTTGACTGAGACAAGAGGCATGCCCACTACGTGTCTATGCTTATCTTTTTCATCGAGTTTGGCAATTCTAGCCCATCAATATTTTCTACCAAGAGATCTTTAACCATAGCAACACTAGGTTCTACTTTAATTTTCTCAGGGGGCTTAAGTGCTCTAATATTACTCTTGCGAACCACAGTTGATACCTTAGCATGTTCCTTTATACTAACACGGAAAGGTGGTTTTTCAATATAAGCAGTAGGCACAACTGGATCAACATTGTAAATGATGGTTTCATCTTTAGCTATGACCGGTTCTTTAATTTCTTCTTTAATAGGGGGATGATATTTAAACCACTTCTCCTTAGGGAGATCAACATGAGTAGCAAATGCTTCACAGAAAGAGGCTGCTATCGGTATTCATAAAAGATTTAACACAATCAAACTTAAGCTTTATACCTGACTCATTACCTTCGTCGAGTTCCCAATCTTCAGAGTTGCGTTTAATTCTTTGTAAGAGATCGCACTTGAATTCAATAGTCTTCTTCATAAAAGAACCAGCACAAGAAGTATCGTGCATGGATTGATCATTATGAGAAAGCCAAGCATAAAAATTCTGAATAATAACTTCTCTCGAGATATCATGATTGGGGCATGAATATAACATTGACTTAAGCCTCCCCCAAGCTAGAGCGATGCTTTCTCCTTCACGAGGCCAAAAATTATATATATAATTCCGATCACGATGAACTAGATGCATGGGATAATTTTTTTGATGGAATTCCAATTGCAATCGATTCCAGTTCCATGATCCAATATCATCACATAGCCTATACCATGTCAATGTTTTTCCATTCAAAGATAAAGGGAAAACCTTCTTCTTAGCTTCATCTCCAGGTAAACCTGCAAGCTTAAATAATCCACAAATTTCGTTCACATATAAGAGGTGCATATCAGGATGTTCAGTTCCATCTGTTGCATAAGGTTTAGCAAGCAGTTGTTCTACCATACCCGAAGGAATTTCATAACGGATATTTTCAGTAGGTGCAGTAGGTTGAGGGGCAACTAATTGTGGTTCCGGTCGAGGTGAAGATACCCCGAACAAACCCCTCAAAGGATTGTTTTTCATAGTAGCAAGTAACAGTAAATTTCAGCACGTAGTATAAGTTTTTCCTTACCGATTTCCACTTACCAAGAGCGCTTCACTCCCCGGCAACGGCGCCAGAAAAGAGTCTTGATGACCCACAAGTATAGGGGATCAATCGTAGTCCTTTCGATAAGTAAGAGTGTCAAACCCAACGAGGAGCAGAAGGAAATGACAAGCGGTTTTCAGCAAGGTAATTTCTGCAAACACTAAAATTGTAGGTAACAGATAGTTTGATAGCAAGATAATTGGTAACAAGCAAGTAATGGTAACGGTAAATAAAGTGCAGCAAGGTATCCCAATCCTTTTGTGGCAAAGGACAGGCCAGAATAGTCTCTAGTAATAGGCAAAGTGTTCTTGAGGGTACACGAGAATTTCATCTAGTCACTTTTATCATGTTGGTTAGATTCGTGTTCGCTACTTTGATAATTTGATATGTAGGTGGACCGGTGCTTGCGTGTTGTTCTTAATTGAACAACCTCCCTCTGATGATTAACCCCCTCACAAGCATCCGCAACTACGAGAAAAGTATTAAGATAAAATCTAACCATAGCATTAAACGTTTGGATCCAAATCAGCCCCTTACGAAGTAGCGCATAAACTAGGGTTTAAGCTTCTGTCACTCTAGAAACCAATCATCTAATAACTACTCCACAATGCATTACCTTAGGGCCAAGGATGGTGAAGTGTCATGTAGTCGACGTTCACATGACACCACTAAGGGAATCACAACATACATATCATCAAAATATCGAAAACATATCAAATTCACGTGATTACTTGCAACATGACTTCTCCCATGACCTCAAGAACAAAGGTAACTACTCACAAATAATATTCATGCTCAAGATCAGAGGGGTATTGAATAGCATAATGGATCTGAACATATATTCTTCCACCAAATAAACCATATAGTAATCAATTACAAGATGTAATCAACACTACTAGTCACCCATAGGTACCAATCTGAGGTTCTGGTACAAAGATTCAACACAAGAGATGAACTAGGGTTTGAGAGGAGATGGTGCTGTTGAAGATGTTGATGAAGATTGGCCTCCCAAATATGAGGGGGGTGTTTGTGATGACGATGGCTTCGATTTCCCCCTCCGGGAGGGAAGTTCCCTCGGCGGAATCCCTCCGCCGGAGGGCAAAAGTGCTCCTTCCCAAGTTCCGCCTCGAGACGGCGGCGTTCCGTCCTAAAAGTCCTCTCTTTATCTTTTCTAGGTCAAAAGACCCTATATACCAGAAGATGGGCACCGGAGGTGGGCCGAGGAGGGCACAACCCTCCAGGGCGCGCCTGGGGGGCCTGGCGCACCCTGGTGTCTTGTGCCCACCAGGGTGGCCCCCTTCGGTAGTTATTTGCTCCAGTATTTTTCATATATTCCAAAAATATTCTCTGTAAAGTTTTAGCTTCTTTGGAGTTGTGCAGAATAGGTATCTCTGATGTGCTTTTTCAGGTCCAGAATTCCAGCTGCTGGTATTCTCCCTCTTTGTGTAAACCTTGCATATTATGAGAGAAAAGGCATTAGAATCACTCCCTAAAGCATTATTATTCAACAAAACATAATAAATAACAGTAGGAAATCATGATGCAAAATGGACGTATCAGATAATATAATAGCATGGAACAATAAAAAATTATAGATACGTGGGAGACGTATCAGGCATCTTGATATATCTCTATAGACCTTGATGCCCAATATGTAAGCAGCTTCACCCGGGTCTTTCATGGAAAAACTCTTGGTTAAATAACCCTTTCTGCTTTCTAGGAATTCAATATCATTTCCAATCAATAATATGATATCCACATACAGTATTAGAAATGCTACAGAGCTCTCACTCACTTTCTTGTAAATACAAGCTTCTCCATAAGTTTGTATAAAGCCAAAAGCTTTGATCACCTCATATATTCCAACTTCGAGATGCTTGCACCAGTCCATATATAGATCGTTGGAGCTTGCATACCTTATAAGCATCCCTAGGATCGAGAAAACCTTTCGGTTGCATCATATACAATTCTTCCTCAAGGAAACCATTAAGGAACATTGTTTTGACGTCCATCTGCCAGATTTCATAATCGAAATATGCAACAATTGCTAACATAATCCTAACACACTTAAGCATAGCTACGGGAGAGAAAGTCTCATCGTAGTCAACTCCTTGAAGTTATCGAAAAGCCTTTGCAAGAAGTAGAGCTTTATAGACGATGACATTACCATCAGCGTTTGTCTTCTTCTTGAAAATCCATTTGTTCTCAATGGCCTGCCGGTAATCGGGCAGGTCCACCAAAGCCATACTTGGTTTTTGTACATGGATCATATCTCGGATTTCATGGCCTCAAGCCATTTGTCAGAATCCTAGCTCATCATTGCTTCTTCATAGTTCGTAGGTGCACCGTTGTCCAACAACATGACTTCCAGGACATGATTACCATACCACTCTGGTGTGGAACATGTCCTGGTTGACCTACGAAGTTCAGTAGTATCTTGATTCGAAGTTTCATGATCATCATCATTAGCTTCCTCTCCGGCTGATGTAGGCATCATGGGAATTTCTTTCTGTGATGCACTACTCCCTAATTCAAGAGAAGGTATGATGACCTCATCAAGCTCTACCTTCCTCCCACCCACTTCTTTTGAGAGAAACTCATTCTCTAGAAAGGATCCATTCTTGGCAAGAAAGACCTTGCTCTCGATCTGTGATAGAAGGTATACCCAATGATCTCTTTAGGGTATCCTATGAAGATACACTTATTCACTTTGGGTTCAAGCTTATCAGGCTGAAACCTCTTGACATAAGCGTCGCATCCCCAAACTTTAAGAAACGACAATTTAGGTTTCTTGCCAAACCATAATTCATATGGTGTCGTCCCAATTGATTTAGACTGTGCACTGTTTAAAGTGATGCGGCTATCTCTAATGCGTAACCCCAAAATGATAGTGGCAAATTGGTAAAAGACATCATAGAACACACCATATCCAATGGAGTACGATTACAACATTCAGACACACCATTACGCTGTGGTGTTCCAGGTGGCGTGAGTCATGAAACAGTTCCACATTGTCTTAAATGCGCGCCAAACTCATAACTCGGATATTCACCTCCATGATCAGATCATAGAAATTCTATTTTCTTGTTATGATGATTCTCCACTTCACTCTAAAACTCCTTGAATTTTTCAAATGTTTCAGACCTGTGTTTAATTAAGTAAATATACCCATATCTACTTTAATCATCCGTGAAGGTAAGAAAATAATGATATCCACCACGCGCTTCAACACTCATTGGACCGCATACATCAGTATGTATTATTTCCAACAAGTCAGTTGCCGCTCCATTGTACCGGAAAACGGGGTTTTCTTCATCTTTCCCATGAGGTATGGTTCACATGTTTCAAATGATTCATAATCAAGTGATTCCAAAAGTCCATCAACATGGAGTTTCTTCATGTGTTTTACACCAATATGACCTAAAGCGGCAATGCCACAAGTATGTGCTACTATCATAATTAACTTTGCATCTTTTGGCATCAATATTATGAGCATGTGTATCACCACGATCAAGATTCAACAAGAATAAACCATTCACATTGGGTGCATGACCATAAAAGATATTATTCATATAAATAGAACAACCATTATTCTCTGTCTTAAATGAATAACTATCTCACAATAAACAAGATCCAAACATAATGTTCATGCTCAACACAGGCACCAAATAACAATTATTTAGGTTTAAAACTAATCCAAAGGTAGACGTAGAGGGAGCGTGCCAGCGATGATCACATCAACCTTGGAGCCATTTCTAACGCGCATAGTCGCCTCGTCCTTAGCTAGTCTTCGCTTATTCCGCAGCTCCTGTTTCGTGTTACAAATATTAGCAACTAAACCATCAAATAGCCACGCGCTACTACAAGCACCAATAAGGTACACATTAATAACATGTATATCAAATATACGTTTGTAGACATTGTCAGCCTTCTTATCTGCCAAGTACTTGGAGCAGTTCTGCTTTCAGTGGCCATTCCCCTTGCAATACAAGCACTTAGCCTCGGGTTTGGGTCCAGACTTGGGTTTCTTCACTGGAGCGACGACTAGATTGCCATTCTTCTTGAAGTTTCCCTTCTTTCCCTTGCCCTTCTTGAAACTAGTGGTCCTTTTAACCATCCACACTCAATGCTCCTTCTTGATTTCTGCTTCCGCGGCCTTAAGCATCGCGAAAATTTCTGGGATCGTCTTTTCCATCCCTTGCATGTTATAGTTCATCATGAAGCTCTTGTTGCTTGGTGGGAGTGACTGAAGAACTCTGTCAATCACTACTTCATGTGGAAGATTAACTCTCAACTAATTCAAGCGATTGTAGTACCCAGACATTTTGAGTACGTTCTCACTAACAGAGTTGTTCTCCTCCATCTTAATTACAACGAAGAACTTGTCGGAGGTGTCATACCTCTCAACCCAGGCATGAGCCTGAAATACCAATTTCAGCTCCTGGAACATCTCATATGCTATGTGGTGCTCAAAACGTCTTTGGAGCCCCGGTTCTAAGTCGTAAAGCATGGCACACTAAACTATCAATTAGTCATCAGAACGTGCCTGCCAGACGTTCGCAACATCCACAGACGACACTGGAGGGGGTGGTGCACCGAGCGTTGCTTCAAGGACATAAGCCCACTATGCAGAAGTGAGGATAATCCTCAAATTATGGACCCATTACACATAGTTGCTTCCATCATCTTTCAACTTATTTTTCTCTATGAACGCTTTAAAATCCAGGGGAGCTACAACGCGATCCATTGATCTACAACATAATTTTTGCAAAGACAATTTAGACCATGTTCATAAGAACTAGTTTAATTAATTAAAATTCTAGCGAACTCCCACCTAAATCAACATCTCTCAAGTTGTCTAAGTGATACACGATCCAATTCCACCAACCCAAGTCCGATCATTACGTGAGATGGGGTAGTTTCAATGGTGAACACCTCCATGTTGATCATATCTTCTATATGACTCATGTTTGACCTTTTAGCCCTCCATCTTCCAAGGTCATGTTTGTACATGCTAGGCTCGCAAGTTTAGCCTAAGTATTTTGCATGTGTAAAACCCGCTTACACCCGATGTATGTGAACAAAGAGTCTATCACACCCGATCATCACGTGGTGCTTCGAAATGACGAACGTTGACAATGGTCCATACTTAGAGAGAACACCTTTTATCTTGAAATTAAGTGAAGGGATCATCTTATAATGCTACTGTCGTCCTAAGAAAAATAAGATACATAAAAGAAAAACATCACATGCAATCAATATGTGACATGATATGGCCATTATCATCTTGTGCTTTTGATGTCTATCTCCAAAGCACTGACACGATCTCCATCATCACCGGCATGACACCATGATCTCCATCATCGTGCTATCATGTGTTCGTCTCCACCAACTATTGCTTTTACGACTATTGCTAACTCACAGCGATAAAGTAATGCAATTACATGGCATTTAAGGATTGACACGTAGGTCATACAATAAATTAAAAACAACCCTATGGCTCCTGCCGGTTGCCGTACTCATCGACTTGCAAGTCATGAACTATTACAAAATATAATCATCTCATACATCAACATATATCAAATCATGTCTTGGCCATATCACATCACAACATGCCCTGCAAAAACAAGTTAGACGTCCTCTACTGATACGTCCATTTTACATCATGTTTTCTTACTGATATTTATTATGTGTTGGGGTCATTATTTCACTTTATTATGTAATCATAATGCGTTTCCTCTCTTATTTTGCGAGTTTCACACAAAGAGAGAGATTGTCGGCAGTTGGAATTTTAGACCGAAAAAGGCTATAGAAGAGTTGGATATTCTCCACAACTCCAAACGACCTGAAAATTTATGGAGAGGTATTTTGGAATATATAAAAAATACTGGTGGAAGATTTACCAGAGGGGACCCACAAGGGAGTCACTAGTACCTGCAGACCAAATAGAGTAGTGTAGCACTCTTGCAAAAGTATCTCAATGAGTAATCGTCCCAACAAAGAGCGGAGGAGAGTATTTATGGAGGCGTTTCTGCCGCACACAAGGTGTCATGGTTCTTGTGTGAAGTACTGCTTGAGCTTCTGCAAATACTATTATTATCCTGGGTAAACGATAAACTAAATATGCTAGTAAAAAGAGAGTTTAAAGATGTCTACTAAATAACTAATGAAAGTAAATGAAAAGAGCTTAAAATGTAAATGGCGTTTCCTGCAATGAATAGATTGGGTGCGGAGAGATTTCATTTCATGGTAAGAATATATGAATTGTGCCAGTGCGACGATAATACCAGTTACCTTGTATTGTACTCATAGTATTTGATATAAATGTTCTGTAGGTGGTTCTCTCTAGAGTCATGAAACTCCTCCACTAGGGGTTACATTTCATTCTATGGTCCTGCTTCTCAGTTACCATGGAGTGATCATTTCCAGAATTAAGCTCATAAGACCGGAACCAAGCATTAAGTTCAGTGGTTCACCGTTATCTCATGTTGTCTTTAGTTCTCATAGATATCTCCCTCTGTCACGTCAGAGGTCACATAGTTCCTAAATAGTATGTGTTACATGTGTAGGTCTTGAGATCATGTTGCCTGGGCCCTTAAATTGGACAACACGCATAGGGTTCATCATAGTATAACAACATACTAAATAGATCATGCTACTACGAATTCAAATGACAACATATAGGATAGGCACATATCAATCTTACTACTCACCGACATCTCCCAAACCTAGGGGATACTCACACATCATAAGAGGCGAATCAATCGCAGCAAAGAGAAAAACATGAAAACTATATCGATAATATCAAGGGGATACACAATGAGATGAAATAGTGCTCAAATAGTCTTGATCTCAGATGAGATGGAGTTAAGATTACAAGTTCCAATCCCTCTTACAATGGTAAAGGAGTTGAGGATGATGATGGAGATCAAATGACTAAAAACTATGATGATCCTTGCGAGTTCTTCAAATCATCAATTCTCGTGTCCTGGATGGTGTGGCGGCGGCTATGGTTCTCTTCTCCTCGTAGTCCCTTCATGAAAGTTGCTTGTATAGACGAAGAGGGGCCGTGGGCACTCCAAACGACCGCTCGAACGAGTGCGCACAGTCATATGGAAGGCCGTCTTTCACTCTGGTGCGCTTGTTGACAATGCTCTCTTCAGGAAAGTTGCTCCAATTGGCTTGATTTTCAGCAATCTCCTTTGGTTTCCTTCCAAATATGATATTTCCTTCCATCCAAAGGGAAAAGTAGATTTTCCTCTCTTTTGTTGGATTCGCACTAGAAATATTCCAAGAATAACAAAATCCAATGAAACCAAATGGAAATCGCTATGAAAAACATCGCAAATTCTCGAGCTATCAACTCCCCCAAGCTAAAGATTTGCTTGTCCCCGAGCAAACAAGAAACCAAGAGAGTGAAATGGATCTTGGTTGAATGGAAAGAACTTTATTGGCTTGAGAAAATACAGCATATACATCCTCTCTTATCCTGCAAAATTATTCAAGAAAGTATTTTCAATTGAATGGTTGCACCTAAACTCTTTTCCCGACCACGTATACTCTCATACATTAGTTATAATTTCTCAAAGCAAATTTTCTTTGCTACGCAAGTGTTTAAGCAACTGAAGGTGTTCATTTATTAGATGGATATTCAACTTAAGCTCAATCATCAAGATGCATTTAGAAGGTTTGGAGATCAAAGATAGCAAAGTACTCAAGTTATTCATTAACACACACTAATGCCTCCGAGTCATGGATCTCAAACACTTCTCTCAGTCATTGTTCTTCGGGATTTCAACTCTCGGTGACTGGGTTATGCCAAAATTCACGATATGCAATTGGGTTCCATTGTGGCTTAATTTCATGCACTATGGATCAAGAATGGTTGTCTCTTTCGATCTCAGCGATCGGTGTTTTTATTTACCACTTGCACACTCCCTTGGGGAAGGTCGAATCCCCAAGTTCGTGATAGAGTTGCATTTACGCGAATCATCTCAACATATAGCAACGAGATGTAAAGCTAGCCTAGAGCTAGAGCTCCACGATTTAAGTATTGCGAATAAATTTTGGCATAACCTCAACCACTTCGAATATTCATCCCTCTGAACAACTCCATCAATAGTTGTCATCAAGTCAATCAAAATTAGCAAGTGGAGTTGAATTGCTTAAGTACTCGTTCTATTCGAAATTTCCTAACCTCTAAAATTTTCAGATTTTTATTTGAAAAAAAACATGCTTTCTCACAAGGTTTGACTAGCAAAATCTGAAATTGGGAGTTATGACTAGATGATATTCAACTAACGCGGGGAACTAATTCAAGTGCAACCAGTCAACTGAAAATTATTCTTCAAATAATATTGCGAGACAAGGGATTATGCATATGTTATACCTTCTCGCGCTGGCTCATTCTTCCCCCTTCATCAAGTACAAATTCATTTTCTTCATTTCCTCGTGCTACTGATGAACAAACCTATAGGCTCAAAGAAAACAAACGAACAAGAACTACATCAAGGCAAGACCAAAGTGTGCTCCTCATTTTATTATGCAAACTGAAAATAAACATGCAAAATATAAAACAAATAAAAGAAAAATAAATATGCATGCATTGATAACTAGGGGATGAGCTCCCCAAAGCTCATGTTCTTGGCCTACTCTCTAGTACATGTCCTCGTCATCGTCGTCCCCGACCAAACTATGGCCACTGGTAGGAGGGGCCACTAGAGGATGGACCTCCTGCTCCAGGATGTGGCTGCCAGAAAGAAAAGAGGGTCTGCATGTTTCCACTCAGCAGGTTAATGTTGTTTTTGGCCTCACTGAGGTCCATATGGACCCCTGAGACCTGCTGTCGCAGCTGCTGAAACTCATACCCAGGCACAAAATCTTGAGGCTGTCCATATTGGACATGTAGGGCATCCTGTGGTGGAAAGTTGGGTGCGCGTTGAGGGGCATTGCCCCATGCATCCCAATCATGTGTCGGACCTACTGCTACAGCGTCCCACTCTGGAGCGGGTTCGGGTTGAGCAACGTTCCCGAAACCAGCCTCTTGGTGGTACTCGTTGATCTCGTCAACAGAGAGTACCCACATATCACGCGTAGAAACAATAAATGCTTGCTGCAAGGGCAAGAAAACATAAACGGTGTGCGTGTTAGGTAGGGGGCATTTGTAGCAATTCTCCCCTTGCATGGGCTTAATGAAGTGAGTGTTGATCATAATCCTACGGTTGAGTGCCGTAGGGCGCGTGACATGCTGCATAGCATCAACATCGAGGCCGAGGTGCTCGGCAAGCCGAGTCACTATACCTCCCAAAACAATAGTCCCCCTCGACTGCTTGTGCTGCCTACGACGGTGATGCGTAAGAAAACGTCCGAAGTTAGGCTTGGGGTGTAGTTGGGGTGGAGTGCTGCATGGAGCACACACATGTCATAGCTCGACATGCCCCCAAGATTCTCCCTACCAAAAATAGTATTGGCAATGAAAATCATGAAGCAACGAATGGCGGGGTTTTGCATACTCGATACTTTCCTCCCTGAGAGGTCATATTCATCCTTGAATGAGATGGGATCCCACAAACCTAATGCGTCAGCAACTGGCGTGCCCCTAGTGTCGAGAACCCCTCGGTTCACGAAACCGAAGGCATTGCATAACTGCTCCAGCGTCATGGTGCGCTGAACTCCCCCGAGCGTGAATGAGCAGCTCGGTGCCTCGAGTCATTGAGAGTGTGGGATAAGGTGGAGAGGAGCTCCACGGTGATGCTACGGTACGTGAGATGATGGAAGTTGTTGAAAACTCCCATCCCAACATTGTCCGCAAGCCATGCGAAGTCGTTGTGAAGCCCTTGGGACTCCAAGAACGCATCACACTTCCACTTCGTGGGGTCATCTCAGGTTGTTCACGCGTTGGAAGTCCTTGTTCACAGCAGCACGAAGTTCATATCCCTCGTTCTGGGCACACTTAGAGCGCGAGCCATGACCTTCTTCCCCGCGGCAGTCGCTGTTCTCATCATTTTCTACACACAACAAAAATAACAACAAAAAAATGTAAGTTTAATGTGGGGATCAAGTTCTAATACTACCTAAGATCGATTCTAACCTATTACTTTGAATCCTGACGTGCAAATCGACCGAAAATCGAAAATATTATGCATCTCATCTAGGATATGAACATAGATAAAACCACCACCAAAACTTGCAAATAAACCATGGATCGGAGGAGAAACTCACCGAGGATGAAGATGCACAGATCAAACAAACTAAATCCGCGAAGAAACGAAGGTTTTAGAGGATTTTTTGTTAGGGTTTAAGAGATGATGTGAGAGATTTGGGCATTGGGAGGAGGAAGAAGAAGACCTCCCAGCGTCGGCAAATCATTTTTATAAAAAAAACAGGCGAAACGGACTCTCATACGGGTGCACGCGCTTGTATGGAACGATGTTTCATGTTCAAATCAGCCGATCCAGGGTTTACTCACCTGAAATGGACACTCAAACGGGCGCATACGCTCGTTTAAAATGTCATTGTTAAACCTGCTTATCCAAAGCCTCCCGGGCAGTGGGTGAAACAGGCGCTCGAGTGGGGGCTTAGCGCTCATCCGAAAGGCCGTCTTTCTTTCTGTTTCCGCGGACGCTTCTGGTCGAAAAGTCAAACGACCGTGCAAACTGGTATGGGCCCTCGTTTAAAAGGTCATATTTAGCTTTGTAAATTGTGGCTAGATTGGCGGGAGTGTCATACGACCGCGCAAACGGGCGCGGGTGGTGGTATGATACACCGTTGAACTCTCTGTGTCTTCTCCGCGTTTTGTTTGAAAGTTCATGCGACTGCGCATATGGGCGGTAGTTCCTGTATGAAACACCGTCATTCTCCTATGTTCTTTTCCTCCTTTGTTTCTTTTCCAAACACCTCTTTTCAATACTTCTCCTTCAACAAGAGGGTTTAAAACAACTTTTTTGAGGGATTTTCATCAGTTCATTTAAAAAAGCAAGATATTGACTAAAACAAAGATTAAATTTTATCGAAAAGTAAAGAGATAATGGGTTGCCTCCCATGAAGCGCTGATTTTTAGGTTGCTTAGCTCAACCTCTCACCTCAGTATTTTATCAAGTATCAGGTGGTCACGGATTCTCTCTCCTCACCATACATACTCATTTGGGCGTTGGCACATACTTCACCCTTGCTCCTGGCTTCTTCGAGAAGTACTTGACTATTTCTTTTTCGCAGATTCTAAAGCTTACCTTCCCTTTCGAGCAATTCAATGATGCACCTTTAGTATTCAAAAATTGTCTACCAAGGATAATTGATAATTTTTCATCTTCGGGCATGTCGAGAATAATAAAATCAGTAGGTATAACATGCCTGTCCAATCTCAACGGATCATTCTTAGCCATTCCCACTGGTTTCTTTGTGGACTTGTCTGCCATCTGGAAAGTTATACCTATGGGTATACATCCTGATAAATTCAACTTGTGACAAAAAGTTAGAGGCATCACACTTACCCCTGCTCCTACATCACAAGGTCGTTATTTATAAAAAGATTACCAATAGAACAAGATATCGTGGGTATACTTGTTATCAAACGGATACGCTGTTATCATAGAAATGTGTTCCTTCAGAATCTTACTCCTTTTTTTATTGACAACATCACGCATGAGCTTAGAAAAAGTAGGAATCTTTAACATATCAGTAACATGCTTTTACATTTTAAGATCAGCTATGGCTTGAATAAAGGGAGAGTATAATGCATCATTTGAAGGTGGTCTTTCAACCTTAGGATAAGGAAGGGTTTTCTTAGCTTTACCTTTATCTTTCTCCTTCTCCTTACCTTTCTCTTTGTTTTTCGGTGCTTGACCACTAACCTTCTTAATTGGATCAGGTGGTTGTTTATTTCTTTCCACCCTGGGTTCTTCTTCTTCTCCTGCTTCTGTAGTTTCTTCATCATTGTTGTTCCCATCAGTTGTTTCTGCATCAGAGTGAATTTCTTTCTCAGCTTCTGCTTCATCTCCTTGAGTATCTTGATGGACCTGTTCTTCAGGTTCTTCTTCACCAAAGAGCAACTTTCTATTATCTTGAGTTTGGCTCTCTACTCTTCTTTGTTCTTGCTCTCTTTCATACCATTCCGGGCCCGTGGGATCCTGCATTCTTTTACCACTATGAGTAGATATTTCATTAGTAGAAACATGATTATCTAATTGAGGAAGAATCAAAGCTTGAGTCTTAGAGATTTGAATACATTGAGTCTCTATCATACGAGAGTGTTTATCAATATTCTGTACCGCTTGGCTTAATCCATTCACCTCTCGTGACAGATATGCTATTACCTTTTCATTATGATAAATACCTCTTCGAAAGTCTCTGTCGAAGTTATCTTGATGGAATTTATACTTGTTCATCATATCTTGAAGCTCATCTTCCTGACGATAAATACTGAATATATCCACTTTTTCATTGATAACATGTTCAACAGGCTTACCTTTCTCTTGAGTTACCTTCCGGAAATCTTCCATATATGGTATACCTTTCCAGTTGGTTTGATAGGTTCTTCAATATTCCATTGCTCGTGTGCAGATACAATCTTCTCAATACGTTCTCTCCCTTCTTCTAGGGTAAATGACATAAATTGTCCACCTGCACTTAGATCAAGAATGGATTTTCATTCATCATTAATTCCATGATAAAAACATATGTATTATAACATATTTAGCACAACCATGGTTAGGACATAAGGTTAAAAATTTGGAGTATCTCTCCCAAGCTTTATATAGTGTTTCACCGTCTTCTTGGACAAATGAAGTGACGTTTCTTCTCAACTTAGTAATCTTCGAGCTTGGAAGGAATTTAGCCATAAAAATTTCAGCACACATAATCCAACTGGTTATACTGTCTTGAGGCAATCGATTACACCACTTCTCAACATCATCATTTAGAGAAAACCTGAAGAGTGTCAATAGCGCAAATTCTCGTGAAACGTCTTTTAACATGAATGTCCCACATAAAGTGTCAAACATCATCAGATTCGCTTGAGGATCTTCCTCTTCAGTTCCTGCAAAAGCATGGTTTCTTACCTCTGCAATAAGATAATAGTCAATCAAATACTCTTGAGCAAAATTAGAAGGATAAACTATAGGACATCTAGAGACAAGTACTGGAGCACAGTGATCCCTAATAGTCTTATTGGGCTTTTGAGTAATTGTCATTTCTACGAACAAAGTGTTAAGCTCAACTATCTCACTACTTTTATATTTTTATATTAATGAAGCTTGCTGCTCCTTAGGAAAACGAGTAATGTAATCTTTTAAATACTTTCTCCCTGAACGAGTAGATCCCCCGTGAGTTACAGGAAGCATCTACAATAACAACACCTGCAAAAATAGTTACAAAACAAATACTCTACGCTTAGCTCCCCGGTAACGGTGCCGAAAAATGCCTTGGTACATGCAGACCAAACAGGGTGATGTAGCACTTATGCCTAAGTATCCCAATGAGTAATCGTCCCAACAAAGAGCGGAAGAGAGCATTTATGGAGGCGTTTCTGTCACACACACACACTTTCACAATTATTGTGTGAAGTACTGCTTGAGCTTCTGCAAATACTATTACTATCCTCATTAAACAATAAACTAAATGTGCTAGTAAAATGAGAGTTTAAAGATGTCTACTAAATAACTAATGAAAGTAAATGACAAGAGCTTAAGATGTAAATGGTGTTTCCTGCAATGAAGAGATTAGGTGCAGAGAGATTTCAGCTCATGGTAAGAATATATGAATTGTGCCAGTGCGACGGTAATACCATTTACCTTGTATTGTACTAATAGTATTTGATATAAACTTTCTATAGGTAGTGCTCACTAGAGTCATGAAACTCCTCCACTAGGGGTTACATTTCATTCTATGGTCCTGCTTCTTCGTTGGCACAGAGTGGTCGTTTCCACAATTAAGGTATAAGATCGGAACCAAGCATTAAGTTCAATGGATCACCATTATCTCATTGTCTTCAGTTCTCATAGATATCTCCACCTGTCACCAGAGGTAACAGAGTTCCTAAACAATATGTGTTAGTTGTGTAGGTCTTGAGATCATGTTGCTTGGGCCCTTAAATTGGACAACATGCATAGGGTTCACCATAGTATAACACCATACTAAATAGATCATACTACTACGAATTCAAATGATGACATATAGGATAGGCACATATCAATATTACCACTCACCTACATCTCCCACACATAGGGGAATTACTCACACATCATAAGAGGGGAATCAATCATAGCAGAGAGAAAAACCATGAAAACCATATCGATAATATTGAGGGGATCCACAATGAGATGAAATGGTGCTCAAATAGTCTTGATCTCATATGAGATGGAGTAGAGATTACAAGTTCCAATCCCTCTTACAATGGTGAAGGAGGTGATGATGATGATGGAGATGAAAGAACTAAAAACTATGATGATCCTCGTGAGTTCTTCAGATCCTCAATTCTCCTATTCTGGGTGGCGGCGGATAGGGTTCTCTTCTCCTCGTGGCCCCTTCACGAAAGTTGCTTGTACAGACGAGGAGGGGTCGTGGGCACTTCAAACAACCGCTCGAACGAGCGCATGAGGTCGTATGGAACGCCGTCTTTCACTCTAGTGCGCCTGTTGACAATGCTCTCTTCAGGAAAGTTGCTCCAATTGGCTTGATTTGCAGCAATCTCCTTTGGTTTCCTTCCAAATATGATATTTTCTGTCATCCAAAGGACAAATAGATTTTCCTCTCTTTTTTTGGATTAGTGAAAGTGTGTTATATCGACTAGAGGGGGGTGAATATGTGATTTTTACAAATTCGTCACTGAGGAATTTCTAGATGAAGAATTTGCTAAGTGACTAAATACTTGCAGCGGAATAAGTACTCAAGTGCATTCGAAACATTGCAGTATCATAGTCATCATGATGAAATGAAACATACACAGAGCATAAGTAGCGTGAACAGGATAAGCAGGCAGAAGATAAAGTGACTGAAGAATTTGAGATGAGAAAATTGAGAAAGGCTTCATGCAAATTCTTCAAACAGTAACGATCAGATTCATCAACAAATACTTCGAGGAAATGAAGGAGTTGAGGAAATAGAACCAGGTGCTCGATGAAGACAATGATTTGATGACCCAGTTCCAACAGCTGTGACAGTCGTACGTCTGGTTCGGAGCGGCTTGGTATTTGAACCAAAGGACACACAGTCCCAGGACAGACAGTCCTTACCGTATTCTCCTTGAGCTAAGGTCACACAAACCTCGCCCAACACTCGTGGTAAGTCTTCAGGGAAGACTTCCAAACCCGCACAAACTCGGTCACCCGGCGATCCACAATTGACTGCTAGATGCTCTAGACCATGACGCCTAACCGTCTGGAAGATACACAGTCTTCAAAGGTAAAAAGTGTCGGTTCCACACAGGAACAATCTCTTCAGTGATGCTCAATCACTTTGGGTTTTGGTGGTTTGGGTTTTGGGTTTTTCCTCACTGATGATTTACTCTCAAAGTCCTCAAGGAATGGGTTGCTCTCAAATGACAAATGTCAATCTCTCTCTGAGCAGCCAACCATCTAGTGGTTGAGGGGGCGACTATTTATAGCCAGTGATACGGGGCACGCCCGTGTGCGTCGATCTTTCACGAATTGGAGGTGGATTTGTGAATGAACACGAAGAACACGAAGAACACGAGGGGGAAATCATAAGAGAAACACTCAAAACAAGTCCAATCACACATCCACTATGCTCGCATCCACACAAGATCCAGAAGGTACAAGAACAACAGAGGGAAAGAAGGATACATGGTAGAGTCCATCCCAAATCCCATGGGGAGATGGGGCCTTGAATCCACTAGGGATCTTCCCACGCAAGGGGGCCTTTACATCCACTAGGGGTCTTCTCTCATAGAGGCATCTACTCCATGGGAGAGGTAGTGGAAGGAGCAAAGGCTCATCTATCTATGAGCTAAGTCATTGCTAACCCTAGAAAGGAGGAGGGGGTGGAGTATATATAGTGCTAGCCAACGAAGGGGTAAGTGACAGAGGATACATGGGCCTTTGGCCCGCGTCTACCCGCCCAGGACACACAGTCCTTACCGTATTCTCCTTGAGCTAAGGTCACACAGACCGTGCCCAACACTCGTGGTAAGTCTTCAGGGTAGACTTCCAAACCCTCACAAACTCAGTCACCCGACGATCCACAATTGACTGCTGGATGCTCTAGACCATGACGCCTAACCGTCTGGAAGATACACATTCTTCAAAGGGAAAAAGTGTTGGTTCCACACAGGAACAATCTCTTCAGTGATGCTCAATCACTTTGGGTTTTGGTGGTTTGGGTTTTGGATTTTTCCTCACTGATGATTTACTCTCAAAGTCCTCGAGGATTGGGTTGCTCTCAAATGACAAGTGTCAATCTCTCTCTGAGCAGCCAACCATCTAGTGGTTGAGGGGGGGCGGCTATTTAGAGCCAGGGTGCAACTCGACATGGTAAGACATGAATGCCCCCCGAATGTTATGACCGTTAGATGGATAAAATATCTGGACAGGTGGCGCAAAGCACAGCAACGGTCGGAATTTGAACTGTTATTTCCTCAGGGCTTAGCATATTCCTCACGGTAGGCAATTCGCACTGGCGAAATCCTAACTCCTCAGTCAGACCAATTTCCTCAGAGACCAGAAGAACATCGTATATGTCACTGAAGAACTTGACTAAATTGTAAGAGATTTCCAGAGGCTTCACTCGATGGATTGGTTATGTCCTGAATCATTGAGAGTTCGCAGAGGGATGCTGACTTCAGTGGGAGTAGTTATGTTTAAGGCTTGAATTACTCTACATAAACACATTGCTTAGTGATTGCATATTTTTTGTTGTAGATCAATGGCACCACCTGCTCAACCAAACTTTGCATTGAAATTAATTCTGGAAAAGGATAAACTGAATGGAACAAACTTTACCACCTGGTATAGAAATTTGAGAATTGTTCTCAAGCACGATAAAAAGGAACATGTTCTAGAGGATCCACTTCCAGTGGAACCTGCCGATAATGCTAATGCCACAACCAAGAATGCCCACCAGAAACTCGTTGATGAATCAAACGAGATCAGCTGCCTCATGCTGGCTTGTATGGAGCCCGATTTGCAACAGCATTTCGAAAACGTTGACGCTTTCGATATGATCGAGAGTCTCAAGAGCATGTTTCAGGTGCAGGCTAGGACCGAAAGGTTCAACGTCTGGCAATCCTTGACGGATTGTAAGCTGAAGGAGGGTGATCCACTGAGCCCGCATGTGATGAAGATGATCGGGTACGTGCAAGCATTGGACCGGTTAGGCTTCCCACTTGGGGACGAGCTGTCCACGGATGCAATTCTGGGTTCTCTTCCACCTAGCTATGGGACGTTCGTCTCGAACTATCATATGCACGGCATGGATAAGAAGCTCACTGAATTGCAAGGGATGCTTAACGTGGCAGAGCAAGATATTAAGAAAGGCACATATCAAGTGTTGATGGTGAAGAACTCGACTAAGTTCAAGAAGAGTTGGTCCAAGAAAAAGGGTAAGGCAAAGGGCACGGGGAAGGTTGTCTCCGCCGCTGCGCCGAAGCCGGGACCGGACTCAAAGACCATGTGCTTTCATTGCAAGGAAACTGGTCATTGGAAGAGGAACTGTAGCAAGTGGATTGCTGAGCATGGCAAGAAGCCGGAAATGCTTCTTCAGGCAAAGGTACACTTGTTACATATGTTATAGACATTTACCTTGCTGACATACCTAGTAGCTCTTGGGTATTTGATACCGGATCGGTTGTTCATATATGCAACTCGATGCAGGGGCTGATAAGAACTAGGCATGTGGCACAAGGGGAGATTGACATCAGGGTCGGCAAAAAAAGCAAGAGTTGCTGCATTGGAGCTCGGCACGATGCAGCTTCAGCTTCCTTCTGGATTCATTTTGGAATTGAATAATTGTTATTACATTCCTGCACTTAGTCGGAACATTATTTCTGCCTCATGTTTGATGAGTCAAGGTTATGAATGCAATTTAAAGGACAATGGTTGTTCACTTTATTTGAATGGAATGTTCCATGGCTATGCACCCATTGTAGATGGGCTATTTATTTTGAATCTGGAAACGGAACCAGTCTATAACATGAATGTCAAGAGGCATAAGCCTAATGAGATAAATCCGACATACTTCTGGCACTGTTGCCTTGGACACATTAGTCTGAAATGCATGAAGAAGCTCCATGATGATGGACTCCTAACTTCGTCCGACTTCGGGTCGTTTGAGACATGCGAATCATGCTTGCCCGGCAAGATGACTAAGTCACCTTTTGCAAAGAGTTGCGAAAGGGCGTCCGAGCTGTTGGAGCTTATACACAGTGATGTGTGTGGTCCAATGAGCACAACGGCCGGAGGTGGCTATCAGTACTTTGTGACTTTTACCGATGACTTGAGTAGATATGGATATATCTATTTGATGAGGCACAAGTCGAAAACTTTTGAAAAGTTTCAAAGAGTTTCAAAATGAGGTTGAAAATCAGCTCGGCAAGACAATAAAGCTTCTACGATCAGATCATGGAGGTGAGTACATGAGCCAGGAGTTTGATGATCATCTGAAAAGCCAAGGTATAGTACCTCAGCTCACACCTCCGGGTACGCCGCAGAGAAACGGCATGTCAGAATGAAGAAATCGAACCTTGTTGGACATGGTCCGATCGATGATGAGCAAATCGGATTTACCCTTGTCATTCTGGGGATACGCTCTAGAAACTGCAGCTTTCACACTTAATAGGGTACCATCAAAGTCCGTAGATAAGACACCACATGAGATGTGGACTGGGAAGAGTCCTAGTTTGTCTTTTCTAAAGATTTGGGGTTGTGAAGCATTTGTCAAGCGACTCATGTTAGACAAGCTTACACCTAAGTCGGATAAATGCATATTCTTGGGATATCCGAGGGAAACCTTGGGATACATCTTCTACAACCGAGAAGAGAACAAAGTGTTTGTTGCTTGGAACGGGGTTTTCCTAGAGAAAGAGTTTCTCAGTCGGGAAGCTAGTGGGAGAACGGTACGACTTGAACAAGTTCGAGAGCCACTCGGGGACAGCTCGGCTGGTGATGAGATCATACCGGAGTTGGTCAGGGAACCCGTAGTGGAATCTGCACCGGAGCCACGGAGGTCAGAAAGATTGCGTAGAGTGTGTGATGTGTTGTTGCTAGAAAGCGACGAGCCGGCCACGTATGCGAAAGCGATGGTGAGCCCGGATTCCGAGGCATGGCTGGAGGCCATGAGATCCGAGTTAAATTCCATGGATGATAATAAAGTCTGGGACTTGGTTGATCCGCCACCTGGCGCAATTGCCATTGGTTGCAAATGGGTCTTTAAGAAGAAAACTGATGTGGATGGAAATGTTCAGATCCACAAAGCTCGGGTTGTCACTAAAGGTTATTGACAAGTTCAAGGAATTGACTACGACGAGACCTACTCGCTGGTAGCGATGCTAAAGTCGGTGAGGATCATACTAGCTATAGCTGCATATTTCGATTATGAGATATGGCAGATGGATGTCAAAACGGCTTTCCTTCATGGAAATTTAAAAGAGGATGTATACATGATACAGCCTGAAGGTTTTGTCGATCCAAATAATGCTAGTAAAATATGCAAGCTCAAGAGATCCATTTATGGATTGAAGCAAGCAGCTCGGAGTTGGAACATTCGTTTTGATGAAGTCATCGTTGACCTTGGTTTCATCAAGAACGAAGAGGACTATTGTTTATACAAGAAGTCTAGTGGGAGCTCAGTAGTATTTTTGATCCTTTATGTGGATGACATACTGCTGATCGGAAATGATATTTCGATGCTGAACTCAGTCAAGGAATCATTGAATGGCAAGTTTTCGATGAAAGACCTTGGAGAAGCAGTGTATATTTTAGGCATCAAGATCTATAGAGATAGATCGAGAAGGCTGCTCGGCTTAAGCCAGAGCACGTACATAGACAAAGTGTTGAAGTGGTTCAACATGAGTGAGGCTAAGAAAGGTTTCTTGCCCGTCTCACATGGTATAAGGCTAAGCAAGACTCAGAGTCTTACGACTTCTGATGAGCGAAACCTGATGAGTAGGATTCCATATGCTTCGGCAATAGGATCCATCATGTATGCCATGCTATGTACTCGGCCTGATGTTGCCTATGCAATAAGCTTAACAAGCAGATACCAGTCCGACCCAGGTGAGAGTCACTGGGCAGCGGTGAAAACTATCTTGAAGTACCTCAAAAGGACTAAAGAGATGTTCCTATTTTATGGAGGTGAGGAGGAGCTCTGCGTAAAGGGTTACGCTGATGCTAGTTTCCAAACCGATAGGGATGATTGTCGATCGCAAACTGGATTCATGTATGTCATGAATGGAGGAGCGGTGAGCTGGACGAGTTCCAAGCAAGATACGGTGGCCGACTCCATAACAGAGGCTGGATACATTGTGGCTTGTGAAGCTGCAAAGGAAGGTGTTTGGATTCGGAAGTTCCTGGATGATCTTGGTGTGTTCCTGGGGTGGGCAAAACCATTGGACCTATATTGCGACAATTCAGGTGCCATCGCACAGGCCAAGGAGCCGGGACAACACCACAAGACCAGGCACATAGACCGAAAGTATCACCTGATACGAAAGCTCGTAAAGAATGGTGATACTAATTTATGCAAGATTCATACGGATGAAAATGTTGCAGATCCGTTGACTAAGCCTCTTCCACAACCCAAGCATGAGGGGCACGTTAGAGCTATGGGCATTCGATGTCTATTTGATTGACTCTAGTGCAAGTGGGAGACTGTTGGAGATATGCCCTAGAGGCAATCATGTATGATGATATTTCCTATGTGTTTATGAATAAAGATAGTCATTGGACATTATCAATGATGTGTATTAACAAGTATGTGACTTGTTTGTGAGACTATGCATTGTATGATGACTGTCCTAAATGGTCCCTAGTCGAAAGGGTTGTGTGGACGCACAACTAGTTAGACTAGCATATGACACGGTGGATGGTTCGGTCTCACTGACCATGTAGCATTGGATGCTAGCCGGATAATATTGACCCGGAAAGATCTGGTCGGATTCGACGTAGTCGGATCCGAGTTGAGATAAGGTCTGAGTTGGACAGACCCAACTATGAGATGCAACGATAGGTCATCTGTGAGTCTGTAGTACAACATACGTTCTGTGTCCTAAGACCTGAGCTGGCGCATGTACTCGGGATGGTGACAGACTTGCTTTGGTCCGACCAAATGCTACTCCATGACAGGGTAGTTATAAAGGTAGGTTTCGGGCTTGTCTAGACCCATGCTGCGAGACGTGGTCGAACAAGATGGGATTTGCCCCTCCGATGAGGAGAGATATACTCTGGGCCCCTCGGGTGATCCGACCTGGATAAGCATGGCCATGCGATGAGGATTATGAGATAATCCGAAGTGTTGGTCGGATTCACCGGAACGAGAAAGTGGTCGTGCAGCAACAAGGATGACCATGTCGCCTTGAGCACGACAACATATATCGTGTGGCAAAGGGAACGGAAGTGTGATGTATAGGTTCGTCTAACCAGCTTCATCGGATACTTGGAGTCGGCACGCTCTGCTGGGGACGCTATCGGCTAGTCGAGTTGGACATGATCTGACTCGCGACCAAGTGAACGAGAACCTAAGGGGTCGCACGCTTAAGGGAAGGAACACATGGCTTTAGGATCCATGCGACGCCCAAGAGTTGAGCCCGTGCCGGATGCCTATATATAGTGGAGGTGTGGCACACCCATCTGGTTTATCACTTCGGCGCCGTCATTAGGGCTTTGCATGTGTTGCAACTAGCCACCTTCACTTGCCGCCACCGACTGTGTCATCGGACCTAGCAGTCCGCCGCACGGTGTTCCTCCTGCATGCACGGATAACGTTATAGGCAGTGCACTTGCGCCGCTCCGGCAAACATGTACGTGGGATCTAGTGATCGGCTGTGCGAGGGAGATCGGATCGGCTGTTCTAGGGACATCGGACGAGGAGGAGACGGACCACGCGAACGTGCTGCCCCAACTCTACTTCCGCTGCACGACACTGCGCGTCTAGTGGTAACGAGCTGTGATCCATCTCCGTAGCATGTTCTTGGATGTTCTGCGCATAGGAAATTTTTTATTCGCATGCGATGCACCTACGGTAGAACCCAACAGTCCTAGGACACATAGTCCTTACCGTATTCTCCTGGAGCTAAGGTCACACAGACCTCGCCCAACACTCGTGGTAAGTCTTGAGGGTAGACTTCCAAACCCTCACAAACTCGGTCACCCGGTAATCCACAATTGACTGCTGGATGCTCTAGACCATGACGCCTAACCGTCTGGAAGATACATAGTCTTCAAAGGTAAAAAGCGTCGGTTCCACATAGAAACAATCTCTTCAGTGATGCTCAATCACTTTGAGTTTTGGTGGTTTTGGTTTTGGGTTTTTCCTCACTGATGATTTACTCTCAAAGTCCTCGAGGAATGGGTTGCTCTCAAATGACAAGTGTCAATCTCTCTCTGAGCAGCCAACCATCTAGTGGTTGAGGGGGCGACTATTTATAGCCAGTGATACGAGGCACGCCCGTGTGCGTCGATCTTTCGCGAATTGGAGGTGGATTTGTGAATGAACACGAAGAACACGAAGAACACGAGGGGGAAATCACAAGAGAAACACTCAAAACAAGTCCAATCACACATCCACTATGCTCGCATCCACACAAGATACACAAGGTACAAGAACAACAAAGGGCAAGAAGGATACATGGTAGAGTCCATCCCAAATACCATGGGGAGATGGGGCCTTGAATCCACTAGGGATCTTCCCACGCAAGGGGGCCTTGACATCCACTAGGGGTCTTCTCTCATAGAGGCATCTACTCCATGGGAGAGGTAGTGGAAGGAGCAAAGGCTCATCTATCTATGAGCTAAGTGATTGCTAACCCTAGAAAGGAGGAGGGGTGGAGTATATATAGTGCTAGCCCATGAAGGGGTAAGTGAGAGAGGATACATGGGCCTTTGGCCCGCGTCTGCCCGCACAGGGGCCGGATGTCCGGGCCAGGGCCGGATGTCCGGGGCTTCAAGGTGGTGCCGGATGTCCGGGCTTTGGAGGCCGCATGTCCGGGGCTCGAGCGCTGCCTGCAGGTGCTCTCTATGTAGAAGGGGCCAGATGTCCGGGGGTCTTGGGCCGGATGTCCGGGGCCTTGGCGCTGGTTTTGATGCTCTCTGTCTACGCTTGGCCGGAAATCCGGGGACGAAGGCCGAATGTTCGGGCCGGGGCCAGATGTTTGGGCCATGGGCCGGATGTCCGGCGCCTGTAGCCTTCTTCAGCTGGGCCTTGGCGCCTGCGCAGTCTCCAGGGGCCGGACGTACAGGGTATGGGCCGGATGTCCGAGGCCTGGAAGGTTTCTTGGCCTTCTTCCGACGTCGCTTCCATGCTTCCCTCGCGGATGGTGTAGTTGTACGTAGGTGCCGGCACTCCTCCTCGTCACCCGTGAAGCTCCGGCAATACCTATGCATGCACACGAGAGGAGTGTCAAGTAGTATACCATCTTCGAAGGGTTCAAGTGAACACGTGTAAAGGAGATGATTCACCTTTATGTATGTGAAGTAGTAGTGGCACGTGTCACTTGCCAAACGGAGTCTTGTCATGGTGATGTCCGTAGGATGCTCCGCATCATCCCCTCCCCCTTGGGAAAGATCCGTCCTCGGATCAAAATCCAAATCACCATGGGAAAGAGAAGGCTTCGCCGTGTAGAAGTGGACGATCACCAAGCACTCATCATCATCAAGTTCTAAAGGGGCACTCTCCAATGTTTCACCGCCTAGGAATTCCTTCAAAAGGAGCAAATACGACAAACACTTGGAAAAACAAATGTGGTTAGCGTTAGTGCAAAACCAAGCATTCAAGCGGTTATTCACCGAACAAGTGTCATCATCATGCATAACATATGGTGTGACAAGGGATTGTGTCCTGACATGTAAGCAAATGAATTGAGCACAATCTAAGGCATCATGGAGACAAGCATGAAAATGTGAGGTAGGGATGCAAATATGTGTGACAATATAACAAGCATGTACCTCAAGGTCATAGCACGCATGCACAAAGCAATCAATAAAAGGTCTATGGTATGCGTAGGAATCATTCACAACACCAAGTAATATGAAGTGTCTATACACATGGGGCAATCCAAAGTGCAAGGCAATCCAAGCATAATGTGCACATGGTGTAGTGAAGATAGTGCGGCACTCAACACAATAGAAAGAGCAATTGTTCATCATGTGTGAGGCAATCAAGTCAAGCATGTAGAAGCAATCGAGCAGGGCATATGTGAAGAAATGACATTGTTGCGACCAAGCATATGATAGGAGAAATCAATCCACAAGTTGGATGCAACACACAAGGTATATATGTCATGAGGCATGGCAATGTGGCAATCATGAGTGGGAACAATATCTCTATCATGTGTGCAAATATGTGGTCCAAGGTGACCAATATGTGACATGGTACAAGCAACACAAATAGGATGATCCACAATATCCATGCTTAAGAAGGATGTCACCTTGAAAACTTGTCCTTGTTCGTCCGTCACAATGCCGATGCGCAAGCAAGTGCGATGTAGAAACGCGTCGATGTAGAATGGCTTGCTCTCAAGAGCTCGAATCGTCAACTCACATGAAGTGGAAGTTGACATGTAGTCAAAGTATCCTACACATACACACAACAAAGGAAACAATGTATGTGCATGGTAGACAAACACATCATCCATCATGATGGTTCTCTTCTCTTGCACATAACAATTAGAAGCAAAAGTTCATGAATAATGTGATGCAACAATGTCTATATTCATGGCACTAGGCATATGGTGCAAAGAAGGAAGCCAAGCATGCTTCACATGAAAGATGTCAAAAGCTCCAATAATATGAGAGAAAGCTATGGGGGCAATCTCATTAGCAAAATTAATAGCATGGTTGCACTCAATATATGGAAAATCATCTAGCATGAGAGAGGCAACATGTGGAAACATATGACAACAAGCAATATCAATCATGTGCGAAACATGGCAATGGTTGTCATCAACCGCATAAAAGGAGCACATTGGTGATGCAACACAAGCAAGCATAGTGATCATGTCGTGCAAACTAGTAGTGCGAAGATGCAACATACTAGAGGAAATCATGGAAATCATGTCATGCGAGCAAATAATAGGCCTATGCAATGCTCATGACATGTCCCAAGCAAGACAATTAATGGGGTGATCCTCAATACCATCATAGGCATGGGTCACAAAGCAATCATGGCAATAGCAAATAATATCTCTACCAAGTTTGCAAGTACACATACAAGTCATATAATCAAGTGTCATGTGATATGCAAAACATGGGTCACAAATGCATGTCAAGGTCATAGAAGTGAGCATATCATGCAAAGTGAACATGGTAATATGGGCATAATAAGTGTAATGAGTAAGAAGCCATAGCCATGTGAGAGCCATGTAGAAGAAATGTGCGAAGTCCTTGCGCGAGGGGAATGGTTGGAAACACATTCCGGTGGATCCCAAAGCATCGGTGCTCTCAAGAGCTCTTTTCGTCAACTCATGGGATTGTGAGGTTGACGAGTAATCATGAGTACCTACACACAACAAATATAAAGGGAAAATTGTGTGTGCGTGGTATATGTACACATCTTCCGTTAGGATGTGCATGTGCATGTGTTCATTAGCACAAAATATCCAATGCTCAAATAAATGAGATGCATGATATAAGAACATGTCATCCATCATGGAAGGTTTGTTGTTATATATGGCATAATGGAGACTAGAATTATTTAGTGCATCATTTGAATTGAGAGCATTGTTATTCATGATATGCGGATGGTGCACACAATAATTGTGATCATGCAATTGATGGGATGGAACAAAATCTCCTAACATGTATGAGGAAACTATTGGGGTCTCCTCATGTGCAATAGCGGAAGCATAATTCAGAGAATATGGACAACATCCAGAACAATGCATATCCGTAGCTAGATGGTCATGGCATGTCATATGTGAGCAATTGCGCAAATGATGCTAAGGAAGCATGGCAATATCATCACTAGAAAAGCAAATGCCAATAACCATGGGTTTGTCATCTATGCTATATGAGCAAATGGGATTAATTTTGATGGGATAGGCATAGTCGCTACGGTGAGATTGCAAAGATGCAATATGTGAAATTTCACGCATAGCATATGACAAGTTTAGCGGATTGTCAAACATGACGTGACCTATAGAATTCTCACAATGTATCCTATGCAGCATGGCATCACAAGTAATAGACTCCACATGAGAATCATCAAACTCATCGTAAATGGGCAATTCATCACATGAGGAAGTCGCATAATCATGAAGCATGGAAATAGGGTGATCATCATCATGCAAGCAATCAATCTCAAGATAGTCCACTAGTGGGACAATAGCATCACCTTCACCTATGTTACCTTGTTCATTCCACTCATGTGGTGCAGGTGAGGTGGTAAAGACCAAAGCCTGGTCATCTTCATCGTGATGGAACCATGTGGGGGTGCGTCATATTCCACCATGGCCATCGCCTTGTCCAAAGGAATGACAAAGTCATTAAGGATCGGCGCGTCATCGTATATGGGACCTAGCACCAAAGGAGAAGACACAATAGAGGTAGAGGTTAAGTTGTTAGAAATCGAAATGGCCTCACATGCCCTATTAACTACCTCACTCGCTCTATGTGGTGGTGGCTCACTCACTCCCTCTAGGTAGTTGCACTCATACTCACATATGGTGGAGTCACTCATCTCACTCAAGAGGTGGGGGTTGTGGCTCTCCTCACATGGGAATTGGGGCAACTCATCATATATGGGGCTTGTGGTGAAGTCACTCTCACTCTCAATTTGGTGGTGAAAGTCTCTCAACTCATCTCCAAACGCCGCTGTGGTCGAAGGGAAACTCCCATGCTCAACCAACTCGTCACCATCGCCGTGGATGAAGGCCGAAGATGGCACATCATCACTCTCGCCTCCAAAGATGGAAGCGTCATCCTTGCTCGCCACCTTGTCGCTGGCCTCCAAAGCATGTTCCTTGAGTGGCTCCATAGTTGTAGTCGTCGCCGCACCGTCTTCAAAAAGAGTCGTGGTAGACTCGGCATCGTCAATGCCACAAAGAGGGATGGCGGTGAAGTCGAACTTGGGAGCGTCGTCTTGGAGCTCGTCGGGCTTGGACATCTTGGTGGTACCATCCTCATGCTCGTCGTCGTGGTGCTTGGTTGTCGCAAAGTGTGCTCGGGGTCGAGTAGCCTTGTCCTTGAGTTCATGTTCCGCCATGAGAGCACCAATGTAGAGATCTTCGAGAGACTCGTGGTTGTTGTGGAAGATAGTCTTGGCGATGTCGTTGTTCAATCCCATCATGAAGTGGAACTTCATCCAAATGGGGTCGTCCACACCGGCTCGACGCAAGGCTTTCTTCATCTTCATGAAGTACTCATCGAGGGACTTGGATCCTTGTATGGTGTTCTCCAATTGGCGTTGAAGATGTTCCGTGTATGTAGGAGGCACAAACTCTTGCCGCAACGCTTTCTTCAACTTGGACCAACTAATGTCTAAGCTCTTCGAAGGTGTGTGAAGCCACCATGTCGACGCGTCGCCGTGGAAGTTTCTTGTGGCGCACTTCACTTGATCTTCGGAAGGGACTTGATGTTGCTTGTAGTAGTCCATCTTGATCTCCCATGCGACATACTCCTCGGGGTCTTGACTCCCATAGAAAGGAATCTCATAGTTGATGTCGAGGTCGTAGTAGCTCGTGGAAGTCACAGACTTGAGCTTGGGGAGCTTCTCTTGAAGTGCTTGTAGGCGAAGATGCCGCATATCCAAAGGCGAAGATGCCAAGGTAAGTGGTGAAGTCGTCGAGCCGTGGTTGGTGCCGAGCTCGTGACCTTCAAACTTGTTCTTTGTTGGACGCCTTGATGTTGGCGTCGTTATGTCTTCATGTCGTTGATGGTGTCGATGCCGAGGTGATCTTGCCAAAGATGGTAGCTCGGAAACATGTGCACTTGAGCGTCTTCTCGAAGATGAGGAAGACCTCCTGCCGATGTTGATGAGGACCTTGAGCTCCTCCATTTGAGTATCCAACTTGGTGTCGATGAAGTTCTTCATGGCATCGAACTCGTCATTGTTGTTGTAGACCGAAGGAGATGATGTGCTTTGCCTATCCATCAAAAGACTCGAGCAAGGGTGAGTAGGAAATGAGATAAAATATACCAATATACCGTTCCCAAAGTTGAGGATGTATCCCGTTTCACTCAATGTGGAATGAAAGAATAGGGGAATTGGTACCGGACTTGTTCACTCACACCTAGAAAGTAAAGCTTATCGAGTGGCTCGGTTAGGACAAGTGGCACAAAATTCAAGCAAATGTTAGTCAAGCTATCGAAAATGTTGAGGAAGATTCACAAAATTGCAATGCAAAGTAAATAGATCAATAGCTATGGTGGCACTAGGAACACACACACGGATAGATAAATGGGATCCACGCAACCAAGGAATGAGCACAAAATTGAGAAACCCGGGAAAAGCTCGTCTTGCACGGATACTAGAAGAGACAATAGCTCGATTGCTCAAATGGGCTAGATACGTGCTTGTGCACCAACCTAAAAGAGTAAACGTGCCGTCTTCAATCCCAAGTATGCTATGTATGTATGATCCAAGTGTATGAACTATGCAAAATGGCTCAATGCTATTGCTATTGCTTATAAGCTCTTTTGCATCTCCTCTTTTGGTTAAAATCTTTTTCTCTTATTCTTTTCTTTCTATGCTTGATGCTCGAGCCAAGATATGAGACAAGTATGATGGATATGCACGGGAGAGACTTATGGCACAATGTAGATAACAAGATATTTGCATGCTAAAAGTAGCTATGCGGCATAGGAGTATTACTACGGTGCACAAGTAACGTGGCCCGGCAATTCTCAACTCGCTAGTCTCAATGGGTAAGGTACGCAATAGGCTCGAAGCGATCAATGCAATGGCAAGGTAATAGACAATGATGTCGTCGAGATTACGGTTGGGTTGCCAAAAGGCAAAGTGGCCGATGTCGATGTCGAGGCCGAGGCGATGATGAATAGCGGCGTTGTCAATGTAGAACCGTCCCTAATTAGCCGAAACACCTTAGGATACGGAAACCGCAGCTCAAAATCTCAAACAAAATTGGGTTAGGATGGCGGAAGTTTATGGTGGGGTGGCTATGCGGAAGTTATGGTGGAGGCCTAGGCAAACTTGCAAAAATTTCAAAAATATGATGGTGTCAAATGAGTATGAATCTATTTTTGTGGGATGGAGGATGTCAATAGCTACAAAACGAGCTAAAGAACGTCAAAATCAGACTCCGGATGAATTAGTTATGGACAAAACGGTGAAACAAGAAGGCTGAAATTCCCAGGGGCCGGACATCCGGGGGGTTAGGCCGGAAATTCGGGACCTGATGTCCAGAATCGCCCGAGTTTTGTGCTCCAGGGCCCGGATGTCCGGCCCGGGGCCCGGATGTTCAGCCCGATGGTCCAGATGTCTGGCCGGTGGCCCAGATGTCCGGCCCGACGATTCCAGATCGAGATTTGGGCACGAGAACTCAATTTGGGGAGGAAATTTGATCTCGGGGGTCAAAATTGATGGGGGAAAAAAATAGGGTGGATTTCGCTGTGGGAAAGCTAGATCTGCTTGCTAAACACGAATTCCATGGATCAAAATCAACAAAATCTCACAAGAACCAACAAATCACAAAAAAATTGGTGAGCCTATTTTTGGTGGGGATTTTCGAATTGGGACAAAAACAAACAAAATTAGGCTTGAAAACGAAAGGAAGGACTCCAAATTCATGAGAAACGTGGCTCTTGATACCAATATGATACGGGGAACGCCCGCATGCGTCGATCTTTCACGATTTGGAGGTGGATTTGTGAATGAACACGAAGAACACGAGGGGGAAATCACAAGAGAAACACTCAAAACAAGTCCAATCACACATCCACTATGCTCGCATACACACAAGATCCAGAAGGTACAAGAACAACAAAGGGAAAGAAGGATACATGGTAGAGTTCATCCCAAATCCCATGGGGAGATGGGGCCTTGAATCCACTAGGGATCTTCCCACGCAAGGGGGCCATGACATCCACTAGGGGTCTTCTCTCATCGAGGCATCTACTCCATGGGAGAGGTAGTGGAAGGAGCAAAGGCTCATCTATCTATGAGCTAAGTCATTGATAACCCTAGAAAGGAGGAGGGGGTGGAGTATATATAGTGCTAGCCCACGAAGGGGTAAGTGAGAGAGGATACATGGGCCTTTTGCCCGCGTCTGCCCACACAGGGGCCGGATGTCCAGGGCTTCAAGGTGGTGCCGGATGTCCGGGCTATGGAGGCCGGATGTCCGGGGCTCGGGCGCTGTCTGCAGGTGCTCTCTGTGTAGAAGGGGCCGGATGTCCGGGGGTCTTGGGCCGGATGTCCGGGGCCTTGGCGTTGGTCTTGATGCTCTCTATCTACGCTTGGCCGGAAATCCGGGGACGAAGGCCGGATGTCCGGGCCGGGGCCAGATGTTCGGGCCATGGGCCGGATGTACGGCACCTGTAGCCTTCTTCAGGTGGGCCTTGGCACCTGCGCAGTCTCCAGGGACCGGATGTCCGAGGCCTGGAAGGTTTCTTGGCCTTCTTCCGACGTCGCTTCCATGCTTCCCTCGCGGATGATGTAGTTGTACGTAGGTGCCGGCACTCCTCCTCGTCATCCGTGAAGCTCCGGCAATACCTATGCATGCACACGAGAGGAGTGTCAAGTAGTATACCATCCTCGAAGGGTTCAAGTGAACACGTGTAAAGGAGATGATTCTCCTTTATGTATGTGAAGTAGTAGTGGCACGTGTCACTTGCCAAATGGAGTCTTGTCATGGTGATGTCCGTAGGATGCTCCGCATCGGCCAGGGTGCAACCCGACATGATAAGACATAAATGCCCCCCAATGATATGACCGTTAGATGGATAAAATATCTGGACAGCTAGCGCAAAGCACAACAACGGTCGGGATTTGAACTGTCAAATTCCTCAGGGCTTATCATATTCCTCACGGTAGGCAATTCGCACTGGCGAAATCCTAACTTCTCAGTCAGACCAATTTCCTCAGAGACCAGAAGAACATCGTCTCTGTCACTGAAGAACTTGACTGAACTGTAAGATATTTCCAGAGGCTTCACTCGATGGATTGGTTATGTTGAGGCTTTTGAGTTGAGCATCAGTTGGAAATTTTTCCTTAGTATTACCTCGGCCCCCTTTAACAGTACGTTGTTTCCTATGTCTCAAAGAAAGGAAATGAAACTATGAAACCAAAAGTCTTCATGCTTCATAGTCCTTGTTAATATCTTCAAGGTCACACCGAATTCTTCAGCTTCAAAGTCTTCAGGGAAATACCAAAGTCTTCACCAAAGTCTTCAGCTGAAGACATTCATTTTTAGGGGTCGACATTCATCATATATATCAAACTCCTCAGCGACTTATAGAGCCTATGTACACTCACAAACATATTAGTCCCTTAACCTATAAGTCTTCAATACACTAGAATCACTAAGGGGCACTAGATGCACTTACAATTAGCGTTAGAAATATTTGAAGAATAAAAAAATCCAGTGAAACCAAATGGAAATCACTATGAAAAACATCGCAAATTCTTGAGCCATCAGTCACGAGCTCAGGGGGCGCGCCCTACCCCCCTGGGCACGCCTACCGAGCTCGTGGCTCCACCAGCAGGCCTCTGGGTCCATCTTCTCCTATAAGATGTTATTTGCCCTAGAAAAATCAGAAGAACTGTTAGAGCATCTAGTGCCCCCTTAGTAGTTTTGGAGTATTGATGACAAATAGGTTAAGGGACTAATGTGCTTGTGAGTGTACACATGTTTTATAGTCCCGGAAGAGTTTGGTTTAACCGACGAAAGACGGCCCCTAAAAATGTATTTCTTCACATGACGAATTTGAATATTTCTTGAGGAAATTGAAGTGTGTGTGACCATGAAGAAATTGACGTGAGGACTTGTAGCGTGAAGACTTTTGTTTTCATATTCATCTCCTCTTTCTTGAGTCATAGGAAACACCATACTGTTAAAGCGGGTCTAGGTGAAGCATAGACGCATTTCCAAGTGATGCTCATAAACTACAATCCTAATCCTTTGAGTGAAGACACTGGAAATCTATTGCAACGCAGACAAGTTCTTCAATGACAGAGACGAAGTTCTTCTGGTCACTGACGACTTTGGTCTCACTGAGGAGTTAGGACAATCGCCAATGCGTTGTGCCTACTGTGACAACTTTGACTGCCCTGACGAATTTAAGAGTTCAGATTTACCCGTTGTTGCGCATAGTGCCAGCTATCCCAAGGATCTTATCATGACAATGGTCATATCATTGAAGGGCATTTATGTCTCATCATGTCAGGTTGCTCCCAGGCTATAAATAGCCATCCCCACAACTATTCGTTGGTTGGCTGCTCCGAGAAATAGATTGAGACTTGTCATTAGAGCAACCCATTCCTCTAACGACTTAGAGAGAAACCTAAGTGACGAAAAACCCATACACCTAGAGCCTTAAAGTGATTGAGCATCACTGAAGAAATTTTCCTGTGTGGAACCGACACTTTTTACCTTTGAAGACTGTGTATCTTCGAGACAGTTAGGCATCATGGTCTAGAGCATCCAAGAGTCATTGTGGATTGCCGGGTGACCACTTTGTGAAAGTTTTGGAAGTCTACCTTGAAGACTTACAATGAGTGATTGGGGGGAGTCTAAGTGACTTTAGATCAAGGGGAATACGGTGAGGACTAAGAGTCTTCAAAGTGCAAGATCGGCTGCCCCAACCAGACGTACAACTGTCATAGCAGTTGGAACTAGTCGAACAAATCCATTGTCTTCACCGAGCATCCTGGTTCTAGTTCTTCAATCCCTCACTCACATATTCATACATTGAAGAAATTGCTCGTTGTTTTGTGAAGACATTGACTGAAGACTTTCTCTATTTCCTCAACCCAAATTTTGCAGTCACTGCACTTGTCCTGAATGCTAGTTACTCATTCACTCGTATGCCTCAATTCATCATGACGGCCATGCTGTTAATGTATTTCACATATGCCTGAGTACTTATCCGTTGCACTATTTTTCATCAGTCTGCTATTTCCTCATCTAGAATTTCCTCAGTGACGAATTTGTAAAAATCACCCAATCACCCCCGTGTGGCTAATATAACGCCCTTTTAATTGGTATCAGAGCAAGTACTCCCTTGTTCTGTGTGATTTTGGTTTCACCACTTAGAGTTTTAGTTATGTCAATCGCATGTATGAACAGGACCACCTCTGCGTGCCCCTTCTTTGATGGGACAAACTATCTTCTCTGGAAGGTCAAGATAAAAAAACTGCTTCGATCCCTTGATGTTGATCTTTGGACAATCACTGAGAAGGGTGTTTTAGTGCTCTGTGAAAATTCCTATGAGGATTATGCTCTTATATACACACATCTTGATGCTTGCGCCATGAATGTCATCTGTACACGGCTATCAAAGTCTCAATTCACTTGTGTGTACAGACTGGGCTCCGCAAAGCTTATTTGGGACCGAATCGTTGATGTAATGGAAGGTTATCTTCATCGTGAAGATTCCTTCATGAAGGATCTGAAGAGCTACCTCGATATCAACATGAAGAATATAAAAATGAGTCTCCTGCCTATTGCCTCATGGCAAAAGGTGCTAAGGTACCCTTATATCACTTCTCTTCTGAATCTGATTCTGATTCAAGTGAAGACAAATTTGGTGGGATTGTGAAACCAACTATTCCAAACTTGCTACTATTGCCACTAAGCAACAAAGTGCCATTCTAAGGATTCGAAAACTGCTAGACAAAAGCGATGATATGGTGAATGAGGAAATGGATAATACTCAAACTCTGACTGATGATCTTCAAAGTCTTCAGTCAAAGTATGATGATCTTAAAAGTCGTCATGATACTCTCTCAGTTGATCATGAGAAGCTCTCTTATGAATTTCTTCAAAGGAAGCAAGATCTTGAGAAACTGAGGGTGTCTCATGAAGATCTTCAAAAAGTAAACGATTCATTGCTCGCTCAACAGATCAGCTCCACTCAGGAAGAATTTGTCCCACCTTGTTTGAAATGCATCGAACGTGAAACTGCTCATGCTTTACCTGAATGTTCAAATGCTTCTGATACTGCAAATTCTTCAACTACTTCTGCGGTAACTAACCCCTCATCTAAGGAAGCCACCAGTGTTACTAATGAAAATGCAGGGTTGAAGGAATTGTACGTGACAGGCATGTACAAAAGCCTCAAAGGGCATCAAACCCTTTGTGATGTGCTTAAGAAGCAGATTCTGAACCGGAACCCTAGTAAAGAGGGTGTTGCACTTGAGAGGAAACTCAATGCTAATGGATCTTATTGGAAACCTGAGCAGTACCCCAAAACCACATGGGTTGCTACAAAAGGACCTCCTGTAGATCCATCCACTTTATCTGGCTTTACATGTGAATCTTCATATTCTTCTGACGAGTCATTTTACTCCAACTATAAACTGCTCAAAAATCAGAATGGTGAAGTATTTGCCAGATACATTGGAACTAACTACATGAATGGCCCCCCAATGAAGAAAATCTGGGTTCCCAAAAGTTGTCTTGAAAGTCTTCAAGTGAATGTCATCATGACACCACCTTTGAAGAAAAGGAACCCCGGACCGAATTCTTCATATGGACCAAAGTCTTCATTTGGTCACAAATCTACTCGCATGCATACTAATGCTTCTATTTCGTAGGGAAATGAAAGACCTCATGAATATGTTCATTATTCTTCAAACCCTTATGTTCATAAATCTTTGAAGAATTTCTCTGTATATTCATATGAGGACACTAACGCCCCCTCTGTGAAGCGAAGTGCATTAGCTTCAATGCCAAAGTTTTAAGACGCTGCTCGTAAAATGATTGACTCTTTACCACCCAGTCAGATGTGGGTGATGAAGAATAATAATTAATCTTTTGTGTAGGGTCAGGTCTCCAGACGAACTTGAATGTCTGATGAATTTGCTGGAAACCTGAGGAATGCTTTAAAGGACGCAAGCTAATCATGAAGAAATGAATTACTCATTTATCACATCCTCATGTTAATATACATATTGATCATTTTATTAGATTCCGACTGACGAATTTGATTGTCATATTCTTCACCCTGAGTTATATGAGTTCGTAAGTTGTACCAATTCACCGGCAGGAAGAACTACCTAAAGCTATTGAGTGGGTCCTCGATAGTGGATCCACCAATCACATGACTGGTGACAAGAACTTATTGATGGACACAGCGCTTGCTCCATCTCATCTAAAGCATATCAACTACGCTAACAAAGGGAAAACCAAGGTGTTGGGTCTAGGTAGGGTTGCAATCTCAATGGATCGGCACATGGATAAAGTGATGCTTGTCGAATCCCTTGGATTCAACCTCATGTCTGTCTCGATGCTTTGTGACTTGGATATGATTGTCATCTTTGGAAAATATCATTGCATTGTGCTTATGAAATCTGACAAGTCCAAAGTCTTCGAAGATTTTCGAAGAGAAGACCTGTACATTGTTGATTTCTCTGTAGGTCAGCCAGCTACATGCCTTCCAGCAAAAGCTTTAGAATGTCGGATGTGCCATCGATGAATTGGACCTACTGGCATGAGGAACTTGAACACACTCTCCAAGAAGAAGCATGTCATCGGTATTGAGGGTGTCAAATTCCTCAAGGATCACCTTGGTGGGGCTTGTGAGTCTGGAAAGATGACCAGATTCAAGCATCCCTCAAAAACTATCATGACTACCACTCATCCCTTTGAATTGCTTCACATGGACCTCTTTGGACCCACTCATTATGCCACTCTAACCAATGCTGCATCTCTATATGGCTTCGTCATTGTTGACGACTTTTCTCGATACACTTGGGTGCATATTATAATGTATAAAACTGAGGTGCAGGATGTCTTCAGATGATTTTCTTCAAGGGACATGATGAATTTTAGCATCAAGATCAAGCACATCAGGAGTGACAATGGAACCAATTTCAAGAACACTGGTCTTGAAGACTATCTTGATGAACTTGGGATCACTCACGAGCTATTTGCCCCATACACTCCTCAGCATAATAGCGTCGTGGAGCACAAGAATAGGACTCTTGTTGCGATGGTTCGCACTATGCTTGACGAATATAAGACTCCTTGTCGCTTCTGGCCTGAAGCTATTGATACTGCATGCCACATCGTCAACAGGGTATATCTTCACAAATTCCTCAAGAAGACTTCATATGAACTCCTCACTGATAAGAAACCCAATGTGAGTTATTTCAAAGTCTTCGATGCTAAATATTGGATTAGTGATCCTCATCACAGTTCTAAATTTTCACCCAAAGAACATGAAGGTTTTATGCTTGGTTATGGAAAGGACTCGCACACCTATAGAGTCTTCAACACTTACCACAACAAGGTTGTTGAAACTGTAATGTGCGGTTTGATGAAACTAATGGCTCGCAAAGAGATCACCTACCTACTGTGCTAGATGAAATGCCTCCTAAGGAATCCATTAGGTTCAAGGCTACTGACGACATCATACCCACTGAAGAACCTATTCAAGCTGAAGAAGTTGTTGTACCCAATCATAAGGAATCTCATGGCACTGAAGAAAATGATGCTGAAGAAAATGGTGTTGATGAAGTTAATCAATCCCAACAAGGCCATCGACCTACTCATCCATGAGTTGCAAATGAAGTGCAGCTCGACAAAATCATCAGCAACATAAACTCACCAGGTCCTCACACTCACTCAAAAGCTTCACATCTTGCTAACTTTTGTGGGCACTTCTCTTTTCTCTTCATCTCAGAGCCCACCAAAGTAGATGAAGCATTCCTAGAGCCTGAGTAGATTCAGGCTATGCAAGAGGAATTGCATCAGTTCAAGCTCAACAACGTGTGGGAGCTTGTCAAGCATCCAGATCCACACAAGCACAATGTCATAGGTACCAAGTGGATCTACCGCAACAAACAAGATGAACATGGCCAAGTGGTGAGGAATAAGGCCCGTCTTGTAGCTCAAGGCTACACACAGGTTGAAGGGATTGACTTCGATGAAACTTTTGCACATGTTGCTAGACTTGAAGCTATTCATATACTGCTTGCTTATGCTAACATCACAATATCATCTTATATCAAATGGATGTGAAAAGTGCATTCCTCAATGGTAAGCTTGAGGAAGAAGTATATGTTGCTCAACCCCCAGGTTTTGAAGATCCAAAGCATCCTGACAAAGTCTTCAGACTCAACAAGGCCCTTTATGGCCTCAAGTAGGCCCCACAGGCTTGGTATGACATGCTGAAGGAATTCCTCAAGACCAAAGGCTTCAAACCCGGTTCACTTGACCCAATTCTTTTCACAAAATCCTATGATGATGAATTATTTGTGTGTCAAATCTATGTAGACAATATTATCTTTGGTTGTACTGACAAATGTTACAGTGATGAATTTGGCTACATGATGAGTGAAGATTATCAAATGTATATGATGGGGGAGCTCAAATTCTTCCTAGGACTTCAAATTTCTCAACAACACAATGGCATAGTCATGTCTCAAGAGAAGTATCTCAAAGACTGCGTGAAGAAATTCGGCATGCAAGACTGCACAGGCCTCAAGATTCCTATGCCAACCAATGGCCACCTCTGCACTGATGAAAATGGTAAAGATTTAGATCAGAAGGTATATCGCTCCATGATTGGCTCTTTATTGTACCTATGTGCATCTAGGCATGATATTATGCTCAGCGTTTGCATGTGTGCCCGATTCGAAGCGACTCCGAAGGAGTCACACCATAAGGCTGTGAAACGAATTCTTCGATATTTAGCTCACACACCAACGCTTGGATTATGGTATCCCAAGGGCTCAGTCTTCGATCTAGTTGGATTTTCTGATTCTGATTATGCTGGAGATCGCGTGGATCGCAAGTCCACATCAGGCACATGTCATTTCCTCGGACGATCTCTGGTCTATTGGTCCTCAAAGAAGCAGAATTGTGTATCACTTTCCACAGCTGAATACATTGCTGCTGGTGTCTGCTGCTCTCAGTTACTATGGATGAAGCAAACTCTCAAGGACTATGGTGTCAACTTGCAGAAAATTCATCTCTAGTGCAACAACAAGGCTGCCATCAAGATTGCTCACAACTCAGTACAACACTGCAAGACGAAGCATATTCAGATTCGTCACCACTTTCTTCGTGATCATGTACTGAAGGGAGACATCATCATCAAGCACGTGAAGACAGATGATCAGCTTGCCGATATTTCCACTAAGCCCTTGGATGAAAGGAGGTTCTGCAAGTTGCGATGTGAGCTAAACATCCTAGAATCTTTGAATGTCCGGTGAAAAGGACACACATCCTAATGCTTATGCATAGTTGATGACTTTGATGTCCAACACACGAAGTAACGTTCTCTTCAATTCATGAAGACTAACCCTCTAAGTGTGAAGAATTTGATTCTCAGATGATGAAGACATCCCTACTAATATTACACCCACATCCCCACTAGCTACACATATTGGACCAGTTACTAGAGCCCGCGCACGCCAACTAAATTATCAGGTACTTTCGTTTCTTGGAAATGCTTCTAATGTTCATGTACATATGATGCTGCCTAAATTAGATACTTTTGTTTTACTTATGAATGAAGGACCTAGCATGGACAAGCAGGATGGCCATTGGAGCGGGATCAAGCATGGAGAAGGAACAATGGACTGTCCAGTGGTGATTTTCGCACTTTGAAGCCACCATAAGGAGTGCTTGAAGGCTTGGACAAAATATACAACGTGCCACTTCATAAATTTCATCCATAGGCTATTATAGGTGCCGCGTCACCCTATTTTTGGGCCAGGCCCATGTAATTTCGAAATACCATATTATAGGATGTTTTTAGAGTCCGTATGTGTGGGGAAACTGAGTTAGGGATGGTTTCGGACCCCTCCTCCAAGGGGCCACGAAATCCCCCTCTATTTTCCCATATATATAACCCTTAGGGCGCCATTTTAGAGTTGGGTCTTGTCTAGATTAAATGTTCGCCATAGCTGCAACTTCGCGTTCTTCGTTTGTGTTCCATGACCAGACAAATGCGACACAGAACCCCACTTTCATCAATAAAGCTTTCCTCTTATATTCTCAATATCTAGATTGCAATCTTAGTTTATTGCTTGTTCTTCGTTTGCGTGCAGGAAACAGACCCTCGCGGTCAGGTTGATCGTGCTCCAGCGTGGTCAATAACCTCTCGGAGTTGGTTTAATGATTGCCAAGGCGCGACGTCCTCGCACGTTCGTAGTCAGATCGTCAAAGTCTACTCCACCGAAAATGATAGCCACCATCTCATCGAAAGACAGGAACAACCTCGCCTCTATCATCAGAACCCCCACCGACAATTGTACGTGGTGTCTGAAATCAACATAATTCTTATACGATGGGTTACCCCACCACCCATTTTGAACTTCTTCAAAAGTGAGTTTTTAATCATTTGCAAATTCTTCAAAATCTTCAAAATGACATCACACTTTTCAAATTCATCATTTGAGGTTATTCTTCATTTTTGAGCTTACTATATATATATATATATATATATATATATATATATATATATATATATATATATATATATATACGCTAAACTGAGCCTGAGCATATAATTAGTTTAGCGTATGCTCCGGCCACCCAACGGTGCGACCGCGCAGCCTGACCGAACCTCCCCCCTTCGCTCGTGTCTTCCCACGCAAGAATCACTTAGTCAATCATAATTACTCATGGTAATCTCGTAACAAATAGCATAATTGCCCCGCCTGTACTGTGCACCAAACCCATCGTAAATGAGATAATAACACATAGTAATGTGTTACTACATGGTAACACATCATGCGTACCATGGTATTACTACATGGTAACACATCATGCGTACCATGGTGATTGGTTACTAGGTAAAACATAGTAACGAGTTACTACTTGGTAAAACGAAGTAAAGGTTACTACATGGTAACATAATTACTGAATACTTGCATTAGATGCTAGCATGTGTACTACTATATTGTACATATAGTGTTAATAATTATGGTAAAAAATATACAATATTGGCAAGTTTAATTTCAATGGCACCAATACATGGTAATTGTACTCTCGATATACGATAAACAAGTTATCAAAAGGATCACTTACTATGTAATACTAGTGTGTGTACTACTTGGCAAATTTAATTTCGATGGCACTAATACATGGTAATTATACTTTCGATATATGATAAACGAGTTATCAAAAAGATTACTTACTATGTGTTCCTTTATTTTAACATTACTATGTGTTCTTTCATTTTACTTAAGCATACATTGCTTTACTAAAGCATATGACCGGTATTACCATCGTTGGGTTTTACAATATGAAGAGACCATTCGAGTTAATAATTACTAGAGGGAGGCACATGTAGTAATTATTTACTACATATATGACCATGATTTTCATAGGTTCACGATGTTGCGGATTGAACGAGTACTAATTAATATGAAGTGGTAAAATATTACCGTTTCGTCAACCCATTTTACTGCCCACAATTAGTCACCATGTACGGGGAAGTAGTTGAAGCAGTGAGGCATTACCACTTTTCCAACCTATTTTACTGCCAACAATTAGCAACAGCTATACGCGAGACGAAGTTTTTTTAACATAGTACAGACGCAAGCGCTCAAATACACGCGCATACACTCACCCCTATGAACGCACACACGTACACCCTACCCCTATGAGCACCTTCGAGAGACTGAGCCGGCATATCATCTTGAGATTTACGAAGTCACCGTAGGCGCCTCGTCGTCGACGGTAACGTCTCCTCCCATTGAATGCGCATCGCCGGAAATCCTGAAATAAATCCAGGAATAAATGTGAGAACCAGGACTTGAACCCTGGTGGGCTAGGGATACCACCGTCCCTCTGTAACATCCCAATTTTTTAGATTTGGAATATTAATAGGATCATTCTTTTTCTTCATGATTTCAATGCATATTTGAACTTTTTTTGAATATTCAAAGTGTTTCCAACTCAAGGCAAAATTTGGAGAGGATATAATATGACTTATCCCATATGAAAATATAGTTGGTAATTCTTAGAGTGTTATTTTGGATTTCAAAGGTTTTACTCTTATGAGTTTTTGAAACTCATATTTATTACATGTTATGGTTCAAACAATGATTTCTCTTGAAACTTAACAACCTATGTTCTTAGTCACCAAACAATTGCAATTCAACTTATTCTCAACAAAGTCTAAGTAAGAGCTCCACATACTCAATCATCATATAGTCTTCTATGATTGCTAGTACTAGAACAAATGGCATCCATCGAACACAGAGAAAGATAGGGGCTTAATGTTTCGCCTCCCAACTCATTTATCATAGAGATAATTGTCAACAATAATAAGTCATGATCAAATATACTTGACTGGCCATATGTGCCTAGATCTTTCCCCACCACATGATGCTTGCCAACTAGGGAATAATTGAGGTTGAAATGAGAATGCACACTATTGACTCTTGCATAAAAGTAAATACTGAAAGGTAAAAGATAGGCCCTTCGCAGAGGGAAGCAGAGGTTGTCATGCGATTTTTGGTTTTGTATGCACAATCCCTTAATGCAAAAGAATGTCACGTTATATTTCCCCTTATGATAAAGGGCAGCCCGGTGCATGTAGCTCCCGCTTGCGCAGGGTCCGGGGAAGGGTCCGACCACTTTGGGTCTATTGTACGCAGCCTTTCCCTACATTTCTGCAAGAGGCTGTTTCCAGGACTTGAACCCGTGACCTCATGGTCACAAGGCAGCAGCTTTACCACTGCGCCAAGGCTCCCCTTATGATAGCAACCTTTATTATGCAGTCCGTCGCTTTAATTACTTTGCCATCACAAGTTCGTACAACGCTCAATTTTCTCTTACACTAAATGATCAAACACATTTAGAAGCAATTTTTATTGCCTTTTTGCACCGATGACAACTTACTTGAAGGATCTTATTCAATCCATAGGTAGGTATGGTGGACACTCATGGCAAGAAACTGGGTTTATGGGTTTTTGGATGCACAAGTAGTATCTCTACTTAGTACGAATCTTTGGCTAGCAAAAGATCCTAAGCAAACACCACATGTTGGAGGATCCATAACAATATAACTTCTATGAAAATATACACAACCATAACTTGTCTTCCTTGTCCAACTTCAACTATTTTCCTCAAGTTTGAAAGTAATTAATGGGTATTCACAATCATAGAAGATGTCCAAGATAATATATTTGTATGTGAAAGTTCTCTTCCTTATACTAATCATTCATGAATTACTTGTATGACCAATATTGTGATTGTCAAACTTGAATATATTTTACTTTCTAAACAAAATGTGAACCTGCTACTAAGAATATAGCACATTGATAATTTCAGATTTATGATATTTCCTTCATTTACAATTTACTCTTAGGATATAAGTGAAGCACAAGAGTAAACATCAAACTACTCTCAAAAGATGTAAGTGAAGATCAATGAGTAGTCAAACAATTAAGTAGCTATGTGAGGACTCTCTCTCAATAAAGATTTTCATATCAGAGTATTTTATTCAAACAACAAACTAAATAAAAAAATTCATTCCAAGAATATCACATATCATGTGGACAAATAAAACTTTAGGCTCAACATAGGCTAACCGATATTTGTTTGATGAAGAGAGATGGGATGCGTAGCATCCCCAAGCTTAGATGCTTGAGACTTCTTGAAATATTTACTTGGGGTACCTTGGGCATCCCAAGCTTGATCTTTTGTATCTCCTTCAATCCTCTCATATCCCGGTTTCACCTAAGTCTCAAAAACTTCATCCACACAAAACTCAAAAAGAACTCGTGCGATAGGTTAGTACACATAAGAACAAATCAACACTTCATGTACTGCCAAGACAAGTTGCACAATAATTTCCAAACATCATATACTGTTTACTATCGTTTCCACAATTTGTATCTACCAATATAGGCTATGGAAACTATAGGATAAGTAGATAACAAAACAATGACAGCAATATGTCCAAACTGAATAGTCTGTAGCAATTTATGAAAACAGTGCACTTCTGTAACTCAAACAATTATGAAAATTTAGGACGTGAAAAGAATTTATATTACAACACTTTGTAAAAATTTCAAAAACTTTCCACTTTCCAGTAAATTTGAAAATTCAAACCCTACAGAGAAAGTCTCTCTTTTTACACAGCACACATCAAACATGCAATGGAAGCATCCTAAGGCAATTCTTGGAAATTTTTATTAAAAAACAAGATTATAAATAACACCTAACAGAAAATAACAAATATAATGACGATCCAAGCAAAGCACATATTATGTGACGAATAACAATATAGCTCTAAGTAAGATATACCGATAATGTTGAAGACGAAAGAGGGGATGCCTTCCGGGGCATCCCCAAGCTTAGGCGCTTGAGTATTCCTTGGATATTACCTTGAGGGTTCCTTGGGCATCCCCAAGCTTAGGGTCTTACCACTCCTTATTCTCCTCATATCGGTGTCTCACCCAAAACTTGAAAACTTCAATCACACGAAACATAACGGAACTTCGTGAGTTGGGTTAGTACAATAAATAAAGATCATTCACTTAGGTACTGTCAAGACAAAATTAATAATTGTTCTCAAATATTACTTACTATATTCTACCATTCACATAATTTATATCACTGAATATAAGCTATGGGAACACTTAAACAAGCAAACTACGCATGCAAAACAGAATATGTCCAAAACAGAACAGTCTGTGAAGATATGTAGTATAACCATACTTCCCTGTCTCTAATACCTAGTTCAATCTCGTTACCGGTAAGTCTCTTTACTCGTTCCGTAGTACAAGGTCCCGTGATTAACTCATTAGCCACATTGCTTGCAAGATCTTTACGATGTTGTATTACGGAGAGGGCCCATAGATATTTCTCCATCATACGGAGTGACAAATCCCAGTGTCGATCCATGCCAACCCAATAGAGACCTTTGGAGATACATGTAGAGCACCTTTATGATCACCCAGTTACGAAGTGACATTTGATAGCACACAAGGTATTCCTCTGGTATCCGGCAGTTGCATGATGTCATGGTCTTAGGAATAGACACTTGACATGAAGAAAGTTGTTGCAATAAACTTAAGTGATACGATCAAATGCTAATCTTACGGTTGGGTCTTGTACATCACATCATTCTCCTAATGATCCCGTTATCAAATGACAACTCATGTCTATGGTTAGGAAACTTTAACCATCTTTGATCAACGAGCTAGTCTAGTAGAGGCTCACTAGGGACACGATGTTGTTTATGTATCCACACATGTATTTAAGTTTCTGGTCAATACAATTCTAGCATGAATAATAAACACTTATCATGAACAAGGACATATGATAATAACCAATTTATTATTACCTCTAGGGCATATTTCCAACACTATATACCCTTGTGTGCTATCTCTAGTATTCTGATGAGAGAGCCCATGTGTGCTGTAATTTGGTTTGTACATTAATCTCGCACTACTATTCAAAAATAGGCTCCCTATTGGGAGCTCTAGAAGTAATGATAGTTGGCAGATGATAGGCTCAAAATATACAATATATAAAGTTATTTCCAAACCATGATGACGAGAGCGCACAGACAAATAGTATTCCCTCATGTCTATATGTGGCGCACATGCAATTCAAAACTCTCATAGTAACATTAGCTGACCAGTTAAATATGTCTCTATTCTATTAGTATCTATATCATATCATATTTGAATTTGAATAACTAAGATTTGGAATTATTAGTGACATGTAGTTTAGCTTGACGGATGGAGTGATGCTAGTGATAACCCACAAGTGTAGGGGATCGTTTGTATCCTTTTTCGATAAGTAAGAGTGTCGAACCCAACGAGGAGCTAAAGGTAGAATTAATATTCTCTCAAGTTCTATCTACCACCGATACAACTCTACACACGATAACGCTTACTTTACCTAGAACAAGTATGAAAAAAAATTGCGGGAATAAAACTACGGATAATTTGCAAGATAATAAAAGCTAGTTGTTTAGTAGAAAGCTTTTTGTAACGCAAGAGAAAGATTTTCCATAGGCGATTGAATATAACACGATAGATACTTATCATACACTAACATACTTTCCATACTTGGATCACATGCACTTATGATTGGAACTCTAGCAAGCATCCGCAACTACTAAAGATCATTAAGGTAAAACCCAACCATAGCATTAACACATCAAGTCCTCTTTACTCCCATACGCAACAACCCCCTTACTCGGGTGTAAGCTTCTGTCACTCTAGCCACCCACTATAAGCAAATCATGAACGTATTGCCACACACTCTAGCGGGAATCCCTCACATGTGCGTGGCATGGAAGGCACCTTAGGACAGCACCATATTATCATACAACTCATACCAATCACACCATACCACAATTAACCCGTAGGATAAAATAAATCTACTCAAACATCATAGGATAGCCACACCTCATTGGATAAAAATATATATCATTAAAAAGCATGTTTAAGTAGAGATTATAGAAAGGGAAAAAGGAGTTACACCGCTGCATAGAGGGGGAGAGAGTTGGTGGTGACGGCTGATACGTCTCCAACGTATCTATCATTTTTGATTGTTCCATGCTATAATATTATCATTCTAGGATACTTTTTGGGCATTTATTTGCTGATTCATATTATTTTTGAGCACTAACCTATTAACCCAGTGCCAAGTGCTAGTTGCTATTTTTTGCATGTTTTGGCTTTTCAGGTTTACAGTACCAAACGGAGTCCAAATACCCGAATTTTTTTGATGATTTTTTTTGGACCAAAAGAAGACCTGGAAGCTACGAGAGAGGACCAGAGGCCGCACAGGGGCCCCACAAGCCAACAGGTAGCTTGTGGCCCCCTACCGGCTCTCCTGACCTCATACTCTGGTTTATAAATTCACATATATTCCAAAAACCCTAGAGAGCCTCCCGAAACACTTTTTCCGCCGCCGCAAGTCTCTGTTCTGCCGTGTGCCCATCTAGCGCCCTGTTCTGGTGCCCTGTCGGAGGGGGGATCGATCACGGAGGGCCTCTACATCAACCTTGCTGCTCCCTTGGTGATGTGTGAGTACTTCACCACACACCTACGGGTCTATAGCTAGTACCTAGCTGGCTCTCTCTCTCTCTCTCTCTCTCTCTCTGTGTGTGTGTGTGTGTGCTTTCTTGCCATGATCACCGCAATTCCCGCGGTGATCTATCTTATGTAATCAATCTTTGCGGTGTGTTTGTTGGGATCCGATGAATTGTGGGTTTATGTTCAGATTATTCATGAAAAATATTTGAGTCTCCTATGAATACTTATTTGATTCTTATTTGCATGATTATTATAGCTTCGTAATTCTCTTCGATATATCGATTTAGTTTGGCTAACTAGATTGGTTTATCTTCAGTGGGAGAGGTGCATTGTAGTGGGTTCAATCTTGCGGTGCTCCATATACCAGTGACAAAGTAGGGGACAAGACACGCATTTGTATTGATGCCACTAAGGATGAAACAATGGGGTTTATTCATATTAGTTGAATTTACTTTGTCTACATCATGTCATCATTGTCCAAGCATTACTCTGTTTCACTTAATACTCTAGATGCATGCTGGATAGCCGTCGATGAGTGGAGTAATAGTAGTAGATGCAGCTAGGAGTCGGTCTACTTGTTTATGGACGTGATGCCTATATGCATGATCATTTCCGTGAATAAATATTGCATAACTATGCACTTTTTTATCAATTGCCCAACAATAATTTGTCTACCCACCGTATGCTTTCTTCGAGAGAGAAGCCTCTAGCGAACACTATGGCCCCTGGGTGTATTCACAAATATATTTACAAACGCTATAATTTCCTCGCTGTTATTTATTTGTTTCCCTTTTATTTTACAATTTACAATTATCAATTACTATCTACACTACTTATCGCTTGCAAGTAACGAGTTCAAGGGGATTGACAACCCTCTTGCCCACGTTGGGTGCAAGTTAGTGCTCTTTTGTGTGTAGGAGCTGAAGACGGGAAGTTGTGTGATCCTCCTATTGGTTAGATAACCTTGGTTCTCACTGAGGGAAATACTTATCCATATTGTGCTGCATCATCCCCTCCTCTTCGGGGAAAACCCAACGCAGATCACAAGTATCAAGAAGGATTGCTGGCGTCGTTGCCACAGAGTATCATCAACTTACTATCAAGTACCTTCTCAAAAATTATCATTCACTTGTTCTACTTTTTATTTGCTTTTATATTTTGTTTGTTAAAAAAATCAAAAATACAAAAATATTTATCTTTGCTAGTTTACTTGTTTGCTTGCATTACTTGCTAGTTTACTTGCTTCGCTTGTTACTTTGCTTGCTTGGTCACCATGTCTCAAGATAATACCAAGCTCTGTGACTTCTCGAACACAAATAACAATGATTTTATTAGTACTCCTATATCACCTGCCACTGGTGCGGAGTTTTATGATAATAATGAATGCCTCTACATGAATGCCTCTGACAGTGTACCAGGATGTGCAATGATCTAGCATAGCAAAGATATCAAAAATGGACAAGCCATGGAAATATCATGCTAGCTATCTTACGATCATGCAAAGCAATATGACAATGAATGCTCAAGTCATGTATATGATGATAATGGAAGTTGCATGGCAATATATCTCGGAATGGCTATGGAAATGCCATGATAGGTAGGTATGGTGGCTGTTTTGAGGAAGATATAAGATGGCTTATGTGTGATAGAGCGTATCATATCACGGGGTTTGGATGCACCAGCGAAGGCTGCACCAATCCTCGAGGTGAGAATGGCCAATGCGCGGTACCGAAGAGGCTAGCAAATATGTTGAAAGGTGGGTGTGCGTACATCCATGGATTCACATTAGTTATAAAGAACTCATATACTTATTGCAAAGCTTTATTAGCTCTCTCGAAGAAAAGTACTACTCGCATGCCCCAAGGGAGGAGGTTGGCAGGAGTTAACGATCGCTCGCCCCCGATTATAAATGCACAAAGGATTTCAATCAAGGATAAATTCTGCTCCAACTTCATCGCATAACTAGAGAGTATACGTCCATGCTTCGGGAATCACAAACCTTAACACTGATATTCCTACTAATCCACAATAATACACTAGTGCACCCACATATTACTATCTTAATGTCGCAAAACTATTGCAAGGAATCAAACATATCATATTCGGTGATCTAGAAGTTTTATGTAGGATTTTATGACTAACCATTTGAATGACCAATTCCTGTTAACTCTCTAAATAGGTATAAGTGAAGCATGAGAGTTTAGTTTCTTTCTACAAAAGACCACGCTCTAATAAATATAAGTGAAGAAAAAGAGCATTCTACAAATAACGGTTTTCTATATGTAGAGAAACAAGCATCCAACTTGAAATGATATAAGTGAACCACATGAAGCATTCTATAAAGCCATACTCAAAAGATATAAGTGAAGTGCAAAGAGCATTCTATAAATCAACCATGGACTTTCCCATACCAGCATGGTGCATTTCTAAAAGAAAAATAAAAGGCACACGATGCTCCAAGAATTTACGCATATCATGTGAACAAAACAAAAACCGAGACATACCGATAATTCTTGAAGAAGAAAGATGGGATGCCTTTCGGGGCATCCCCAAGCTTAGACGCTTGAGTCTCCTTGAATATTTACTTGGGGTGCCTTGGGCATCACCAAGCTTTAACTCTTGCCTCTCCTTATTCTTCTCATATCGATACCTCCCTGATCTTCGAACACTTCATCCACACAAAACTTAACAGAACTTTTATTAGAAAGGTTAGTATATATAACATTAAATCCCATCATGTCTTGCCATCACATTATTGTATAATTATAATCCAACATTACCTACTTTATGCTATCACAATTCTATGGCTCCCATGTCAATGGGGCTAAACAAGATTTCAAACATAAGCAGATAAAGCAACAACAACAACAATCTGTGAAAGACAGGATAGTTTGTAAAGATACAGATGAAACCTATACTTCTGTAGCTTAAAAAAAACTTAGAACGTAATAAAAAAATGCACAACAGTACTATGTAAAAATTTCAGAATTTTTGCACGCTCCAGTAAAATATGAAAATTCAAATACTACAAGAAAAGTTTCTGTTTTTTCACAACACGTATCAAACAAGCAATTTAAACATCCTAAAGTTAAATCTTCGCACGTTATTTTCATAATACAATGGATTTGTACAAGGGGATAATTATTTTTGTTGAAAAGTTTCTGTAATCAAGATTCACAAAGTTTCCATGGGCATGAACAAAGTTCAAGGCTAGCCCCCACTTCAACGGTGCTCGTTCTTCTCACTTTCACTTTTCTTTTTGAAAAAGTTTTAGGTTCCCCACTTCATTTTTTGTTTTTAATTATTTTAAAAGCACACAACATAAATAAATGGGTCTCTAAAACTTCTGGGTTGTCACCCTGGCAGCGCTTTCTTTAAAGCCATTAAGCTAGGCTTATAGTGCTCAAGTAATTGATCCACCCGGATCCCAAGGTATATCAAAGCCAATTTTAATTAAGAATGATTTGTAATTTAGTAGTGAGTACAAATCAACGTATATCATAGAACAATGAAGTCTAACTCTCTTCCTATGCATTGGCATGTCTTAAAAGAGCAATTCATGCACATCAAGTAAAGGCCAATACATAGCATAAATAGTTTCTTGCAATTTTATCGTATTCGAAACATAGAGAGGTGAAGATTTGGTTCCTCTCTCATAATAATTCCAAGTAGGTGCAGCAAGCACATGCATATTATATTCATCAAAATCATCATGTGTGGGTGCAATAGCAACAATTTCATGCTTAACATATGGAACTATATATGCATCATGGCCACAAGTATAGCAAGCATCAAGTTCATCAAAAAGGGATATTTCAAACGAATCCAAGGGATCATAGAAATTATCATAGCATTCATACTTCGGTAAGCACGAAGGGTAATTAAACAATGTATGAGTTGAAGAGTTACTCTCATTAGAAGGTGGGACAGGTAGCTAATCCGCTCTTCCTCCTTTTGTTCTTCGCTCTTCTCCTCATCTTTTTCATATAATGAGCTCACAGTTTTAGCAATTTCTTCTTTCATTGGTTCCTACAAAATATTAGTGTCTGCCAAGGTAGCAGGCATTTTCTCAATAAATTCAGTAATATAGGCATTGTATTCATAATTTTCATGGCAATATTTAAGTATGCCAAAACTTTCAAATATTTAAAGAATAACATCATAATTTTCAATCAAAGAAGCAATTTCATATGCACCCCTAAAAGCAACAAATACTTCTATTTGTTCAACGTCATAGTAATCATAAACACCATTAGCATAAGAACCCAAGATTTGATTATCATTAAATTCACATTGAAAGGGAAGGTGTGAAGCCTCCATCTTAGAGCAACAAGTATAATCACATCTCAAGCATAAATTCCAAGCATACCAACACAACATTTTAATTTGATCCCATAAGTGTTTCCCTTTTTGAGTCAAGCGATAATCCCTAAAGTACTCACGTTGATCCAATGTGTCTCCCGTTATCAAGTTGAATGGGGATTTCTGAGGATTATCAAAGTAGTATTTAATGTTTTCCACATAACCAGCATAGAGTGTTTTAGGAGGTTCCCCATCTCCATGAGTAGCAAGTACAACTATTTTTTTTGGTCTTTCGTGTTCCATATCCATAACTAAAGATATAAAACAACTTATAACAGAAAATAAAAATTACTTAGTGATAAACCAAGCAAGCACACACGAGAATATCAACCCCACGCTATTGCTCCCCGGCAACGGCGCCAGAAAAAGTGTAGGGGGTCGTCTGTAGCCTTTTTTGATAAGTAAGAGTGTCGAACCCAACGGGGAGCTAAAGTATGAATTAATATTCTCTCAAATTCTATCTACCACCGATACAACTCTACGCACGCTAACGCTTACTTTACCTAGAACAAGTATGAAACTATTCTACAGGAATACAACTATGGATAATTTGCAAGAGAATAAAAGCTAGTTGTTTAGTAGAAAGCTTTTTGTAACACAAGAGAAAGATCGTCCATATGCAATTGAATATAACACGATAGATACTTATCATATGCAATGAGGGAGAGGCGCTAACATATTTACCGTACTTGGATCACATGCACTTATGATTGGAACTCTAGCAAGCACCCGCAACTACTAAAGATCATTAAGGTAAAACCAAACCATAGCATTAACACATCAAGTCCTCTTTACTCCCATACGCAACAACCCCCTTACTCGGGTGTAAGCTTTTGTCACTCTAGCCACCCACTATAAGCAAATGATAAATGTATTGCAACATCTTCCAGTGGGAATCCCTCATGTGTGCGTAGCATGAAAGGCACCTTAGGACAGCACCATATTATCATACAACTCATATCAATCACACCATACCACAATTAACCCGTAGGACAAAAGAAATCTACTCAAACATTAGGATAGCCACACATCATTGGATAATAATATATAGCATTAAGCACCATGTTTAAGTACAGATTACAGTGGAGAAAAGAGGAGTTACATCGCTTCATAGAGGGGGAGATAGTTGGTGGTGACGGCCGTGAAGTTGTTGGTGTAGATCGCCGTCATGAGGGTTGCCCCGGTGGCGTTCCGGCGCCACCGGGAGAGAGGGGAGAGAGACCCCCTCATTCTTCTTCTTCCTTGGTCTCCACCCTAGATGGGAGGAGAGTTTCCCCTTTGGTCCCTAGATGCCATGGCACCCGGAGGGCAAGAGCCCCTGCAAGATTGGATCTCTCTCTCTCTGTTTCTCTCCTGTTTTCGCGACTGTTTTCTGACCCCTTAACCATTTCTTAAATATCCGGAGATCCTTAACTCCAATTGGGCTGAAATTTTGAGGGGATTTTTATCTGGAAATTATCTTTCATGCAGCAAAAGAAGGACCCCAACCGACTTATGGGGTGGTCCCAAGCCATCAGGGCGCGAGCACCTCTGGCCGCGCCCTGTTGGCTTGGGAGCACCTCGGGCACCGTGTTGCGTTGATTCTTCTTCCCAAAATTCACATACATTCCAAAACAAATCCCTGTAAATTTCTATTGTGTTTGGACTCTGTTGGATTTTGTGCAAAACATGCAAAAACAATAGGAACTGACACTGGGCACTAGATCAGTAAGTTAGTCCCAAAAATATTATATGATGTTGCCAAAAGCATATGAAAATTGTAGGGTATTGGCATGAAACAATCAAAAATTATAGATACGACGGAGACGTATCAGCTAGTACGACACGAAACATCTAGGCAGATCGTATTGTAGATAAAAGAGGGAAACCATAAGCATCATAAATAAATTGGGAAAGTGGAATTGGCTGGAAAATATGAGGTTGTATTGCCGCTACTAATCGAAAGCCTGTCGATCCCCTACATGCCAGCTCTATTGAACTAAAGGCGCACTACTATTGCTATCAGTCTAGACTCTCAAAGGTGACATGGCTCCCAACATTTCCTGAATATTATGGCAGACCAACTCGGAGAGTTGAAAGCATCCGAAGCGACCCAATAGACCCGTCGACTTCAAATGTCCCTGCTCCTCTTCCCGACAAGGAACATATTGTACTACTATACTTATTAAAGAAGAACAGAAGAGGAACATTTTAAAGAGGAGCAATCGGATTTGGATAATATAATGTTTGTTGCCCGCCTATGATGAACCAGAGCGCACAAAGAAATGCAATTCCATGATGTCTCTCTACATGCGGCGCACATGCTCTTCAAAACTAAAGTAGGAACATTAGCTGGCCAATTAAATGTGTGTCTGTTTTAGTAATATCAACATTATATTCGAACCTTTCTGAGTACAAACAGCTGAAAAGAAAGAAGGCTGGGAAGCATGTCTGTCTACAACCCTCCATAGGAGCCAGACCTCTGTCTGGGATTCCCAAGCTACTCGGTCAACATTGAACTCGTCGTTGAAACCACTAGTGAGACTAAGATCTCCTCTACAAAAACATAAATTAAGCAACCGTGAGGACAAAGGTACTCAACAAGACTTACATCAGAACTATCTACTTATGCAACAGTATCATCAAAGGGGGTTGTGGGTTTATTGCAGCAAGCCATCTTTGACCCGTGGCTAACTTGTACTAGGACTACGAGTACTTTATTTGAGGTGAGATAGTGCACACGAGTCCACATAGTCACCACGACAATACACCACTATGGTTCCTCTCTCGTCTCCCTACAAGAAGGCCATCCATAACACTCACACTTATCTTGCGCATTTTAAAGTATCCATTTCACTTGTCTGTGAACAATGCATGTCTCCAAGTAGTCTATATCCGCGGATGCGGCTATTCAAATAGATAATTTACCCTGCATGGGTATACTTCTTCACACAAGCTCTCACCACTTACCACCATATACACTTCTTGTATCTCGGCAACCTTCAAGCGAAAGCACTGGCGAGGGTGTCGGCCACAACGGTTAATCACACAAGACTCTAGTCCAGGTTTATCGCCTATCTGAGACTTAACCCGCAACGAAAGTCCGGACGTAGTTTCCATGACGGCCCCAAACGATTTGTGCAGGGTTCCCAAGCCCACCTCGATAGATGGAACTACGCTTGGTACACCAGGCCACTGTGCCTAGTATGACCCAAGCCCGCCTGTACCGGGTGAGACTCGGTAGACTACTAGCACGACCTACAAACACCAGAAACTAGTTGCAACTCCTGGACAGAGATCAGGGCAGTTAATAAGTCGAGAGATCTTGGAGTGCCCAGAGCCCAATGTGTGGTAGTATGGATAACATAAACAGAACTCATTTCTTAAGGACGATCCCAATAAGACAACCTACATGGCCTCTCATCGCTACCTTTAACAAATTGGGTTCACACACTTAGCTCTCACACGGTAGGACATGTTCTCAACCATTCCAATTCATCCCTCAGATGGATCAGACCCGAGATTACTCTAACCATAGCAAGCATAGAAAGCAAGCATGGATGAGTAATCACATCATGGCTCAAGTGATTCCTACTCATGCTAAGAGGTTTTACTATTTACTTTGACAAAGACAGGTCATGCAGAGGAATGGGTTCAACTACCGAGAACAGGTAACAATTGAATCGTTGTTGTCCTAATGTAGTAAAAAAGAGCAAGAGCAAAAGAGTGGGATCGTATCAGAATGCTCAAAGAGGGTTTGCTTGCTTGGCAGTTCTGAAGATAACATTCTGTCTTCATTAGTGACATTGATCTCAACGTTGGAACAACGTCTACCGAGAGGGTTTGGGGAATTTTGTGCTTGGACTTTTGGACATCGGCGTCAGGTTGACATAGTAGTATTTACAGAGTGACATAGTAGTATTTACATAGAGTGATGGGTTGGGGACTTTTGTGCTTGGACTTTTGGACATCGGCGTCAGGTTGAGACCAAGCACTGCACAATGGGACATAGTTGTATTGACACATCTTTGTTTTGTTTGGACTGATGAACATCTATGTCAGAACCAAGCGGTGAAGAAACAAGCCATTATCTATCTTATTATTGTGCGTGGGGGGGGATTGGGAAAGAACTTGGGAAATACCAGCACTGCATGAGGGGGCATAGTAGTACTGACATATCTTTCTTGTTAGGACTGAATAACTGCACTGTGTCTGTCAAACGAGTGCACTGCCGCATTAGTGCGAGATTGAGCCAGGAACAAGCCGTAACAGGCGACGCCGCGGCGTGCTGCGGCGTCGCATGCGGAGGCTAGTCCATAAAATGACTTGCCCCATTATCTATCTTATTATGGTGGGGGGTCGGGAATGAACGGGGAAAATACCAGCACTACATGATTGGGCATAGTGGTACTGACACATCTTTCTTGTTTGGACTGAAGAACATCCTCGTCAGAACCAAGCGGTGAAGACACAACCCCATTATCTATCTTAGGGGTGTGGGTGCGTGGGGGGGATAGAATAACCACACTATGCCTGTCAAACGAGCGCACTGCCGCGTTAACGCAAGGCCGAGACGGGTCCCCCTCCCCCCCGGCGAGGCCGAGCAAGGAACGAGCCGTGACAGGAGACGACGCGGCATTCCACGGCGTCACATGCGGAGGTGAGTCCATAACATGACTTGCCCCATTATCTATCTTATTAGGGTGGGGGTCGGGAATGAACGAGGAAAATACTAGCACTGCACTATGAGGCATAGTGGTACTCACACATCTTTCTTGTTTAGACTGATGAACATCCGCGTGAGAACCAAGCGTTGAAGACACAACCCCATTATCTATCTTAGGGGTGTGGGTGCGTGGGGGGGGACAGAATAACCACACTGCGCCTGTCAAACGAGCGCACTGCCGCGTGAGCGCGAGCCCGAGCAGGGGGGAGGGGGGGTTCGGTCCCCCCTGCCCCCTGGCGAGGCCGAGCCAGGAACTAGCCGTAACAAGCGACGGCGTGGCATGCCGCGGCGTCGCATGCGGAGGCGAGACCGTAACATGACTTGCCCATTATCTATCTTATGGGTGTGGGTGCGTGGGTGATACGTCTCCAACGTATCTATAATTTATGAAGTATTCATGCCATATTTACAACATTTTATATGCTTTTGGTATGATTTGCATGGAACTAACCCTGAATGACGTTGTTTTCAACGGAACTACCATGGTGTTGTTTTTTTGTGCAGAACTAAAAGTTCTCCAAATGCAACAAAACTTTTTGATGATTTTTTTGGAACAAAAGAGACACTAGAAGCTTCGTGGGACGGCCAGAAGAGCCACGACGTGTCCACAACCCACCAGGGCACGCTAGCACCCTTTGTCGCGCCCTGGTGTCTTGTGGGCCCCTCGTGGCCCATCTTCGCGTGAAACCAATGCTCGAAAATCCTATATATTCATAAATCCCCCGGAAATAACCCTAGAACAGAAGTTCCGCCGCCGCAACTCTCTGTATCGATGAAAAAACAATCTGGAGGTGTTCTAGTACCCTGCCGGAGAGTGTAGATCATCTCCGGTGGCCATCTTCATCATCCCGGCGGAGGCCATGACGAGGAGGGAGTAGTCCACCCTCGGGGCTGAGGGTATGTACCAGTATCTATGTGTTCAATCTCTTTCTCTCTCATGTTCTTGAGATGTCACGATCTTGATGTATCACGGGCTTTGTTAATATAGTCGGATCATATGATGTTATTCCCTTGCTATCATGTTGTGATGAATTGAATCTTTCCCTTTGAGATGTCGTTATGTTGGATTGAATATTTTGGTTGAGAACACTTGATGTACGTCTTGCGTGGGATACCCGTAGTGACATTGGGGTATTCTATTGATTCACTTGATATATGTTGAGGCATCAACTTGCGGATTCCGGTGACCTAGGGGATCTATGCATAGGGGTTGATTGCACGTTTTCATACCATGTTCTCCGATAGAAATCTTGGGGCACTCTTTGAGGTTCTTTGTTTTGGATTGAGTATTATGAATCTGAAATTGTTTGATGCGTATCGTATAATTAACTCATGGATACTTGTGGTGACATTGGAGTATCTAGGTGACATTAGAGTTGGTTGATGCGTATCATATGGTGTTATTTTAGTACGAACTCTTAGATAGATCGATCGGAAAGGATAACATGGTGTTATTTTAGTACGAACTCTTGGATAGATCGATCGGAAAGGATAACTTTAAGGTGGTTTCGTACCACAAACAATTTCTTCTTATGTTCTCCCCTAGATAAGAACTTTGGAGTGATTCTTCGTTGCACATTGAGGGATGGTTATGTGATCCAATTATATTAGCATTGTTGAGAGATTGCACTAGCGATAGTATGGACCCTAGGCCTTGTTTTAAAGCATTGCAATACCGTGTGTGCTCGCTTTTGTTACTTGCTACCTTGCTGTTTTTTATTATTACTATTACAAAAATCAATACCTATTATCATTACTACACTTGTATCACCATCTCTTCGCCGAACTAGTGCACCTATACAATTTACCATTGTATTTGGTGTGTTGGGGACACAAGAGACTTTTTATTATTTGGTTGCAGGGTTGTTTGAGAAAGACCATCTCCTACGCCTCCCACGGATTGATAAACCTTAGGTCATACACTTGAGGGAAATTTGCTACTGTCCTACAAAACTCTGCGCTTGGAGGCCCAACTTGAGTCTACAAGAACAAGTTGTGTTGTAGACATCAAGATCTTTTCTGGCGCCGTTGCCGGGGAGTTGAGTGCTTGAAGGTATATCTTTAGATCTTGCAATTAAATCTTTTAGTTTCTTGTTTTTCACTAGTTTGGTTTTATAAAAGAAAACTACAAAAAATGGAGTTTAGGTTGCCTCAATTGCTTCGTCTTTTTAATGTCTTTCGTGAAAATGATGGTTTAGAAAATTGTGCTCAATTGGTAGAGGAAGAATTTATGAAAATACTTAATGAGAATTCCTTGAATGATGAGCATGATTTCAATGTTGCTAGTATGAATTATCTGAATATCCATGATGCTAATGATATGCAAAGCCACAAGCTAGGGGATGCTATGTTTGATGAAGATGATATTTTTAGTCCCCCAAGTTTTGATGAGCAAATTTATTATGATGATGGCATGCCTCTTATCTATGATGATTATTGTGATGACATGTATGCTATAAAGAGTAATGACAACCATGAAACTTGTTATCATGATTTTAATATTCAATGTGGTTATGTCAATCAAGTATCTCATGATAGTTATTTTGTTGAGTTTGCTCCCACTATTATGAATGAGAAGAAATATGCTTATGTGGAGAGTAATAAATTTTATACGCTTGCAGATCATGAAAAGAATGATTTATGTGATAGTTATATTGTTTAATTCCTTCATGATGCTACTAAAATTTATTATGAGGGAGGAACATATGCTTGTAGGAATTGCAATAATATCAAGTTTCCTCTCTATGTATTCAAAGTTTTCAAGTTATGCTTGTTTTGCCTTCCTATTCTAGTTGATTCTTGCTCCCATAAATTTTTTGCTCACAAAATCCCTATTCATAGGAAGTGGGTTAGACTTAAATGTGCTTGCCATGAGATTCATGATGCTCTCTTACATGTTTCAAATACTATTCCTATGTGAGCATCATTGAAATCATCATGCCTAGCTAAAAGGCTTTAAAGAAAAGCGCTTGTTGGGAGACAACCCAACACTTTTACTTTCTCTTTTTGAGTGTTCACATGATTAAGATATTGTAGTAATCATGTTTTGTGTCTTTTATTTCAATAAAGTGCCAAGTAAAGCCTTTGGGATGACTCACAAGATGAGTAGAATTGATGCTGAACCAAAACATAAACTTTTGACTCCAGTACAAGAATTTTAATTTTATACTGGAGCGTGATAATGATCTGAAATTTTTAAAAAGTGTTGATATACAAATTATTCAGGTTGTACTAATTTTTCAGAATTCTTCGGGGTCTTTGAAGTCTTCGGGTCCAACTCCCTCGTCAATAGCACAATCTATCGTCGCGGTAATAACGGCAATAATAAGAATCACAACAAAAACAGAGCACGAAACTCACTACAAAAATGTTACCCTACTCTGTAAAATACTACATACAAAACTAAAAATATTTGTCTAAGGTTTTGTAGTGAAAAAGATTTTGAAAACTATTTTTAATAGAGGCCAAAAATACTAAAACTAGGTTTTAAATAAATCCAGTACAAAAAATGTTTTCAAAAATTTGCACAAGTGGCACTATTAAATTCTACATAATATTCTAAGATTTGTGGACTTGGAATTATGTCAATAGGACAAATATTTTGTCCTGTGGAATTTTTGGAATGTCACCAATAAAAGAAAAAGGAGAAAGGCCCCAAAGCAGCCATGAGGTGAGGCCAAGGTGCATGGACCTCGGCAAGGTGCCAATCCAAAAGAGAAGAGACTTCAAGGCCAGAAAGAGGAATCGCGAAAAGAGAAAAGTTCCCGCCCCTTTTCAAATAGAGTTACGAAATCTTCAACTTCATTTCAAAAAGTGGCAATACGAACACAAAAAGAAGCAAGCAACAGCCGCGTCCGGCACCTAGGCTAGTCTTCGTCTTCGTCTTCCCCCAGCGCGGAGCGTAGGGCATCCACGTTGCGTGGGCATAGCCATTGGAGGGCAGTGTTGTCCGCCAACGCGGAGCATGGGGCTTCCACTTGGGCGTGGGATGGAACCCCTCCGCGTCCTCGGGGGGCTCCGGGCGTATACAGCCCACTCCTTATTACGTGAGAGTGTCACGGCCGAAGATAGCTGGGCAAGCCCCCAGGCGCACGGCCCAGGTGCTCCCAACTCAGTTAAGAGCCATCCCGCGCATTACTGCGCGGTTGCGCGCCTCTACAGCCCAAACATGAGTGCATTGCTCCCCGCGTAGCCGCGGGATTGCGCTCCCGCGGCCCAAACATGAGCGCAATGCACCCAGCACAGCTGCAGAGGTGTTGTGTCGGTGAAGCCGCCTCGTGAGGCGTCGTGTCGTCGGCCGGACCTCGGCTTGCGGGCCTCATGAGGCCCTCCCCTCTGGAGGGCCATGCCGGCGCTCCCGTTGCCACTGGTGGCCCGCTCTGCTCGTACCTTGCCGATCCTCCTAGGCGGTAGCTCCTGAGGCCCCGGGCTCAGCTGCGCATTGCTTGCTCGTGGGGGCGGTGGCTGCGTTGTGCCCCCGCGCTTCCCGGGACGCCCCCCCTCTCCCTTGCTTGCATAAACCTGGCGTGGTGCTCCCTCCGTGTAAGCCCCCATGCCCGGCTTGGGGAGAGCACCCGGGGCACCTCCCTATTCCGGGAGGATGTCGGCACCTGCAGAGGGCGCCTGATCCTCCATGCCCTCCGCAGGTACGACATAGATCGGAACGTAGGGCTCCGTATAGGGGGCTTGGCTCCCTCCTGAGCCATCCCCACGCACATCAAGTGTAACCTCACCGGGTGACGAGGTGACGCCCCCTGGAGCGCGCTACCCACAGACCCTCCTACGGCGGGCCTCCGCCCGAAGTTGCTTACCTCTGCCGCCTCCGTGGGGTGGGCCGCGCATGTCTTGACGTGAGTTGCCCCCTGGTTATCCATCGCGTCTCCATTACGGTTACCTGCCCGACCGGAAGCCTGAGCCGCCTGCTCCCTGCGCCGGTTGGCGCGCTCCCGCCGGGATGACCCGGGCCATTGATGCTCCGTCTGGGCATGGGCGTGCGCGCCGGGGTGTGCGCGGAGCGTCCCATCACCTTCTTCAAGGGCGCCACCGACGTGGCCAGCCGGCGTCCCGAAGCCCGTCACCGGGATCCGGAGGAGAAGAAGTACGGCGTGCGGCGGGCCCTACTCGGGCTCGCCCAGGAGCGGAGCGGGCGCGCCATCCGCAGGTGGGGCGACGGGTACGGCGAGCGAGCCCCCAGTGCCCCGCGCCGGCGGTCGTGAAGGAAGGTGGGGGACCCAGGCCCTCCTTGCGACGGCGACCATCTCGGCGATGTGGTCGGACCAGGCGTCGAAGCCCCCGTGCGTAGGGCGGTGGCGCAGCATCTCACTCTCCATCAGGAGCGAGTCATGCACGTTGAGGTCTCCCACGTGGGTGCAGCGCGATGCCGGTCCCGTGGGCGCCCCTCGTCCGCCATGTGCCTGGCCGGCACGAGCGGCGTCGGTGGTGGAAACGACGCTGGTGGCCAGGAAACGGCTGCCCAACATCGCATTGCCGTGTCGTGGGCCTTGGGCGGCTGCGGCGAAGTTGGCGGAGGCGGGTCCTCCGAGGCCGAAAGGAGCCTGTCGGGCGTCGGCTATCGACACGACGGGGCGGAGAAGAAGCGAAGCTTGCTGAAGACTCCGACACGCCCCCTACCTGGCGCGCCAAATGTCGGATTTCAAGCTCCGCAAAACCCTAGGAAGTTCGAACCCAGGGGTGTGTGCGAAGATTCCTCAACAGCTTCACCCCACCAATCCCACAATGCGACGACCTCGCTCGATGGCAAGGAATAAGATAGCACATGAGAGTTTACCCAGGTTCGGGCCGCTGCGAAGCGTAAAACCCTACTCCTGCCTTTGGTGGATTGCCTCACGAGGAGGTTTGTGGATGAACTAGTACAGTGATGTGTTGCCTTGCGGGTGTGTTTGCGGGGTGGTTGTGCCGTCCCTCTCCACCGAGCAGCCTAGCCTCTACTTATAGCGGCCCGGGTCCTCTTCCCTTATCGCCAGGGCGGGAAGGAATCCCACAACGGCCAAATTTGAAGGGGGACGGGAGGTACACCCTATCCTGACGAAAGGTGGTCTTCGCCTGCAAAGTAGTCGACGGTGATGCAGAGGTGGGCTCGGCGATGACGTCCATCCTGCAGGGCTCGGGGTCCTGGTCTTGTTGCACCAGAAGGGAAACCTTTGGGGGCGCTTTGGGAACATGCGCTCGTCCTTGTCTCCTTTGCACCAAAGAGGAAACTGTCCCCTCTGGCGCGCTGGCGCCCGCCTGGCCAGGCTGCCGTCACCCTTGGCCTCCTGAGGTCGTGCGTTGCATAGAGGTCTCTGCCGCTCGGGAGGAGGCCTGGGGAGGCCTACCTCCCTGCGGGTCTTGGCGCTGTTTCCCCTGCGAGCCCGGGGCCTCGCGAGGGCCTTGTTGTCGGTGTCAAAACCGGCGGATCTCGGGTAGGGGGTCCCGAGCTGTGAGACTAGAATCGATGGTAACAGGAGAAGAGGGAGACGATGTTTACCCAGGTTCGGGCCCTTCTATGGAGGTAATACCCTACGTCCTGCTTGATTATATTGATGGTATAAGGGTTACAGAGTTGATCTACCTCGAGATCGTATGACTAAAACCCTAGATGAGTTCTGTTGTCCTACAACCTAAAACCCTCCGGCTTATATAGACGCCGAGGGTGCCTAGGGTTTACACATGGTCGGTTACATGTCGAAGGGATAAACATGCCTATTCACTACTCCAATCGTGGAGGACACGCCACGATTCCCGGAGCTTCCTTCCTGGAGATAGGGTCTTCGATCAATCCAATGCTCGGCAAGCGGCCCATATAGTCCGGCCCATAAGAATGAGATCGGCCTCCCGAGGACCCCTTAAACCAGGACTCCCTCAGTAGCCCCCGAACTAGCCTCCAACGCCAAGGTTCCTAGCTCCAGCTGCTTCATATGATCAGAGTCTTCAGCTTGCGAGGCGAGTTCCTTTCTCCAAACAGTGATTCGGCCGAGTTCAGTTCGGCCTCCGACGATGTGTAGTTTTTCCGATCATGGATCGTCCGAACACCATGTATAACCCGGCCCTGAAGGCCAAACGTCAAGGAGTAAATAGTGCTCCCTGACAATCTTTCAGATGAAAGGTCACGGCCCACCACGACCGCTAAACCAGTCACAAAGGCTCGATTCGCGGTTCGAGGCCGTTTTCATCAGCACGACCATTCAATGCATAGATTGTGCTCCGTTTCACACGGGATATGTTTAATCATGCGCGTATAACGTCACGCGTGTCTTGGGAAGCGGAGGGATTCACGGCGTAGTGAAGGGAGGCTAACTGGCAACAAGCCCAATAAAAGGGAAAGAAAACCCCAAGGCTTAACCGCACTTCCCATTCGCATCCCTGCCTCCCCAAGCTCCTGAGCTTCCAGAGCCCAGATCTAGGTTTTTCACCCTTCCTCCTCCGAGCTCAGCCATGGCCGGCTCAGGCTCCAACGGCAAGTGGGAGGCTTCCACGGTCACAGACCAGGACATCCGGGACCTCAAGGACGCCGGCTACCTCCCCGCCAACATTTTCCACCGCGCCGCGGAGGAGGGCCAGGTGATCCCCACCCCCAAACCAGGCGAGAGGGTGGTCTTTATTCCTCACTTCATCCGAGGACTGAGCTTCCCGCTCCACCCCTTCATCAGGGGCCTCATGTTCTTCTACGGACTCGACTTCCACGACCTCCCATCGAACTCTTTCATGCACATATCGGCCTTCATCATCGTCTGCGAGGCCTTCTTGCGGGTGGAACCACACTTCGGACTATGGCTCAAGATATTCAATATCAAGCCGAAGTGTGTCGCAGGCGAACACGCAGACTGCGGCGGAGCGGTCGTCAGCAAGCTTCCCCGTGCAGTATGGCCATCCGGCACCTTCATCGACACCATCAAGACTTGGCAAAAAGAGTGGTTTTACATCATCGAGCCAAGGGAGGAGGGCGGAACTGTTCCTGCCGAATTCAGATCCGGCCCCCCGACCAGATTGACCTCATGGGTCCGAAAGGGCCTCGACTGGGGGTCGGATACAGAGGTTGATGATCTGCAGAGGGGCATCGCCTCCATGATCAAGGACAAAATCGAGCTGACCAACGTGGTCCAGGTTATGCTCCGGCGGCGCATCCTCCCCTGCCAGCGCCGAGGCTCTCCTATGTGGACTTATCGGACTGACGATGATCCTACGATTCGTCAGCTCTTCCGCACCACTCGGGAGAAGCTGTGGAAGGCGCAGGAGAACTGGTCGGCCAAGAAGGAGGACCAGGGCCTGCGCGCCGATAAGCTCCCTTCCGAGGTATAACACAGTTTCGCTTGATCGGCTTTGTTTTCCTAAAGAAAATCTAAGTACTTTCCGATCACTTCCGCAGGAATGGTTGAGCAAGGCCACGGGCATCAAATGCCCGGCTCCACAGCCCGAAAACCCTATATCCCAGCTGCTGTCAGAGATGTTCGTCGTGGCGCCTTACAAGGCGCCAGAGAAGAAAGAGCAGAAGAAGAAACCAGGCCGAGCAGGCCTGCGCACCAGGGACCAGCCGGGGGCTATGTCCGAGGAAACCCATGCCTCCTCGAATCAAGAGGAGGAGCCGGAGGGTCTGCGGGGAGGCGATTCCCCCCTCGCAGGAAAGAGGGCGGCGTCATCGGACGCCCCAGAGGATGTACCTCCTCCCGCCCTGAAGAAAGCGCGTCGGACACAGGTAGTTCTGTCCGACGACAGTTCGGACTCGGATACCGAATCCGAGGAATTCGAGAGGGTTCCACGAAGGAACCTCAGGGTCAAGCCCCCAGCTCGAAGGTAAAGATCCGAAGACTTCATGAGCTATTTAGAGCTAAGTTTTGAATGCGGTTAACATGTGAGCGCCTATTGACTTGCAGCCCACCACGTGTTCTCCCCGTCAATCAAGTTTCGGATGGGGAGACCCCGCCCGCCGAGCTAGCAGAGAGCGGGACCGCGTCGCACCCCTCTTCTCCGGGCGCCGTGAAGGATGCCGCGGAGGTGTCATCCCAACAGGTTCCTTTGGAGCCGGACACCAGAGGTGGGGGCGACGACGTCATGGTCGAGACTAACGCCTCGGCCGCCGAAGACCGGGGGGACAAGCCCCTCCCGGATACTGAAGAGACCGGACAAGGGGACGTCCAGTCCCTTCCGAGGTCGTCTCCGGAGCGCACCATGCCTCCGGAGGCACCGGTTCAATCCCCGGTTGGAGATCGGGTCAACTGATCCCCACCGGCGCCACCGACCAATGGTTGGCCGGCTATGGGGGAGGCTCTGTCAAGCGCCTCCATCTTCGAGGAGCACTGCACCCTTATGGGTGCGGTATTGCAGAGCATTCAGTCTGTGGACAGCGGACTGAAGGAGGCCTTCAATGGTCTCCTGACGGGCTTTCAGGTGAGCCGCGTAATGCTCTGTTTGTAAAATATTAATTTCTTTGAGTTATCATTATATACATGGCAGCCCCCGAGCCCTAGGTGAGTTTGGAAAAACTTACCTGGGGGTCAATCATAGATCATTATCCGAACTATGTAGAGGACAATATTTGTTCGAAACGTTCTAACAGCCCTTAATAGGACCGGACACAGGATCATATTTATGACAGTTCGGAAGTTTTGAACCCATGTAACTTGATATGGTTTTGTCTTTTACAGGCTTCATCGGCGGCGGTGGCTGCTAATGCTGCCGAGCTGGACGAGCTAAATCGGAAGCTCAAGAGCTCCGAAGACAAGCTTGACGCTCTGAACAAGAGATTCGACGAGGTGCAAGGTAAGCCGGATTAGAGTATCCAAATTCTTCATTACCGTACTGTCAACGCAGTATTTTTTGATATGTTTTAATGCTTATGCAGCCTCGGCGAAGGAAATTGAGAAGCTCAAGGCCGAGCTTGAGAAGGCGAAGCAGGAGGCTGCGGTTGAGAGGGCGGCGGCCAAAGAAACGGCTACCGCGCTATCCGCCCTGAGAGCCACCAGCGACAAGCATGCGGCTCGGGTGGAGGAAATCCAACAGGAGCTCAAAGACGCCGGCCAAAAGTGCGAGGACCTTGAGCGGAAAGGCAAGGAGCAGGAAGCCGAACTATCCACCTTGAAAACCAACCTCCAAAAGGAGCGGGTGGAAAGGCGGTCTTTTGAAGAACAAGTCAGCCAGGCCAAGGCTATCATGGATGGTAAGCCTTTTTTATTGCAGTGTGTCTTCGGGGATAGCAAGTTCAAATTGCTTACCCAAGTATGGCGTTCCTCAGGCGCCTGCTCGGACCTTCAGAAGAGCGCCGCGGACGCGAACCAGTTCTATGCTTTGCGGGGAGAAGGAGATGAAGCTCGGCTGTTTTGGGCGCAATTTGAAGCCCCTGAGCGCTCTCCTCTCCTTGTTGAGCAGCTGAAGCAGCTGATGGAGCTACACCGGATGGCGGAGCCGGTCATGAAGGATCTCTGCATCCGGCTATGGCCCAACGAGCCACTGTCGGGCAGCTACTTCGGCCTGGTGCAGAAGCTGAGCGACGCCTCGCCGCGGATCGACGCACTAAGGCGGTCCTCCTGCATCGAGGGAGCTCGGATGGCCTTCGCAAGGGCCAAGGTGCACTGGCCGGGTCTTGATCCGATGAAGATAGCCACTGCTACTTCTCCGTAGTTATGGAGGGTGCCCGGGCAATAGAGTCTCAATGTTCGAGAGAAAACATTTATGAGTAAATGCGTTGTAATATGTCCGAAGACCTTTTAACGCGTTTATATTTAAGATGCATGGTTTATCATGTCTTTCGTGTTTTGCATCCTTTATAACTCCTGTGTGGCCGTTAAAACTGAAAGCTGCGAGTCGTCGGCTTCAGCCCCCATGTAGATACTACGCGGGGTGTCTCTGCCAACGCACTGTGACCCTTAGCCGAGCTATCGGTACCCGAAGGCGGTAGTGTGGGGTGGACAAGGCAATCGGACCATAATGCTTTATTGCTTTCACTTAGCCGTAGGGGCGCGAGAAAGGAGTGCGGGGGGCTGATGACTACCCCCCAGGTGTTTGTGATGTTCGGAGGAACCGTGGCCAAAGCCTATATCACATGGTTTGTACTAACACCAAACCCATCGTATGACACGGAATAACCTCTGACGAGATTTAGTTAAGCTCGGATTCGCAGACCGGTTCTCGCATACCATGACAGTCAGTTTTTGGCTTTCTCCGCTGAGGTGCTTGACCAGGCAAGCCGGAAGCACAATCGCAGCGGTTCTCCCTTTGCTCTTTTAGCCGAACGAGCGGAACATAAAGGGGCAAGCACAGGAGCCGGGCAACCCAACTATTGACCCAAGACATAGTTCGGAACCAATGCATATAAAGCGGAATCCCAAGACGCCGAATCGCAAAATCAGTTCTGCTTAGGGCGATTTTCTTTAGTTCGAGCCCCCAGTCTATTAGCCGGTTGCATCGTAAAGTATACCAAACAGGTTCGCAAGAAGAGAGGGAAAATAGAGAGTGCGCCAAAAACAGCGAAGTGATCATGCATGATACATCTGTATTTTACTCAACAACTCTTATTATTCAAATTGCTGATACAACTGTTTACAGGTATTAAAAATGGAATATAAACCTTACAGGGAGGGTTGTACCAGGGGTCTTCGATAGGTGACCTGACATCCTCGATGTGCCCTGTCGTTTGTCCGCTCCTGCGTCACCTAAGGAGGTGTATACCTCTATGGGATTTGCTGTTCGACGAACGGACTTTGGAGAAAAATCTTGAGAAGTCTCCGAAGTGTGAATGAGCTTTACGCCGTATCAGGTACTTTATGGTACCTGTAGTCTGTCCGAAGACGTGTTGATGGTGATAGTTCGGTCCAGCCGAACACTTTACCCTTTAAAAAAAATTCCCCACCGCTGCCCATGGAATATTGAGCGCGAAGTTGTGCCTCCTCGGCACGTACTTTGCTGGTTCTAGGGCTGTGCGATGGGGGGCGAGTCCCTATTTATGGGGAGAAGAAGGTTCTGGGACTTCGGGTTGAAACCGAGCTCGCTTCCCAGCCTTATGTGCCTTTACGGCGGATATCGGCATTTGCCGATCATCATTGTAGTGGAATTCGGCCGCCAGGGCCAACGCATGTTCCTCAGTTCAAAGGGAGCACTCCGTGTTGCCGTTGACAGTAATGACCCCCTTGGGGCCGGGTGAGGGCGTCCTGGTTTAAGGGGTCCGCGGGAGGCCGACCTATGTCTTATGGGCCGGACTGTATGGGCCACTTGCCGAATACTGGAAGAATTGAAGACCTCATCTCCAAGAAGGAAGCTTCGAGAATCGTGGCTTGTCCTCCACGTTTGGAGTAGTGAATAGGCATGTTTATCCCTTCGACGTGAAACCGACCATGTATAAACCCTAGGTACCCTCGGCGTCTATATAAGCCGGAGGGTTTTAGGTTATAGAACAACAGAACTCATCTAGGGTTTTAGTCATAAGATCTCGTGGTAGATCAACTCTGTAATCTCCATACAATCAATATAATCAAGCAGGACGTAGGGTATTACCTCCATAGGAGGGCCCGAACCTGGGTAAAACCTTGTCCCTTTCATCTCTCGTTACCATCGATCCTAGTCTCACAGCTCGGGACCCCCTACCCGAGATCCACCGGTTTTGACACCGACATTGGTGCTTTCATTGAGAGTTACGCTGTGATCGCCAAAAGGAATCGATGGCTCGCCTAGTCATCAACGAAGAGGTCCGCAATCCAGGCAATTTTGTCCCCGGACAGATCTTCGCTTTCAGCAGCGTTGTGCTGCACGCCGACCCGACCAGCCATCTAGGCCGCGTTGGAAGTTTTGCCCCTGATGAAGAGGTCAGATTCGAGAACTTAGAGTTCTCCGTAGACTCTCAAGGTGATCTGTCACTAGTCGGGCTTGCAGTCTTGCCTGCCATGCCCGAAGACTCTGAGGCCTCAACCCCAGACCCATCTTTCGGCTCCGCCCATGGGATCCACCCCGGCGAGGGCCCGACCTTCAGTCCGGATCAGGTCATAGTACCCGACGTCCGGACATCGGTTCTTGCCGAACACACTCCCTGCACGGACGCAACGGAGGTTCACTCTGGAAGCTCTGGGCAGACCGGTCCGATCGAGCTCTTGATACTCGATGAGGCTCTAGATCGGATCTCGTCGATGAAGATCAACGACGACCCAATCCCGATCTATTCTCAGATCGGGCCTCAGACGGGTCAGGACAAATTTTTCGTCCCACCCACCACCCACTTGATAGCCACTGTCGAGGATTTAACCGACATGCTGGACTACGCTTCCGAGGAAGCAGAGTATATGGATGAGGAAGATCACTCCCTCACCCCCGCTAAGACCTGGTAGTGGACTGCCACCTCTACATACGACGTCTACATGGTGGACACTCCGAAAAACAACTGTGATAAATCGGACGAAGCGCCGTCAAGACGCCGAAAGCCGCATAAACGGTCAAAAGGGAAAAAGGGGCGAAAGTCTACCGATGGCACCGGGGACGGAGTTACCCCGAAAGACATCGGCGGCCCCGAAATCCCCGAACACCCATTAGAGGGTCAGGAGAGGCCCGAAGACCGTCGCAACCCCGATGATCCAGATGATCCTGAGAACGACGACTACCTCCGCTCTATCGAGGGGGAGGATAATGCGCCTGCCGATGACTTCGCCATCCCAGACAATCCTGAAGATCAGGAATTGTTCAGGCAACAGCTCATATCCACAGCTCGCAGCCTGAAAGCAAAAGAGCGGCAGCTCAGAGCCGAACAAGACGACCTCAACGACCGATGGACGAGAGTCCTCTCAGCTGAGGAAGGACACGGCACCAGTCTATCGGACCAACCTAAGAGCTACCCACGCGGAAGGCTGCTGCCGCAATTCGATGACGAGCTCACTGATACACCGTCTCCCAAGCATACCCCATATGACAAGCCAGACCGCCTCCCTCGAGGACGCGACAGGACGGCTGATGATACCGGCTATAGGCCGACGATACCCCATAGACGGGGAAAGGAGCCACTAGAGCCCGATGACAGGTTTGACCTGCGACACGACCTGGACTATAGAGCCGGCCGCACACGATCCATCTACAGATCCAGAGGATACTCACCCGATAGACGGGAAGGGTACCGGCCTTGGTTCGACTGCGACAATGAAGATCGGGAACGAACCCGAGCTAGGACAGACACCGATCACCGGCGCGCCATAGCTCGGGTCAGAGGCGCCGCCCACCCACTGTGCTTCACGGACGAGGTAATGCGGCATCAGTTCCCGGAAGGGTTTAAACCCGTAAACATAGACCAATACGATGGGACAACTGACCCAACTGTATGGATCGAGGATTTCCTCCTCCACATCCACATGGCGCGAGGAGATGACCTCCACGCCATCAAGTACTTACCCCTGAAGGTCAAGGGGCCAGCTCCGCACTGGTTAAATAGCCTCCCCGAAAACTCTATTGGGTGTTGGGAGGACCTAGAAGAGGCATTCCGATCTAACTTCCAGGGCACTTATGTTCGGCCACCGGACTCCTCCGATCTAAGCAACGTCGTACAGAATCTAGGAGAGTCCGCGCGGCTATTCTGGAATCGTTTCCTGATCAAGAAGAACCAGATCGTAGACTGCCCGGACGCCGAAGCTATAGCCTCCTTCAGGCATAATATTCGGGATGAATGGCTAGCTCGACAGCTCGGACAGGACAAACCTAGGACCATGTCTACCCTCACATCACTCATGACCTGCTTTTGCGCGGGCGAGGATAATTGGCTAGCTAGACATAGCCATAACCCCGAAGACCCCAGAACCTCTGAAGTATGGGATGGAAACGGGAAACCGAAGCGCAACAAGAACAAGCGCCGGCACAATAATATCGATGCCGATGACACGGCTGTCAATGCCGGCTTCCGCAATTCCCGTCCTGGGCAGCGGAAGAAGCCTTCTAAAGGCAAACACGATGGACCCACCCCGCTGGATAAGATCCTAGAGAGGCCTTGCCAGATCCACGGCACTCAAGAGAAGCCCGCCAATCATACCAACCATAACTGTTGGGACTTCAAACAGGCCGGCAAGCTCGCATCCGAGGACCAAGGCAAGAGCCCACGCAGCGAGGAAGAGGATGAGCCCCGTGGTCCGATCGGTGGCGGTCAAAAGAAATTCCCTCCAGAGGTAAAGACAGTAAACATGATCTATGCCACTCATATACCCAAAAAGGAGAGGAAGCGTGCCCTTCGAGATGTCTACTCCATAGAGCCTGTAGCCCCGAAGTATAACCCATGGTCGGCATATCCGATCACTTTCGATCGACGCGACCACCCGACTAGTATCCGTCACGGGGGTTCGGCCGCACTCGTCCTAGACCCGATAATAGATGGGTACCACCTCACTAAATTCCTAATGGACGGGGGAAGTAGCCTCAATCTGATTTACTCAGACACGGTGAAAAAGATGGGCATAGATCCGTCAAGGATCAGGCCCAGCAACACTACCTTCAAAGGAGTGATCCCGGGCGTTGAAGCCCGGTGCACAGGCTCCGAAAGCCTGGAGGTTGTATTCGGCTCGCCCGACAACTTTCGAAGCGAGGACTTGATCTTCGACATCGTACCTTTCCGCAGCGGCTATCACGCCCTGCTCGGTCGTACAGCGTTCGCTCGCTTTAACGCCATCCCTCACTACGCATACCTCAAGCTCAAGATGCCCGGCCCTAGGGGGGTCATTACAGTTAATGGCAATACAGAGCGCTCCCTCCGAACTGAGGAACATGCGTTGGCCCTGGCGGCCGAATTCCACTACACCGATGATTGGCAATCGCCGACATCTGCCGTCAAGGCACCCAAAGCTGGGAAAAGAGCTCGGTCTCAATCCGAGGTACCAGAACCTTCCACCCCCGGTAAATAGGGACTCGGCCCCCATCGCACGGCCCTAGAACCGGCAAGGTACGTGCCACTAAGGCACAACTTCGCGCTCAAAATTCCATGGGCAGTGGTGGGGACATACCATTAGAGGGTAGGTGTTCGGCTTGACCGAACTATTACCGTCAACACGTCTTCGGACACACTACAGGTACCATAAAGTGCCTGCTAAAGGCGTCAACTCATCCATACCTCGGCGACTTCTCAAGACCCTTTCTTCAAGGTCCGTTCGCCGAACTAACAAAGCCCATAAAGGCATACACCTCCTTAGGAGCTGCAGGAGCAGATAAGCGACGGAGCACATCAAGGACGTCCGGTCACCTATCAAAGGCCCTTGGTACAAACTCTCCTGTAAAATTTATATTTCATTTATCAAATACCTGTAAATAGTTGCATCGGCAAATTGAGCAATAAGAGTTGTTGAGTAAAATACAGATATATCATTTTCTCTTTGATGTCCCTTTTCAGAACACTTTTCTGTTTTCTCCCTCTTCTTGCGAACCTGTTTGGTATACTGTACGATGCAACCGGCTAATAGACCAGGGGCTCGACCTTAAAAATCGCCCTAATCACAATTTCTTTAAGTGTTCGACGTCTTGGAAATTCCGCTTTATATGCATTGGTTCCGAACCGTGTCTTGGGTCAATAGTTGGGTTGCCCGGCTCCTGTGCTTGCCCCTTTATGTTCCGCTCGTTCGGCTAAAAGGGCAAAGGGAGCACCGCTGCGATTGTGCTTCCGGCTAGTCTGGTTAAGCGCCTCAGCGGAGAAAGCCGAAAACTGACTGTCATGGTATGCGAGAACCGGTCTACGAATCCGAGCTTAACTAAATCTCGTCAGAGGTTATTCCGTGTCATACGATGGGTTTGGTGTTAGCACAAACCAGGTGATATAGGCTTCGGCCGCGGTTCATCCGAACATCACAAACACCTGGGGGCTAGTTATCAGCTCCCGCACTCCTTTCTCGCGCCCCTATGGCTAAGTGAAAGCAATAAAGCATTATGGTCTGATTGCCTTGTCCGCTCCACACTACCGCCTTCGGGTGCTGATAGTTCGGCTAAGGGTTATAGTGCGGTTATAAGAGACACCTTGTGTAGTATCTACACGGGGGGCTGAAGCCGACGCCTCGCAGCTTTTAGGGTTAACGGCCACAAAGGAGTTATAAAGGATGCAAAACATATAAGACATGATAAACCATGCATTTTAAATACATACACGCTGACAAGTCTTCGGACATAGTACAGCAATCTATTCATACTCATTCTCTCTCGTACACTGTGATTCTATGGCCCGAGCACCCTCCATAACTCCGGAGAAGTACAGCTCGGGGCGCCTATGACCCTTTTCGGGAGGCGGCGGAGCTGTGGCTACCTTCATCGGATCCAGCCCCGGCCAGTGCACCTTGGCCTTCGCGAAGGTCATCCTAGCCCCCTCGATGCAGGAAGACCGCCTCAAGGCGTCGATCCGAGGAGTGGCGTCGCTCAGCTTCTGCACCAGGCCGAAGTAGCTGCCCCGCAGTGCCTCATTGGGCCATAGCCGGATACAGAGATCCTTCATGGCCGGTTCCGCCATCCGGTGTAGCTCCATCAGCTGCTTCAGCCGCTCCACAAGGAGAGGAGAACGCTCGGGGGCTTCGAATTGTGCCCAGAATAGCCGAGCTTCATCTCTTTCTCCCCGCGAAGCATAGAACTGCTTCGCGTCCGCTAAGTCCTTCTGGAGGTCCGAGCAGGCGCCTGAGGAACGCCATACTTGGGTAAGCAACTCGAACTTGCTGTCCCCGAAGATACACTGCAATGAATACGGCTTACCATCCAGGACAGCTTTGGCTTGGCGGAGCTCCTCTTCAAATGACCGCCTATCCACCCGCTCCTTTTGGAGATTGGTTTTCAGGGTGGATAGTTCGGCGGCCTGCTCCTTGCCCTTCCGCTCCAGATCCTCGCACTTCTGCCCAGCGTCTTTGAGCTCCTGCTGGATTTCCTCCACCTGAGCCTCGTGCTTGTCGCTGGTGGCTCTTAGGGCGGATAGCGCGGTAGCTGCCTCTTTGGCAGCCGCCTTCTCCACCGCAGCCTCCTGCTTGGCCTTCTCAAGTTCGATCTTGAGCTTCTCAATCTCTTTCGCCGAGGCTGCACAAGCATTAAGCATATCAAACAACACTGCATTGACAGTACGATAACAAAGAGTTTTTTACTCTAATTCGACTTACCTTGCGCCTCGTCGAATCTCTTGTTTAGAGCGTCAAGCTCGTCTTCGGAGCTCTTGAGCTTCGATTTAGCTCTTCTAGCTCGGCAGCGTTATTGGCCGCTGCCGTCGACGAAGCCTGTAACAAACAACATCATATAATGTTACAGGAGCTTACAACCTCCGAACTGTCACTAAAATAATCCTATGAACGGTCCTATTAAAGGCTGACAGAACGATCCGAACATATATTGTCCTATGCATAGTTCGGATATGGAGCTATGAGTTGACCCCCAGGTAAGTTTTTCCAAACTCACCTAGGGCTCGGGGGCTGCCATGCATATAATCATAACTTACAGAAATTAATATTTTACAAAGTAGAGCATTACTTGGCTTACCTGAAAGCCCGTCAGGAGACCGTTGAAGGCCTCCTTCAGTCCGGAATCCACGGACTGAATGCTCTGCAGTACCGCACTCATAAGAGTGCGGTGTTCCCCAGAGATGGAGGCGCTTGATAGAGCCTCCCCCATAGCCGGCCACCCGTTGGTCGGTGGCGCCGCTGGGGATCGATTGATCCGATCTCCGACCGGAGATTGAATCGGTGCCTCCGGAGGCATGGTACGCTCCGGAGACCGCCTTGGAGGCGACTGGACATCTTCTCGTCCGGCCTCCTCAGTATCCGGGAGGGGCCTCTCTCCCGGGTCTTCGGCGGCCGAGGTGTTGGCCTCGGTCATAACGTCATCGCCCCCGCCTCCAGTGTTCGGCTCCAAAGGAGCCTGTTGGGAGGACACCTCCGAGGCATCCTTTGCGGCGCCCGGAGGAGAGGGGTGCGACGCAGTCCCGCTCTCCGCTAGCTTGGCAGGCAGGGTCTCCCCATCTGAAGCCTGATCGGTGGGGAGAACTTGTGGTGGGCTGCAAGTCACAAAGGCACTCACATGATTAGTAATATTCAAAACTTAGCACTAATAACTCGGAAAGGTCTTCGGATCTGTACCTTCGAGGTGGGGGCTTGACCCTGAGGTTCCTTCGCGGCACCCTCTCGAAGTCCTCGGACTCAGTATCCGAGTCCGAGCTATCGTCGGACGAGATAACCTGTGTCCGGCGCGCTTTCTTTGGAGCGGGGGGATCTAAGTCCTCCGGGGCGTCCGATGACGCCGCCCTCTTTCCTGCGAGGGGGGAATCGCCTCCCTCCTCACCCTCATGCTCTTCCTCTTGATTCGAGGAGGCATGAGTCTCTTCGGACGCAGCCCCTGGCTGGTCCCTGTTGCGCAGGCCCGTTCGGCCTGGTTTCTTCTTCTCCTTCTTCTCTGGCGCCTTGTAAGGCGCCACGACGAGCATCTCCAACAGCAGCAGAGACTTGGGGTCTTCGGGCTGTGGAGCCGGACACTTGATGCCCGTGGCTTTGCTCAACCATTCCTATGAAGGGTGATCGGAAAGTGCTTAGACTATCTCCGCGCCAAAGGAAGATAGAACCGGTGAAATGAAACTATGCTATACCTCGGGTGCGGGCTTGATGGCGCTCAAGCCCTTGTCCTCCTTCTTGCCCGGCCAGTTCTCCTGCGCCTTGAACAGTGCCTTCCATAGCTTCTCCCGCGTGGTACGGAAGAGTTGACGAACTGTAGGATCGTCGTCAGTCCGATAATCCCACATAGGAGAGCTCCGGCGCTGGCAGGGGAGGATGCGCCGCCGAAGTATAACCTGGACCACGTTGGTCAGGCCGACTCCTTCTCTGATCAAGGAGGCGATGCCCCTCTGTAGGTCCTCCACCTCTGTGTCTGACCCCCAGTCGAGGCCCTTTCGGACCCATGACGTCAATCTGGTCGGGGGGGCAGATCTGAATTCGGCAGGAACAGTTCCGCCCTCCTCCTTTGGCTCAGTGATGTAAAACCACTCTTTTTGCCAAGTCTTGATAGTGTCGATGAAGGTACCGGATGGCCACACTGCGCGCGGAAGCTTGCCGATGACTGCCCCGCTGCAATCCGCGTGTGCGCCAGCGACACACTTCGGCTTGATGTTGAAGATCTTGAGCCACAGTCCGAAGTGTGGCTCGACTCGCAGGAAAGTTTCACAGACTATGATGAAGGCCGATATATGCATGAAGGAGTTCGGTGGGAGGTCGTGGAAGTCGAGGCCGTAGAAGAACATGAGGCCCCTCACGAAGGGGTGGAGCGGGAAGCTCAGTCCCCGGATAAAGTGAGGGACAAAGACCACCCTCTCGCCTGGTTTGGGGGTGGGGATCACCTGGCCCTCCTCTGCGGCGCGGTGGAAGACATTGGCAGGGAGGTTGCCGGCGTCCTTGAGATCCCGGATGTCCTGGTCTATGACCGTGGACGCCTCCCACTTGCCGTTGGAGCCGGAGCTGGCCATGGCTAAGCTCGGAGGGGGAAGAATGGAAGACCTAGATCTGGGCTCGGTAAGCTCGGAAGACTGGGGAAGCTGGGATGCGAATGGGAAGGTGCGGATAAGCCTTGGGGTTTTCTTCCCCTTTTATTGAGACTTGCTGCTGGTTAGCCTCCCTTCACGAAGCCGTGAATCTCTCCGCTTTCCAAGGCGTGCGTGCCGTTATATGCGTATGATTAAACATATCCTGTGTAAAACGGGGCACGATCTGTGCATTAATGGATCGTGCTGGTGGAAACGGCCTCGAACCGCGAATCGAGTCTTCACGACTGGTTTAGAGGTCGTGGTGGGCCGTGGCCTTTCATCTGAAAAGTTGTCAGAAAACACTATTGGTTCTCTGACGTTTGGCCTTTAAGGCCGAATTACTCATGGTATACGGATGATCTATGATCGGAAACATTACACGTCGACGGAGGCCGAACTATATCCCGGGCCGATCACTGTTCGGAGAAAGGAACTCGCCTCGCAAGCCGAAGACTCTGATCGCTCGAAGCAGCTGGAGCCTGGACCCTTGGCGTTGGAGGCTAGTTCGGGGGCTACTGAGGGAGTCCTGGTTTAAGGGGTCCTCGGGAGGCCGGCCTATGTCTTATGGGCCGGACTGTATGGGCCACTTGCCGAATACTGGAATAATTGAAGACCTCATCTCCAAGAAGGAAGCTTCGAGAATCGTGGCTTGTCCTCCACGTTTGGAGTAGTGAATAGGCATATTTATCCCTTCGACGTGCAACCGACCATGTATAAACCCTAGGTACCCTCGGCGTCTATATAAGCCGGAGGGTTTTAGGTTATAGAACAACATAACTCATCTAGGGTTTTAGTCATACGATCTCGTGGTAGATCAACTCTGTAATCTCCATACAATCAATATAATCAAGCAGGACGTAGGGTATTACCTCCATAGGAGGGCCCAAACCTGGGTAAAACCTGGTCCCCTTCGTCTCTCGTTAACATCGATCCTAGTCTCACAGCTCGGGACCCCCTACCCGAGATCCGCCGGTTTTGACACCGACACTGGGCATTTTGAGCTTGAGGTATGCGTAGTGTGGGACGGCATTAAAGCGAGCGAACGCTGTACGGCCGAGCAGGGTGTGATAGCCGCTACGGAAAGGTACGATGTCGAAGATCAAGTCTTCGCTTCGAAAGTTATCGGGCGAGCCGAACACTACTTCCAGGCTTACAGAGCCCGTGCACCGGGCTCCGACGCCTGGGATCACTCCTTTAAAGGTAGTGTTGCTGGGTTTGATCCTTGACGGATCTATGCCCATCTTTTTCACCGTGTCTGAGTAAATCAGATTGAGGCTACTTCCTCCGTCCATTAGGACTTTAGTGAGGTGATACCCTTCTATGATGGGGTCTAAGACGAGGGCGGCCGAACCCCCATGACGGATACTGGTCAGGTGGTCACGTCGATCGAAGGTGATCGGGTATGCCGACCATGGGTTATACTTCGGGGCTACAGGCTCTACGGCGTAGACCTCTCGAAGGGCGTGCTTTCTCTCCTTTTTGGGTATATGAGTGGCGTATATCATGTTTACTGTTTTCACCTCTGGAGGGAATTTCTTTTGTCCGCCACCGATCGGACCGCGGGGCTCATCCTCGTCCTCGCTGCATGGGCTCTTGCCTTGGTCCTCGGATGCGAGCTTGCCGGCCTGTTTGAATACCCAACAGTTACGGTTGGTGTGGTTGGCGGGCTTCTCTTGAGTGCCATGGATCTGGCAAGGCCTCTCCATGATCTTGTCCAGCGGGGTGGGTCCGTCGCGATTGCCTTTAGGAGGCTTCTTCCGCTGCCCAGGCCGGGAGTTGCGGAAGCCGGCATTAACGGCCGTGTCATCGGCATCACTATTTGTGTGCCGGCGCTTATTCTTGTTGCGCTTTGGTTTCCCGTTTCCGTCCCGAACTTCGGAGGTTCCGGGGTCTTCGGGGTTGTGGCTACGTCTTGCTAGCCAGTTATCCTCTCCCGCGCAAAAGCGAGTCAAGAGTGATGTAAGGGCGGACATTGTCCTAGGTTTATCCTGGCCGAGCTGGCGAGCCAGCCATTCGTCCTGAATATTATGCCTGAAAGAGGCTATTGCTTCGGCGTCCGGGCAGTCGACAATCTGGTTTTTCTTGGTCAAGAACCGATTCCAGAATAGTCTGGCGGATTCTCCTGGTTTTTGGACGACGTTGCTTAGGTCGGAGGAATCCGGCGGCCGAACATAAGTGCCCTGGAAGTTAGATCGGAATGCATCTTCTAGATCTTCCCAGCATCCAATGGAGTTTTCGGGGAGGCTATTTAACCAGTGCCGAGCTGGTCCCTTAAGCTTCAGGGGTAGGTACTTGATGGCATGGAGGTCATCTCCTCGCGCCATGTGGATGTGGAGGAGGAAATCCTCAATCCATACGGCTGGGTCAGTTGTCCCGTCGTATTGTTCTATGTTTATGGGTTTAAACCCTTCCGGGAATTGATGCCGCATCACCTCGTCCGTGAAGCACAGTGGGTGGGCAGCGCCTCTGACCCGAGCTATGTCGCGCCGGTGATCGGCGTCGGTCCTAGCCCGGTTTTGTTCCCGACCTTCATTGTTACGGTCGAGCCAAGGCCGGTACCCTTCCCGTCTATCGGGTGAGTATCCTCTGGATCCGTAGATGGATCGCGTACGACCTGACCTATAGTCCAGGTCGTGTCGCAGGTCGAACTTGTCATCGGACTCTACTGGCTCTTTGCCCCGTCTACGGGGTATCGTCGGCCTATAGCCGGTGTTGCCAGCCGTCCTGTCTCGTCCTCGAGGAGGGCGGTCTGGCTTGTCGTATGGGGTGTGTCTGGGAGACGATGTGTCAGTGAGCTCGTCATCGAACTGTCGCAGCAGCCTTCGGCGTGGATAGCTCTTAGGTTTGTCCGATAGACCGGTACCGTATCCTTCCTCAGCTGAGAGGACTCTCGTCCATCGATCATTGAGGTCGTCTTGTTCGGCTTTAAGCTGCCGTTCTTTTGCTTTCAGGCCGCGGGCCATGGCAATAAGCTGTTGCCTGAACAGTTCCTGATCTTCGGGATTATCGGGGATGGCGAAGTCATCGGCTTCCGTGATGTCCTCCTCCTCGGCGGGGCGGCGGTAATTGTCGTCCTCAGAATCGTCCAGGTCGTCGGGGTTACGCCGGTCTTCCGGCCTCTCCTGACCCTCTAACGGGTGTTCGGGGATTTTGGGGTCGCCGAGGTCTTCCGGGGTGTCTTCGTCCCCAGTGCCGTCGATAGCTTTTCTTCCCTTTTTTCCTTTTGACCGTTTATGAGGCTTTCGGCGTCTTGACGGCGCTTCATCCGATTTGTCACCATCATTTTTCAGAGTGTCCACCATGTAGACGTCGTATGTGGAGGTGGCAGTCCACCGCCCGGCGTTAACGGGGGTGAGGGCGCGATCCTCCTCATCCATGTATTCTGCCTCCTCGGAGGCATAGTCCAACATGTCGGTTAAATCCTCGACAGTGGCTACGAAGTGGGTGGTGGGTGGGACGAAAAATTCGTCCTGACCCGCCTTGAGCCCGGTCTGAGCACAGATCGGGGTTGGGTCGTCGGCAATCTTCATCGACGAGATCCGATCTAGGGCGTCGTTGAGTATCGAGAGCTCGATCGGGTTGGCCTGCTTGGAGCTTCCGGAGTTAACCTCTGATGAGTCCGCGCGGGGGGAATGTTCGGCAAGAACAGGTGTCCGGGCATCTGGCACTATGACCGGGTCCGGACTGAAAGTTGGGTCCTCGCCCGGGCAGATCCCGTGGGCGGGACCGAAAGATGGATCTGGGGTTAAAGCCTCAGAGTCTTTGGGCGTGGCAGGCGAGACTGCGAGCCCGGTAAGTGACAGGTCGCCCCGAGAATCTACGGAGAACTCTAAGTTCCCGAATCTGACCTCTTGATCAGGGGCAAAACTTCCGACACGGCCTAGATGGCCGGTCGGGCCGGCGTGCAGCACAATGTTGCCGAAAGCGAAGATCTGCCTGGGGACGAAAGTGTCCGTATTGCGGACCTCTTCGTTGATGACAAGGCGAGCCATCGATTCCTTCTGGCGATCACAACAGAACTCTCAATGAAAGCACCAATGTCGGTGTCAAAACCGGCGGATCTCGGGTAGGGGGTCCCGAGCTGTGAGACTAGAATCGATGGTAACAGGAGAAGAGGGAGATGATGTTTACCCAGGTTCGGGCCCTCCTATGGAGGTAATACCCTACGTCCTGCTTGATCATATTGATGGTCTAAGGGTTACAGAGTTGATCTACCTCGAGATCGTATGACTAAAACCCTAGATGAGTTCTGTTGTCCTACAACCTAAAACCCTCCGGCTTATATAGACGCCGAGGGTGCCTAGGGTTTACACATGGTCAGTTACACGTCGAAGGGATAAACATGCCTATTCACTACTCTAATCGTGGAGGACACGCCACGATTCCAGAAGCTTCCTTCCTGGAGACAGGGTCTTCAATCAATCCAATGCTCGGCAAGCGGCCCATATAGTCCGGCCCATAAGAATGAGGTCGGCCTCCCGAGGACCCCTTAAATCAGGACCCCCTCACTTGTGTTGAGTAAGGCCGCGCCGGGCCGTGCTTGGTCGTCGAGGTGGGCCACGCCTTGGGCCGCAGGCAGGCAAGTCTGGGTACCCCCATTCCCAGGACGCCGACAGAGGTAGCTAGGTGAACAGCACAGAAGGAGAGGCAATCCTTGCCGGGAGACGTTGCCAGCATGCCACCTCACGGTGCATTTAATGCGGCTGTCCTGATCCGTTAGAGTTAGGTATTTCCCACTACCGCAATTGCCAGTGGTTTTGGGAGCTGGATATACATTGTTTATTATGTGCAAAGACCATTTTAGCCACTGTGGTAACCCCTTGAGATATAAAAGGAGGTCCCTGGCTACCTTTAGACTGGTCGACTCCCTGTTCATTTTACACGCGTAGCAATGCTCCCTAAGCATCCTTGTCGGGCTGCGACGCTCATGTACTGTGAACTCGAATAAACCACACCACATAGGACATAGGGTATTACGCTCCGACGGCCCGAACCTGTCTAAACCCTCGAGCGTGCAGTGTCCGGTGATGCTCTTTGCGCCAGGGGATTCCCTCTCCGAACCACGAAAGGGGCCTTGCCGGCCCCATAGATCATCGTACCCCGACACTACATATCTTGTCTCTCAAGTAAGGGGGATTCCTTATGATTTCCTCCATAAGTCGGCCCACTAAGTACTGGGCTTGAGCTGCTTCCTCCCCTAAGTCACCTTCTGGGCCTTGAACCTCTTGGTTAGTTACGACCCTCATAATGAGTCCACCTATGAGCCGCCATGGTTCACCAAGTCTCATCTGTGTCGGGTCATATCGTGGGGTATATCCCCAACAGGTCGTGACCCTTGCCAGAAGCTGCGACGGGACTAACTCGTCCCTGGCGATCTACCGGGTGCTGAATGGCATGTGGCAGAGCAGTGGTAGGTGGGGACCCATCGACCATGCCAACTCCGTCGATGCTATGCTCGCCTACTGTAACAGCCCGGAACCGACGCTCCAGAAGATTCCCCTTTATTTCCATTCTCGTCATGTGATTCGTTTTATTGTTGCATTCATCATCGCATCATTCGCATCATCTTGCATAGCATCGTCACTCATTTTCGAAAACTTGCATCCGTTCGTAGCTGCGGGTTCTTTCCGTTCATGTCGTCGACCGTTGCGAGACCAACCACACACGCACGCGCCCGCGGCATCGTCAAAATATTGTTTTCAAAAGTTCATGTAAAATATTCTCGAATTGGGACGAAACTTGATGTGCGGTCTTGTTATATTGTAGGTAGACCGCCTGCCAAATTTCGTTGCAATCAGAGGTCGTTTGATCCCCCAACGTTCAACTGTAGCGTCGCCGTCATCTGTTAATTATCGGACGTTTTCAGTGTTTCTAAAACTCGGTGCCGGGCCGCTCATTTCCCTCTCATCTCAAGCCCATGAACTTCTACACAGCCCACTAGCCCACCTAACACCTACCCCTCCGACCGGACCGTCCGATCACGATCGGAGGGTCGAGAAACCATCCCTAGACTTAAACCCTAGCCAAACTGCTATATATGGACACCCCCACGTCCAAAAATAGCCTTCCCCTAACCTCTCCATTGTTTTCCGTGCCGGCCCCGTCCCCCCGCCGCCACTTGTCGCCGCCAAACCCACCTGCGCCGCCGCCCTCCACCAGTCCTTGGCCGCCACATCGCCCTCAGCCCGCCCAGCCAGCCGCAGGCCCGTCAGGGCCCGAATCGGCCCGCCCGAGCCCATCTGGTCGCCCAGCCGCTCGAGCCTCGCTCGCGGGAGAGCCCTGCGCTCCCTTGCCCACGCATGGAGATGGCCTCGCCACTATGCTCATGCCGCTCCACCGCCGGCAAGCCGCCGTGCCTCCTTGCCGCTGTGCTTCGCGACGCCCCGCCTCCAGATCTGATGAGCCCCGAGCCCCGCGACATCCCCTCCTCGCCATGCTACGGATGGCCGAAGCCATGGCTGCCGCCGCCATCGAAGCTCCATCTCCGGCCGTCGCCCGATCTCCTCGCTCGTGCCGCCCCAAGCCTCCTCGTCGCCGGAGAAGGACTCCCCACGTCTGGATCTATAGGTCCTCGAGTGATCCGGCAGCTCTCGCCATCCCATGCCTCGCCGGAGTCCCGCGTTGACCTGTGATGCCGTCGGTTGCCTCCTGCGGGACGGCCATGAGCGCACGCGAGGGAGACGCACCCCGCCAGCCTCGCACGGGTGGGCCGCCTTCGCGCCTCCTCCACGGCCCAAGGTCGAGTTGGCCTGCCTCAGCCACCTCACCAAGCTGGGCCGAAGCCCATGGTGAGCGCCCCCTGAATCCCGCCCCGGTCGCGTTTTATTATCCAGTGCCCACTGTTTTGGCCCATTGATGTTTTTATTGCAGAAAGGCATCATTTTAAAATGCTAATAAATAATTAACCGTGCACCGTATTAAATTGTTTTATATATGAAAAATGCTCAGAAAAATGCGTAGATTATTAATATGTCATTTTCATCCATGTTTGAAGTACTTACACTCGCTGTTTTGCACCATTTTGCATAATTGCCATTATTTTGCATTGTCATATTTATTTACCCGTGTATTGGAATTAATCAAACAATATATTAAAAATGTTCATATTATCGGCATCGCATTTTCATGCATGACAAACCTGTTCATTGGAATAATTGCATTTAACTTGTATTTATAATTGCTAAAAGGGGATTAGGCCATAAACTTGCATAATTAATTGTGACATATTTCCCTACATGAACCTATGCATATTATATGTGTTTTCGGGGTAGAAAATTCCATAGAATGTAACTGTGCATTTAGTTTTGTCATTGGAGGAAGTTCGTCTTCATGTCATTTTTGCCATGATGCCCTTTTGTCTATTTCGTGTGATTTAATCCATGCACCATATGAAATAATTTTGAACATGAGATATGCCCTTGGACATGCATGCTAGGCCCTCGTATTTTTGGTTCTCATAGAGATGCATGTTTAGGTGTTGTTTTCTTGTTGCCAACATGCTATAAAAATTTGTTGTTTTGAGGGTCCAAAATATTTCTAAGTCTGGAAATCTGTTATTTTGTTGCTGTGTTGCCATGTGATTTGCTATTGATCTAGGAGTCTTTTGTGTTTTCCACCTAGGAGTCTTTTGTTAAGCATGTTGTTGCCTATCATATTGTGCCAATAGTTTGCATGAATAGGGTTAGCATCATAATTAAACCTGCTGTCCAATATGTCAATCTGTTAAAAAACTGCTGCTCATGTCTAGTCAAATTTTCACTAAGTCTGAGAATCTGTTTTTCTTCAATATGCCATGTTGTGTTGATGGTTGCCATGAATCTGAGCATAATTTGATGTTGCCATAAAGTAATGAATTGTAGTGCATCATGTCTACTACCATGCTGTTAATTTTCATGCCATAATATGCCCTGTAGCATATACTTTTACTGCTGCCAATATGCCTCCGTGAAAATCTGCTATGCTAAAAACTGTTATTTTCACCAAGTCCTAATCTGCTATATTTTGTTGCCATGTTGTGAGCTTCCTACCATGTGATCCATGACTCTTTTGAGTATGATATGTGAAGATGAAATGAAGTGTGTGTTATATGCTACTGCCCCATGCTTAGTTTGTGCATTTTAGAATCTTGTAACTTGTTGTTTTCATGTGTGCAATATGCTATGTTGCTGTTTTGGGCAGATTTCAAATAAAACTTGTGTTGGTTGTTGTGGTTGAACCGTAGCTCTGTTTTGAACGTGTTGCATATGTAACTTGCTTAGATTTTCATGTAGTATCATAATATCTTGCTGCATTCATGATTTGAAATGTTTGTGGTTGTCATTTTCATGCATTTTGCATTCATGTCATGTTTATCTTGTGATGGTCATATCTTTTAGACCGTAGCTCCGTTTGAGATGTTCCATATATGTAAATCGACTAGAATGACGTGTAGAATTGCATGGTATACTTTATTTCCCTGTTTAATAAACATAAAACATGATTAGTTCAGATCTGTACCAATTTCGAAATTAACACATGAGGTCATTTCGGAAATGCTATAAGTTGTTTCCGGCCTCATTTAAGATGCCTAGATAGTGTAGTTTATTTATCCTTCACCTCTTGCCATATGTAATAACATTTAATATTGTTGTGTACCTAACGAGAGTGAACTAAATATTCGAATGTGGAGTTTCGTCAATATGCAACTCGTTGCATATTGAACTTCACTTAATGTGTAGTATTTGTTTGTTGTGGTTGCCATGCCTTACATTATTAAACCAGACATGCATCATGTTTGTTTGCGCATCATGTCATGCATATGTTGTGGTGATCTCGTGTGTTGATTGTTGTTTACAGATTGCTTCTTCTCGATAGAGTTCCGAAACCGCGTTCGGAGTGTGAGGATTCGTTCAACTACGCCGTTCATCTGCTTCATGGATTCGTTCTTCTTCCAAGCGGGATCTCAGGCAAGATGATCATTTCCCTGGATATCATTACTATCATTGCCATGCTAGTAGTCTCGCTTCTATCGCTGTCTCACTACCTACCACTTGTATGTCAAGCCTCCCAAATTGCCATGAAAAGCCTCTAACCCCTCCACATCCCAGCAAAACATTGTTTGGCTATGTTACTGCTTGCTCAGCCCTTCTTATAGCGTTGCTAGTTGCAGGTGCAATGTTTCCATGTGCCATCATGGATATCCTTTTGTTATATCACAATATTATTGCTATTTAATTTAATGCACTTATATACTTGGTAAAGGGTGGAAGGCCTGGCCTTTTGCTCGGTGTTTTGTTCCACTCTTGCCGCCCCTAGTTACTTGTGTACCGGTGTTATGTTCCATAATTGAGCGCTCCTAACATGCTCGGGGTTGTTATGGGGACCCCCTTGATTTTCGTTTTAGGATAAAACTTGTCTGGCAAGGCCCAACATTGGTACTATATTTGCCTAATAACAACTAAAATTGCATAGGGACCCGCCGGCACCCGCGGATCTTTAATTAACAACCCGGGCCAGTGCTCCTCATGAGTGTTGGTCCAACCCAGAGCAGCTTATTAACGCTACCCGGGGCAACTCGGTTATTGGCGTGGTAACCATCGCTCATCCGATTTGCCCTGAGAATGAGATACGCGGCTCCTATCGGGATTGTCGGCACGTCGGGCGGCCTTGCTGGATTTGTTTTACCTTTCTCGAACGTCTTGTGCGAGGAATTCCGATACTTTGGGCTATCTCGAGGTTGAGGTTTTCCAGTGGAATTGCCTAGGAAGATCATGAGATTTGTGGTCGAGGTTATTCCCGCTGCGTGTGGTTAGTTTGTGATGGATGAGTTGGAGCACCCCTGCAGGGTTAAATCTTTCGGAAAGCCGTGCCCGCGGTTACGTGGCAACTTGGAAACTTTGTTTAACGCCCGGTCATAGCAAACTTGAAGTAAACTCAAATAAAATACACCAACTGTGTGCGTAACCGTGACTGTCTCTTCTCGTGAGTCCCTATCCGAGAGAGAACACGGTGGGGTTATGTTTGACGTAAGTAGGTGTTCAGGATCTCTTAGAGATCATTACTAGATCACGTCCGTTTATGCGACAATCATCCCCCTTTATTCTTGTACTCGTAAGTTAGCCACTCAAATAAATGTTTAGTCTCTTGCTGCAGCCTCACCACTTAACCATACCTCACCCATTAAGCTTTAATAGTCTTGATACCCTTGGAAATGAGATTGCTGAGTCCCTGTGGCTCACAGTTTACTACAACAACAGTTGCAGGTACAGGTAATGCGATGAATTGACGTGAGCGCGATGTTTGTTTGATTTGGAGTTCTTCTTATTATTCTTCTTCTTCATCGATCATAGGATGGGTTCCAGGCGGCAGCCTGGGATATTAAGGATGGATGTCATTTTATCGTTTGTTTTCATCCGTAGTCAGACCCTGCTCTTCTGTATGATGTTTGGATATGTTGTTGTATTGATGTGAATTGATGTAGCTTGTGGCGAGTGTAAGCCAATTCCATATACTCATCTCTTCTTTACATGTACTTGTAATGATATCCATTCTTGCAACACGACGAGATGCGCTTCTATCCCTGTCTAGGCCCTCGTGCCAAAATAAGGATAGGATCGCATCTTGGGCGTGACACCTACGCCCACGCCAGCGTCTCCACCTTCGACATGGTCAACCACTGTCTGTAACCCACACCCATACATGTGCCTCTCTCATCGTAATTTGCACAAACACCTAGCGTGCATGTGCCTAGGGCCTTGTCTTTCTGTGGCCAATTGCTAGTGCTCATACTGTATCTGACTGGAGTTGCACTGTAGTACATTTAACACTGGAAACTGGTTTTGATTGGAGTAGTAGGTTGTAGTATATGTATTACATTTCAAAATGCAAAAAATGATTTGGATTGGAGCAGCATGTTATATTCAGGTTATGTTTCTGTGCTGCTAATAGAGCAGAACAAAGGGTCTGGCACTACGATGGCTCAACTTTATTTTTTCGGAAGAAAATATATAAGCTCACAGTAGTCTTCGGTGAGTTTCTTTGTTCAGTGCAATTTCCAATTTTAATTCAGTTCATGGAGGAGGGCTGCATCATTTAAGTTTGTATCTGTTCATTTTTGTGCTAGTAATGTTATTGAAACAATGGAGAAGCACTTGTTGCTAGCAACGTTATGGAGTCAAAAAAAGCACCAACTTTTACTGTATATATTGTGTGATAAATTATATGTTTATTGTGGATGGCAGCTTAACATTTTTAGTTCATTGTCATGTTTTGGTCCCGTGGGTAATTCTTTGTGCCAAGCACCACCAGGAGGTTCACTAGGTTGATGTGATTGTGAATATGGAGATATGGGCACAATCAACAATTCATATAAAGAAAAGACTGAATGCCATTTTTTATGTGGTGCAAATGGAAGTTGACAGAAGTTCTATATGAGAAAAATCATTGGTCAATGGATCCTATACAAAGCAGGAAAAATAGGTACAAGTTTGTATGTTATTCATGTAACATTTGAGGAAGAAAATTTGGTCCGTTCATGCACATAAACGGTAAAAGTTTGGAGATGATGACATTGTAAGTTTGGGTGCAGGAAAAAGATTAAAAAAATCACTGATGTAATTTTACGTGTTCATTCCCTCATTCAAAAAAGTCCATGAGTTCATCCTGGATCAGTACAAAATGTTCAGTCAGATCAGTCCAATATTGATTTGGGATTTCAAAAAACAAAAAAAATATTCTACCATTTTTCAAAACTGCTCCTAATCCGTAATTAATTTCAGAAAATTTCAACATGTAATAGTTTGTTCTATTCACCATCTTTTCAATGGTATGTTACATGCTCCATTCCGAGAAACGGTTCAACAGTTCAAGATATGTCGTCCGATGCGAATTTCACCGAATACAAAACTGCTTTTAAACCATGGTAAATCTGGAAAAAAATGTTCAACATGATAAAGTTGCACCTTTTCAATATCTTTTGAAGGGTATATTATATGCTCAATTCTGACAAACGGTTGAGAAGTTACTAAGAAAACAATACAGAAAAAATAGAGTAAAGTCCAATATGTGAAAATAGCTCAGTACAAACCTATACATAGATCAGTACGAGTATTGTGTTTTCCAGATGGAAAAAGAACACGATGGGACTTATCGTATTCAAAATTACTCTTAAACGGTTGCAAATTTGAGTAAACATTCAACATGACTAAGTTTTGTATTTTTGATAGCTTTCCAACGGTATATTATTTGCACCATTTTGACAAACTTAAAAAAATCGCTTTTGAAACCAACTTTCATCATATTCGAATTTGAATTTAAATAGTAAGGAATTAGAAAAAACTTTATATACATAAAAGTTGCGCATTTTCCATAGCTTTCCAACGCCGTCTCATTTGCGTCAATCCGAAAAACTGTTTGCAAAAAGTCGCGCAAATACTTTTCGCACAGAATTTCACTGTTTTTCAAATTCTTTTAAATCATACATGATTTGGAAAAACATTCTACATACGGAAGATGCGGATTTTTACCAGCTTTCCAATGCCATATCATTTGCTCAATTCTAACAAACGGTTTGAAATTAACTCCAAAATACGATTCATGTTTTCGGTTTTGAAAAAAATGGTTTTTTTCAAAACTGCTCTTAAACCATGATGATTTTGCAAAAAAAGTTCTATATGACTGTAATCTAGATGTCAAGAGCTTTCCAATGATATATTACACGCCCCATTCCGACAAAAAAAGCATGAATTGTTTTTGCACTAAAGAAGACGATCAGTTCAATGACAACATCAATGCAACTGCTCGAAGTCGTCAGTTCGAAAATTGTAACGGAATAATACTTTGTTACGCGAAACAAAATAGCTTGGATGTATATATATATATATATATATATATATATATATATATATATATATATATATATATATATATATATATATATATATATATATATACGGTAGCGCTAAACTACGCGAGCGCGCAAAAATTCTTATCGCGCTGGTCCTAATTAGGCGGGTCGCTCCGACCTCCTCATCCGCTAAATAACAGAGGTTAAATTTTGTTACGATCCCCAACCTGTGGTTGGATGTTTAGAGGGTGTAACGACCCGAACCTGATAAGACTCGATGTCTCTGTGCTTATTGTGCTAGTCCCTGGATTGATTCTCTAGCACACACAGTACATAAGAATATCAAAGTAACAAGTGCGCTTACACAAAAGAAAAGAACAAACAATAAGTTCAAACACTACAGGGGAACATGGCCTCCACACCCTAAACAAGAAGTACCACAAAAAAGGGGAACCAAACACTAACACAAATACTTGCCTGAACTTTCAGGGTTCGAAGATGCTAAGTCCTATGATGACATCAAGACGCACGCACTATCAGCGTTTGACAACATAAAATCATGGGATCACAAGAACGCCTCGTGCGACAAGGGGTCAGAAGAAATTGACAAAATTACATCATCATCTTCAGATAGCACGTCTTCCATGCTAGACACCACGGCGTCTTCCAATGAATCTCCGTAGTCAAGCCCTCCAGGTGGAAAATTTTCCGGAGGCAAATCCTCACAATCAGAAGCGTAATCATTCTCAGCCGCGCCAACACCAAAAGATTTGCCATCAAGTATGCTTTCAGCACAAACTTCCTCATCACCAACCCTGCCACCAAACTCACATTCACTGCTAAATGGAACACCCCCAGCACCTGCTCCACCATCAATGGTCGCCTCACGCTCAACATCAGGTATCTGAAAAAGGAAATGTTCAGACACTAAAGATAATGACAAAACTAACAACAACAAAACCCACAAGCGCTGCACAGGGGGTACTTTTATAACTACAAAAATGGCTGAATATTTAAGAATCTTTATAAACACTAAAAATAAAAGTAACTTGAACTTCTATGAGAGAAACAAAGGAAAAAATGAACATGAAAGGAGGTTCGCATGAGATTTGAGAAACTTTATAAACACTAAAAAGAAAACTAACCTTGCTCTTATTAGCAGTTATATCATCCACTCCACTGTCAACAGCACCAGCCTCACCATATTGTTTGGCCTCCTGCATAAAACATAATAAATATAAAAACATTAGCAAGTTCAACTATACTACTGACATCAGAACAACAAAGGAATAATTCAAAGATCAACAACTGAATCACCTCAAGACCATCATTCTCATGGTGCTCAGAAACATTAGCTTCGGTATCATCAGCAGTCGTACTAGTAGAAGCCTCATTCTGCTCCATCTGCTTGACTCTATTATAAACAACATCAGACTCAACACCTTGAGTTTTCTCCTGCATCAAATACGATAAAAAAAAGATGAGCAAGTTCAACTACAGAACTCACAGCAGAACAACATAGTAAGAAGTCAATGATCAAAAACTAAAACACCTCAAGACCATGGGACCCCAAAGCAACATCATTCTCATGGTGCTCAGAAACATTAGCATTGGTATCATCAATAGTCCTCACAGCAGCAGCCTCGTGCTGCTCCATCTGCTTGATAACAACATCAGCATCTTCTACAAACGGCTTGTAGCGAGAGTCTTGCATTGTTCTAAAACTCTTGACAATATTCAACACGCGCGCCGAGCTCTGAAAAAGGTGACCAACACCATCACGTATTTCGCCAAGTAAAAGTTTCTCCATATCAACATAGTCCGATGGTTCATCAGCTATAAATCGATGACCATCAGGAAGGATGACATCAATACGGCTCAGACGCTCAACTATAGTGGGGACCTTTTCTAGTACAGAACGCACATTAACAAAAATATGCTCAACACGCTCCAAAGCAGAAACTGCTACATAAATACCAAAACTTGCGCTCTTCGAAGTACTAGCCTTGCTAGGGCCAGGGGGAATATCATCAGCACCCTCATCACGGCGACCATCTCTCAACTCATCCTACGGAGAAGCAATCTTGGGAACTTGAGAAGGCATCTCCAGGATGGCCGTTTATATACCCGGAAAAATACCACTTCCTCTTGAGTTTTCCACTCGGAACGAGGAAAAAAAGTAACTAATCAATGCAACCCCTAGAAAAAATATCATTTCATTAGCAGACTCAAATACTAAGTACTAACAAGCATATGCTACCAGTGCAAACTGCTTACGCACACAAGTAATAAGATGGAAAAAAACAACAATAATTCAACCAGAAAAGGAACATTAGTACTAAAGACCAAACTTACAATTCACATGCACACAAGTAATAAGATGGAAAAAAAACAGCAACAGTTCAACCAGAAAAGGAACATAAGTACTAAAGACCAAAATTACAATTCACATGCACACAAGTAACAAGATCAAAAAAACAGCCACAATTCAACCAGAAAAGGAACATCAGTTCTAAAGACCAAATTTACAATTCACATGCACATAATTGTCCAGACTAAGCAAATAACTATGTACTACACATGTACATTCAATGAGTAAAAAACATTGAGTTTCTAATAAACAACTGCAATTAAAGCAATGAATAAAAGACCATGATAGAAACAAAGCTCACCGGAAGCTTCCCAAACACCCACGTCCTTGGGTCACCATCGCCTTTTCTTATCAAATCTGCTTCAGCAAGATCAGAAAGCTTGTCCTGGTCCATGAAACATAGGCGGGGGACTCGCATGTCAATCTCTGGAACCTTGCCACGGATGAGGCAGTCAAGATACATTAGTACATGCCCAATAGCACAACCTGTGATTGCCTTCCCCAAGGGAGCACCATCTTGGTACCTCACAACAGGCTTGCGCAACTCATCAACCATCAGCTGGCAATAATCCATGTTAGCCATGTCCTCGATGACGAGGTTCTCAAACATTGCTGCCTCTCTGGAAACCCGAGTAGCTAGACTAGGCAACACAACTTTCATGAACACAATGATGAACAACACTCTCAGAGCCAGCACATCTTTAGCAGGATCATTAACAAGCTCCTTGAGCTTATCCCTCAAATCCATCGTCCTGATATCCTGGTTCCTGCTGATGCCAAGTTCTGTTCTTACCCTCATCAGAGCATCATCGTATCCGTCCTCGGACGGCCTTGGTGCAGAGCGACCACCACGGGGGAACCCAAACTACTACAGAATACCATTGCTAGTGATGCGAAGCTTCTTGTGCACCTCACCCATGTCAAGAGTCATGGTATCAGGATCTATCTTTAGATACAAGGCTCCCATCAGAGGGCAGGAAATATTTGACTTGACCTTCCATTCGAAGATAGAACCAAAACCAGTTGCACGAACTCTAGCCACATGGCGACTCTAGAGCAAACGAGAACAAGTATCTACCTCCTTCAACGAACATCGCACAGTTATATTCACATTAGAACTTTGCTTTAGGATTTGCCCGACCGGGTGCCGTTGCCGGTCTTGGCGTGATACCCTCGCGGACCTCTCGGGGAGCGCCGGGGCGCATCGGCAAAAACACGAGGCCCTGCGGGAGAGGCAGGGTCGCGCCACTTCAAACAAACAAACGACGGCTTAAAGAAGGAGGAGGAAGACGAAGGTAAAAACGCAAAAGTTAATGCCCCCAGGGGCCAGATGTTGCTTGACATTATAGGAACTGGGGAGAGAAGACAGGGGAGGCCTAGGTGGATGAGCCGCTGTCGCCGTCCGGGCCGTCGCCCGCCGCGGCGCCGGAGTCGTCGCCATCATCACAAAGAGGCTCTTGGACGAACCGCTCCACCAAGGACTTCACGTGCGGGCGCACCTCGTCCCTGAGTGGCCCCTGGAGCTCCTCGGGCACCGGCTCCATGATGCGGAGGAGGTCGAGCGCCGGGTCGAGCGCCGGGACGAGGCGGCGAAGGTTGGAGAAGACGCGTGTATGCGCGAGGTCCAGGAGGTCGCGCGCACTGGACGCATTGTCCTCGTCAACCCGGGAGACGCCAGTTTCCAGCGCCTCCACCACCTTGTCGAAGAAGTTGAGGTAGCCCCCGTCGCCATGCGCGCACGGCAGCGCAGGGGTCTCCCCGACGAACTGGCTCACCGCGCCGACCGCGTGGAGGGCGATGTCCCGATACTGCACGGCGCGCTGCGCCTCCAGCATCTTCGCGTGGGCCGCCTCGTCCTGGGCGGCCTGCACGGCGTCGACGGCCCCCTTGACCTGAGTCTGGAGCGACGCCAGCTCCGCCTGGGCCTCTGCCTCACCCCTGAGCGTGGCCTGGAGGGCAGCCTCGGCGTCTGCCAGCTGGACCCTCGGCGCATCCATCTCCTCCTGAAGCCCCTTGAGCCTGCGCCTCTTGGGCGTGGGCGCCCTGGGAGGAGGTAACGATCAAGACCGGCGCGGCATATGCGATTGTAAGAGAAGGAGGCGGGGACAAGTCACTTACTCATCAACAATGGCCCAGCGCCGGCGGGCTTGGGCTGGCCCAGAGGGTCCCCTGCCGCTGCCTCCGGGGACCGCCGGTGGAGCCGGGGACCCTGAGTGCTTCCCCGCACCTGCCGCACTTCCGCCGGACGCCATGGAGGAGCAAAGGGAAGGAGGAGGACAGGAAAGATTACTTGGAAGGAGGAAAGGTGGGGGGCGCGTCAAGAAGGCAAGGCCCCTCGGGCGGGGCGGGTTTATAGGCGCAACCGCCGCCCATGGGGCGACGTGGGGAGTGGAATCGCCATGCACTCCTCGGGTGACGCGTGCCTGACTCGATCGGCATGCTGCCCTGCCTCACGTCGCGTCCTCTGCTCCCGTCGGGTCACGTCCGCGTGGCCCGAGGGGGGGGAGGACGCGAAGAGACAGCCGCATTCAAGGAAGGCAATGATGGCCGGGAAGGCGCGCAGGCCTCGCGTCAGCTCGGCTCAGGGCGGTTCCCGACGTCTCCGGGGAGTCAAGACGCCCACGTCTCATTTTGCGCCACGCGTCAAGATGGGCCCGCAGGCGTTGGGGCCCACGGTGCTTCGGGCCATCCTCCGTGGCTTCACCCAGAAGCTAACCCGAGCGCGCCTCGGGCCCGGGGGCTACTTTCGGCGTCCTGGGAATGGGGGTACCCAGACTTGCATGCCTACAGCCCAAGGCGTGGCCCACCTCGACGACCAAGCACGGCCCGGCGCGGCCTTACTCAACACAAGGCCCTCGCGAGGCCCCGGGCTCGCAAGGGAAACAGCGCCAAGACCCGCAGGGAGGTAGGCCTCCTCCCGAGCGGCGGAGACCTCTATGCAACGCACGACCTCAGGAGGCCAAGGGTGATGGCAGCCTGGCCAGGCGGGCGGCAGCGCGCCAGAGGGGTAAATTTCCTCTTTGGTGCAAAGGAGACAAGGACGAGCGCAGGTTCCCAAAGCGCCCCCCAAAGGTTTCCCTTCTGGTGCAACAAGACCAGGACCCCAAGCCCTGCAGGATGGACATCATCGCCGAGCCCACCTCTGCATCACCGTCGACTACTTTGCAGGCGAAGACCACCTTTCGTCAGGATAGGGTGTACCTCCCGTCCCCCTCCAAATTTGGCCGTTGTGGGATTCCTTCCCACCCTGGCGATAAGGGAAGAGGACCCGGGCCGCTATAAGTAGAGGCTAGGCTGCTCGGTGGAGAGGGACGACACAACCACCCCGCAAACACACCCGCAAGGCAACACATCACTGTACTAGTTCATCCACAAACCTCCTCGTGAGGCAATCCACCAAAGGCAGGAGTAGGGTTTTACGCTTCGCAACGACCCGAACCTGGGTAAACTCTTGTGTGCTATCTTCTTCCTCGCCATCGAGCGAGGCCGTCACGTTGTGGGCTTGGTGGGGTGAAGCTGTTGAGGAATCTTCACACACGCCCCTGGGTTCGAACTTCCTAGGGTTTTGCGGAGCCCGAAATCCGACAACCTCTTATTCTTTCGCCACGCCGTGGACGGGTGTCATTAAAGCTCTGTTGTGATCCAGTGAAGCAGCCACGTGCCCCGACCAGTCTCACCTACCCGCCTGCCCGCTCGACACGTGGCCGATGTAGACAACGAGCCCAGCTACATGGAGCGACGGCTTGGCGGGCGGAGACCTTGGCGGGTGCGCCATCGCCCGAGCACCCCAGCAAGGAAGGCTTGCCGCTTCGCTCTAGCCCTTGCATGAAAGGCTTGGCGTCGAGACCCAGCCCGACAGGGTCCTGATACATCTCCAACGTATCTATAATTTTTGCTTGTTCCATGCTGCTATATTATCATTCTTGGATGTTTTACAATCATTTTACTACAACTTTATATTATTTTGGGACTAACCTATTAACCTAGAGCCCAGGGCAAGTTCCTGTTTTTTCCGTGTTTTTGAGTTTTACAGAAAAGGAATATCAAACGGAGTCCAAACGGAATAAAAATTTACGGTGATTTTTTATGGACCAGAAGAGACCCACAGGGCATCGGAGTTGGGCCAGAAGACCCACGAGGCAGTCACAAGCCACAGGGGCGTCACCCCCTAGGGCGCGCCCCCTGGCTTGTGACTCCCTCGTGGCCCATCCTGACTTGTTTCCACTGCCATAAATTCCTATAAATATAGAAACCTCCGAAAATAAACCTAGATCGGGAGTTCCGCCGCCGCAAGCCTCCGGAGCCACGAAAAAACAATCGGGAGCCCGTTCCGGCACCCTGCCGGAGGGGGAAACCATCACCGGAGGCCATCTTCATCATCCCGATGCTTTCCATGACGAGGAGGGAGTAGTTCACCCTCGGGGCTGAGGGTATGTACCAGTAGCTATGTGTTTGAGCTCTCTCTCTTGTGTTCTTGAGATGGCACGATCTTGATGTACCGCGAGCTTTATTAATATAGATGAATCATATGGAGTGTTTCCCCTCTCTATCTAGCTGTGATGAATTGAGTTTTCCCTTTGAAGTTTACTTATCGGATTGAGTCTTTAAGGATTTGAAAACACTTGATGTATGTCTTGCGATGGGATATCTGTGGTGACAATGGGATGTTCTATTGATCCACTTGATGTATGTTTTGGTGATCAACTTGCGGGTTCCGTGACCGTGGGAATCTATGCATAGGGGTTGGCACACGTTTTCGTCTTGACTCTCCGGTAGAAACTTTGGGGCACTCTTTGAAGTTCTTTGTGTTGGATTGAATAGATGAATCTGAAATTATGTGATGCATATCGTATAATCAAACCCACGGGTACTCGAGGTGACATTGGGGTATCTAGGTGACATTAGGGTTTTGGTTGATGTGTATCTTAAGGTGTTATTTTAGTACGAACTCTAGGGCTGTTCGTGACACTTATAGGGATAGCTCATAAGATTGATCGGAAAAGATAACTTTGAGGTGGTTTCGTACCCTACAATAATTTCTTCGTTTGTTCTCCGCTATTTGTGACTTTGGAGTGAACTCTTTGTCGCACGTGAGGGATTTATATATGATTCAACTATGTTAGTATTGTTGAGAGAACTTGCACTAGTGAAAGTATGAACCCTAGGCCTTGTTTCCAAGCATTGCAATACCGTTTTTGCTCACTTTTGTTACTTGCTACCTTGCTGTTTTTTATATTTTCATATTACAAAAACCCATATCTACCATCCATATTGCACTTGTATCACCATCTCTTCGCCGAACTAGTGCACCTATACAATTTGCCATTGTATTGGGTGTGTTGGGGACACAAGAGACTCTTTGTTATTTGATTGCAGGGTTGCTTGAGAGAGACCATCTTCATCCTACACCTCCCACGGATTGATAAACCTTAGGTCATCCACTTGAGGGAAATTTGCTACTGTCCTACAAAACTCTGCGCTTGGAGGCCCAACACAAGTCTACAAGAAGAAGGTTGCGTAGTAGACATCAAGCTCTTTTCTGGCGCCATTGCCGGGGAGGTGAGTGCTTGAAGGTATATCTTTAGATCTTGCAATTGAATCTTTTAGTTTCTTGTTTTATCACTAGTTTAGTCTATAAAAGAAAACTACAAAAAAATGGAATTGAGGTTGCCTCATATGCTTCATCTTTTTAATGTCTTTCGTGAAAATGATGGAAAGGAAAATTGTGCTCGAGTGTTAGAAGAAGAAGTTATTAAAATGTTTGCCACTAAATCTTTGAGTGATGAGCATGATTGCAATGTTGTTAGTATGAACTCTTTGAATATCCATAGTACTAATGATGATTGCACTAGTCATGATAAAAAGATTTCTTATAAGCATGTCAATTTTTGTGGAGTGCATAGAGTTTGTGTAGACATGCCTAAAAGGGAAGATAGATTTTGTAAGAGGCACAAGTATTTAGAAACTAAATGGTTGCAAGAGAGGCTATATGTTTGTGCTGAAAGACATAATATTTCTAGCCGTCCTTGTGAACTTTGCAATGAACGTGGTCATTATAATTTCCAATGTGAATTATTTCATGATCGAATTGTGTCCAAAAATTGTGATAACCTCATTACCCTTGAGCATCATAATGAACTTAGTCTATTTTTGGGGTATGAAGAAATGAAATGTGAAACTAAGGATGTTCCAGCATGGGCTCTTAAGAAAATGATTGATTTTGATCTAAATGAAATCCATATGTATTGCGTGGTAAATTGCATTGAGAATCCTTATATTGCAAATTACTTAAAGACAAGAAAACAAATAGAAGATGAAGAGAATACTAATGAAGGGGAAGAGGTTTCCCAATATCCTCCTATTTTCTCTTATGATGAATCAGGTAACGAGGAGGAGCTTTTTATTCAACCAATCTCTTCAAAAAGAAGCTTGGAGGAATTAAATAAACCCACACATGACGTGGTGAAGAAGAAGAAAAGAAGGAAAAGTAAAGGTAAAGAGGTATCTCTCCCAAATAATGATACCCCTTATAATCTTGAAAATCTTTTTGGCACCAACTTAGGAAATTGTGATGATAATAATTGTTATACGATTGGTGCTATTCATACTATTAATGATGAGAGTGATTATGCTTATGTTATGCAAAGCCACAAGCTTGGGGATGCTATGTTTGATGAGAATGACATATTTGAGAATTTATTTGCTGCAATTAATGTTTGTCCCAAGCTTGGGGATGCTATGTTTAATGAGGATGATATTTTTAGTCCCCCAAGTTTTGATGTGCAAATTTACTATGATGATAGCATACCCCCTATTTATGATGATTGCAATATTTATGAGAGTGGGTTTGGAAGAGTGTCAACTTTAGATAATAATTATCCCACTATTTTGGAGGGTGTTGAATCTTATTATAATGATAAAAGTGGATTTGGAGAGGTCACGACTTTTAATGATTCCACTATTTCGGAGGAGGTTTCAATTGACTATGATGAGAACAAAGTTGCTACTTATGATGATTATTGTGATGATACTTATGTTATAAAGAGTAGTGATAACTATTGTCATAATTTTGATTATCCTTTTACTGAACATTACTCTTTTAATGTGGAAACAATTTTTAGTATTTGAGCTTCATATGATACTCCCACTATTATGAATGAGAAGAAACTTGCTTATGTGGAGAGTGAAAAAATTTCTATGCTTGAGGATCATGAAGATAATGCTTTATGTGCTGGTTATATTGTGAAATTCATTCATGATGCTACTGAAAATTATTATGAGGGAGGAACATATGCTTGTAGGGATTGCAATAATATCAAGTTTCCTCTCTATGTGTTCAAAGTTTTGAAGTTATGCTTGTTTTGCCTTCCTATGCTAGTTGATTCTTGCTCCCATAAGTTGTTTGCTCACCAAATCCCTATGCATAGGAAGTGTGTTAGACTTAAATGTGCTTGTCATGAGATTCATGATGCTCTTTTGCATGTTATAATTATTATCCCTATGTGAGCATTATTGAAATCATCATGCCTAGCTAAAAGGCATTAAAGCAAAGCGCTTGTTGGGAGGCAACCCAACACTTTTACTTTCTGTTTTTGTGTGTTAACATGATTAAGCTACTGTATTAATCATGTTTTATAGCTTTTGTTTCAATAAAGTTCCAAGTAAAGCCTTTGGGATAGTGTGGATGATAGTTGACTTGATTCTGTGCAAAAACAGAAACTTTTGCTCTCAGTCCAGGAATTTTGTAAATTCACTGGAACGTGCTTTTGATCTGAATTTTTTTACACATGATTGATATACAAATTTCCTAGATTTTCCTAATTTTTCAGAATTTTTAGAGACAGGGAAGTATGGCTATACTACAGATCTTCACAGACTGTTCTGTTTTGCATGCATAGTTTGCTTGTTTTAGTGTTCCCATAGCTTATATTCAGTGATATAAATTATGGGAATGATATAATACAGTAGTTATAATGTGGGAACAATTATGTATCTTGTCTTGACAGTACCTAAGTGAATGATCTTTATTTATTATACTAACCCATCTCACGAAGTTCCGTTAAGTTTTGTGTGATTGAAGTTTTCAAGTTTTGGGTGAGATACCGATATGAGGAGAATAAGGAGTGACAAGAACCTAAGCTTGGGGCTGCCCAAGGCACCCCCAAGGCAATATCCAAGGAAGACTCAAGTGCCTAAGCTTGGGGATGCCCCGGAAGCATCACCTCTTTTGTCTTCAACACTATCGGTATATCTTACTTACAGCTATATTTTTATTCGTCACACAATATGTGCTTTGCTTGGATCATCATTATATTTTGTTAATTTCTGTTAGGTGTTATTTATAATCTTGTTTTTCAATAAAAAGTTACAAGAATTGCCTTTAGGATGCTTGCATTGCATGTTTTGATGAGTGCTGTGTAAATACAGAAACTTTGGCTGTAGTGTTTGAATTTTCATATTTTACTGGAACGTGGAAAGTTTCTGAAATTTTGACACACTATTTTCATATAAATTATTTAGCATGTTCTAAATTTTCATAATTTTTTGAGTTACATAAGTACACTGTTTTCATAAATTGCTACAGACTGTTCTGTTTAGGCAGATTGCTGTCATAGTTTTGTTATCTACTTATCCTATAGTTTTCATAGCCTATATTGATAGATATAAATTGTGGAAACGATAGTAAACAGTATATGATGTTTGAAAATTATTGTGCAACTTATCTTGGCAGTACATAAAGAGTTGATTTATTATTATGTGCACTAACCTATCTCACGAGTTCTTTTTGAGTTTTGTGTGGATGAAGTTTCTGAGAATAGGTGAAACCGGGATATGAGAGGATTGAACGAGATACAAAATCTCAATCTTGGGGATGCCCAAGGCACCCCAAGTAAATATTTCAAGAAGTCTCAATCATCTAAGCTTGGGGATGCTACGCATCCCACCTCTCTTCATCAACAATTATCGGTTAGCCTATGTTGAGCCTAAATTTTTATTCGTTCACTTGATGCGTGCTATTCTTGGAGTGCTATTTTTCTTTTGCTTGCTGTTTAATAACATGCTTAAGATCTGAAAATATTGAGAGATAGAGAGAGTCCTCACATAGCTACTTAATTGTTTGACTACTCATTGATCTTCACTTATATCTTTTGAGAGTAGCTTGTCATTTGCTCATGTGCTTCACTTAAATTTGTTTGAGCTTGCCAAAAAGAAATGGAAATATATGAAACTAGTCCCAAAGTGATAGATATCCAAGGAGGATATAATAAAAACTTTCATGAAGATCATTGGACAAATTAAACTTGATTCTTTGTAATAGTTTTGAAACATGATGATAGTAATATGTGAGTTATGTTAGTGAGTAATTATGCTTAGTAGGAATATTGGTGTTAAGGTTTGTGATTCCCTATGCATGCACGAAAGTCAATAGTTATGCAATGAAGTTACATCCTACTTGTGGTGCATTATTCGGTGTTAGTTATGACTCAATGCTCACTTATGAGATTTTTCGTTCCTCGGTTTGGTTGCTTCCCAATCTATTTGCTAGCCTCCATTTGTACTAAGTAGAAATACTACTTGTGCATCCAAAATCCTTAAACCAAGTTTTTCCTTATGAGTCCACCATACCTACCTATATGCGGTATTTCCATGCCGTTCCAAGCAAATTTGTATGTGCCATCTCTAAATCTTCAAAATAAATTTTCTCTTTTGTGTGCCCGTACCGCTCATGAAACGGTAGGGAGTATCCAATATTTTTCCATGCTAGGTGTGTTATTCTAACGATATGTGTGGATTCACTATCATTCACGAGAAAATGGCTGGTATTCGGGATGCCCAGTCCCATGCTCAAAATTCAAATCAAAAAAATAATGAAACAAAACTCCCCCAGGATTGTTGTTTGTATGGACGGTACCCGTGGATTCGGCTCGCCGTGGAGTGTGATTGATTGGTGGAGGGGGAGTAAAAACTTTACTATTCTGCTTGGGAACCGCCTATAATGTATCTAGCATGGAAAGTATTGTGAGCTACTTTGTCGTTTTCGTTGACAGGAAAAGCATGCCACCCAAAATATATTTTTTTCTCTCTCAATTCAAACCTTGAGCTCTGGCACCTCTACAAATCCCTACTTCCCTCTGCGAAGGGCCTATCTACTTACTTTATGCAATTTTTATTTTTGCTTTGAGTCTCCATCTTCTCTTATAAGCACCAACTAGGGGGCACTATGATCGTACTTGAGCATTGGGCATAGCTAATATTGGAGTGTGTCTCATGAATGGATCAATGATTGAGCATGATGGGCTAGGGATAACTTTCTTTAGTGTTGATATTTTGAAAGACATGGTTGCTTGTTGACATGCTTGAGTATTGAAGTCATTATGTTAAAACTAGACTATTGCTTTGAATCATTTACAAGTCCAAATGTCCATGCTATACAAAGAAGAAAAGAATATGATGAACATGTTAGGCAGCATTCCACATCAAAAATTCTGTTTTTATCATTTACCTACTCGAGGACGAGCAGGAATTAAGTTGGGGATGCTGATACGTCTCCAACGTATCTATAATTTTTACTTGTTCCATGCTGCTATATTATCATTCTTGGATGTTTTACAATCATTTTACTACAACTTTATATTATTTTTGGGACTAACCTATTAACCTAGAGCCCAGGGCCAGTTCCTGTTTTTTCCGTGTTTTTGAGTTTTACAGAAAAGGAATATCAAACGGAGTCCAAACGGAATAAAAATTTACGGTGATTTTTTATGGACCAGAAGAGACCCACGGGGCATCGGAGTTGGACCAGAAGACCCACGAGGCAGTCACAAGCCACAGGGGCGCCCCCCCTAGGGCGCGCCCCCCTGGCTTGTGACTCCCTCGTGGCCCATCCTGACTTGTTTCCACCGCCATAAATTCCTATAAATATAGAAACCTCCGAAAAGGAACCTAGATCGGGAGTTCCGCCGCCGCAAGCCTCCAGAGCCACGAAAAACCAATCGGGAGCCCGTTCCGGCACCCTGCCGGAGGGGGAAACCATCACCGGAGGCCATCTTCATCATCCCGACGCTTTCCATGACGAGGAGGGAGTAGTTCACCCTCGGGGCTGAGGGTATGTACCAGTAGCTATGTGTTTGTGCTCTCTCTCTCTCGTGTTCTTGAGATGGCACGATCTTGATGTACCGCGAGCTTTATTAATATAGATGAATCATATGGAGTGTTTCCCCTCTCTATCTAGTTGTGATGAATTGAGTTTTCCCTTTGAAGTTTACTTATCGGATTGAGTCTTTAAGGATTTGAAAACACTTGATGTATGTCTTGCGATGGGATATCTGTGGTGACAATGGGATGTTCTATTGATCCACTTGATGTATGTTTTGGTGATCAACTTGCGGGTTCCGTGACCATGGGAATCTATGCATAGGGGTTGGCACACGTTTTCGTCTTGACTCTCCGGTAGAAACTTTGGGGCACTCTTTGAAGTTCTTTGTGTTGGATTGAATAGATGAATCTGAAATTATGTGATGCATATCGTATAATCAAACCCACGGGTACTCGAGGTGACATTGGGGTATCTAGGTGACATTAGGGTTTTGGTTGATGTGTATCTTAAGGTGTTATTTTAGTACGAACTCTAGGGCTGTTCGTGACACTTATAGGGATAGCTCATAAGATTGATCGGAAAAGATAACTTTGAGGTGGTTTCGTACCCTACAATAATTTCTTCATTTGTTCTCCGCTATTTGTGACTTTGGAGTGAACTCTTTGTCGCACGTGAGGGATTTATATATGATTCAACTATGTTAGTATTGTTGAGAGAACTTGCACTAGTGAAAGTATGAACCCTAGGCCTTGTTTCCAAGCATTGCAATACCGCTTTTGCTCACTTTTGTTACTTGCTACCTTGTTGTTTTTATATTTTCAGATTACAAAAACCCATATCTACCATCCATATTGCACTTGTATCACCATCTCTTCGCCGAACTAGTGCACCTATACAATTTGCCATTGTATTGGGTGTCTTCGGGACACAAGAGACTCTTTGTTATTTGATTGCAGGGTTGCTTGAGAGAGACCATCTTCATCCTACACCTCCCATGGATTGATAAACCTTAGGTCATCCACTTGAGGGAAATTTGCTACTGTCCTACAAAACTCTGCGCTTGGAGGCCCAACACGAGTCTACAAGAAGAAGGTTGCGTAGTAGACATCAGGTCCTGCTAGTCCAGAGGCCGCGGTCGTTTGGTGCACCAGTCAGGGTACTAAGGGCCTCGTTCTTTAGTACACCGACAGGAGCCCCCGGGCCTGGGCCACACTTGCGTCCGTGTCGTTTGTTGGGCTAGGCCCAAAAACAGTGCACAGATACATGTTGCCGCAATTACCTGCGGTTTATACTTAATTTTCCCTCCTGCCCCTTCCCGCGATATGTATTGAATGTGAACCGCTGGGGAAGCGGGGCGAGAAGGAGATGGGAGGATACGCCTGAAGAACCGCGTCGCATCAGCCTGAAGGGGCGCTCCCTGCGTCACAGATTCCCATACGAGGCTTCGTTATTGGGGGAGAGGGGCGGTCGCCCAAACTGTGCGCCTGGCATCGGGCGATCAACCTCCGAGTCATCCAGCGTCGCTTGGGCGTCCTGCCCCTTCCGCTTCGTCTCCCTCTCTTGATTGCGTCATGCGCGACTTGTGTCACGCGCGAGGGCCGGCATTGGTCGGGAAGGGCAGTCGACATCACTACCTGTGTGCCAATGCGCGCACGCCCCAGGTTGCGAAGAACCAACCCCTCCTATCCCCCGCCCCTATAAATAGGGAGGGGGCAAGGCGGAGCACTGCTCATCCGCGCCCTTCTGTTCCAGCCTACCGTCCAACGCCTTCCCTTTTCTTCCTCCGCCATTTCCTCCAGCACACCGTTCTGCCATGGCGAGGGGTCGCGGTCATGCTCGTGGGTCTGGCGTTGCGGCAAGGTGTGCTCCCCAGAGCCTGATGCGGATAGTGGTGACGGCGGAGGGGTCGGCTCCAGCTCCCGTGGAAGGACGGCGTCCAGGGGCCATGGAGGAGCAGTGTCTCGGAGGCTCCACCCATCCTCAGTGGTCGTAGCTGTGCCCCACTCCCGCAGCCCCATGCGGGGATCCATGCGAAGGAGGAGTTGTAGGAGTTCATTGTGGCGATCCCTCGGCGGCAGCGGAGCTGGCTCCACCTCCCCGACCCTTTTGCGCGGGCCATGGAGAGCAGCCGGCCTCGAGGCTTCTGGCTTCGGGCGGACGGCTGCTGCAACGGGCCTGCTTGGGTGGGCATCGACCTCTCCGCCGGGAGCGCCATGTTCCTGACGCGAGGGTGGAAGTCATTCTCCCGCTCCCGTGGTCTGGGACCTGGGCATCTCCTCCACTTAAAGTTCGACGGCTCCGCCACCCTCTTTGTGAAGATCTTCGAGGTGTCCAGCGTCCGCCTGGAGTGTTGTGTGGAGAGCTCGAGTGGCAGCGACTATGACTCCTCCAGCGACAGCGACGACGATGGCAGCACCTTCGGCATCAAGCAGGAGGAGTCCGACTAGGCGCGTATGGTGTCGTAGCTAGGGTTTAAAGAATTGGGAATGAGGTTCCATCCACGAGGCCTTGTTTCCGGATCAATTGCCACATCGTAGTGGCAGATCTCCTTCCGGAGGCCGACGGGGGTGTTAGAGGAAATCGTACTCTGTCCTGACCCCGTCGCCGTCGCCGCCGAGCTTGGTGTTCTCCTTTTGTGTTTAGAGCGTACCCAATGTAACCCTGCAAGGAAATGAAGAGAAAATATTGGGTACCTTTTAGATGTTAAAGTTTCTTTGTGTATCCGCGAACGTCTATTCCGCTTTACGCGATGAAACTGCGCTTGTGTGTTTCCTAACTCTTGGCGCTTGCCGGCGTGTACGTTCCTACCTTGGGCGCTTCTAAGGAAGAATCCCGAGCACCCTCCGGTAGTGCGACTCTTGGCGAGGCCACCCCATCGTCCTCGCCGCGGCTACCTGAGATGTTGGGCATGCTTCCAACACTCAGGCGCGCAACAATTTCAACAAGGCCCCTTAGTGCGCAGGTTTTCTTACACAAGCGCTAGCTTATCAGAGAGGAATCTACGAAAATTTCAAAAAAAAAGTTTCCGCAACTTAGCTTGTTTTTTTGTTGCATTTCTTGGCGTAAGGCGACAACTCCTGAACGCATATGCAGGTGCATGTGCTGCCTCTCTCCCCCAGGAAGACTTGCGCGCGGGGGGCCCTATTCTCCTTTTTGAGAAAAAGAAAGAAGAGAAAATAAATGAGGCTGGGAACCTAGGTGGTTCACCAGTCGCCTTATGCAATTGACAAGTGATCACAACATCTTGCATAAGATACATGATAAATATGTACTTTGACAAAGAGTTGCGAAATACTTAGCTTTATTAACTACGCACATGGTCATCACCTGGCTTTGAACAAAGGATTACATGCCTTGCCGGCATAACTTACACAAAAGTGGTTGCCGGGCAGGCCCGACAACCGCGCCTCACGGGTAGAACTTGCGAAGATGCTCGAAATTCCACGAGTCTTGCACCGGGGTGCCATCTACAGTATCCAGGCGTTCTGCGCCAGGCCTGGTGACTCGTACCACCGGTAAGGGCCTTCCCACTTCGGCGTCAACTTGTTTGATCCCTTCGCGGTCTAAATCTGTCAAAGAACAAGGTCGCCTTCCTCAACAAGCCTGGAGCGCACTTTGCGGCTATGGTTTCGGCGCAAGGCCTGCTAGTACCGAGCGACACACGGTGCGGCCTGGAGACGATCTTCCTCAAGGAGCGTGGCATCGTCATGCCGTAACCGCTCTTGCTGGTCCTCGTCAAAGACCTGCAATCTCGGCGACCCCTACGTGAGTTCCGTGGGGAGTACTGCTTCTGCACCATAAACTAGGGAGAAGGGCATCTCGCCGGTGGCTCGATTTGGCGTCATCCTGATCGACCAAAGAACCCCCGGCAGCTCATCAATCCAACGCCTCCCGTGCTTGCGCAGCTTGTCAAAAGTTCTCTTCTTGAGGCCCCGCATCACTTCAGCATTCGCCCTCTCCGCTTTCCCTTTGCTCCTGGGGTGAGCAACCGAGGCGAAATAGATCTTGGCGCCAATATCTTGACAGTATTGCATGAAGATGCCGCTGGTGAATTGTGTGTCATTATCAATGATGATCGTGTTCGGGACACCGAAGCGGCAAACTATCCCTTTGAGAAACTTGACAGCCGCTTGCACCGTTACCTTCCTCACCGGTTCCACCTTGTTCCACTTCGTGAACTTTTCAATGGTACACAATTCTCTTTTTTTTCTCCTCTACCGCTGACTGCCGGGACCCACCTTGTCATCCCCTTTCTCTATTCGTGTTCATCTGGGACACTGAAGCCGATCTAGAGTCGATCGATTCGATCGATCCACTGCCTCCCCCGCACGTCAGCCACCTTATATATATGCGCCTCTGTATCCTCGTTCGATTTTTCGCGAAATCAAAAGCTCCCGTGCCCTGGAACAGCCACCCGACCTCGCCGGAGTCCGCTGCTTGAAGCCTCCGTCGCCGGTCAATTTCGTCGCGAGCGGAGATTCCCTGCCTCACCTCCTGCCCATATCCGCTTCGCCTCTGTCTTATCTCTCTTCCTCACCTGTTACTTCGAGCAGGAGAGCACCGAAGCTGAGCGCATCAGCCCGACCCGACGGAGATCGCCGCCGCACCATAGCTTGAGCATCGCGGCCGGCAGAGGACGTCCCCGTCGCTTCTGACTCCACCTTGGTCACCGCTGCTGAGCACCGCATCCTCCCGTATCTTCTTCATCGCCGGACACCCGCCGTAGCCATCGCAGTCATCACCACCGAGCTGCCGGCGTCGTTCTCCTTCAAATCCGGCGCCACCTCCCTGTTTCTCCGGTGAGTCGTCCCTGTCTGTCCGATCTAAGCTCAACCGCCCAGATTAGATTCAGTTTTCTTTTATTTTCATTGAGCCAGTACACACTATATAGAGGCCGTCCATCGTATAAGTCACACAGCGAACACACTGAAGCCAGCCACATTGCGCCACGTGGCGACGCCACAACAACTGCAGCAACAGTTCCAACATTTATTTTTGGCAGATTCAAATCAAATTTTCATTTAGCTATAACTTGAGATCCGTAAATCGAAATTCATCGATTCTTTTTCCTATGAACTCATATTGATTCGGAGAATCTGGTATAATTAAAATTCCACACTTTTGCACTGTTTAAATTTGAATTCATTCAAATTTGAATTAAAACTTCCGGAGGCCATATCTTTGAAACCGTCCACTCAATTTAGTTGATTTTTTTTTGCATTGTGATTCTACTAGCATGTAGATAATAAAACCTATTGATATGTTTCTGTTATTTGAGTTTTAATTGAATTCTTTGCTGTTGACTTTATTTTGATGTTATGTGAGTACGGTTTACTTATCGATGCATTCGTTAAACATATAGATTGTGCGGAGTGTGAAGCGGATTAGAATTAAGCGTTAGAGTACTTCATCACCGTTCAAGGCAAGTTTCATTTTTTATTATGCTCATCCTATATGTCTGCTATGCATTGTTGTGACTTTTTTTATGTTTGGGTGATTCCTATATTGCTTGTCGCCATGTGCTTGTCCTGTTTGCATTGGTCAAGTGTATGCTTGGATTTGCTATGGTAGACGTGGATTTGTATCGAGTGTTTCATGAAAGTGGTGAGTGTGTATAGCTGTAGGCTCGGGACTTTTCATCAGGTGAATGCGTCTTGGCAGAGCGCTCTATTGTCCCTAGAGAATGCGCCATTGACAGAGTGCACTTGAGCTAGTTCGGGATTTAAATCAGGTGAATGCGTCCTTGGTAGAGCACTCTATGGTCCCTAGAGAATGCACCACTGACAGAGCGCACTTGAGACTTCTGAAGTTCTTGTCATGTTCATTTAGGATCTCCGGGTTCTCATGCGACGGTCCATTGTATTGAGTAAACCTTGTCTTGAGGTAGGTGAAGTTAGTTTATGCCAACCCAATTTGAGTGTTTTGTTTGTCATACCTTGCTTGTGGATGTAGGTTTGCTATATATCATTATGTGTGATTTGCCAATGTATTGACCCTTTGTGGCTGCAACTTATCATGTTGCAGGATGTTCAGATGATCATTGAGATACAATAGGGTCGCGAGTCTTCACTCAACATTTTCGCCAGTGGGCATTGATGGGATTCATCGTTTGTTTATGCTTCATTTCCGCCGTTATTATTGAATAAGCTAGCTATATGCTATGAGATTGTAATACTTTATAAATTCTGGATCATACGTTATAGTAAATGATACACTAGATTTGATTTCTCGCATCCTCTGTTTTCTGCAGTGACAAGCCAATGTTTCAAAATAAGGAATGTGATGCTAGGGTTGGTAAGGTGGCTTCCGTGTTCATCCTCGATCGCATGGTCAACTCGGATGCTGCTAACGTTGTTCTATATTCTCTTCGTGAGAAGTACCGATACACTGACAAACTGATTGTTCCCAGATGGGTTACGGTGAGTACTGCGTGCTTATTTTTTTATTTTTTTGTTTGTTTGTCTTTGCTGTTCTGCATCAGGTTTGATGATTTATTTGAAATATTTCTATCTTTTTTTGGTGTTTCTTACAACAGACAAAGATACTTAATGGAGATATCGATGGCAATGTGAGGCAGTGTTGTAAATAAGCCCTAGAGGCAATAATAAATTAGTTATTATCATATTTCCTTGTTCATGATAACCGTTTATTATCCATGCTAGAATTGTATTGATCGGAAACTCAGATACATGTGTGGATACGTAGACAATACCATGTCCCTAGTGAGCCTCTACTAGACTAGCTCGTTGATCAAATATGGTCAAGGTTTCCTGGCCATAGACATGAGTTGTCATTTGATAACGGGATCACATCATTAGGAGACTGATGTGATGGACAAGACCCAAACTATGAACATAGCATATGATCGTGTCAAGTTTATTGCTATTATTTTCTGCGTGTCAAGTATCTGTTCCTATGACCATGAGATCATGCAACTAACTGACACCGGAGGAGTACCTTGTGTGTATCAAACGTCACAACGTAACTGGGTGACTATAAAGGTGCTCTACAGGTATCTTCGAGGGTGTCTGTTGGTTCGGCGTGGATCGGGACTGGGATTTGTCACTCCGTATGACGGAAAGGTATCTCTGGGCCCACTTGGTAATACAACATCACAAGAAGCTTGCAAGCAATGTGACTAAGGATTTAGCCACGGGATCTTGTATTACGAAACGAGTAAAGAGACTTGCTGGTAACGAGATTGAACTAGGTATGGAGATACCGACGATCGAATCTCGGGCAAGTTACATACCAATGGACAAAGGGAACTGCATACGGGATTGTGTGAATCCTTGACATCATGGTTCGACCGATAAAGATCTTCGTAGAATATGTAGGAACCAATATGGGCATACAGGTCCCGCTATTGGTTATTGACCGTAGAGGTGTCTCGGTCATGTCTACATAATTCTCGAACCCGCAGGGTCTGCACACTTAACGTTCGGTGACGATTTGGTATTATTGAGTTATATATGTTGGTGACCGAAAGTTGTTCGGAGTCCCGGATGAGATCCCGGACGTCACTAGGAGCTCTGGAATGGTCTGGAGGTAAAGATTTATATATAGGAAGGTGGTATTCGGGTTCCGGAAAGGTTTCGGGTGTTTCCGGTAGTGTACCGGGAGTGCCGAAAGGGTTTCAGGGGTCCACCAAGAGGGGCCCACCCACCCTGGGGGGCACATGGGCCTAAGAGGTGGCGCACCAGCCCCTGGTGGGCTGGGCAACTGACCCTAAAGGGGCCCATGCGCCCAAGGTGGTAGGTGGGGGTGCCTTGGAGAGGAGGGACTCCTCCCTAGGGCTTCCACCTCCCTTGTGGGAGGTGGACTCCTCCCCACCTGGCCGACCGACCCCTCCTTGGAGGAGGGGCTAGGGACGTGCCCCACCTACCCCCTCCTCCTATATATAGAGAGGGATAGGGAGTGCAGCCATACCCCAAGGCATAGGTGCAGCCCTCCCTCTCTCCCTAGATCTGTTTCTCCATCAAAAACGCATATGCGATAGCGCTTGGCGAAGCCCTGCTGAGATTGCTCCACCACCACCGCCACCACACCGTTGTGCTGTCGGAGAACTCATCTAACTCTCCGCCCTCGCTTGCTGGATCAAGGAGACGGAGACATCATCAAGATGTACGTGTGTTGAACACGGAGGTGCCGTCCGTTCGGCGCTAGATCAGAATGGATCAAGATAGGATCGCGGAACGGATCGTGATTGGATCCCGAAGACGTTCGACTACACCAACCGCATTTCTCAATGCTTCCCGCTTAGCGATCTACAAGGGTATGTAGATGCAATCTCTCCTTTCGTAGATGGTCATCTCCTAGATTGATCTTGGTGAAGCGTAGGAAATTTTTTGTTTCCCATGCAACGTTCCCCAACAGTGGCATCATGAGCTAGGTCTATGCATAGATGATATGCACGAGTAGAACACAAAAGAGTTTGTGGGCGTTGATGTTCAGATTGCTTACTTCCTTAGTCTTATCTTGATTTGGCGGTATTGTGGGATGAAGAGGCTCGGACCAACCTTACTCGTCCACGTACGAGAGACCGGTTCCATCGACTGACATGCAACTTGTTGCATAAAGATGGCTGGCGGATGTCTATCTCTCCCACTTTAGTTGAATCGGATTCGATAGAGGCGGTCCGTGTAGAAGGTTAAATATCAACTTGAATATCATCATTGTGGCTTTGCGTAGGTAAGAACGGTTCTTACTAGTTGCCCATAACAGCCACGTAAAACTTGCAACAACAAAGTAGAGGACGTCTAACTTGTTTCTGTAGGGCATGTTGTGATATGATATGGCCAAAGACATGATGTGATATATGTGATGTATGAGATGATCATGTTTTGTATAGATTATCACGACTTGCATGTCGATGAGTACGGCAACCGGAAGGAGCCATAGGGTTGTCTTTAATTTATTATCGCCATTCTTGCTCTATTTATCGCTATGAGTTAGCAATAGTTGTAGAAGCAATAGTTGGCATGACAACCACATGACGACACGATGATGGAGATCATGGTGTCATGCCGGTGATGATGGAGATCATGCTGGTGCTTTGGAGATGGAGATCAAAAGCACAAGATGATGCTGGCCATATCATGTCACTTATATGATCTGCATGTGATGTTAATCCTTTTATGCATCTTTTTTTGCTTAGGACGACGGTAGCATTATAACTTGATCCCTCACTAAAATTTCAAGATAAAACTGTTTCTTCCCAAGTGTGCACCATTGCAAAAGTTTGTCGTTTCGAAGCACCACGTGATGATCGGGTGTGATAGACTCTATGTTCACATACAACGGGTGCAAGCCAGTTTTGCACATGCGGAACACTCGGGTTAAACTTGACGAGCCTAAGATGTACAGACATGGCCTCGGAACACAAGAGACCGAAAGGTCGGACATGAGCCATATAGTAGATATGATCAACATGGAGATGTTCACCATTGAAACCACCTCATCTCACGCGATGATCGGACTTGGGTTGGTGAATTTGGATCATGTAACACTCGGATGACCGGAGGGATGTCAATTTGAGTGGGAGTTTTAAGTAATATGATTAACTAAACTCATTATCATGAACATAGTCAAAATATCCTTGCAAATTATGTTGTAGATCGATAGCTCACGCTGTAGCTCCCCTAGATTTTGATACGTTCCTAGAGAAAAACTAAGTTGAAAGTTGGTAGTAGCAACTATGCGGACTAGGTCCGTAAACTAAGGATGGTCCTCATTGCTGCACAGAAGGCATGTGTCCTTGATGCACCGCTCGGTGCGCCACCCCCTCAAGCGTCGTTCGTGGGTGTTGAGAACATCAGACAGGCACGTTTTTGATGACTACTTGATAGTTCAGTGCGTCATGCTTTACGGCTTAGAATTGAGGCTCCAAAGACGTTTTGAACGTCACGGAGCATATGAGATGTTCCAAGAGCTGAAATTGAGATTTCAGGCTCATGCCCATGTTGAGAGGTATGAGGCCTCCAACAAGATTCTTTGCCTACAAGATGAAGGAGAATAGCTCAATCGGTGAGCGTGTGCTCAGAATGTCTGGGTCCTACAATCGCTTGAATCAAGTGGGAGTTGATCTTCCAGATAATATAGTGATTGACATAGGTCTCCAAGTCACTGCCACCAAGCTACTAGAGCATCGTGATGAACATGCCAGGGATGGAGAAGATGATCCCTGAGCTATTCGCGATGTTTGACACCGCGAAGGTAGAAATCAAGAAGGAGCATCAAGTGTTGATGGTTAGTAAAACCAGTAGTTTTGAGAAGGGCAAGGGCAAGAAGGGAAACTTCACGAATGGCAAGCCAGTTGCCGCTCCAGTAAAGAAACCCAAGGTTGAACCCAAACCCGAGACTAAGTGCTTCTATAATAAGGGGAACAGTCACTGGTAGCGGAACTACCCCAGATACTTGGCAGATAAGAAGGCTGGCAACGTCAACAGAAGTATATTTGATATACGTGTTATTGATGTGTACCTTACTAATACTCCTAGTAGCACCGGGGTATTAGATACCGGTTCAGTTGCTAATGTTAGTACCTCGAAATAAAAGCTACGGAATAAACGGAGACTAGCTAAAGGGCGAGGTGACGATGTGTGTTGGAAGTGTTTCCAAGGTTGATGTGATCACCATCGCACGCTCCCTCTACCTTAGGGATTAGTGTTGAACCTAAATAAATGTTATTTGGTGTTTGAGTTGAGCATGAACACATGATTCGATCTTGTTTATTGCAATACGGTTATTCATTTAAGTCAAGAGAATAATGGTTATTCTGTTTACATGAATAATACCTTCAATGGTCTTGCACCAAATGTGAATGGTTTATTGAATCTCGATCGTAGTGATACACATGTTCATAATATTTATGCCAAAAGATTGAAAGTTAATAATGATAGTACCACATACTTGTGGCACTGCCGCTAAGGTCATATTGGTGTAAAGCGCATGAATAAACTCCATGTTGATGGATCTTTGGACTCACTCGATTTCAAATCGCTTGAGACATGCGGACCATCCCTCATGGGCAAGATGACTAAGACCCCGTTTTCCGGTATGATGGAGCGGGCAAGTGACTTATTGGAAATGATACATGTTGATGTATGCGGTCCAATGAGTGTTGAAGCGTGCGGTGGATATCGTTATTTTCTTACCTTCACTAATGATTTGAGTAGATATAGGTATTTTTACTTAATGAAACACAAGTCTGAAACGTTTGAAAAGTTCAAGCAATTTCAAAGTGAAGTTGAAGATCATCGTGGCAAGAAGATAAAATGTCTACGATATGATCGTGGAGGTGAATATCTGAGTTACGAGTTTTGTATGCAACTTAAGACAATGTGGAAATTGTTTCACAACTCACGCCGCCTCGAACGCCATGGTGTGATGGTGTGTCCGAACGTCGTAGTCGTGCTCTATTGGATATGGTGCGTACTATGATATCTCTTACCAATTTGCCACTATCATTTTCGGGTTATGCATTAGAGACAACGACATTCACTTTAATAGGGCACCATCTAAGTCCATTGAGATGACACCGTATGAATTATGGTTTAGCATAAACCTAAGCTGTCGTTTCTTAGAGTTTGGGAATGCGATGCTTATGTGAAAAGACTCAACCTGATAAGCTCAAACCCTAAGCGGACAAATGCATCTTCATAGGATACCCTAAGGAAACAGTTAGGTATACCTTCTATCTCAGATCCGAGGGCAAAGTGTTCGTTGCTAAAACGAGTCCTTTCTCGAGAAAGAGTTTCTCTCGAAAGAATTGAGTGGGAGGAAAAGTAGAACTTGATGAGGTTATTGAACCGTCACTTCAGTTGGATGGTAGCACGACGCTGAAAGATGATTTCTATGGCGTCCACACCGAATGAAGAGGAAGTTAATGATGATGATCATGACACTTCGAATCAAGTTACTACCGAGCCTCGTAGGTCGACAAGGAATCGTACCGCCCCTGAGTGGTACGGCAATCCTGTCTTGGAGGTCATGTTGTTAAACAACAGTGAACCTACGAGCTATGAAGAAGCGATGGTGGGCCCGGATTCCAACAAAATGGCTAGGAGCCATGAAATCCCAGATAGGATCCATATATGAAAACCAAGTATGGACTTTGGTAGACATGCCCGTTGAACGGCAGGCCGTTAAGTACAAATGGACCTTTAAGAAGAAGACACACGCTGATGGTAATTGTCACCATTTATAAAGCTCGACTTGTCGCAAAGTGGTTTCCGACAAGTTCAAGGAGTTGACTACGAAGAGACTCTCTCACCCGTAGCGATGCTAAAGTCTGTTGGAATTGTGTTAGCAGTTGTTGCATTTTTCGATTATGAAATTTGGCAGATGGATGTCTAAACAGAGTTTTCCTTAACGGTTTCCGTGAGGAAAGGTTGTATGTGATACAACCAGAACGTTTTGTCGGTCCTAAGGATGCTAAAAGGCATGCAAGCTCCAGCGATCCTTCTATGGACTGGAGCAAGCATCTCGGAGTAGGAATATACTCTTTGATGAGGTAATCAAAGCTTTTGGGTTTATACAAAGTTTATAAGAATCTTGTATTTACAAGAAAGTGAGTGGGAGCATTATAGAATTTCTGATAAGTATATGTGGATGACATATTGTTGATTAGAAATAATGTAGAATTTCTGGAAAGCATAAAGGGTTGTTTGAAAGGTATTTTTCAAAGGAAGACCTGGATAAAAGGCTACTTAAATATTGGGCATCAAGATCTATAGAGATAGATCAAAATGCCTGATAAGACTTTCAATGAGTGCATACCTTGACGAGATTTTGAAGGAGTTCAAAATGGATCAGTCAAAGAAGGAGTTCTTGCCTGATTTGTAAGGTGTGAAGTTGAGTGAGACTCAAAGCTCGACCAAGGCAGAAGAGAGAAAAAGGACGAAGGTCGTCCCCTATGCCTTAGCCATAGGCTCGATATAGTATCTGTGTACCACACCTGGTGTGTGCCTTGCCATGAGTCTGTCAAGGGGTACAAGAGTGATCCAGGAGTGGATCACTAGACAGCGGTCAAAATTATCCTTAGTAACTTGAGGACTGAGGAAATATTTCTCAATTATGGAGGTGATAAAGAGTTCGTTGTAAAGAGTTAGGTTGATGCAAGCTTTGACACCAATCCGGATAACTCTGAGTAGCAATCCGGATACGTATAGTGTAGCACCATTTGGAATAGCTCCAAATGGAGTGTGGTAGCAGCATCTACAGTATGTCATAGAGATTTGCAAAGTGCACACGGGTCTGAATGTTGCAGACCCGTTGACTAAAAACCTCTCTCACAAGCAAAACAAGATAAAACCCCAGAACTCATTGGGTGTTAATCACATAGTGATGTGAACTAGATTATTGACTCTAGTGCAAGTGGGAGACTGTTGGAAATATGCCCTAGAGGCAATAATAAATTAGTTATTATCATATTTCCTTGTTCATGATAATCGTTTATTATCCATGCTAGAATTGTATTGATCGGAAACTCAGATACATGTGTGGATACATAGACAACACCATGTCCCTAGTGAGCCTCTACTAGACTAGCTCGTTGATCAAAGATGGTCAAGGTTTCTTGGCCATAGACATGAGTTGTCATTTGATAACGGGATCACATCATTAGGAGACTGATTTGATGGACAAGACCCAAACTATGAACGTAGCATATGATCGTGTCAAGTTTATTGCTATTGTTTTCTGCGTGTCAAGTATCTGTTCCTATGACCATGAGATCATGCAACTCACTGACACCGGAGGAGTACCTTGTGTGTATCAAACGTCACAACATAACTGGGTGACTATAAAGGTGCTCTACAGGTATCTCCGAGGGTGTCTGTTGGTTTGGCGTGGATCGAGACTGGGATTTGTCACTCCGTATGACGGAGAGGTATCTCTGGGCCCACTCGGTAATACAGCATCACAAGAAGCTTGCAAGCAATGTGACTAAGGAGTTAGCCACGGGATCTTGTATTACGGAACGAGTAAAGAGACTTGCCAGTAATGAGATTGAACTAGGTATGGAGATACCGACGGTCGAATCTCGGGCAAGTAACATACCGATGGACAAAGGGAACTGCATACGGGATTGTCTGAATCCTTGACATCGTGGTTCGACCGATAAAGATCTTCATAGAATATGTAGGAACCAATATGGGCATCCAGGTCCCGCTATTGGTTATTGACCGTAGAGGTGTCTCGGTCATGTCTACATAGTTCTCGAACCCGCAGGGTCTGCACACTTAATGTTCGGTGACGATTTAGTATTATTGAGTTATATATGTTGGTGACCGAAAGTTGTTCGGAGTCCTGGATGAGTTCCCGGACGTCACGAGGAGCTCCGGAATGGTCCGTAGGTAAATATTTATATATAGGAAAGTGGTATTCGGGTTCCGGAAAGGTTTCGGGTGTTTCCGGTAGTGTACCGGGAGTGCCGAAAGGGTTCCGGGGGTCCACCGGGAGGGGGCCACCCACCCCGGGGGGGGCACATGGGCCTAAGAGGTGACGCACCAGCCCCTGGTGGGCTGCGCAGCCGACCCTAAAGGGTCCCATGCGCCCAAAGTGGTAGGTGGGGGTGCCTTGGAGAGGAGGGACTCCTCCCTAGGGCTTCCACCTCCCTTGTGGGAGGTGGACTCCCCCCACCTGGCCGGCCGACCCCTCCTTGGAGGAGGGGCTAGGGCTGCGCCCCACCTACCCCCTCCTCCTATATATTGAGAGGGAGAGGGAGGGCATCCGCACCCCAAGGCATAGGTGCAGCCCTCCCTCTCTCCCTAGATCTGTTTCTCCACCGAAAACGCATCTGCGACAGTGCTTGGCGAAGCCCTGCTGAGATTGCTCCACCACCACCACCACCACGCCGTTGTGCTATCGGAGAACTCATCTAACTCTCTGCACTCGCTTGCTGGATCATGGAGGCGGAGACGTCATCGAGCTGTGCGTGTGCTGAACGCGGAGGTGTCGTCCGTTCGGCGCTAGATCGGAACGGATCAAGATTGGATCGCGGGACGGATCGTGATTGGATCGCGAAGACGTTCGACTACACCAACCGCGTTTCTCAATGATTCCCGCTTAGCAATCTACAAGGGTATGTAGATGCAATCTCTCCTCTCGTAGATGGTCATCTCCTCGATTGATCTTGGTGAAGCGTAGGAAATTTTTTGTTTCCCATGCAACGTTCCCCAATAGGCAGTGGTTCAAAAAATCATGGGCTGATGGCTATGACTTTGTATGTGATTCATCCCTTTGTTAAATTTTTTTCCTGTACTAATGGAAGGTTGTGTGCTCTTATGTAAATGTCAACTTATTATAATAATGCACTTGAACTTATATGTCCCTTGCAAATTTGGCAGTACAAATAAACTTAAGTAGCCTGATTTATTTTTATTGTACTGAGGTGCTTATTCATTTTGAACTTATGATTTTGTGATCTGTTAGGACTGATGAATTTCCTTTTTAAATTTTAAATTTTTGTTTGGAGGATGAGTATTAGTTTCATTTAGAATTCTTGAATTAATTTTATTATGTGCTTGTTTTTGTCGGGTTCTTTTTCCTACTTTTGATCCACCCGAATTAGTGGCTGGCATGAAGCCTAGTGAAGATGTTGGCCATTGGTGCTTGGTTATTCTCAATTTGAAGTTCCGTCGTTTTGAGTTGCAAGACTCACTCCGTGATGAAACCTGGAGTGACGCGGTTAGATTTTTCAGGACCATGACAGAAAACATAAAGAGGCTCTGGAGGGAATCCAGTGTAGATAGGTCCAAACCGTTTTCTCCAGCTCATGTTGATGATTTCTCTAGCACGATTTTTCATGTGCCAAAGCAGAAAAACACGTGAGTATCCCTTTTAATGAAATTTATTAGTTGTTTATTGTTCCTGTAATCCATTGTTCTACAAATGTTATCGTATTGATGTATTTGTATTTTTAATGTACACCTTGGTTTTTTCTGGTTAACAGGCATGATTGTGGATTTGTTATGCTACAAAATTGCAGGTGTTATCATTGCCGGGAGGATGGTGTGGTTGAATTGCTGGATTACACATCAGATGACATTCGTGACATTAGGAAGACAGTTTTGTATACTTGTGCGACTAGTGTTTTGTTTGATGTCGACTTTCGTGGTTTGTTCAACATTGAACCTTGTGCGTATGCATGACTTCTGTTTTTGTTCCCAACTTGCCATCTTGACTTGTACCTTTATGAATTATGTGGTTGAACTTATCATTTGTGCTCCTCCTTCTTTGTTGTAGGTGAGTGGTTGGATCTTCGGGAGCATGATTACAGGATCTTTGGCAGCCAGTTCTTGGAGGTGTAGCCTATTGCTATTGATTTGATCTAGGTCCGTTCTCCTGAGAAGACAAGATCTCATGGTGTGAAGGGTCGGTTGGGAGCTCTCAAAGGTTCTGCAGCTGCTGATTTAGATAGCCCTGTTACACCCAAGAAACCCATGGTCGAGTTGATAGACAGTGATGATGACGCATTTGACAAGATTGCTGGCATGGGTAGGGTCACTAGGAGTGTTGCTACCAAGGGCGTTTCCCCTCTTGGTGTAATGGTGTGGTGTAAAACCCGTGTTGCTAGGAAGGATCCTGCGTTGCAGTCTGGCAATGTTACAAGCACGAAGCGTGCACCCAGAGCTCCCATTAAGTTTTGCCCCCCTGTGCATGAGCTACAACCTTATAAGTTCTCTCACGTGGACAAGACTCGTAAGTTTTATGATCTCATGTTTAGTGACAAAGGATGCGAGAAGTACGCTAAGTGATTATCTCTCATTATCTTTCTTATTTTTTTCTTTGCTGTTGTTTTATCGCTGCTCTATGTATAGAACTTGAAATGCTCAATATATATAAGTTGAACTGCTATGAATGCCTTATCTTTCTTTCCAAGCTTTTTTTTGTATTGTCGTTGCTCTGTATATAGAACTTAAAATGCTCTTTATATATAACTTCAACTGCTATGATAGCCTTATCTTCCATTCCGTTCTTTTTTGTATTTTCGTTGCTATGTGTAATGAACTTGAAATGCTTGATATATATGACTTGAACTGCTATGATTGCCTTATCTTCCTTTGTGTGGTTTTGATTTTGTGTGTGTTGTAGGACTGCATTGTCATTGATACCTCAGTCCGATAATAGCATAACTACCTTCACCAGCAAGCGTATCTGCGAAGTTTTTGCACCTGGGCACATGATGGAAGGTGATATAATGGACTTCCTTATCGAAGATTGGAAGAGAGATCCCGAAAGAAATGTTGATTTTAAATCTGGAAAAAGGATCTTGCTAAGTCCATATTTCATTACGGTAATGAATTTAGACCGTTTCTTTTCTTAAATAAATTTGCCTAGTGTTTTGAGTTTTTTCAATATTTTTTTACTGATAATTTTTTACTGATATTTCTTTACTGTTATTTCTTTTTTGCCTTTTGCAGGTTGTGCTTGACTATACATTTTTCGGCATTGAAAAAAAGAGTTTAATGTTGAACAGGCAGCGAGAGATTTCAAGACCGTTGTTAAAGAGTATGAGGACTTACTCACTGCCAATCTTGTGAGATTTACTAGCTGATTTTGCTTGTATTGTTTGCTGTGATGAAGGTTTTCATTTTTAATATGTACTAACTTTTTTGGTCATGGTTTTAGGTCATGTTGCCCTTATTCAAACCGATGGTTTTATCAAAGGACAAGTCTATTGGACACTCTTCCTTGTATGTCATGAATCGGTACCGAAATAGCATTGACATCCTTGACCCATTACCATATGGGAAGAATCATCGTCCTTCAAAGAGCACCTACCAGAAAGACTGCGTGGACATCGTGAGTGTTGTTGATTGCTGCTAGCTAGCGCTATATCTCTACTATATTTATTTTTTCTGCTTTTTGATTCTGGTTTTTGTGAGACCTGAAATGTGCAGTTTTGTTCTGTTTTGCTGGTTTTTAATTTACAGATCACCAGATTGGTCCAAGTTATGCAGGCTGTGTATGGTCAGGCTTTGTACAATGCAAGCAAGCAGCCCAACTGGAGCGTTATTGCAAAGAGACCACAGTTCGTCACTCTTCCTTTCCAAGGGCCGAATCAGTGTCGACACTACACTCTCAAGTTTGCGGCAACATATGATGGTGAAAAGGTCATTGGTAATATTCAAAATAATGATGTGAGTTCTAGTTCATCTTTTTGTTTCTGTCTTAGGATGTTCGTCTTTCCTTTTTCTGTGTTATCATTTTAATTAATTGTCTTTTTTTCAGCCCAATATTGTAGATTGTATGGCTGAGAATCTTTACACAGTCATCTTCAACACGAATAACCAGATGTTGGTGTCGGAACTTCCTGGGGAGATTCAAGTTTTGGCTCCAAGTGCGTACAAGAATTCATGATCATTGTGTAGTGTTGGGATACTTGTGTGAATTATATCTTTGAAAACATTGTGTGAACAATCTTGTTTTTATGTATGATTTGGATGTCTTGCCAACTATGTAATAACTAGTATTCTTTTGTGATGTTTCTCAGTGTGGCACAATATTTTTATAAACTTTTTTTCTGTGATGACACTGTGTTTGAATAACTGTTTCACTTGTAGATATTACTCGAGGATTAGTTTTTCTTAAGTCTATTAGCGATGAATGCCTTTTACAACCGTTGATCTGAACACTTTTTCACTGCCTTGGGAGTGTTTGCTCAAAAGTGAGACTGTTTATTTTGTGTGTCAACCAGAGTGGGACTTGTATAGTTTGTGTGTCTTGTCTTTTGTACTAATTGTATTGTACTATTAGAACTGAATTGTTTTTTCTGCAGCAGAAGGCTAGAAGAATGCATGTGTCAGTACTATGGGATGCAACATGAGTGTACTGATGCTTCTTGTTCATGTAGTACTGTTGTGTTTTCGATGTTCGAACTGATGTTATTTAATGAATATTTGTTAAACGTAACCAATATTTTTTTTAAAGTAATATTTTGAGAAGACTGAACAACCAATTGTTTTAACTTTTTGCATTTTATAAAGTAATCCTTGTTCTAATTTCCTACATTTAACAAATAGCTTATTAACGTCTGCACTTTTAAAGTATCATTCTTTTTGTAGCATTTTTTATTCTTTTTATCGTGGTGCATAGCTAAAATTATTAACCAATATTTTAAAGTAAAATTATTGGCAGCCAACGTGCAATTGAACTTTTCCCTAGTCAGTTTTTGAACTTTTCTATTGTAGTATAAATTATATGTAACCGTTCTGGATGGTTCAACGGGCCTTAGGGGGTTTAGTAGAATTTGTAGACGATGCAGGCTTCCAACGCGCACGCGTAATTGGTCCCTGTTCCGGCCCAAAACAGCTCGTTCGCGCGGATGTGCACTGCTGCGTGCGCGGGGCTGGGCTATGGGTTTAGTCCCACCTCACTACCCGAGGTTGCTCGGGACTGGTTTATAAGCACTGGCGAGCCTCATACATGGAACTCCCCTGTATATTTACTTGAGCGCTTGCACACGGCGCTCGCCCTCTGACTCATGACCTGTGGGCCATGTTCGACTCGTCCCGGTCAAGTAATCCTACTGCCTCGGGGCCGGCCAGACCTTGGGCGGTCAACTTTTTTGTTCTTTAAATGTGTACTGATGCTTCATGAATTTATTAGTACTAATTGCTCTCCTCAACTTGAACTGATGCTTTTTCATTGTGGTTTTTTGTTCCTATTTCTGTTGTGGTTATTCCCAGGTGTTCTTCTGACACTATTAATTATGTTAGTACTTACTTAACAGCTGAGTTGTACTGACTTTTCAAGGCTGATAGTACTGTTGTGTTCATGGCTTGTGGTACATATGCTGCCAGGAATGGAAACTAATGCTTTTGGTTTGTTTGTGGTTATGATTTTTTTGCCTGCTGTCAGCATGAATTTTATTAGTACTCATTGCTCTCCTCAGGTTTAAATGTGTACTGATGCTTCATGAATTTATTAGTACTGATTGTTCACCTCAGCTTGAACTCATGCTTTTTCATTGTGTTTTTTTGGGTTCCTTTTTCTGCTGTGCTTATTCCCAGGTGTTCTTCCGACACTATTAATTATGTTAGTACTTACTTAATAGCTAAGTTGTACTGAGCTTTCAAGGCTGATAGTACTGTTGTGTTCATGGCTTCTCATACATATGCTGCCAGGAATGGAAACTAACGCTGTGCACTTGAGTTGAAGTAATTCTACTGCCTAGGGCCGACGTGTCCTTTGTGCGGTCAATTTTTTTATTGTTGAATCTAGTACTTGACCGATCCGGTAATGCAGACTGATGCTTTTCTAATGCGTTTTGTTGTAGTGGTTATGCATTTTTCCTGCATGCTGGAAGCTTGATTTAATTAGTACTGATTGTTCTCCTCATCTCGAACTGATCCTTTTTTCATTGTGATTTTCCACCTTTTTTGTGTGGTTGTTTTCAGTTTTGTTTTGAGTAGCAGCTAAGTTTGATAGTACTTAAGTACCAGCTGATATGTACTGAGCGTTCTAGGCTGCTAGTACTGTTTTTACTTAGTCTTTCCATAACTAGTGCTGAAGAGCAGCCACAATGCTTCATTCGGAAACTACTTCAACTTTGACATGATGGATAAACAGAATAGCAAGCTAGCAAACTTATTCAACCACATAACCAAACTATGAACATGACATAAGCAAACTTGTTCAACCCTGACACACATGACATAAGCAAACTTGTTCAACCTGACACACATGACATAAGCAAACTTATTCAACCTAACAAAAGAAAACTACAAACTTGAAACAAGAGAAAGCACAAGCTCAAGCACATGCATACGCAACTTAAAGGCCAGACTTTGATGTTTCTTCATCCCTATTAACCGTAGGGGGAGTAGGGGTTTCCATGCTGATTCTCATACTACAACCTGATTAGACCCTTCTTAACCAGGCTGATCTTCTTCCAGGTCTCGTAGGTGGCGTACGCGTCTATCGTTGCGTACTCGATGAGTTTGTATGGCAGCGGGCAGATCCCCCATAGTTTGTGGTCTTCGTTGTGGTTGATCTTCTTCTTCATGTTGTCCTAGAATGGGTGGAGCACCGTGCCTGCAACATCGGCCAGAGAGTCGTACTCCTTTCCGGTGTATGGATGTCTCCATTTGTGCTGGATGTCGATGTGGTTATTGGGGTTGATCTCCAAACCGGAGTTCTTCAGCACCCGTTTGTCGTAATCAATGCTGAAGCCGGCAAAGGTGTACGTCTTCTCCTTCAGGAACGGGTCGAGCCAATCGGGCCTGCAAGTTGGGTAGACAGAATGAAGATGATTGTTTTTTCATGATTTAATTCAGCAGTTTTGGTTTACAATTGATGAATCTATGAGCTAGATGCTAATATAGTACACAAATGCATGGATGACTATAGTTCAGAAACTAGTACACAAAGTTCATAAACTAAATTAGCACACCATGTTTATTTTTCCATTTGTTTTTACAGTTGAGTCATTTATCTATCTTATGCTTAGATAACATACAATAGTGTATCACCAAGTTCTTTCTTGTTGCTGATGAAAGTAATAATATCAGGACCAAGTTCAGAACCTAAATTACTACATCGAGTCGAGAAAATAACAATAGTGCATCTAGTTGAGAAACTACATTAGTACATCAACATCAGAAAACTACACTAGTACATCAATTTAAGAAATTAATCATGTGTAACATTTTCAGAACATATTCTAGTTAGTCAATTTTCAAAAATAATCTATAGTTCAGAAACTACACTAATACATACCTCTAGTTCAGAAACTAGTTTAATGAAATTTCAGGCAGCAATACTAATCAAACAAATGCATGAATAGGTTGAATGAGTAGGTTTGCTCACATTTCTGTTGCCGCGGTGATGTCGTATAGCAGCACTTGGTCCTCCACGCATAACTGCAAAACTGTTGCCCTCTAGTTGGGTTGATCTTCCCTGGTAAACTCAACATCAACGCCGATGATCTTGTCCCTCAAGCCATCGACCTTCAACCTGAGCTTTCTGATCATCTTGTTGGCGTGCTCGGGATTGCTGGTGTAGAGGACGTGGAGCGGCTCCTTTCCATGGACCTCAACGGCCTCCAGCTTCCTGGTGCAGTCGAGCTTCTCATCGAGGATGGCGATGTTGTCGAGCTTGGTTGCGTGGTCGGACGACTCACCACGGGGACGCTTTTGAGACGGCTTCTCCGCCATTGCCCTCCTGCAGCGATGGCGGGCTTGGTGGTAGTGGTGTTTTGGGGAGTTGCTAGGGAAGATGGAGCGGAAATGGTGAGAATGAGGCGGAGATGGAGGCGAAGAGGGTTTTTATGCCGTGGTTTGGGACGTGGGGGAGGCGGTTCGTCTAAGGTTCTCTGTGGTAGTGGGGTGTAGTGGACGTGGGATACGCGTTGTAGTTGGTCGTGGCAACCTCCTAGTGGAAGCGCTGGCGGTGGCTTGGAAAACCCAACCGTTCGTGGCTAATTTTTCTCCAGGATAATTCAATGGTCGCACAGACCCGTCTCGTCAAGGTGTACTGTCCTTGCATATCCCAGTTATTGGTCGCAGAGTTTGTAATCATGGCAAATGGACAGCACGTTTATCGATTCTTGGACGGGTGTTTGACCGCAAGTTGTACTTATGAACCCTGTGTTGTTGGTTGGAGCAGGTTTACTCTCTTTTTTGTGTATGCTGCTAATTAATTTGAAACTTCTTTTTTTAAATGATTGGACATATAATTATTTATAATATTTCCATATATAGTTTAGTCATTTTCATCTCTATTTTCTTATCCACTGATTTTAAAGTAATACCATACAAGTATTATTTATTGAACTTTTTTACTTTGATTGGTTGAACTTTTGGTTTTGGAGATTACATTTTTATAAATCTAGTAGTCCTACTTTTTACTAAATTTGACACATGTAACATCTAGTACATATTTTCTATTGTACTGAATTAATAATTAAGGTTGAACTTAAAAACAAAGTTAACTCACTGCATTAAAATAAAATAAAGGTTACCACTTTTTATGTTTACTGCAAAGTGTTGCCATTTATTTTTGTGTTTACTATAGAACTGACATTTTTCTAACCTTCTTATAATTAATTATTCAAAAATGTATGTTGAGGCTTTGCGAGCGTGATTTTTGGTCGGTCTGTACCGAACTGAGTTTATAGTTTTACTAGAACTAATGTACTATGAGAGTTTGAACTTTTTGTTACAAAATTACTCGGTTACTAGTCCACACTAGTATTGATGATACAGAAATCAAAATCAGTTCAAAAATATTGTCAGTGCATTTAAAAGGTTCATGAAATGGTTTACATAGAAACCGATAATAAAGGTAAATGAGTTTGGCAACGACATTATTTTTTTGATATGATTCTCCAGTGTGTACTGAGTGAAGGGTATCGCAGCAGAAAACAAAAATTTTCCGACCTACGCACCAGCCCAGGACCACTATGGAGACTGCATACAAGGTTTGATCATTTTCGTTACCGACTCGTAGCGCAGCGGAAGTAGAGTCGATGACGAACGACGGGGCAGATCCCCGCAGCTAGGATTTTACAACCTCCCAACCGTGAGGATGTATACCCTCATCTGCCCCGCGGACAGCCCTCCGGGAGGCGGTCGCACAGTCCCCCGGACGGTGTCGCGGACAGCCCTTCGGGAGGACCTCCGAAACTCGGACTGTCACTCGGACAGCCCTTCGGGAGGACCTCCAAAACTCGGACGGCCACACGGACAGCCCTTCGGGAGGCACTCTCGAACTAAGACCGAAACTACGATCTCTCTACAGAGTTGCACACATACGGTGTCATCTATCCGGCAGGGCTTCGCCGTCCAGAACTAGTTCCTGCCGGAACCCAGACAGCCTTTCGGCTCTACGAAACTATTTCGCTGGGAGGGAGAGAAGAATGCCAGATCATGCATGGCTTTGTATGTGAGAGCAAGAATGTGAAGATGGCAGCCATCTCCCTTCCTATTTATAGGAAATCCCAAGGGGAATATCCCTTTCTCAAAAGGAATATGCCTTTGGAATATCCCTTTCTCAAAAGGAATATGCCTTTCTCAAAAATATCCAAAACGTGCTTTCACTATTCACGACGACATTTTTCAGCGTCTGATCGAACTGAAAATATTCATGTGGGCTTAGAACAATTCTAGTACCCACCAAAATAATTTTTAACGCGAGCCGGAACAATTCCAGTTTAGTGATTTCATCTGCGAAAAGCATCTGAAGCGGTTTCGGCAGCTCCGGAACATTTCCGGTTTTCATTCCAGAAAATTCCAAAAAGTTTCCAGAACGATTCTGGCACCCTCCAAGAATTATCAGGCATGTGCCAAGACCAATTTGACTTTATGGTATCCCCTGAAACAACTTTTCCAGTTTCACCGAAACTCATCCGGTGACCTCTCTCTGCGGAACTTTTCCGCTGTCCGAAACTTTTCCGGCGTCCGAAACTTTTTCGGTGTTTTTCTCTCAGACTCCCTGTCTAGTATTCAACAGATAGATGACCCTTAAGCGTGTGACCCTATAGGTTCGGTGAAGCATAGACATGACCCGGAACCCCTTCCGATCAATGATCAACATCGGAGCCGTGGACACCCATATTGATCCCTATACCCACACGAATGAATATTCGAGTGAACCTCCAGTTGCCGTGAGCTATTCCTGTTGCTTCGCGATATGTTACAAATACCCGAGGTGAGAAACATCGGCATCCTCGTGGATCAACACTTGTCCACAATGCCAGTTACCTCGTTGCCGGTTTTTGTTCTCTTTTCTCGTTCCCGTGTTCCGGCATCCCTGTGATCGAATCACCCTGTGTCTGGCCAGACGATGATGGATACCGTAACACCGAGAGGGCCCAGAGATATCTCTCCATCGTCAGAGGAGCAAATCCCAATCTTGAGCTATCAAGTTACTTGACATACTTTTCCATGAACCCGTAAGCCGCCGTAATAGCCACCCATTTACGGATGACGTTTAACAAACCCCAAAGTTCATGAAGCAAGCATGAAGAAACTCGATACTCTCATGGTCTAAGGAATCATGCAAACGTTAACCATCTCTGTGTTATAAACCATTAACTAATGACGAATGTATCTCATAGCATAACATCAATTTGGGTCGATTCAACACAAGTTTTCTGCCAACAATTGTGCCCTCAAAATTGCCGGCATAGTCATGCCCATGATCAGGAAAACAGGATCATCATGCAATACTTGAGCCAGTCATAGAGGCTTGACTAGGAATACATTTTACCGTTTATTATCCCACACGTGCACATGAGTTTCCCTCCAAGCCTCGTTTTATTTGTAGACTCGAGAATCATTGCAGTTATAGCATGGAACATAAACCTAATTATGAACATGGAGATAATCAATAACATTTATTATTGCCTCTAGGGCATATCTCCTACAGACTCCCACTTGCACTAGAGTCAATAATCTAGTCAACGCTAATGCACTTTACACCTATGGCATACCGGTGTAAAATATGCTTCGCATGTGGTATAGCCTGATGTCCAACGGATCTGACGACTTCAGCTCCGTGTGTAACTATGCATATCCTCGCGTTTTCACGCTTTCACAAAATTCATATTTTGTGTGGACTTGGCTTTGCATATGTGTGAATCATTGGTCGAAACCTGATTCCTCAGACTGAGCGATGGAGCAACTATCTGCAATAGTGTCCCATAGACCAAAGCCATCTTGGAACCATACTATGTTCATGAATGAACTATATGATTCAACAACTTCTTTGTCGCTTCTTAAGCGTCAACATACTTAGCCTTTGTTATAGAATTCGCCACAGTATCTTGTTTGGAACAATTTCCAACTACCGTGCCACCATATTGTGTATTACACAAAACCCTTAACTTAAATCGAAAATCGCATGGAGCATAGATGAAGACTGTATCGATGTAACCTTTTACAACGAACTCTTCATGATCTCCGCTTGCGAGAAAACATGTCATCAGTACTGCTCTAGTACTCAATGACATCTTTCACTGTTGTCCCATGATCAGTACTTTGATCACTATGGTATCTATACTCGCAACAACTTTGGAGTATTTGACATATCTGGTTGGTTTTACATACCATGGAATACATGATTAATCCAAACACAAGAGTGTGTGGAATCACCATCTTGTATTTTTGCTCATCTGTGTTTTGAGACACCGAGTCTTGCAAAACTCTTCCCATGTGACTTCGGCAAGAATCACTCCTTGGCATTTTAAATGCTAAAAGGTTTTAGCACCTTGTCAATATGTATTCATAGCTTAGCCCTATTAGGTAAATCTATCTCCATAGATCATCATGCCTAATATGGAGGCTATATAGCCCAAGCACTTCATCAAAAAACTATTTTAAATGAAGTCCTTAATTCGTGTCAAGAAATTTATTTCCAATTAACAATGTGTCAAGCACACAACATTTTTAGAAATATTATTATTCTCCCACTTACTTTCTTGAATCACAAGCATCTTCGTTACCCATTGATGAAGTCAAAAACCTTTTTGACCATTTCATCAAAACACGAAGATTCCAACTCCACTTTGCTCTCTTCTGTTCATCGCTGGAACTCTGAAGTTTGCATACTTACTAGCATCCTCTGGATCGACAAATTACTTTGGACTGTATCACATACAAGTCCTAGGTTTCATTTCCATCAGATGGAAATCCTTTTGTCATCCATGTTTCATATCTCATGATTGAAATATGTATTAATTGCTAGTTCAACCCGAACCGACATTAAGCATCGCTACGGTGAATCAACCTCATCGTAGTCAACTCCTTGAACTTGTTATTTCAACAAGTCGAGCTATATGGATAAAGCATTTTTATCCGTATCAGTTTTTAGTTCCATAAATATTCGTTAGACTCTAAGTCTTCCGAAAGGTGTATCAAGATTTTAATCTCGAAACACTTATATGGAAACTATCTCGGATTGTATTGGCATTTAGCCAATTCCGGAGTCAGGGCCCATCAACGCTTCCTTGTGTATTGTAGGTATACTGTTGTCTAACAACAATATCTCGTTTGCGCACCTGATAGGTTTGCACGAGCTCTGCCTATGTGGTTCAGCTGCAAGTTCGACCGAAGTCCATACATTTTATTGTAGAGACTTCCGTATCAGTCGCAGTAGGAAACTCCGGAATCACTTCCTGGGTTTCTTTCCTTTGGTCTGATGACGAAGATACTGGTTATCTCGTCGAGTTTGCACTGTCCTCCCACTTACCTTTTGTAAGAACTATTCTCTTTAAAAGCATACCGTTTTGCGGCAAAACCCTTTGCCTCGGTATAGTGGTGGGGGAATACCCAATGACTTGGGATAACCTTACAAAGTAGCACTTGTCTGATTTGGAATAGGTTTGTAACCTTTTACACAAGCCCCATATTCCAAATGTTAAGAAAAGATATATCATGGTTGGGCGTACCATACCATGGCGTCATTTCAACAGACCTGATGGATCTCTTTTCAGTGTAAAAGCCGCAGTCCCAAAAGCATCACTCTTTAAAAGGGATAATGGCAAATTTATTTATGTCATCTTTGATCTTACCATGTCATAAATGGTTCGATTACATCTTTACAGACTTTCCACTTGCAGTGGTGTTCCGGGAGGTGCAAGTTATGAAACCCCTTTCACAACTCATCGGACATTCGCTAAACTTGTAACTCAAATATTCCTTTCTGCAATCGAATTGTAGAAACATAATTTTCTTGTTACAATAACATCTATTTCATTTTTGAAAACCTTATGAATGAATTCAAAAGATCCAGACTTACGTCCCATCAAGTAAATATCCATATATCTACTTGAGTCATTTCTGAAGATAGATAAATCCACTACTTGCAACAACATTTATTGGACTACACACATCATAATGTATGATCACCAATATGTTCTTTGCTCGTTCCTTATGGCCTGTGAACGGTATTTCAGTCACTTTACTTTTCAGAGGAAAGTTGCAAGTGTTAGATGATTCAAAATCAAACGACTTCAAAATCCATCATAATGGAATTTTCCATGCGGGTTTCTCCAATGTGACCAAATGCAGTGTCACACTTGTGTGGTATTCTTTTAGTCTTGCGACATTTAGCGTCAGTGTTATGGATGTATCATATTACCATCAATATTCATAGCATACATCCCATCCTGTATGGAATCATGGCCCTTCATGTTATTCATAACACCGAACATCAAAAGTTCTCTTATGAATAACCTTCTTGCAAAATACCTTATGCAAAGGGCTAGAGTGTATGAAACTCTAAATGAATTATGAAAGTAAATACAGAGGCAATGTATTAATATCAATATTCATAACATACATCTCATTCATAATGAAAGTATGGCCCTTATGTTATTCATAACATCGAACATCAAAAGTTCTCTTATGAATAACCTTCTTGCAAGATACTTTATGCAAAGGGCTAGAGTGTAAAACTCTAAAATGAATTATGAAAGTAAATACAGAGGCAATGTATTAATATCAATATTCATAACATACATCTCATTCATAATGAAAGTATGGCCCTTATGTTATTCATAACATCGAACATCAAAAGTTCTCTTATGAATAACCTTCTTGCAAGATACTTTATGCAAAGGGCTAGAGTGTAAAACTCTAAAATGAATTATGAAAGTAAATACATAGGGAATACACTGATGGAAGGCATAGTAACTTTTACTATGTTCCCTATGTGTATCTTAACCTCATTCCTGGCTAGTCTTTCAGGCCATAGTAGTTCTTACATCGAGTTGCAACAGAATGCAATCGAGCGGGTATCTTTGCGATTAACTCACAATACCCAAGAATTAGTGATTAACATGTTTAACCATAATTCCCAAGAACTATATCTTTGACCAGCCTTCTATACATCAAAAACCTGTATGACATTCATACATGAGCTGGATATTCCAGTCTTCTTTCCTTTTGCCATTATACTTCTAACAGTTTCACTTTCAGTATTTCTCCTACTCTCAGAAGAAGCACCCAACTTAAGAGTGGCGTTAGCCCCGGACTTCCTAGGCGTGAAAGTTTCACTAACACCCTTCGGACACTTCCTTTCTCTTTAAGTTGTTGTTTTATTCACCTTTCATCATATGATAGGCGTTCTTCTAGATCCCTCTCTTATCATTCTAATGCATAGTAAACTCCTTTACTAACAGTTTGCAAACAAACATTGCTTTGGATATCTCATATCTTTTAGCCTTTGTCTGTCTCTGAAAATGATTTTCAGATTCCATGAATATCACATAACTATCCAAACTTTCGAAGTTCGGGTCTCATGGAAGCAAACATATTGCACTTTGACTGAAAAGGAATTCTAGATTTTGGATCGAAGGACGAGAGTCACATGATTCATAGCATTAGCGGGAGAATACCGAAAGTATGCGATAGGACAAAGTCCTTCTCGGCACTCTAGAGGATAATCCTCACATTACGTTACCAATCGTAAAGTTTTAACCAGATATTTAACAGCTATTCAATTTTAATAGGGAAGGTGGAAACGCGAGCCATTATTCTACAACTATTATGCAAATCACACTTAGACAGTGTTCAAAATTAATTGCACTGAGAATTAAACAAGTTAATTCAACAGTGCGCTCCCACTCAAATCAATATCTCTCATAATTGATTGTGAGTGATTCAAGACACGAATTTCAATTCAACGCCATTGATGGTGAGCATCACTGATGACGAGAACTTCAATCGTTAGGCAAACTTGCCAATCACATCTCTATGTGACTCTTGTTCATCTTTCGATGCGTGTGTTCCGAGCTCATGACTTTCATGCCTGAACGTCAAGACAACCAAGTGATCTCGCTGCGAGGTCTTAACTCACCCGCCTCACACATCCCTAATCGTTCGTACCCATGTCAGCATGGCGCACCCCGAAAAGTTAGGTGCCGTGACGGTGCTACACTTGGGAGAACACTAACTACTTGATATTTTTGTGAGAGATCACCCTAATAAAAAGCGACTACCGCGCAATCAAGAAGGGTGCATCATAAGGGATAAACATCTCAGGCAATTCATAATAGCAAGATATGGTATAGCCCTTTCTGACGGAGAACTTTTTCATTTCTTCGTCTTCGGCATTCGCGTCGGTGTTCACCTTCGCGAAGATTGCCACCACCTTGTCGATGCACCAAATAATATTGCTATCTCTATAGCTAATAAAATAAGTGCATTACATAAGGTTGACACGCAGGTCATTAAAGTGCAATCATATGGCTCCAGCCATCATGCCGAATCATGACACGCAGGTCATGTTTAATATTACATCATATAGTCATCTCATACATAATCAAATTAATATGAGCACTGCTATACCACATCATATGCACATGCAAACCATCCTGCAAAACCAAGTTAGACGCCTCTAATCGGTTCATGCAAAATTTTATTTTTCGTGGCTTCTAAGGTTTCGAAACAAACCGAAGCTACCAACGTCCATCATCAAGCATGATAATCCAAGTCGCTAGATTAACATTCCAGGGTGTATGAAACACGAGATAATAAAATCTCGAGCCCCATACTAAACTTCGTCATACGCGTGACCCCCGTGCAGATCACATCTGCATTGCCCTTTCGTCTGTAAAATTTCATCTTTCTTTTTAACTACGGTGGAATTCAATGAACTGTTAGCACTTCGTTGATCAATCAGGATCGCGGATTGCCAGAACATTAAAACTCCACCATACTGTTATCAAGATCAGAAATATGCAAATTCGAGGGAGGCAACAAGAACATCGGGTAACAGACTTCATCTGCTACCCGCACAAATAATTTTCAGCAATAGATCTCATCTACTACCTAATTATATTGTGCAACACCCATACATCTCTATGTATTCTAGATCGCAACCTGCATCTACGCATAGCACGGCTCTTGATGCCACTGAAGGGTATCGCAGCAGAAAACAAAAATTTTCCGACCTACGCACCAGCCCAGGACCACTATGGAGACTGCATACAAGGTTTGATCATTTTCGTTACCGACTCGTAGCGCAGCGGAAGTAGAGTCGATGACGAACGACGGTGCAGATCCCCGCAGCTAGGATTTTACAACCTCCCAACCGCGAGGATGTATACCCTCATCTGCCCCGCGGACAGCCCTCCAGGAGGCAGTCGCACAGTCCCCCGGACGGTGTCGCGGACAGCCCTTCGGGAGGACCTCCGAAACTCGGACTGTCACTCGGACAGCCCTTCGGGAGGACCTCCAAAACTCGGACGGTCACACGGACAGCCCTTCGGGAGGCACTCTCGAACTAAGACCGAAACTACGATCTCTCTACAGAGTTGCACACATACGGTGTCATCTATCCGGCAGGGCTTCGCCGTCCAGAACTAGTTCCTGCCGGAACCCAGACAGCCTTTCGGCTCTACGAAACTATTTCGCTGGGAGGGAGAGAAGAATGCCAGATCATGCATGGCTTTGTATGTGAGAGCAAGAATGTGAAGATGGCAGCCATCTCCCTTCCTATTTATAGGAAATCCCAAGGGGAATATCCCTTTCTCAAAAGGAATATGCCTTTGGAATATCCCTTTCTCAAAAGGAATATGCCTTTCTCAAAAATATCCAAAAAGTGCTTTCACTATTCACGACGACATTTTTCAGCGTCTGATCGAACTGAAAATATTCATGTGGGCTTAGAACAATTCTAGTACCCACCAAAATAATTTTCAACGCGAGCCGGAACAATTCCGGTTTAGTGATTTCATCTACGAAAAGCATCTGAAGCGGTTTCAGCAGCTCCGGAACATTTCCGGTTTTCATTCCAGAAAATTCCAAAAAGTTTCCAGAACGATTCTGGCACCCTCCAAGAATTATCAGGCATGTGCCAAGACCAATTTGACTTTATGGTATCCCCTGAAACAACTTTTCCAGTTTCACCGAAACTCATCCGGTGACCTCTCTCTGCGGAACTTTTCCGTTGTCCGAAACTTTTCCGGCGTCCGAAACTTTTTCGGTGTTTTTCTCTCAGACTCCCTGTCTAGTATTCAACAGATAGATGACCCTTAAGCGTGTGACCCTATAGGTTCGGTGAAGCATAGACATGACCCGGAACCCCTTCCGATCAATGATCAACATCGGAGCCGTGGACACCCATATTGATCCCTATACCCACACGAATGAATATTCGAGTGAACCTCCAGTTGCCGTGAGCTATTCCTGTTGCTTCGCGATATGTTACAAATACCCGAGGTGAGAAACATCGGCATCCTCGTGGATCAACACTTGTCCACAATGCCAGTTACCTCGTTGCCGGTTTTTGTTCTCTTTTCTCGTTCCCGTGTTCCGGCATCCCTGTGATCGAATCACCCTGTGTCTGGCCAGACGATGATGGATACCGTAACACCGAGAGGGCCCAGAGATATCTCTCCATCGTCAGAGGAGCAAATCCCAATCTTGAGCTATCAAGTTACTTGACATACTTTTCCATGAACCCGTAAGCCGCCGTAATAGCCACCCATTTACGGATGACGTTTAACAAACCCCAAAGTTCATGAAGCAAGCATGAAGAAACTCGATACTCTCATGGTCTAAGGAATCATGCAAACGTTAACCATCTCTGTGTTATAAACCATTAACTAATGACGAATGTATCTCATAGCATAACATCAATTTGGGTCGATTCAACACAAGTGTTCTGCCAACAATTGTGCCCTCAAAATTGCCGGCATAGTCATGCCCATGATCAGGAAAACAGGATCATCATGCAATACTTGAGCCAGTCATAGAGGCTTGACTAGGAATACATTTTACCGTTTATTATCCCACACGTGCACATGAGTTTCCCTCCAAGCCTCGTTTTATTTGTAGACTCGAGAATCATTGCAGTTATAGCATGGAACATAAACCTAATTATGAACATGGAGATAATCAATAACATTTATTATTGCCTCTAGGGCATATCTCCTACACTGAGTTGTGGGGACCTAGAGGCGTAGGTTATTTTGAATAGATGTAGTAGCAGAATCAGTATGGATTCTTCAGTCTTGAGCTCCTTCTAACTGCCTGCGAATGGCATACCTTGTCGGCACCTTTTCCTGCTTGAGCCTTGAGAGCTTCATCGTTAGTTTCAGGTTCCTCATTGCTAGTACTATCATCTTCCATGTCTTTGTCTGATTGGTCGTCATTCTCGTTGGCCGTACTGTCATCTTCATTGTCTTCTTCTGATTGGTTGTCATTCTCGCTGAACTCTTCTTCTTCATCCTCTTCTTCTCTTGATTTTTTGGAACTCTTGACCTTCCCCTGTTTCTGTTTAGCGTCATTGACCTTGCCTAGTTTGCATGTTCTGGCATTATGCCCACCAGTCCCCCCACACTTGCCGCAAATGTAGCTTTTATGTGTGTCGTCTGCACTTGTAGAATCCTGGGCGGCCCCGACCTGCATCTGTTTCTTTTGCTTGTCAACTATAGCATCTAGGCGGTTTGGGCATGTGCGTGCGTTATGATTGGTCACCACATTGCAGACACCGCATGCCCTTATCTCGAGAGGTTTGCCGTCCAGTCCGAATTCCACGCGTTTGACGGAGCGTGGTGGCTTGTTGGCTCTGCTTTTGCTGCTTGGGTCTTATTCTTCCTCCCCTTTGTGCATGAGAATATGGGCAGTTTAATTACCCTTTGCTGTTGCTGGTATGATCTCCTGTTATCATGTTGTTCGCCTACGGCACCATGAAGCTCGTGATCGTGCACGTGTCCATGCTGCTGCTCTTGAGTCTGCACATGCCCAAACTCTTGTTGTTGTTGCTGCTCGTCCTGCTCGTCGTAGGTGCTAATATATCCAAGATGGTTCATTTCAGATAATTTCTGCTTCGTTGTCCGCATCATCTCCTTTTGCAGCAGAATGCATTGCGTCCAGTTCTTGTTCAAGGCTTTCCATAACGACCCGTTCCCTCACCATTTGCTCCTGACTTCTCAAGCTTTTTCTATGTACCCTCATATTTAGCTGCAGCATTGTGCTTTCAATGCAGTAGTGCGAGGCCTTGTTCGACGCTACTGTTCTTAGGTCATTCCTGTTGAAGGTTGGCTGTGTGTTCGGGCGTTTGGTATATCTCATGAGGATGTATTTCTCTGGAACACTTCTAGCCTTCTTTGTCTCCATCATGCACATCACATGCAAGCAGAAAAGACCTATTGTTTTGGAAGAGGTTCATTGTTTTCGTCATTACAATCGAACAAAACAGGCAAGAGGATTTACTAAATTTTGTAACATCTTTTTTAGTCCTCACCTGTGTGGTCCCACAGTTTGCATTCACAGTCGTATATTTCTCCCGTAGGGTCTGCAACCACCTGGAACGCGTGTTGTGACCATGCAAACTGTTTCTGTGGGTTGTTGTAGCGCACAAGGTACTTTGTAGGCTCATCTGTCTCCTTCACCGTGAAGAGGGTGCTCAGTTTTATCCTCCTTCTCATCTCGCTGTAGACACCTTGTGAGTAAACCCTTGCCATCTGAGTTTCAAATTCATAGAGGGTCAGCGTGTGTTGTTCTTTCTGCACAAGCAAGAATGATGAACAAACTATTAGTTTTCTCGCAGCAAATACTTGTGTCGGTAAGAAATAAATAAATTAGTAAGAACTTTTTGATCTTACGACAGGTGATAGAGCTATACCCGGTTACCCATTGTCTCCTCGTTCTCTTTCTGCCTCCTGGTTTTGATGCAGGGGTTTACCTGGCTAACAAACTAGTGAAGGATTTGTCTCTCATTTACAAACCTTTTCTTGAGCACATGGTTCATGCCCTCACGACGTTGTGTTGATGTCATTTTGGCACAATTTTTTTCTTTAAAGTAGGCTGATATCCACCTCTCCAACTCGTTCCACATTGACACCATCGTGGCATCGTCATGAAGGTTGTATTTATCCATGAGTGCTTTCCAGGCAGCCTCAAACTCAGTTGGCATGGGTGGCTAGTTGAGGATTGCTGTGAATTCGTTCTTGAAGATTGGTTAAAGGTTGTACAAGTAGGCAAGGTGTTCCTTGTACTTTTTCATTATGTGCCAGCGGCATAGCTTGTGTAGTGTGCTTCAGAAAACATCTGGGATCGCCAAAGCCATTGCTGGGCACTGTTCTGGTAAGGAGAAATAGACGTGGAGTGGTCAGGGGATATTAGTGCATGTGTACAAATAGAACTAGCAATAAGTTTACTGTGTTTTATTTTCTTTTTTGTTAGTGGCGGTGGTACCTGTGAGGATGCATGTTGGAGCCTTCCCTCTCATACACTTTAAGAATGTTTTAAATAGCCACCTAAATGAATCTGCATCCTCATCTCTTATCAGGGCGAAAGCAAAGAACATTGTCTACAAATGGTTGTTAGTACCCACAAACACCCCAAGATGCATATGGTACTTGTTGGTTTTATATGTGGTGTCAAAGGTCACGCAGTCACCAAAGTCCTGATATGTGCCTCGGTAGCTTGCGTTCGCCCAGAATATGTTTTTCACCCTGTCGGACTCGTCAAGCTGTATGTCGCAGAAGAATTCCTTGTTGATCACTTTCATCTCCCTAAAGAAGTTGATCATCTTGAGGACATCGTCCACATCATCCATCCTTGAATTTTTTGCTTTCCTGTAGAATAAATGCGAAAGGTCAGTGCAAAATGCATGTTTAACGGGCATCAGGTCATGCGTTGCGTAAGCGGTTTGAACTGACAGAGGAAAAAGGAGTGTTCTGGGAGGAGAACAAGTTTGCACTTACGCGTTAATAAGGTCTTGGGCGGTCATTTCGAGGAAGTAGCCACCGGGGTCATCACCGCTCAGTATGCTAATTATTTTTGCATGTTCAGTGCCTTTGAACTGCAAGTGCTTGACTTACTCCATGATTGTGCTGGCAAAGTTTTTGTGGGAGTGAAAGAAGACAAGCATTTGTGGGCTCACCACTAGCCTGTGGTTGTGTTCCCAGCATATCTCCTTTACGACAAGAGTTCCATCCTTTTCCTGTTTCAGCCTCATTTTTGCCTTGCAATCAATCCTGCTAGTGGTCTTGTTCCTCTGTCTATTGGCATCTGAAACCTTTGATTCATACACTCCATAGCACGTGCACAAAAGGTACACTCTGGTGTCAACCTTAGAACCTTCCCTAGTAGCAAATCCCGCATGCCTTGCGTACACGTTGTAGAAATCCTTTGCCTGTTTGAAAGTTTCAAACCGCATCTCCAGCCTTGGCAGGACGTAGGCGTCAATGGTAGGATGCTGCACGCAACAATCAAGAAACAATACATGGTGAGCAAAATGTGAGATGGGTGATCACAATACTATTGTATTTGTATAAACATATTTTTTGTGTTTTCTTGTGAACAAGCATGCTTCTTACATGTGTATAAGACTGTGCCACTGCCGGTGTTTGTTGTTCACCATGGTGTATGGGCGCGGGTGGTGTCACCATCAGAACATGCAGGAGCACATCTCTTGGAGGGAGCAATGTTGATGAAGCACGTCGTCTCTCATTGTACGGCCGTTGTTGCTCAGATGTGTTGTGAGATTGCTCCTGTCTATATGGCTCATGTCTTCCACTTTGCACCCTGCTTGATTGGCCAACATTCTTGTCTCTTTGGTGTGGTCTTCCTGTTGCAACTGCTTTTGACGGATGATTGATGTTGATGGCGTCACTGGTGGAAGCCTGTGCGTCCTTGGCTTTTTGCATGCGTCGGAGAAGGGAAACATTGCTTGTTGGCGACAATGTGGATCTTGTTGCACCCCGTAAGTGCCAAAGCTTGTATGTCCACCAAGCGGCGTTTGCTGCATAGAAGAACAAGACCTTGCATCCGCAGATTCTGGTGTAGCTTCAAATCTACGTGTATAATTGAAGTACCCGGGGCCTATTTCTGGTGTTACCCAACCAGGCGGCGGCTCATTTTTGCTGGGCTCATCAAACCCTTCTTGTGTGTCCCGCCTTGGATATTTTTGCATTGTCATTCAACAATTTTTATTTCACCTATAACTGATGCATGCACATTTGATGCACTGCTAGTAACTTGAACATTGAACTTGTGTATCAATTGGCAGTTATAAAACTGAATGCATGTCTTTTTGCTTTTAAACTCGAACTGATGCATCTACATGAGAAGTACTATCAGTTTATGAATCATTCAACTTAATGTGAAACAGTTGTATTTTTAATTTTATCCAACAACAATCTTCCCCATTCGAACTGATGCGTCTACATGGCATGTACTACCTAGTAATCTCAACAATGAACTTGCACTGGTAGCTGAAGCTATATGTACTGTTGAAGCTATATGAACTAATTCATGTCTATTATGGTTATATTTCAACTAGAATTGATGCATGCACATTTGATGCACTGCTAGTAACTTTAACATTGAACTTATGCATCAATTGGGAAGAGTGTAATTAACTAATGCAAGCACATGCAATGTACTGTCAACTTAATTAGAGGTATCAACTTGAACTGATGCATGCACATGCATAGTACTGTCAGGTAACTTCGGTGCTAAAGGGGGTGGGCTGATAAACTAAAAGTGCACATAATGTTGAACTGATGAACTGATGCATGCAGTGTCAGCTTCTGATTAATGCAGTTTCAGATTCCAATTCAAATTCTAACTGATGCATGCGGGCAGGCTGTCACACTTGAACTGACGCATGCGAGCAGTATGCTTACACTAACTTCAGATTCCACACGCATTCACAGGTAATGAATTTTTTAAATAGGAGGCTATCTACATATTCAGATATCAAATTCAGCAAATAACAAGTGTGAAAGAGGCATCACCTGCAAAGGGAAGTCGTCAGATCTAACACGTTCTTTCTCACGCCGGCGCCGGATCGGGATTAGCTTCGACGGCGACGCCATTGAAGCAGTTGATGTGTGCACGGTGGACGATCTTGGACGGTGGCGTGGCTGGTGGTGGCGGAGATCATGGATCCAGTGCACGGCGAGCTCCGATGAGTTTTTTCTAGGCGACGGCTGCCTTGATCTGGCGAGGTGGAGAGGTGGGAGGTGGCGGTCGGAGGGCACGGATCCTGCGGCGGCGGAGCAGCCCATCACGACGCCACGGGATCCCTCGCTCTGGCTACCGCCGTCACTCGCTCGCACCGCGACGACTGCCTCCGGTGGTAGGAGGTGGGTTAGGGTGGGGCGGGTCGGACCGGGTGTTTCCTACGTTGTAGCTCCTGACGCGTCGCTCCCTTATAGGGCCCGATAGTAACAGAATATTATTCTGTTACTAGTAATAGGATAGTCCCGTCCTAGCAATATATATATATATATATATATATATATATATATATATAGTAATGCTATTCATCACCCAGGGTATAAAATAAGTTATTCTTCACCCGAGGTAATCTTACGACCGTTTCATAAATAAATTACATTTGATATACAATCTGTTTCATTCATATTGATTCATTACGTAAAATTTGGCATAAGAAAACACAAATATCGGTCATAAGACCTGAAAAATTGAATTTTATGTATATTTTACACTATGTTTTTACGTTCGTAAATTTACGTAACATAAAATATTTTTTACGGTGATTATATATTTTCTTACGGTCTCTTTTTACGTGTAAAATAAGACAAATTTTACGGAACGTAAAAATATGGTGCATTGATGTTAAAATAAAGGGGGTGAAGAATAACTATTCCTCACCCAGGGTGACGAATAGCGCGACCCTATATATATATATATATATATATATATATATATATATATATATATATATATATATATATATATATATATATATAGGGTAACACTATTCTGATCCCAGGATCAGAATAGTTATTATGATAACTCCTCCCTTATATATAGCGCGCGAGGATGTTCCCGAACTCAAAATCACCGGAACCAAAAATGATACAAGCCGAAAAGAAAAAGAAAAAACACCCACAGGTCCCACCCCACCCCACTTCCTCAACCTCCCACCCCGACCCCCACCTTTTCCTCATCCACTTCGTAGGCCGCCACCACAGCAACCCCTCGCGCCGCCGCCCCTGCAGCCCCGTGCGCTAGTCAACCCCGCCAGCCGCCGCCCCCGGCAACCGCAGCTGCCGCCGCCACCCCCGGCCAACCGCCGCAATTCGTCGCCCCCCGGGAACCCAGTCGCCGCCACGAGATGGATCTCTCCTCTACGCGTTCGATCCCGACGAGGCTTCAAATCCCGATGGTCCCCGACGTTCCTATCGGAGATAGACACGGATGGAGGCTCGGATATTTCTCTGGATCATGGAGGTCGCCGTCCTGCCGTCGCCCCTCCAACATCGCCTCCTCTAGCCGACGGCCGCGCGACCCTCCGCCTCCACGGGCCTCCTTTCCCGCTCCTCCCCCAACCTCCGTCGGGTCCGCCTCCTCCCCTAGTCGCCATCGCGCTCGTCGTCTACCTCAAGCGCATCTCCTCCTAAGTCCCCCGTACTTCCATCCCCGCCCCGCAATATTTTCCACGGCGAGCCTCCCCTGTTGTCGTTCTTCCCCACCGGCGACCCTCTTCTGCTCCCGTCTCCCTCCTCCCTTATTCAGTACTCACCCGTCGGATGGGCTCTACGGAGTTTTGGCTGCCGGATCTGGTCGTCCTACACCTCGTGGGTCTCTGATGAACGCAGATGGATGTGATCGACGAACACCGACGGCGAGCACCGGTACACTCGCTGTCGTGATTGGACTGCAACAGGGATGGAATCAGACCTTCCCGGCCATCACCATTCTTCCTTCTCTTCCTATTCATCAATGTGTGCCGCCATCCACTTGGGACGCTCCACCTGCTAGTGTGAGACAAACAATATTGCACAGGAGAAGTTCATGTATTACTGCTCATGGGAAAGTTCATCTAAGTTCACGCAAAATAGTTTGTTTTGTAAAAAATACAGAGGAAGTTCGATTGTTTATGCCTTTGACACTGAAACCCTTTTCATAGAAGAAAAAGAACATAGAAGAAAATATAGAGGAAGTTCGATTGTAGATCAAGAAAGAACATAGAAGAAAAGAGAGTTGCAAAACCGTTTCAAAAATAAGATGTGTGTCCAACAAATATAGACAATTTAAAAAAATGCTAAAACCAAAGATCAAAAATGACTTCATGGTTATAATCTTTTTGAAAGTACCTTGCGGAAGTTCAACCAAATGGAGTTCAGGAGAGAAAACCATCGAGAAGAAAATTTGAAATAGGTAGAAGAAAAACAATTCAAATGGAGTTTTTTTTCTATTTGTTATTAATTTTCCGAAGGTCAAGAAGTTATGTTCGAGAAGGTCAAGTTTGAGGTAGTTCATGAATTTCTTGTTCAAAAAAATGTATATCTGATTTTTGGGTAAGTATGTCATCCCGTCGAGAAAAAAAGCCATGGTATATTTTAAAAAGTTAAAGCAACTATGATTTTTGTTCTAAAAATGCATGCAAGATGTACAAAGTAAAAAAAAAAACAACTAAGAGCAACGTTAAATTTTGTTTCTTATTTTAGCTAAGAAGGTCAAACTACAAGAACAGAGAAGTACTGGGTTTTAAAAAACGAAATTTTTATGATTCTACAAAACGAGTAAGTTCAAAAAAATGAACTAATAAAATGGATTTTTTGACATTTTCAAAAAATAACCCAAGAAGTTCAAATTAAATGAACAGAGCGGTTCGACCTTCATTATTTAAAAGAGTAAGTATGTCATCCCGTCGAGAAAAAAGGCCATGGTTCGTGGAAGTTCATACATTCTATTCATGGAAAAAGGGCATTTTCATACAAGAAGATGCAATTCCTGATATGTTGTTTTAAAACGTTCCTCATATTTACCTTTTCTAATAATAAAACTAACAAAGTTCAAATTAAAATAACAGAGAAGTTCAAAGTTTTTAAAAAGTTAGATCTTTTTCTCATTACTAAATAATAAAACGAAGAAGTTCAAATTAAAATAAAGTGACAACTAAAAAAAGTTTGAATAGATTTTCCCCGTTTAGAAAAAACGAGAAGCTCAAACTAAAAGAACCAAGAAGATCAAGTTAAAATAACAAAATGTTTTAATGTTTATAAAAATCATTTTTTCTGTTTTCAAAAATAAAACAAAGAAGGTCAAATTGAAATAATACAGCAGTTCAAGTTTTTAATATAAAACATATTTCTCCATTTCTAGCAAGATCCCTAGAAGTTCAAACAAAATAACTAGACATGCAAATTTAAATAACGGAGCGGCCCATATTTATTATTAAATTAGAATTTTCCTCGTTACTAAATAATAACCCAAGAAGACCAAATTAAAAAACTAGAGCAGCTCAAAATTTATAGAGAAAATGGATTTCCTTGTTTCTACAAAAAAACTAGAGGTTCAAATTTAAATAACGGAGAAGTTCAATATTTATTACAATACCAAGAAGGTCAAATTAAAAAAAAACGAGTAGTTCAAAATGTTTATAAAAAATAGATTTTTCCCTCTTTTAAAAAAAGATATAAATTTGAAATTTAAATAATTGAGCAGTTTGATATTTATTATATAACTAGGACTTTTCTAATGGTAAATAATTTGTGCAACTTCGAAGAGGGGTTGAGAAATTACGAACAAAAAAACATGACAGAAGTTCATAGTAAAAATATATCGTTTGTGCAACTCCGACGAACGGGTGAGGAATTACAAACTAAAATACGTGACAGAAGTTCAAAGTGAAACAGCGAGCAGTTCAACTACTACACGAAACGCGTTTCAGATGAGAATAAAAGAATACAAAACTAAAAGACTAAAATGTTTGTTGCAAGAAGTTCACGTGCTTCTCCCTGCACGGTTCAAAATTTCTAATGCGGGACGTCCGAGCTCCAATTACATATTTTAAAATGGCAAAAAATAATGTCCGACCTTCAATTACGTGTAATTCGATGTATACACAAAAACATGACAGAAGTTCATAGTGAAAACAACGAGAAGTTCAAGTACTACAAGGAATGCGTTTCAGGTGAGAATAAAAGAATAGAAAAATAAAAGCTTAAAAGGTTTCTTGAAAGAAGTTCACGTGCTCTGCCCGGGAAAGTTTGATGTGTATAAAAAACTCAAATTATATAACGAACGGTCCAATATTTCTTAAATAAATGATTTTTAAGTAAACATCGAAGTACATTCAAAAAAATTGAACTTCTCTATTTTTAAAAAAATAACAGAGAAATTCGAAGTATATAAACTACTCAGATTTTTTCTCGTTACTAAATAATAAAATGAAAAAGTTCAAATTAAAACAGCAGAGAAGTTTGAAGTTTATGAAAAACTCAGATTTTTTTCTCGTTACTAGAATTCTTTACTCAAAAATAGAAAGCGTGAAGTTCAAATTAAAATAACACAGAAGTTCAAAGTGAAAACAGCTAGAAGTTCACGTGTTGCATGGTGTGTGTTTTCATATGAGAAAAAGGAATAAAAAGACAAAGTATACAAAATTTGTTCCTAGAAGTTCAGGTGCTCGACACGGGAAGGTTCAAAACTTCTTGTGAGTGTGGTTCACTATGTATTTCTCACCCATTCTTGTGAGTGAGAAAAATGAATAAAAAGGCAAGGTCCAATTTTTTTAGTGCTATAAGTTCAAGTTCTCGGTCGGAGAAAGTTAGAAAAATATTGTGAGAGAGGTTTGTACAAAAAGGAATATCATTTGTGTAACACCGACGGATGGGTGAGAAATTACAAACAAAAATACGCGACAGAAGTTCAACGTGGAAACAGCAGGAAGTTCAACTACTACGCTAAATGAATTTCAGATAAAAATATTTTAAACTGTCGCGAGCATGAAAAAAATGATCAAGACGGAAAAGTTGCGTGTTTACAACAGCTTTTCATCGGTATATCACTTGCTCAATTCCGGTGAGTGGATGGAGAGCTACGAGCAAAAAATAGCACGTGAAGAAACAAAGTGAAGTTCAGGTAGACGTGCTGATGAAGTTCAAGTTCTTCACGCGGTGCATTTTCGAAGACTCTGTTTCGCGATAAAAGGCACAACGCATGATCTCGCTGTTTTCGAAATTGCTTGAAAATGGCTAGAAATCAGAGAAAACCATCTACATGAAAAAGTTTCGCATTTTCCAATAAATTTTGTAGAAATTACGTCCAAAAAATGTTTTTCGCCATTTTCAAAATTGACGTAAAACTGTAAAGAATTGGAAAAAACAATCTACATAACAAAGTTTCGTTTTTCTTCAAGCTTTCCAACGCCATATCATTTGCTGCATTCCGATAAACCGTTGAGAAAATAATGCAAAAATACGAACTCGGTGGGCCTTCGGCCATTTTCAAAATTACGTTTAAATAGTTTAAAATTGGAAAAAACTTTCTCTACGAAAAAGAAGAGGATTTGCAGCAGCTATCCAACGCCATCTCATTTGCCTCATTCTGATAAATGGTTTAGAAATAGGCTCAAAAATACGATTCACGTTTTTGTGTGTGAAGAAAAACGGTTTTCAAAACTGCCCTTAAACCATTTAGATTTTGACAAAAATTCAACTTATGTCGTGACAGTCGTGTCCACAGCTTTCCAACGGTATATTACAAGCCTCATTTGGACAATGTTACGGGAAGTTCAACCTCTCACCAAGGGAAGTTCAGGTTGAACAACTCAGGCAGTAAAATTGCAACAGACGCAAGTTCATCACGTCCCGAGAGCAAATCCGCCAACGAGCGAGATTCCTATTTAAAACGGGCATTTAGTTGCTAAAAACCGTTTCCAGATTACACTTACATCACATAGAACACGACTGACCAGAATAATTCGCGCGGGGAGACACGGTTGCGAAGATAGCCCGAAGGTCAGGTTCCTACAGAGGAAAGTTCAGGTTGTGTAACTCAGGAAGTTCAACCCGTGATCAGAATAATATTCTGATCCCGTGATCAGAATAGTGTTTATGTATATATATATATATATATATATATATATATATATATATATATATATATATATATATATATATAGAGAGAGAGAGAGAGAGAGAGAGAGAGAGGACAGAGCTATTTTGTTACTAGTAACAAAATATTATTATGTTACTGTCGGGCCCTATAAGGGCGCGATGCCGTGAATTCACAAAGGCCCAACCGGCAGGTACCAAAAGTAAAAAAGAAGCCCAGCCACCTGAACCCACGCCCCTGCCTCCCTTCTTTGCGCCGCCCGTCGCCACCCTGCCCTGCGCAGCCGGCCGCCGCCACCCTCCCATGCGCAGCTGGCAGTCGCCTCCCTCCCGCGCGCCGGCCACTGCCTCCCTCTCGAGAGCCTGCTCACCCTCTCGCATTCGTCCCCGCTGCCTATCTCCCATCATCGCCGCCCCACCCCGTCGGCCGGCGACGCGCCACACTGCTGGCCCCTCGGCGCGCCGCCCCGCCGGTCCCCGCTACGCGCCGCTCCGCGTGCCCCTCCACGCACCGCCCCGCCTGCCCTATGGACGCACCAGCCCTTCGGCCGCCACGATGTGCTGCCCCGCAGTACGTCCGACCACGGTTGCTCCTGCTCCACCTGGCCAACGTGTCTACCTCTTCCACCTACAGCTCACCGGCTCTTCCTTCTGCAGGTCGATGCCTCCTCCCGGAGATCCACTGCCAAGGAACAGGTTGTAAGCATGGGGCAGTTCAAAAAGGAATTTGATGTGGCATAGTGTACATGATTCGCCTCCCCTGCGGTTTAGATTGTGGTGATCGTTCAGTTCCACAACATGCTCACGCACGTAGCAGGTTGTTATGCTTCTGAAGGTTCAACATTTTTTCAGATTTCTCTTTTTTGTGCGAGGACTAAAAGAATGCATTCTTTTAGTTGTTCCTATATTTGTTTGCTGAGAAAAAAGGACAAAACTAGACTAATGTTCAAGGTTATTGAGCTTCTGACTTTAGATTATGAACATCTTCTATTACTTGGTACATACAAGGGGGGAACTGATTCTGAACATCTTGTGAGGCTCCCTGATGGATGTCAGGCACCGGAGGGGAATGGGCACCGTCGTCTCCCCATGCCCATAGACTTCTCTTCTGCCCGGCAATGCAAGGTTGATTTGTGCTCTTAAACATTCACACAGAAAGAATAGAGCTACTCCCTACACATTGTGCGCCGGCGTCAGAACATGTTATACTAATTAGTAAGTTCAGGAACTATGTTCCAACCTGAAGCTCAGACAAGGAGATAAAGATATATAGACAGAGTGATGTGGTGTATGATGTTAGTTCGGAGTAGTTAAGGGAAAAAGCAGATACTCGTCATGGGTTATGAAGTAGTCATAGTACACAAGCTGCCTACCATGGTCTATGACGTACATAAGAAGATACTCGTCATGGATTATAATCTAGATGTCAAGAGCTTTCCAACGATATATTACACACCCCGTTCCGACGAAAGAAAATCATGAATTGTTTTTGAACTAAAGAAGACGATCAGTTCAACGAAATGACAACATCAGTACAGCTGCTCGAAGTCGTCAGTTCGAAAATAGTAACAAAATAATATTCTGTTACACGAAACAGAATAGCTCGGATGTATATATATATATATATATACACACACACACACACACACATCTTTATCTTTACTTTTTTTAATTTTTATTTTTTTTAATCTTTACCTAATAATAAAGCACGGAGTGCTTCTGTCGGCTCACCGTCGTCGCCCCCTTTTTGCGAAAAAGTCCTTATGTTTTTTGATAAGTGAACCCACAATCATTATCTATATTTTGTAGCCGATGTGTTCTTTCCTCCTAATAACCAGACGAGGTGGTACTAACCAGCCGGCGTGTACGTGCGTACGGCTGTGTAGAGTTAAAATCCGGCTCCTGTACGCTCTGTACTTTCCTCCTAACTAGCTCAGGTGGTACTAACTTGCTTCGTCATGACGTACGAGCAGCCGCTAGAGTTTGTCGAACCGGACTAACATCTAAACGGGCCTACCAAGTAGCGATGCGACATACCAATTAAGAAAAAGAAATAAGAAGAGGGCGCACAAGTATTTACGGTAAAATAGTCCCACCTTGGTCTCTTACATTGAATTCCATCAATTTATATAGTACGCGAGTTATCTACAATATCAACAAGGAGCTTGGGAATCAACGAACAGGAAATACTCAGAACGAAGAAGGTGCCCAACGCAATCACATACTTATAGAAGAGGAGGGATTGTGGGCAAAAATCAACAAGCAATTAAGTACGGACTTGGGTGCCTGCAACACAACATGTGCAGATCAATCAAAGATGCGCATGCATGCTCTGCTGATCAACCGAAGGAAAGTAAAAGATCAAAATTAAGCCGGCCTAAGAGCCTTGGGGTACCTGCCGTGCATGCTGACCAATCAAAGACGCGTATGCGTACCGAAGGAAAATCAAAAATCAAAATTAAGCCGCCTTGGGGTGCCTGCTGCATGACCAAAGGAAAATCAAAATTAAGCAGTCTAGAATATTAGTCTGATTTTTAAGAGGAAAATCAACCGCGTTAATTCTGGAGTTTTTGCTGATATGCATTTCTGTGTGTGCCTCACTATCGCCGCCAGGTGGCGCCATTTGGATGCGGTCGTGAAGCAGATGGACGTTTCGGTGGAAATGCAAATTTCTCTCCCATTGCAACACAACAGGAAACAAATGTGTTTTATCCGCCAATTCGTTCTCCCGTTGCAACGCACAGGCATTTGTGCTAGTAATAATAAAGCATGCAGTGTTTCTGCCCGCTCACCGTCATTAACTTATCCCTAAAAGTTGCAAATAATTACCCATCGTGCCATCCATAGCAACCGAGAAAAAACTCTTCATGAGACAATTTTACGTCTGCCGATCTCTCGTCCGTCCCAACTTGGGCCACACGGGCACGTTCAGGTCTCGGCCCAATTTCAGTTGTCATTGCTCACGTCCCAGGCCTTTTCGTGCGGAATACCAGAGCAGCTCCTCATTGCAATCCCCTCAAAAAAAAAAAAAAACTCCTCTTTGCAAACCAGAGGAAAGAAACAGAGGAGACAGCGGCGACGCAATCCACCAAGCATCGAAGCTGTTATCGATTGAGGACCAGCGACGGTCGTACCGGGCAGCAGCGGCGACCTGGGTACACTGTCTCCCCGCCAAACTCCGGCCTGTACAACGCAGTTGTCGTCGATCGAGGGCCAGCAGCGGCCAGACCTAGGGCAGCAGCGGCCAGACCTAGGGCAGCAGCGGCGACCCGGATAGATTCGCGACGGCAGCCGGTAAAGGTGTGTGGCAACGACCGCGGCGCGGCGACTCGAGGGAGATGGAAGAATATGACCCAGATGCTGCTTGCGCATACCACCACCACGTCCACATCATATCATAGCAGGTTAAATCAGTGATCTCCTATCTATGAAATTGCTACAAAAATCATGTCAATTTCTTCTACTCCTGCCTCCACTCTATAAGAAACTGCCTCTAGATGGTGAAACCCTTGCTATATTCTTAGCATGTTGAATTCATCACAGACGCTCAATAGATCTGTTTGATCCAGAACATATCATCAAAGCAAATCGGTTTTGTACATGCTAATCTTTTTGCAATGCTATTGAGCAGATTGCGTTGCAGGGAACAAAGAAGAGCAAGATGGGGTGGTCTGTGTTGCCTTCAGTTAGCACCTCAACCTGTAGTAATCATTATCTTTCCCAGGGTTAAGAAAAGGTATGATGCATGGACTTCTAATATTTGTACGTAAGTTTCAAACGGTTGTTGGAAGATGATAGGTGTGCAAGTCATGTATCCTAATAAGAGAGAGATATGCGCCGTGATGTTGTACAATATGTGTCGAGCGCTGCTCTCACCGTTCTAGCAACTTTGTCGGAACACCAACCTCACGCTCTCCACCTTAGCTACGCCGGTGTACAATCTGCACCACCAGGATCACATGCCAAGCTAAATACGACATGGTTGGAGCATGAGGAGCCTTGAAGTAGCAAGCCTTTAATGATTCAGAATTAATTTGCAATTGAAATCTGAAAAAGAGCATGATTTTTGGGCTTTATTCTTCACCATGATTTTTCACTGTGTGACTGCAACCATAGCTTCCATCACCACTGCCCTAGGTTTTTCTTTTCCACACTTTTACAGAAAAGTGTTGTGTATTTTATTTTTTATATTATTGGAAGTAAGCTTTGATGCATTGAGAAAACAATAATGATGTACCTCCAGCTGCATTAAGACCGAAGACTATTTGTGACTTTGTATATCCTTCAGTTGCCTGCTGTAACCTGAGGAATTGACAAGCATTCAGTTGTAGCAGTCTGTCCTGTATGTATGTTTATACATGACAAGTGTTTGTGCATAAGTCAATTGCATTGGTTGTAGCAGCAGTTAGCGCTAAGCGCGATGTGGCTATTGTCATCGAAGTGTATTTGCTTTTGCTATTTACAGAACAACTACAGAGAGGACATTGTTGCTATTCTAAAGGTAAATGATGCACTTAACATTGTAATATGACTTGTAGACCCGTTTCCAGAAAAATAGCAGTTGTACATACACAGGTCATGTGCAGTTGTTAATTACTTTTTTCAAGGAGTACAAATATGGGCTTTTTTATGTTTATTCCTGATTACATCACACTGTAACTCCATTCCTTAAATCCATGATGTGTTCTCTGGTCCATTGAATACACGATTTGAAATCAGATAATTTAGGACCGCATTGGCTGTGTATGTTAAGTTCTCCTGTCCATTTATCTTACTTCCAGAAAGACGGACGTGAGGCACAACTGCCATGGACCACTGGCATAACTCATGTACTACTTCATGATGGTACGCTTCCTTCTTGTCGTCTTTTCTGCAATAAGTTCACTCTTTGAGATTTTAGCCAGTAGGGAAATAGATTGAGATCCTCTGGTCTTGCCTGGAGAAGTTATGTTATCCATGGTGATTCAGTTTCCAGTCCGTGTAGATTAGTCTGATTATGAGCCGTCAGGGACCTTCTAGGCTTTTAATATATGTTTAGGTATGTATTCATCCGCTGTGCATGTTTAATTAACAGAAAAAAAACGTATGGAGTACTATGCACTTCAAAGTATGTATAAATAATTTCACCTTATGAAACAAACCATTCATCGCTAGCTGAATCAAATGATGATCTATGACAATCGACCTAGCACGAAATAAAGTAATTTCACTATTTTTTGAATTGCATTCTACTGAACTTTGGTGTAAGTTCTTTTTTCTTAGGGTATTTTACATTTTAGATGACAGTACTATTTTTTTCTCATTTGTTTAATTCTTATAATTACAAATAATTCCGAAGATCAACTTTACACGATTGAACCGGTACTTAATTCAGGAACAAGGAGTTGAGAAACTTGACACGGAACAATAAATTTATAACTATTTTTCCTGCTCTATCGATTCTTTTGATTTTAAATATTTGTTATTTCAGCATAAACATGTTTTGAAAATTTATTGCCGTGAGCCTGTCAACAGACACAACGACTGGAGATATCTGAAAGGGCAAGGGAGAGCATGGAGATAAGAACACAATGCATAGCTTGTGGTCATATTTTCCTCATGTTTATTAAGCCAATTGAAGAGATAACTCATGTTCTTACATTTCCTCTATACTAATGAAGCAGATAATGAAGGTTGGGCTTCTTTTATATCAGCAAGACCTGTATCTTTTTTACCAAAAGCCTATCCTGCAGCCTACAACTCTCAATGTACATGCTTGAGTGTACTTGCATACTATAATGACATATCGCACTCACTTACTAATGTCCATCAGGATCGTGACATAGTTGGTTCATTTTAATCCATAATGCACAAGGTAAAATGTGCGCTACCATAGTTTTTTCCCTATTGGAGTAAATTAAACTTTTATGAAGTTTTACATTACTATACAATTGGCATTGAATGGAGAACATAATTTGTACCTGGTGAACTGAATTGATGAAACATGATTTTGTTCATTCTACCTTCTGTTGATTTTTAAATTGTTGTTACATGTTGGTGCTTAAAGACATGAAGCAAGGTCCAGAGATGCCCGATATGTTGCAACTGTTATGTTTAACATGTATGCTTAATATAATTTACTAATTTAGCACAAAATTTACGTTTTTGTTTACTCAGTTGCCCGTCATGCTATGTTTTTTAGGGAGTTCAAAAGGGGCTTGCTAAGCGGCATGCTAGAGTATGTTGATCAAGCTCATGACCTTGGGATTGATTGCGTTCATCATGAATAAGTAGGCAATGTGACAACAATCGGAGATGGTGGCGAAGAGAAGTGGAAACACGAATGGGTCGCTAGGAGGATATGCCGCTAGGAGGCATGCGAGGATTTATTTCTCCCGTTGCAACGCACGGACACATTTACTAGCATATATATATACATATATATATATATACATACATATCGACACCTATAAGGACGCAATCGGATGAAACCATTGGAAAAAGGCCCGTCAAAAAGCTTCCGAGCAAAAAGCCCAACCCATCGTCCCCGACACCCCCAGACCCACACCGTGAAAAGCATGGGGGGCTGATTGGTTTAGGGAAGAAAGAACGCGAAAAGTCTAATGTGAGGACGAGCTCACATGCTCCCTTTGCTACAGTGCACACACAAAAAATATTTAAAAAGTTCAAAAAAATCTGAAATTTTTTGTCAAGAAACTTTGATGTTTTTTCTACACGCGTGTAAAATTTCGTGACAAAATGACATTCACGCAGGTCTCGGCAAAAAAAACAAAATCGATGCTCCAAAATGCTTCCAAAAACAGTTTTTTTGGAGCATGATTTTGTTTTTTTTGCCGGGACCTCCACAAATGTCATTTCATCACGAAAATTGGCACGCATGTAGAAAAAACATCAAAGTTTCTTGACAAAAAATTTCAGATTTTTTTGAACTTTTTAAATATTTTTTTGTGTGCACTGTAGCAACGGGTGCATGTGAGCCCGAGCTCACATGCTCCACGTCCGGAAAGAACGTAAGTTTACGTAGGTGGATTACGTAGGTCTAGCATTATTGATATCCCCCGCCGCCAGACCTTCTCCCCGATGGCGCCGCCGCCCGGCCTTCTCCACTGCGTGCCCCTGCCCGGCCTCCTCCCCAGCGCGCCGCCGCCCGTACTTCTCCCCAGCGCCGCGCCGCCCGTCCTTCTCCGCCGCGCGCCGCCGCCCTGCCATCTCCGCCGCGCGCCGCCGCCCTGCCTTCTCCCCTGCGCGCCCCTGCCCGGTTCCTCCCCAGCACGCCGCCAGCCGGCCTCCGCGCCCGGCGTCCTCCCCAGCGCGGCGCCGCCCGTCTCTCTATCCGGCGCGCGGCCGCAGTCTACCTGAGCAGACTCCGCCCCAGTGCGTTGTTCCCACCACCCACCTCCCGGCGAACAGCCGTACCCCGCCTCCCACATCCTGACGAATCGAAGGGCGCGACGGGGAGGTCTGAGCAAATGAAGCTCCCTCCCATCTCCTTTCGGCTGAGCACGTCCTAGTTCGTGCTCCTCGTGCAAATCAAGGGCCAATAACAAAGGAAAAAAATCTATGGCACTGGTTGCTTCCTGGTCGTGGGCAGTTCGACGAGCTCCAAGTTCACCTCCATGTGATGCTCGACTCGTAGCTCCCTGCCTGCCCTCGCGCAAGTTCGTGCCATGGACAAGATTAGTTCAACTTCTGCACTTGGTATGTTTGTGGGAATGTCTGGGCAAAAAGAGAAACTTTACATTTTTGTGCAACATTTCAACCATGCATCCCATGAGTTCCCGGTTTTCTTTTGTGCAACAGTTCGACCTCGACGCTTGTGGCAGTCCCATGAGGATAAGTGTGGTCTACGCATCATGAAATCGAGCAGTTGGGTCCCAAGCGAGTTCCCGCGGCTGAAGGTGGGCTTCCACGTGGAGGTGTGGAACACATTGTACATGAGATCCTGCTGGAGTATGATGATGGCGACGTGGTGCAGGTGAAACTCACAATCTATAAGGAATTTGGTTTGCGAAAAGTGTTAAAAAGAAGAGGTAAACGAAAACCATTGGGTTTTATCTTTATCTTTATCTTTACCTAATAATAAAGCAAATAGTGCTTCTGGTCGTCCGTCACGGAAATTGCCTCCGAAGTTGTCCATAATTACCCACCATGCCACCGGTAAGTGAATAAAAACGATTCGTTTTTTCTCCTCACAAGTCACCGTCAGCTTTAGGTTATTTAAAGAGAGCCCTTTATAAGTCACAAGCATCTAACTGGCCCGGTGGTTTCACCATTGCCGTTCCGCCCAGGAGACCCTGGTTCGAATCCCACTTCCTCCCTTTATTTGCCCTTCTTTTTAATAACCGCTGGCGTAGCATAAAGTTGTCTCGCCCAAGCGTGGCTTAGCCGATGGGCTGCGCAATGTTGCAGTTTTGGCCCACTTACTCTATTGTTTTTTTTGACAGATTCAAATGCTTTAAAAAATCATTTATTTCAAACCCTAACTCCAAATTAAACATGTTATGTATGAAAATCCCTCAAAAAAATGCGTAGATTCCAAATACTCTATTATCTTTCATGTTAATTATTTCTAAAATTATGTTTAGGATGCACTCTTAATTAATACTCTTCTTTATATGTCGTATTTTGGAAATGCCTATTGTATCTATACCTACTTAACATGTGATGTGGACGTGTGGCTTCACATGCCAATAAAAAAAATAAAGACCCGACGAAGACATAAAGTGTGATGCGGTCCCAATAAAAGAGAGAAAGACACGATAAGACTAAACTGATTGTGGGCTGCGTGGCAGGTCAATAAAAAATAAAAATCCAATAAAATAAAAAAAGGACGGGAAGGCTTCGGTGGGCTACATGCAATTAGATAAAAAATTGACCCAATAAAATTAAACCGATTGTGGATACTATTGTTGGTCAATAAGAGAAGAAAAACGGGTTAAATAAAAAAGGAGTTTGCGATGGTTTCTGTGGGCTACATACAATTAGGAAAAAAAATGGATACTGTTGTTGGTCAATAGGAGAAGAAAAACCGATGGAGGGAGTACGATTACGTCGATAGTCAACTTAGTGAATTTGATGCGCTTTAATTTATTCATGTTTGGTAAGATCAGAAGTGTCATATAAAAGGCATGCCAAACGTTTGAATGGTTCTTAATGCATCCTAGGTGTACGCCTTCCTGCTACCATCAGGTGGCGCCGTTCGGATGTTAGCGTGCCATGCTGATGGATGTTTTGGTGGACTCCTCCCCGTCTCCATGTGGCACAGTCCGGATGTTGTATGTCGTGCTGATAGACGATTTGATAGACTCGCTAATTATCTTTTCCGGTGCAACGCACGGGTATGTTTGCTAGTTATTACAATACAAGTTCATGTGTTGTCATCAAGAAAGTTCAAAAGATTCTGTTTAGTAACCTCCGTGTGGTTCAAATTGTTTGGTTCAGGAAGTCCTAGAGAAAGAGTAGGAAAAAAAACCAAATTATGCATTTGAAAACTCAAAAGTTAATGGTGTATTGTCAAGAGAGAGGTCATAACATTGGATAGTAAGTTCAGATTGTCTTAAAATAGAAGAGCTCACCGGCAGCGCCTTAACTCTTCGTTCTATTATCAGTTTACAATGTTTTCTCTGGAGAAATAGCTCAAAAGAATTTTACGTAAACTCACCTTGAGGACGTCTATTTATTTCCTGAACCACAAACTAGGTATGCCAGTCCAGTATGTGATCTATCATCAGTTTATGAAAAACACATATGACAGTACTGTGTGTGTGCAAAAAAAACAGTGTTTTTATTATACATCAGTTTTGTGATGCGGGTGGCTAGTTTTGCAGGGATATTATCACTGTACAAGCTAGAGTTCAGCTGGATAAGGGTACAATAGTCGTTGAATTTCCTAGCTGACCGGCTGACCCTGGTTCGAGGCCTAGCACAGCTTGGTTACCTACTCCCTTTGGTGTACTTGCTGTAGAGGTGTTTGTATTAATGCCTAAGAGGAGTGCTTCCTAGCAGTTCTCATCGAGGATAGCTTCAATGAGGAGCTGCTGGTCATCACCAACCCTAAGCTGGCCACCTCCCTTCACCGTGAGTCACCCTCTTTCTTCCCCAGGCCCGACCGTGCTACCACCTGGAATCGGTGTCCCCGGCCTCCCGGCATCCGATCCACCGCAGCCAGGGTCCCCCGCGCGCTAGTACCACTGCCGACTCCGTACAACTACGTCCTTGGCCCACTTCGTGCCATGCTGCCCTCGACCTTGTTCTACCCAACCTTTATTTTGATTTTTAGTTCAGCTTGTCTGTTCTTTTCAGTTCATCCGCTTTCTTGTGCATAATCTTGAGGAAATCCCCAAATATTATGTGTGCACTAAAGGTAGTTAAGTGCCTTTAGAAATTCTGACAGTCCATCCCATACTAAGCAAACAGTACATGTTAGTCTTGGTTTGTGATTAGACATGCAATCTGGTTTGATAAATGCTTCTACACAAACTGGAAATAATATGTTCGTAATCTTGCTAATTCGGCGCTAGTTCTTCTATTTTATGTTTATCTTACAACAGGAAAATGTTGAGGCTGATCCTGCTGCCAGTTCTTCTATTTTAGTCACCCTATTTTCTCATGGTTTTTTTGTAAACAGATTGTTCTTCTATTTTCCTCACCTTATTTTCTCATGTTGTCAAGAATTTTGAGTTTGTTCTAAGGGATGCCATGGCTGAGCTCCACTCAACCATTTCTCAATATGTACTGATCCATTTTCAATAGTGGGTGTGTTTACAAAACAATTGTTCACCATATACTGAAAATGCCTTAAAACGAAGAGTAAATAACATTAATGAGTTCTACTATGTATATTACATAAGTTCATTGACAAAAAAAATATCAGTTCAACATGGTGCTTCAGTTAGATCACTGATGTTATTTACTTCAGAGTTTGTCTGCTGTTTCAACTTTCGTTTTAACCTTTTTGTTTATATACTCTACATCTTGTCTGTTTACTAATTGTCTGCATGATACTTGAATTGTGGACTGGAGTTCAAGTATTAATTCCAGGTATGTTCAAAAAACAAACCGCAACAAGTTCTTGTTTGTTTGGAAATATATAAGTTGACTGTGCAAAAACTCAGTGGTTCAAATATGAAAGAAGAATGTAAAAGGTCCAACATGTGCATGTTGCCAGTGCCCCTAGTAGGTCTCCGCCTCCGGCTGCAAGTGTGGCTCACGGGCTCCTGTACTCCTCCAACATGTGCACGGTTGCTGCTTTCCTCTGCTTTCTCTCTCTCTCTTGCATGATGTTGCTGCTTCTCTCAAATCTCTCTAGCTCTATTAATTCATGATGCTGCCTCTCTTTGAACTGTTGTGGTGACGCTGAGGTTTTGTTGCCACCCACAGGATCCCCTGCCTCCATGTCCACATTCACATGTGCTGCAAGTTCAATTGTTTCAGTTCGAGGTGGTGCACAAAACACAATGTTCTAGTCCGTACTATCCACATGTGCTGCAAGTTCAAGTGTTTCAGTTCGAACATTTGTTACCCTAGTCATTTGTTTGTTGCTAAAATGTTGTAGTCGTACTTCTCATTCTTGCATGAATTTCTTCCATACCATCGTGTTTATTTCTAAATGTCATAGTCACTTTTTTTTACCGTCAGGTGTTTGCTTAAATGTCTCAAAAAAGATCTATTTTAGTTCAGTAAAAATTCTAGTTTTAGTTCAGTGCAAATGTTATTTTAAGTTCAGTACAATTTCTTATTTTAGTGTGGGCATGGTTTTTGAGTCGCTGAGTCATGAGTCGCCCAGAACCCTGCGACTCGGCGATTAGTCGACGAAAGTCGCTGTATAGTCGCCATAAGTCGCTGAATAATCGCGAGTCGCCCTGTTTTTTAGAAAACGACTCGGCGATTAGTCGGCGACTAGTCGGCGACTCAAAAACCAGGGTGGGCAATCCTTCAAATGTCTTGCCTTATATTACTGCTCATCCATCATATTGTTATGAAAAGATTTGTTGCCCATGGCGACAGTAAACATTTTATTCATGAAAACTCATGTCTTTATCTGTTGGCTATCGGAAAATGTGTTCTGGATTGTAGATCATATCTTTGTGTACTCTATCTTGATGTCAGTACAGAGAACAAAAAACATTACATCAAAGTGACAATGTTTAATCTCTTCTATGTTAGTATAGGATACCTGTATACAACATTTAATCAGTAGTAGTAGCAGTCTTGCTATGTAAGGGAGCAGCCGAACTCCAGTAATTTGTGAGAATATCACTTTGGATAATTGAGTGCATGAATAATACATTGTTAATCATTGCAGGTAGGTCAGACCTTAGAAGCCACTTGCAGCCGCACTTGCCGGCACCCCCGATGCGCCACCCCACCGGCCCCCACGGCGCGTCGTCCCACGGTCCGCCGGGCACGGCGGCCTCCCGAGCTCCGCCTTGCACAGCTGCTCCTGCTCTGCCTTCTAGGTGACCAATGTGTCTGCCTCCGTGCGCTGCGTGGATGAGCGTGTGATGGAACTCAACAATCTAACCAATCTGAACATGTCACATCCCTAGTTTTAGCATGCACTAGGATCCATGTTTGTGATTGCATCATGTTTAAATTTAATTTAAATCTGAAATGGGGATGATCAAACCCTAGCACTATTTGAATTCAAATAGGTTCACCTAAAATTATTTTCAATAAACCCAAAGTGGCCTTCTAAAATGTTCATCATTTCTGGAAAAATGTGGAGACATAAACCAGAGGTGATTCATATTTTTCCATGTCACTTTGTTTATTGAATTAAATCAATAAGTATTTGAATTGGAGTTATAAAATTCTATAATTATATTTAATAGCTCCAATAATTCTGAAAACATTTTGTGGAGCTGTGGAAAAGTCCATTTAGGTTCCACAATATTTTTTAGAAGCAACTAAATTAATTTCGTTTGAAAAACCAAATTAAAACAAACTGTAAAAATAGAAAACAGAACATATATATAGGGAAAATACATCCTACGACTGGGTGTAGTTACTCCCATGTCTCATATATTATCATGTGATAGTATATATACTATTTTATTATTTTTAGTATGTTCATATACTATATCTAAGATACTCCAAAGTGAATTCTATGAAAAAAATTACAAGTTGACTCATATTTTTATTATATTTATAAAATACGTACATATTTGTACGTAAAAAAGTATATGCTCAAAATATGAGACATACTATCAAAAAATTTGTATATATACTACCTAAACATTCTTATATACTACATACTATGCATACATACACTTCAGAATGATAGATACTACCTATAGCATACGAAACAAAAGTGGGAGTAACTACACCCGGTCGTACCAAACATTTGTCATATATATATAAATATATATAGAAAGTCTATTAAGGACCCTGGGTGAAGAATTACCTATTCTTCACCCCGGTCGGACGACCCAGCGACACTCGCAGGCAACCTGCTCCAGCCGAGGTAATTTATTTGCTCAAAAGAAAAGCCGAGGTATTTTATTTTTACCTAGCAACTGCTTAGCTAGCCCACTCCCCGCAGTTTCTGGAATATTGAGAGAGGAAGCGGCGAGCGGCTCGGAGGCGAGCGGCGGGTGGTTTCGGCGGCGAGCCGCCGCGGGTGGAGTCGGATGCGTGCGACGCCGGGGGTGGCCCCGTTTGTCGGCGGCAGCGTCGAGGCGAGCAGTATTTCGCGGCGTTTGGCAACCTCTTCGGCCGACGGCCGCGCCACGACCCACCTCCATCCCTCGCTCCCTTCGTCGCCCTGGCGATGGCCCGACCTCCGTTCCTATTTCCCGACCCCAAGCTCCTGCCCTGGCCTCTCGTCGCCGCGCCGCGCCGGACTCCGCCCCTCCTTCCTTTTTGACATGCACGGCAGCAGGATGGCTCCGATTGGAGTGAGGCTCGCGAGAAGCGACGCCCTTCCCACGACTGGTCCATAGCACTGACGAGGTGGACGTCGTCGCTGTCAATCCTCCAGCGAGCTCCGCGTAAGATGCCCAGGCTCCATGGCTCCGTCTCCTACATGGCACCAAGCCATTCCCAGGTTTTCTCGCTTTCTCTCTTCCCCTCTCTCCCTCTGTAGGTGTTGTCATGCGTGCGTGTGTGTTCTTATTAGTCATTTTGCTACTGATGCTTAGATTAATTAGCATATTATGCAGGACAAGTATTGTGCTGAAAGCTCCATTAGTAAAGTGATAAAGACAGGAGTCAATTTACATCTTATCTGACCATCTTAGATCTTGCCTTACCAGCTAGATTTATGATTTGGATTTGCTCTGTGTATAAGTTTATTCTCATTCAGGAATCAGCTACTGTACCACAATAGCATTTCTGTCATTCTAATTCCCGAAAGTATTTTAGAAATCCCATATTATTAATTGCTGATTTGATGGTTGCAAACCTAGATTTTTCCATTTTTTTCAAATGCCATGTAATGTTTCTTATAGGGTTTATAGACATATCTTGGTCTAAATCTGCATTTGTAAATTTGGTTTCTTCATTTCTGTTAGCTTGATGATGCATTTCTGTCAAAGCATAGGCATACTATTGTTAGGTGAATTTAATCGTCGATTGATCTGCTTTCCATGTCATACAAAACAATAACCTTCTCTTCTTTATTTTGTGATTTTTAAAATTGTTATAGCGTTGGTTTGAGGAACCCCCGGAATTCTTCATGATGGATGACCGGATGTTTATTTTCCCTTGTTTGCCATCATGCCATGATTCTTGGCCTTGATATTTTCAACTCAAATCATGATCCGGGGGCATCAATTAGGGGTGCATGTACTTCATCTTTTTGTGATTGTGCAGATGAGGGTCATTTAGCCATTTATATATATAGTAACTCTATTAATAAGTAATAACGCACCCTGGTCGATCGACCGAGTCAGATTTCTCTTGGGTCTAATCCAATCAACGTGTTGTGCCTCTCCACGCGTGAGGTAAAATCTTTTAGGTGCCAACGTAAGTTTACGTTTGCAAAAAAAAAGCTTTCTGTTCGTGGTAGCTATAGCCCCCTTTCTCCGGCTCGTCATTTCCTATTCTAATCGTGGTGGCCGATTCCCTAAAAAAAATCATGGCGGCATGCGGTTTTCGACGGCGACTAGCTTGGGCGTGGTGACCGACATCTAAGTGACCGGCGGGTGGGCGCGATGGCATGGTGGTCGGAAGAAAGGCTGGGCGGATTGGGGAGCGGCGGCTGACCACGGTGGGGTTGTGACGACGTGGTGCTCGGCGGCAATGTCGGCAAGGTGTGCGGGGTGTGGCCTCAGTGTTGGGCAAAGCGGCTTGTGGTAGTCTGCTGGCCGCGGGAACGGTGTAGGCTCCTCACTGCGCTGCTTCAACCGTGAGCGATTCGTGCTGCTTGCTCTACTATGCGCTAGTGAGTTTAATCCAAATCTCTTCAACGACCCGTGAAGAAGCTGTTGAACATGCTAATTGAATACGAGCCAACCCGTGAAGAAGCAAATTGCTATTAGCATAACTAATCTGTTTTGTTGAATATGTTTAGAGGGTGAATCACAGCGGCGCCGAGCAGATGTCGAATTTTATTTTTCTGTCTTTGAACAGACGTCCTATTTGACTTGTTTTCAGTGCACATACATTGTTTCATCAATTAGTAATGCAAATTAGCTGCCACTTCATTTTTCTTGTCTGTATTTTCTTTGCAATCAGTAAGGAACTCAAAGACAGATGTGCATTTGCTCACTGCATTCTTCTCCATATTATTTCTGTACATCTTAGGATAGATTATGATAGCTGTAGCAACAATGGCTTAATCTTTCGTATATAGTTGAAATCCTGCACATATCTCTCTTGATTTATTTATCTTGTCTGCTATCCTGCACCAATACTTGATGAAAGAAAATATCACAGTAAAATTTGACAGCGCCAACTTTCCAGAAACCTATAGTTTCTGTATACCAAGGTTTTCTTCCAGTGATTCAATCCTTGTTCAAGTGCTGACATACATAAACTTAAACGTCCAAAAAAATGGGTGCAAATGTTTATCTCTGTAAATATAACAAGCTTTTACAGTCAGGGGTAAATTTACAAACGCTGGTCTGAATTCCGAACATTCTAATACCATCTTGGCATCTTCCACACATAAAAATATGGTGTACGGCAGCACCGTATAAATAGGTTTCTCTAGTTTCTTCAGGTGGTTTCGACTATCATAGAAAGGTTTGTGCACGACTCATGCTAGGTCCAATTAGATGGTGAAAAATCACTGTTGGATCTCAGAACTCTCTTTACTTTCAGCATTCTTAGGTAGGAGCGTGGCTGATGGATTATGGAGAGTACCTTTGAAACTAATGTTCATCTTTTCAGCTTACAGTTTTCCTTGGTTACATTTTGCATCTAACGAGGCACTGCAATGATACGAGTACATGTAACAATTTTCCAAGCACTAGAACTTTTTCAGTAATCGTTACAGAAACATTAGGGTCATTCAGATGAGGATGGCGCAAAGGCTAAATGGAAGTACATCTTTGCAGAAATTGTAGGTTCATCCAGATGGGGATTTTGCAACCTCTTAGTATTTGAAATGCAAATGTCTGAGTTTGGCCAAAAGAAGACCAGTGCCCATCTCAAGATTGACAGGAGATTGTTCTACTACAGAAAGATAGTTTTCTCTACAGATATTGATTTTTTTTAGATGATACTTTGTCAAGCAGCATACTGAATTTTATTGTTTTTTTGATTTATGTGTGATGAACTCACATCGCCTTTGTTCATTGTAAAAAGACCTAGTTAATTTATCCAAGTGCTTTTTGAGTAGTTCTGCCGTGGTGTAATGAACCATTCCAGTAATTCTTATGTCTTGCAACAATACCCAGGAATCTTTTTGTGTGTGATCTAGAGCTAATGAGGTGAAACACGTCAAGATAATCTAGTAGACAATTGTTGTGCAATACATTGGAGTAAATGCAGAGAAGAAATCCAGAACCAAGAAGTCAGCATCAGTTTTCTCAGATACACACTTAAAATCACAGTTATTGACCAGACTAGCACAATATTCTGAAAGCGCACACAAATTACAAGAACAAACTACCACTGGTACCTCTACAAGGAAATTTGATAAGCATGATTTTATAGACAAAATAAGTCATAAGATAAATGCATTGCGCCCTAATCAAGTGGGGTACTAATATAGGAACACGTCACTGTAAGTCACCAAAGCCTCCGTTACTCACTCCGTAAGATTACGACAGCATCGTTTGATTTCTACACTACCACTTTGATGCGACATATAGGTTGCTTACATGCACGATGTAAATTATTCGCATGCATGAGGTAATATTACATTGATCCCCTTTGCTTTACGGAACAGAGACTGGTTCCTTGTTTAGGCTGTAATATTACCTCCGGTCCTTCTGTTTCTTACGGTCTTGGAGGTGTAGCCGTGAGAGATGGGCTGGGGTGAGGAATAAGAATTCCTCACCATGGGTGACGAATAGTCAATCCCTATATATATATATATATATATATATAGGAAAATGGGTTGATACACCTAGGAGTATGTACTCCTTGGCTTAATCCAGCACGCAATGTCTGCCCTCCTACCCGCTTTTTTTAATTTAAAAATGTATTAATGGCATGCAAATCGATCACGTTGGATCTAAAAGTTTGTTGAACTGATCTCCATGTTTGTAGGCGTGCATGCACTGACATTCAGGAACTTCCATCGCATATGTTCTGTGATAAAAACACTCCGTTTCCGATACACCCGAGATGGTCTCATCTATCGCGCAGATGTTGCCGCCGCCGCCGCCGTCGACGACAGTTAGGTTGTGCGCTTCCTCAATCAATTTCTTCCCAGTGCGCACCAGCGTCGACAAGGACGGTCATGTCTGCCGTCAACGCCGGCGGAGACGATAGGACGGCGACTTCCATCACCGGCTTCATGACGATGAATGATCGACCAAGTCTGCTAGGTAATAAGTTTGCTTCATTTCTTGTGTAAAGTAAGACACATGCAACATTTTTTTAACACATTCACCTTCTGTCATCTATTCTACAGGCCAGCTGCATTGAATTAATTGATGAGGTCACTCAAGTGTCAAGGTACGAATAGATCTAGGTGATCTAGTCAGGCATCGCATATATCCTTGGGTGCACTCCAATGAATCAATTCCCTCCGATCTAATTTCATGCGATGGGTGCAGTGTGCCGACGACGACCACGCGTCCACGCCGGCGGAGGGGCCATGTTGAAGCGAGTTCATGCATGCGTGACGTGCAACGAGGGACCCGACCGCCTTTGCTGCCCTCCCTTGGATCTGTTCTCTCCCAGTCCGGCACACCCCACGGAAATATGACGTCGGATTGATAAACGAATCCTCATGAATCTCCTAGCCACGGATGGTGCCTGATACAGTATATCCATGCCCTATAATATACTGTGCATGGCATTAATTTGCTAGTATGTACACACACGACATAGTAGCTTAGCAGCTTCCTTTGCAAACATACAACCAGTCATGTTTGTTATTAATGACGATGTATATGTACTCCTTCTGATGCATATGTATTCTACTTTTTCATGAACATACTTTTATGGTGGATGAATATATTACTTTTTCTGAGAATGAATGCATGAGTATATATACTTATTTTTTTTTTGAAACGGATATATACTCCTTCTGATGCATAAGTATATGTACTCTAGATATGTGGTATATACTAGTCCGGAAAAAATTGCAGCACATACTTCTGAACATGCAGTATATACTGTATTGAAAAATGGCAGTATATAGTCTTTGAATGTTTTATTAGATAATCCTTATAAAAGGACAGCGTGTACTCTTCCGAAAACTTCAGCATATACTCCTCAAAATGGCAGAGTACACCTCTTTACAAAAAAAATGCAGTAGATGCCTTCCATGACGTTGGGTATACAGACTTCCACCATCCATTTTGGAATATATTATTATAAAACAAATGAGGTATATGCTGCTAGCATGATGTAGATGAAAGAGCTATATATACTAATCACTGCGTTGTACACACTTCAATCCCAATAAGAAAAAGATATTGTACACGCTGAGGGTGTCACTGGGTTCTAAAATCGCATACTATATAAAAAAAGGGTATACGCTGTATTGGGTATATACTGCTTGGGTTCAAAATAGTATCTCACTTCCGTAACAAATCAGGCTTTCCGCAACTGGTTGTTTGCATTGACCGGCGGCCGAGTCCTACAATCTTGGAGGTTGTTTGTGCATGCCACGCTATTTGCTAATAATTTAATTATATTACTATCAATAACCCGTTATTAGGGTGGGAGTACATACTCCCAAGAGTACGGAAGAGGAGTCCTATATATATATATATATATATATATATATATATATATATATATATATATATATATAGGAAAATGGCTATGTACTCCTGGGAGTACGTACTCCCACTGCTCATATACCACATAGATGAATATTTTATACCTCTTTATTATTTTTAATATACTTCATTAATAATTACTAGATACCCCAAAATGAGTTTCACGAAAAAAAATCATGTGAGTCTATATATTTTTAAAGGTTTACGTATATACTGATTTGTTCGTACATGAAAAAGGTAAATTACAAAAAGTATGTCGCAAATGATATTTTTTTCACAAAACTCGTATTGGGGTATCTTAGAATATTTAATGAAGTATATTGAAAATGATAAAAAGGTATAATCAATGTGTATATGAGGTATATTGAAGATGGGAGTACATACACCCAGGAGTACAGAAAAGTAGTCCTATATATATATATATAAAGTCTATTCATCACCCAGGGTGCAGAATAAGTTATTCTTCACCCGAGATAATCTTACGACCGTTTCATAAATAAATTAAATTTGGAATACAAATAGTTACATTTATATTCATTCACTAAGTAAAATTTGATATAAGAAAACAAATATATAGGTCATAAGACCAGAAAAATTGCATTTTATGTCTATTTTATGCTATGTTTTTATGATTGTAATTTTACGTGACAAAAAATATTTTTTACGGTGATTTTATATTTTCTTACGGTCTCTTTTTACGTATGAAATAAGAAAAAAATTACGGAACATAAAATTACGGTGCATTGATGTAAAAATAGAGGGGGTGAAGAATAACTATATATATATATATATATATATATATATAAAGAGGCAGACCTACCTAGGCCAGCTTACCTGGGGCAGCCCAGCTGGCCCAGCCCAGCCCCCCGTCTTCAACCTCCTGCCAGTAGGCAGGACGACGCGTGCCCGCGGTGCGCCCGCACGCGCGCGGCCACCTCCTGCTTGCCGCTGAGGCCGGAGGTAGCTAGGAGCGCCAGCGTGACGCCCCTGCCCCGTGCCCCTCTTTCCTTCTCCATCCTCATCTCCTCCTCCCTCTCGCTCGTTTCATCGCGCCCGAGCGCCGCCGAGGCCGCGTCGCCGTCGCTAGCTTAGTCAGCCACCTCTAGCCGCCGCCGTTGAGTCCAGAAGAGCCGCAGCGTGGTCTTCTTCATCGTCGACGAGCATCGGAAGCCCGGACGCCCTGTGGAGCCGCCACCACGTCGTCGTCTACCTCGGAGCTCGCCGGATGTCTCTGGTCGATTCGCCGGCCAAAGCGCGCCCCCGACCTCGCCGCTAGCGCCAAGAGCTCCGTGGTGAGCTTGTGCTTCGATCCCCCTGTCCTCGACATCGCGCGCACGCCCTAGCTAGGAAACCAAGCCGGAGCCGAAAAGTGCTCGCCGCTGGCCATGGCGTAGTCGTGGCCATAGCAGCTGCCGCCCGCGTCCGAGCAGGGCCACGTGCTCGGCACCTCTCCAGGAGGCTGTAGCCGCCTCCAGCTTCTCCTCCCGCCGCCTCTAATGCCGCGTGCCACCTAGGCCGAGCTTCGGCCGCTGCGGTCGAGCTCGCCGCCGTCGGCTCCGACCGCCCCTCGCCTCCCCGCGTGTCCCACGCGATGCGGAAGCGCCAGGGCTTCACCCCAGTGGCCTTAGTCGCCGCTCCCGTGGCCGGTAGCGTGGACACAGCTGCGACCAGAGGTCACCGGCGATGAGCCGTCGCCTGAGACCCCGGCCGGTGGGGCCCCATCATCAGGTGATTAGCTTAAGGCTAATCACCAGTTAATTAAGTCCCTAGGCCACTAACTTATGGGCCCGGCCCTATTAAATTCTTTGTTAGTTTAATTTAAAACCCTATTAGTTGAGTGAGTCAGTGACAGGTGGGGCCCAGCCACCAGGTTTGACCTGGGCTAGCGCCTTTGACCTGCTGATGTCACCGTGACATCAGGCTGATGCAATAAATGCATTTCTGGGTTTTAAATAATTCTAGAAATTCCTAAAACTTGTAAAATTCATAGAAAATCAACCGTGACTCCAAATGAAATAATTTATATATGAAAATTTATCAGAATAATTCAATGAATCCATCTGTACTATTTTCATGCATGATAGAGCAACCTAACTAGGAGAACTTCAACATTTTATTCAAGTCCAATATGATACTTCACATATGGAGTTGAATTTGAACCTTGGGTTCAAACCTACTCCATTTAACTATGCTGCTACATGAATTAGGCCAAACCACATCATATTGCCATGTCATATTCATGCATCATACTGGTGCATTTGCTGTGTATTGATTGTCCCCCTTCGATGGTTGTTCTTCATGTTAAGCGCTGTTCCGGAGGGTACGGTCGAGTATCCATCTGAGGAGCAGTAACGTGTCGACGTTTTATCAAGCAAGCAAACCCTCTTGAACATCTCCGATACAATTCCACTCTCTTGCTCTTGCTCTCACTTATTGCATTAGGACAAAACGTTTCAACTTTTACTTATTCCGGTAGTTGAACCCATTCCTCTGCATGACCTGTCATTGTCACAGTAAATAGCTGAACCAAGCAACCTAGCATACCTGGTAGATGCTTGAACAATGTTGTGCCATTACCCTGTTATGCTTGCTATGCTTAGAGTTGTGTCAGGTCTGATTCATCTGGGTGATGGACCGGAGTGAACTGGTTGTATTCCGATGACGAGAGTTAAGTGGTGAACCTGTTTTGGTAAAGGTAGCGATGAGAGGCCATGTAGGAGTACATGGTGGGTTGTCTCATTGAGACCGTCCTTAGGAACTGAGTCCTGTGTATGTTATCCAAGACTAGCTACTACCGCGCATTGGGCCCCAAACCAATGGACCCTCTCGACTTATTAATCGACCTGATCTCTGTCCAGGAGTTGCAACTAGTTTCTGGTGTTTGTAGGCCGTGCTAGTAGTTTACTGAGTGGCACCCCGTACAGGTGGGCTTGGGTCAGACTAGGCACCATGGCCCGGTGTACCAAGCGTAGTTCCATCTGTCGAGGTGGGCTTGGGAACCCTGCATACATCGTTTGGGGCCGTGATGGAAACCTCGGCCGGACATCCGTTGTGGGTTCAGTCTCAAATAGGCGATAAACCTGGGCTAGAGTCTTGTGTTGTTAACGGTCGTGGCCGACTCCCTCCCTAGGCTTCCGCTTGAAGGTTGCCGAGGTGCCTTTTTACATGCACATATCGATAAGTGGCGGGAGCGTGTGTGCGAAGTACACCCTTGCAGGGTAATCATCTATTCGAATAGCCGCGTCCGCGGATATGGACTATTTGGAAACTTATATGGTTCATAGACAACTTCAATGGTTACTCATAAAAGCTTCAAGACAAGTGTGAGTACCGTGGATGGCACTCTCTTAGGAAGACGGGAGCGGATCCATGGTGGTGTATTGTTGTGGTGATAGTGGGCTCGTGTGCGCTTTCACAAACTTATTCAAAGTACTGGTAGTCGTTGTACAGGATAGACAAGAGTCAAAGCTGGCTTGCTGCAATAAACCCCACAACCCCCTTGTTGATACTGATGCATATGTAGTTAGTTCTGATGTAAGTCTTGCTGAGTACCTCTGTACTCACCGTTGCTTTATTTATGCTTTTGTATAGAAGAATCCAGTCTCGCTAGTGGTTTCTACGATAAGATCGATGCCGGCCAAGTAGCTTGGAATCCCAGACAGAGGTCTGGTTCCTATGGAAGGTCTTGTAGATAGACAGGCTTTCTCAGCCTTCTTCTTTTCTAGATGTCTGTACTCAGACATGTTAAGCTTCCGCTTGTTGCTTGTATGACTTGTGTGTTGGGTCATGTGACCCCTGCTTGTAATATCACACTATGTTGGCTCTTATGAGTCTTTAATAAACACTTGTGTCATAGATTTATGTTGTGATGCCATGTTGTATCTACACATATCGTGCATATTGCGTGTATGGCTGAAATGCATTGGTATGTGTGGGATTCGACACCTATCTCTGTGCCTTTAGTAGCCTTCTTTACGGGGAAATGCCTCTTTGTGCTTCCAATGAGCCTTGGTAGCTTGCTACTGCTTCGGACACATTGATTAACTGGCGTGTATCCTTCTTTGCTGCTGTGTCTGTCCCTACGGGGAAATGTCACGCGGTGTAATGGAGTCCTTGTAGCTCGCTACGACTCGTCTACACACGCTGATGACTGACACCTGCATTGCTGGGTTACGTATGCTTGTCCCTGTACGGTTGTGCCACTTGGGTCTATAGCTAGTCATGTCGACCCGGGTTCTTTGACATATGATTGCTAGCGACATACTCATATACGTGAGCCAAAAGACGCAAACGGTCCCGGCCAAGGTAAGGTGGCAGCCGTGGGGATTACCGTGCATGAGGCCACAAAGTGATATGATATGTTACATGCTAGATTCGTATGGCTTAGGATCGGGGTCCCGACAGCGTTGGTATCAAAGCCTGACTGACTGTAGGACTACCAAGCCAAACTGGTCGATGTTGAGTCTAGCAACTCTTTAGTTATATAAGGGAATTGATTGTGAAAGGGAACGTAAGGCTCTTTTTACTCCTTTTCCCATGTTATTCTGATTCTGAGTCACCCTCTTCTTTTCTACGGGGATTAAGAACTAGGCTTCTTACCTATCTACCAGGATCTCGAGTTACTATTCCGTAGACTTATAGGAATGATTGATCTGAGTTGCATTCCAGTCCTTGAGTGTTGCCTGTGTAGCTTGTTAGCTTGATCAGAATCTTGAGATTGTGATGTTGAGGTGTCGTGGCACCTAAATCTTTTGCAGGATGTCTCATTTCTGAGCATTCACAGTCGTTATGCTGTCCATTTTTTCCTAGGATTTCTATGGAGATCTAATGCCTTTGCATTTCCTTCTATCTATCTGGTATGTCGCTCTGCCTAATCTCAGTTTATCATCCTGAGGATGTCTCTCAGTAACCGAGCTGCCACTAGTCGCAAGAAGGGCCAAGGACGTGGTACCAGAGATGTCGAAGTTCTGTCGGATTCATCTTCGTTGGCACAATTCATGCTAGACATTGAGAAGGACAAGCATGAGTCAAATCGCTTGTTGGCCCGTATTGAGGAAAACACCGCACATCAGTGTGCTGGGACAGTGACCATCCGTGGTTTCATCCAATTGTACCCACCCACCTTCCATCACTCCATTGAGCCACTCGATGCAGATGACTGGCTCCGTAGCATCACAAATAAGCTGTGTTCCGCGAACGTGGCTGAGGCTGACAAGGTCACCTATGCTACATATCACCTGGAGGGTCCTGCTAGTATATGGTGGGAGAACTATGAGACTATAATTCTAGTTGGCCAAATTCCTACCTGGAGAGAATTCACAGAGGCCTTCCGTGAGCATCATATTCCTCGGGGTCTTATGGACCGAAAAAGGGAAGAGTTTTGTAACCTTACTCAGGGTAAGATGGCTGTAGATGCATACAGTCGAGAGTTTGAGAACCTTGCCCGTTATGCCACAGAAGAAGTGTCCACGGACGCTAAGAAGCAAGCTAGGTTCAGGAAGGGTCTCAACCCAAAGTTGCGTCGTGATCTTCACCTGCATCATTGCGACACCTTCCAGGCTCTTGTGAACAAGGCCATTAATGCGGAGACAGCTCAACTCACTTATGAAGAGTCTCGCAAACATAACTGTGATTTGGCTTCTACCTCCGGCTCTGGATCTCAGAAGCGCCAGATTTGGGTTCCGAACTCATCACTTCCACCAGGATATGCACCGAGGCCATCCTATGTGGCGCCTCGTCCAACTCAGCCAAATGCTCCAGCCAAGCCTATTGGTGGATCGTCTGTCAATGCGGCTCCACGTGCAACCCAAGTGATTTGTTACAAGTGTGGAGAGCCAGGCCACATTGCTCGAAATTGCACTCAGTCCAATGTTGCCCCACCCCAGTCTGGAAAGTCTCTTGGCCGTAATAAGCCACCAGTCAAACCGATCCATGCCAAGCCAGCCGTCATTGATCGTGGTTGTGTGAACTACGTCTTAGCCGAAGAAGCTCATGAGGATCATGATGTTGTCCTTGGAACGCTCCTCGTAAATTCTCATCTAGCATCAGTTCTGTTTGAGACTGGAGCATCACATTCCTTCATCTCAGAAGGCTATGCCCGGTTGCATGACATGACATTTTGCGATATGCCAACTGCTCTTGAAGTTCAGACTCCAGGGTCTAGATGGAAGACCACGAGAATAAGCCATGGAAATGAAATCCTTGTTGATAGACTTGTATTCCTTGCTTCGCTGATAGCTCTCAAGTCTTCAGATATTACCATCATCTTGGGTATGGATTGGATGATAGCTCATCATGCTAAGATTGATTGCTCCACCAGGTCTGTTCAGCTTACGCACCCATCTGGCAAGATAGTCAATGTTTCAACTCAAGTTGCAAAGCGTCAGCTCTATTCACTCAATGCCAACCCTCTTCCGAAACTTGAAGATATTCCGGTAGTCCGAGATTTTCCGGATGTCTTTCCAGAAGAATTGCCAGGCATCCCACCTGACATGGATGTAGAGTTTTTGATAGACCTCATCCCAGGAACTGTTCCAATTTAAAGAAGTCCTTATAAGATGGCACCCTTGGATCTAGCCGAGCTTAAGAAACAACTTGATGAGTCCTTGCAAAAGGGTTTCATTCGATCTAGTTCTTCTCCTTGGGCTTGCCCCGTCCTCTTTGTGAAGAACAAGGATGGAATGAACCGAATGGTTGTAGGTTGCTGGCCTGTCAATCTGGTCACAATAAAGAATAAGTATCCGCTCCCCAGGATCAATGATTTGTATGATCAACTTGCTGGATCCTCAGTGTTCTCCAAGATGGATTTGAGGTTAGGCTACCATCAAATCAAGATCAAGAACTGAGATATTCCCAATACAGCTTTTGTCACTCGTTATGGATGGTATGAGTACACGGTTATGTCCTTTGGTCTGACCAATGCTCCAGCCACATTCTCCCGTCTGATGAACTCAATCTTCATGGAGTACTTGGATAAGTTTGTCGTGGTTTACCTTGATGACATACTGTTCTACTCAAAGAATGAAGCAGAGCATGCTGAGCACCTCAGACTTGTGCTAGAAAAACTCAGAGAGCACCGTCTTTATGCCAAGTTCTCCAAGTGCGAATTTTGGTTACCAGAAGTGACCTATCTAGGTCATGTGATCTCCGGTAAGGGCATTGTAGTTAACCCCGAAAGAGTTCAGGCTATTCTCGATTGGACTCCACCTGAAATAGTTAAGCAAGTTAGGAGTTTCCTTGGTTTAGCAAGCTATTGTCGCCACTTTGTTGAGAACTTCTCCAAAGTTGCCAAGCCCCTGACGGAACTCTTCAAGAAAGATAAGAAGTTCGAGTGGACCCCACAATGTGAGCACAGTTTCCAGGAACTGAAGAGACGCCTAACCTCCGCTCCCGTGCTTGTGCCACCGGATTTCTCCAAATATTTTGTCATCTATTGCGACGCTTCAAGACAGGGACTTGGACGTGTTCTTATGCAAGATCGACAAGTGATCGCCTATGCATCCTGACAGTTACACCCTCATGAAGAAAACTATCCAACACATGATTTGGAGCTTGCCGCAGTAGTCTATGCACTCAAGACATGGCGACATTACCTCCTTGGTAATCGTTGTTAGATTTACACCGATCATCAGAGTCTGAAGTACATCTTCACCCAACCAGACCTGAATCTCAGACAAAGACGATGGTTAGAGCTGATTACGGATTACGACTTAGGAATTACTTACACCCCAGGCAAGGCAAATGTCATGGCTGATGCTTTAAGTCGTAAGTCGTACTGCAACAATCTTATGCTGCAAAAAAGTCAACCCCTTCTGCATGAGGAATTCTGCAAGCTTAACCTTCACATTGTTCCTCGCGGATCCCTTTCTACCTTGGTTGCAAAACCTACTCTGGAGGATCAGATCATTGAAGCTCAAAAGATTGATCCAGGGATATCCCGCATCAAGAAAAACATCAAGAAAGGAATTGCGGGTTGCTTCTCAACAATTGATCAGGGAGTCGTATTCTTTGGGAACCGCTTGGTGGGTCCCAAGGTACGGAACTTGAGACGGTTGATCCTTAAGGAGGCTCATGAATCCCCTCTCACAATTCATCCCAACAGTACCAAGATGTATCAGGACCTACGCCAGAGATTCTGGTGGACTAGAATGAAAAGGGAAATGGCTCAATTCATTGCTAATTGCGTTGTTTGTCGTCGCGTTAAGGCAAAGCATCAGAGGCCTGCTGGCACCCTTCAGCCTTTAGCTATTCCTGAATGGAAATGGGATAAAGTTGAAATGGACTTCATCACCGGATTTCCTAAGACCAAGAAAGGAAATAATGCCATCTTCGTGGTTATTGATCGCCTCTCCAAAGTGGCTCATTTCCTTCCTGTCAAAGAGAGTATCACTGCTAGTCAGTTGGCTGATTTATACATCTCTCGAATAGTGTCTCTTCATGGTGTTCCATTAGAGATCAATTCAGACCGTGGAAGTCTTTTCACCTCTCGATTTTGGGAAAGTTTTCAGAATGCTATGGGAACCCATCTCTCCTTTAGCACTGCTTTTCACCCCCAGTCAAGTGGTCAAGTTGAAAGAGTCAACCAGATTCTCGAAGACATGCTCAGAGCTTGTGTCATCTCATTCAGAATGGATTGGGAGAAGTGTCTTCCATTTGCCGAGTTTGCGTATAACAACAGCTACCAATCCAGTCTGGGCAAAGCTCCATTCGAAGTTCTTTATGGACGAAGATGTCGAGCACCTCTGAACTGGTCAGAACCTGGGGAAAGACAATTCTTTGGACCAGACACGATCCAGGAGGCAGAAGAGCAAGTTCGCGTTATCCGCGAGAATCTCAAGACAGCTCAGTCTCGTCAGAAGAGCCAGTATGATCGCCATCATAGGGAAGTAACTTATGAGGTGGACGAAAAGGCTTATCTTCGGGTTACCCCTCTAAAGGGTACCCATCGTTTCGGTATCAAGTGAAAATTGGCTCCTCGTTACATTGGTCCCTTTTGCATTCTTGCTAAACGAGGAGAAGTTGCCTACCAACTGGAACTGCCCCTCAGCTTTGCAGAGTCCATGATGTCTTCCACGTTTCTCAACTCAGGCGTTGCTTCAAGGATCCTAACCGCGAAGTGGACCACGAAACGCTTGATCTTCAAGATGATCTTTCATATCGAGAACATCCTGTTTGTATTCTCGATCACGCTGAGCGTGTCACCCGGCGTCAAAACATCAAGTTTCTCAAGGTTCAGTGGTCCCATCATTCTGAGGATGAAGCTACATGGGAACGAGAAGATCGTCTTCGACTTGAGTATACGGCCCTGTTCCCGACGACTCCTGAATCTCGGGGCGAGATTCTATTAAGTGGTGGTGAGTTGTCACATCCCTAGTTTTAGCATGCACTAGGATCCATGTTTGTGATTGCATCATGTTTAAATTTAATTTAAACCTGAAATGGGGATGATCAAACCCTAGCACTATTTGAATTCAAATAGGTTCACCTAAAATTATTTTCAATAAACCCAAAGTGGCCTTCTAAAATGTTCATCATTTCTGGAAAAATGTGGAGACATAAACCAGAGGTGATTCATATTTTTCCATGTCACTTTTTTATTGAATTAAATCAATAAGTATTTGAATTGGAGTTATAAAATTCTATAATTATATTTCATAGTTCCAATAATTCTGAAAACATTTTGTGGAGCTGTGGAAAAGTCCATTTAGGTTCCACAATATTTTTCAGAAGCAACTAAATTAATTTCGTTTGAAAAACCAAATTAAAACAAACTGCAAAAATAGAAAACAAAACATATATATATATATATATAAGAGGCAGACCTACCTGGGGCAGCCCAGCTGGCCCAGCCCAGCCCCTCGTCTTCAACCTCCTGCCAGTAGGCAGGACGGCGCGTGCCCGCGGTGCGCCCGCACACGCGCGGCCACCTCCTGCTTGCCGCTGAGGCCGGAGGCAGCTAGGAGCGCCAGCGCGACGCCCCTGCCTCGTGCCCCTCTTTCCTTCTCCTCCATCCTCATCTCCTCCTCCCTCTTGCTCGTTTCTTCGCGCCTGAGCGCCGCCGAGGCTGCGTCGCCGTCGCTAGCGTAGCCGGCCACCTCTAGCCGCCGCCGTTGTGTCCAGAAGAGCCGCAGCGTCGTCTTCTTCATCATCGACGAGCACCAGAAGCCCGGACGCCCTGTAGAGCCACCACCGCGTCGTCGTCTACCTTGGAGCTCGCCGGACGTCTCCGGTCGATTCGCCGGCCACAGCGCGTCCCCGACCTCGCCGCCAGCGCCAAGAGCTCTGCGGTGAGCTTGTGCTTCAATCCCCATGTCCTCGACGTCGCGCGCACGCCCTAGCTAGGAAACCAAGCCGGAGCCGAAAGGTGCTCGCCGTCGGCCATGGCTTAGCCGTGGCCACGGCAGCTGCCGCCCGCATCCGAGCATGGCCACGTGCTCGGCACCTCTCCAGGAGGCCGTAGCCGCCTCCAGCCTCTCCTCCCGCCGCCTCTAACGCTGCACGCCACCTAGGCCGAGCACCGGCCGCCGCGGTCGATCTCGCCGCCGTCGGCTCCGACCGCCCCTCGCCTCCCCGCGTGTCCCACGCGATGCGGGAGAGCCAGGGCTTCGCCCAAGTGGCCTTAGCCGCCGCTCCCGTGGCTGGTAGCGAGGACACCGCCGCGACCAGAGGTCGCCGGCGATGAGCCGTCGCCTGAGCGACCGGCCGGTGGGGCCCCATCGTCAGGTGATTAGCTTAAGGCTAATCACTAGTTAACTAACCCCCTAGGTCACTGACTTATGGGCCCGACCCTGTTAAATTCTTAGTTAGTTTAATTTAAAACACTGTTAGTTGAGTGAGTCAGTGACAGGTGGGGCCCAGCCACCAGGTTTGACCTGGGCTGGCGCCTTTGACCTGCTGATGTCACTGTGACATCAGGCTGATGCAATAAAAGCATTTCTGGGTTTTAAATATCTCCAGAAATTGCTGAAACTTGTAAAATTCATAGAAAATCAACCGTGACTCCAAATGAAATAATTTATATATGAAAATTTATCAGAACAATTCAATGAATCCATCTGTACTATTTTCATGCATGATAGAGCAACCTAAATAGGAGAACTTGGAAATTTTGTTCAAGTCCAATATGATACTTCACATATGGAGTTGAATTTGAACCTTGGGTTCAAACCTACTCCATTTAACTATGCTGCTACATGCATTAGGCCAAACCACATCATATTGCCATGTCACATTCATGCATCATACTGTTGCATTTGCTGTGTATTGATTGTCCCCTTCGATGGTTGTTCTTCATATTAGGCGCTGTTCCGGAGGGTACGGTCAAGTATCCATCTGAGGAGCAGTAACGTGTCGACGTTTTATCAGGCAAGCAAACCCCCTTGAACATCTCCGATACAATCCCATTCTCTCGCTCTTTCTCTCACTTATTGCATTAGGACAAAACGTTTCAACTTTTACTTGTTCCGGTAGTTGAACCCATTCCTCTGCATGATCTGTCATTGTCACAGTAAATAGCTGAACCAAGCAACCTAGCATACCTGGTAGATGCTTGAGCCATGTTGTGCCATTACCCTGTTATGCTTGCTATGCTTAGAGTTGTGTCAGGTCTGATTCATCTGGGTGATGGACCGGAGTGAACTGGTTGTATTCCGATGACGAGAGTTAAGTAGTGAACCTGTTTTGGTAAAGATAGCGATGAGAGGCCATGTAGGAGTACATGGTGGGTTGTCTCATTGAGACCGTCCTTAGGAACTGAGTCCTGTGTATGTTATCCAAGACTAGCTACTACCGCGCATTGGGCCCCAAACCAATGGACCCTCTCGACTTATTAATCGACCTGATCTCTGTCCAGGAGTTGCAACTAGTTTCTGGTGTTTGTAGGCCGTGCTAGTAGTTTACTGAGTGGCACCCCGTACAGGTGGGCTTGGGTCAGACTAGGCACCATGGCCCGGTGTACCAAGCGTAGTTCCATCCGGCGAGGTTGACTTGGGAACCCTGCACACATCGTTTGGGACCGTGATGGAAACCTCGGCCGGACTTCCGTTGCGGGTTCAGTCTCAAATAGGCGATAAACCTGAGCTAGAGTCTTGTGTGGTTAACGGTCGTGGCCGACTCCCTCGCTAGGCTTCCGCTTGAAGGTTGCCGAGGTGCCTTTTTACGTGCACATAGCGATAAGTGGTGGGAGCGTGTGTGACGAAGTACACCCCTGCAGGGTAATCATCTATTCGAATAGCCGCGTCCGCGGATATGGACTATTTGGAAACTTATATGGTTCATAGACAACTTCAATGGTTACTCGCAAAAGCTTCAAGACAAGTGTGAGTACCGTGGATGGCACTCTCGTAGGAAGACGGGAGCGGATCCATGGTGGTGTATTGTTGTGGTGATAGTGGACTCGTGTGCGCTTTCACAAACTTATTCAAAGTACTGGTAGTCGTAGTACAGGATAGCCAAGAGTCAAAGCTGGCTTGCTGCAATAAACCCCACAACCCCCTTGTTGATACTGATGCATATGTAGTTACTTCTGATGTAAGTCTTGCTGAGTACCTCTGTACTCACCTTTTCTTTATTTATGCTTTTGTAGAGGAGAATCCAGTCTCACTAGTGGTTTCTACGATAAGATCGATGCCGACCAAGTAGCTTGGAATCCCAGACAGAGATCTGGTTCCTATGGAGGGTCTTGTAGATAGACAGGCTTTCTCAGCCTTCTTCTTTTCTAGATGTCTATACTCAGACATGTTAAGCTTCCGCTTGTTGCTTGTATGACTTGTGTGTTGGGTCATGTGACCCCTGCTTGTAATATCACACTATGTTGGCTCTTATGAGTCTTTAATAAACACTTGTGTCATAGAGTTATGTTGTGATGCCATGTTGTATGTACACATATCGTGCATATTGCGTGTATGATTGAAATGCATCGGTATGTGTGGGATTCGACACCTAGCTGTGTGCCTTTAGTAGCCTTCTTTACGGGGAAATACCTCTTTGTGCTTCCAATGAGCCTTGGTAGCTTGCTACTGCTCCGGACACATTGATTGACCGGCGTGTATCCTTCTTTGCTGTTGTGTCTGTCCCTACGGGGAAATGTCACGCGGTGTAATGGAGTCCTTGAAGCTCGCTATGACTCGCCTACACACGCTGATGACTGACACCTGCATTACTGGGTTACGTATGCCTGTCCCTGTATGGTTGTGCCACTTGGGTCTATAGCTAGTCATGTCGACCCGGGTTCTCTGACATATGATTGCTAGCGACATACTCATATACGTGAGCCAAAAGACGCAAACGGTCCCGGCCAAGGTAAGGTGGCAGCCGTGGGGATTACCGTGCGTGAGGCCACTGTCACGCCCAAGATGCGATCCTATCCTTATTTTGGCACGAGGGCCTCGACAGGGATAGAAGCGCATCTCGTCGTTTTGCAAGAATGGATATCATTACAAGTACATGTAAAGAAGAGATGAGTATATGGAATTGGCTTACACTCGCCACAACTACATCAATACAACAATATATCCAAACATCATACAGAAGAGCAGGGTCCGACTACGGACGAAAACAAACGATAAAATGACATCCATCCTTGCTATCCCAGGCTGCCGCCTGGAACCCATCCTAGATCGATGATGATGAAGAAGAAGAACTCCAAATCAAACAAAGCATCGCGCTCACGTCATATCATCGCATTACCTGTACCTGCAACTGTTGTTGTAGTAATCTGTGAGCCACGGGGACTCAGCAATCTCATTTCCAAGGGTATCAAGACTATTAAAGCTTAATGGGTGAGGTATGGTTAAGTGGTGAGGCTGCAGCAAGCAATAAGCATTTATTTGAGTGGCTAACTTACGAGTACAAGAATAAAGGGGGATGATTGTCGAATAAACGGACGTGAACTAGTAATGATCTCTAAGAGATGGTGAACACCTACATACGTCAAACATAACCCCACCGTGTTCTCTCTCGGATAAGGACTCTCGAGAAGAGACAGAATTCCCACCTAAGCAACTCGAATTACCATACTCCAACAAAACAAAAGATGGGGCTTGAGGATTAAGCCAGAAACAAATACATAACCCATTTGCATTTGCTAGAAGGATAATCCTAGGTAACTACTTGAATTCCCACCTAAGAATTTCCGAAGACTTTCTTGTTTATGCGATTCGGGTTGCGGACCCATGAACGTACCCAAGGTAATCAGCTACAACTGCACCCGCAACCTTCCACACCATAATCCAGGAAACTCCGCAAACTCGTCTACCTCAGACACTCGTAATCACAACGATACTAAACATGGCAGTACCCTGGACGCTCTCCCCAGTACTGGGTGACTCCAAACTTATCTCGCCACGAAAAAGTATTGAAGCAATTTCGAACATCCTCCGTCCTGAGATACTAAGGAAACTGAATGATAATGATGTGCAAAAATTCCTCGGAGCTCTACTCCTCGATAACAGGAGGCACCAAGACAGAATTCCTTCACATCGGCATCATATAGTTTCCAAAATATCCGCGTGATCCTAAAAACAATTTGAGTGAGAAGAGGGTAGAATCAAAATTCCTAAGTCGAATAGCTCACCAGAGCATAGAAGAGGAGTAAAAGAAACCTACTCTCCGATATATAACTAGACTCAAAATAGTTTTTCACTAGACTCGACTCGGCCAAAGTTTGATCAATCAAGGGGGCTCCTAGGTCGGTACAGGCTCTGATACCAACTTGTCACGCCCAAGATGCGATCCTATCCTTATTTTGGCACGAGGGCCTCGACAGAGATAGAAGCGCATCTCGTCGTTTTGCAAGAATGGATATCATTACAAGTACATGTAAAGAAGAGATGAGTATATGGAATTGGCTTACACTTGCCACAAGCTACATCAATATCACATCAATACAACAACAAATACAAACATCATACAGAAGAGCAGGGTCCGACTACGGACGAAATCAAACGATAAAATGACATCCATCCTTGCTATCTCAGGCTGCCGCCTGGAACCCATCCTAGATCGATGAAGAAGAAGAAGAAGAACTCCAAATCAAACAAACATCGCGCTCACGTCATATCATCGCAGTACCTGTACCTGCAACTGTTGTTGTAGTAATCTTTGAGCCACAGGGACTCAGCAATCTCATTTCCAAGGGTATCAAGACTATTAAAGATTAATGGGTGAGGTATGGTTAAGTGGTGAGGCTGCAGCAAGCACTAAGCATTTATTTGAGTGGCTAACTTACGAGTACAAGAATAAGGGGGGATGATCGTCGAATAAACGGATGTGAACTAGTAATGATCACTAAGTGATCCTGAACACCTACTTACAGTCAAACCTAACCCCACCGTGTTCTCTCTCGGTTCAGAAATTCCGAGAAGAGACAGTCACGGTTACGCACACGGTTGGTGTATTTTATTTGAGTTTACTTCAAGTTTGCTATGACCGGGTGTTAAACAAAGTTTCCAAGTTGCCACGTAACCGCGGGCACGGCTTTCCGAAAGATTAAACCCTGCAGGGGTGCTCCAACTCATCCATCACAAACTAACCACACGCAGTGGGAATAACCTCGACCACGAATCTCGTGATCTTCCTAGGCAATTCCACTGGAAAACCGCAACCTCGAGATAGCCCGAAGTATTATCGGAATTCCTCGCACAAGACGTTCGAGAAAGGTAAAACAAGTCCAGCAAGACCGCCCGACGTGTCGACGAACCCGATAGGAGCCGCGTATCTCGTTCTCAGGACACGACCGGATGAACACTACGTACGACGACCTGATAGAAATCCCTCGAGTTGCCCCGAGGTAGCCCCGCAAGTGGATCTGTTTTGGACCAACACTCATGAGGAGCACTGGCCCGGGTTGTTGATTAATTATCCGCGGGTGCCGGCGGGTCCCTATGCATTTTATTAGTTATTAGGCAAATATAGTACCAATGTTGGGCCTTGCCAAACAAGCTTTATCCTAAAACGAAAATCAAGGGGGTCCCCATAACAACCCCGAGCATGTTAGGAGCGCTCAATTATGGAACATAACACCGGTACACAAGTAACTAGGGCGGCAAGAGTGGAACAAAACACCGAGCAAAAGGCCAAGCCTTCCACCCTTTACCAAGTATATATGTGCATTAAATTAAATAGCAATAATATTGTGATATATCAAAAATATCCATGTTGGCACATGGAAACAATTGCACCTGCAACTAGCAACGCTATAAGAAGGGCTGAGCAAGCGGTAACATAGCCAAACAATGGTTTGCTGGGATGTGGAGGGGTTAGAGGCTTTTCATGGCAATTTGGAAGGCTTGACAAACATGTGGTATGTAGCGAGACATTGCGATAGAAACGAGACAACTAGCATGGCAATGATAGTAATGGTATCCAGGGAAATGGTCATCTTGCCTGAGATCCCGCTTGGAAGAAGAACGAGTCCATGAAGAAGACGAGCCAACGTAGTCGAACGAGTCCTCACACTCCGAACGCTTTCGAAACTCTATCGAGAAGAAGCAAATCGGAAACAGCAATCAACACACGAGAACACCACAACATATGCATGACATGATGCGCAAACAATATGATGCATGTCCGGTTTAAATATGCAAGACATGGCAATCACAACATTCAAATACTACACATTAAGTGAAGCTCAATATGCAACGGGTTGCATATTGACGAAACTCCACATTTGAATTACTTAGTTCAATCTCGATTAGGTACTCAACAATATTAAATGTTGTTAAGCATGGCAAGAGGTGAAGCATAAGTTAACTATATATTTAGGCAAGTTTAAATGAGGCCGGAAACAACATATAACATTTCCGAAATGAACCCATATGTTAATTATGAATTTGGTCCAGATCTGAACTAACCATATTTTATATTTATTAAACAGCAAAATAAAATGCACCATGTTATACTATACATTTTTCTAGTCAAGTTTCATATGTAGATCATTTTAAACGGAGCTGGGGTTATTTAGATATGATGAAAACCGTTTTAGCATGACATTTATAGAAATTAATGCAAACAACAACAATTTTTTTAAACATTTGTATCATGGACGTAAATTACATATTGTGAAACTACATAAAATTCTATCCATCGTGCATATACTACATGTTTTATTTGAAGTTGCCAAAATAAAGATAATAGACAAACAAATTATGCATGAATTCTGCCCAAAGAACAAAACAAAAACTAAGTGGAGGTGGATTGGGTCAAGCTGCAACACAATCTGGCCCAACGTGGCTGTGGAAATAAACAAAGAAAAAAAACAAAATATGAGGGCACTGGGACTTGATCCCAGGACCTCCCGTTTGCAACACCACAAGCTGACCAGTTGAGCTACGACGAGACTGTGCAGAACTATGGATTTTGGGCTAGATGAATCTTCATACCGAGCGAATCTAAACCATTGACATAACAAATAGGCAAAAGAAAACAGGGGCTACAGGGATTCGAACCCAGGACCTCCAGCATAGAAACGAGTAGCGCTAGCCACTGCACTAATGATGCGTTTCTGTCCAAGAAGGGGCGCTGCACAATTTGAACTACATCAACGGCGAGACTTGATTTTCTCTGAACGCACGGGGATCTCACCGGTCTAGGCAGCAGTCAACGCGGTGGCCAAGAGGGGGCTTGCAGGCGACGGGGCTGGGAAAGCAGGGATCCTCGCTCCAAGTCGAGGGGGCGAGCTCCATGGGCAGCGGCGTCCTGGCAACATGGGAAAGGGAGAGAGCTGAGAGAAGAAAGGGAAGAAAACAGAGGAAGCAGAAGACCGGGCATGGCGTTGGACCTGCGATGCTCCGGTGTCGAGCTCACCGGCGCGGCGGCGAGGCGCAGATCGGGGGAAGCGGGGCTCTGCTTAGGCCATGAAGGCACCCATTCCCGGCGGGGTTGAGGTCGAACGACCGCGAAGCTGCTTGGGGAGCTCCATGCGGTCGGGTGCTCCATCTCTCCTGTTACCCAAACAGAGAGAGGAAAGGTTAGAGAAGGGAGAGGGAGATTGAGGCGATGCGACGGGAGAAGGGCAAGATGGACATGGCGACCTGCGGTGCTCTGGCGTCGCGCTCGCCGGCGCGGCAGTGAGGCGCAGGTCGGGACATGAAGGCAGCCATGGCGAAGCTGCAGATCGAGCGGCTCCCTGCTTGATGTTCAGAGAAGAAAACAAGACAAGGGGAGGTCAGAGAGGAGCAGCAGGAGGAAGGAAAGAAAGGGAAAGCAGCGGCAAGGTCGTGCTCACCGGAGAGTTCGGCGGCGCGGGGCTGGCCTGGCGACCTCCAGGCGGCAACCAACTCCGAGAGGGGCGGCGGCGCTCGGATCCAGCGAATGAAGCAGAGCCCCATGCTTCGGCGCCCTGGACGAGCTCCTGCTCGTTCCTGCTAACGGACCGAAGAGAGAGAGAGCTGGATGGATCAGAGACTGAAGAACCAGGATGGGAGAGAAAGGAAAAGAGGGGGTGCCAGGGTCCTGGACGGCGATCTCGCCGACTCACTGATTGCCAGGGGCGCGGAGAGGCAAGGGATCCAGGAGGAGCTCGAGGCCTCCTCTGCTCGGGCGCAAAGAGCTTGGTGGCGTGGGGGCGCTGCAAGAGGATGGGTGGATCGGGAGGAGATGGAGGCTTTGGGTTGGTGCGGAGCGGATCCCGAGGTGGAAGAAGATTGCGGCGGCGCGGACAAGGGGATGGATGGGACAGCTCCCTAGATTCTAGGGTTAGGCAAAATAGATGGCCTATTTATAGCAAAATAGGGATGATCTTGACCCTCCATTTAGATCTGACGGTCAGAAAAATTAGGTTAGGGAGCCCGGTTGAAAAACCGATGATGGTTTGGGGTATTACGGGGTTGATCCGGATTCAACGGTCATGACCGTATGTTTTGGGTTCGGGGAAGCTATCGGGCGCACGCGATGGGTCCATGCATTGTGCAGAGGGGCTAAGAGGAGATGATAGGGAAAAGGGCAGCCGGGGCGACAGTTGTGAAAAATGAAAACGCGTGCGAAATATCCGGCTATAGTGCCGCTATATGTTTAACGGTTCGTGTATCAAACGGACTCCGGATGCGACGAAATTTGGCAGACGGTCTACCTACAATAAAATAAGACCGCATGACAAGTTTCGACCCAATCCAAGAATATTTTTCGCGCACTTTTAAAAACAATATTTTATCGATGCCGCGGGCGCGTGCATGTGTGGCTGGTCTTGAAACGGTCGACGATACGAACGGAGAGAACCGGCAACTACGAACGGATGCAAGTTTTCAAAAACGAGTGACGATGCTATGCAGATGATGGGAATGATGCAATGATGAATGCGACAACCAAACGAATCACGCGATGACAGCGGAATAAATCGGGAATCTTCTGGAGCGTCGGTCTCGGGCTGTTACAGCCACAAAGTGATATGATATGTTACATGCTAGATTCGTATGGTTTAGGATCGGGGTCCCGACAAAACAGTAGGGAAGGTACATCATGTACACTATGGTGCATCAAATTTCGCATCAATTTGAACAGTAGGGAGCGTGTTATGTCATTCATGTATGAAAATGTGCGGTCGGTGTGGTGTATATGACATTCTTGTACATGTTATATGTGAAATTTTTCTGTCTATGATGATATGATTGCTACTTCTTCAAAGAAGGTATACATGACAGTTTGATGTGCGTGCAAGAATGAACAAAATGGTTCGAATTACAAACATTGATCAGTACGAATTAAAAACAATGATCAGTTTGAAATAAAAGAAATGGTCAGTTTGAATTAAAGAACATGATAAGTTTGAATTAAAAAATGAATGACCAGTTTAAATTAGAGAGAATAATCAGTTTGCATTAAAATTTTGTTTTGAATTAAAGAGAATAATCAGTTCAAATTAAACACAATGTCTAGTTCGAATTAAAAAACATTTTGAATTAAAAACAATGATATGTTCAAATTAAAAACAAGAAAAATCGGTTCCAAAAAATAGAAACAAAGAAGTCTGAATTAATAAAATGATCAGTTTGGTGTTTTGAAAAGATTTTAATGCAAAAATGCAGTAAGTTCAAAATATAAAAAGATTCCATTTGAAACTTTTGAAATTTTTGAAAAAAGATTTCTACTCAATTCTGACAAACGTTTGATAAGTCCAAAAAAAATATGCATTCTTACCATATTGAAAACTACAACTTAATCATAATCAAGTTGAAAAAAAAGTTCAACATAAAAAATCAATCAATTCAACGATATAAACCATGCAAGTTCGGAGAAGATGACATGGACAATTTGAATGATAAAACAAATTTAAAGGTAAAACCCAAAAACATTCAAGGACTACTGGGACGTATCAAGGGGTGGGCGGTCTATCAGTTAAATGTCCGACTATAGGAAAGTTCAAACTCTTTAGCTGGAAGAGTTCGAAGGTTCAGAAAAAATGGTGTTAAAAAATTTAACTTCATGAAAAATATTATTGTGCATTAAAAATGATGCCCCCACCCCCCTCTGTCACACACCTAGCCCATGGCCACAGCCACACAAAAAGTTGAAATTTAGGGAAACAAATTAGCACACATTTTTATTATTTAGAACAATGTGCTGCGAGATTATATTTTAAAAAACACAAAAAAAGGAAAAATAACATGCACAGTATGAGTTGAGCTTCACTAATTAAATTAAAAAAAGGCCCATACTGCCAGAAAAACTATAATAAAGAAAGCAACATGGTCAGTCTTCTTGGCCCAGCCTTGCTCTGTCCAAATTTGCAGAAAACTGTATGTATTCACTTAGCGGTGATATTCACTTCTAATGAAAGCTAAAGTTCGACTAGTTCTGTTTCTTCAAAAATCACAAGCGACCACGTAAGCGAGGATTTATCCTGTTTGTTCCAGCCATGAAATAGCTCAGATCATTGCACATGGACATTATATATGCTCTACATACGCGAGTTCAAACATCGATCCTCAATGACCCGAACAGGCTAGTGAGCCACGGCTTCCTCCAAATGTCGCTGCCGTGAATCGAAAAGTATGCGCCATGTCTCACAGCAAAACACCATCTCCCACTGGGATTGCAGAGTCGTGTGGATCGTATTTGCATGACCGCTGGTCATCTGTCGCAGAAAACCGACGCAGGCTCCCATGGTGGATATGCCGCCGCCATCGATTCGTGTCTGGATCAACCAAAGCTTCCTCACACACTCAATTGAAGTCGTGCCCCACAAATTTGAGAACGATGCTCCATATAACTGTTATGAAAGCAACTTGTATTACTAGGAGGTCAAAGCCATCATATATATAATGTACATGAGGATGCCAAAAGGCAAGAATACAAAAGGCCAAAGGCAATGTAACGAAGGGGACCAAGATCAGACATAAGAAATTGCTCACTGAGTCGGGCCATGACAAAGGCAATGTACTCAGAATCGTCGCCAGTGATGATCATGTCATCAACATATAGAAGAAGAAGTGTGTGACCACGAGCAAAGAGGTAGACAAACAACGCTGGATCATGAGCACTTGGCGAAAAACCAGCTGCAGTGACCACAGAGGTAAAGCGCTCAAACCAAGTGTGGGGGGCTTGCTTAAGGCCATATAGAGAGCGACGAAGGTGGCAAACCATGCCACCAGGAACTGAATACCCAGGTGGTGGCTGCATATAAACCTCCTCATGGAACTCACCGTTAAGAAATGCATTCTTAACATCAAGCTGAGGCACAGACCAGTGGTGAACAGAGGCCACATCGAGAAGAGTGCGGACAGTGGTCATATGGGCCACAGGAGCAAAAGTTTCATCATAATCACGACCATGCTCCTGCTGAAAGCCACGAGCCACAAGACGAGCTTTATAACGCTCAAGAGAACCATCAGAGCGAGTCTTAATCTTATAGACCCACTTACAAGTGATGAGACGAACACAGGGAGGAAGAGAAACCAGGTCCCACGTGCCGTTGCGCTCAAGGGCAGCAATCTCCTCTGCCATCGCAAACTGCCATTCAGGATGAACAATTGCATCTCGATAAGAAGTCGGCTCAACAACGCTTGAAAGACCATAGCGAGAAGGATAATATCGGTCAGGGGGCGGACAAGTCCGAGAACGAAGACCATGAGTCCGTTGAGAGGAGGAAGACGACACACTAGAAGTAGAGGGTGCATCGGTAGACTTGTCCAGAACACGTGAACGACGAGTATAATGGAAAGGAAATGATGGGAGATGTGGAATCACTGGAGATGGAGGCGGGGAATGTATAAATGATGAAGGTGGAGACGGGGAAGGTATCGGTGATGAAGGTGGAGAAGGGGAACGTATCGGTGATGAAGGTGGAGAGTCATGCAATGAGGGAGGGGAAGAAACTATGAGAGAGGACGACGTCGAATCTACAACAGCGGGACGAGGAGTAGGAATACTAGGCATAAAGGGAGGTGTATCCGGAAACGTAAGAAAGGAGATGTCCTCTATGGAAAAGCCTGAGGAGGATGGACGCGGGTAGAAGGGACGAGATTCATCAAAGATCACATCCCGGGAAATACACATCCGGCGACCGATGGGATCCCAACACCGATAGCCCTTATGCTCATCACTGTATCCTAGAAAGACACACTCAACAGATTGCACTGTTAGTTTGGTGCGTTTACGAGGGGCAAGCAAAACATAGCAAACGCAACCAAACAAACGGAGCGCCGAATATCAGGAGAACGACCAGAAAGACGTTGGAGAGGAATACCACCCTGTAGATCAGCAGATGGTTGAATGTTGATGAGATAGGTGGAAGTAGTAACACCCTCAGCCCAAAAGTGAGGCGGAAGAGAGGCGGCGATCATCATTGCACGCGTCGTCTCACGAAAGTGACGATGCTTGCGCTCAGCTACACCATTCTGAGCATGAGCACCAGGGCAAGAGAACTGAGTAAGAGTACCCTGCTCAGCAAGAAATCCTTGCAGCGCATGGGAGATATACTCACCAGCTGAATCCGCGTGAAAACACGAATAGGAGTGGAAAACTGGGCATGAACCATGACAGCAAATTTTTTGTAAATAGATAAGACCTCACTACGAGAAGACATGAAATTGATCCAAGTGTACCGAGAAAAATCATCTATAAAGATAATATAGTAGTGATGACCCCCTTTCGAAGCGAAGGGAGCCGGACCCCAAACATCAGAGTGAACAAGATCAAAAGGACGCTCGGACACTGACTCGCTGTGAGGGTAGGGTAGCCGAATCTGCTTACCAAGCCTACAACCCAAACAATCCAATGAAGCGTTACCGGATACAGACCCAAGAACACCGCGATGAACCAAAGACGAGAGTCGAGAACCACATAAATGGCCAAGACGATGATGCCACTGCTGAAAAGAGCTGATAGATGCAACAACAGGGGTTGCAAGACTGGCGACGGTGGCAGCGGAGGGTAGTCGAAGCCAGTCAAGCTCCCAAAGACCATCAGAACGTCGAGGGCCAGCACCAAGTAGAGCGCCCGTGCGACGATCCTGAACAGAACACGAATCAAAGTCAATAATGACCCTATAACTAGAGTCAACAATCTGACCACCAGATATGAGCTGCATGGTAAGTCGAGGAACATGAGCGACAGAGGGAACATGAAATGAAGAAGTGCTAAGAGTGCCTCGACTAGCTACAGGAAGGGGAGTACCATCAGCCGTAAGAACACGAACAGGAGACTCGATAGGTCAAACGGGGGTCAGAGTGGAAGAATCATAAGTTATATGAAAAGACGCTCCGGTATCAAGAATCCATGGGGATGTACCTGAATGACTAGATGGTGGTTTCTCAGTGCCAGAAGAGTCAGTCAGGGAAATTGCAGAACCTGTCGGTGAAGAATCCCAAGCAGAAAGTAGGCATTGTAGCTGCACAATCTCATGCGCAGATAGGGACACGGCGGAAGAGGTCGACGTAGAGCCACATGTGGAAGCCGTCATGGAAGTCGACGTAGAGCGGTCACCGTCGCGCGCGGAAGCCACGATAAGGGTCGGCGTAGAGCGGTCACCGCGTCGCACGGAAGCCACCAGAGAAGTCGACGTAGAGCGGTCACCGCCGCGTGCGGAAGCCGTGAGAGGAGTCGGCCTAGAGCAGTTACCTCCACGCGCGGAAGCCGCGAGAAGAGTCGACGAATAGCGACCAACACAACATGTTGAAGACGCCGGAGGAGACAACGTCGTAGACGGACGAGCACCAAGCACCGAGCGACGACGCATGTGCGAGACGAGATCAATATAGGGAACGCCTTCGAAAGTCTGCGGGCGGCGACGGAGACGCAAGGCCGACGAAAACATTCCTTTTTTGTGAAAAAGGCAACCACGGAACGAATCAGGTCTCAAGCCAAAACCAAGGCCCAAAACGAAGCAGACCAACTGCGGCGACTCGAATCAGTCCAGTAGACGAACAATCGAGGCCAGAAAGTGTGAACCCGATGCCTGGACACGAAACAGCAGCAACGCACACACGCGTGATCACTCGAGCACCCACCGACAGCAGCTGAAGGGAGCAGCGGTGCAGAAGGGGCCGGCGGCCGACGGCGCCGCGGAAGGCAGCGGCGGCGCGGACGGGGCCGGCGGCCGACTGCGCCGCGGAAGGCAGCGGCAGCACGGACGAGGCCGGCGGCCGACAGCGACCTTGGAGGAAAACAAGCAGCTAGCGGCTCGATCGATCAGGACGCAATCCGTTAGGATCCAACACAGCGATGTACATTATCAGCTAGCTAGCATGGTCATGAAGCTGTAGCTGGAGATGGACATAGGCAAAAAAAAATCACGGGCCGATAGGAAAGAGAGAAAACATGGCCGTGTAGAAGATTGGATCGGGAACAGCACGAGTTGCGCGTGCGGGAAAAAAAACCTAGAGCTCTAATACCATGTTACGAAAGCAACTTGTATTACTAGGAGGTCAAAGCCACCATATATATAATGTACATGAGGATGCCAAAAGGCAAGAATACAAAAGGCCAAAGACCATCACTAATATAACTCTAACAATAACAAGATAGACAACCCGTCCATGACAGCGGCGACGAGCTCCGACGAACTCTAGTTGACGAGAACAATCTTCAAAGTGACTGCTATCCCGATCAAATTAGGCGGCCTATAATTCCCGAGGACGACCCTCAAGGCCCCTGTGCTATCGTCGACCAAGACAACTCCATGGGCGGCCGCGCGGCGGACCTGACGATGGCCTCAACAAGCCAAACATCCGTCGCTGCCCGACAGCTGGATTGCTGGACCTGCGGAATCTGGTGCAGATCACCGCTGCGTCCGCTGCACCTATAGGAGCACGCCAGAGAACCATGGTATGGCCTTGGCACTTGGCAGGAACTCTTCCGTGAGAAAATTCATGTAAGGTCGAAAAGAGCATAATAGACGGTTCAACTACAAACAAACGGTCAGTACAATGAGAGAAACAGAATAATATTCTGTTACGCGAAACAGAATAGCTCATATACATATATATATATATATGTGTGTGTGTATATATATATATATATATATCGGGTGGGTTTATTCTGACACCACCCCTTAAGACCTTATTCTGACATCATTTTCTTATTCAGACACCACTTTGGACCCGCGCGGGACTCCTGAACCGAATCCATCCCACCGTTCCCACACAACAAACCGAACCACACTAAGAAAACAGAGGAAGAACAACCCACCACCCCACGTACCTCATCCCCTCCCCCACCCAACCTTTTGTCGGCTCTTCCCCGCCTCCGATCCACTTTCTTCCCCCGCCGACGCCGCACCTCCGCCCCCTAATCCACCGTCTGCCGGTGCCACCCCACCTTGATGCGGAGCATCCCACCATCATCCCCATGAAGAATACACCATCAAACCAACCCCCAAGTGGTCCTATGATAAGAGCACGCGCACGTGACATTGGAGCTAAGGTGAACTCACTCCTCTTCGAGTTTGACTTGGATAACAAAGGGACTTGGATGCTACCTCACAATGAAACCCTGTTCATCATCAGGTTCGAAGGAGATGACCACAAAGGATCGAGGAAGCATTCCCAAGACCAAGGCCGAGGAGGAGAAGGAGCAAACACCAAGGGCAACTCTCTAGACAGGCCGAAACTTCCGGCCAGCCCGGAAGCTCCGGCCCACCGTCGACCCGGGGCCGCGTCCAGGAGTGGAGACTTTCTGTCTAGCCCGGAACCCGGCTGGACCCTGGCCCGGAACTTCCGGCCCCCGGAACTTCCGGCCGGCCCAGAACTACCGCCCCCCCTCGAGAAGCCAGCCTCCGAAGCCTGCGCCAACACTCTGTTCAGCCCAGAACCAGCCCGGAACTTCCGACCTTGACAGAGCAATGCCACTCGGGCCCGACTCCCATGTATCTCTCCCACTTACCCCTTCATTCCCTGCACTATATATACTCTTCTTCCACCTCGAATTAGGGTTAGCTGTTGTTTAGCAAAGACCTTTTGTTGAGCATAGCTCCATTACTTACTTCTCCCACGGAGATTGCCCTCCATTGAGAGAAGGTCCAAGTGATGCCAAGGCCCCTCTAAGGGAAGATCCTAAGGGATTCAAGACCTCCTCCTTTGGAGTGAGGAGACTATCGTTACGTGTATCCTTTGTTGATTGTGGATCTTGTGACTCGTGTGTTTGTGTGTTTCTAGTGGATGTGTAATCGAAGAATGTCCTTGAGTTTGTGATTTCCTCTCGTGTTCTTCGTGTTCTTCGTGGAATCCCCCTCCAAATCGTGAAAGATCGACACACACGGGTGTGCCCCATATGATATTGGTATCAAGAGCCACGTTTCTCACGAATTTGGAGTCCTCCCCTTCGTTTTCTAGCCAATTTTGTTTCGTTTTTGACCTAATTTCGAAAATCCCCACAAAAAATAGCCATACCAAATTTCTTGGATTCGTTTGATTTGAGGAGATTTTGTTGATTTTGATCAGTGGATTTCATTGTGGACTAGTGGATCTACCTTTCTATCCATCCAACTCCCCCCATTTTTTCTTTTTCCCTGACAGATTTTGGTTTTTCCTCTCGGTTTTCCGCCCAAGTCCAAGATCTGGAAATTAGGGTTCGTCACAATTTTCCCGACCCCCGGAACCTCCGGCCTCACCCGGACCTTTTGGCCCCCAGACCCTCTGGCCACCCCGGACCTTCCGGCCTTTGCAGAAACTTTCCCCTCGCCAATTTTTCATTCTCTTGGGTTTTTCCCACCACAGTTTTCCGAAAACCTCCACCATTTTCTCCCGCAACCCTTTACATTTGAGATTTTGAGTCGCGAGCCTCGCCACTTCCTAAGGTGTTTCGGCTAATTAGGAGTGGTTCTTCATCGACATCGCCGCTCATCATCGCCCCGGATCGTCGCCGACCAACTCTTTGTTGAAACCTCACCGTAAGCAAGGACGGTAACCACGACGACACTCTTGACTCTACCCTTGCCATTGCATAGTTACCCCAAGCGTATTTTCGTTACTTGCCTATCGAGACTAGACATTGAGTATTGTCGGGCTACGCTACTTGTGCACTTCAGTGATACATACTCCGCATAGCTTCAATTGCGTGCATATATCTTAGTATCATTTCGGTATCATATTGTATCTTTTGTGTTACGAATAGTTCCCGCATACATATATGCTATCTCGGTGTACACGTCCCGCATTGTGTCCATACAAAATATCATTGCAAAAGAAAAGAGAAGCAAAGCTTTTAAGCAAGAGCAAAAGAGCATTAGCATCGCAAGCTTCGCATAGCATGTTTGATCATCTTGGATCACTTAAGCGAGTGACACGTGCCACATACACACATAGCAAGTCGGGCATAGGAAGACGACACGTTTGGTTCCTTTCAGGTTGTGCACAAGTGCGTATCATGCCCATTGGAGCAATCGTGCTACCATCTCTCTAGTGTTGTGCAACGAGAGCATTTTACGTGGATTCCACATTTTGCGCTCATCCTTGGTTGCATGACCCCAATTTTCTTCCGTGTGTGTGTTTCCGTGTATACCCATTGCTATTGATCTCCATTGTCTCAATTGCAAATTTACGAATCTCTGTCAACATTATCGAATCTTATCTTTCAGATTGCTTGAAATTTGTGCCACTATCCTAACCAAGCTACTCCATAGGCCTTATTTGTGTAGGTGTGAGAAGGACGATCTTCGGTACCAATTCTACTATTTCCATACTTGCACATTGAGTGATCTTGATCCACTTTCAACTTTTGGAACGGTAATTGGTATTGTCTTGTCACTCTTCCACTTATATCTACTTGAGTGTTGTTATGGATAGGTCAAGCATCCACAACCCGACGTTTGAGGAACAAGAGGACGACGACACCACCTTCGTCACCAAGATGCAATTCTTCGGCGCACAAAAAGCAATGTGCCAATCGCATGACGTATTGAACGACCGCATCGAGAAACTCGCCACCGATGTACGTGAATCCGAAGTGCGAACAAGGGACTACCTCGACACCAAGCTCTCAAGCCAAATGGAGGAAATTCGCGCCTTGATGGTCACGCGGGCTTCTTCTACATCTACATCCTCCGGATGGCGCCACTCAAGTCATCACTCATCGGAGTACTCCTCCGGCGAGAGTCCACCTCGACCACATTCTCATCATCGAGATGACCGCTCCGGTCCAAGTTCACACCACGGCCGCCAACGTCAAGCTTAGGACAATCCCTTCCATGGCAATGGACTACAAGATCGACTTCGTGAGCGTGCTCGACGACATCAACAAGAACAAGAGGCATTGGAACAACAACGCCAACAACAACGCCAGGAAGAAGAACTCCGCCACCGCGAAGAACAAGCGCTCGAAGCCCAACAAGCACTCCGTGATGCTACTCGCGCGTTGGAGGAACGCAACTGTCAAGCACACCTTGAGCAAGAAGCACTTCGCCAAGAACGACAAGACGAACTTCGTCGACAACGACAAGAAGAAGCCAATCGCCAAGAGGAGCACCAAGAAAGGCGCAACCGAGTGCGTCCTCCTCGTCGCCATCTTCAAGTTCATCGCGACGAACCCAACCATGAAGACGAGCAAGGACAAGATCAACGCCAACACGCTCAAGACAATGATAATGAGGATCCACATCCAAGACAAGGATTTCGGCATCACCACCACAATGATGAACAACGTTTCGGCAAGCTCAAGTTCACAATGCCAAAGTTTTCCGGAAGCAATGATCCCGAAGACTACTTATCATGGGCCCTCAAGGTTGACAAGATCTTTCGCGTCCACAACTATGATGAAGAGAAGAAGATCGCCATGGCTTCACTCGAGTTCCAAGACTACATCCTTATTTGGTGGGAACAAGTGATTGAGCGGAGAAGAGAAAGAGGCGAGCCACCTATCAACACTTGGGCCCAAATGAAGGAGCTCATGCGAGCTCGTTTTGTGCCTAGACACTACAACCGGGATCTCTTCAAGAAGCTACAGCAACTCCAGCAAGGCACCAAGTCGGTAGAAGAGTACTACCAAGAGATGGAAATCGCTATGATTCGAGCCAATGTCAAGGAAGATGACGAGCAAACAATGGCACGCTTCTTGAATGGCCTCAACTACCAAGTTAAGAAAATTGCCGACTTCCAACCATACTCCAACCTTCTCGAACTTGTGCATCAAGCAACCAAGGCGGAACGGCAAGTGCAAGATGACTACAAGTACTCCAAGTTCTCCTCAAAGACCTATGGCTCAAGTGCTCAAGCTACTACAACAACGACACCTTCGACTACGAAATCGACAACACCTACCGGCGACAAGTCAAGCTACAAGGACAAGATGACTTCGTCAAGCTGACCAACCTCAAGCACCTACAAGCGGAGGGCTTCATCCTCTACTCCAACACCGGATGCTACCGCCAAGACAAGCTCCATCAAGTGTTTCACGTGCCAAGGCCAAGGCCACAAGACCTTCGAGTGTCCAACCAAACGCAATATGGTTCTACTCGACGACGGCACCTATGACTCTATGAGTGACGACGAGATGCAAGCTTTGGAGCAAGTGGCCATACATCGCCAAGTGAATGAAGATGAAGATTCGCAAATCTTTTGCGACAATGATTCGAGCCCCGCTCTCGTTGTCTCCCAGGTTTTGACGCTCCAACAACAAGAAGATGAGGACCAATGATGCCACATCTTTCACACAAAGGCGGGTATCCAAGGAAAATCCGTCAAGGTCATCATCGACGGCGGGAGTTGCCACAACTTGGCAAGTGAGGACCTTTGTTCCAAGCTACAATTGGTCAAGAAAAAGCACCCTCGCCCCTACAAGGTCCAATGGCTAAGTGATCCTGGCACCCTCCAAGTTGAACATACCGTGGACGTTTCCTTCAAGATAGGCGCTTATGAGGACACTTTGGAGTGTGATGTGGTTCCAATGTCCGTTTTCCACCTCCTACTTGGTAGACCTTGGCAATTCGACCGTGGCGTCACACACAACGGTCGGACAAATCAATATAGCTTCAAAATGAAGGGCAAGAAATATGTACTCCGACCAATGTCTCCAAGTCAAGTGATCACCGACAAGCAAGATTCATCCCATCATGGAGATAAAAGTGAGAGAGTGATCCACCTCAAAGAGAGTGAGTGCCACAAGCCAAAAATGAGCGACTCCACGATGAGGGACATGAGAGATATAGTTCTTTTAGCCACCAAAAGAGACTTGAGGGATGTGAGTGAGACCACATCGACCGTTCTGCACTATGTACTTGTGTGCAAAGATGACGTCGTTCGGACTAACCCTTCACAACACCTTCCTCTTGTGTTATCTAAGTTGTTGCAGGAATTCCAAGATGTTTTCCCTGATGAGCTACCTCCGGGACTACCACCAAAACGAGGGATCGAACACCGCATCGACCTCATCCCCGGAGCACCGCTTCCTAACAAGGCTCCCTACCGCGTCAACCCCGAAGAAACAAAGGAAATACAAAGGCAAGTCCAAAAACTCCTAGATAAAGGGCATGTACGTGAGAGTTTGAGTCCTTGTGCGGTTTCGGTGATACTAGTGCCCAAGAAAGGTGGTAGTATGCGCATGTGTTCCGATTGCCATCCTATCAATGCTATAACTATTCGTTATCATCATCCCATTCCTCGCCTTGATGATATGCTTGATGAACTTAGTGGTGCCACTATATTTTCTAAGATTGACTTAAAAAGTGGTTACTACCAAATACGCATACCAGAGGGTGACGAATGGAAAACGGCATTCAAAACTAAATTTGGTCTCTATGAATGGTTGGTCATGCCCATGGGCTTATCCGAAGCACCGGGTACTTTCATGCGTGTCATGCATTATGTTTTGCGACCCCTCATTGGATATTGTGTTGTGGTCTATTTTGATGACATTCTTGTCTTTAGCAAGTCTCTTGAGGAGCATGCTACACATGTTCGTGATGTTTTGCAAATCCTTAGGAAAGAACAACTCTATGCAAACATGGAGAAATGCACCTTTGGTGTTGAGAAGGTAGTTTTCCTAGGTTTTGTAGTATGTTCTAAGGGCGTTAATGTAGATGAAACTAAGATTGATGCTATTAAAACTTGGCCCACACCAACGAACTTGCAACAAGTGCGTAGTTTGCTAGGACTAGCCGGTTTCTATCGTCGTTTTGTCAAGGACTTTAGCACTATGGCATCTCCTCTACAGGCTTTGAGCAAGAAGAATGCACCATTTATTTGGGGTCCTTCCCAAGACACCACATTCCATGAAATTAAAAATTTGCTCACTCATGCACCTTTGCTTGCTTTGCCCAACTTTGATAAAACATTTCAAGAGCATTGTGATGCTAGCGGTAATGGAATAGGTGGTGTGCTTATGCAAGAAAAGAGGCCGATCGCGTACTTTAGCGAGAAACTATCTGGCGCTCAACTAAACTACCCCATCTATGGCAAAGAATTGTATGCTTTGGTGAGAGTTTTACATGTGTGGGAACATTACTTGCGACCTCATGAGTTTGTTATCCATACCGACCATGAAACGCTCAAGTACTTAAAGGGTCAAACCAAGTTGAACAAACGGCATGCTAAATGGAGTGAATTTATTGAGTCCTTCCCTTATGTCATCAAATACATTAAGGGTAAGGAAAACGTTGTGGCGGATGCACTTTCCTGCAAATGCATGCTAGTTACTCAACTTGAATTGAATGTTATTGGTTTTGAGCACATCAAAGACTTGTATAAGAATGATGCTTATTTTGCTAATCCTTATGCTATGTGCCAAGTGAAAACTTGTTGGGAAAACTACTATATGAAAGATGGCTATCTTATGTGTGCTAACAAACTTTGTATACCCGGGTCTTCTCTTCGTTTGTTGCTTTTGCAAGAGGCTCACGGTGGAGGACTTATGGGTCACTTTGGATGCGACTAGACGTATGCCACACTATCCAACAAGTACTTTTGTCCCAAGATGTTTCATGATGTTGCACGTTTCACCAACCGATGCTCCACATGCCGCAAAGCTAAGTCCAAAGCTCAATCCCATGGTCTTTATATGCCTCTTCCTATACCTTTCCAACCTTGGGAAGACATTAGTATGGACTTTGTGCTTGGCTTGCCACGAACTAAAAATGGCCATGCCTCCGTTTTTGTAGTTGTGGATCGCTTTTCCAAGATGGCTCATTTCATTCCATGTCACAAGATAGACGATGCTTCACATATTGCAAATCTCTTTTGTAGGGACATCTTGCGACTACATGGCATCCCCAAGACCATTGTCTCGGATCGCAACGTCAAGTTCCTGAGTTACTTTTGGAAGACCCTATGCGCCAAGCTCGGAATCAAGCTTCTATTCTCTTCGGCATATCACCCTCAAACCGATGGACAAACGGAGGTGATGAACCGGACGCTATCGACTCTCCTTCGCGTGTTGATCAAGAAGAACATCAAGGAATGGGAAGATTGCCTCCCCATCGCCGAGTACGCCTACAATCGTGCAAGTCACTCCACCACCGGCAAGTCTCCGTTCGAAGTGGTCTACGGCTTCAACCCTTTGTCCCCATTGGACATCCTACCTCTACTACTCCAAGAGCACGTCAACATGGACGCAAGTGCAAGGGCAAGCTACATCAAGAAAATGCATGAAGATACAAGGCGCACAATTGAACGTCAAGTGGAGCACGTCACCAATAAGCGCAACCTCAACAAGCACTCCATGGTGTTCAAGCCCGGTGATCTTGTGTGGCTACACCTTCGCAAGGACCGCTTTCCCAATGAACGCAAGTCCAAGCTACTCCCACGAGCCGACGGACCCTTCAAGGTGTTGCCACGCAACAACAACAATGCCTACAAGATCGACATCCCCCGCGACAAGTACAACATGAGTGACACCTTCAACGTCACGTATCTATCCCCTTTTCATGGTGAAGAAGATCTTGATCCGAGGACGGATCTTCCCCAAGGTGGGGGGAGATGATGTGGAGCATCCCACCATCATCCCCATGAAGAATACACCATCAAACCAACCCCCAAGTGGTCCTGTGACAAGAGCACGCGCACGCGACATTGGAGCTAAGGTGAACTCACTCCTCTTCGAGTTTGACTTGGATAGCAAAGGGACTTGGATGCTACCTCACAATGAAACCTTGTGCATCATCAGATTTGAAGGAGACGACCACAAAGGATCGAGGAAGCATCCCCAAGACCAAGGTCGAGGAGGAGAAGGGGCAAACACCAAGGGCAACTCTGTGGACAGCCCGGAACTTCCGGCCTGCCCGGAAGCCCCGGCCCACCGTCGACCCAGGGCCGCGTCCACGAGTGCAGACTTTCTATCTAGCCCGGAACCCGGCCGGACCCTGGCCCAGAACTTCCGGCCCCCGAAACTTCTTGTCGGTCTGGAACTTCCACCCCCCCGAGAAGCCAGCCTCCGAAGCCTGCTCCAACACTCTGTTCAGCCCGGAACCTGCCCGGAACCAGCCCGGAACTTCCGGCCTAGCCCGGAACTTCCGGCCTAGCCCGGAACTTCCGGCCTAGCCCGGAACTTCCGGCCTTGACAGAGCAATGCCACTCGGGCCCGAGGCCCATGTATCTCTCCCACTTACCCCTTCATTTCTGGCACTATATATACTCTTCTTCCACCTCGAATTAGGGTTAGCTGTTGTTTAGCAAAGACCTTTTGTTGAGCATAGCTCAATTACTTACTTCTCCCATGGAGATTGACCACCATTGAGAGAAGATCCAAGTGATGCCAAGGCCCCTCTAAGGGAAGATCCTAAGGGATTCAAGACCTCCTCCTTTGGAGTGAGGAGACTATCATTACGTGTATCCTTTTGTTGATTATGGATCTTGTGACTCGTGTGTTCGTGTGTTTCTAGTGAATGTGTAATCGAAGATTGTCCTTGAGTTTGTGATTTCCTCTCGTGTTCTTCGTGTTCTTCGTGGAATCCCCCTTCAAATCATGAAATATCGACACACACGGGTGTGCCCCGTATCACACCCCCTGCGGCTTCTTCCCCCGCCGGCGCCGCACCTCCTCCCTCCCCCGAGATCCACCGTCTGCCAGGCGCCGCCCCACCTCCAAGTGCCACGGCCTACCCCGCCGACGCCACCTTATTCTCCCTGAACCCGTCGCCTTCTCCTCGCCGTTGCCGAGCACCCGACCATGCGACGCCCCGGGGAACGACTGTTGGGGAACGTTGCATGGGAAACAAAAATTTTCCTACGCACACGCAAGATCTATCCATGGTGATGAGCATCTACGAGAGGGAGAGTGAATCTACATACCCTTGTAGATCGCTAAGCGGCAGCGTTAATAAACGCGGTTGATGTAGTCGAACGTCTTCGCGATCCAAATCGCCGAGCGTCCCGCGATCCAATCACGATCCTTCCGATCTAGTGCCGAACGGACGGCACCTCCGCGTTCAACACACGTACGGCTTGATGACGCCTTCACCTCCTCGATCCAGCGAGCGATGATGAAGTAGTGGTTGAGTTCCAGCAGCACGACGGCGTGGTGATGGTGGTGAGGAACAATCTCTGCAGGGCTTCGCCAAGCACTACGGAGATTATGACGGAGGAACTAGAGGGCTAGGGTTGCCGGCACACGGCTTGGGAAATCCTGATGTGTCCCGTGTGCTAGCCCTGCCCCTCTATTTATATGTTGAGCCTTGGGGTCTAAACTTGGAGTAAAAGCCTCCTCCGGGTCGGTTTTGCCCGCACAAGGTCGGTTTGGCCCGCAGGAAAAGAGTCCAATTCGGACCCTGCCGAATCGTGCACAGCCGCGCACAAGCGGTAGTACCGCTTCACACAAGCGGTAGTACCGCTTGGGCGGTAGTACCGCTTCACACAAGCGGTAGTACCGCTCCGGCGGTAGTACCGCTTCACCAAGCGGTAGTACCGCTTACGCGGCAGCAAAACTACTTTTGCACTTTCCAATACCTTGTGGGCTTTATCCCTTTGGCTCATATAAAGTGTTGCTGCACCCGAACACTTCGGTAAACATCCGGAATCCCTTCCGGTGAACTCCGGAACCCTTCCAGAGATCAAAACACTATTATCACATATATCAATCTTTACCTCCGGACTATTCCGGAGATCCTCGTCATGTCCGGGATCTTATCCGGGACTCCGAACAACTTTCGGTCACCAACATAACAACTCAATTATACTAATCGTCACCAAACGTTAAGTGTGTAGACCCTGCGGGTTCGAGAACTATGTAGACATGACCGAGACACCTCTACGGCCAATAACCAATAGCGGGACCTGGATGCCCATATTGGCTCCTACATATTCTACGAAGATCTTTATCGGTCGAACCTCTATGTCAAGGATTCAGTTAATCCCGTATGCTGTTCCCTTTGTTCTTCGGTATGTTACTTGCCCGAGATTCGATCGTCGGTATCACTATACCTAGTTCAATCTCGTTACCGGCAAGTCTCTTTACTCGTTCCGTAATACAAGATCTCGTGGCTAACACTTTAGTCACATTGCTTGCAAGGCTCATTGTGATGTTGTATTACCGAGTGGGCCCTGAGATACCTCTCCGTCATACGGAGTAACAAATCCCAGTCTTGATCCATGCCAACCCAACAGACACCCTCGGAGATACCTGTAGAGCACCTTTATAGTCACCCAGTTACGTTGCGACGTTTGATACACACAAGGTATTCCTCCGGTGTCAGTGAGTTGCATGATCTCATGGTCAAAGGAACAGATACTTGACATGCAGAAAACAATAGCAATAAACTGACACGATCAAATGCTACGTTTACAGTTTGGGTCTTGTCCATCACATCATTCTCCTAAGGATGTGATCCCGTTATCAAATGACATCTCATGTCTATGGCTAGGAAACCTTAACCATCTTTGATCAACGAGCTAGTCAACTAGAGGCTTACTAGGGACACAGTGTTGTCTATGTACCCACACATGTATTTGAGTTTCCAATCAATACAATTATAGCATGGATAATAAACGATTATCATGAACAAGGAAATATAATAATAACCAATTTATTATTGCCTCTAGGGCATATTTCCAACAGTCTCCCACTTGCACTAGAGTCAATAATCTAGTTCACATCACTATGTGATTTACATTGTAATGAATCGAACACCCATGCAGTTCTGGTGTTGTTCATGTTTAGCCCTTGGAAGAGGTTTAGTCATCGGATCTGCAACATTTAGATCCGTGTGTACTTTGCAAATATTTATGTCGTCCTCCTTGATGTAATCGCGGATGGAATTGAAACGTCGCTTTATGTGTCTGGTCCTCTTGTGAAATCTTGGTTCCTTGGCTAGAGCAATGGCACCAGTATTATCACAAAACAGAGTCATTGGGTTAAGTGCACTAGGCACTACTCCAAGATCTGTCATGAACTCCTTCATCCAGACACCTTCCTTCGCCGCCTCCGAGGCAGCGATGTACTCCGCTTCGCATGTAGAATCTGCTACCACGCTTTGCTTGGAACTGCACCAGCTAACCGCACCCCCATTAAGAATAAATACGTATCCGGTTTGCGACTTAGAGTCATCCGGATCAGTGTCAAAGCTTGCATCGACGTAACCCTTTACGACGAGCTCTTGATCACCTCCATAAACGAGAAACATGTCCTTAGTCCTTTTCAGGTACTTCAGGATATTCTTGACCGCCGTCCAGTGTTCCATTCCTGGATCACTTTGAAACCTTCCGACCATACTTATGGCAAGGCTGACATCGGGTCTTGTGCACAGCATTGCATACATGATAGAGCCTATGGCCGAAGCATAGGGGATGACACTCATCTTTTCTCTATCTTCTGCAGTCACTGGGCATTGAGTCTTACTCAACTTCACACCTTGCAAAACAGGCAAGAACCCCTTCTTGGACTGATCCATTTTGAACTTCTTCAAAATCTTATCAAGGTATGTGCTTTGTGAAAGTCCTATTAAGCGTCTTGATCTATCTCTATAGATCTTGATGCCTAATATGAAAGCAGCTTCTCCTAGGTCCTTCATTGAAAAACTCTTGTTCAAATATTCCTTTACGCTTTCCAGCATTTCTATATTGTTTCCAATCAGCAATATGTCATCCACATATAATATTAGAAACGCTATAGAGCTCCCACTCACTTTCTTGTAAATACAAGCTTCTCCGTAAACTTGTATAAACTCGAACGCTTTGATCACATCATCAAAACGAAGATTCCAACTCCGAGATGCTTGCACCAGTCCATAAATGGATCGCTGGAGTTTGCAAACTTTGTCAGCATTCTCTGGATCGACAAAACCTTCTGGTTGCATCATATACAACTCTTCCTTAAGGTAACCGTTAAGGAACGCTGTTTTGACATCCATCTGCCAAATTTCATAATCGAAAAAGGCAGCTATTGCTAACATGATTCTGACGGACTTAAGCATCGCTACGGGTGAGAAGGTCTCATCGTAGTCAACTCCTTGAACTTGTGAAAAACCCTTTGCCACAAGTCGAGCTTTATAGACGGTGACATTACCGTCCGCGTCCGTCTTCCTCTTAAAGATCCATTTGTTCTGAATGGCCTTACGCCCTTCAGGTAATACTTCCAAAGTCCATACTTTGTTTTCATACATGGATCCCATCTCGGATTTCATGGCCTCTAACCACTTCTCGGAATCCGGGCCCATCATCGCTTCTCCATAGCTCGTAGGTTCATCGTTGTTTAACAACATGACCTCTAAGACAGGGTTGCCGTACCACTCAGGAGTAGTACGCGTCCTTGTCGACCTACGAGGTTCGATAGCAACTTGATCCAAAGCTTCATGATCATCATCATTAACTTCCTCTTCAGCTAATGTAGGCTCCACAGAAACAACTTTCTGCGTTGCGCTACTCTTAGGTTGAAGTAAAGGTTCAATAACCTCATCAAGTTCTATCTTCCTCCCACTCAATTCTTTCGAGAGAAACTCTTTCTCAAGAAATGTTCCGTTTTTAGTGACAAACACTTTGCCTTCGGATCTGAGGTAGAAGGTATACCCAACTGTCTCTTTTGGGTATCCTATGAAGACGCATTTCTCCGCTTTGGGTTCCAGCTTTTCAGGCTGAAGCTTTTTGACATAAGCATCACATCCCCAAACTTTAAGAAACGACAGCTTTGGCTTCTTGCCAAACCAAAGTTCATATGGCGTCGTCTCAACGGATTTCGATGGTGCCCTATTTAAAGTGAATGCAGCTGTCTCTAATGCATAACCCCAAAACGATAGTGGCAAATCGGCAAGAGACATCATAGATCGCACCATATCCAATAAAGTTCGATTACGACGTTCGGACACACCATTACGCTGTGGTGTTCCAGGCGGTGTCAATTGTGAAACAATTCCACACTGTCTTAAGTGACTGCCAAACTCATAACTCAGATATTCTCCTCCTCGATCAGATCGTAGGAATTTAATCTTCTTGTTACGATGATTCTCAACTTCACTCTGAAATTGTTTGAACTTTTCAAATGTTTCAGACTTGTGTTTCATTAAGTAAATATACCCATATCTACTTAAGTCATCAGTGAAGGTGAGAAAGTAACGATAACCACCGCGCGCCTCAATACTCATTGGACCGCACACATCAGTATGTATGATTTCCAATAAGTCACTTGCCCGTTCCATTGTTCCAGAGAACGGCGTTTTAGTCATCTTGCCCATGAGGCATGGCTCACATGTGTCAAGTGATTCAAAATCAAGTGACTCCAAAAGTCCATCAGCATGGAGCTTCTTCATGCGTTTTATGCCAATATGACCTAAACGGCAGTGCCACAAGAAAGTGGTATTATCATTATCAATTCTACATCTTTTGGCATCAATGTTATGAACATGTGTATCATTACTATCGAGATTCAATAAGAATAAACCCCTCACATCGGGTGCATGACCATAAAAGATATTACTCATATAAATAGAACAACCATTATTCTCTGATTTAAATGAGTAACCGTCTCGCAATAAACAAGATCCAGATATAATGTTCATGCTTAACGCAGGCACCAAATAACACTTATTTAGGTTCATCACTAATCCCGACGGTAATCGAAGAGCGAGCGTGCCAACGGCGATCACATCAACCTTGGAACCATTTCCCACGCGCATCGTCACTTCGTCCTTTGCCAGCCTCCGTCTATTCCGCAGTTCCTGTTTTGAGTTGCAAATATGAGCAACCGCACCGGTATCAAATACCCAGGCACTACAACGAGAGTTGGTAAGGTACACATCAATAACATGTATATCATATATACCTTGTTTGTTGTTGGCCGCCTTCTTGTCAGCCAAATACTTGGGGCAATTCCGCTTCCAGTGTCCAGTTCCCTTGCAATGAAAACACACAGTTTCTGGTTTGGGTCTAGCCTTGGGTTTCTTCACGAGAGGAGCAACTGCTTTGCCACTCTTCTTGGAGTTACCCTTCTTACCCTTGCCATTTTTCTTGAAACTAGTGGTTTTATTGACCATCAACACTTGATGCTCCTTCTGAATTTCAGACTCAGCGGCTTTCAGCATCGCAAACAGCTCGGCGACTGACTTGTTCATCCCGTGCATGTTATAGTTCAACACGAAGCTCTTGTAGCTAGGTGGCAATGATTGAAGAACTCTGTCAGTGATAGCCTCTGGCGGAAGGGGCATCCCTAACTCAGCCAGACGGGTGGAGTACCCAGACATTCTGAGCACGTGATCACTGATAGACCCGTTCTCCTCCATCTTGCAAGCATAGAACTTATCGGAGATCTCATATCTCTCGATCCGGGCATTCTTCTGAAAGATAAACTTCAACTCCTGGAACATCTCATATGCTCCATGACGTTCAAAACGTCTTTGAAGTCCCGGTTCTAAGCCATACAACATTGCACATTGAACTATTGAGTAATCATCAGAACGAGCCTGCCAGGCGTTCACAACGTCTAGAGACTCAACTGGAGCGGGTGGATCACCAAGCGGTGCATCAAGGACATAAGCCTTCTGGGAAGCCGTAAGGATAATCCTTAGATTACGGGCCCAGTCCACAAAGTTACTTCCATCATCTTTCAACTTAGCTTTCTCTAGGAACGCATTAAAATTCAGGGGTGCTACTGCGCGAGCCATGATCTACAACATAAATATAGCAAAGACAACTTAGACTATTGTTCTTAGATAATGAGTTTAGTTAATCATATTTAAAAAAACTCCCACTCAAATTGACATCCCTCCGATCATTCGAGTGTAACATGATCCAAATCCACCAACTCAAGTCCGATCATCACGTGAGTTGAGGTGGTTTCAATGGTGAACATCTTCATGTTGATCATATCTACTATATGACTCATGTTCGACCTTTCGGTCTCTTGTGTTCCGAGGCCATGTCTGTACATGCTAGGCTCGTCAAGTTTAACCCGAGTGTTCCGCACGTGTAACATGGCTTACACCCGTTGTATGCGAACGTAGAGTCTATCACACCCGATCGTCACGGCGTGTCTCGAAACGACGAACTTTCGCAACGGTGCACACTTGGGGAGAACACAATTTTATCTTGAAATTTAAGTGAGGGATCACCTTATAATGCTACCGTCGTCCTAAGCAAAATAAGATGCATAAAAGGATTAACATCACATGCAAATCATAAGTGACATGATATGGCCATGAACTTGTGCTTTTGATCTCCATCTCCAAAGCACCGGCATGATCTCCATCGTCACCGGCATGACACCATGATCTCCATCATCTTGATCTCCATCAACGTGTCGCCATAAGGTTGTCGCGCCGACTGTTGCTTCCACGACTATAGCTAACGTTTAGCGATAAAGTAAAGCATTACATAGCGCTTAATGATTGACACGCAGGTCATACAATAATTAAAGACAACTCTATGGCTCCTGCCAGTTGCCGTACTCATCGACATGCAAGTCGTGATATTCTATACAAAACATGATCATCTCATACATCACATATATCTCATCATGTAATTGGCCATATCACATCACAACATACCCTGCAAAAACAAGTTAGACGTCCTCTAATTGTTGTTGCAAATTTTACGTGGCTGCTACGGGTTTGCAAGAACCGTTCTTACCTACGCAAAACCACAACGTGGTGTAGTGATTGCTTTTTGATCTTCTAAAAGAACCCTCTTCATTGAAATCGATTCAACTAAAGTGAGAGAGACAGACACCCGCTAGCCATCTTTATGCAACGAAGTTACATGTTAGTTGAAGGAACCTGTCTCGCGTAAGTGTACGCGTAATGTCGGTCCGGGCCGCTTCATCTCACAGTACCGCCGAATCAAATATCAACTAGTAACGGCAAGCAATATGTATACACCCACGCCCACAACTCGTTTGTGTTCTACTCGAGATCTCATCTACGCATAGACCTAGCTCAGATGCCACTGTTGGGGAACGTTGCATGGGAAACAAAAATTTTCCTACGCACACGCAAGATCTATCCATGGTGATGAGCATCTACGAGAGGGAGAGTGAATCTACATACCCTTGTAGATCGCTAAGCGGAAGCGTTAATAAACGCGGTTGATGTAGTCGAACGTCTTCGCGATCCAAATCGCCGAGCGTCCCGCGATCCAATCACGATCCTTCCGATCTAGTGCCGAACGGACGGCACCTCCGCGTTCAACACACGTACGGCTTGATGACGCCTTCACCTCCTCGATCCAGCGAGCGATGATGAAGTAGTGGTTGAGTTCCAGCAGCACGACGGCGTGGTGATGGTGGTGAGGAACAATCTCTGCAGGGCTTCGCCAAGCACTACGGAGATTATGACGGAGGAACTAGAGGGCTAGGGTTGCCGGCACACGGCTTGGGAAATCCTGATGTGTCCCGTGTGCTAGCCCTGCCCCTCTATTTATATGTTGAGCCTTGGGGTCTAAACTTGGAGTAAAAGCCTCCTCCGGGTCGGTTTTGCCCGCACAAGGTCGGTTTGGCCCGCAGGAAAAGAGTCCAATTCGGACCCTGCCGAATCGTGCACAGCCGCGCACAAGCGGTAGTACCGCTTCACACAAGCGGTAGTACCGCTTGGGCGGTAGTACCGCTTCACACAAGCGGTAGTACCGCTCCGGCGGTAGTACCGCTTCACCAAGCGGTAGTACCGCTTACGCGGCAGCAAAACTACTTTTGCACTTTCCAATACCTTGTGGGCTTTATCCCTTTGGCTCATATAAAGTGTTGCTGCACCCGAACACTTCGGTAAACATCCGGAATCCCTTCCGGTGAACTCCGGAACCCTTCCAGAGATCAAAACACTATTATCACATATATCAATCTTTACCTCCGGACTATTCCGGAGATCCTCGTCATGTCCGGGATCTTATCCGGGACTCCGAACAACTTTCGGTCACCAACATAACAACTCAATTATACTAATCGTCACCAAACGTTAAGTGTGTAGACCCTGCGGGTTCGAGAACTATGTAGACATGACCGAGACACCTCTACGGCCAATAACCAATAGCGGGACCTGGATGCCCATATTGGCTCCTACATATTCTACGAAGATCTTTATCGGTCGAACCTCTATGTCAAGGATTCAGTTAATCCCGTATGCTGTTCCCTTTGTTCTTCGGTATGTTACTTGCCCGAGATTCGATCGTCGGTATCACTATACCTAGTTCAATCTCGTTACCGGCAAGTCTCTTTACTCGTTCCGTAATACAAGATCTCGTGGCTAACACTTTAGTCACATTGCTTGCAAGGCTCATTGTGATGTTGTATTACCGAGTGGGCCCTGAGATACCTCTCCGTCATACGGAGTAACAAATCCCAGTCTTGATCCATGCCAACCCAACAGACACCCTCGGAGATACCTGTAGAGCACCTTTATAGTCACCCAGTTACGTTGCGACGTTTGATACACACAAGGTATTCCTCCGGTGTCAGTGAGTTGCATGATCTCATGGTCAAAGGAACAGATACTTGACATGCAGAAAACAATAGCAATAAACTGACACGATCAAATGCTACGTTTACAGTTTGGGTCTTGTCCATCACATCATTCTCCTAAGGATGTGATCCCGTTATCAAATGACATCTCATGTCTATGGCTAGGAAACCTTAACCATCTTTGATCAACGAGCTAGTCAACTAGAGGCTTACTAGGGACACAGTGTTGTCTATGTACCCACACATGTATTTGAGTTTCCAATCAATACAATTATAGCATGGATAATAAACGATTATCATGAACAAGGAAATATAATAATAACCAATTTATTATTGCCTCTAGGGCATATTTCCAACAACGACCTCCCCTGGTCCCGCACCCCCGTCCTTGTGCCACCCCCCGCGTACCCACCCCCGCCCCCTCCCCTATGACGGATCCTGCTGGATCTACCCTTGCAGACGACGGATAGTAGGTGATTTGCCCCCGGCAACCACACCCAAGCGCGGCGGTTGGCCCCGATGGCGCGGCCACCCTCTGCCGTGTCGACCCGGGCGAGGTTCATCTTGGACTCACTGGCGATCCGATTGCTCCTTAGTGCAGTTCTGCTTGGACTCAGGGCACGAGTGAGCCCTTCGGCACGTCGCTCACTACCGTCCTTGGCAAGATCCAACGAACTCACCCGGACGAACCGGATACCCGCTGCACAGGAACTCCTTCCCGGCTGCTGCTCGTACACATCACGGGAGCAGTGATTTTTGCAACATGGTCGTGAGGAGGTTCACCGGGGCATTCCCTCGCAGCTCTCCCCTTCCCAACATGCAGTTCACCAGCGAAGCCCTTCCCCACTGCAGTACAGTGTGCTCTTGATGGTTGTGTATGTGTATGTTTTTTGCGTGGTAGCTGTAATGGCCCGAGACCGACGCTCCAGAAGATTCCCGATTTATTCCGTTGTCTTCATGCGATTCTTTTGTTTGTCGCGTTCATCATCGCATCATTCGCATCATGTGCGTAGCATCGTCACTCGTTTTAAAACTCGCATCCGTTCATAGTCGCCGGTTCTCTCCGTTCGTGTCGTCGACCGTTTCGAGACCAACCACACACACACGCGCCCGCGACATCTTTAAAATATATTGTTTTTAAAAGTGCGTAAAAAACTTTCTCGGATTGAGTCGGAAGTTGGCGTGCGGTCTTGTTTTATTGTATGTAGACCGCCTGCCAAGTTTCGTCGCAATCGGAGGTCGTTTGATACCCGAATGGTCGACCGTAGCAGCACCGTCATCGGTTAAATCGTCGGACGTTTTTCGGTTTTATAAACTCTGTGCCGGGCCGCAAACCTCCCTCTCTTCTTGCCCCAACCCCCTCTACACAGCCCACCATAGCCCAGCTAGCCCCTCCACTTTCAGATCGTCCGATCGAGATTGAACGGTCCAAAAACGGTGCAAAACCCCTAACCTAGCCCTCCCTTGCTATAAATAGACAACCCTGGCGTCCAAATCTGGCCTCCCTAGCCTCTCCCGCACGGATTTCCGTGCCCAGCCATCTCCCTGCCGCCACTTGGCGGCTTCAGATCGCGCATTACCGCCACCCAGCCGCCGTAGCCACCCCCGTAGCCAACGGGAGGGCGCCACGTCGCCTCCCCGCGTCGCTAGCCTCCCACCTCCAGCCGCCGGGCCCGCCAGGCCCGGATTGAGCCCGCCCGAGCCCATCTGGGCCCAGATAGGCCCGCACCGCGCCTCCTCCCCTTGGCCGCGCCGCCCGAGCTCCGCTCCTCCCCGCCGTGCCCGCCACCAGAGCCCCGCGACGCCGGCAACCCCCGTCGCCCGCCTCCGGCCGCGTTGGGGCCCGGATCCCGCCGCCTCGCGACCTCGCCGCCGGTGGCTTCCGCCTGGGGCTCCTGCCTCCGCCTCCTCGCCATGGGAGCCGAGCTCGCCACCGGCCCCTCGACCTCGCCGGCTCGCCCCACGCCGCCACCCTCGGCCGGATCCGGTGAAGCCCTAAGACCCCGCGCCGCACCTCTGCCCAGCCACACCGCCGGCCGCGTCCCCGATGCCGGCAACCGTCGTCGTTGTTCTGCGATCTGGACGAACCCGTCCCGATCCAGCCGGGATCGGGCCATCCCTCGATCCAAACGGGATCTCCGGATCCCCGGTACCGCCCCATCCCGTTTCTCGCGTGTATTATTTTCACTAAGTCCCTGTTTAAAATTAGCATATATGCATTTTGTGTGGGCCCTAATTAGATGCACGTTTGTCCAATTGAAATAATCTTTATATGTAGAAGTATCTACTCGATGTGCTCTACAACATGGCATCATTTTCTTGCATATTAGGATTCATATTCATGGTGTAATCTTTGTCCCAAAAGTGCATCTGGTCGTAGTTGCTAATGACTATTATTTTGTTCAATCTTCCGTGGATGATTGCAATTCAACTGTAGGTATTTTTCATGTGGTGTCTTCATGAGAATTGCTCTAGAATATGTCTACTTTGATGTCATGCCTCTGTTTGTCATGTAAATAACCATTAACATGTCTATTTCTTGCTCACAAGTAGCCATCATGTTAAATCTGAAATCTGTTAACGATAGGTTCAGTTTTGGCAAGCATCATATTAAGCAAACTATGCATCCTTTGAACATGTGCCAATGGAGTGATTTGTACTGTGCCATGTATAGTTGCTGTAAGTGTCCTTGCCATGCCTATAAATGATTGCTATGCTACTGTTATTGCCATGTCAACATGCCTAGTCAAACTGCAGTTTTGGGATATTGTTAACTTTCACCAAGTCTGAAACTGTTATTTTGTTGTCATGTTGCCATATGATTTGCTAGTGTTCTAGGACTCTTTTGCAGTTGCCACCATGGAGCCTTTTGTTAAGCATGTTATGCTCTGCCACGTTGTGCCATTTGTTCTCATGTAGAGGTTTTGCATCCTAATTAATTCTGTTGTCAAAGATGTCAATCTGTTTAAAACTGCTGCTCTTGTCTACTCTAATTTTCACTAAGTCTGGGAATCTGTTTTCTTCAAAATGCCATGTTGTGTTGATGCTAGCCATGTTACTATGCATAATTAGACTTTGCCCCTATGGAATGAATTGTAGTGCATCATGTCCTATACCATGCTGTAGATTTTCATGCCATGATATGCCCTGTAGCATATAGTTTTACTGTTGTCAATATGCCTTCATGAAAAACTGCTCTGTCTAAAAACTGGTATTTTCGCAAAGTCCTAAACTGTGTTCAAATAGCCATCTTGTGAGCTCATTTGCTATTCATCCATGCCTCTACTCAATTTGCTGGTATGGTATGAATTGTTGTGCATCATGTAACCTACAGCCCCATGTCTTTTTTGTGCATTGTAGAATCTTGTAGCTTATTGTTTTCATGTGTGCAAAATGCCATGTCGCTGTTTTGGGCAGACTATGGCCATAACTTGTGTTGCTTGCTAGTGTTGAACCGTTACTCCGTTTGGAACATGTTCCACATGTAACTTGACTAGAATTTCATGTAGTTTCATAATATCTTGTTGCATCCATGATTTAACATGTTTGTGGTGGTTGTTTGCATGCATTTTGCATTCATGACATATGCATCTTGTGTGTGTCATATCTTTTAGGCCGTAGCTCCGTTTCATATGTTCCATATATGTAAATAGACTAGAATGACGAGTAGAATCGCATTGTGCATTTTATGTCCCTGTTTAATAAATATAAAATATGTTTAGTTCAGATCTGGATCGAATTCATAATTTGCACATGGGGTCGTTTCGGAAATACTATATGTTGTTTCCGACCTCATTTAATATGCCTAGATGTCTAGTTTAATTATGCTTCACCTCTTGCCCTGTTTAATAACAATTAATATTGTTGAGTAGCTAAACGAGATCGAACATAAGAATTGAACATGGAGTTTCGTCGATATGCAACTCGTTGCATATCGAGCTTCACTTAATGTGTAGTAATTGATTGTTGTGCTTGCCATGTCTTGCATAACTAAATCGGACATGCATAATATTTGTTTGCGCATCATGTCATGCATATGTTGAGGTGTTATCATGTGCTAATTGTTGTTTTTGGATTGCTTCTTCTCGATAGAGTTCCGAAAGCGTTTGGAGTGTGAGGATTCGTTCGACTACATTGGTTCGTCTACTTCACGGATTCGTTCTTCTTCCAAGCGGGATCTCAGGCAAGATGAACATTTCCCTGGATACCATTACTATCATTGCCATGCTAGATGTCTCGTTTCTATCGCTTGTCTCGCTACCTACCACTTTGTCAAGCCTCCCAAAATGCCATGATAAGCCTCTAACCCTCCACATCCCAACAAACAATTGTTTGGCTATGTTACCGCTTGCTCAGCCCTTGTTATAGCGTTGCTAGTTGCAGGTGCAAGTTGTTTCCATGTGCCAACATGGATATTTTTGAGATATCACAATATCATTGCTATTTAATCTAATGCACATATATACTTGGTAAAAGGTGGAAGGCTTGGCCTTTTGCTCGGTGTTTTGTTCCACTTTTGCCGCCCTAGTTACTTGTGTACCAGTGTTATGTTCCATATTGAGAGCTCCTAACATGCTTGGGGTTGTTATGGGGACCCCCTTGACTTTTGTTTTGGGATAAAACTCATCTGACAAGGCCCAACATTGGTACTACATTTGCTCAACATAATAATATTGAACACCATTAGTAATGCATAGGGCGTCATGAACCCGTGGATTAATTCAACATTATACAAGGGGGCCAGTGCTGATGGTGTTGGTCCCAAATGGGCAGACTGCGGGGCCACCGCGGGGAAACTCGGGGTTTGGTTTGACTCGTAGTGTGACCCATACGGTTGTGCCCTGAGAACAAGATATGCGGCTCCTATCGGGATTGTTGGCACGTCGGGCGACCTAGCTGGATTTGTTTTACCTTTCTCGAACGTCTTGTGCGCGGGATTTTGAGGACACTTCGGGCTATCTCAAGGTTGAGATTTCACATCGGGATTCCGCAAATACTATGGGTTATCCCGCGGTTGAGGAATTCCAATGCAGCTTGTGGTTAGTTTGTGATGGATGAGTTGGAGCAACCCTGCAAGGTTAAATCTTTCATGAGAGCCGTGCCCACGGTTATGTGGCAACTTGGAGATTTGTTTAACATCCAGTCATAGAAAACTTAAAGTAAACTCAAATAAAATACACCAACTGTGTGCGTAACCGTGACTGTCTCTTCTCGTGATTTTCTAACCGAGAGAGAACACGGTGGGGTTATGATTGAACGTAAGTAGGTGTTCAGGATCACTTAGTGATCAATACTAGTTCACGTCTATTTATGCTAAGATCACCCCCCCTTATTCTTGTACTCATAAGTTAGCCACTCAAATAAATGCTTAGTGCTTGCTGCAGCCTCACCACTTAACCATACCTTACCCATTAAGCTTTGCTAGTCTTGATACCCTTGGAAATGAGATTGTTGAGTCCCTGTGGCTCACAGATTACTACAACAACAGTTGCAGGTACAGGTAATGCGATGCTTTGACGTGAGAGCGATGCTTGTTTTATTTGTAGCTCTTCTTCTTCTTCTTCTTCATCGATCATAGGATGGGTTCAAGGCCGGCAGCCTGGGATAGAAGGATGGATGTCATTTTATTGTTTGATTTCGTCCGTAGTCGGACCCTGCTCTTATGTATGATGTTTGTATATGTTGTTGTATTGATGTGAACTTGATTTAGCTTGTGGCGAGTGTAAGCTAATTCCATATACTCATCTCTTCTTTACATGTACTTGTAATGATATCCATTCTTGCGAAACTGTAACAGCCCAAGTGCATCCTTGCCATTTTGTAATATAATTCTCATGTGGACCTTCATGTTTTGCCTTTGTGGTTTACTTGTCAATATAATTGCTTCTTGTCATTTCATGCATCATGGCATCATGCTCATTTTATCAAGTGCATCCTATTCATTGCCATGATAGAGCTTGTGATTGTTGTAATGATGTGTGTGGGTTGTGGTTGAGTGTGTGCTTGTGTTATGGATGTGGTGGTGTTTGTTTTGAGTTCTACCCCATTTTCTATAAGCACTATGCCATCCCTCTCTCTATTCAAAAATGCCACATGTTAATATTTTACTTGCTGTTTTCCTATATTAAAAATGTTGGGCTTCTTCCATATATTCCAAAATGTATTCTAAACCAGCTCCTAATCATGTTTGAAATGCATCCAACCTCATTCTCCAAAACAGATTGCTATTTGATTTAAAATAGGCATTTATTTTGTTGCTCTAAAAATGCCAACTCCATTTTTATTAAATAGGCTACAATTTGCTGATTCCAAAACATATTTTCTCCCTCCCAAATTCTTTTCAAAACTTGCCTGGGTTATTTTTCTTTTGTGCTATTTTATTTAATTAGGAAAAGGCCCTGTGTGTTTTTCTTCGCAGTGAGAGAGCGCGGCCCACCTGGGCTTTCTTCCTCCCGCGGCCCAAGCTAGCCCGCGCGCTGGCTCTTTCCAGCGTGGCGCGCGTTGGACCCGCGCGTCAGCCTCTCCCTCCCTCCTTTCTTCTTCCTGCTTTCCAGCTCCCTCTCAGAGAGCTTCCGCGCGGGGACCCGCCATGGCCAGGGTGGCGAGGCGAGTGTCGTGCCTCCCCATGCCTATAAAGCCCCCTCGGCGTGCGTGCCTTTCCCATAGGGTTTCCCCTCTCCCTTCTTGCCGCCGCCAGGTGAGACCCCCCTCCGCCGCGGGTGCATCTCCGCCAAGCTCCTTGAGCAGGCGAGCGTCGGGATCGCTCCGCATCGACCTTTTCTTCCTCGACGTCCTCTGCATCGTCGCGGGACGCCAAGAATCGCCGGAATTGCCGCCTTCTTCCTCCGCGCCCGCTGATCATCGCCGCCCGAATTCGTCGCCGTCGTTCTCCCTCAAGCCCGATCGTCGACGCGAGCGCCTTTCCTGTGAGCTTCTCCCCGTCCCCGCTAGTTTCCTACGTCTGATTGCTTCGAGTAGCTCCGTATCCGCGTGGTCAGGTTCTCGCCACCGTCGGACCTCGTCGCCGGCGAGTGCTCCGTCCAGTTCTTGCGCGTGCGAGTAGGTGCTCGAGCTCCAGCCGTGCGTAGGTTCCGTTTTTGCTTTGTAGCACTCGTTTCCTCCCTCGTAGGTAGTTGTGCGAGTCCGCCGTCATCGCCGGGAGCATTCTAGCGCGTCTCTGGCCCTGTGCGTGTGCGTGCGTGTGCATGCGTGTGCGGGATGTTGTTACGCGTGTAGTGGTGCCATCCGCCGCTCGGTTTGGTCATCGGAGGCCCCCTCCGTCACGAGCGCGCGCCTCTGTTCGTCGCCGGTGAGATGCAGTGTGTGCTGTGTGTGTGTCGCTGACGTGTGGGGACAGATCTCTCGCCAGGGTAGGGATAAGATCAGTTGGACCTGTCTCTGGTCAGATTCGAGTGAGTGGCCGAGTGGTTCGACCGAACCAGCTCGACCAGGGGGGGCGTGGGTTCGATTCCCCCCACGGGCACTTCGCCCCTTTTTTAATTTCCTGTGGTGTGTGTGCTCCTGTGTGTGTGTGACAGGTGGACCCTGTGGGGCCACCCTATCATACTCAGGGAGGGGCCTGGCTCACTGCCAGTGGGACCCCTCTCCTTTATTTATTTATTTGATTGTTTTGTCCTCTCTGTTTGTTTCTTTTCCTAATCAGGTAACCTGCCAAATCAGGACAATGCCAAATAGGGAAATATCCAATTTGGGTAAGTTTTGACTTATAAGTGCTTGTGCAGTATTTCGATTGGGGTTTTGGGCTTTTTATCTACTTGTACATATGAGTGTGATATATGATTTTGGGGTAGAATTTCCAAGGAATCCAATGGTGAACTTTGTTTGGGCATTTGAGCAAGTTTGCAAAATATCATTTTTGTCCCAACATGCCATTTTGTCATTTTCATATGAATTAACCTATGCAACATATGTGAAACTTGTCAACATGAATATGCTAGTGTTTTGTGGGTACTAGGCCCTGGTATTTTTGTTTGGCATGATAAGCTTGTGGATAAGTGGGTTTCTTCCTGTTCACATGCTAAGAAATAACACTGGTTGCATGCCTCAAATGTTGCTAAGTGTTAGAAGCTGTTATTTTTCTTGCTATGTTTAGATGATGGTTCCCATGGATGTGTTGTTCCTTTGAGTTTGGGGCCTTAACATGTTTTGTTGAGCTATTCATGCTCTACCTAATTGTGCTAAGAACTTGAACATTGAGCCCTTGCAACATATTTAAAACCTGCTGTCAAGTTGCTATTCTGTTAACATGTGTCCAGTTTTGCCCTTGCTGATTTGGCTAAGTCTGAGTAGTTGCTGTTATTTTTATGCCATGTTTAGAGGGTGCTACCAAGTGATATGTTGTGTTTTAGCTCATGCTCAGTGCTAATGAATTGTAGTGGATGTTGCCCTCTACCATCCTGTTAATTTTCATGTCATAAAAATGCCTGTAGCATATTTAGACTTGCTGTTAATATGCCTACATGCTAACTCAGGATCCATAAAACTGGAATTTTCACTAAGTCCCAAAATACTGATTCAACATGCCATCTTGTGAGCTTCATTGCTATTGATCCATGCTTCCTTACTAGTTTGTGTAGTTGGATGATTTGTTAAGCATGCTGTATAGTTTGTGTACATGCTTTGGTTGTGGTTTGAAACTTGTTGTAGCTCCTGTTATGTGTGTTGCAATATGCCATGTTGCTGTTTGTGGACAGATTGTGTGTAGAATTGTTTTGGGACTTGTGGGAGCTATACTCCATAGTTTTGCTTGATATTTGGCTCTATTCTTGTTAGATTTTCATTTCCTATCCAGTGGCATCCTTAGAATACCCAGGAATAGCCCATGGCCTTCCCCTTTTTGTGTTTTGCCTCCGTTAACGTTCGTACCTTGTCGTGAGTGCACCGTGAGCTACGTTACTCCGTTTGCAACGTTCTACATATGCATTTGCATCGATTTTGCATGAAGCATTCATATTTGCCATGATCATGCATGTTCAAATAACTAAACTTGAGATTCTGTCCAGAATACTAAAGAACTTAATAAGTGCATGAGAAACATGACTAGCTTAGGGTTGCCATGTTAAATACTTCAAATGGATCATGCATCATCTTGTTTGTGCATTGCACCTTGTTTGTATGTTTATTTGGTGCTGTTTCTCTTTGGGTAGACGCGAGTGTTGAGCCTGAGTATGAGGAACCAGGAGAGTACAACTACGAGGACCTATCTCTTTGTCCCTCTGAAGAACCAACAGGCAAGATGATCATACCCGGATCCCGACACTATTTTTGCCTTGCTAGATGTCTCGCTTTTACCGTTATGTTACGTTACCTACCACTTAAACTGTCAGCCTCCTAAATTACCATGAAAGCCTCTAACCCCTCCACCACCTAGCAAACATTGATTGGCTATGTTACCGCTGCTCAGCCCTTATCTTATAGCGTTGCTAGTTGCAGGTGCAAGCTTCCCATGTGTCAACATGGATTTTGTTTATATCACTCTATTTATTGTTATTTAAATTAATGCACATATATATCTGGCAACGGTGGAAGGCTTGGCCTTTTGCTCAGTGTTTTGTTCCGCTTTTGCCGCACTAGTTCCGAGTACCGGTGTTATATTCCATATTTTGCGCTCCTAACATGCTCGGGGTTGTTATGGGGACCCCCTTGACCATTCGTTTTAGATTAAAACTTGTCTGGCAAGACCCAACATTGGTACTACATTTGCTAAACAACTTAATAAAATTGTATAGGGCATAGCTACCCCATGGATAATTAATCAACCCCCCCGGGCCAGTGCTCCTCATGAGTGTTGGTCCACCTACCTAGTAGTCGGCGGTGCCACCTCGGGGCAACTCGAGGCATTTTCTAGGCAACCGTCCACTTCGCATAGACGAATGATGCCTGTTGATAGAGAGCGCACGGCTCTAGAAGCGGATCTGGCTCACCGGGAGGTCTTGCTGGACTTGTTTTACCTTTCTCGAATGTCTTGCGCGAGGAATTCCGGTTTTTCTTCGGGCTATCTCGAGGTTGCGGTTTTCCAATGGAATTGCCTAGGAAGATCACGAGATTCGTGGTCGAGGTTATTCCCGCGGCGTGTGGTTAGTTTGTGATGGATGAGTTGGAGCACCCCTGCAGGGTTTAATCTTTTCGGAAAACCGTGCCCGCGGTTACGTGGCAACTTGGAAATTTGTTTAACACCCGGTTATAGTAAACTTAAAGTAAACTCAAATAAAATACACCAACTGTGTGCGTAACCGTGACTGTCTCTGCTCGTGAACATGAACCGAGAGAGAACACGGTGGGGTTATGATTGACGTAAGTAGGTGTTCAGGATCACTTAGTGATCATGCTAGTTCACGTCTGTCTCTCGTAGGCCACCATATTTACATTCATGTTCTCATAAGTTAGCCACCAAATATATGCTTAGCGCTTGCTGCAGCCTCACCACTTAACCAATTCCTTACCCAATGGCTTACATAGTTTCGGTACCCGGGTTATGAGATTGCTGAGTCCCTATGGCTCACAGATTACAACAATACAGGTGCAGGTGTTGATGAGAACGTGCCAGACGATGTGACTCAGCTCCAGTGGGAGTATGACGAGGAACGTGGTTGGATGTACGTTACGTATCCAGACGAGGAGGGAGCTTCGTGGTGGTGATCCTGGGATAGCAAGACAGTTTTACATTGCTTCTTTTATCGTTTGATCTCTTCCTACATGTATGCAATGTTTACTGTACTTGCGAACGACGAGATGCGCTTCTATCCCCGTCGAGGCCGCAAGCCTTAATAGGGATAGGACCGCATCTTGGGCATGACAGAAACGACGAGATGCGCTTCTATCCCTATCGAGGCTCTCGAGCCAAAATAAGGATAGGATCGCATCTTGGGCATTACAGTAGCCCGTCGGGGCCTGATGTTGTTGTGTTTTCTTCTGTTTGTAATAATTGGCTTGTATCATGTGAAGTGGCTCATTATGGGTGTTCCTATTGTTGGGGAACGTTGCATGGGAAACAAAAATTTTCCTACGCACACACAAGATCTATCCATGGTGATGAGCATCTACGAGAGGGAGAGTGAATCTACATACCCTTGTAGATCGCTAAGCGGAAGCGTTAAGAAACGCGGTTGATGTAGTCGAACGTCTCCGCGATCCAAATCGCAAGTCGTCCCTCGATCCGATCACGAACTAGTGCCGAACGGACGGCACCTCCGCGTTCAACACACGTACGGCTTGATGACGCCTTCACCTCCTCGATCCAGCGAGCGATGATGAAGTAGTAGATGAGTTCCGGCAGCACGACGGCGTGGTGATGGTGGTGAGGAACAATCTCTGCAGGGCTTCGCCAAGCACTACGGAGATTATGACGGGAGAACTAGAGGGTTAGGGTTGCCGACACACGGCTTGGGAAATCGTGATGTATCCCGTGTGCTAGCCCTGCCCCTCTATTTATATGTTGAGCCTTGGGGTCTAAACTTGGAGTAAAAGCCTCCTCCAGGTCGGTTTTGCCCGCACAAGGTCGGTTTGGCCCGCAGGGAAAGAGTCCAACTCGGATCCCTGCAGTATCGCGTACAAGCGGTAGTACCACTTACGATAAGCGGTAGTACCGCCCGTAGCGGTAGTACCGCTTACGATAAGCGGTAGTACCGCCCGTAGCGGTAGTACCGCTTATGATAAGCGGTAGTACCGCCCCAGACGCCAGCAAAACTTCCTTTCGCACCTTGCCTAAGCCTCGTGGGCTTTACCCCTTGGCCCAAATAAAGTGTTCTCGTATCCGAACATTTCGGGAAACATCCGGAACCTCTTCCGGTGAATTCCGGAACCCTTCCGGAAACCAAAACACTATTATCACATATATCAATCTTTACCTCCGGACTATTCCGGAGATCCTCGTCATATCCGGGATCTTATCCGGGACTCCGAACAACCTTCGGTCACCAACAAAATAACTCAACTATACTAATCGTCACCAAACGTTAAGTGTGTAGACCCTGCGGGTTCGAGAACTATGTAGACATGACCGAGACACCTCTACGATCAATAACCAATAGCGGGACCTGGACGCCCATATTGGCTCCTACATATTCTACGAAGATCTTTATCGGTCGAACCTCTATGTCAAGGATTCAATTAATCCCGTATGCTGTTCCCTTTGTTCTTCGGTATGTTACTTGCTCGAGATTCGATCGTCGGTATCTCTATACCTAGTTCAATCTCGTTACCGGCAAGTCTCTTTACTCGTTCCGTAATACAAGATCTCGTGGCTAACACTTTAGTCACATTGCTTGCAAGGCTCATTGTGATGTTGTATTACCGAGTGGGCCCTGAGATACCTCTCCGTCACACGGAGTAACAAATCCCAGTCTTGATCCATGCCAACCCAACAGACACCCTCGGAGATACCTGTAGAGCACCTTTATAGTCACCCAGTTACGTTGCGACGTTTGATACACACAAGGTATTCCTCCGATGTCAGGGAGTTGCATGATCTCATGGTCAAAGGAAAAGATACTTGACATGTAGAAAACAATAGCAATAAACTGACATGATCATATGCTACGTTCGTAGTTTGGGTCTTGTCCATCACATCATTCTCCTAATGATGTGATCCCGTTATCAAATGACATCTCATGTCAATGGCTAGGAAACCTTAACCATCTTTGATCAACGAGCTAGTCAACTAGAGGCTTACTAGGGACACAGTGTTGTCTATGTACCCACACATGTATTTGAGTTTCCAATCAATACAATTATAGCATGGATAATAAACGATTATCATGAACAAGGAAATATAATAATAACCAATTTATTATTGCCTCTAGGGCATATTTCCAACAGTCTCCCACTTGCACTAGAGTCAATAATCTAGTTCACATCACTATGTGATTTACATTGTAATGAATCGAACACCCATGCAGTTCTGGTGTTGTTCATGTTTAGCCCTTGGAAGAGGTTTAGTCATCGGATCTGCAACATTCAGATCCGTGTGTACTTTGCAAATATTTATGTCGTCCTCCTTGATGTAATCGCGGATGGAATTGAAGCGTCGCTTTATGTGTCTGGTCCTCTTGTGAAATCTTGGTTCCTTGGCTAGAGCAATGGCACCAGTATTATCACAAAACAGAGTCATTGGGTTAAGTGCACTAGGCACTACTCCAAGATCTGTCATGAACTCCTTCATCCAGACACCTTCCTTCGCCGCCTCCGAGGCAGCGATGTACTCCGCTTCGCATGTAGAATCAGCTACCACGCTCTGCTTGGAACTGCACCAGCTAACCGCACCCCCATTAAGAATAAATACGTATCCGGTTTGTGACTTAGAGTCATCCGGATCAGTGTCAAAGCTTGCATCGACGTAACCCTTTACGACGAGCTCTTGATCACCTCCATAAACGAGAAACATGTCCTTAGTCCTTTTCAGGTACTTCAGGATATTCTTGACCGCCGTCCAGTGTTCCATTCCTGGATCACTTTGAAACCTTCCGACCATACTTATGGCAAGGCTGACATCGGGTCTTGTGCACAGCATTGCATACATGATAGAGCCTATGGCTGAAGCATAGGGGATGAGACTCATCTTTTCTCTATCTCCTGCAGTCACTAGGCATTGAGTCTTACTCAACTTCATACCTTGCAAAACAGGCAAGAACCCCTTCTTGGACTGATCCATTTTGAACTTCTTCAAAACTTTGTCAAGGTATGTGCTTTGTGAAAGTCCTATTAAGCGTCTTGATCTATCTCTATAGATCTTGATGCCTAATATGAAAGCAGCTTCTCCTAGGTCCTTCATTGAAAAACTCTTGTTCAAATGTTCCTTCACGTTTTCCAACATTTCTATATTGTTTCCAATTAGTAATATGTCATCCACATATAATATTAGAAACGCTATAGAGCTCCCACTCACTTTCTTGTAAATACAAGCTTCTCCGTAAACTTGTATAAACTCGAACGCTTTGATCACCTCATCAAAGCAAAGATTCCAACTCCGAGATGCTTGCACCAGCCCATAAATGGATCGCTGGAGTTTGCAAACGTTGTCAGCATTCTCTGGATCGACAAAACCTTCTGGTTGCATCATATACAATTCTTCCTTAAGGAAACCGTTAAGGAACGCTGTTTTGACATCCATCTGCCAAATTTCATAATCGAAAAAGGCAGCTATTGCTAACATGATTCTAACGGACTTAAGCATCGCTATGGGTGAGAAGGTCTCATCGTAGTCAACTCCTTAAACTTGTGAAAAACCCTTTGCCACAAGTCGAGCTTTATAGACGGTGACATTACCGTCCGCGTCCGTCTTCCTCTTAAAGATCCATTTGTTCTGAATGGCCTTACGCCCTTCAGGTAATACTTCCAAAGTCCACACTTTGTTTTCATACATGGATCCCATCTCGGATTTCATGGCCTCTAACCACTTCTCGGAATCCGGGCTCATCATCGCTTCTCCATAGCTCGTAGGTTCATCGTTGTCCAACAACATGACTTCTAAGACAGGGTTGCCGTACCACTCAGGAGCAGTACGCGTCCTTGTCGACCTACGAGGTTCGATAGCAACTTGATCCAAAGGTTCATGATCATCATCATTAACTTCCTCTTCAGCTGATGTAGGCTCTACAGAAACATCTTTCTGCGCTGCGCTACTTTCAGGTTGAAGTAAAGGTTCAACAACCTCATCAAGTTCTATCTTCCTCCCACTCAATTCTTTCGAGAGAAATTCTTTCTCAAGAAACGTTCCGTTTTTAGCGACAAACACTTTGCCTTCGGATCTGAGGTAGAAGGTATACCCAACTGTCTCTTTTGGGTATCCTATGAAGACGCATTTCTCCGCTTTGGGTTCCAACTTTTTAGGCTGAAGCTTTTTGACATAAGCATCACATCCCCAAACTTTAAGAAACGACAGCTTTGGCTTCTTGCCAAACCAAAGTTCATATGGCGTCGTCTCAACGGATTTCGATGGTGCCCTATTTAAAGTGAATGCAGCTGTCTCTAATGCATAACCCCAAAACGATAGTGGCAAATCGGCAAGAGACATCATAGATCGCACCATATCCAATAAGGTTCGATTACGACGTTCGGACACACCATTACGCTGTGGTGTTCCAGGCGGTGTTAGTTGTGAAACAATTCCACATTGTCTTAAGTGACTGCCAAACTCATAACTCAGATATTCTCCTCCTCGATCAGATCGTAGGAATTTAATCTTCTTGTTACGATGATTCTCAACTTCACTCTGAAATTGTTTGAACTTTTCAAATGTTTCAGACTTGTGTTTCATTAAGTAAATATACCCATATCTACTTAAATCATCAGTGAAGGTGAGAAAGTAACGATAACCACCGTGCGCCTCAATGCTCATCGGACCACACACATCAGTATGTATGATTTCCAATAAGTCACTTGCCCGTTCCATTATTCCAGAGAACGGCGTTTTAGTCATCTTGCCCATGAGGCATGGCTCACATGTGTCAAGTGATTCAAAATCAAGTGACTCCAAAAGTCCATCAGCATGGAGCTTCCTCATGCGTTTTACGCCAATATGACCTAAACGGCAGTGCCACAAGAAAGTGGTATTATCATTATTGATTCTACATCTTTTGGCATCAATGTTATGAACATGTGTATCATTACTATCGAGATTCAATAAGAATAAACCCCTCACATTGGGTGCATGACCATAAAAGATATTACTCATATAAATAGAACAACCATTATTCTCTGATTTAAATGAGTAACCGTCTCGCAATAAACAAGATCCAGATATAATGTTCATGCTTAACGCAGACACTAAATAACAATTATTCAGGTTCATCACTAATCCCGATGGTAATCGAAGAGCGAGCGTGCCGACGGCGATCACATCAACCTTGGAACCATTTCCCACGCGCATCGTCACTTCATCCTTTGCCAGCCTCCGTCTATTCCGCAGTTCCTGCTTTGAGTTGCAAATGTGAGCAACCGCACCGGTATCAAATACCCAGGCACTACAACGAGAGTTGGTAAGGTACACATCAATAACATGTATATCATATATACCTTGTTTGTTGTTGGCCGCCTTCTTGTCAGCCAAATACTTGGGGCAGTTCCACTTCCAGTGTCCAGTTCCCTTGCAATGAAAGCACATAGTTTCTGGTTTGGGTCCAGCCTTGGGTTTCTTCACAAGAGGAGCAACTGCTTTGCCACTCTTCTTGGAGTTACCCTTCTTACCCTTGCCATTTTCCTTGAAACTAGTGGTTTTATTGACCATCAACACTTGATGCTCCTTCTGAATTTCAGACTCAGCGGCTTTCAGCATCGCAAACAGCTCGGCGACTGACTTGTTCATCCCGTGCATGTTATAGTTCAACACGAAGCTCTTGTAGCTAGGTGGCAATGATTGAAGAACTCTGTCAGTGATAGCCTCTGGCGGAAGGGGCATCCCCAATTCAGCCAGACGTGTGGAGTACCCAGACATTCTGAGTACATGATCACTGATAGATCCGTTCTCCTCCATCTTGCAAGCATAGAACTTATCGGAGATCTCATATCTCTCGATCCGGGCATTCTTCTGAAAGATAAACTTCAACTCCTGGAACATCTCATATGCTCCATGACGTTCAAAACGTCTTTGAAGTCCTGGTTCTAAGCCATACAATATTGCACATTGAACTATTGAGTAATCTTCAGAACGAGCCTGCCAGGCGTTCACAACGTCTAGAGACTCAACTGGAGCGGGTGGATCACCAAGCGGTGCATCAAGGACATAAGCCTTCTGGGAAGCCGTAAGGATAATCCTTAGATTACGGGCCCAGTCCACAAAGTTACTTCCATCATCTTTCAACTTAGCTTTCTCTAGGAACGCATTAAAATTCAGGGGTGTTACTGCGCGAGCCATGATCTACAACATAAATATAGCAAAGACAACTTAGACTATTGTTCAAGATAATGAGTTTAGTTAATTATATTACTTAAAAACTCCCACTCAAATTGACATCCCTCCGATCATTCGAGTGTAACATGATCCAAATCCACCAACTCAAGTCCGATCATCACGTGAGTTGAGGTGGTTTCAATGGTGAACATCTTCATGTTGATCATATCTACTATATGACTCATGTTCGACCTTTCGGTCTCTTGTGTTCCGAGGCCATGTCTGTACATGCTAGGCTCGTCAAGTTTAACCCGAGTGTTCCGCACGTGCAACATGGCTTACACCCGTTGTATGTGAACGTAGAGTCTATCACACCCGATCATCACGGCGTGTCTCGAAACGACGAACTTTCGCAACGGTGCACACTCGGGGAGAACACAATTTATCTTGAAATTTAAGTGAGGGATCACCTTATAATGCTACCGTCGTCCTAAGCAAAATAAGATGCATAAAAGGATTAACATCACATGCAATTCATAAGTGACATGATATGGCCATGAACTTGTGCTTTTGATCTCCATCTCCAAAGCACCGGCATGATCTCCATCGTCACCGGCATGACACCATGATCTCCATCATCTTGATCTCCATCAACGTGTCGCCATGAGGTTGTCGCGCCGACTGTTGCTTCCACGACTATTGCTAACTCATAGCGATAAAGTAAAGCAAAAACGGCGAAAATAATTAAAGACAACTCTATGGCTCCTGCCAGTTGCCGTACTCATCGACATGCAAGTCGTGATATTCTATACAACACATGATCATCTCATACATCACATATATCTCATCATGTAATTGGCCATATCACATCACAACATACCCTGCAAAAACAAGTTAGACGTCCTCTAATTGTTGTTGCAAATTTTACGTGGCTGCTACGGGTTTGCAAGAACCGTTCTTACCTACGCAAAACCACAACGTGGTGTAGTGATTGCTTTTTGATCTTCTAAAAGAACCCTTTTCATTGAAATCGATTCAACTAAAGTGAGAGAGACAGACACCCGCTAGCCATCTTTATGCAACGAAGTTACATGTCAGTTGAAGGAACCTGTCTCGCGTAAGCGTACGCGTAATGTCGGTCCGGGCCGCTTCATCTCACAATGCCGCCGAATCAAGTATCAACTAGTAACGGCAAGCAATATGTATACACCCACCCCCACAACTCGTTTGTGTTCTACTCGAGATCTCATCTACGCATAGACCTGGCTCAGATGCCACTGTTGGGGAACGTTGCATGGGAAACAAAAATTTTCCTACGCACACACAAGATCTATCCATGGTGATGAGCATCTACGAGAGGGAGAGTGAATCTACATACCCTTGTAGATCGCTAAGCGGAAGCGTTAAGAAACGCGGTTGATGTAGTCGAACGTCTCCGCGATCCAAATCGCAAGTCGTCCCTCGATCCGATCACGAACTAGTGCCGAACGGACGGCACCTCCGCGTTCAACACACGTACGGCTTGATGACGCCTTCACCTCCTCGATCCAGCGAGCGATGATGAAGTAGTAGATGAGTTCCGGCAGCACGACGGCGTGGTGATGGTGGTGAGGAACAATCTCTGCAGGGCTTCGCCAAGCACTACGGAGATTATGACGGGAGAACTAGAGGGTTAGGGTTGCCGACACACGGCTTGGGAAATCTTGATGTATCCCGTGTGCTAGCCCTGCCCCTCTATTTATATGTTGAGCCTTGGGGTCTAAACTTGGAGTAAAAGCCTCCTCCAGGTCGGTTTTGCCCGCACAAGGTCGGTTTGGCCCGCAGGGAAAGAGTCCAACTCGGATCCCTGCAGTATCGCGTACAAGCGGTAGTACCACTTACGATAAGCGGTAGTACCGCCCGTAGCGGTAGTACCGCTTACGATAAGCGGTAGTACCGCCCGTAGCGGTAGTACCGCTTACGATAAGCGGTAGTACCGCCCCAGACGCCAGCAAAACTTCCTTTCGCACCTTGCCTAAGCCTCGTGGGCTTTACCCCTTGGCCCAAATAAAGTGTTCTCGTATCCGAACATTTCGGGAAACATCCGGAACCTCTTCCGGTGAATTCCGGAACCCTTCCGGAAACCAAAACACTATTATCACATATATCAATCTTTACCTCCGGACTATTCCGGAGATCCTCGTCATATCCGGGATCTTATCCGGGACTCCGAACAACCTTCGGTCACCAACAAAATAACTCAACTATACTAATCGTCACCAAACGTTAAGTGTGTAGACCCTGCGGGTTCGAGAACTATGTAGACATGACCGAGACACCTCTACGATCAATAACCAATAGCGGGACCTGGACGCCCATATTGGCTCCTACATATTCTACGAAGATCTTTATCGGTCGAACCTCTATGTCAAGGATTTAGTTAATCCCGTATGCTGTTCCCTTTGTTCTTCGGTATGTTACTTGCCCGAGATTCGATCGTCGGTATCTCTATACCTAGTTCAATCTCGTTACCGGCAAGTCTCTTTACTCGTTCCGTAATACAAGATCTCGTGGCTAACACTTTAGTCACATTGCTTGCAAGGCTCATTGTGATGTTGTATTACCGAGTGGGCCCTGAGATACCTCTCCGTCACACGGAGTAACAAATCCCAGTCTTGATCCATGCCAACCCAACAGACACCCTCGGAGATACCTGTAGAGCACCTTTATAGTCACCCAGTTACGTTGCGACGTTTGATACACACAAGGTATTCCTCCGATGTCAGGGAGTTGCATGATCTCATGGTCAAAGGAAAAGATACTTGACATGCAGAAAACAATAGCAATAAACTGACACGATCATATGCTACGTTCGTAGTTTGGGTCTTGTCCATCACATCATTCTCCTAATGATGTGATCCCGTTATCAAATGACATCTCATGTCAATGGCTAGGAAACCTTAACCATCTTTGATCAACGAGCTAGTCAACTAGAGGCTTACTAGGGACACAGTGTTGTCTATGTACCCACACATGTATTTGAGTTTCCAATCAATACAATTATAGCATGGATAATAAACGATTATCATGAACAAGGAAATATAATAATAACCAATTTATTATTGCCTCTAGGGCATATTTCCAACACCTATGCAGTGCAAAAAGCATAAAATGAAGTGCACTAGTGTTGTTTCGCAGTTCGCCCCCCCCCCCCCCCAAATACACAGGTTCACTTTTTGTCTATAGAGAGGTTCAGTTTTATTCGGTTCATAGAAAATACGGAGAGGTTCAATCCTTCTTTTGGAGAGGTTTCGCGAGGTTCACATTCTGTAGTGTTGCGGTTCACTTACTCCTCATGTGAAGTGCAGCAAAAATGTTACGGAAATGACAAAAAAACACGGTTCACTTATCGATATCATTGCGGTTCACTTACGCCCAACATGAAGTGCACTCTACTTCCTTGTTTTGAAAATTTCACGTATGACAAAAAAAACCATGAAGTTCGCTTGGCCATAGGATGCAGTGTGGTTTTCTGTCTGAAGCGGTACGTTTTTCTGTGCGATGCAATTCCCTCCTCGATTTTGGTGTCACGAAAAACAAAGTGTCCGCATTTCGGTAAAATCAAAACTGCTCTTAAACCGTAAGGAATTAGAGTGAGTATTCTACATGAAAAATTTGCGTCTCGTTGATATCTTTCCAACGCCATATCATTTGCATCGTTCCAATGAGCGGTTTGGAAAATTTTACGAAAATACGCTTGCTGCCACTTGTAGGCAGCGTCACCGTTCTCAAAATTCCTTTAAAACCGAATATATGAAAGTTGTGCCTATTACACAGCTTTTCAACGCTGTATCACACGCCTCGTTCCGACAATCGGTTAGAAAACTACAGCGAAAACCATACCGAAAAATTCATAAAATTTGAAAAACAGAATTTCGTTTTTGAGTAAATTTGAAATTATTCTCAAACCGTAAGGAATTAGAGAGTGTAATCTACATGAAAAAGTTACGCCTCGATGATATCTTCCCAACGCCGTATCATTTCATTCATTCCGACGAAAGGTTTAGAAAACAACGCGAAAAACGCTCGTTGCCATTCGTCGGGCGCCCACCGTTTTCGTAACTCCTCTTAAACCGTGAGGAATCGCGAAAAGTGTTGAACATGGAAAAGTTGCGCTTTTTCCGTAGCTATCCAACGGTATATTAAGTCACGTTCCGACAAACGGTTTGGAAACTGGAGCAGAAACGGTGCCGAAAAAACGCGTGCAGTTTTTTCTGCGCACATTGCAGTGTTAATTTGATAGAGATGCAGTGCACTCGCGTTAACCGTGAAGTTCGGAAGTGGTGTTAGAATAGTTGTTCTGCACCCAGTGTCAGAATAAACTGTCTGTATGTGTATATGTGTGTATGTATATATATGTCTGTGTATATATATAGGAAATAGCTATTATGTTACTAGTAACAAAATAATATTTTGTTACTGTCTCGTCCTACATAGAGCGCGCTCCGATCAGAAACAAAAACCAGGCCGAAGCGGTAAATTCCCGTCCTTCCCTAAAAGAAAAAAAAATCCTCTTATCCACTCACCACCCCGCACCTTCCCGATCCACCTCCACCTTCCACCGTCGAGCGCCGTTCCCCGCAACCCGCCGCCGCGCGCCACCCGCAACCCGGAGTCCACCTCTTCTCGCTGGCCCTGCAACCGCCTCCTCTGGCGCTGGCCGGCGCCCACCACCGTCTCCCTAGTTCCGGCCTCGGACCACCCCCGTCGTCCCCTGATGCCGGCCACCAAGCATCCCCTTCCTCCCCTGGCGCCGGCCACAGCCCGCCCCCTGTCCTCCCATGGCGCCAGTCGCAACTCAGCCCGCGTCCTCTCCTGGTGCCAGCCATAGCCCACCCGCCGTCCTCCCCAAGCACCGATCACAGCTCGGCCCGCGTCCTCCCCTGGCGTCGGCCGCCACCCGCCTCCACCCATGGCGCCGGCCGCCGCCTGGCCCATCATCCCATGGCGCTGGTCGTCGCCTGCCCCATCATCCCATGGCGTCGGCCACCGCCAGAATTTTTCTATGCTGCTACATCGCCCGGGCGGCGATGAGGACGACAATGACGAGTCATACATAATTTTTTCTGTGTTGCTACATCACCAATCCAAATTGTGGAGAAGATGCAGTCCTAGGTGTGTGGATGGTTGTGTGTGTGCATGTTAATTAGTGGTTGTGTGTGTGCATGTTAATTAGTGGTTGTGTGTGTACAGGGTACATCCGACGATAGCGAGTCGGCAGCCAGTTTACTGGGGAGCAGTGAGATGGAGGCATGAAGCAGTGGAGCAGGTACTGTTGGCAATAAGCCACGGTGAGCGCAGCCTGCGTGCGTGTGGGCGTGAGCTGGTCACATTAAGTCCGTGGCGGGTGTCCCTGTGTGTGTGTCTGGGCATAGTCTGTCTATAGTCCGACTAGTGTATGGTCTGGCCATAGTCCGGGTATAGTCCGACCAGTGTACAGGCTGTGTGTGTGCGTGAGTGTGTGTGTCTGTTGGTGAAGAACTAGGGGGGTGAGCGCGTCGCCAGCACCGGTAGTGTCCGCGTCGTTCCCGTCCGAGCGCGGTAGGTGCGTGAGCCAGGGGGTGCGGGGCGTGGCTGGTGGGTGAGTGGGCACGACGTGGCGTGTGTGTGCGTGCGCGTATAAGACTCCCTGAGCCCCTGTGTATCGTAGTGTGTGGAGCTCGAGTTTGTGCTTGAGGTAAAAGCCGTCGTTGCGGCGGGCGTACGAGCGTCGGAAAACCACCACCGTGTCCACTGCTGCTTCTTCTTCCTCCTTTCTTCTTCAGTGTGTTCTAGAGAGAGAAGTACAGAAAGCTCCGGCGAGTGTCAGAGGAGGCCGCAGCTCCAACAATTGGAATTAGAGCCACATTTGAGGGGGTGATTGCCGGCGATGTCTTTGGTGCCGTACGCCGGCGGATCAGGCGGATCGCTGCCCATGCACTGTCCGGTGCTCACCGGTGAGAACTACACCGTGTGGGCGATCAAGGTCGAGGCCAACCTCGACGCGGCCGGACTCTGGGAGGCGGTGGTTCCGGCGGAGGACGCGGAGGCGAAGGTGATCGCCAAGAAGGACAGGCCGGCGAGGGCGTATTTGCTCGGGGCGCTCTCCAAGGAGATTCTGCTATAGGTCTCGTGGAAGAAGACGGCGGCGGATCTATGGGCGAGCTTGAAGACGAGGTTCGTCGGCGCGAACCGGGTTTGGGCGGCGTGGCTGGCCACTCTCCGTGGCGAGTTCGAGCGGCTGCACATGGCAGAGGCGGAGACGCTGGATGCGTTTGCTGACAGGATCATCGGGATGGCGATGCGCTACGCGGGGCTGAGGTCGACGATGGACGACACCGAGATGGTGAAGAAGCTCCTGGACTCGGTGCCGAACCGGCTGTACGCAGCGGTCACCGGGATCGAGCAGTTCTGCGACGTGAGCACCAAGGCGTTCGAGGAGGCACTCGGGCGGCTCAAGACCTTCGAGGAGAGGACAAGGCGGCGCATGCAGGCCGGCGGCGAGGATGCTCACCGTGGCTCAGTGGACGGCACGCCGGCGACAGGGAACCGGTGGTTTCGACGACGATGATGGAGGCAGCAGCACGGCATCAGGCAGAGGAGGGAAGCGTCGTGGGCGATGCTGGCAGTGCGGCCACTTCAAGCGCGACGGTATGAAGCCGCGGAAGGCGACGGCGGCGGAGCATGCTCTCGTGGCGGAGGTCGGCAACGACGACGGGTCAGCACTTCTCTGAGCCGTGGCTTAGAGGGTGAGTGTTGGCAATAAGCCACGGCGAGTGCAGCCTGTGTCCATGCGGGCGCGAGCTGGCCGCGTTGAGTCCGTGGCGGGTGTCCTTGTGTGTGTCTGGGCATAGTTTGTCTATAGTCCAACTAGTGTATGGTCTGGCCATAGTCCGGGTATAGTTCGACCAGTGTACATGCTGTGTGCGTGCGTGAGTGCGTGTCTGTTGGCGAAGAACTAGGGGGGTGAGCGCGTCGCCTGCACCGGTAGTGGCCGCGTCGTCCGCGTCCGAGCGCGGCGGGTGCCTGAGCCAGGGGGGTGCGGGGAGTGGCTAGTGGGTGAGTGGGCATGTGTGTGCGCGTATAAGACTCACCGAGCCCCTGTGTATCGCAGTGTGTGGATCTCGAGTTTGTGCTTGAGGTAAAAGCCATCGTTGCGGCGAGCGTACGAGCGCCAGAAAAACACCATTGTGTCCACTGCTGCTTCTTCTTCCTCCTTTCTTCTTTAGTGTGTGCTAGAGAGAGAAGTAGAGAAAGCTCCGGCTATTGTCGGAGGAGGACGCAACTCCAACAGGTATGTGCGGCGAGCTACCATTTCATTTGTGCGTCTACTACCGCAACTGTTGCTACTGAACTTGTATGCTTGTGTTACTTTCGATAGCATGTTAATTATTTGTTAGAATATACACTGATTATTGTTTCAGGAATGGAAGTTTTAGGAAGAATTTGATGCTTGTTGAGATACTGGAATGGGATTCATTTCTGTAGTATAATACTGTATATGTCACTGAACTACAAAAAAAATCACATGGTGGATTAGTGGTGCTAATCTGTCTCAGTTCAACTAGTCAAATCATCTAATTAGTGATGTGCTAATCGGTTTGACTATCTCAGTTCAACCAGATAAATCAACTTTTTTTTTTTCGAAAAGGGGAGTAAAACCCCGGCCTCTGCATCGTGACGATGCACACAGCCTTTTATTAAAGAAGTCTCAGAGTATCATAGTATAAAGTATTACAAATCAAGGATCGTTCAAAGTTGAGACCAAAATCAACCAGCGAAACAAAATGGCTAAGTAGACATATAGCAAACTAAGCATCCTGTAGTCGACTAATATGCCGCCATCCAGCCCGGGACAAGATATCCTGAGCAACCGTCAGGAGATGGGTGCATCCAGAATCCATAGCATCCCTTTGCGCCTGAGGAGAAAGGAGTGCCCATAGCTGTACCCAATGAACCACCATATGGATAACCTGCAAGATATTAAAAGATTTTTGTTTGTTAAACACTAGATTATTTCTGCATCTCCATATTGACCAAAGTAAGGCCGAAACACCTATGCGAATTCGATCCTTAGAATTTTTGTCAACTCCATTCAACCAATTGCCAAACATATTAGTAATATTCGTTGGAGGAGGGAGATCATAAGAGAAATAAACGATGCGCCATAAAATCTTAGCAAAAGGGCACTCAATGAAAAGATGCTCTACCGTCTCCTGTTCCCCACAAAAGACACATTTTGTACAGCCTTTCCACTTCCTCTTAGCTAGATTATCTTTAGTCAGAAGGACTTTGTTGCTTAAGAACCACATAAAAATCTTTATCTTCAAAGGGATTTTAAGTTTCCAAAGATACTTTCTCAAATAAGGTGTGTGACCATTCATTAGGTCTTCATACATGGATTTGACCGTGAAAATACCTGAGGTAGTGAGATTCCAGACAAACTTATCTTGTTCACTATCAAGAGAGATTAGGCGCCTGCAAAGATTCAACCAAGCCGTCCATTTATTCCCATTTAGTAACCGTCTGAAACTAATATTCAGGGGCGCTTGAGACAACACACTTGCAACAGTAACATTCTTATGCTGCACAATGTTATAGAGGGCCGGATACTGCCGCGCTAGACTAGTGTCACCCAACCAAACGTCTTCCCAGAACCTAACACTAGTACCATCTCCCACTTGAAAATGGCCCCTAGCAAAGAACTCATCTTTCACATTCATGAGTCCCTTCCAGAAAGGAGAGTCTGTTGGTTTGACTTGAACCTTAGATAACGTTTTTTGGCTTAGGTATTTATTTTGAAGGAGTTCTTGCCATACACCTTCCTCATTAAGAAGCTTGAATAACCATTTACTCAATAAACATTTGTTTTTTATTTCCAAAACTTCTATTCCAAGGCCGCCTTGATCTTTAGGACGGCAGATAATATTCCACTTGGTTAATCTGAATTTTCTTTTTTCGTCATCGCTTTGCCAGAAGAAACGAGATCTATAATAGTCTAGCCGTTTTAAAACACCCTTTGGTATTTGTAAAAAGGATAGCATAAACATGGGCAAACTAGTTAACACAGAATTTATAAGGACCAGTCTGTCACCATATGACAACATTTTGCCCTTCCAGCAACCCAATTTGCCTTCAAAGCGGGTTTCAACTGGGTACCAATCTGAGTTTCTAAGCTTTCGATAATGAATGGGTATCCCAAGATACCGGAAAGGAAGTGAACCAGCCTCACATCCAAAAATGTGTTTGTATTGCTGTTCATCCTCCTTTGCCTTACCAAAACAGAAGATCTCGCTCTTATGAAAGTTAATTTTCAATCCCGAGAGTTGTTCACAAATGCAAAGGATTAGTTTCATATTAAGTGCCTTCTGAAGGTCATGTTCCAGAAATAAGATGGTGTCATCAGCATATTGTAGTATTGATAAGCCTCCCTCAACCAAATGAGGTATGAGCCCACCCACTTGACCATCCTGTTTTGCACGCTCAATAAGAATAGCAAGCATGTCTACTACAATATTGAAAAGCATCGGCGACAGGGGGTCTCCCTGTCTCAAACCTTTTCTTGTCTGAAAATAGTGGCCAATATTCTCATTGACTTTGACCCCTACACTCCCATCTTGCACAAAATCTTTTATAAAGCGGCACCATTCAGGTGCAAAACCCTTCATACGCAAAGTTTGCTGGAGAAAAGACCATTTGACCTTGTCGTATGCCTTTTCAAAATCGATCTTAAAAAGAACTCCGTCCATTTTTTTAGACTGAAGCTCATGAATAGTCTCGTGGAGGATGACTACCCCTTCAAGAATATTTCGCCCAGGCATGAATGCCGACTGGGTGGGCCTAATCACATTCAGGGCAAAACCTGTTATGCGATTAGTTCCAACCTTGGTGAATATCTTAAAGCTAACATTTAACAGACAAATCGGTCTGTATTGTTGGATTTGAACTGCGTTTTCCTTCTTAGGCAAGAGGGTAATAATACCGAAATTTAATTTGAAGAGGGGCAACTCTCCCTTGTGTAATTGATCAAACAATGCCATCAGGTCTCCCTTTAGAATTTCCCAGAACTTCTGGTAGAATTCAGCAGGGAAGCCATCCGGGCCCGGTGCCTTATTATGTTCCATTTGTGAAATAGCTTCATGCACCTCCTTCTCAGTAAAAGGAGCTGTGAGGATACTGTTTTCCACATCAGATAGCTGAGGTATATCATGATTTACCTCTTCCATCATTGAAACATTAGATGGCGCAGGCTTCCCAAAAAGCTTTTTATAAAATTCGGTGATATACACCCGTAGATTTTCCTCTCCAGTTATAGTTCCTTCTTCTTGTTCTAATTGGAAGATTTTCTTTTTTCTCATCTTCCCATTAGCAATCAAATGAAAGTATTTGGTGTTATTTCCCCCTTCCTGAATATGTTTAACTTTTGCTCGTTGTGCCCATTTAGTCTCTTCATCCTTCTTAGCTTAGAAATATGCTCATTAGCATTTTTTAAAACAGCTCTCTCTGCTTCACTTAAGGGATTAGTCTCCGCTTTAATATCTAACTCATCAATGATTAACAGAAGTCTTTCTTTTTCTTTCTTATATTTTCCACTCATGTTTTTTTGCCCAACCTTTCAAAAAACGACGCAGATGGTGAATTTTATTTTGCCATCTCTCCATAGGATCAACTAGGTTCTAATATATTTATTGTGCCAAGAACAAATATTAGTTAATTCTTCTTCCACTTCCTCCACAAGAAAGTGAGATCTAAAAGATTATGTGTTTCCCATTGCATAACAACTCATGGAACAATTTCTACAGACCTCGCTAGTGTGAGCATTGAAATAGAAATCATAGTGCATCAAGAAAAGCCATCGCCGCCTCCTTCCAGCGCGCCGGCCCCGCCTCCCGACACGTGGACGTGGTTTGCGATGCATCGACGGTGCCATTGTTAAGTACGTCAGTTCAAATATATACTTACGATGGCACTTCACAATTTATTTTGTGGTGGTTCGAAATATACTTACAAAATTACCATAACAGTTCAGTTTTGTGACTTTCACCCTTTGAAGTATTTTCTTCTGGAAGGAAATAGAGCGTCACCCTATTTAGTGTATTTTTTATATCTCATGAAACAATATTTCAAGATGTTTTCTAAAAAAGGGAGAGTACATGCTGGCGCTGCTGAATTCAGTACAAGCTCTCTAATTCGTACACCCTGAATTTCGAACATATGTTGAACATGTACGCGTTTAAATGCATTCCAGAGTGCTAATGGGATGTGAGTTGTGTTGCACGGAATCTTAGGAAGCACCTGTCAATGACTTACTTTTAGTGAACCGTCGGTTACGTATATTTCTGAGTATGTGATGCTGCAAACAAGAAAGTTTCTGAGTACGTGATCCCAGGCGGCCAAATGCAAAGTGTTTTGTCCTGTGTCCAGAATCTTTTGAGGCGATGTTTTGGCCTCAGTCCCTAGTGCAGCTTCATATACTCCCTCTGTTTCTAAATATAAGTATTTTTAGAGATTCCACCACGGACAACATACGAAGCAAAATGAATGAATCTATATTTTAAAATATGTCTATATACATCCATATGTAATCCGTAGTAGAATCTCTAGCAGGACTTATATTTAGGAACGGAGGGAGTAGAACTTATAATTACCTATCTACCACGAGGGCTTCCTCAGTCCTCTATCAACTAATTAAGCAGTGCAGGTTCTCCGGTGTGCCAAGTATTGCTGGCGGCTCGCCCTACGCATCCGCGCAAGTCACGCCAGTGGCACCCCCGGATCGACAGCTCGACGGCCAGGCAACCTCATCTCGCTGCCCAGCCGCCCGCAGACCCAGCTCTAGCACACTCCAGCCCCGACAACGGCGTCCTCACCCCTTTCTCTTCTTGGAAGTGAGTAAATTCAGATTTTTTTTCTCTAAATCTTGTTCATTATGTACAAAAGTTCGGCCTTTTGGAGGTTCAGAATATAATGTCAGTGTAGTTGAGGCTTATGATTTGAGAAAATAATTGAAAATGTGTAGTTCCTCAGTTCATAGATAAGCACATCTATCAGTTCGATGTGTGTTCATAGATAAGCTCATCTCTCAGTCCATGCATCCGATCTATCTTGGTCCTCTCTACTACTCTTCTCTCGCTAATTTGTTTTCTCTCTAAACGGCAGCACAAGGGAGGTTGGACGGAGTATAGATTGCCGACGTTAAACACTGTCCCTCTCAAAGAAGGTTCAGTTATAATATTCGTCTATTGGTTCTGAACTGAAGCATGTTACTACTGCACTGAAGCAATTAAAAGTTGAAACTGAATTAAAGTTTCATAGGCATGTTGATATTAAGGAATTGATCGCTGCATGGGACGAGCTGCCCTGCCCTTCAATCTTGTGTGTATGTCTTACTTGAAGTTCCATTTTGCCAGCAAGTGTACGGTCAGATTCTCTTGAAATGTTATAAAAGCCACAAGTGCTGTAGTGGTGCTGCCACACCTCTAGTTTCTCTTCGGTATATTTTTCATATGACCCGCACCAGTTCTTCAGTGCGCGATTCGACAAAAAGACCATTAGTTCAATTACTAAATTACTAAATTCTTTTCTCAGTTTAGTTCAATTACTAAATTTAGTTCAGTACAATTCTTCTTATCGTTCCAGTTGAGTTCAATAGTTATAGTAATTTAGTTTAGTTTAGTTCAATTACAAGTTGATACGTGTGCTGCTGTAGTATTTTTGAGGCCTTCCTGTAATATTTCCTCTCAATTTTTGTTACCAGATGTTAGCCATAGAAAAATCACCTCCACACCCCTTCCATTCATCTATATTTCTGGGTCAATGTGTGTTGCAAAGCTTGTTGTATTAACTTCATACATTATTATCATTGTTCCACGTAGTCTACAAGTGCAGGAATGGCAGGCTTTCAGTCTATCGAGACTGAAACATTCAATTACATGGCCCCGCCCACTTGCACGCGCCGCCTGCGCCCCCGTGAGGTGCGCTGGGTCTGTCGGGCCGACAGTGGAGTCGGCGTCCCCGGGCAAGGGTCATGTCGTGGTTTTTCACGACAGATGTCCTAGCAAGAGGACTAAGTCTAGGAGCCATCGCAACTAGGTGGTTGCTTGGATGGGGTTGATGGGAAACGAGAGACAAGAGTTTACCCAGGTTCGGCCCCTCCAATGGAGGTAAAAGCCTACGTCCTGCTTTTTGTGTTATTGACGATGATGATCTTACAAGGGTGCGGAATCACTAACCTAGCTTTCGAGGTTTTCTTCCTTAGCCTTTCTATCTCAGGATCTCCCCTTTATATATACAGGTTGAGGCCCTGAGATTACAATAGAATCCGGGTCATAGTACAACCCGTGACCTAGTCTATTTCCTACCTATCTTGTCTCTCAAGTAAGGGGGATTCCTTATGATTTCCTCCATAAGCCGGCCCGCTAAGTACTGGGCTTGAGCCGGCTTCCTCCCCTAAGTCACCTTCTGGGGCTTGAACCTCTTGGTTAGTTACGGCCCTCATAATGAGTCCACCTATGAGCCGCCATGGTTCACCAGGTCTCATCTGTGCCGTCATACCGTGGGGGTATATCCCCAACATTAGCCCCCAGTTTAGCTTTGATTTATCCATGCTAAACTCCTTCCTGAAATAAAGGAAACTAAAAAATGAAGGTTAAAACTTGGATCTAATTTATGAGCCGGCCATTTTCTCTTCCCTCAAGCATCATCTCTAAAAGTCCGCCAGGGTCAATACTTTGCCGTGTCATTTTCTCTCTTTCAAGACATAGCTTCTTCTTAGCTACCACCTTCCATGACATCATCTTGCTTACCTATGACGTTCACACATCATCATGATGAATCTTTTTAAACATATGTCAAATGTTGGTCACACGCGGGAATTGAGGCGTCTTTGTAGCCACAAATTACTGCAACAGACCATGTTTGCACCGCGCCGCTTCGGGTTCTCCTCCCTTATAAATACACCTTCCGCCCCCCTTGCTCATTTTACCTCGTCTTCTTCCTCTTGCCTTCGAAACAATGCCCGAACTCGCCGGAATCCAAGTCGCATGAGGAAATTCAGCCGCACCCCTGTCGTCACCGGAGCTTGTCTGCATCGCTCGCGGCTTTCTACAGGAGCGAGACACCCTGAAGCTTCCTTCACCTTGAATTTGGTGAGTAGCATTTCCCCCATTAGGTTTTAGGTGTTCCTCGTAGTTCATCGGAGTTCATCAAACATTAGTAATAGATCTAGTTGCCTCCATGGCCTCTTGTCAATAATGTGTAGTTTTGCCTCCGCCGCACTCCCGTAATACTGTAGATCCATAATAGTTTACCCATAGAATTTCACGAATGCTTTACCTCAGGTGTTTCTGCCAGTTCTTATGCCTTTTTTACTTTTGTTTTACTGCATTTATCTGATCTATCCATTCATCTGTTTTGGGAGGAAACAGTTTGTACATGCAAATACTGCCAATTCTTTCGATTCTTTGCATGCCACTAGCCGGCTTATGTAGACGCCGGCTCATCTTGTCACTTTTCAACTCATCATTGTACTGGCTCATCTAATGATGCCAATTCGTTTAATTCGTTGGCTTATCAGAAAATCCATATAATAGCAGTCCGACATCAGTTTCAGTCCATTCAATATTTTAGCAAAATCCAAACTTATGACCCGGATGCCGGCTTATTGTACCATTACTTTCATCCTACAGCTGACCTTTGCAAGACTCTCAATGGCTCCAAAAAACTAGCAAGATTGTTGGCTGGGTTAGGTCCCAAGTGTCAGTGCTCACCTTAGATGATCTCGTAAGCCAAGGTCTTTTGCCAGCTCAAGCAACAATTAGCTGGCGAGCGCCTGAAGAATCTTCCCCCAACCTCAACAGGGGGAAGTTGTTATTTTCGCAGATCATCTGCATAGAGGCTTCTGACCGCCTGGGTCAAAATTGTTTAGAAACATGATCCACTTCTACAATCTCAGGCCACAGGACATCGGCCCCAACTCAATGACCAATCTCTGTCATTTGCAAGTTCTTTGTGAAGTATATCTTCAGATTGAACCAATTGCCAACGTTCGTGGAATTTCCCAAAATTCTTCTACATCAACGATACGTCTCCGTCGTATCTATAATTTTTTATTGTTTCATGCCAATATTATACAACTTTCACATACTTTTGGTAACAATTTATATGATTTATTGGACTAACCTATTGATCTAGTGCCGAGTGCTAGTTCCTGTTTTTTGTGTGTTTTTTGTTTCGCAGAAATTCCATATAAAACGAAGTCCAAACGTGATAAAAATTTACGAATATTTTTTTTGGAATATTTGTGAATTTTGAGAAGTGGAATCAACGCAAACGGAGGCCCACAGCCCCCACAAGACACCAGGGCGCGCCCCAGGGCCCAAGCGCGCCGTGGTGGGTTGTGGTCACCTCGTATGTCGGTTGGAGCTCTCCTTCGGGCGCAAGGAAGCTAATTTTTGGAAAAAAATCGTGTTAAAATATCAACGCAATCGGAGTTACGGATCTCCGGGAATATAAGAAACGGTTTTCGGCCAGAAAACAGGAACGCGAAACAGAAGAGAACAGAGAGGGAGATCCAATCTCGGAGGGGCTCCTACCCCTCCGCCGCCATGGAGGCCACGGACCAGAGAGGGGACTCTCCTCCCATCTTGGGGGAGGCCAAGGAAGAAGAAGGAGGGGGGCTCTCTGCCCCTCTCTCCCGGTAGTGCCGGAACGCCACCGGGGCAATCATCGTGACGACGATCTACACCAACAACTTCGCCGCCGTCAACACCAACAACGACGACGATCTATATATTATTTCCCAATGATATTTGGCTATCCTATGATGTTTGAGTAGATCTCTTTTGTCGTATGGGTTAATTGTGGTATGATGTTATGGATGTGAGTTGTATGTTGATATGGTGCTGTCCTATGTTGCCTCCGTGTCGCGCAAATGTGAGGGATCCCCGCTGTAGGGTGTTGCAATATGTTCATGATTTGCCTATGGTGGGTTGCGTGAGTGACAGAAGCACAAACCCGAGTAGGTGGGTTTTTGCGTATGGGAGTAAAGGGGACTTGATACTTAATGCTATGGTTGGGTTTTACCTTAATGAACTTTGGTAGTTGCGGATGCTTGTTAGAGTTCCAATCATAAGTGCGTATGATCCAAGTACGGAAAGTGTGTTAACGTATGCCTCTCCCTCATTGCATATAACAAGTATCTATCATATTATATTCAATTGCCTAGGGACAATCTTTCTCTTGAATTACACAAAAAGCTTTCTACTAAGTTATTTACTTTTATTGTCCTTTTATTAAAATAGCACCTAACTTTTATTTCCACGTTCTTTATTATCTTGCAAAGTACTTCTAGTTTTATTCTCGCAAAGTAGTTTCATACTTGTTCTAGGTAAAGCAAGCATTAGCGTGCGTAGAGTTGTATCGGTGGTCGATAGAACTTGAGGGAATATTTGTTCTACCTTTAGCTCCTCGTTGGGTTCGACACTCTTACTTATCGAAAAAGGCTACAAACGATCCCCTACACTTGTGGGTTATCAAGACCTTTTTCTGGCGCCGTTGCCGGGGAGCAATAGTGTGGGGTGAATATTCTCGTGTGTGCTTGTTTGCTTTATCACTAAGTAATTTTTATTTTCTTTTATTAGTTGTTTTATATCTTTAGTTATGGATATGGAACACGGAACACCAAAAAGAATAGTGGTACTTTATACTCATGGAGATGGGGAACCTCCTAAAACCCTCGATGCTAGTTATGTGAAACACGTTAATTACTCCTTTGATAATCCTGAGAAATCCTCATTGAACTTTATAATGGGAGACACGTTGGATCAACGTGAGTACTTTAGGGGTTATCGCTTATCTCAAAAAGGGAAACACTTATGGGATCAAATTAGAATATTGCAATGGTTTGCTTGGGATGCATGCTTGAGATGTGACTTTACTCTAAGATAGAGGCTCCACACCTTCCCTTTCAATGTAAATTTAATGATAATGAAACCTTGGCTTCTTAAGCTAAAGGTATTTATGATTACTATGATGTGGAACGAATAGAAGAATTTGTTGCTTTTAAAGGAGCTTATGAAATTGCTTCTTTGCTTGAAAAGTATGATGATGATGTTCCTTATGAATCTGAAAATTTATCCATACTTAAATATTGCTATGAGAATTATGAGTGCAATTATGATATTATTGAATTTATTGAGAGAATGACTGCTGCCTTGGAAGAGACTAATATTTTGCAGGAATCTATGGAAGAAGAAATTGCTGAAACTGTGAGCTCATTAGATGAAAAAGATGAGGATGGGAGCGAAGAATAAAAGGAGGAAGAGCGGATTAGCTACCCGTGCCCACCTTCTAATGAGAGTAACTCTTCAACTCATACATTGTTTTATTTCCCTTCGCACAACCGAAGGATGAATGCTATGATGATTGCTATGATCCCTTGGATTCATTTAAAATATCCCTTTTTGATGAACTTGATGCTTGCTATGCTTGTGGCCATGATGCCAATATGAATTATGCTTATGAAGATGAACTTGCTATAGTTCCTTATGTTAAGCATGAAATTGTTGCTATTGCACCCACACATGATAGTCCTATTATCCTTTTGAATTCTCCTAACTACACTATATCGGAGAAGTTTGCACTTATTAAGGATTATATCGATGGGTTGCGTTTTACCACTACACATGATGATATTGATGAATATAATATGCATGTGCTTGCTGCTCCTACTTGCAATTATTATGAGAGAGGACCCAAATCTTCACCTCTCTATATTTCCAATACTATAAAATTGCAAGAAACTACTTATGATATGTATTGGCCTTTACTTGATGTGCATGAATTGTTCTTGTATGACATGCCAATGCATAGGAAGAGAGTTAGACTTTTTTGTCACATGATATATATCACTTTGTGCTCACTACTAAATTACAACTCATTGTTAATTAAAATTGGCTTTGATATACCTTGGGATCCGGGTGGATCCATTACTTAAGCACTTTATGCCTAGCTTAATGGTTTTAAAGAAAGCGCTGCCAGGGAGACAACCCGAAAGTTTTAGAGAGTCATTTTATTCTGTTGAGTGCTTTTATAAAGTTTAAAAACAAAAAAAATATAGAGGGGAACCTAAAACTTCACAAAAAGAAAGGTGAAAGTGAGAGAGATGATGAGCATCGTTGAAGTGGGGGCTAGCCTTGAACTTTGTTCATGCCCATGGAAAATTTGTGAATCTTGAATCACAGAAACTTTTCAACAAAAATAATTATCCCCTTGTACAAATCCATTGTATTATAAAAATAATGTGCCAAGATTTGCCTTTAGGATGATTAGATTGCTTGTTGCTATGTGCTGTGTAAAAAACATAAACTTTGGCTGTAGGGCGTGAATTAACATTTTTTACTGGAACGTCAAAAATTTCTGAAATTTTTACACAGTATTGCTATACAAAATTTTCATTTCTTCCTAATTTTTAAGAATTTTTGGAGTTACGGAAGTATGGTCAAAGTTCAGATTACTACAGACTGTCCTATTTAAGACATATTCTGTTTTTGATGCATTGTTTTGCTTGTTTTGATGAAACTATCGATTTTATCAGTGGTATAAGCCATGGAGAAGTTATAATACATCAGGTATAATGCAAATATAAAATATGAATGGGTTTGCAACAGTTCTTAAAGTAGTAATTTGATTTATTATACTAACAGATCTCACGAGTTTTCTGTTAAGTTTTGTGTGGATGAAGTGTTCAAAGATCGAGGAGGTCTCGATATGAGGAGAAGGTGGAGAGGCAAGAGTTCAAGCTTGGGGATGCCCAAGGCACCCCAAGTAAATATCCAAGGAGACTCAAGCGTCTAAGCTTGGGGATGCCCCGGAAGGCATCCCATCTTTCTTCAACAAGTATCAGTATGTTTTCGTTTTCGTTTCGTTCATGTGATATGTGTAAATCTTGGAGCGTCTTTTGTGTTTAGTTTTCACTTTTTTATGCACCATTCTGGTATGAGTTAGTCCATGGTTGATTTATAGAATGCTCATTGCACTTCACTTATATCTTTTGAGTATGGCTTTATAGAATGCTTCATGTGCTTCACTTATATCATTTGAAGTTTGGATTGCCTGTTTCTCTTCACATAAAAAACCGTTATTCGTAGAATGCTCTTTTGCTTCACTTATATTTATTAGAGCATGGTCTTTTGTAGAAAGAATTAAACTCTCTTGCTTCACTTATATCTATTTAGAGAGTCAACAGGAATTGGTCATTCACATGGTTAGTCATAAAATCCTACATAAAACTTAGGGATCACTGAATATGATATGTTTGATTCTTTGCAATAGTTTTGCGATATAAAGATGATAATATGTGGGAGGTACTAGTGGATGATCGTGTTTAGTAAGATATTGGTGTTAAGGTTTGTGATTCCCAAAGCATGCACGTATAGTCTCCCGTTATGCTAGGAAGTTGGAGCAAAATTTATTCTTGATTGTCTATCTTTGTGTGAAGGTCGGGGGCACGCGATGGTTAACTCCTATCAACCTCCCCCCTAGGAGCATGCGTAGTAATACTTTGCTTAGAGGGCTAATAAACTTTTACAATAAGTATGTGAGTTCTTTATGACTAATGTGAGTCCATGGATTATACGCACTCTTATCTTTCCGCAATTTGCTAGCCTCTACGGTACCGTGCATTGCACTTTCTCACCCCGAGAGTCGGTGCAAACTTCGCCGGTGCATCCAAACCCCGTGATATGATACGCTCTATCACACATAAGCCTTATTATATCTTCATCAAAACAGCCACCATACCTACCTATCATGGCATTTCCATAGCCATTCCGAGATATATTGCCATGCAACTTCCACCGCTTCCGTTTTGATGACTTGAGCATTCATTGTCATATTGCTTTACATGATCGTAAGATAGATAGCATGATTTTTCCATGGCTTTTCCGTTTTTTGATATCTTTGCTACGCTAGATCATTGCATTCATATAGATTCATACTTTGTTCTACTATCGTTGTAATATTGAGTTGTAAGTAAATAGAAGTGTGATGATCATCATTATTCATTATTAGAGCATGTCCCAGTGAGGAAAGGATGATGGAAACTATGATTCCCCCACAAATCGGGATGAGGCTCCGGACAAGAAAAAGAAAAAAAATAGAAAAAGGGAAAAAAGAAAGAAAAAAAGAAAAAAATGATGAGAGACAAAGAGAGAAGGGGTATGCTAACTCCACACTTGTGCTTCAAAGTAGCACCATGTTTTTCATATAGAGAGTCTCCTATGTTGTCACTTTCATATACTAGTGGGAATTTTTCATTATAGAGTTAGATGCACACCCACTTGGTTTTCATATTGAGCTTTCATACACTTATAGCTCTTAGTGCATCCATTGCATGGCAATCCCTACTCCCCGCATTGATATCTATTGATGGGCATCTCCATAGCCCGTTGATACGCTGAGTTGATGCGAGACTTTCTTCTCCACTTTTACCCCTTTGAAACCTACCACCATATTCTATTCCACCCATAGTGCTATATCCATGGCTTGCGCTCATGTATTGCATGAGAGTTGAAAATGCTGAAGCGCGTTAAAAAGTATGAACCAATTGCTTGGCTGACACCGGGGTAGTACATGATTTATACTTTGTGTTAAGAAGACAGAGCATGAAAAGGCTATATGATTTTGTACGGATAGCGTTCTTTAGCCTTGATATTTTGAAAGACATGATTGTTTGTTGGGATGCCTGAGTATTAATGTCTTTATGTCAAAACTAGATTATTGTTTTGAATCACTTGTGTCTTAATATTCATGCCATGATTATATATATGATCAAGATTATGCTAGGTAGCATTCCACATCAAAAATTATCTTTTTTATGATTTACCAACTCGAGGACGAGCAGGAATTAAGCTTGGGGATGCTGATACGTCTCCGTCGTATCTATAATTTTTGATTGTTTCATGCCAATATTATACAACTTTCACATACTTTTGGTAACAATTATATGATTTATTGGACTAACCTATTGATCCAGTGCCCAGTGCCAATTCCTGTTTTTTGTGTGTTTTTTGTTTCGCAGAAATTCCATATCAAACGAAGTCCAAACGCGATAAAAATTTACGGAGAATTGTTTTGGAATATTTGTGAATTTTGAGAAGTGGAATCAACGCAAACGGAGGCCCACAACCCCCACAAGACACCAGGGCACGCCCCAGGGCGCAAGCGCGCCGTGGTGGGTTGTGGTCACCTCGTAAGTCAGTTGGAGCTCTCCTTCGGGCGCAAGGAAGCTAAGTTTTGGAAAAAAATCGTGTTAAAATCTCAGCGCAATCGGAGTTACGAATCTTCGGGAATATAAGAAACGGTTTTCGACCACAAAACAGAAGAGAACAAAGAGGGAGATCCAATCTCGGAGGGGCTCCTGCCCCTCCGCCGCCATGGAGGCCATGGACCATAGGGGGAACTCTCCTCCCATCTAGGGGGAGGCCAAAGAAGAAGAAGAAGGAGGGGGGCTCTCACCCCCTCTCTCCCGGTGGCGCCGAAACGCCATCAGGGCAATCATCGTGACGGCGATCTACACCAACAACTTCGCCGCCGTCAACACCAACTCTCTCCCCCTCTATGCAGCGGTGTAACACCTCTCTTCCCCGCTGTAATCTCTACTTAAACATGGTGCTCAACTCCATATATTATTTCACAATGATATTTGGCTATCCTGTGATGTTTGAGTAGATCTCTTTTGTCCTATGGGTTAATTGTGGTATGATGTTATGGATGTGAGTTGTATGTTGATATGGTGCTGTCCTATGGTGCACTCCATGTCATGCAAATGTGAGGGATCCCCGCTGTAGGGTGTTGCAATATGTTCATGATTTGCCTATGGTGGGTTGCGTGAGTGACAGAAGCACAAACCCGAGTAGGTGGGTTGTTGCATATGGGAGTAAAGGGGACTTGTTACTTAATGCTATGGTTGGGTTTTACCTTAATGAACTTTGGTAGTTGCGGATGCCTGCTAGAGTTCCAATCATAAGTGCATATGATCCAAGTACGGAAAGTGTGTTAGCGTATGCCTCTCCCTCATTGCATATAACAAGTATCTATCATATTATATTCAATTTCCTAGGGACAATCTTTCTCTTGCGTTACACAAAAAGATTTCTACTAAGTTATTTACTTTTATTGTCCTTTTATCAAAATAGCACCTAACTTTTATTTCCACGTTCTTTATTATCTTGCAAAGTACTTCTAGTTTTATTCCCACAAAGTAGTTTCATACTTGTTCTAGGTAAAGCAAGCATTAGTGTGCGTAGAGTTGTATCGGTGGTCGATAGAACTTGAGGGAATATTTGTTCTTCCTTTATCTCCTCGTTGGGTTCGACACTCTTACTTATCGAAAAAGGCTACAAAAGATCCCCTACACTTGTGGGTTATCAATCAACCACCAAACCTAAGGCAAAGATGGACCCAATATTGGTGGAGTTTCATTCCAGAGGAGGAAAAATAATGCCTTTCCTGAGGCCAAATTCGCGAGTCATCCTAAGGGTTGGAACAAAACCTGGTTCTACTGTAAGAACACCGCTCCACAAGATGAAAACCCTTTGTTGGGTTATAGATTGGAGCGGCTTAATAACTTCGTTGTCTTTCCGGGTTGGCCAACCGATGAAGAGTGGAAACAAATGTCCCCCATTTACTTGAAGTTGAGAGCTTTGGTGGCTCATAGCGTCACCGGAATTGATCTAACCCGATGTTGGATAAGCTGGCGAATTCAGCCCCTTAGCCTAAGGGGTGATTTAAATGTGCAACTATACTGGCGAGCCGACAGATGTGCAACGCTTTAGCCAAGTCAATTTATCTGAGGATGAAGTCACAAAGGCGACAAAGAAATTCCTAAGTGACTCTAAAGAAAAGTGCAACTTGACTGGGCTGGCTTCCTTTTGCCTGACCAATCATGTTCCTCCAGTAAGCATTCCTAAACTTGCTCATATTTGTTGCTCATATTTGTTCTCCATACTTGCATTAGTTTGTGCTTAAACATCCGGATTATCATGCGTGCAGGCAAACTCTGACTGATGGAAAGCCAGGGTCCGAAATCCTGCTCCTCCTCAGGTTGAGCAAGCAAGATGAGTCGGGTGGTGAAGCAGCTGCTAGAGAGGAGTCAAAGGTAGAGCTTGAGTCACTTTGCCATCTTTTTATTGAACTTGGTCACGCCCCTTCTTGCCAGGGTAACACCGAAAATAGCCGAGTCAACAATGTCGAGGTAATTTCAATCTCATCCAACTCATCAGAAACAATATATCCCGAAGAGGACGAGACGAGCCATTAGAAAAGTTCCATTTTCACATCCAGATGCTTACTTATACCCACAATTTCTTTTGAAGAAAACTCAACATACCGGTCCGTCGAAATGCAAGACCCGAAGCAGCTCCGGGGAGTTATCTTTCGGCTTACTCCTGCAGCCAGCCACCAGCAAACAACGAGTTGAGGTGCCTCATAGTCCAACTTCATCCCGTCCGCGAGCCGGTCTTTTTAAACAACCACTCAATCCTTCTGATTCGAATTATCAGGAAACGTCGCCCTCTTCTAGCATGTTGTCTGCAACTCAGCTCCATGCTTTCACAATAAATCATGGGTAAGTATCTTTGAACCATGGTTTTTCTTTATCATCATAGTGACTCCCTTAATATGATGTTGTTTTCATGTCTTGCAGAGCTAAAGTCTTCACAGAGAAGAAGGTTGGCGGCTCATCTTCTTCTGGTACAGGCCCCAACATTCAAGACCCCCCAATGGTCGACCCCAAATCCCAAGCTAATCCTTCGGGTCAAGATAACCCGGATGTTAGGGTTGAGCCGGCTCATGAGAATGAGCCGGTTCAGGCTGAAGAAATGGTGACAATGGAAGAGCCAGTCCAAGAAGGACATGCTAATATTGATGACCCGACCCAGCACGTTGATGCGCCAAGTCCTACCTACGCCTCCAGTCTTGTGAAGGAAGTAAATGATATCATCCCATCTCATACAATGGTTGACGCAAAAGTGACCATTGTTGGAGAGGCTCATAAAACTCCAGAGATTTCCAGCACCTTGGCTAAATTTGTGGCCAAGGATGAGCCGGTCATGACATCTAAGGGGAAAGCCAAACTAGAGCTCCCCAATTCTGACAATCTTAATGGAAATAAGCTGCATCAAGAGTACCTGGCCCGGCTATCTGAGAGTCGGGAGGCTGAAGTGAATATGCTCAAGCGCAAATATGAGGTATGAAATCCCTATCTTTTGTCCTTTTGTTACAAATACTCTTGTAGCCCCCAAGGGCCGGCTCAGTAGAATAAGTTGTGAGCCGGGTCTTTTTAAAGAATGACTTGTTCTTTTGGAGAACGGACCGTAGCCCCCAAGGACCGGGTTGTTATGAAAATTACGAGTTGGTGCTTTAAGATACTTGTAATCATCATAGATTGGTAAAAAATTCAACCCGTAGCTTCTAAGGGCCGACTCATCTCCTTGAGATAGCCGGGTCTTTATGAAAAAGAATGACTTGCATTAGCCCCCAAGTGCCATGTAGAGTGCTTGCAACTGCATGGGACTTGAACATAGAGCAAATTGTGTGTTGTAGCCCCCAAGTGTCGGGTCGTCTGCCCTTGGTGGCTCGGGGCTTGTAAGTTGTTTCTGATGACTTGTAACGTGCCAGAAATGTTGGATGAAGCCGAATCGTCCGTGTCCGGCTTACAAAAGAGGCTCAAACAAGAAAATGAGCTCAAGAAAAAGGCAGAGGTCTTGGCGGTTAATCTCAAAAAATCCTTGTGCCAATCAGCTGAAATTTCGCACAAGACCAAAACCGGCTTCGACGAAGAAAAAGCCGTTCTACAAAACATGCTGAAGTAGCCGAAACACAACTTGGCTCAACGAAAGAGGAGTCGACGACTCTGAAGCGTCATATCACCAACATTATTTAGGTTATCTTTGGTAAGTCATCATATCATCGTAATCATTTTTCGGGTTAAATTATCAGCCAGCTTATTGATGTATCTTCCCTTTGTGCATGCAGAAAAAGTGACAATCTTGTGCAGCAGCCCATAATAAAGTTGAAGGCAAATATTCACAGGATTTGTTTATACAATAAAAGGCAGTGACAAACGCTAAAAAGTCTCCTAGCTGGCTCAAATGCATGCTCAATGACTTCTCAACACCCCCTCAGCGGATCCAAGAATTGAAGAGATCGGCGGCTCGTGCTGGCGCCAACTTGGCGCTGTCACGTGCAAAATCTTACTTGCGTGAGCTGGAGCCCGCTCAAATGGAGGGAGGGTTTCCGGAATTTAACTTGGATGGCTTAGAATTTACCCAGGCAGATTATCCCAAGTGTGTGAGGGAGAGCCGCATGCTGGCGACTCAACTTGATGATGAGCTGGACTTGTCAAAATATCAACCCGGCTATACCAAGGAGAACGAGCGCATCAACCCGCTTGAATACAAGCCATTTGAGCTTGCCCCTCCACATCTTAAGAAAGACTTTGCTCCTGATGTCGACCCATCCATTATAATTTACAAGGACTCAATTTCCCCCGCTTTGTCAACCATCCGGTGGACGCCAAGGGACCTCTAGGATGAGCCAGAACAAAGCGACCCGGAAGACCAGCGGAGGGACGTCGACCCGGAAGATGCAGGAGTCGGCATGCAGGAGTAATCCTGCTCCCCAAAGAAAAAACTTTGATTATTTTGTGGCCCAAGTTGGGCTTGTAATAGGAGTAGTCAAAACACTTAGTCATCTGTCGTGCCATCGTGCACTTGATACTTTTGAATTGTCATCCTTTGGAAGTAATGAGCCGGCTATTGCAGTTGCTTGCATATGTTTGCCTTTTTTTTGTTCTTCATGAACGAGCCGGATGTTGCAACTTACCATAAGCCGGCACCATGGCTCCGTCCATTATAGATAGCAGAAACGCACCAAATCTAACAATTGGTCCTCATGCGATCCAGTATGCCCTCTGTTTGAAGAGGCTGAAAATAATAACCCGGAGTATTGTTGATCCGGAAAATGATGATAATTTAACTATTCCTGTAAAACAGAATATGAAGAGATATATATAATTTTGTAACAGGACATAAATAATTGCATAGTTTTTAAGCCAGCTTTTGAGGCTTGATATTAGACCGACTTTCGAGGCTCAAGTCTTGCTTCAATGAAGCTGGCGTGATAGCCCTTGGTTAATCCTCGCTTTCTGTAAGCCGACTCTCACGTGACTTAAGCCGGTGTTTTAACCTGGACAAGTTCAGGGTTCATATGGATTGACTTATCAAGAGTATGTCGGGTCACCTTTTCGGAGTAGCATCAAGCAGACACGCAGGTTTAACCAAGTTATATAATGGCATATGCCGGGTCAAAAGGGATGCTAATAGCTAAACTCGATGAGTTGGAAGCCCCCAAGTGACCTATGATCAAAGAATAAAGACTCATACATAATTTTTGGGATGAAACAACAGAGACCCCAAGTTTTGGGGGTACCGGCTTTATTATATATATATATATATACATATATATATATACATATATATATATACATATATATATATATACATGAGTATGTACAATGAGTTGGAGCCAGTGTCTCTAAGTGTAATAAGGCCGAAGATGAGCAATATTCCAAGGCCTATTGGTTTCCTCCTCAGAGGTACGTGATTTTTTGTGTTCACGTATGTCGACAAGATAATATGACCCATTGTTGAGGTTCTTGTTGATGACAAAGGGCCCTTCCCATGGTGGTGAAAGCTTATGTATACCTGTTTGGTCTTGAATCAAATGGAGCACTAAGTGACCTTCCTGGAAAGTCCGAGTGCGAACTCTACGACTATGATAGCAACGTAGGTCTTGCTGATAGATAGCTGATCGTGCTGGTGCAAGATCACGTTCTTCCTCCAACGCATCCAGAGACTCCTGACGAGCTTGTTCATTATCTGCTTCGACATAGGCTGCAACCCTGGGCGAGTCATGACAGATGTCACTTGGCAAAACAGCTTCTGCTCCATAGACCAGGAAAAATGGTGTGTAACCCGTGGATCTGTTGGGAGTAGTCTGTATGCTCCAAAGCACTGCGGGGAGTTCCTCAACCCAGCAACCAGGAGTTCGTTCTAGTGGAACCACAAGTCTGGGTTTGATTCCACGTAGTATCTCCTGATTAGCTCGCTCAGCTTGTCCATTGGACTGTGGATGTGCAACTGAGGATACATCAAGCCGGATATGCTCACATTGGTAGAATTGTTCCATTGCTCCCTTGGATAAGTTGGTGCCATTGTCTGTGATGATGCTATGTGGATAACCAAAACGAAAAACTAGCTTTTTCGGGAATTTTACTGATGTCTCTGCATCACAATTACTGATTGGCTCTGCTTCGACCCACTTGGTAAACTTATCAACCGCCACCAGGAGGTGGGCCTTCTTATCTGAGGATGGCTTGAAGGGGCAAACCATGCCTAGCCCCCAGACTGCAAATGGCCAAGTGATAGGAATCATCTGTAACTCTTGAGCCGGCACATGAGCCTGCCTTGCAAACTTCTGACAGCCATCGCACTTCCGCACAATGTCCTCAGCATCGGCGTGAGCTTTAAGCCAATAAAAACCGTGACGGAAAGCCTTGGCCACCAAGGATCTTGAGCCGGCATGATTACCACAGTCACCTCCATGGATTTCATTGAGAATCTCACGGCCTTCCTCAGGGGAAACACAATGTTGAAATACACCAGTGATACTCCTCCGGTGTAACTCACCATTAACAATAGTCATGGACTTGGAACATCTGATAATCTGTCGGGTGATGATCTCCTCGTCTGGGAGCTCACCACGAGTCAGATAAGCCAGGTAGGGGACTATCCAATCAGGAATAGCATGAAGAGCAACTACTAATTGTGCCTCCGAGTCATGAATAGTGATATCTTCCTCTGAAGGCAATATGATAGAGGGACTATGAAGGACATCCAGGAACACATTGGGGGGGGGGGGACCGGCTTATGCTGAGAGCCTAAGCGTGACAGAGTGTGTGTAGACTCGTTGAGCCGTCGATCAATATGATCAACCTGATAACCCTGAAAATGACCTGCAATAATGGTGACTGCTCTCCTATAGGCCGCCATGAGAGGGTCCTTTCAATCCCAAGTCCCGGATACTTGCTGAGCAACCAAGTCTGAGTCACCCAAACATCTGACTCGGCTTAAGTTCATTTCCTTAGCCACGCGAAGCCCATGAAGGAGGGCCCCATATTCAGTTGCATTATTAGTGCAGGGAAACACGAGCTTAAAACATAACAAAATTTGTCACCTCGCGGAGAAGTTATGATAATTCAGAGCCCGAGCCTTCCAATTGTCTAGAGCCATCGACGTGTATACTCCAGTACGTGTTATCTGGCTTCTCCTTAGGCAATTGCAATTCAGTCCAATCATTTATGAAATCCACAAACGCTTGAGATATAATCGCTGTCCGCGGCACATACTTTAGATGACGTGGTCCAAGCTCAATTGTCCATTGAGCAACACGGCTTGTAGCCTCTTGATTTTGGATAATATCCCCTAGAGGAGCTGAACTGACCATGGTAATTGGGTGTTCCTGGAAATAATGCTTTAACTTGCGACTAGCCGTAAAGACACCAAGTACCCGTTTTTGCCAGTGTGGATATTGTTGCTTGGACTCAGACAAAACCTCGCTGATATAATATACTGGCCTTTGGACTGGGTATTCCTTCCCGGCCTCCTTTCGCTCTACAAACCACACTCACTGCCTTATTATTGGCAACAATGTACAGGAGCATCAGCTCTTTTTTGAGTGGAGCGGCGAGGACAGGCGGCTCAACCAATTGCTTCTTAAGGGCCTCGAAAGCTTTGTCTGCAGCATCTGTCCTGTAACAGCCCGAGACCGACGCTCCAGAAGATTCCCCTTTTATTCCCATTGTCGTCGTGTGATCCGTTCGGTTGTCGCATTCATCATCGCATCATTCGCATCATCCACATTGCATCGGCACCCCGTTGTCGTCATTTTTCAAAACCGCATCCGTTCGTAGTCGCCGGTTCTCTCCGTTCTTGTCGTTGACCGTTTTGAGACCAACCACACACACACGCCCCCGCGGCATCGTTAAATATTGTTTTTAAAAGTGCGTGAAAAATATTCTCAGATTGGGTCGAAAGTTGGCACGCGGTCTCGTTATATTGTAGGTAGACCGCCTGCCAAATTTCGTCACAATCGGAGGTCGTTTGATACCCGAACGTTCAACCGTAGCGGCACCATCATCGGTTTAATTGTCGGACGTTTTCGCGGTTTAAAACTTTGTCACGGGCCTCTCACCTCCCTCTCTTCTCATCCCACACCCCCTCTCCACAGCCCACTAGCCTAAACCTAGCCTATGCTCGCGACCGGAGCCGTCCGATCGCGATCGCGCGGTCCGAAAACGGTGCAAAACCCCTAACCTAGCCCCCAAATTAGACCCTGCCTATAAAAGGAAGGGCAAGCCCTCCACATTAGGAAACCCTAGGCCTTCGCATCGATTTCCGTGCCCCCCACAGCCGCGCCGCCACTTGGCACAACTCCTCCCACCTCCAGCCGCCCGGCCCGCCGAGCCCATCGCGTAGCCCGCCCGGGCCCGAATCGGGCCGAGCTCGCCCGCATCCGCTGCCTGGCTCCCCCGAGCTCGCCCCCGACTCCCTCCCATGGCGCCCCGCCCCGCGCCGGACCTTTGACCCGCCGCCGTGTGCCTGCTGCCGGCGACCGGAGCCGCCGTCGATAACCGTCGCCTCCCCGCCATCCCTGTAGCCGCGCCCTGCTGGAGCCGCAGTCAACCCTGCCTCCTCGGATGCTCGCGCCGCCGCACCGAGTTCTGCCACCGCCGGCCGTCTTCACCGCAACTCCGGCCGGATCCGGGCTCCTCACCGCCGGATCCGTGGTCGCCGGCATGCCCCGCCTTCGCCCTCGCGCCGCCCGTCATCGCCGTCGGTCACCGTTGCCACCATGGCCTCGTGGTGAGGAGCACGGGAGGTTGAAGCCTCCTGCTCGCTCGCTCGCTCCGGTGCCCACGTGGGCCAGGCAAGGCCCAGGTCCGCCAGATCTGCCGGCCTGACCCGCTCCACTGACCGGGTCTCGACCCACTCTGGTGAGAGCCCAGCCCCTCTATATGTCGCCCTGTGCGTGATTTGCTATTCCGCGCTCGCTGTTGTTCGGCCCGATTGTGTAGATCCAGCCCGTTAGTGTTTTTTTAGTCTGTGCGATTTTGTCCAATATGTCAGGACTTTGCAAATTACAGAAAAATGCATGATTTTAAATTGCTAATAATTTAATAATTGTGAATCATATCCACATGCTTTATATATGTAAAACGTGTAGAATTTCGTGTAGATTCGCAATATGCCGCATTCATCCATGTTTTAAAATGTTTAACATGTTGTTTTCCTTATTTTGCATAAATAGCATGTTTGTTGCATTGCGCATAATTATTGAATCGTGCATCCAAATTAATCAAACCTTGCATGTAAAATGTGTAGCATTTTTATAGGCCTTTTCCATGCATGCTAAAAATATTTCATGTGTTGGTTGCATTTATTTTGCATACATAACTTTGCTAATAGGTTTATGCCATAAACTTGCCTAATTAATTGTGACATATTTTCCTACATGAACCTATGCATATTATATATGATTGTGGGGTAGAAAAATCCATAGAATTTACCAGCGCAATTAGTTTTGTCATTTGAGGATTTTGGTGTGCATGATTATTTTGCTATGATGCCCTTTTGTTATTTTCGTGTGATTAAATCCATGCATCATATGAATTATTGTTGAACATGTGATATGCCCTTTGACATGTGCACTAGCCCCTGGTCTTTTTGTTTGCCATGATAATGCATGTTTAGGTGTTATTTTCTTGTTGTCAGCATGCCATAAAATACTGCTGTTTTGAGGGTCCAAAATATTTCCAAGTCTGAAACTGTTATTTTGTTGCCATGTTGCCATGTGATTTGCTATTGTTCTAGGAGTCTTTTGTGGTTGCCACCGAGGAGTCTTTTGTTAAGCATGTTGTTGCCTATCATGTTGTGCCAATAGTTTGCATGAATAGGTTTAGCATCATAATTAATTCTGTTGTTCAATATGTCAATCTGTTAAAAACTGCTGCACATGTCTACTCTAATTTTCACCAAGTCCGAGAATCTGTTTTCTTCATAATGCCATGCTGTGATGATGCTAGCCACGATTCTATGCATAATTAGACCTTGCCACCATGGAATGAATTGTAGTGCATCATGCCCTCTACCATGCTGTTAAGTTTTATGCCAATATATGACCTGTAGCATATAGTTTCTTTGCTGCCAATATGCCTCCGTGAAAATCTGCTCTGCTAAAAACTGTGAATTTCACTAAGTCGTAACCTGCTATATTTTATTGCCATGTTGTGAGCTTCCTACCATGTGTTCCATGACTCTTTTGAGTATGATATGTGAAGATGAAATGATGTGTGTGTCATATGCTACCGCCCCATGCTTAGTTTGTGCATTTTAGAATCTTGTAGCTTGTTGTTTTCATGTGTGCAATATGCTATGTTGCTGTTTTGGACAGATTTGAACTAAATCTTGTGTTGCTTGTTAGTGTTGAACCGTAGCTCCGTTTTGAACATGCCTTATATGAAACTTGCTTAGAATCTCATGAAGTTTCATAATATCCTGTTGAATCCATGATTTGAGATGGTTATGGTTGATGTTTGCATGCATTTTGCATTCATGGCATATTATCTTGTGATGATCATATCTTTTAGGCCGTAACTCCCTTTTATATGATCTATATATGTAAATCGACTAGAATGACGCGTAGAATCACATGGTCCTCTTTATTTTGATGTTTAATAAATATAAAACCTGATTAGTTCAGATCTGGACCAATTTCGAAATTAACATATGGGGTCGTTTCGGAAATACTATAAGTTGTTTCCGGCCTCATTTAAGATGCATAGATAGTGTAGTTTCTTATGCTTCACCTCTTGCCATGTTTAACAACATTTAATATTGTTGTGTACCTAAACGAGAGTGAACTAAATATTCAAATGTGGAGTTTCGTCAATATGCAACTCGTTGCATATTGAGCTTCAGTTAATGTGTAGTATCTGATTGTTGTGATTGCCATGCCTTGCATATTTAAATCGGACATGCATCATATTTGTTTGCGCATTATGTCATGCATATGTTGTGGTGTTCTCGTGTGTTGATTGTTGTTTTCGGATTGCTTCTTCTCGATAGAGTTCCGAAAGCGTTCGGAGTGTGAGGATTCGTTCGACTACGTTGGTTCGTCTTCTTCATGGACTCGATCTTCTTCCAAGCGGGATCTCAGGCAAGATGTTCATTTCCCTGGATACCATTACTATCATTGCCATGCTAGATGTCTCGTTTCTATCACTGTCTCGCTACCTACCACTTGTATGTCAAGCCTCCCAAATTGCCATGAAAAGCCTCTAACCCTCCACATCCCAGAAAACTTGTTTGGCTATGTTACCGCTTGCTCAGCCCCTTCTTATAGCGTTGCTAGTTGCAGGTGCAAGTTGATCCATGTGCCAACATGGATATTTTTGATATATCACAATATTATTGCTATTTAATTTAATGCACATATATACTTGGTAAAGGGTGGAAGGCTTGGCCTTTTGCTCGGTGTTTTGTTCCACTCTTGCCGCCCCTAGTTACTTGTGTACCGGTGTTATGTTCCATAATTGAGCGCTCCTAACATGCTCGGGGTTGTTATGGGGACCCCCTTGATTTTCGTTTTAGGATAAAACTTGTCTGGCAAGGCCCAACATTGGTACTACATTTGCCTAATAACAACTAAAATTGCATAGGGACCCGCCGGCACCCGCGGATCTTTAATCAACAACCCGGGCTAGTGCTCCTCATGAGTGATGGTCCACCTACCTAGCAGTCGGCGGTGCCACCTCGGGGCAACTCGAGGAATTTTCAGGCTACCGTCCACTTCGCATAGACGGATGATGCCCGTAGATAGAGAGCGCGCGGCTCTAGATGCGGATCTGGCTCACCGGGTGGCCTTGCTGGACTTGTTTTACCTTTCTCGAACGTCTTGTGCGAGGAATTCCGAGAATACTTCGGGCTATCTCGAGGTTGCGGTTTTCCAGTGGAATTGCCTAGGAAGATCACGAGATTCGTGGTCGAGGTTATTCCCGCGGCGTGTGGTTAGTTTGTGATGGATGAGTTGGAGCACCCCTGCAGGGTTAAATCTTTCGGAAAGCCGTGCCCATGGTTAAGTGGCAACTTGGAAACTTTGTTTAACACCCGGTCATAGCAAACTTGAAGTAAAATCTAATAAAATACACCAACCGTGTGCGTAACCGTGACTGTCTCTTCTCGGAATTTCTGAACCGAGAGAGAACACGGTGGGGTTAGGTTTGACCGTAAGTAGGTGTTCAGGATCACTTAGTGATCATTACTAGTTCACATCCGTTTATTCGACGATCATCCCCCCTTATTCTTGTACTCGTAAGTTAGCCACTCAAATAAATGCTTAGTGCTTGCTGCATCCTCACCACTTAACCATACCTCACCCATTAATCTTTAATAGTCTTGATACCGTTGGAAATGAGATTGCTGAGTCCCTGTGGCTCACAGATTACTACAATAACAGTTGCAGGTACAGGTAATGCGATGATATGACGTGAGCGCGATGTTTGTTTGATTTGGAGTTCTTCTTCTTCTTCTTCATCGATCTAGGATGGGTTCCAGGCGGCAGCCTGGGATAGCAAGGATGGATGTCATTTTATCGTTTGATTTCGTCCGTAGTCGGACCCTGCTCTTCTATATGATGTTTGTATATGTTGTTGTATTGATGTGATATTGATGTAGCTTGTGGCGAGTGTAAGCCAATTCCATATGCTCATCTCTTCTTTACATGTACTTGTAATGATATCCATTCTTGCAAAACGAGGAGATGCGCTTCTATCCCTGTCGAGGCCCTCGTATAAGGATAGGATCGCATCTTGGGCGTGACATGTCCAGACAAAATTGTTTGTCTTTTCCAATAACTGGTATAGTGGAATTCCTTTCTCACCCAGGCGGCTTAAGAAATGGCTCAAGGCTGCGATGGGACCTGCCATACGCTGAACGTCGTTGATATTAGCCGGCTTAGCCAGAGAGGTCATCGCTTTGATCTTGTCTGGGTTAGCCTCAATGCCCCGTTCTGACACCAGAAATCCAGGTAACTTGCCTACAGGAACACCAAAACGCATTTGGTCGGGTTAAGCCTCATCTTGTAGACCTGAAGATTGTCAAAAGTCTCCTTGAGGTCATCCAACGGAGTCTCCTTCTTCTGGGATTTTACCACGATATCATCAACATAAGCATGAACATTGCGCCCAATCTGTGTGCGTAGGCAATTCTGTATACAGTGCTGATAAGTAGCCCCCGCACTTTTAAGTCCAAAAGGCATAGAGACCTAGCAGAAAGCCCCAAAAGGTGTGATAAATGTCGTCCTTTCCCGATCCTCAACGGCCATCTTGATCTGATGATAGCCCGAGTAAGCATCCAGGAAACACAAACGCTCACAACCAGCGGTGGAATCAATGATCTGGTCAATGCGAGGAAGCACGAACGGTTCCTTAGGACAAGCCTTCTTAAGATCTGTGTAGTCAACACACATACGCCAGGTGCCGTTTTTCTTCGAATCAAGCACCGGATTTGCCAACCACTCGGGGCCGAATACCTCAATAATGAAACCGGTAGCTTGGAGCTGAGCCACTTCTTTGCCAATAGCCTTTCTCTCTCCTTGTTAAAACGACAGAGGTACTGTCGGACAAGTTTCATCTTTGGATCCACATTGAGGTGGTGCTCAGCAAGTTCTCTCGATACACCAGGCATGTCAGAAGGCTTCCATGCAAAAATGTCCCGATTCTAACGGATGAACTCAATGCGCGCGCTTTCCTATTTGGGATCCATGCCTGTCCCAATAGTGAACTGTTGGGATGAATCTCCGGGAGTAAAATCAACCAACTTTGTATCTGCAGCCGGCTTGAATTTGAGCAGGGGGCAGACTCCGTAGTTGGGTTTTTTAGGGAGGTCATATCCGTCAGGTCAACATTGGTTGTGTAGAACTTCAGCTCTTCCGCTGCACAAGCCGACTTAGCATAAGAGGCATCTCCCTCCTCACATTCTTGAGCAATTTTTCGATTGCCATCAACCGTGATGGTCCCCTTGGGACTAGGCATCTTGAGTTTGAGATAAACATAACAAGGTCGTGCAATAAAGCAGGCATAAGCCGGTCGTCCAAAGAGGGTGTGATAAGGACTCTTGATTTTGACCACCTCGAAGGACAAAGACTCACATCTGTAATTGAGCTCTGTACCAAAAGCAACTTCTAGCTTGATTCACCCGATTGGGTATGCTGAATTCCCAGGAACAATCCCATGAAAATATGTGGAAGAAGACTGCAACTACTTCTCTGACAAATTCATCCGTGTGAATGTGTCATAGTATAAGATCTTGATGCTACTTCCCCCATCCATAAGTACCTTTGTGAGTGTATATCTACCAACTTGAGGTGCCACCACCAAAGAGAGACCACCCGGATTATCAACCCGGGGCGGATGATCCTCTCTACTCCATGTTATCGGTTGTTCTGACCAGTTTAAATACGCGGGGACAGCCGGCTCGACCATATTGATGGCTCTCTGCTGAACCTTGCGATCACGCTTGCAAGTGTTGGTCGTGAACATGTGATATTTCCCACTATTCAACTGCTTTGGGTTGCTCTGAAAACCGGCCTGATTACCCTGTTGGTGATTGCCTTGCCCAAAACATTGATTTACGCCGCCATTGTTGCCAGAACCCTAGTAACCAGCCCCCGAGCTGCCCGGTCCATGGAAACCAGAATTGGCGAAGCCACCAGATGAGCCGGCTCCGTGAAAACCGGTCCCAGACCCGTCGGTGCTGGGTCGGCCCTGATGTCCACCGCCACTGCCTCTTTGGTGATTCTGATAAGCTTGATTGCGAAATTCCTTCATGATGAAGCAGTTTTCCCACGAGTTGTTGGCCGGCTTATCTTGGAAACTATGTTTGGGACAAGGACCAAGTGTTTCCTCATAATTACGAGGTCTGTTCCCATTGTAAGATCTGCCAAAGTTGTTGTTCCGTCGGTGACCCTTGAAGCCAGTGTTGGTGTTAGCGACAAAATCCGATCCCACCGTTGCCTTGATTACCATGATTTCCATTATGCCCTGAGTTGTTCTGCTGGTGACCCTTACCGCCATCGTTTTTCTTGCCTTTGTCAGCCTTGTCATTGTCTGAACTAGGATCTTTAGTGCTAGATGATTCAGCATACCTAGTAAGGACATCCATGAGGTCCCCCATGTCTTGAACCTTCCGCTTAAGGTGCCCAAGCTTCTGGACGAGAGGCTGGAAGTGACAGTTCTTTTCCAGAATTAATACAACCTGGGCAGCAGTTATACTGTCAGAGGAGTGAATAATCTCCGCAACCCAGCGAGTCCAATGATGGGCAGACTCATCCGCACGCTAGATACAATGTTGTAGATCCAGAATCGCCATTGGGCATTGATACGTCTCCAACGTATCTATAATTTATGAAGTATTCATGGCATGTTTACAATAATTTTATATGATTTTGGTATGATTTTATTAGAACTAACCCGGACTGACGCTGTTTTCAGCAGAACTACCATGGTGTCATTTTTTTGTGCAGAAATAAAAGATCTCGGAATGGGCTGAAAATTTACGGAGAATATTTTTGGAAAATATTAAAAATACTGGAGCAAAAAGATACCGGAGAGGAGTCCCGAGGCAGCCACAAGCCTAGGGGGCGCGCCCCCCCTAGGGCGCGCCCCCTGGCTTGTGGGCCCCTCGGGAGTCCCCCTAACTTGATTCCAACGCCAAGTACTCCTATAAATAGAGAAACCTCCAGAAAGAAACCTAGATCGGGAGTTCCACCGCCGCAAGCCTCTGTAGCCATGAAAAACCAATCGGGAGCCCGTTCTGGCACCCTGCCGGAGGGGGAAACCATCACCGGAGGCCATCTTCATCATCCCGGCGGTGTCCATGACAAGGAGGGAGTAGTTCACCCTCGGGGCTGAGGGTATGTACCAGTAGCTATGTGTTTGATCTCTCTCTCTCTCGTGTTCTTGAGATGCCACGATCTTGATGTACCGCGAGCTTTATTGATATAGATGAATCATACGGAGTTTTCCCCTCTCTATCTTCTTGTGATGAATTGAGTTTTCCCTTTGAAGTTTTCTTATCGGATTGAGTCTTTAAAGAATTTGAGAACACTTGATGTATGTCTTGCGATGGGATATCCGTGGTGACAATGGGATGTTCTATTGATCCACTTGATGTATGTTTTGGTGATCAACTTGCGGGTTCCGTGACCTTGGGAATCTATGCATAGGGGTTGGCACACGTTTTCGTCTTGTCTCTCCGATAGAAACTTTGGGGCACTCTTTGAAGTTCTTTTCATTGGATTGAATAGATGAATCTGAAATTGTGTGATGCATATCGTATAATCAAGCCCATGGGTACTCGTGGTGACATTGGAGTATATAGGTGACATTAGGGTTTTGGTTGATGTGTATCTTAAGGTGTTATTTTAGTACGAACTCTAGGGCTGTTCGTGACACTTATAGGGATAGCTCATACGATTGATCGGAAAAGATAACTTTGAGGTGGTTTCGTACCCTACAATAATTTCTTCGTTTGTTCTCCGCTATTTGTGACTTTGGAGTGAACTCTTTGTCGCACGTGAGAGATTTACATATGATTCAACTATGTTAGTATTGTTGAGAGAACTTGCACTAGTGAAAGTATGAACCCTAGGCCTTGTTTTCAAGCATTGCAATACCGTTTTTGCTCACTTTTGTTACTTGCTACCTTGCTGTTTTTATATTTTGAGATTACAAAAACCTATATCTACTATCCATATTACACTTGTATCACCATCTCTTCGCCGAACTAGTGCACCTATACAATTTACCATTGTATTGGGTGTGTTGGGGACACAAGAGACTCTTTGTTATTTGGTTGCAGGGTTGTTTGAGAGAGACCATCTTCATCCTACGCCTCCCACGGATTGATAAACCTTAGGTCCTCCACTTGAGGGAAATTTGCTACTGTCCTACAAAACTCTTCGCTTGGAGGCCCAACAAGAGTCTACAAGAAGAAGGTTGCGTAGTAGACATCAAGCTCTTTTCTGGCGCCGTTGCCGGGGTGGTGAGTGCTTGAAGGTATATCTTTAGATCTTGCAATTAAATCTTTTAGTTTCTTGTTTTTCACTAGTTTAGTCTATAAAAGAAAACTACAAAAATATATGGAATTGAGGTTGCCTCATATGCTTCATCTTTTTAATGTCTTTCGTGAAAAATGATGGAAAAGAAAATTGTGCTCAAGTGTTAGAAGAAGAAGTTATTAAAATGTTTGGCACTAAATCTTTGAGTGATGAGCATGATTGCAATGTTGTTAGTATGAATTCTTTTAATATCCATAGTACTAATGATGATTGCACTAGTCATGATAAAAAGATTTCTTATAAGCATGTCAATTTTTGTGGAGTGCATAGAGTTTGTGAAGACATGCCTAAAAGGGAAGATAGATTTTGTAAGAGGCATAAGTATTTAGAAACTAAATGGTTGCAAGAGAGGCTATATGTTTGTGCTGAAAGACTTAATATTTCTCGCCGTCCTTGTGAACTTTGCAATGAAAGTGGTCATTTTAATTTCCAATGTGAATTATTTCATGATCGAATTGTGTCCAAAAATTGTGATAACCTCTTTACCCTTGAGCATCATAATGAACTTAGTCTATTTTTGGGGTATGAAGAAATGAAACATAAAACTAAGGATATTCCAGCTTGGGTTCTCATGAAAATGATTGATTTTGATCTAAATGAAATCTATATGTATTGCGTGGTAAATTGCATTGAGAATCCTTATATTGCCAATTACTTAAAGACAAGAAAACAAATAGAAGATGAAGAGAATACTAATGAAGGGGAAGAAGTTTCCCAATATCCTCCTATTTTTTCTTATGATGAATCAGGTAACGAGGAGGAGCTTTTTATTCAACCAACCTCTTCAAAAAGAAGCTTGGAGGAATTAAATAAACGCACACATAATGTGGTGAAGAAGAAGAAAAGTAGGAAAAGTAAAGGTAAAGAGGTATCTCTCCCAAATAATGTTGCTCCCATTATTGATAGGCCTCATGAGAATGAATCAAAAATAGTTGTGGATGATGATACACTTGAGGATGATTTTGTTATGCCTATTGCTTGTTGTGATAATTATGACTGGGAAGATAATGATGCTTCTTATAATCTTGAAAATATTTATGGCACTGATACGTCCATTTTGCATTATGCTTTTATATTAATCTTTATTGCATTATGGGCTGTTATTACACATTATGCTACAATACTTATGCCTTTTCTCTCTTATTTTACAAGGTTTACATGAAGAGGGAGAATGCCGGGAGTTGGAATTCTGGACTGGAAAAGGAGCAAATATGAGATACCTATTCTGCACAACTCCAAAAGTCCTGACAATCTACGGAGAATTATTTTGGAATATATAAAAAATATTGGGCGAAAGAAATACCAGAGGGGACCTACCAGGGAGTGACAAGCCAGGGGGCGCGCCCTACCCCCCTGGGCGCGCCCCTGTGGCTTGTGGGCCCCCTGGCAGGCCTCCGGTGCCCATCTTCTGCTATAGGGAGGGTTTTGACCTGGAAAAAATCATAAGGGAGATTTCGGGATGAAGCGCCGTCGTCTCGAGGCGGAACATGGACAGAACCAATCTAGGGCTCCAGCGGAGCTGTTCTGCCGGGGAAACTTCCCTCCAGGAGGGGGAAATCGAAGCCATCGTCATCACCAACGATCCTCTCATCGCGAGGGGGTCAATATCCATCAACATCTTCACCAGCACCATCTCCTCTCCAAACCCTAGTTCATCTCTTGTATCCGATCTTTGTCTCAAACCTCAGATTGGTACCTGTGGGTTGCTAGTAGTGTTGATTACTCCTTGTAGTTGATGCTAGTTGGTTTACGTGGTGGAAGATCATATGTTCAGATCCTTAATGATAATTAATACTCCTCTAATTATGAACATGAATATGCTTTGTGAGTAGTTACGTTTGGTCCTGAGGACATGGGATAAGTCTTGTTATAAGTAATCATGTGAATTTGGTATTCGTTCGATATTTTGATGAGATGTATGTTGTCTCTCCTCTAGTGGTGTTATGTGAACGTCGACTACATGACACTTCACCATTATTTGGGCCTAGAGGAAGGCATTGGGAAGTAATAAGTAGATGATGGGTTGCTAGAGTGACAGAAGCTTAAACCCTAGTTTATGCGTTGCTTCGTAAGGGGCTGATTTGGATCCACATGTTTCATGCTATGGTTAGATTTATCTTAATTCTTCTTTCGTAGTTGCGGATGTTTGCGAGAGAGGTTAATCATAAGTGGGAGGCTTGTCCAAGTAAGGGCAGCACCCAAGCGCCGGTCCACCCACATATCAAATTATCAAAGTAACGAACGCGAATCATATGAGCATGATGAAAACTAGCTTGACAGAAATTCCCATGTGTCCTTGGGAGCGCTTTGCTTTATATAAGAGTTTGTCCAGGCTTGTCCTTTGCTACAAAAAGGATTGGGCCACCTTGCTGCACCTTTGCTACATTTGTTACTTGCTATCTGTTACGAATTACCTTATCACAAAACTATCTGTTACCGATAATTTCAGTGCTTGCAGAGAATACCTTACTGAAAACCTCTTGTCATTTCCTTCTGCTCCTCGTTGGGTTCGACACTCTTACTTATCGAAAGGACTACGATTGTGACACCCTGGATTTTGGCTACAGTAATGATTGTAATTAAGCTACAGTAATCCCACATATTAATGCAAAGTCACCATGATTAGCAGTGCTTAATCATCATTGGGATCATATCTCTTTTCAAATTCCAATTTAAACAGAAATTCAAATACAAGGTAGAGATAAAAGTTATTCAAATTTGAAAACTGAAATGTTCATAATGTTTGAAGTATTTCCAAAACAATTATAAAATTGTAATCAACATTTATTGGATTAGTAAAATGACTCAAATAACATTTAAAACAGTGCCAAACGGCATTATCTAATCCTTTTACAATTAAATAAAATCCAAATGAAAAGGTATGGACATCAAACCATTTTCTAGCAGTGACTAATATTGCACACTAATTATTGGACCAAGTTACAAATATTTGCTAAGACAAATAGTAGCTGGAAATAAATAAAACATAAAAGAACAAAACAAAACAGAAAACAATAAAAGAAAAAGAAAAGGAAAAGCCCAAACCCCTGCTGGGCCCCCGGCCCAGCTAACCAGCCAGGCCGGCCCACCCAGACCCCATAACCCCCCTCCCCGGTCAAACCCTAGGACCCCGACGCCACTACCCCCCCTCACTCGCTCGCCCCCCCTCCCGATCCTGATCTGGATCGGGATCGAGCCGCCGCCGCGCCCGCCGCCGCCGGTCCTCCTCGCCGGCGCCTCTGCTGCCGTCCGCCACCGGTGCCGCCGCTGGACCACCTCCCGCCGTCGCCTCCTCCTCCCCGTCGCCCTCCCTCCGCTCCAGCGCCCGGCGCCGCCTCGCCTCCCCGTCGCCCACAATCCCGACGCCCCCGACGCCGTAGCCCGTCGCCCCCGCGCCCTCCCCATCGGCGCCGCGTCGCCGCACCACCGCCGGCCTCCTCATGCCCCCCGAGCCCACTGCCCCCTCCCTACACCGCCGGTGAGGCCCTCGGCCTCCCCCTCCCCTCCCGCACGCCCGTGCGCGCCGGCACGCTGTGGCCCCGCTCGTCCCCTCGCCGCGGCCTCGCTCTGCCCCGTCGTCGCGCTTGCCGCACTCCCGCGAACCCCTGCCCACGCCCAGCTCCGCCCGCGCCTGCGCCGTGCGTCCGGCCCCGCTCCCGCGCTGCTCGCCGCCGTGCTGCTCGCCGTGGCCGGCCCCCAAGCACCTGGTGGCCTCTACCCCAGCACGCAGGCCCCTGGCCGGCGCGGGCCCCGCCGGCGTTCGGCCACCGCTGGCCTCGCGCCGCCGCGGCCGTGCCTGTGTGTGTTGTGTGTGTGTGTGGCCGGTGTGCCACCGCCAGGTGGGGCCGCCCCCCCACCCCCGCTGACGTATGGGCCCTGCCCCTGGCCCTATGACATAGGGCCCCACCCCTCAAACATTTTAATTAAATAATAATAATAATATAAATATAAAAATAATAATTAATTAATTAATCAATTAATTAAATAAATGTTAATTAGAAATTAATTAATTAATTAAGCAATTAGTTAATTAAATGTTAATTAAGGATTAATTAGATTAGTTAGTTAATTCTGTTAATTAATTAACTTAAATAGAGAATGACAGGTGGGTCCCACCCCACCTAACTAATCTGTTTAATTAAAATTAAACTTAATTAACAATGTGTGGATGACATGTGGGACCCACTGGTCAGTTTGACCAGTCAACCCCACTATTGACTGCTGATGTCAGCATGACATCATGCTGATGTCATAATTCTATTTTCGAATTAAATTTAATCTGTTTTATTTCAGAATATTAATAAAACTTTAAAAATTAATATAAAATAAACCGTAACTCGGATGGAAATACTTTATACATGAAAGTTGCTCAGAACGACGAGACGAATCCGAATACGCAGTCCGTTAGTCTGTCACGTGCTCCTAGCGTAGCAAACATGGAAGTTTTCCATCGCTTTCGTTTGTCCGGTAGTAGCCAGAGAGCCGAAAAATATCGTCTGATATTCTTCCGATCCGTCTGCGACGTGTAACCCTGCGTTAGTGCATGCCTAGCTCTGCATATTGCCATGTCATGCATCGTGTTGCATCTGTGCTTTATATTTATTGTTTCTTCCCCCCTCTTCTCTCCGGTAGACCCCGAGACTGACGGTGCTGCCGGGTACGACTACATCGTTGACGATCAGCCCTTTGCCGCAGAGCAGCAAGGCAAGCAACCCCCCTTGAGCATTCCGATATCGCCTATTCCTTTCCCTCTTATTCTTGCATTAGATTTTGCTACTGTATTAGCTAGCTCCTATTCTGATGCATAGCCTGTTTTTGATAAACTGATACTATACCTGCAATCATATCAACTGCTTAGTATAGGTTGATCAATGAATCCCCAGTGACCCCTTAGTCCCAGTTGCCCCTGCTTCTTCATCGACGACTCGACGACCCGAAGACTCGAAGACTCGGTCAACCGACCGACGAGCCAGGCCCCTCACATCACCGCACACCCCTTAAGTATGGCACTTCAGAGCTGCTACCGGGTGCCGAGGGTGATACCTCACTTAGCACTCCCGATGTTAATTCTGTAGCGTAGCTATTCGATCGTGGGTATCGAGGGTGATTCCTCCTTCCCATTTATCGATAGCGACTCTTGTCATACACATACCTCGAGTGGGATCCATCGAGGGTGATTCCTCGGATATCCACTTGGTGTATAACCACACAGTTACTTTAACTTGACATTGTTACATGTGAAAGACGGGACTGGAGGGACAGGCGGTACCACCCTGGTTGAGGTGGACCTGAGTTCCCGATAGTCTTGAGATGGGTCGGCCCCAAGGGTACCCGTGTGTGAGATGTGGTGGGATGCACCGGTAAGGCATCCAAAGGATTATGTTGAGGCGTGGACGGGCAGGAGAGGCCCTTGCCACACATCCTCGAGGCGGGGCGACGGACCGCACTTTGAGGGTTGCGCTTGCCCCGCATTAATAAAATGCTAATGGGTTGGGTATTTGATCTGAGTTGGGTCGTTGGCCTTTTTACGCACCAAACCATCGCGTGGGAGAAGTTATGGGTACTCAGTGTCGTTGTATCAGCCGAAGCTCTTCGGACGTCAGCAATGGAGCGGCGCGCACCGGATTGGACTGGACGGTGCAGCTCTTGGACTGGAGTGTACTAGGTCTGCTTCCGGCCGCGTACGCATCGTGCAGGAGCGCGTAGGGCAAGTGGGCCCACGACCCCTGTGTGCTTAGGATTTAGACCGGCGGGCTGGCCTCTTCGTTGAGCCTAGGTGGGGCGATGACGTGCTGCTATCCCAAGGCCGGGCATGACCTAGGAAAGTGTGTCCGGCCGGAGGTGATCAGGCGTGTTGGAAATGCGGTGCACCCCTGCAGGGATGAATAAACTATTCGAATAGCCGTGTCCCTGGTAACAGGACGACTTGGAGTTGTTCCTTGACCGACTACAACTATAATTGTGATATAATTTGAAATGAATGTTGGCTCCGAGATTGCTTCCTCGCAGGGAGTCGAGGAAGAATCTCTGGGCGTGGTTACTTAATAAAATTGCTACAATAATATGACTATATATGAGATACCTGTCTACTCTATTCTAATGCTGCAAGATGCTGAAGATGCTAGTCTTTGATAGGACTAGGCCTTCCCCCTACTCTTGCTTTCTGCAGTCAGTCCAGATATAACCCCCCTCCCCTTGATGATGATGCATACTTAGCATAGTTCTGATGTCAGTCTTGCGAGTACTTTGGTTGAGTACTCACCGCTGCTTTGCTTTCCCTTTCCCCCTCGATACGCTGCTGCGTTCAGACGACGGAGCCCAGGAGATGGAGTACGCCGGAGACGACTACTACACCACCGCTGGAGCCTACTACTACGTGGAGAATGCCGGCGCTCAGGAGTAGTTTGGAGGTTCCCAGGCAGGAGGCCTCGCCTCTTTCGATCCGTTGCTTATGTTTGTGCTAGCCTTCTTAAGGCAAAACTTGTTTAACTTATGTCTGTACTCAGATATTATTTGCTTCCGCTGACTCGTGCTTGTCGAGCTTTGTATTCGAGCCCTCGAGGCCCCTGGCTTGTAATATGAAGCTGTATGACTTTAATTTGTGTCTAGTGTTGTGTTGTGATATCGATCAGTGGGTCCCTAATCTTGGTCGTACGCATTGCGTGTATGTGTAGCGTACGGTCGAGATCGGGGGCGTCACAAGTTGGTATCAGAGCTGACTGCCTGTAGGTAGCCCCCTTTCCAACTCCTTGGCCGAAGTTGAGTCTAGTACTTGAAAAACTTTACTAACATTGTTGTGTGGCTTACGGGCCCACTTCTCAATTGGGTGGTATTAGGATCTTTTACTCCTCGTCTATACTCTGGGTTCTGATCTCTCTTCTCTTTCGGGTTAAAGATTTTATTAACTCTATGATGCGGAGCATCCTATGGACATCACCATGACAAGAGCCCGATTGGCAAGTGACACGTGCGACATCTACTTCACATACATAAAGGTGAATCATCTCCTTTACACGTGTTCACTTGACCCCTTCAAGGATGGTATACTACTTGACACTCCTCTCGTGTGCACGCATAGGTATTATTGGAGCTTCAAGGATAAAGAGGAGGAGTGCAAGTGCCAAGGAACCACTACACCATCCTCGAAGGAAGCTTGGAAGCGTAGAAGGAAGAAGAGGAGTTGTGCCAGCCCAGAATTAGAGGTACAACCGGTCAACAACCGGTCAACCACCGGTCAACCGGTACAACCGGTCCACTACCGCCAAACCACCGCTCCGACCGGGCCAAGTTTCTGTTTTGAAGCGGTTCAAGGCCGGTACAGCCCCGGTTGTTCCGACAGCTTCTCCATGACCGGTACAACCGGCCCAACCTCCGGTACAACCGCCCTCCAACGCCCAGGACGCTTCCAGGAAGTGGTACAACCGCCCAAGCGGTACAACCGGTGTTGTGACCGGTACAACCGCCCCCATCTGCGCAGTCATGACTCATGTACCCCCCACTTACCCCTTGGACTATATATACTCGTTCCCCACTTCGTTTCTAGGGTTAGCAATGGTTTAGCTCATAGATAGATGAGCCTTTGCTCCTTCCACTACCTCTCCCATGGAGTAGATGCCTCTATGAGAGAGGACCCCTAGTGGATGTCAAGGCCCCCTTGCGTGGGAAGATCCCTAGTGGATTCAAGGCCCCATCTCCCCATGGGATTTGGGATGAACTCTACCATGTATCCTCTTTCCCTTTGTTGTTCTTGTACCCTTGTGGATCTTGTGTGGATGTGAGCATAGTGGATGTGTGATTGGACTTGTTTTGAGTGTTTCTCTTGTGATTTCCCCCTCGTGTTCTTCGTGTTCATTCACAAATCCACCTCCAATTCGTGAAAGATCGACGCACACGGGCGTGCCCCGTATCATATTGGTATCTAGAGCCACGTTGATCACGAATTTGGAGTCTCCCCCACCGTTTTCTAGCCTAATTTTGTGTGTTTTCGTCCCAATTCGAAAATCCCCACAAAAAATAGCCTCACCAAAAATTTTGTGATTTGTTGGTTCTTGTGAGATTTTGTTGATTTTGATCCATGGATTTCGTGTTTGGCAAGTAGATCTAGCTTCCCCACCACCAAATCCATCCCAAAATTTTCTTTTCCCATCATTTTGGTCCATAATTTTCGATTTTGGCCCGCCCCCAAGTTCGCCCCGTGCCCAGATCTGGGAATTTTCCCGTTACGAGCGGTACAACCGCCCCCCAAAGCGGTACAACCGCTCCCCCCTTCCACCGCACCATCCCGGTACCCTAATTTCGCCCCATGAGCGGTACAACCGCCCCCCGCAAGCGGTACAACCGCTAATTCCCAGGTGCAGCACTCCAGGATGCTCCAGGAGCGGTACAACCGCTAATCCAAGCGGTACAACCGCCCATCCCAGTTCTTGACTTCGGCTGATTCTTGTTTTGCCCATAACTAATTCATCCGAACTCCGATTTTGACGTTCTTTAGCTCGTTTTGTAGCTATTGACACCCTCCATCCCACAGAATTAGTTGCACCATCATTTGACACCATCGAATTTTTGCATATTTGGCATCTTTGCCTAGGCCACCACCATAACTTCCGGATAGCGTGCCCGCCATAAACTTCCGCCTCCTTAACCCAATTTTGTTTGAGATTTTGAGTTGCGGTTTCCGTTTCCTAAGGTGTTTCGGCTAATTAGGGACGGTTCTACATCGACAATGCCGCCGCTCATCATCTCCTCGGCCTCGACATCGACATCGGCCCCTTTGCCTTTTGGCATCCCAACCGTAAGCAAGGACGGTAACCTCGACGACATCATTGTCTATTACCTTGCCATTGCATTGATCGCTCCGAGCCTATTGCATACCTTACCCATTGAGACTAGCGAGTTGAGAATTGCCGGGCCACGTTACTTGTGCACCGTAGTGTTACTCTTATGCCGCATAGCTAGTTATAGCGTGCCAACATCTTGCTATCTACATTGTGCCATAAGTCTCTCCCGTGCATATCCATCATACTTGTCTCATATCTTGGTTCGAGCATCAAGCATAGAAAAAAAAGAGCAAAAGAAGAAAAAGCTTTTAAGCAAAAGAGGAGATACAAAAGAGCTTATAAGCAATAGCAATAGCATTGAGACATTTTGCATACTTCATACTCTTGGATCATACATACATAGCATACTTGGGATTGAAGACGGCACGTTTACTCTTTTAGGTTGGTGCACAAGAGCGTATCTAGCCTATTTGAGCAATCGAGCTATTGTCTCTGCTAGTATCCGTGCAACACGAGCTTTTCCCGGGTCTCTCACATTTTGTGCTCATTCCTTGATTGCGCGGATCCCATTTATCTATCCGTGTGTGTGTTCCTAGTGCCCCATAGCTATTGATCTATTTGCTTTGCATTGCAATTTTGTGAATCTTCCTCAACATTTTCGATATCTTGAATTGACAATTGCTTGAATTTTGTGCCACTTGTCCTAACCGAGCCACTCCATAAGCTTTATGTGTAGGTGTGAGTGAACAAGTCCGGTACCAATTCCCCTATTCTTGCATTTCACATTGAGTGAAACGGGATACATCCTCAACTTTGGGAAACGATATTTTGGTATTGTTTATCTCATTTCCCACTCACCTTTGCTCGAGTCTTGTGATGGCTAGGCAAAGCACGACATCTTCGGTCTTCGACAACTACATCGACATGAACATCTACATCGACCAAAAACTCGAGCGACTCGCCTCCGACATACATCAATCCGAAGCTCAGAAAAGAGACTACTTAAACAACAAGTCGGACGCACACATGGAGCAACTTCGACACATGGCGGCCAACTACAAGTCTTCTTCCCCTTCGTCATCTTCAAGGCGGAGACGCTCAAGTCGCACATCTTCGGAGCGCCCATCCGATGCAAGCACAAGTCAGCTACGTCCTCATCTTCGAGACGACCGCCACAACAACCATCACGCTCGTGATCTCCATCATCGCGAAGGGCAAGCCACCTCCAGGAAACAAGTGCGCGAAGACCAAGAACACCATCGAGGACAAGCTTCGATGCCAAGATCAAGGCGATCGACTACACGCATGGATGATCCTTCCATCTTCGGAAGCATCCCAAGGAAGATGGCCGAGCATGGGAATTTCCCTTCGGTCATGGAGGCGAGTGATGATGTGCCATCTTCGGCCTTCATCCACGACGACGACGACGAGGAGGTTGAGCATGGGACTATCCCTTCAACCACGGCGGCGCAAGGAGTTGAGCATGGAGACGTTTGCACCCACATCTCTCCGACACCCACATATGACGAGATGCCCCAACTTCCATGTGAGGAGAACCACCACAACATGAGTGAGATGAGTGACTCCACCATATGTGACATTGAGTGCATTTCCTATGAGAGGATGAGCGTAACCACCACTAGCCCCATATATGATGAGTTGCCCCAATTCCCATGTGAGGAGAGCCACAACCCCCACCATTTGAGTGAGATGAGTGACTCCACCATATGCATGTATGAGTGCAACTACTTAGAGGGAGTGAGTGAGCCACAACACTTAGTGAGTGAGGTAGTTGAGAGGGCACGTGAGGCCACTATGATTTATAACAACTTAACCTCTACTCCTATTGTGTCTCCTTCTTTGGTGCTAGGTCTCCTACATGACGACGTGCCTACCCTCGATGATTCCATCCCTCCAATGGGAATGGCGATGGCCATGGTGGATGATGATGCCCCACCCACATGGTTCCATCATTATGTTGACCACAAGTTGGTCCTTCCTACCTCACCTACATCACATGAGCGGAGCTCTAAAGGTAACATAGGTGAAGGTCCTTTGCTTGTCCCACTAGCGGACTATTTTGAGATTGATTGCTTGCATGATGATGATCACTCTATTGCCATGCTTCATGCTAGTTCGACTTCCTCATGTGATGAATTACCCATTTATGATGAGTTTGACGATTCTCATGTGGAGTCTATTGGTTGTGATGCCATGTTGCATAGAATATCTTGTGAGAACTCTATAGGTCACATCATGTTTGACAATCCGCTTGACTTGTCATATGCTATGCATGAGATCACCCATATTGCATCTTTGCAATCTCATCGTAGTAACTATGCATATACCATAAAATTAAATCCCATTTGCTCATATGACATAGACGACAAGCCCATGGTTATTGGCATTTGCTTTTCTTGTGATGATATTGCCATGCTTCCTTTGCATCATTTGCGCAATTGTTCACTATTGCCATGCCATGACCACCTAGCTTTGGATACGCATTGTCTTGGATGTTCTCCATATTATGCTTCCGCTATTGCACATGAGGAGACCTCAATAGTTTCCTCATACATGTTAGGAGATTTTGTTCCATCCCATCCATTGCATGATCCCACTACTTGTGTGTACCATTCGGATTCCATGAACAACAATGCTCTTAGTTCATATGCTACATATTTCTAGTCTCCATTATGCTATACATCATAACAAACCTTTCATGATGGATGACATGTTTCTATATCATGCATCTCATTTATTTGAGCATTGGACATTTTGTGCTAACGAACACAAGCACATGCACATCCTAACGGATGATGTGTACATATACCACGCGCACACAATTTTCCCTTTGTCTTTGTTGTGTGTAGGTACGCATGAACACTCGTCAACCTCACAATCCCATGAGTTGACGAAGAGAGCTCTTGAGAGCAACGACGCTTTGGGATTCATCGGAATGTGTCTCCAACCATTCCCCTCGCGCAAGGACTACGCACATCTCTTCTACATGGCCCTCCCATGGTTATGGCTTATTGTGCATTATATATCCTTTGCCCATATTGACATGTTCACTTTCCATGATATGTTCATTTCTATGCCTTTGCCATGCATTTGTGACCGATGCTTTGCACCTCACATGACACTTGCTCATATGACTTGTATGTGTGTTTGCAAGCTTGGTGGAGATATGTCTTGTATTTGCCATGTTCCTTTTGTGTGCCATGATATTGTTGATGCTTGTTTTGGGAGAGTCATATTGACCAAATGCTCTTTACATAGGACTTCTCGCCAATACAATGATTATGCATTTCCCATTATTTGCTTGCGTGCTTGTGATATGTCATGTGCATTGCCTATGCCCACTATTTGCTCACATGACATTATTGACATGATTCCCTCTAGTATGTTGCATCTTCGCACTACTAGTTTGCACGGCATGATCACTATGCTTGCTTATGTTGCATCACCGATGTGCTCCTTTTATGCGGTTGATGACAACAATTGCCATGCTTACATGAGTGATATTGCTTATTGTCATATGTCTCCATGTGTTGCATCTCTCATGCTATATTTGCGATGTATTGAGTGCAACAATGCCATGAATTTTATGAATGAGATTGCCCCCATAGCTTTCTCTCATATTATTGGAGATTTTGACATCTTTCATATGAACCATGCTTGCCTTCCTTCTTTGCACCATATGCCTAGTGCCATGAATATTGCCATTGTTGCATCATATTGTTCATGCACTTTTGCCTCTAATAGTTATGTGCAAGAGATGAGAACCATCATGATGGATGATGTGTTTGTCTACCATGCACATACATTCTTTGTTTTGTTGTGTGTATGTGTAGGATACTCCGACTACATGTCAAGCTCCACTTCACGTGAGTTGACGATTCGAGCTCTTGAGAGTGAGCCATGCGACAACGACGCGCTTCTACGTCGCACTTGCTTGCGCATCGACATTGTGAACAATGCACAAGGTCACGCTTTAGAGGTGACATCCTTCTTGCACATGGATATTGTGGCTCACCCTACTTGTGTTGCTTGTGTCATGACTCATATTGGTCATCTTGGACCATTTACTTGCACACATGTTAGTTATATTGCTTTTCCTCACGGTTGCCACATTGCCATGCCTCATGACATATATACCTTGTGTGTTGCATCCAACTTGTGGATTATTTTCTCATATCCTATGCTTGGTTGCAACAATGTCATTTCCTCACATTTGCCATGCCACATTACTTGCTACATGCTTGAATTGCTTGCCTCACACATGATGACCAATTGCTCTTTTTATTGTGTTGAGTGCCTCCCTATCTTCACTACACCATGTGCACATTATGCTTGGATTGCATTGTACTTTGGATTGCACCATATGTGTACACACATCATTTTACTTGGGGTTGTGAATGATTCCTATGCCTACCATAGGCCTTTTATTGATTGCTATGTGCATGATTGCTATGACCATGAGGTAGATGCTTGTTATATTGTCACACATATTTGCATCCCTACCTCAACTTTGCATCCTTGGTCCCATGATTGCATTGCTTGCGCTCCATTTGTATGCTTACATGCCATGCCAACATCCCTTGTCGCACCATATATTATGCATGATGACAACACTTGTGCGGTGAATAACCACTTGAATGCTTGGTTTTGCACTAATGCTAACCACATTTGTTTTTCCCAGTGTTTGTTATCTTTGCTCCTTTTGAAGGAATTACACGACGGTGAGACATTGGAGAGTGCCCCTTTGGATCTTGATGATGATGAGTGCTTGGTGATCGTCCACTTCCACACGGCGACGCCATCTCCTTCCCATGGTGATTTGGATCTTGATCCGAGGACGGATCTTTCCCAAGGGGGAGGGGATGATGCGGAGCATCCTATGGACATCACCATGACAAGAGCCCGATTGGCAAGTGACACGTGCGACATCTACTTCACATACATAAAGGTGAATCATCTCCTTTACACGTGTTCACTTGACCCCTTCAAGGATGGTATACTACTTGACACTCCTCTTGTGTGCACGCATAGGTATTATTGGAGCTTCAAGGATAAAGAGGAGGAGTGCAAGTGCCAAGGAACCACTACACCATCCGCGAAGGAAGCTTGGAAGCGTAGAACGAAGAAGAGTAGTTGTGCCAGCCCAGAATTAGAGGTACAACCGGTCAACAACCGGTCAACCACCGGTCAACCGGTACAACCGGTCCACTACCGCCCAACCACCGCTCCGACCGGGCCAAGTTTCTGTTTTGAAGCGGTTCAAGGCCGGTACAGCCCCGGTTGTTCCGACAGCTTCTCCATGACCGGAACAACCGGCCCAACCTCCGGTACAACCGCCCTCCAACGCCCAGGACGCTTCTAGGAAGTGGTACAACCGCCCAAGTGGTACAACCGGTGTTGTGACCGGTACAACCGCCCCCATCTGCGCAGTCATGACTCATGTACCCCCCCACTTACCCCTTGGACTATATATACTCGTTCCCCACTTTGTTTCTAGGGTTAGCAATGGTTTAGCTCATAGATAGATGAGCCTTTACTCCTTCCACTACCTCTCCCATGGAGTAGATGCCTCTATGAGAGAAGACCCCTAGTGGATGTCAAGGCCCCCTTGCGTGGGAAGATCCCTAGTGGATTCAAGGCCCCATCTCCCTATGGGATTTGGGATGAACTCTACCATGTATCCTCTTTCCCTTTGTTGTTCTTGTACCCTTGTGGATCTTGTGTGGATGTGAGCATAGTGGATGTGTGATTGGACTTGTTTTGAGTGTTTCTCTTGTGATTTCCCCCTCGTGTTCTTCGTGTTCATTCACAAATCCACCTCCAATTAGTGAAAGATCGACGCACACGGGCATGCCCCGTATCACTCTAACTCTAGGTTCTCGTAACTTCTTCCTCCCGAAGAGCCCCTCATTCCAGATGATGGCTCGATTCATCAGAAGACTTCGATGATACTCTCTGATGTTCTCCCGAGAACTTGTGCTCATCGCTTTTGCGATTCCCTTCCACCGTCAACCCCTATGGATGACTACATGCAATTGTCGCTCATACTTTCATATCCAGTTGCTCTTGTTATTACAAGGTACATCGAATTATCTTACCGGAAATTCGTTCTTCCTCGGTTGATCATGTGTTTCACAGAATGCTTTGAAACGCTATTCGGTCTTCTGTAATCCTCAATAGCCTTTTGCTCTTGACCTTTCTCACCTACTTGCATTATGGTTAATTCCATATGTCTAACAATATTAAGTAAATCCTTTGTGGTTTTCATTTGATTTTATTGATTCAACCTGTGTGTGAATGCACACAGTCATCAGTTGTTTATCATAAATTATCTGTCCGGCTCAGACGTCTTTCCAAACATGAGTTGGTTCTCGACAATTCAACTTTGATTGATTGTCCATCTAAGTCCATTCAACTTACTTGTATTTGATCGGAGCATCTGATTCTGATACACCAATTGGGAAGTCTTAATTCCTTTTGGTTATTTAAGCATCGAATTGTTTGGATGTTCTATAATCTGATGCCTTGCATTCTTTCTCCCTTTGATTGAGTACCGATACTCACATCAGGTCCTTTGTGGACCGCCAGACCCATTGTTGGGTTATTATCCGATAGCATCCTTCACCTGCAAAATCCTTGTGAGTTCTTCCCCCGATGCATGATGCCATTGGTAAATTGTGTCTTCTCCCTCTGATAAGTTGTATCCTATGCTTTTGTCCGCCATGCTTTGTTGTCAAGCATGTGTTAATTACTCTTGAAGCTTGTGGTATATGTTCCTAAGATGCCCTATGGGTTGAACCTATGCCTTCCTAAATTCGTGTGAACTCAAGAGTGTTCACGAGTCCTACTCTTCTGGTGTTTTGCCGGATAATCTTTCAAAGCTACAACCTGAGTTGATACTCTACAACCGTGGTTCCGACCATGACTGTTCTTCTTTGATCCCATTTTTAGACCAGTTTAAGCACTTATCTTCTGCGGATCAATACATCGGTCCAAGCTTTAGTTCTGATCTACATCCGAGTATTACCCCTGGTATCTCGAGAAAATCTTGGAGCTGCATAGCTTCTTATAAGCTCCTCATCAGCTATGTTTTCCTTCACCGGTTCCAGTTCCCTCGTGTTCTGAGTTGTTGGGCACTCAAGGACACCGATAATTGAATCGAGTCCGCATTGTGATTCAACAACTCTTAGTAATCTTCTTTGCTTATGAGTTTGTGCTCGATCATGTCTTTCCAAGCTGTTTGGCTACATCATCATCGTCATGCTAAGGCTTGACCATACTATTTATATATCCTTCATCCCCGGAACACAATTCCAACAGTACTCTAAGCTTACATCGAGTTTGCAACGTCATGTTGGTTGTCTTGAAGGCAATTTCGACTCTGAGCTAGCACTCTAAACTGTGGTTCCGACCACCCTTCGCTTCATCATTTGTTTGCTTGATGTCGTCGCTGATCGATCACATCTTCAAGAGACTTCTCGGCAAATGTGTCGTGATCCTCATCGGCATTCCGGGCTCTTCCAGGATATCAATTAAATTCATGATGAGGGTAACATCCTTGTCTATGGTAATTGGTGTTGTCGTTGGCGACATCCTTGCCATCACCTTTCATTTCTTTGTTCCCGTGTTGTTTCTAACCGGAATACTGACAAATGGAATGTGATGTGTAAATTCAATACTTATGGCATACCAACTCTATCATCTTGGAGTTAATGAACAATAAGTCCATTCTTAGTGTATTGGCTGTTGAGTCAGCACTCTAACATTGGTCGTGCTACTTAGTCTGTATTTCGGGTGCACTTTCGATTAATGTTTAATGGTGGATGTTTCCTTCGGGCATACCTCAATATATCATCTGGTTTTGTTCACTCAATCGTGGAGGTCCTTCTTTGTGGGAATCTTGACAAATTGTTGCTGAGCCCATCAGCCACATCCTCTTCTCCCTCGTGGTTCATGATGAGCATTTAAGCTAGTGCTGGAAACCTTGAAAGCATTATCTTTGTGCCTAGTTCATGAAGAATATGTTTGATAAAAGAAGTGTTTTTCTATAAGTTCACGTGCATTTTTTTGCCACCGTGCTTATGGGAAAATTTTGTCTCGCTTCCTCTGGAATCGTTCCAATTCATTCAGGCATGTGCGAAGTATTCTATGGTTAGATAGATTTGCTACCTTCACTCCATATGTATTTCCTAGCACGCCAGGCCACTGATTGATTTGATTTGTCCTAGTCCAGACTTACACATGGAACTTTGATATCCTCTATGATGGTCCCCAATCAGAACTTGATTGCCCTCCATTCTAGAAACTTCCATGTGGGCAAGAATGTCTTGACCTTGTGTTCAGATGTCTTGTAGTCTGGCTAATGATTCAAGTCTTGCTTCTGTCGTTCATTCCGAGATTCTTGCAACACCATCTTGTAGGTCTGTGTTGCATCCTTTTCTCCTTAGGCCTTCTTGTCTGAAGCATCCTGACACCAATCATATCTAAATCTCGGACAGATATGATGGTTGGAACATTATCAAGAATTATAACTTTGGTCTTTACTACTCGGTAAGGTGATGTTGTAGCTAGCACGCCTGGCCGGATGACCTATTGCTATAATGCTTTGTTCAGCAAGGGTTGCCATTCTTCCATGGGGAAATTATAAGACTTATTTTGTAAGTTGTTCCTACTGGATCCTTTGTGTATCCAAACTCCATCCCTTACCCGAAACACCATGTCATTGCTATCCCGAAGCATGGATGTGGTATATCGATCATAAAAAGGAATAATGTAAGCTCAATGCTAATTGTTTCTTGATCAATTATTCAAACCCCCATTATATGGGCATGTCATGGATTTTCCTCGCCCCTTTTACCTAAATGATTATCCACTTGCTAATTCTGTCTTGTATATCATGCTCTGTTTTTCCTTGGGAAAGATATACTCCTAAAACTTGAGTATAACCACATTCTCCTTTCCATTGGTCTGTTAATGTGATAGACACATTTTCCTTTTCCATTGGTCTGTTTAATGTGATGAACACATTTTCCTTTCCATTGGTCTGGTTGATCTAATAATCACATTTTCCTTTCCATTGGTCTGTTTGACCTTTCTTGAGATTATATGATCTAAGCAGTAATAATTCTCTGCTTAGGTAAACACCTCGGTGAACAAGTCTGTCAGTAAGATCATGTTACTATTGTTGATAACATTCCGGTAACCGCCGGTGGACGAGAACTTTGCCTATTGGTCCGCCTCGTTTCTACGAGCAGGAAAATGGTTCTATTCGTCCCCCGCCCTTGGTACCGACGTTGTTGCCAACATATCTGACCAGCTATCCTCTGACACGTCTTATTTCATGACCGTGCAAGTTGTCACCGCTCTTCCTTCTCTTAACCACATGGTCGGCCCATAACCCTCAGTTCCACAGGATCGAAACCTGACTCTCCTGTACATCCTTGATTCTAAAGTATCCCTTGCACTTGGCTTCGTATGCAATTCCCGAGCCACCGTCCAAGGGATGATCTATCCTTGTATCACACGCAATAATTATTTTTCGTTGCTTCGAACCCCTTTTCCCCTTCTGGTTAGGCATTGAATGATTGCCTACCCGTTTGAAACTTTTGTACCATCGCATTTTGCACTCAACAAATTCCTTGAGTTATAGCTCGGGGAATAATTCATACATTCTTCCCTGGGTTCACCTTCAGATGCCCAACCTTCTGGAGATACGTTCTCCCTGGGTCTTCCTTATTATCGCATTCGTAGGATGATAAAGACCCCGAAGAAAGGATGACGACTTCGTTGGGATGACTTGAGTCAGAGAATTGGAAACGTCGACGAAAGGGATTAACTTCTTCGAGAAGGACAACCAAGAACGAGAAGATCCGTTAGAATTTCGTAACCAAACTTTTCCCCTTACCTCTACTTCTTGATTCTCGGGAGGAGAATTCTTGTTATTAGGGGAGAATTGTGACACCCTGGATTTTGGCTACAGTAATGATTGTAATAAAGCTACAGTAATCCCACATATTAATGCCAAGTCACCATGATTAGCAGTGCTTAATCATCATTGGGATCATATCTCTTTTGAAATTCCAACTTAAACATAAATTCAAATAGAAGGTAGAGATAAAAGTTATTCAAATTTGAAAACTGAAATGTTCATAATGTTGAAAGTATTTCCAAAAAAATTATAAAATTGTAATCAACATTTATTGGATTAGTAAAATGACTCAAATAACATTTAAAACAGTGCCAAACGGCACTATCTAATCCTTTTACAATTAAATAAAATCCAAATGAAAAGGTATGGACATCAAACCATTTTCTAGCAGTGACTAATATTGCACACTAATTATTGGACCAAGTTACAAATATTTGCTAAGACAAATAGTAGCTGGAAATAAATAAAACATAAAAGAACAAAACAAAACAGAAAACAATAAAAGAAAAAGAAAAGGAAAAGCCCACCCCCCCTGCTGGGCCCCCGGCCCAGCTAACCAGCCAGGCCGGCCCACCCAAACCCCATAACCCCCCTCCCCGGCCAAACCCTAGGACCCCGACGCCACTCCCCCCCTCACTCGCTCGCCCCCCTCCCGATCCCGATCTGGATCGGGATCGAGCCGCCGCCGTGCCCGCCGAGGCCGGTCCTCCTCGCCGGCGCCTCTGCCGCCGTCCGCCGCCGGTGCCGCCGCTGGACCACCTCCCGCCGTCGCCTCCTCCTCCCCGTCGCCCTCCCTCCGCTCCAGCGTCCGGCGCCGCCTTGCCTCCCCGTCACCCACAACCCCGACGCCCCCGACGCCGTCGCCCGTCGCCCCCGCGCCCTCCCTGTCGGCGCCGCGTCGCCGCACCACCGCCGGCCTCCTGACGCCCCCCAAGCCCACTACCCCCTCCCTACACCGCCGGTGAGGCCCTCGGCCTCCCCCTCCCCTCCCGCACGCCCGTGCGCGCCCGCACGCCGTGGCCCCGCTCGTCCCCTCGCTGCGGCCTTGCTCTGCCCCGTCGCCGCGCTCGCCGCACTCCCGCGAACCCCTGCCCACGCCCAGCTCCGCCCGCGCCTGCGCCGTGCGCCGCGCGTCCGGCCCCGCTCCCGCGCTGCTCGCCGCGCTGCTCGCCGCCGTGCTGCTCGCCGTGGACGGCCCCCGAGCGCCCGGTGGCCTCTCCCCCAGCACGCAGGCCCCTGGCCGGCGCGGGCCCCGCCGGCGTTCGGCCACCGCTGGCCTCGCGCCGCCGCGGCCGTGCCTGTGTGTGTTGTGTGTGTGTGTGGTCGGTGTGCCACCGCCAGGTGGGGCCGCCCCCCACCCCCGCTGACGTATGGGCCCTGCCCCCTGGCCCTATGACATAGGGCCCCACCCCTCAAACGTTTTAATTAAATAATAATAATAATATAAATATAAAAATAATAAATAATTAATTAATCAATTAATTAAATAAATGTTAATTAGAAATTAATTAATTAATTAAGCAATTAGTTAATTAAATGTTAATTAAGGATTAATTATATTAGTTAATTAATTCTGTTAATTAATTAACTTAAATAGAGAATGACAGGTGGGTCCCACCCCACCTAATTAATCTGTTTAATTAAAATTAAACTTAATTAACAATGTGTGGATGACATGTGGGACCCACTGGTCAGTTTGACCAGTCAACCCCACTATTGACTGCTGATGTCAGCATGACATCATGCTGATGTCATAATTCTATTTTCGAATTAAATTTAATCTGTTTTATTTCAGAATATTAATAGAACTTTAAAAATTAATATAAAATAAACCGTAACTCGGATGAAAATACTTTATACATGAAAGTTGCTCAGAACGACGAGACGAATCTGAATACACAGTCCGTTAGTCTGTCACGTGCTCCTAGCATAGCAAACATGGAACTTTTCCATCGCTTTTGTCTGTTCGGTAGTAGCCAGAGACCCGAAAAATATCGTCTGATATTCTTCCGATCCGTCTGCGACGTGTAACCCTGCGTTAGTGCATGCCTAGCTCTGCATATTGCCATGTCATGCATCGTGTTGCATCTGTGCTTTATATTTATTGTTTCTTCCCCCCTCTTCTCTCTGGTAGACCCCGAGACTGACGGTGCTGCCGGGTACGACTACATCGTTGACGATCAGCCCTTTGCCGCAGAGCAGCAAGGCAAGGAACCCCCCTTGAGCATTCCGATATCGCCTATTCCTTTCCCTCTTATTCTTGCATTAGATTTTGCTACTGTATTAGCTAGCTCCTATTCTGATGCATAGCCTGTTTTTGATAAACTGATACTATACCTGCAATCATATCAACTGCTTAGTATAGGTTGATCAATGAATCCCCAGTAACCCGTTAGTCCCATTTGCCCCTGCTTCTTCATCGATGACTCGACGACCCGAAGACTCGAAGACTCGGTCAACCGACCGACGAGACAGGCCCCTCACATCACCGCACACCCCTTAAGTATGGCACTGCAGAGCTACTACCGGGTGGCGAGGGTGATACCTCACTTAGCACTCCCGGTGTTAATTCTGTAGCGTAGCTATTCGATCGTGGGTATCGAGGGTGATTCCTCCTTCCCATTTATCGATAGCGACTCTTTTCATACACATACCTCGAGTGGGATCCATCGAGGGTGATTCCTCGGATATCCACTTGGTGTATAACCACACAGTTACTTTAACTTGACATTGTTACATGTGAAAGACGGGACTGGAGGGACAGGCGGTACCATCCTGGTTGAGGTGGACCTGAGTTCCCGACAGTCTTGAGATGGGTCGGCCCCAAGGGTACCCGTGTGCGAGATGTGGTGGGATGCGCCGGTAAGGCATCCAAAGGATTATGTTGAGGCGTGGACGGGCAGGAGAGGCCCTTGCCACACATCCTCGAGGCGGGGCGACGGACCGCACTTTGAGGTCGCGCTTGCCTACATTAATTAAATGCTAATGAGTTGGGTATTTGATCTGAGTTGGGTCGTTGGTCTTTTTACGCACCAAACCATCACGTGGGAGAAGTTATGGGTACTCAGCGTCGTTGTATCAGCCGAAGCTCTTCGGACGTCAGCAATGGAGCGGCGCGCGCCGGATTGGACTGGACGGTGTAGCTCTTGGACTGGAGTGTACTAGGTCTGCTTCCGGCCGCGTACGCATCGTGCAGGAGGGCGTAGGGCAAGTGGGCCCATGACCCCTGTGTTCTTAGGATTTAGACCGGCGGGCTGGCCTCTTCGTTGAGCCTAGGTGGGGCGATGACGTGCTGCTATCCCGAGGCCGGGCATGACCCAGGAAAGTGTATCCGACCGGAGGTGATCAGGCGTGTTGGAAATGCGGTGCACCCCTGCAGGGATGAATAAACTATTCGAATAGCCGTGTCCACGGTAACAGGACGACTTGGAGTTGTTCCTTGACCTACTACAACTATAATTGTGATTTAATTTGAAATGAATGTTGGCTCCGAGATTGCTTCCTCGCAGGGAGTCGAGGAAGAATCTCTGGGCGTGGTTACTTAATCAAATTGCTACAATAATATGACTATATATGAGATACCTGTCTACTCTCTTCTAATGCTGCAAGATGGTGAAGATGCTAGTCTTCGATAGGACTAGGCCTTCTCCCTATTCTTGCTTTCTGCAGTCAGTCCAGATATACCCCCTTCATTGATACTGATACAAAGAGATGCTCCTGAACCTACTGCACCTACTGAAAATATATATTATGAAATTCCTTCGGGTATGATAGAGAAACTGCTAGCTAATCCTTATGCAGGAGATGGAACACTACATCCTGATTTGCATCTAATCTATGTGGATGAAGTTTGTGGATTATTTAAGCTTGCAGGTTTGCCCGAGGATGATGTCAAGAAGAAGGTCTTTCCTCTATCTTTGAAGGAGAAGGCATTGACATGGTATAGGCTATGTGATGATATTGGATCATGGAACTACAACCGATTGAAATTGGAATTTCATCAGAAGTTTTATCCTATGCATCTGGTTCATCGTGATCGGAATTATATTTATAATTTTTGGCCTCATGAAGGAGAAAGAATCGCTCAAGCTTGGGGGATGCTTAAGTCAATGTTATATTCATGCCCCAATCATGAGCTCCCAAGAGAAATTATTATTCAGAATTTTTATGCTCGGCTTTCTCATAATGATCAATCCATGCTCGATACTTCTTGTATTGGTTCCTTTATGAAGAAAGATATTGAATTCAAATGTCTCTGAAGATTGGGAACTCGACGAAGGTAAGGAGTCAGGTATAGACCTTAAGTTCGATTGTGTTAAATCCTTTATAGACACCAATGATTTTCGTGATTTTAGCACTAAATATGGACTTGACTCTGAGATAGTAGCTTTTTTCTGTGAATCTTTTGCTACTCATGTTGATCTCCCTAAGGAGAAGTGGTTTAAATATCATCCTCCCATTGAAGTTAAAGTAGTTGAACCTATTAAAGTTGAAGAAGAAACTATTATTTATAATGCTGATCCTGTCATTCCTACTGCTTATATTGAGAAACCGCCCTTCCCTGTTAGAATAAAGGAACATGCTAAAGCTTCAACTGTAGTTCGTAAGAGTTGTACTAGAACACCTATGCCCCCTGAACAAATTAAAGTTGAACCTAGTATTTCTATGGTTAAAGATCTCTTGGTTGATAATATTGATGGGCATGTTATTCATTTCTGTGATGAAGCTGCTAGAATTGCTAGACCTGATACTAAAGGTAAACATAGACCTATTGTTGGCGTGCCTGTTGTTTCTGTTAAAATAGGAGATCATTGTTATCATGGCTTATGTGATGTGGGTGCTAGTGTGAGCGCAATTACCTTTACCTTATACCAAGAAATTATGAATGATATTGCACCAGCTGAATTAGAGGGAATTGATGTTACCATTAAGCTTGCTAATAGAGATACTATTGCACCAATTGGGATTGTCAGAGATGTTGAAGTCTTGTGTGGGAAAGTAAAGTACCCTACTGATTTTCTTGTTCTTGGTTCCCCACAAGATGATTTTTGTCCCATTATATTTGGTAGACCTTTCTTGAATACTGTTAATGCTAAGATAGATTGTGAGAAAGAAACTGTTACTGTAAGTTTTGGGGATGTGTCTCATAAGTTCAATTTCTCTAAATTTCGTAGACAACCCCATGACAAAGAATTGCCTAGTAAAGATGAAATTATTGGTCTTGCTTCTATTGCTGTGCCTCCTACTGATCCTTTAGAACAATATTTGCTAGACCATGAAAATGATATGCATATGAATGAAAGGAATGAAATAGATAAGATTTTGTTTGATCAGCAGCCTATTTTGAAACACAACCTGCCTGTTGAAATACTTGGGGATCCTCCTCCACCCAAGGGTGATCCCGTGTTTGAGCTTAAACAATTACCGGATACTCTGAAATATGCTTATCTTGAAGAAAAGGAGATATATCCTGTTATTATTAGTGCTAACCTTTCAGAGCATGAAGAAAAGAGATTATTGAAAACTTTGAGGAAGCACTGTGCTGCTATTGGATATACTCTTGATGATCTTAAGGGCATTAGTCCCACTCTATGTCAGCATAAAGTTAATATGGAGCCTGATGCTAAACCAGTTGTTGATCACCAACGACGGTTAAATCCTAAAATGAAAGAAGTGGTAAGAAATGAAATACTAAAGCTTCTGGAGGCATGTATAATTTATCCTATTCCTGATAGTAGATGGGTTAGTCCCGTTCATTGTGTCCCTAAAAAGGGAGGTATTACCGTTGTTCCTAATGATAAAAATGAATTGATCCCGCAAAGAATTGTTACAGGATATAGAATGGTAATTGATTTTAGGAAATTAAATAAAGCTACTAGGAAAGATCATTACCCTCTACCTTTTATTGATCAAATGCTAGAAAGACTATCCAAACATACACATGTTTGCTTTCTAGAGGCTTACTCTGGTTTCTCTCAAATACCTATGTCAAAAGAGGATCAAGAAAAAAACCACTTTTATTTGTCCTTTCGGTACCTTTGCTTATAGACGTATGCCTTTTGGTTTATGCAATGCACCTGCTACCTTTCAAAGATGTATGATGGCTATATTCTCTGACTTTTGTGAAAAGATTGTTGAGGTTTTCATGGATGATTTCTCCGTTTATGGAACTTCTTTTGATGATTACTTGAGCAACCTTGATCGAGTTTTGCAGAGATGTGAAGAAACTAATCTTGTCTTGAATTGGGAAAAGTGCCACTTTATGGTTAATGAAGGTATTGTCTTGGGACACAAAATCTCCTAAAGAGGTATTGAAGTTGATAAAGCTAAAGTTGATGCTATTGAAAAAATGCCGTGTCCTACGGATATCAGAGGTATAAGAAGTTTCCTTGGTCATGCTGGTTTCTATAGGAGGTTTATTAAAGACTTTTCTAAGATTTCTAGGCCTCTCACCCATCTTTTGCAAAAAGATGTTCCATTCGTTTTTGATGATGATTGTGTAGAAGCATTTGAAATTCTTAAGAATGCCTTGATTTCCGCACCTGTTGTTCAACCACCTGATTGGAACCTACCCTTTGAAATTATGTGTGATGCTAGTGATTATGCCGTTGGTGCTGTTCTAGGACAAAGAGTTGATAAGAAATTAAATGTTATCCATTATGCTAGTAAAACTCTAGACAGTGCTCAAAGAAACTATGCTACCACCGAAAAGGAATTTTTAGCAGTTGTGTTTGCTTGTGATAAGTTCAGACCTTATATTGTTGATTCCAAAGTAACTATTCACACTAATCATGCTGCTATTAAATATCTTATGGAAAAGAAAGATGCTAAACCTAGACTTATTAGATGGGTTCTCCTGCTACAAGAATTTGATTTGCATATTATTGATAGAAAGGGTGCTGATAACCCCGTAGCAGATAACTTGTCTAGATTAGAGAATGTTCTTGATGACCCACTACCTATTGATGATAGCTTTCCTGATGAACAATTAGCTGTCATAAATGCTTCGCGCAATGCTCCATGGTATGCTGATTATGCTAATTACATTGTTGCTAAATTTATACCGCCTAGTTTCACATACCAACAAAAGAAAAAGTTCTTCTATGATTTAAGACATTACTTTTGGGATGATCCACACCTTTATAAAGAAGGAGTAGATGGTGTTATTAGATGTTGTGTACCTGAGCATGAACAGGAATAGATCCTTCACAAGTGTCATTCCGAGGCCTACGGAGGACACCACGCTGGAGATAGAACCGCACATAAGGTACTACAATTTGGTTTTTATTGGCCTACTCTCTTCAAGGATGCTCGTAAGTTTTTCTTGTCTTGTGATGAATGTCAAAGAGTTGGTAATATTGGTAGACGTCAGGAAATGCCTATGAATTACTCTCTTGTCATTGAACCATTTGATGTTTGGGGTTTTGATTATATGGGACCTTTTCCACAATCTAACGGGTATACTCATATTCTAGTTGCTTTTGATTATGTTACTAAGTGGGTAGAAGCTATTCCAACTAGTAGCGTTGGTCATAACACTTCTATTAAAATGCTTAAAGAAGTTATTTTCCCTAGATTTGGAGTTCCTAGATATTTAATGACTGATGGTGGTTCACACTTTATTCATGGTGCTTTCCGTAAATTGCTTGCTAAGTATGATGTTAATCATAGAATTGCATCTCCTTATGATCCTCAGTCTAGTGGTCAAGTAGAATTGAGCAATAGAGAAATTAAATTGATCTTGCAGAAGACTGTTAATAGATCCAGAAAGAATTGGTCTAAGAAACTTGATGATGCATTATGGGCTTATAGAACTGCTTATAAAAACCCTATGGGTATGTCTCTGTATAAGATGGTTTATGGTAAAGCATGTCACTTACCTCTAGAGCTAGAACATAAAGCTTATTGGGCAATTAAAGAGCTCAACTATGATTTCAAACTTGCTGGTGAGAAGAGGTTATTTGACATTAGCTCACTTGATGAATGGAGAACCCAGGCCTATGAGAATGCCAAGTTGTTTAAAGAAAAAGTCAAGAGATGGCATGATAAAAGGATACAAAAGCGTGAATTCAATGTAGGTGACCATGTCTTGCTATACAGTTCTCGTTTAAGATTTTTTGCAGGAAAACTTCTCTCTAAATGGGAAGGGCCTTACGTTATCGAGGAAGTATATCGTTCCGGTGCCATCAAGATCAACAACGCCGAAGGCACAAATCCGAAGGTGGTAAACGGGCAAAGAATCAAACATTATATCTCAGGTACTCCCATAAATGTTGAAACCAATATTATCAATACCATGACTCCGGAGGAGTACATTAGGGAGACCTACCATAACGTTTCAGACTCCGAAAAGGAATAGGTATGTGTTACGGTAAGCAAACCGACTCCAAAACTTTTCCAATAGAAATTTTTATCCGTTTTGGAATATTTAATAAATTAGGAAAATTTAAAGTAGTCCGAAGAGTGCACGAGGAGGCGACAAGCCAGGGGGGCGCACCCTACCCCCCTGGGCGCGCCCCTGTGGCTTGTGGCTACCCCGTGTACTCTCCGGACTCCGTTTTCTTGTGGTATACTCCTTCGGGTCGGTAAAAATTCATTATATAATCTCCCGAAGGTTTTGACCTTCGTAACATGACAATACCTCCTGTTTTCGTTTTGAGCTGTTTTTGCAGCAGATTGAGATCGACATGACGTCCCCAAGTGCTTCGAAGGACAAGTTCTTCGAGAAGGTCATCAACCCCTACCTTGCGGAGGTGCTGTGACACCCTCAAACCATTGAGATGCATGAGGGGGTGCTGCACATCCGTGATGTTGAGGGGCCAAAGAAGACCGGAAGTGTGGAGACAAGGCTCGAAGCAATGGAGCAACAAGTCTTCAAGTGCCAAGGGATGGTGGAACGAGGACTCAATGCCAATCACATGATGATCGCGGAGTTTACCCATAAGCACAAGCTGGACGCTAAGGACATCGGGGAGCACATCTTCAAGCTTTACGAGAAAATCGAGCATCTCCAAGCCCAGATGTATGACCTGCAAAACCAAAACTGTGAGTATGAATACATATTTAAGAGAATGAGTTTGGCTGTAGATTTGAGGATCCCGGAGACTCGTTCATCTTTTACGATGGTGAGCCCATGCCTTGGAAGACGGAGGACAAGCCTCCAACCTCATCAACAACTCCAACATCGCCACCTCCGAAGAAAGACTACTAAACACATGGGTATGGGCACTCCCCTTGGCTTGTGCCAAGCTTGGGGGAGGTGCCCCGGTATCGTATCACCATCACATCTTTTACTTTTATCGTTTTTCTTAGTTCGATCCTTTTGGTTATATCTTGATCTGGTACAATAAAGTCTTTAGTGTGATCTAGTTTTGAGTTTTGCTTTATGTTCCCCCTATGTAAGCAAGTCCAAGAGTTATATAATAAAGAGTAGTTTTGAGTTGAGGGCTTTGCTCGCTTGCTATGATCTTGAGAAAAAGAAATAGAAAGAAGTATAGAATAAAAGCAAAGAGTATATATGATAATCTTATGGGGGGTGATGACTTCACATATAAGAGGTATGTCGATTGAAATTTGTTGTGAGTTGACAAACAAAGCTATTGGTCATTGTTGCAATTAAAAGGAAGTAATAAAGAAAGAGAGGTTCACATATAAATATATTATCTTGGACATCTTTTATGATTGTGAGCACTCATTAAAATATTATATGCTAAGAAGTTGATGTTGGACAAGGAAGACAACATAATGGGTTATGTTTGCTTATTTCTGAATAGAAGTTATATGGTTTTAGATCCTCTAACATGTGACGCTTGCTTCCACCCCATATCAGTCAAAACTTTCGCACCAAGTAGAGATACTACTTGTGCATCCAAACACCCTTAACCCAGTTTTGCCATGAGAGTCCACCATACCTACCTATGGATTGAGTGTGAGGAAAAATTGCTCTCTAAATATGTGTGATCTATTAGTGTGAGGAAAATAAACTTTATACGAACTTGTGATATGGAAGAAATAAAAGTGACAGACTACATAATAAAGTTCTTTATCACAAGGGGCAATATAAAGTGACGTTCTTTTGCATTAAGGGATTATGCATCCAACTATAAAAGCGCATGACAACCTCTGCTTCCCTCTGCGAAGGGCCTATCTGTTACTTTTACTTTCTAGTACTTACCTTTATGCAAGAGTCGTGGTGATCTTCACCACTTCCTTTATTTAGCCTTTATCTCTTGGCAAGCGTCATGTGCTGGGGAATGATCTAGACACATATATCCACTCGGATGTGGGTGAGCATGAGTTATTTTTGTTGACATTACCCTTGAGTTAAATAGTTGGGAGGCAATACTATAAGTCCCTATCTTTCTCTGTGTCCGATTGAAGCTCTGACCTCATAGGTACCGCGTGAGTGTTAGCAATTATGAAAGACTAAAAGATGATTGAGTATGCGGATTTGCTTTACAAGCTCTTATATTGACTCTTTCCTACGTTATGATAAATTGGAATTGCTTCAATGACTGAGATCATAGTTTGTTGGTTCTCAATAGAGTTCTTGATTCATACTTTACCCTGTGAATGAATTGTTACTTTAGCATAAGAAATTATATGTCAATATATGTTGCTGTTCTAAAGATGACCATGATGCCTTCATGTCCGTATTTTATTTTATCGACACCTCTATCTCTAAACATGTGGGCATATTTATCGATTTCGGCTTTCGCTTGAGGACAAGCGAGGTCTAAGCTTGGGGGAGTTGATACGTCCATTTTGCATCATGCTTTTATATTAATCTTTATTGCATTATGGGCTGTTATTAGACATTATGGTACAATACTTATGCCTTTTCTCTCTTATTTTACAAGGTTTACATGAAGAGGGAGAATGCCGGCAGCTGGAATTCTAGACTGGAAAAGGAGCAAATCTGAGATACCTATTCTGCACAACTCCAGAAGTCCTGACAATCTACGGAGAATTATTTTGGAATATATAAAAAATATTGGGCGAAAGAAATACCAGAGGGGACCCACCAGGGAGTCACAAGCCAGGGGGCGCGCCCTACCCCCCTGGGTGCGCCCCTGTGGCTTGTGGGCCCCCTGGCAGGCCTCCGGTGCCCATCTTCTGCTATTTGGAGGGTTTTGACCTGGAAAAAATCATAAGGGAGCTTTTGGGACGAAGCGCCGCCGTCTCGAGGCGGAACTTGGACAGAACCAATCTAGGGCTCCGGCGGAGCTGTTCTGCTGGGGAAACTTCCCTCCCGGAGGGGGAAATCGAAGCCATCCTCATCACCAACGATCCTCTCACCGAGAGGGGGTCAATATCCATCAACATCTTCACCAGCACCATCTCCTCTCCAAACCCTAGTTCATCTCTTGTATCCGATCTTTGTCTCAAACCTCAGATTGGTACCTGTGGGTTGCTAGTAGTGTTGATTACTCCTTGTAGTTGATGCTAGTTGGTTTACGTGGTGGAAGATCATATGTTCAGATCCTTAATGATAATTAATACTCCTCTGATTATGAAAATGAATTTGCTTTGTGAGTAGTTACGTTTGTTCCTGAGGACATGGGATAAGTCTTGTTATAAGTAATCATGTGAATTTGGTATTCGTTCGATATTTTGATGAGATGTATGTTGTCTCTCCTCTAGTGGTGTTATGTGAACGTAGACTACATGACACTTCACCATTATTTGGGCCTAGAGGAAGGCATTGGGAAGTAATAAGTAGATGATGGGTTGCTAGAGTGACAGAAGCTTAAACCCTAGTTTATGCGTTGCTTCGTAAGGGGCTGATTTGGATCCACATGTTTCATGCTATGGTTAGATTTATCTTAATTCTTCTTTCGTAGTTGCGGATGCTTGTGAGAGAGGTTAATCATAAGTGGGAGGCTTGTCCAAGTAAGGTCATCACCCAAGCGCCGGTCATCCCACATATCAAATTATCAAAGTAACGAACGTGAATCATATGAGCATGATGAAAACTAGCTTGACAGAAATTCACATGTGTTCTCGGGAGCGCTTTTCTTTATATAAGAGTTTGTCCAGGCTTGTCCTTTGCTACAAAAAGGATTGGGCCACCTTGCTGCACCTTTGCTAAATTTGTTACTTGCTATCTGTTACGAATTACCTTATCACAAAACTATCTGTTACCGATAATTTCAGTGCTTGCAGAGAATACTTTACTGAAAACCGCTTGTCATTTCCTTCTGCTCCTCGTTGGGTTCGACACTCTTACTTATCGAAAAGACTACGATAGATCCCCTATACTTGTGGGTCATCAGGCACCAACTTGGAGGATGATGATAATAATTGCTATACTATTTGTGCTATTCATACTATTAATGATGAGAGTGATTATGTTTATGATATACAAAGCCACAAGCTTGGGGATGCTATGTTTGATGAAAATGACATGTTTGAGAATTTATTTGCTGCAATTAATGTTTGTCCCAAGCTTGGGGATGCTATGCTTAATGAAGATGATCTTTTTATTCCCCCTACTTTGAATGATCAAATTTGTTATAAAGATTGCATGCCTCCTACTTATGATGATTATTGTGATGATACTTATGCGATGAAAAAGAGTGATGATTACTATTATGATACTTGTCATAATTATGAAAATCCTTTTACTGAATATTACTCTTTTAATGTGGAACCAATTTGTAGTATTCAATTCTTTTATGATACTCCCACTATTAGTCATGAGAAGAAATTTTCTTGTGTGGGAACTAGTAAAATTTCTATGCTTGTAGAGCATGAAAAGAATGCTTTATGTGCTGGTTATATTGTGAAATTCCTTCATGATGCTACTGAAAATTATTGTGAGAGAGGATCTTATGCTTCTACATATTGCAATAATATCAAGTTTCCTCTCTATGTGTTCAAAGTTTTAAAGGTGTGCTTGTTTTGCCTTCCTATGCTAGTTGATTCTTGCTCCCATAAATTGTTTGCTCACAAAATCCCTATGCATAGGAAGTGGGTTAGACTTAAATGTGCTTGTCATGAGATTCATGATGCTCTCTTGCATGTTTCAATTACTATTCTTATGTGAGCATCATTGAAATCATCATGCCTAACTAAAAGGCTTCAAAGAAAAGTGCTTGTTGGGAGACAACCCAACACTTTTACTTTCTGTTTTTGTGTGTTCACATGATTAAGCTACTGTAGTAATCATGTTTTGTGCCTTTTATTTCAATAAAGTGCGAAGTAAAGCCTTTGGGATGACTCACAAGATGAGTAGAATTGATGCTGAACCAAAACAGAAACTTTTGACTCCAGTACAGGAATATTAATTTTTTACTGGAGCGTTATAATGATCTGAAATATTTACACAGTCTTTATATACAAATTAGTCAGGTTTTCCTAATGTTTCAGAATTTTTAGAGACAGCGAAGTATGGTTATACTACAGATCTTCACAGATTATTCTGTTTTTGACAGATTCTGTTTTGCATGCATAGTTTGCTTGTTTTAGTGTTTCCATAGCTTATATTTAGTGATATAAATTATGGGAATGATACAATACAGTAGGTATCATGTGGGAACAATTATGAATCTTGTCTTGACAGTACCTAAGTGAATGATTTATCTTTATTACACTAACCCTTCTCACGAAGTTCCGTTAAGTTTTGTGTGATTGAAGTTTTCAAGTTTTGGGTGAGACACCGATATGAGGAGAATAAGGAGTGACAAGAACCTAATCTTGGGTATTGCCAAGGCACCACCAAGGTAATATCCAAGGAATACTCAAACGCCTAAGCTTGGGGATGCCCCAGAAGGCATCCCCTCTTTCGTCTTCAACATTATCGGTATATCTTACTTAGAGCTATATTTTTATTCATCACATAATATGTGCTTTGCTTGGAGCATCATTTTATTTTTTTATTTTCTTTTAGATGTTATTTATAATCTTGTTTTTCAATAAAAAGTTCCAAGAATTGCCTTTAGGATGCTTTCATTGCATGTTTGATGTGTACTGTGTAAAAACAGAAATTTTTGCTGTAGTGTTTGAATTTTCATATTTTACTGGAACGTGGTAAGTTTATGAAATTTTTACAAAGTATTTTCATATAAATTATTTAGAATGTCCTAAATTTTCATAATTTTTTGAGTTACAGAAGTACACTGTTTTCATAAATTTCTACAGACTGTTCTGTTTGGACAGATTGCTGTCACAGTTTCGTTATCTACTTATCCTATAGTTTCCATAGACTATATTGGTAGATATAAATTGTGGAGATGATAGTAAACAGTAGATCATGTTTGAAAATTATTGTGCAACTTGTCTTTGCTGTACATGAAGTGTTGATTTATTATTATGTGTACTAACCTATCTCACGAGTTCTTTTCGAGTTTTGTGTGGATGCAGTTTTTGAGAATAGGTGAAACCATGATATGAGAGGATTGAACGAGATACAAAAGCTCAAGCTTGGGGATGCCCAAGGCACCCCAAGTAAATATTTCAAGAAGTCTCAAGCATCTAAGCTTGGGGATGCTACGCATCCCACGTCTCTTCATCAACAATTATCGGTTAGCCTATGTTGAGCCTAAATTTTTATTCGTTCACATGATGCGTGCTATTCTTGGAGTGCTATTTTTCTTTTGCTTGATGTTTAATAAAATACTTAAGATTTGAAATTCTTAGATGAGAGAGTCTTCACATAGTTATTTAATTGTTGGCTACGCATTGATCTTCACTTATATCTTTTTGGAGTAGTTTGTCATTCACTCTCGTGCTTCACTTATATCCTATGAGTAAATGGTTGAATGAATCGAATATCATAAATCTGAAATTAAATATGCTTCATATACTTATCCCATGGGGAGCAATGACTTCACACATAATAAGTATAGGTGGTAAAATTTATTGAAAGTTAGCAAACACCGCATTGGTCACTTGAACAATTCATGAAAGAATATTGAAGGAAGAGAGATTCCACATATAAATATACTATCTTGGACATCTTCTATGATTGTGAGCTCATTAATTATTTTCAAACTCGAGCAAATTAGTTGAAATTGGACAAGGAAGACAACTTAATGAGTTATGTTTGGGTATATTTGTATAGAAGTTATATTGTTATGGATCTTCCAACATGTGGTGCTTGCTTCCACCTCATACTAGCCAAAACTTCCGCACCAAGTAGAAATACTACTTGTGCATCCAAACACCCTTAAACCCAAAGTTGTTCCATATGAGTCCACCATACCTACCTATATGTGGTATTTACCTGCCGTTCCAAGTAAATTTGCATGTGCCAAACTCTAAACCTTCAAATAATATTCTGTTTTGTATGCCCGAATCGCTCATATAGTGACTAGGGGCTGTCAGTATCTTCCATGCTAGGTGGGTTATTCTCACGATATGTGTCGATTCACTATCATTCACGAGAAAGTGGCTGGTATTCGGGATGCCCAGTTCCATGCTCAAAAATCAAATCAAAATATAATGAAACAAAACTCCCCCAGGATTGTTGTTTGTATGGACGGTACCCGTGGATTCGGCTCGCCGTGGAGTGTGATTGATTGGTGGAGGGGGAGTAAAAACATTACCATTCTGTTTGGGAACCGCCTATAATGTATCTAGCATGGAAGATACCGAGATCTCTCGGTTGTTATGTTGACAATGAAAGCTTACCGCTCAAAATTATTATTCATCTCTGTTTTAAAAGCTCGAGCTCTGGCACCTTTGCAAATCAATGCTTCCCTCTGCGAAGGGCCTATCTTTTACTTTCTAGTACGTACCTTTATGGAAGAGTCATGGTGATCTTCACCACTTCCTATATTTCGCCTTTTTCTCTTGGCAAGCGTCATGTGTTGGGGAATGATCTAGACATATATATCCACACAAATATATTTGATCATGAATTATTATTGTTGACAATTATCTATATGATAAATAAGTTGGGAGGCGAAACATTAAGGCCCTATCTTTCTCTGTGTTCGATGGATGCTATTTGTTCTAAAAATATGCTTTGAGTGTCAATAATCATGGAAGACTATATGATAGGTGAGTATGTGAAATTTGCGAAATCAAAGTTCTTACATAGACCCTTCCTGAAAATAAGATGAATTGCAATTGTTCGATGACTAGGAATATGGTTTGTTAGTTTTCAAGAAACTTCCTGGTCTATACTTTAACATGTGGATAGCTTGTTACTTGAGCATGAGAAGTTTTATGAGATGAGCTACTGTTTATGGTTTATATTGATGCTAGAAAAAGTGATTGGAATTATCATTGATCAAAGTTGTGCACTTGCTAGCATTCACACTTCATAAATTATTTCTTTTATCATTTACCTACTCGAGGACGAGCAGGAATTAAGCTTGGGGATGCTGATACGTCTCCAACGTATCTATAATTTATGAAGTATTCATGCCATGTTTACAATAATTTTATATGATTTTGGTATGATTTTATTAGAACTAACCCGGACTGACGCTGTTTTCAGCAGAACTACCATGGTGTCATTTTTTTGTGCAGAAATAAAAGTTCTCGGAATGGGCTGAAAATTTACGGAGAATATTTTTGGAAAGTATAAAAAATACTGGAGCAAAAAGATACCGGAGAGGAGTCCCGAGGCAGCCACAAGCCTAGGGGGCGCCCCCCTAGGGCGCGCCCCCTGGCTTGTGGGCCCCTCGGGAGCCCCCCTGACTTGATTCCAACGCCAAGTACTCCTATAAATCGAGAAACCTCCAAAAAGAAACCTAGATCGGGAGTTCTGCCGCCGCAAGCCTCTGTAGCCACGAAAAACCAATCGGGAGCCCGTTCCGGCACCCTGCCGGAGGGGGAAACCATCACCGGAGGCCATCTTCATCATCCCGGCGGTCTCCATGACGAGGAGGGAGTAGTTCACCCTCGGGGCTGAGGGTATGTACCAGTAGCTATGTGTTTGATCTCTCTCTCTCTCGTGTTCTTGAGATGCCACGATCTTGATGTACCGCGAGCTTTATTGATATAGATGAATCATACGGAGTTTTCCCCTCTCTATCTTCTTGTGATGAATTGAGTTTTCCCTTTGAAGTTTTCTTATCGGATTGAGTCTTTAAAGGATTTGAGAACACTTGATGTATGTCTTGCGATGGGATATCCGTGGTGACAATGGGATGTTCTATTGATCCACTTGATGTATGTTTTGGTGATCAACTTGCGGGTTCCGTGACCTTGGGAATCTATGCATAGGGGTTGGCACACGTTTTCGTCTTGTCTCTCCGATAGAAACTTTGGGGCACTCTTTGAAGTTCTTTTCGTTGGATTGAATAGATGAATCTGAAATTGTGTGATGCATATCGTATAATCAAGCCCATGGGTACTCGTGGTGAAATTGGAGTATCTAGGTGACATTAGGGTTTTGGTTGATGTGTATCTTAAGGTGTTATTTTAGTACGAACTCTAGGGCTGTTCGTGACACTTATAGGGATAGCTCATACGATTGATCGGAAAAGATAACTTTGAGGTGGTTTCGTACCCTACAATAATTTCTTCGTTTGTTCTCCGCTATTTGTGACTTTGGAGTGAACTCTTTGTCGCACGTGAGGGATTTACGTATGATTCAACTATGTTAGTATTGTTGAGAGAACTCATACTAGTGAAAGTATGAACCCTAGGCCTTGTTTTGAAGCATTGCAATACCGTTTTTGCTCACTTTTGTTACTTGCTACCTTGCTGTTTTTATATTTTCAAATTACAAAAACCTATATCTACTATCCATATTACACTTGTATCACCAACTCTTCGCCGAACTAGTGCACCTATACAATGTACCATTGTATTGGGTGAGGGAGTCCCGGACTAAGGGGTCCTCGGGCTGCCGGTTCATCTCTCGATGGGCCGGCTCGATGGGCCATTCTCCGAAGAAGGGCCGGACATATCAAGACTCCACGTTCCAGAAGGAAGCCCTGAAGGCGCGTCGTGCATTCCAAGTCAAGATGAGAATGTCGACATCTCCATCCTCGGCAGCAGGCCCACCATGTGTAAACGCTAGTCCCCCTCGGTGTCTATATAAACCGGGAGGGTTTTAGATCATAGGACACAGAAACTCATCTAGGGTTTTAGCTAGTCGATCTCGAGGTAGATCAACTCTGTAACCTTCATACCATCAATATAATCAAGCATGACGTAGGGTTTTACCTCCATAGGAGGGCCCGAACCTGGGTAAACAGCGTCTCCTTCGTCCCTTTGTTACCATCGATCCTAGTCTCACAGCTCGGGACCCCCTACCCGAGATCTGCCGGTTTTGACACCGACATTGGTGCTTTCATTGAGAGTTCCGCTATGATCGCCCAAGGAATCGATGGCTCGCGTCTTCATCAATGAAGAGGTCCGCGGCATGGACTCCTTTGTCCCTGGACAGATCTTCGCTTTTGGCAGCATTGTGCTGCACGCTGGCCCGACCGGCCACCTTGGCCGGGTCGGAAGTCTCGCCCCTGATCAAGAAGTCAGATTCGGAAACTTAGAGTTCTCCGTTGACCCTCGGGGCGATCTCTTGCTCACCGGGCTCGCAGTCTCACTTGACGCGCCCGAGGACTCCAAGGCCTTAACCTCGAACGTCGTTTTCAATCCCGCTCACGGGGCCAATCCCGGTGACGATCTGGATTTAAGTCCGGATCCGGCTATAGCGCCAGATCGCCGGGCACCAGCTCCTGCCGAATACACTTCTCGTGCGGACGCGCCGGAGGTTAACTCCGAACACGCCGAGCAGGTTGACCCAATCGAGCTTTCGACGCTCTGCGAAGCTCTAGATCGGATCTCCTTGACAAAAACTATTGATGACCCGATCCCGATCCATGCTCAGATCAGTCTTGAGGCGGGTCAAGAGGGATTTTTCGTCCCACCCACCACCCACTTAGTAGCCACTATCGAAGACTTAACCGATATGTTGGACTACGCCTCCGAGGAGGCAGAAGACATGGAGGAGGAAGATCACGTTCCCACTCCCGTCAACACCGGGCGATGGACCGCCACCTCCACCTACGACGTCTACATGGTGGATACGCCATCTGGTAACGGTGAGCGCACGCCACCTAACAACGGCGATGACTCAGGTGAGGTGCCATCAAGGCGCCGGAAACCGCGTAAGCGGTCAAAGAAAAAAAGGGGAGGGAAGCTATTACCGGCACCGAGGAAAACAATACCCCGGAGGACCTCGGCAATCCCGATATCCCCGAGTATCCGTTGGAGGACCACGAAAGGCCGGAGGACCAGCGCGACCCTGAAGATCCGAATGACTCCGATGATGACAACTACCTCCCCCCTGTAGAGGAGGAGGATAGCCCGGACGACGATGATATCATCGTCCCCGAGACCATCGAGGACCAGGAACGGTTCAGGCAACAGCTTTTAGCCACTGCCCGGAGCCTAAAGGCAAAAGCACGGCAACTCAAGGCCGAACAAGACACCCTCAACGATAGATGGACAAGCGTTCTATCAGCCGAGGAAGAACACGGTGCCGGTCTATGGGACCAACCCAAGAGTTACCCCCGCCGGCGGCTACTGCCACAATTCGATGACGAGCTCCCCAATACTCCGTCCCCCAAGCACACTCCATACGACCAGCCGGACCGCCCTCCCCGAGGACGTGATAGGACGGCTGGCGAGGCCGGTTATAGGCCGGCGATACCCCGCAGAAGGGGAAAGGAGCCAATGGAGCCCGACGACAGGTATGACCTGCGACGTGACCTGGATGATAGAACAGGCCGCACGAGATCCATCTATGGATCTAGAGGGTATTCCCCTGGTAGAAGGGACGAGTACCGGCCCTGGCGCGACCGAACCAACAGAGTTCGGGACCAAAACCAGGCTAGATCAGACGCCGACTACCGGCGCGATATAGCATGGGTCAGAGGCGCTACCCACCCGCTCTGCTTTACTGACGAGGTAATGCAGCATCAGTTCCCGGAAGGGTTTGAACCCATAAACATCGAGCAATACGACGGAACAACTGACCCAGCAGTGTGGATCGAGGATTTCCTCCTCCACATCCACATGGCACGAGGAGACGACCTCCACGCCATCAAGTACCTACCCCTTAAACTTAAGGGGCCAGCTCGGCACTGGCTAAACAGTCTCCCCGAAAACTCTATCGGGTGCTGGGAGGACCTCGAGGATGCATTCGGATCTAACTTCCAGGGCACCTATGTACGGCCCCCGGACTCCTCCGACCTAAGCAATGTCGTGCAAAAGGCAGGAGAGTCCGCTCGACAATTATGGAATCGGTTCTTGACCAAGAAAAACCAGATCGTCGATTGCCCAGACGCCGAAGCTATAGCCTCTTTCAGGCACAATATTCGGGACGAGTGGCTAGCTCGCCAGCTTGGCCAGGATAAGCCCAGGACCATGTCGGCCCTCACATTGCTCATGACCCACTTTTGCGCGGGCGAGGATAACTGGCTAGCAAGGAGAAGCCACAACCCCGAAGACCCCGGTACTTCTGAAGTCCGGGATGGAAACGGGAAACCACGACGTAACAAAAACAAACGACGGCACAGCACTAGCGACGCCGATGACACGGCCGTTAACGCCGGTTTCCGCAACCCAAGATCCGGGCAGCGGAAGAAGCCTCCTAAAGGCAACCGCGACGGACCCACCCCGCTGGACAAGATCATGGAGAGGCCTTGCCAGATCCATGGCACTCCGGACAAGCCCGCCAACCACACCAACCGTAACTGTTGGGTGTTTAAACAGGCCGGCAAACTCGCAGCCGAGGACCAGGGCAAAGGCCCACGCAGCGAGGACGATGAGGAGCCCCGCTGTCCGAGCAATGGAGGTCAGAAGAAATTCCCTCCAGAAGTAAAAATGGTGAACATGATATACGCGACTCATATACCTAAAAAGGAGAGGAAGCGCGCCCTACGAGAGGTCTACGCCGTAGAGCCTGTAGCCCCGAAGTTTAACACATGGTCGGCCTACCCGGTCACTTTTGATCGACGAGATCACCCGACCAGTATCCGTCATGGAGGTTCGGCGGCACTCGTCCTAGACCCCATTATCGATGGGTATCACCTCACTAAAGTCCTAATGGACGGAGGAAGTAGCCTCAATCTGATCTACTCAGATACGGTGAAAAAGATGGGCATAGATCCGTCAAGGATAAAGCCTAGCAACACTACCTTTAAAGGAGTGATCCCAGGTGTCGAAGCCCGGTGCACAGGCTCTGTTAGCCTGGAAATAGTGTTCGGCTCGCCCGACAACTTCCGCAGCGAGGAATTGATCTTCGACATCGTCCCCTTCCGCAGCGGCTAGCACGCCCTGCTCGGCCGAACAGCGTTCGCTCGCTTTAACGCCGAACCACATTACGCATACCTCAAGCTCAAGATGCCTGGTCCCAAGGGGGTCATCACCGTCAACGGCAACATAGAGCGTTCCCTCCGAACTGAGCAGCATGCATTGGCCCTGGCGGCCGAATTCCATTATGAGGATGGTCGGCAAACACCCAAGTCGGCCACAAAGGCCCGTAAGGTCGACAAACGAGTTCGGTTTCAATCCGAACTCCCAGACTCTTCTGCTCCCCGGAAATAGGGGTACGCCCCCCATTGCATAACCCTAACGACCGCCAAACACGTGCCAAGAAGGCACAACTTCGCGCTCAAGATCCCATGGGCAGCAATGGGGAGCAACCTTGAAGTGGTAAGTGTTCGGCTGGACCGACCAATACCAATGCACGTCCTCGGACAAAAAGCAGGTACCATCAAGGACCTGTTAAAAAGCGTAAAGCTCATTGATACTTCGGCGACTTCTCAAGACCTTTTTCCAAGGTCCGCTCGGCGACAGCATCACTCCTAATGGATGCAACCCCCACAAAGGAACATGAACGGACAGGCTACAAGGCACATCGAAGACGTCGTGTCATCAATCGAAGACTCTTGGTACAGCCTCCCCTCTGTAAATTTTATATTTTATCTACCTGTAAACAGTTGCCTCAGCAATCCAAGTGATAAGAATTATTGAGCAAGTACAAAACCATCATATGGCTACTTCGTTGTTTTTATACATTTTCTGTTCTTATCTTGGTCACGCTTCTTGCGAAAACTGTTCGGTATGTATTATGATGCAACCGGCTAATAGACCGGGGGCTCGAATTTAAAATCGCCTTGAACGTCACCTCAGTCCAACTGGTTGTGTGTTCGGCGTCTTGGGTTTTACTTTATATGCATCGGATCCGAACTATGTCTTGGGTCAATAGTTGGGTTGCCCGGCTCTTGTGCTTGCCCTCTTACGTTCCGCTCGTTCGGCTAAAAGGGCAAAGGGAGAACCTCTGCGATTGTGCTTCCAGCTCGTCTTGTCAAGCACCTCAGGGGAGAAAGCCGAAAACTGACCGTCATAGTAAGCGAGAACCAATCCACGAATCCGGGCATAAGTGTCATACTAAAAAACCGATAGCGGTTATTCCATGTTATACGACGGGTTTCGTTCTTGTACAAACCATGTGATGCTGGCTTCGGCCCCGAACATCACACCGGGGGCTGGTTATCAACCCCCGCATTTTTTCTACACTCCCACGGCTAAGTGAAAGCGATAGAGCACCATAGTCCGATTGCCTTGTCCCGCTCGCACTACCGCCTTCGGGCGCCTATTCCTCGGCTAAGGGTAAAATGCGAATACAGAGACACCCCGCGTAGTATCTAGGTGGGGGCTGAAGCCGACGACTCGCTACTTTCAGATAAACCGGCCACTTAGGAGTCTAAATAAACACACACTACTCATAAGACATGATAAACAATGCAACTTTAATCATAAAGCGTTAAAAGTCTTCGGACATATTACAACGCTTTCATTCGTACAAAACTTCCTTGGAGCATTGAGCCTCTATCGACCGAGCACCCTCCATCACTGCGGGGAAGTATCGCTCGGGGCGCCTATATTCTTTTCCAGGAGGCGGAGGTGCGGTAGCCATCTCGTTTGGCTTGAGCTTCGGCCAATGCACCATGGTCTTCGCAAAGGCCATCCGCGCGCCCTCGATGCACGTAGAACGCTTCAGCACGTCGACCCGAGGCGCAGCTTTGCATAGTTTCTGCACTAAGCCGAAGTAGCTGCCCGGCAATGGCTCATCGGGCCACATGCGTATGCAGAGGTCCTTCATGGCCGGCCCCGCAACTCTGCGCATCTCCATCAGTTGCTTCATTTGCTCGACGAGGAGAGGGGAGTGCTCGGGGGACTCAAACTGGGCCCAGAATAGCCGGGCCTCATCCTCCTCTGCCCGCGAAGCATAAAACTTGTTCGCGTCCGCTGCGCTCTTCTGGAGGTCCGCACCAACACCTAAGGAACGCCACACCTGGGTGAGCAAAGTAAACTTGCTACCACCAAAGGTGCACTGCAGTGAATACGGCTTACCATCAATGACAGCCTTGATTTGGCGAATCTCCTCTTGCGCAGAACGCCGGTCCACCCGCTCCTTCTGGAGCTCGGATTTCAGCGCGGCTAGCTCGGCAGCCTGCTCTTTGCCTTTTTGCTCAAGGGCCTCGCACTTCGCACCGGCATCCTTGAGCTCTTGTTGCACCTCCTCCACCCGAGCCTCGTGCTTGGCGCTTGCAGCCTTCAAATCGAAAAGCGCGGCTGCTGCTTGTTCGGCGGCCGCCTTCTCATCCATGGCCTTTTGCTTCATGTCCTGAAGCTCGGCCGTGAGCTTTTCGACCTCCGCAGCTGAAGCTGTGGAAGCAATATACAAACGGTCACACTGGGCTACTAGTGCGGATCATTACCAATATATAGTTCGGAAATTACAAGTCGGCTTACCTTGCGCCTCGTCGAACCTCTTGTTCAGGCTAACAAGCTCCTCGTCGGATACCTTGAGCTTCTGATTTAGCTCGGTCAGCTCAGCGGCATTATCGGCCGCCTCCGATGACGAGGCCTGCAAACAAAAATTATGCATCCAGTTATGTGCGATTCAAATCCCCCGAACTATGAAGGATATGACTCCCTGTTCGGCCCTTCCAAGGACTTTTCCAAACATCGCAGGACTAGATGGTGCCTTGTGCATCATTGCTTCATTCCTCACTATTTGACCCCCGGATGCATTTTTGCATACCCATCCAGGGCTCGGGGGCTAGTACATATATAAAGAGATAGCGCAAAAACTTAATATTAACATTGTTCAGGAAAAGGATATTACTTGACTCACCTTGAAGCCCGCCAGGAGACCATTGAAGGCCTCCTTTAGTCCGTTGTCAACAGACTGAATTCCTTGCAAAACCGCACCCATAAGAGTGCGGTGATCCTCGGAGATGGGGGCGCTTGCTAGCGCCTCCTCCATAACCGGCCACCCGGCCGTTGGTGGCATCGGTGATGACCGGGCAGTCCGATCTATGATCGGGGACTGAGCCGGTAACTCCGGATGCACAGAGTGCTCCGGAGACGTCCTCGGAGGGGACAGGGCATTTCTTCGCCCCTCTTCTTCGGCGATCAGGGGAGCGCTTTCCCCCTGGTCCTCAGCAGCATGGGGAGTTTTTTCTCCCTGGCCTTTGTCGGCCGCGGTATCAGCCTCGGCCATGGCATGGTCACCCCCTCCGCCTGTGTGCGGCTCCAACGGAGCCTGGCTGGATGACACCTCTGCGGTATCCTTCGCGACCTCTGGAGGTGTAGGGAGCGATGTGGTCCCGCTCTCCACCAGCTCGGCGGGTGGAGACTCCCCATCCGATATTTGGTCGGTAGGGAGGACGCGCGGGGGGCTGCGAGATATTTTTGTACTTAAAACATTGAAGACTTTGCGTAAAAAACTTAGTGAGTCCTCGGATTCATTACCTTTGAGCGGGGGGCTTGACCCTTGGGTTCCTTCGGGGAACCCTCTCGAATTCCTCGGATTCTGTGTTAGAATCCAAGCTGTCGTCAGGCAGGATCAACCTTGCCCGACACGCCTTCTTCGGGGCAGGAGGAGCTGCCTCCTCCGCGGCATCCGATGACGCCGCCCTCTTTCTTACGGAGGGGGGGGGGGACTCCTTCCCCCCCGTCGTCATGCACCTCCTCATGGCTGGAGGAGACATGGGTTTCCTCGGACGCAGCGTCGCGCTGGTCCTTAATACGGAGGCCCTCTCTGGCCTTCTTCTTCTTGTTCTCTTTCTTTTCGGGCGCCGAGTACGGCGCCACGACAAGCATCACCGCCAACAGCTCCGACCTGGGGTCTTCGGGTTGTGGAGCCGGGCAATTAACCTTCGCGGCTTTTCTCTGCCACTTCTGTGGAAGTAAGGGAGAGGGCGTTCAGATCTTTTGCCGAAGAAACGGAATTGATGAATTGAAACTATACTATACCTGGGTCGGAGGGTTGACGGCGCTTAGGCCTGCATCTTCTTCCTTGGCCGGCCAGCTCTTCTGAGGCTTGCACAGAGCCTTCCACAGCTTCTCCGGGGTGGTGCGGAAGAATTGGCGCACGGTAGGCTCATCGTCGGGACGATAAGCCCACATGGGGGATGCCCGGCGCTGGCAGGGGAGGATACGGCGGTGGAGCATGACCTGGACCACGTTGACCAGCTCCACCTTCGCCTCGATCACCGAGGTGATGTGCTTCTGCAGCAGCTTAACTTCAGCGTCTGACCCCCAGTCGAGGCCCTTCCTGAGCCACAAGGTCAATCTCGTGGGGGGTCCAGATCTGAATTTGGCGGGGGCCGCCCAGCTCTCGCCCCTTGGCTCGGTGATGTAGAACCACTCCTTCTGCCAAGTTTTGATTGTGTCGATGAAGGTGCCAGATGGCCACTCGACACGGGGGAGTTTGCTAATGACCGCCCCTCCGTAGTCCACGTGCTCGCTTGCCACGGTCTTCGGCTTGACGTTGAAGACCTTGAGCCACAGGCCGAAGTGCGGTTCGACCCGCAGAAAGGCTTCGCAGACGATGATGAATGCCGATATGTGCATGAAGGAGTTCGGCGGAAGGTTGTGGAAGTCCAGACTGTAGAAAAACATGAGACCCCTGACGAAGGGGTGGAGCGGAAAGCTCAGTCCCCTGATAAAGTGGGGGACAAACACCACCCTCTCACCTGCTTTGGGGGTGGGAATCACCTGGTTCTTCTCCGGGGCGCGGTGGAAAACGTTGGCGGGGAGGTAGCCGGCCTTCTTCAGGTCCCGAATATCTTGGTCAGTGACCGTGGAGGCCTCCCACTTGCCGTTGGAACCAGAACCCGCCATGGCTAAGCTCGGAGGAAAGGGTGAGGTTGAACTGGATCTGGGCTCTTGGGGCTCAGAGAAATTGAAGAGGCAAAGGATGCGAATGGGAGGCGTGAATAGGCCTTAGCGTTTTTCCCTTTTTGTGGGACGTGTCACCGATTAGCCTCGCTTACCGCGCCACAAATCCCTCCGCTTCCCAAGACATGCGTGCCGTTATGCGCGTGTGGAGATTAATCATATCCAGTGTGAAACGGAGCACGATACGCGCATTGATAAGTCGTGTCGCTGAAAAAAAACGGCCCCGAACCGCGAATCGAGTTTTCGTAACTGGTTCAGTGGTCGTGGTAGGCCAAGTCCCTTCGTCAGAAGAAGGTGTCAGAAAACATTGTTTACACTTTGGCGATTGGCCTTCGGGGCTAAGCAATTCATGGTGTTTGGTCAAACATATGATCGGAAGAAATACATGTCATTGGAAACCGAACTAGTCTCAGCCGATCATGGAAAGGGAAGAAGAACTCACCCCGCAAGACGAAGACTCTGATCGTACGAAGCAGCTGGAGCTGAGATCCTTGGCGTTGGGGGCTAGTTCAGGGGCTACTGAGGGAGTCCCGGACTAAGGGGTCCTCGGGCTGCCGGTTCATCTCTCGATAGGCCGGCTCAATGGGCCATTCTTCGAAGAAGGGCCAGACATATAAAGACTCCACGTTCCAGAAGGAAGCCCCGAAGGCGCGTCGTGCATTCCAAGTCAAGATGAGAATGTCGACATCTCCATCCTCGGCAGGAGGCCCACCATGTGTAAACCCTAGTCCCCCCCGGTGTCTATATAAACCGGGAGGGTTTTAGATCATAGGACATAGAAACTTATCTAGGGTTTTAGCTAGTCGATCTCGAGGTAGATCAACTCTGTAACCTTCATACCATCAATATAATCAAGCAGGACGTAGGGTTTTACCTCCATAGGAGGGCCCGAACCTGGGTAAACATCGTCTCCTTCGTCCCTTTGTTACCATCGATCCTAGTCTCACAGCTCGGGACCCCCTACCTGAGATCTGCCGGTTTTGACACCGACATTGGGTGTGTTGGGGACACAAGAGACTCTTTGTTATTTGGTTGCATGGTTGTTTGAGAGAGACCATCTTCATCCTACGCCTCTCACGGATTGATAAACCTTAGGTCATCCACTTGAGGGAAATATGGAGGCCCAACACGAGTCTACAAGAAGAAGGTTGCGTAGTAGGCTTCAGGCATTTGCAGGTTCCTTGGAAGTTCTTGCTAAAACCATCCTTCAATTCAGCACAAGTATTGATTGAATTGGGGGTAGGTTTTTCAACCATGTGCGAGCTGGTCCTTCCAACATCATTGTCAAGTACTTAGCGCAGAGTGCACCACTGACATCCATCATGTCCATGGCTATCTCATATCTCTCTGTTGGCTAGTGAGTAGGGGATTAATCGGCTAATCGGCAAGTTAATCGGCCATTTAATCAATTAATCTTCTGATTTATTAGATTATTGGCTACTCGGTGACCCTACGAGTAGGGATTAATCGGCAAGTTAACTGGTTAATCAGATGAATTCTTGAACAGGGCTCGCAGCGGAAATCTTCAACGATAGTGTGGACCCATGCCATTTGCCTTAACCCTACACACATTCTGACTAGGAAGGGTCCTAGCTCGCATGATCGTCACCAAGGTAATCTTCATAATATCCTGTTCTTTCATGCCTGGACAATAAAATAACCAGTGGCAAGCCAATCAGTACTTTGAATGTACTCGCAAGCAACCCATGTTTGGAACAGGGTTTAACAATGCATGATATAGCACTAAGTAGGTAAGTTGCAGAAAGCTAATTTTAAGTGCAATGACATGTTCAAACCAACTTGTAAAGCATGCATCAACAGGTTGCAGATATCCATATGAACAAGTTACAGATATCAATATAAGCAGGGGTTGAACATCTCATGTTCAATCATCTTGTCAAGTCATCTGACTTAGCTCAAGTACCATCTTTCTCCCACACACACACACACATGCTTAGTTTGTGAAAACATCGGACGTAGTTTAAGAAGGACCTCCAACTGTCCATGACCGTGGACACGGCTATTCAAATATTTTTTACACTCTGCAGAGATTGCGCGCTTTACCCACAAGACTTGGGGAACTTCCGTGTCATCCACGACTCCCGGTACCTTAGATACCCGAGGTAAGGACCCGGACATTATCTTTCCCTTGACAACACTAAACAAAGAGTCCACTCGTTGGCCCACGTGTTCATGATGTACATCATATGAAACCCGCTCAACATTGTACCATACATGAAGGGATACAACGGTGTGCCCGGTGTCTATAAAAACAGTACATGGCCGCCCTACCTGGAATGACCCCGTATCGAGATAGGAACTCATACTCTCCCACCACTAGTAATGCGGGATCTCTGCTAGTATCGACCAAAGTACTCAACAAATCCCCATCCCATAAGGGGTATCGTGGTCGAACATGTAAGGTTGGGACGGTCAGCAGATCTTAAATCTCTCCGTTTTCGAAAACACACACACACACAACTTGCCTCGGTAGACCACTTCTTTATCAAGTGGTCACCTAATTGAACACCATCTCCCTCGGGCATTAGTGGCACCCGATGGGGTTTTCGAAAGACTTTGAAAACACTTCCTTTCCGACACCATGCGCTTTCCCAACCCACTTTCGTAGAAACTACTTAGCATCCTATCAACTTCCCACCCACACAACCCTCATAGGAAGGTAGGGTCATGCTCAGTGCAAGTATCAACAAGGAATGTAACTATCGACCATTGGGACTGGGGGTACCTAGGCCCGTCTACCTGTGGCCCGGGACGCGGCGCTAAGTCTAAAGTGCAAGCTGGGCCCATCAGCACCCTTTGGAGGAACGGCCTCGCGAGGAGAGTTGCTGCCACATCATCAAGGACCTCCCCAGGCCCCTATGCGGGGCCACCTCCTGAGGCCCTCGCGAGGCGGATTGGTCGAGGTTAGTCGAAGCGGGGGCTAGCAACACTGCGCCATCACATGGGTGACGCATGCCGAGTCCAGCGGCGCTCAGAGCCGTGCCAGCAAGCACGGATAAGCAGGATTTCCTCTTTGGTGACAAAGGCGCAACGCCAGCTCGCGGGCTCCAAAAGCAATCCCCAAAGGTTTCCTTTCTCGTGCAAGAGGACCAAGACCGGGGGCTTAGCAGGACGGAGGTCACTCCCGAGCCCACGAGCACGTCACGGCGAAGAGCTTAGACAGGCGAAGACCACCTTTTGTCAGGATAGGCTGCAGTCCTGTCCCCCTTCAAACTGGCCGTTGTGGCAACCCTTCCTGCCTGGTGTTTTTGGGGGAAGAGGACCAGGGCCAATATAAGAGTAGGAACCAGCCACCGTAGGAGGGATGGAACCCTGGGCAAGAAAGAACACACCTTGTACTCATCCCATCCTCAAGCAATCCAGATAAGCAGGAGTAGGGTCTTACACCGCGAAGTGGCCTGAACCTGGGTAAACTGTGTGTCCTTTGTTTGTCTTCCTTAGCTCGAGCCGCAGGAGAGTCACCGTGAGGTTGTGAGGCAGAGTAGGGCAGGAGAGCGAGTGCACCCCAGTGTTCGAACCTTTTTGGGTCTCCAGAGCCCCGATTCCGACAGTAACGGAGGCAACCTATAAAGGTGGTCACCACAATCATCATGATTCGATGCAACAAAGTAAGTGCTATATGCCATGCAAAAAGGGTTTCATAGACATGGTCAAAGGGCTGCTTGCCTGGCTCAACAAGGTCTTCGGGGTCTTCACAAGCTCCTGGTCCAACTCCGAGCACTCCGTCTATTTCGTCAACTAACGTCAAAAACAACCACAATAAGCAACACAACAAGCAGAGAAATAAAAGTGTTTAAAATAGGAGTTTTATTTTTCTGGATGCCTATGGTCATAAGAAAAATACCTAAAGTTTCTCTAATGGCTTTGGATCACCAGAGATTTTTGAATGATGGAAATGGAGGGAATCATTGATCCTATAAGGAGTCTACAGAGAACATTTTTATAAAAAATGAGTGAATGCACCTATTAAATTGGGCATGATTTTAGAAACATTTAGGAAGTGGTTTCACTGGATTTGGAGTTGATATGAATATTCTAGAGTTTTAACAAGTGGTTCATATATGAGGAAATGGCTCAATAATCCAGATTGCAGAGGAGGTGTAAGGAAAAAATGTTCATCACTTAGTTCATGAATTCAGGTCCACCTAGGAGTTAGAATCATAGCATTTGGATCTAGGGTGAGCTCCCTAGGAATTTCCAAAGCCCAAGGCAGACATACAAAAATAGGGTTTCATCTATTAGGTGTACAAGAAAGTTTCTTGGAAAAATGTGCAACCTAGTAATCTGGATAAAGCAAGATGTTTGGGACCTCTAGGAATTTGAATCACCAAATTTGGAGTTCATATGAATTTACTATGAATTATTTAGTCTATCTGGAAAAAGAAAAAGAAAAATGCCGTTGTTCATATGGGCCAAAACAGCCGCAGCTGAGCCGGCCCAGAAGGGATCCAGCCCAGGCATGGTGCAGTGTCGTGGGCCACGTCGCAGGCGTAAACGCCGATTACACCTCCAGCCGACACGGCACGCGTGCCGCGGGCGCGTTCAAACCCGACAAGTGGGTAACACCTGTCGGTGAGAGAGAGGGGTGTGGGGGTATAACATGGGGGTCCCACCTGTCATCACCCTCCTCTGGACAGGGAGGAGAAGGGGCTCACCGGCGGCGCTGTGGTCGATGGCGAGGCAAGCTGAGGACACCGACGAGATCTGGGTGGTCCCGCCATTTGGGTAGAGGTGGAGAGAGGCGTCGGAGCGCAGCGGCTCACCGGCGACGAGCACCCATGGCGGAGGAGCGTAGGGTGGGGGAAGCCTCGGTCGATTCCGACTGCATCTGAATGGAGAAACGGCCGGGAAGGCATCAGGGAGGTGTCGTGCCTCCAGATCAGGGGAGAGTGGGGCCGGATGGGGACTCTTACCGTGTGAATGCCAGCAGCCCGAGGCGGCGATGAGGAGATCGATTCCGAGCACAGGGAGCTGGGGAGGAGGAATGGATGGCGCGGGGGTGAGATTAGGCGAGAGTGGGGGCAATTAGAGGGAAGAGAGGAGTGCGGGGATCGCTTAAATAGCGATCCCGAGGTTCACCGTGGACGGAGTCCACGACCGTCCGTGGGAGCGACTCGAATGGCCACGTGAGCGGGTCCTGGCCTCTGCGTGGTGCTCGTGGGGTTTGTCTAGGATGCGGGAAGGAAGAGAGAGAGCTGGGGAAGGGCCGGGTGCGTCACGCGTGTGAGGTCGGGGGTTGGCCAAACCGACGGTGCTCGGCATGCGCGGGAGGGGAGAGATGGAGGAGGAGAGAGGAGAGGGCCGACCGCGTGCCGTGTCACGGACGCCAAGATGTCCTTGGGGGACACGTTGGGGAGGCCCGAGGCTGTCCGGGGGGGGGAGGGTGGGCGATTGGGGGCGGCTATAGTGCGAGAGCATACTGTAGCACGCTCCAGAGCACGCATATGGCGGGCATGGCATGCTCCAGAAGGCTTTTAGGCGCGCTCACCTTGTCCACTAGCTGTTGGTGCATATGGAGATGCCCTGGGGTAGCTTAGGGACTAAGGGAGAGGTAGGAAAGTAAAATAGAGGGGGGAGAGATGCTGTCATGGCTGTCTAGAGAGGGTAATTGGGGTTTTTACATCATCATTCATTTAGCTGGGTGTGTGGGATTCTTACTGGTGGTAGAGGAGGTATGTGAGTGACCGTGGTAAAAATATAGAGTCAAGCAGAATAGTAAAACTGGTGAAAACAGTAATTTTTGAAATTGATCAGAAGGTGTTTGATGTTGGTATGGGCAAGTTAATTGGTTCTCCTTGCTATGGGATTTAACTGGGCCAAATGGTGGATAAAAATGGGGTTGGTCACAAGGTTTGAGCTCAATTGAATAAAGTTGCCAATGGAAACTTTGTAAACCCTAGAAATGGGCAGAAATGGATTTGCTTAGATCTAGCTATGCAAATCCATTCTCCTTGATGCACCACTGGGTGTGGGGGCATCATTTGGGGATTAAAGCATGCCCACAAAGTTTGAGATCAGTTGGAGAAACTTGGCAATGCAAAAATTCCCAATTCTAGAAATCAGCAGAAATGGGTTTGGAGGGATTTGGACAAGTGGATCTGTTCTCCTTGATGCACCACTTCGTGTGGATGCATTATTAGAAGATTAGAACATGTCCACAAAGTTTGAGCACAATTGGAGGCACTTGGCAATGTAAAGTTGCTCAAGTTTGGATCTGGACACAGAGGGTTTTGGGGCATTTTGGTGAACCAAAATTATTGGGATTGATTTTAAACTTGGAAACATGATCACATATGGATTATGTGACATGCTGGAATTTTCCTGGATTTATTTGATAATTTAGCTTATAGAAATATTTCAAATGCTTGAAATATGCATAAAGCTTTTTGGAGGGTTTGTCCATTATTTTGAACATGACCATGTGTTGAAACTCTTATATATGGAAAATATATGTTCACTGAGTTTCCCTAAAATTTCTCAAATATTTGAAAGCATAAAAATAGTTTTTCCCTATAAAAGACCATTTCTGGCCTTAAGAAAAAGCCTTTAAATAAAATAGGAAAATAATCTTTAAAAATAATATTTGGTGGTTTTGGGAAGTCTTATATATAATAGGTTTGAAATATAGTTTTTGAAAGAATTTAAATACCCTAATGTAAGGACTTCTAGTTCGAGCCTCAACTCAGTGGTTTTTGAAAACCTAATTTAAATAAATGTTTTTTGGCCAAAATAATATTTTATAAAAATAGTTTTATGTCCTATACACATAGCATGATCATTGGGCAAAGCTTTGGATCAAGGAGATGGGTTTTGAGAGTAGAAGGAACTTTATGAATTAAAGCACAAACAAGCAAACAAGCAATCAGCAATCAAGTCAAGCATCACAAGCACACAAAAAACTTTTGTTGGCCCTAATTTTTGAGTCATGTTAACTTAGTCATGAGGCAAAACACAGGGTGTGACACTTCAACATCTCGATGGCGTTCCTGGCCTCTATCTCAATCGGGGTGTTTCCCATGATCGGGAGTGCTTCAAGGTTACAAGTCGCCGGCAGCATATTATCCACGGGATTGGAAAATGACCCACCAGTGTCTAGAAACCATGAGGCGGTGACTGATCCGGTGGCGGGTTGGCCGGCCCATGTTGTCGAGCCGGCTGGGCAAGTGCTCCAACCGCGGTGGCTCAGCCCCGGGTGTACGTTATGGCGCGTTGAACAAGTGTGTAGGCGTGTAGTTGTGGGCAGACGGGTTGTATGTATCTTCTAATTAACTGCCTCTGAAGCATCTCGGCGAAGACTCGGATGCCAGGCTTCTGCCTTCAGGCGTTCGGTTTCGTTATGGATGTGAGCTTGCACCTCCGCCATGCGAATATTCTCAGCGTTGATTTCCTCCTGAACCTTAGCCATCTGCCCATGGAGTTTGGTCATCTCCGTGTTATGTTCCACCTGATTCTCGAGGGATACTGGTGTTTCCAGGAGTGTTGTCATAGCGGTCATCAAGTCGGCCATAGCTTGAGCCGATGATTTGCTCGAGCCGGCCGAGCCCGGAGTTGACGCCGAAGGGCCAGTACCGGTTGTTGCACCAGCCGCCATAGAATCGAGGGCTGCCACTGTCTCCGTCATGAGGATGACGGCTTGCCGTGGTGGCTCGAGGGACTCTTGAGCAGCCTCATTGTCTAAGTAGCCCCCAAGCCTACCATCAAAGACAGGGCGGATCGATTCGGTGTCTCCGATCGAAGACTCGCCATCAGAGAAGACGAGGGTGTCTCCACTAGCCGTAGAGTTTTCCGCGAGGGCAACTCCCTGAGTGAAGCCGACGAAGACGTGGTTCCGGCCGACTTGAGTCCGGCCGGGTCGGGTGCGCCGAGCCAGCTCAACGATGTCGGTGCAGATGTCCGTCTGCGGTCTTGACTCGCCGATTTTGCCAATGAAGACGTGGATCTTGCCAAAGCGGACCCGGTACCCGTACTTGATTGATCCGGCCTCGGGACCCCAGCCTGAATCATTAATGTGGAGCTTGCCGCGACGACTATTGGTCATCCGGCGGATCGTGTATCCCTTGATCCCTGGGAGAGCTCCCTCCAAGAACTCAACACCACCATGCGCAGGCCCCACAGTGGGCGCCAACTGTCGTTGTTTTGTCACGGCGGATGTCCTAGCGAGAGGACTAAGTCTTGTAGCCATCGCAACTAGGTGGTTGCTTGGATGGAGTTGATCGGGAAACGAGAGACAAGAGTTTACCCAGGTTCGGCCCCTCCAATGGAGGTAAAGCCTACGTCCTACTTTTTGTGTGATTGACGATGATGATCTCGATTACAAGGGTGCGGAATCGCTAACCTAGCTTTTGAGGTTTTCTTCCTTAGCCTTTCTATCTCAGGAGATCCCTTTTATTAATATAGGTTGAGGCCCTGAGATTACAATAGAATCTAGGTCATAGTACAACCCGTGTCCTAGTTTATTTCCTACTTGTCGGTGTACTAAAGAACGGGCCCCTTAGTACCCTGACTGGTGCACGAGACGACCGCGGCCTTCGGACCGGCAGGACCCTGCCGGGCTGGATATGGACGCCAAGCCTTTCATGCAAGGGCTAGAGCGAATCGGCAAGCCTTCCTTGCTGGCATGCTCGGGCGATAGCGCGCCCACCAAGGTCTCCATCCTCCAAGCCGTCGCTCCACGTAGCTGGGCTGGTTGTCTACATCAGCCAGGTGTCGAGCGGGCAGGCGGGTAGGTGAGACTGGTCGGGGCGTGTGGCTGCTTCCCTGGATCACAACATAGATTAATTGACACCCGTCCCACGGCGTGGCGAAAGAATAAGAGGTAGCTTGGAAAACGGCGCAGAAGGAGAGGGAATCCTTGCTGAGAGACCTCGCCAGTGTGCCACCCCACGGCGCATTTAATGCGTCTGTCCTAATCTGTTAGAGTTAGGTATTTCCCACTACGGCAATTGCCAGCGGTTTTGGGACGTAGATATACATTGTTTATTATGTGCAAAGACCATTTTAGCCACTGTGGTAACCCCTTGAGATATAAAAGGACGTCCCTGGGTACCTTTAGAAGGGTCGAATCCCTGTTCATTTTACACGTGTAGCGATGCTCCCGAAGCATCCTTGTCGGGCTGCGACGCTCCTATACTGTGAACTTGGACGTAGGGTATTACGCTCCGACGGCCCGAACCTGTCTAAACCCTCGAGCGTGCAGTGTTCGGTGATGCTCTTTGCGCCAGGGGATTCCCTCTCCCGAACCACGAAAGGGGCCTTGCCGGCCCATAGATCGCCGTACCCCGACATCTTTGGCGTGCCAGGTAGGGGTCTCCCTTGCGTGAACCTTCTTCGACTCCTACGCGTCGTTGCCGAAAGCTTCTTCGACGCCCATGCCTCCTAAGAAGGCTAAGGACCTGGGGACGCCCGCCCCGTCCACGTCCAAGCTACCTTCACAAGTGGCGGCCGACGACGCGGACGGGGGCGGCCCTCACAATCGCCACGCCGGCGAGCGCAACAACAACACCGCACGGAGCTCCGCGAGTCGCGACGTGGACCCCGTCGTCATGGAGATGCACCGTGCGCCCACGACGGCCGGGGCCGGCACAACAGACGCAACGGCCACAGCGACAGTGGCAAAAGGACCCCCGCCGCAGCCTTCTCAAGACCACCGCGACAAACTCCCCCAGGGTGGTGACCCTGGGCGGCGCACGGACAAGACTCCTACACGTCCATCTCAAGACTGAGCTCGACAGCAACCTCCTGGGGAGAACGAGCATCACGCGACGGCTCAGGGAGACGCTCCTCCTAGCGCCGCTAGGAGTAGGAGCGCCACCCACGCCTCGCACCGCTCCATGCCCAAGACCGTGGAGGAAGCTCTGGTGCAGGCCCGGCTATTACTGAACTTTCCGCCTGCGCCGGAGAAAATGGAGGACTGGAGAGCTACGATCCAGAGCATGCTGAGCTTCCCAAACCGCGACCAACCGAAGGGAACAGGCCCGTCAGCCACCCGCCAAGCGGCTCCGGGGGCTCCCACCGCCGGACGCGACGCTGGCGGGGCGCACACGGTGCAGTCTCCCCCTTAGCAGCAACATACCCACCGGACCGACGAGCAAGACGAGGTATCGTACGCCCTGACGGCCCACAGATGAACAAGGACCAACGCCAGGTCTTGAAGGACAGGCGCAAGGAGGACGCCCGCACCACCATCGAGAGGCGGCGCCAAACGCGCCAGTAGTCTGATGGGCGTGTGGATCCAGCCATCGACGCACCCACGCTGGGGGTGCCCAGCAGCCTGCCTTACGAGGTAGGCTGCCCGGCATTCACCCACGAACTATTGGTCATCCGGCGGATCGTGTATCCCTCCAGCAGACCCTTCAAGCCCGAGTTGCTCAATAAGTACGACGGCAAGATCAGTCCTTTCGAGTTCCTCGGCATCTACACCATCACCGTACAGGCTGCCGGGGGACACGATGAGAAAATCCTAGCCAACTACTTTCCGTTGGCGCTCAAGCCCAACGTGAGAAGTTGGTTGATGAACTTTCCGGAGGGCTCCATTTCCTCTTGGGCAGACCTGTGCAACCAGTTCGTTGGTGCATACCATGGAGGCCACAAACTTCTAGGGCAGCCCAGCGACTTGCACGTGCTCCTCCACAGAGAAGGCGAATGCCTCCGCAAATATATTCAGAGGTTCAGCCACGTGCAACACAACATCCCTGACATCCTCCCAGCTGCTGTGATTGCCGCGTTCCACACGAACGTGCGCAGCCGGCGGATCTGAGAGGAGATGAGCATCAACAAAGTGTGGGACGTCGCCGAGCTGTACGCTCAGGCTAACAAGTGCGCACGGGCAAAAGTGGGAAGGAGACTCCCTGGAGAGGACGCCGGTGCGGAGGTCGACTCGGATGACGATGAAGATGCGCCGGCCTCTAAGAAAAAGGGTCGGAAGCGCAAAGGAAAGGCGGTGATGGTTGTCAAGGGAAACGGCGACTCCGACTCCGACAAGAAGGCAAAGTCCAAGGGGTCCGGCAAGAGTGTTGCCGCATGCTCCAAAGACAACGAGGCCGCAACAGGAGAGAAGACCGGCAAGCCATACTGCAAGATCCACCTCTCCAAGAGACATGACATCAATGAGTGTTGGCAATTAGAGCATCTTGCCGAGAAGCAAAAGCAAGAGTACGAAAGGCAGGACAAGGAGAAGGTCCAAGATGGTGCAGGTGGTTCCAGCAAGAAAAGCAGCGGTAATAGTGGTGGCTGCCGCGGCAAGGCCAAGCACCGTACCCGCTTGAGTCCGGGACCAGAAGTCTGATGACGCAGACAATGATGATGACGGAGATGAAGAAGAATTGGAAGGCCAGGAATTCCAGAAGGCTGTTGATGCCATGTGCGTTGATAGAGGCACATCTTTTCACTCCTCTCACCGGCAACTCAAGCAGTGGGCCCGTGAGATCAACGCGGCAGAACTAGCGGCAGAGGCGAGGAAGCCCCTCAAGTGGTCCAACACTCCCATCATCTTCGATGCTGAGGACCACCCTGACCGCATCACTGCCGTCGGGTGTGTGCCATTGTGGGTCTCGCCAACAATACGCAACCTCAAGGTCACGAAGATGCTGGTCGACAGTGGGGCTGGGTTGAACTTGATCTCTCCTGACATGATCAAGCGCCTGCAGATTCCTGACACGGATCTTAAGCTGACGAGGTCCTTCCAAGGGGTCAACCCATGAACATCTCAGCCCAAGGGGAAGATCAATCTGTCGGTGACGTTTGGCAGCAAACTCAACTTCACGACCGAGAGGGTAACCTTCGACATCGCGAAGATGTCGCTGCCGTACAATGGAATCCTGGGCTGACCGGCACTGGCAAAGTTCATGGCGGCAACGCACCACGCCTACAACACTCTCAAGATGCCAGGGCCAATGAGTGTCATCACCATCCGCGCTGACAACAAGAATGCAGTCCTCTGCGTTGATAAGCTCTTCTGGGAGGCAGTGGCAGTGTCTGCCGACGAGGCACTTGCTCCTACCGACAAAGCTCTCGGGGGGAAGAACAAGAACAAGAGCTCCAGCGAATCTTGTAAGGACTCAGGGAAGAGCACCAAGAGGTGCAGCACACCCGTCGAGGACTTACCAGAGACCTCTGCCGCCAGGAGCAACAAAGATAAGGTGACCATCCCCAAGATGAAGCAAGTGCCCGCGTGGGAGAACGGCGAGGGCGACACTTTCACCATAAGTGCCACCATTGATAGCAAATTGGAAAGCGCGCTCGTCACCTTACTGCGGGTGAATGTCGACGTGTTTGCCTGGCAACCATTTGACATCCCCGGTGTTCCCAGGGAGGTGATTGAGCACCACCTTGTCATTTGTCCCCATGTGCGGCCCATCAAGCGGAAGGTCCGGAAACAAGCCCTTGAGCGGCAAGAATTCATTGCCGAAGAAATCAAAAAGTTAGAAGCAACATATCTGATCAGGGGCGTAATCAACCCATCTTGGTTAGCAAATCCAGTGGTGGTACACGCTTGGCGAATGGTAAATGGAGGCTCTGCATCGACTTTACCGATGTCAACAAGGCTTGCCCGAAGGACCCATTCCCCTTGTTGCGCATTGACCAGATTGTGGACTCAACTGCTGGCTGTGATCTCCTATCCTTCCTTGATGCATACTCTCGATATCACCAAATCTTCATGGCCGAGGACGACAAAGAGAAAACAACGTTCATTAGCCCCTACGGTGCGTACTACTTCAGACGCATGCCATACGGGCTGAAGAGCGCCGGATCAACTTTCGCAAGGGCAGTTCAGATTGGTCTAGGACCGTAGCTGCACAGGAACGTGGAAGCATGCATGGATGATATAGTGGTGAAGAACCAAAACAAGGTCACGCTGGTGCAAGATCTGGAAGAAACCTTTGCGAATCTACGGAAAATCAATTTGAAGCTCAACCCCGAGAAGTGCGTGTTTGGGGTCCCCTTTGGCAACCTCCTCGGGTTCTTCATATCACAGCGCAGGATTGAAGCCACCCCCCCAAGATTGAGGTGATTGAACAGCTGGAGGCGCCCAAGCACATCAAGGACGTGCGCCGCTTGGCGGGTTGCATTGCCGCCCTTAGCAGGTTCATTTCCAAGTCCGCCGAGCGTGCCCTGCCATTTTTCAAGATCCTGAAGAAGGCGGGCCCAATGACATGGACCCCGGAAGCAGAGGCAGTGCTACGAGACTTGAAGAAGTACCTATCCTCAGTGCCGACCCTAGTCGCGCCAAAACCAGAGGAACCGTTGTTTTTGTACCTGGCAGCGACGAACCAGGTGGTGATCGCTGCGCTGGTGGCAGAGAGGGAAGCTGAGGAAGATGAGGCTGGATCTACCAAGCCGACAGTCCTAGCAGATCAAGTAGCCGGCAGTGCAAATATGACGCAAGAGGCGGACCGGCGAACTATGCAGAAGAAGATGGTGCAGCGACCTGTGTATTTTGTCAGCTCCCTCTTGCAGGGGGCTAGATCGAGATACTCGGGGATGCAAAAAATGCTTTTTGGCCTCCTTATGGCCTCCTAGAAGCTGCACCACTACTTCCAGGCACATCACATCACCGTCGTCACTCGGTTCCCATTGCAGCGTATCCTGAGAAATCCAGAGGCAAGTGGCAGAATAGTCAAGTGTGCGTTAGAGCTGGCCAGTTTCGACTTAAGCTTCGAGAGCACGACAACAATCTAGAGCAGAGCCCTGGCGGAGTTCGTAGCTGAATGGACGCCAACGCCAGATGAAGAAATCCTGGAGACAACACTGCACGGCAAGGAGGCGCCTCAAGAGCGGATTATGTACTTTGATGGAGCTTTCTCGCTGTAAGGCGCCGGTGCCGGAGTGCTACTCATAGCACCCACCAGAAAGCACCTCAAGTACATGGTCCAGACGCATTTTCCCCGGGAAGAATCAACAAACAACACGGTTGAGTATGAAGTGTTGCTTGCCTAACTACGGATAGCGGCCGATCTTGGTATCAGGAAGTTGATTGTCCGGGGGGATTCCCAGCTTGTTGTGCGTCAAGTGAATAAAGACTACTAGACTCCCCTGATGGAGGCATATGTCGACAAAGTGCGGAGATTGGAGGAGCGCTTTGATGGGTTGCAAATGGAGCACGTCCCTCATGTCGAGAACAACATTGCTGACGACCTGTTAAAGAGAACTGTGCAAAAGTTGCCTGTGGAACCAGGCACTTTTGTACTCCAGTTGACCCAACCTTCAGTCACCCCGTCAGCGAGGCATAACAAGAAGAGAAAGGTCAATTCCGGCGACTACCTTCTGGCAGAGCCGCCAGTGGCCGCCAAGAAGGTTGCCGGGAGCGACACCCTGCTTGCCGGAGGACCCCAAGCTCCGGCAGACCCGATGGTCTTTGCCATAGAAGCTAGGGCCCCCACAGTGGAAGAAATGCCTTTAGTCCTTGTCGTCGAGCCAGAGGCTCCGGCATGGGCGCAACAGATTGTCCAATACCTCTAGACAGGAGATCTTCCCAAGGAACAGGAAAAAGCTGAAACAGTAGCCCGGCGGTCAAGCACGTACCAATTCGTGGACAACACCCTATGCAAGAGGAGACCAAACGGCATGAAATTGAAATGCATTCCTCGGGAAGAAGGACATCAGCTGTTGGCGAAGATACACGAGGGGATTTGTGGCTCCTATGTAGGATCGCGAGCCCTGGTCGGGAAGGCATTCCGGCAAGGCTTCTCCTGGCCCACAACCCTTCAAGACGCCTTGGCGGTGGTAACAATATGTGAAGCATGCCAGTACCACGCCAAGCAGATACATCAACTAGCACAAGCCCTTCAAACCATGCCGCTCTCCTGGCCATTCTCGGTCTGGGGGCTCGACATCGTCGACCCTCTCCCCCGTGCTACCGGGGTCTAGACCAGGGGGAAGCAAGAGAGAGAGAGGGAGGAGTGCGCGCGTGTGAGCCTGTCACTAGACGAGCCGGGCGGCGCTCGGCACGCGTGGGAGGAGGGAGAAGGAGGAGGAGAGAGGAGGGGGCCGACAGTTTGCCGTGTCCCGGACGCCGAGGCAGTCTTGGGAGACACAAGGGGGAGGCCCTAGGTGGTCGGGAGCAGGGATTGGGCGGCGGCTACGGTGCGGTCGGGCACTGTAGCGCATTCCAGAGCGCGCGTATGGCATGCCATGGCATGCCAATGGCGTTTTGGGCGCGGCCAACCCTGTCCAGTGGGTCCAGGGGGAAGTAAACAATGAGGAAATGGCATAGGATGCTCTGGGGGCTGACTAGGATGAGAGGGGAGTGGAGAGAGAGAAAGATTCCTGCTGTCCAGGAGGGTAGATTGGTGTTTTACCCCACTTAACCATTGAACCAGAGCTGGGTTTTCTTGCTGGAGGTGAAATGCAACAATGTGGGACTGTGGTAAAAATTTGGTGGCAAGGAGAACAAGTTAAGAGGTGAAAACATGATTTTTAGCAATCTGCGAGAAGGTGTTTGATGCTGTTTTCAGCAAGAAAATGGAGTTTTCTTGCCATGAGATTTAAGAGGATCAAATGAGAGGTAGAAATAAGGTTGATCACCAAATTTGAGCTTGATTGAAGAAAGTTTGCAGTACAAACTTGAAAAACCCTAGAATTTAATAGAATCAGATTTCTATAGATCCAGGCATGCAATCCTATTCTCCCAAATCCACCACTTGGTGTGGTATCATTATTTGGGGTTTAGAACATGCCCACAAAGTTTGGGGTCAATAGGACAAACTTCACAATGTAAAGTTGTTCAAACTTGACTCTGGACAGGAATGGTTTTGGAATATTTTGGTGGGTCAAATCAATTGGGATTGCAATGAAACTTTGCAAGATCAACACATATAGCATGGATGACTTGCTAGAATTTTCCTGGATTTTATTGAGAATATTTCTTATAGAAATATTTCAAAATCTTGATTTAAGAAGAAAGGGTTTTGGAGGGTTTTGCCCATTATGTTGAACATGATCATGTGTTGAAACTCGTATATATGGAAAATATATGTCCACTGAGTTTCCCTAAATTTTCTCAAATATTTTCAAAGCATTTAAATAATTTTTCCCTATGAAAAACCATTTCTGGTCTTAAGAAAAAGCCTTTAAATAAAATAGTAAAATAACCTTGAAAATTAATATTTGCTGGTTTTGGGAAGTCTTATATATAGTAGGTTCCAAATAATATCTTTGGTGCAAAACATTCCACCCAATTTGAGGACTTGTAGTACAAACCTCAATTCAGGGGCTTTTGAAAACCTAATTTGAATAAATCCTTTTTGGCCAAAACATTATTTGATAAAAAAAGTTTTAGGTACTATAGACATGGTTTGATCATTGGGCACGATGTTTGGATCAAGGAAGATGAGTATGGAGAGGAGTAGAATCTATGACTGCCAAACACAATCAACCAAGCAAGCAAGCATCAAACAAATCAAACAAGCACATGCACTCAAAGAGTTTTAATTGGTTCCAAATTTTGTAAATCAATAGCATAGCAAAGTGATACAAACACAGGGTGTGACAGCATGCACGGAAAGAAGCCAATCCTTCTTGCTTCAGCCTCGGTCTTCGGATGAAGATTTTTATAGATGATATCTGTCCACGGTGCCTTCTCAGCATTTTTCTCAGCATACTCATCTGTATCAAACTGATAGTTGAACCACTTCTCTACCCAATATCTTCGAATCCATTCGATTCGAGTTTTGCGTTGTGCATAGGTTTCATCTTCATCAAACTTGTAATGCTCATACAACTCTGGGGGAAGATCCTTTGCTGTGTTCAGACGTCTATGTCTACCACCTTTCTTTGGAGCGTCATCTCTGGCCATAGTCTTCAAAGGCTTTGAGTTGGGCAAAGGCTTCGAAGACAGATTCAAGTGAGAGCTTGCCCCTAGTGAGTGCAAATGAATCTGCAAGCAGCCTGCAAACGAATTGAGACTATGAGATCCAAGCGATTCTGCTACGGACATGTACCTGTGAAAGAGTTAGAGATGCGAGGGAGTGGAAGAGGTCATATGCATTCTCAGAAGATTTTTAAAAATTTGATATCGTGGTATGAAGACATTGACCTTTTTCACCGAAGACTTTCACTTTTGCACATAGATAGCGTGGTTTCAGATATGTGCAAGTTCGAGAATTCGCACAAGTGAGAAATCAACCCAGATTTGCAACATAAGTAAAAGAATTGAGCAAATAGAGGTACAAGTGTGAGATCCATTGGAATGAAAGTGGAAAACAGATCTCGAAGATATTTGGTAATTTGCAAAGATCAAAAGTGTGGTAAAAATCCAGTTTTTATTACCACGGTGAAGAACACGATGAACTAGTCGACGAGGCGGAGAGGCCGAGTAGTTCGATCTGCCACACCCGAGCTTGGTGGTGGCAGACACCTACGGCGGCGGCGGACGAAGATGGTCGCGGCCGGCGTGAGTACGTCGACGGAGGAGTCATGGCAGCTAAGCGCTCCTTCTTCGGCGGCGATGAGACCCAGCGACACCGCTAGGGTTTGGAGCTTGGAGGTGGCGGAGGAAGTGGAAGGTAAGTATTGAGCTGGGGCACTTATATTTATAAGGGTGGAAACATCTGAACAGTTTGGACGTTTATGCCCTGGACTCTTCGGCTCTAGTGGGACACGTGGCGTGCATGCAACACGACTGGCAACCCACTACCCGACCGGAAGCGACGGCGCGGGAAGTTTGTTGCGATAAGTGCGGCAACGACAAAAAAATGGAATTTTAAACGGTCGGTTTGATTAGTCCTCTACTGACAAGGACACAGAGAAGACAATCAACACGTGTCAAGTAGAATGCATATGACTGGAGTTGAATAGAGTAAGACGAGATTAGAACAGACAAGAATAGTGGGTCCGATCATATTGGCTTAGGAAAGTTCGAAGATATAGCTATAGGCACAATGCTGTAGAGGACAAACCCCAAGTTGTATACTAAATATATTCAACATTAATAGATATGCAAATTCAAATCAGTTCAAAGACAAACACAATTTTCGAAGACATGAAGAAATACGAAGATAAAAGCAATGTCTTCGAATTTTGGTGGTGGCATTACCCACCGTATAAGAATGTTTGACTCGGACACGGCGCACAATTATCGTGGCGCTCTGTAGTCATATTCTTCGTTAATGTATTCACACTTAGAGTGTAGGTCTTCATGAGATTGAAGACATACGTTACTTCGTGTGTTGTGCATCAAAAGTCATCAATCATGCATAAGCGTTAGGATGTATTCCCATTCAAAGGACATTTGAGGATTCTAAGATATTTAGCTCACACTGCAACTTGCAAAATCTCTTCTCATCCAAAGGCTTCGTGAAGATATCTGCCAATTGATCTTCAGTGTCGGCATGCTTGATGTTGATGTCGCCCTTCATCACGTGATCCCAAAGAAAATGATGTCGAATCTGAATATGCTTCGTCTTCGAATGTTGTACTGGGTTGTAGGAGATCTTGATAGCACTCTCATTGTCGCAGTAGAGAGGTACATGCTTCAGGTTGATGTCGTAGTCCTTGAGAGTCTGCTTCATCCAGAGAAGCTGAGTGCAGCAAGTGCCAGCAGCAATGTATTTGGCTTCGGCAGTGGAGAGTGATACACAGTTCTGCTTCTTTGAAGACCAACATACAAGAGATCGTCCCAGAAAGCGACAAGTTCCTGATGTAGACTTGCGGTCAACTCTGTCGCCAGTGAAATCTGAATCTGAATAGCCAATGAGCTCAAACTTCGAACCCTTTGGATACCATAATCCTAGTGTTGGGGTGTGAGCCAGATATCTAAGTATTCACTTCACCGCTAGGTGATGCGACTCCTTTGGTGCCGCTTGAAATCGGGCGCACATGCAAACGCTAAGCATTATATCTGGCCTAGATGCACATAGGTACAATAAGGAGCCAATCATGGAGCGATATACCTTCTGATCGAAATCTTTACCATTTTCGTCAGTGCAGAGGTGACCATTGGTTGGCATTGGCGTCTTGTAACCTTTGGCTTCATTCATGCCAAATTTCTTGAGGTAGTCCTTAAGGTACTTTTCCTGAGATATAAAGATGCCATTAGGTTGTTGTCGAATCTGAAGCCCTAGGAAGAATTTCAGTTCTCCCATCATCGACATTTGGTATTTCTCTTGCATCATAAAGGCAAACTCATCACTGTATCGATTGTTAGTACAACCGAAGATAATGTCATCTACATAGATTTGACATACAAACAGTTCACCATCATAGGATTTAGTAAAGAGAGTGGGATCGAGTGAACCGGGTTTGAAACCTTTCTTCTTGAGGAACTCCTTGAGTGTGTCATACCAAGCTCTTGGTTCTTCTTTGAGGCCATACAGCGCCCTGTTGAGCTTGTAGACTTTGTCAGGATGCTTTGGGTCTTCAAACCCTGGTGGTTGAGCAACATATACTTCTTCCTCAATCTTACCATTGAGGAATGCACTTTTGACATCCATTTGATATAAGCATATGTCATGATGGTTAGCATAAGCAATCAATATGTGAATTGCTTCGAGTCTAGCAACAGGAGCAAATGTTTCACCGAAATCAATACCCTCGACTTGTGTGTAACCTTGGGCCACAAGTCGAGCCTTGTTTCGGTCGACTTGGCCAGACTCATCTTGCTTGTTGCGGAAGATCCACTTCGTGCCAATGATGTTGTGCTTCCTTGGATCAGGGCGCTTCACGAGCTCCCACACATTGTTGAGCTCGAACTGGTGAAGCTCTTCTTGCATGGCTTGAATCCATTCTGATTCCTTGGAAGCTTCATCTACTTTGGTGGGCTCTGTGATAGATACAAAAGCAAAATGCCCACAAAAGTTAGCCAGTTGAGTTGCTCTTGAGCGAGTGAGTGGACCTGGTGCATTTATGTTGTCTAGCATTCTCTCAATTTCGACTTCATTAGCCACGCGTGGATGAGCAGGGCGAAGACTTTGTTCTTGCTGCTGAGCATTGTCTTCGTCGGCAGCAATATCTTCAGTTTCAATAGTGTCTTCGCGCTGGGTGGATGGAGGAATGATGACTTCTTCAACCTCTGGCTCTTCAGGCATGATTTCTCCAGTTCCCATCAATCTAATAGCTTCGTCAGGAGGTGGTTCATCTAGCACGGGAGGTAGGTGCTCTCTTTGCGAGCCATTAGTTTCATCGAATCGCACATCTACAGTTTCAACAACTTTGTTGTGGAAAGTGTTGAAAACTCTGTAGGTGTGCAAATCCTTTCCATAACCAAGCATGAAACCCTCGTGTGCTTTCGGTGCAAATTTTGAAGTGTGGTGTGGATCCCTTATCCAGCATCTTGCACCGAAGACTTTGAAATAACTTACATTGGGTTTCTTACCGGTGAGAAGCTCATATGACATTTTCTTGAAGAACTTGTGAAGATATACTCTGTTGATGATGTGACATGCAGTATCAATGGCTTCAGGCCATAGCTTCCGTGGTGTCTTGTATTCGTCAAGCATGGTGCGAGCCATCTCAATAAGAGTCATGTTCTTGCGCTCCACGACGCCATTCTGCTGAGGAGTGTATGGAGCAGAGAATTCATGAGTGATGCCAAGAGTATCAAGATAGGTATCCAAGCCCGTGTTCTTGAATTCAATGCCATTGTGTGAAAGCACATTTGCTCGCTTGGTGGTTTTGGTAATTAATAACAACATATATGTCATTGAACTAATGTTTCCACTAAGTATATTTCAGGAAAAGTGCAATGATAGGTTGGCAAAAGGATTGTGGAGAAACCCCAAGATGCAAGGAAATGGATTGGCAAAGCTTCAAGCAAAAGACTCTACATTTTACGTTGTGAGAAATCACTTTGAGTCCATAGGAAAGCCAATACTATTAAAAGGGGGTAAGGTACTGTTGGTGAACAAGATGCTCCATGTGCACAAGTGATAGTCACCAAAAACAACCACAAGCTCTTCCACAAATACTCTGTCTAGAACCCTACCACTAAAATCGGTAATACCAACAATTCCTATTTCGGTCTCACCGAGATTCAAACCCTAGACAGACCCTTAGCCAAACCCATCTCGGTACTACCAACTTTCCACTTCGGTGCCACCGAGTTCAGTTGCCAACTTTCTGGTTAGCTATTTTTAAGCATCGATACCACCGAGTTTTGCCAATCGGTCTCACCGAGATTTGGACCAACTTCCTGGTTAGCCATTCTCAAGAATCGGTACCACCGAGTTTTGTGAATCGGTCTCACCGAGTTTTTGGACCAACTCTCTGGTTAGCCGTTGTAAAGAATTGGTACCACCGAAAATTGAGAATCGGTCTCACCGAGTTGTGCAATCTGACCGTTGGTGATCTAATCGGTACCACCGAGAGTTATGTATCGGTCTCACCGAGATTCAAAAGTTACTGCCTTTTGGTCACTTCGGTACCACCGAGTTTTATACTTCAGTGTCACCGAGTTGGTCACTTTAGGTGTAACAGTTTGATTGTTGGGGATGCCTATATATACCCCTTCACCACCACCCACTCGAAAGAGAAGCACTCAGAACTATTCCATACTTGCCCCATCCAATTTTCTGAGAGAGAGCCACCTACTCATGTGTTGAGATCAAGCTATTCCATTCCTACCATATGAATCTTGATCTCTAGCCTCCCCAAGTTGCTTTCCACCAAATCAATCTCTTCCACCAAAGCCAAATCTGTGAGAGAGTGATTGTGTGTTGAGGAGTCTATCATCTTGAAGCACAAGAGCAAGGAGTTCATCGACATTGCCGAGCCTATTACCTTTTGGAGGGTGGTGCCTCCTAGATTGGTTAGGTGTCGCTTGGGAGCATCCTACTTCGTGTTGTGGAGTTGAACCAAGAAGTTTGTACGGGCAAGGAGATCGCCTACTTCGTGAAGATCTACCCATAGTGAGGCTAGTCCTTCGTGGACGGAAGCCGTTATGGAATAGTCAAGGGTGCTACTTCGTGGACCCTTATGGGTGGAGCCCTCTGTGGACTCTCGCGACCGTTACCCTCCGTGGGTTGAAGACTCCATAAACGTGGACGTACAATAGCACCACCTATCGGAACCACGGGAAAAATCTTTGTGTCTTCAAATTGCGTTTGATCTTCCTTCCTAGCCTCTACTACATATGCTTGTTGCTACTTTCCACTGCTATACTCTTAGAAATGCATGTGTAGGGTGTACTTGAATTGCTATCATTGCTAAAATCCGCCAACACTTAAAATTGGGAAAAGGTAGAATTTTTATTTGGTCAAGTAGTCTAATCACCCCCCTCTAGACATACTTTCGATCCTACATTGCCACTCCTGATGTGCTTGATCTTGATGTTGTAGTTGTTCATACACCTATTTGCGAAGCGCCTGAAGACATCTTGCACTTCTGTTTTATAGAGTATGATATGCACCCAAGTGAATCGAGAATAGTCATCAACAATTACGAAGCCATATAGATTTGCAGTGGTAGAGAAGGTGGAGTAGTGAGTAGGGCCGAATAAGTCCATGTGTAGTAGCTCGAAGGGACGAGTGGTCGTCATGATTGTCTTCAATGAATGTTTGGCCCTAGTCATCTTCCCGGCTTCACAAGCGCCACAGAGGTGGTCCTTCTGAAACTTGACACCTTCGACGCCAATGATAAGCTTCTTCTTGGCGAGTGTGTGTAAGTTCCTCATCCCAGCATGTCCTAGCCTTCTGTGCCATAACCAGCATTCCGAGGCCTTTGCTAGAAGACATGAGGCAACCTGTGGTCCAGCAGAGAAGTCTACCATGTACAAATCACCTCTTCGAAAACCTTCGAATACTTTGGTTTTGTCAGAGGCCATTAGCACAACACATCGAAATTTGCCGAAAATGACAAGTATATCTAAGTCACGGAGCATTGAGACAGACATCAAGTTGTAACCAAGGGATTCGACAAGCATGAAATTTTCCATGTGTCGGTCCCTTGAGATAGCAACTCTACCTAGCCCCAATCCTTTGCTGCTGCTCTTGCCAGCAAAGACGATGTGGTCCTTTGTTGGAGGTCGAAGAGTTTGCTCCATCAATAGGCTTCGATCACCAGTCATATGACTGGTGCATCCACTATCCATAATCCATTCAGTGGCATTGGATTTGCTTTCCTGCATTGAGAATTTGTCTAGTTCACCAAAGCATGGAACTGTCACATGCATTGATGAAGATATTGCAGTGCACAATTGTATGAAGATATTGGATGATATGAATGGTAACACCATTCGCATTAGTTCTCTTGCGTCCAAACAAGATCATTTCCGGGTCTCCAAAGATTATCTTCAAGATAGGCTTCATCCCATCTGGAGACCCGATGCTGCATGAAGATATTAGTTCTTCTTAACCACCCACATGCGAAGGGGTGGCTTAGAAGCAATGAGACGTAGGGCAGCATCAGAGAATTTAGGCAAAGATGCCCTAATGGTTCGTTTCACAGGGGGGTAGAGTACTCAAATGAATATGCAAAGTAATTCTTAGTGGGATGAACATAGCGATTCATGCCATAGTGTACATATTCGTGAGCCCTTTCAGTTCTTCCCTGCGAAACATAGGTGTTAGAGTGGTCATATGAAGACTTTGATCCATATGAAGATTTTGGTCCATATGAAGACTTTGTTCTGGAGTTTGTCTTCTTCTGTGGTGTTTTCATGACATTGACTGGAAGCTTCTCAAGAAGACATTTGGGAACCCAGATCTTCTTCATAGGTGAACCATTCCTGCAGTTAGTTCCAATATACCTGGCAAACACTTCACTATTCATAGATTTGAACAACTTATAATTGGACTCAAATGACTCGTCGATGATGACAGGGTTAGCACAGTTAAAGCCAGATAATGTGGATGGATCCACTGAAGGTCCTTTTGCAGTAACCCACGTGCTTTTGGGATACTGCTCAGGAGTCCAGTAGGAACCATAAACATTGATGTTTCTTTCGAAACCCAAACCCTCTTGCCTAGGGTTTTTGTTCAAGATTGTCTTCTTTAGGACATCACAAAGAATCTGATGTCCTTTAAGACTCTTGTACATGCGAGTTTCAAGCAATGTCTTCAACCTGTCATTGTCGTCAGTGATGGCAGTGGTTTCCTCAGATGAGGGGTTAGTTACCACAGATACAGTTGAAGATAATGCATTTTCAGAAGCATTTGAACATTCAGCAGTTGAATCATTAGCTTCACGAGCAATACATTTTAAGGATGGAGCATCAAATTCATCCTGAGCGGTACTGATCTGTTCTGCTCAGAGTGAGTCGTTTTCCTTCCGTAGGTCATCATGAGCTTCTCTCAACTTCTCAAGATCAATCTTTTTCTGAAGATATTCGAGAGAAAGCTTCTCATGATTAGTTGAGAGGGCATCATGATGACTTTGGAGATCCTCAAACCTTGAACGAAGACTACGCATGTCTTCAGCCATAGTCTCGTTCAGACACATTTCTTCGTGTAACAGGTCATCGCTTTTCTCTAGCGTAGTTTGCATTTTCTCCATGGCACTTTTTTGCTTGGTGGCAATTTTTACAAGTTTAGCATAGCTAGGTTTCATGTCATCATCAGATTCAGCTTCGGATTCAGAGTCATGACGTGAGGGTTTTGAGGATACCTTGGAGGCTTTCGCCATGAAGCAGTAGGCAGGAGCAGCATCATCATCCCTGGCTTCGGTGTTGAAGAAGGATCCATTGTCTTCGGGTTCGAAGACAGAGGTGGAGAGATATGCCGAAGCCATTGCTAGTCCAGCTACTTCAGCGTCAGATTCCTCCCCAGATGCTTCCTCAGCTTCAGACCCAGATTCAGATTGTGAATCCATCTCCTTTATAAAAGCATGTGCTTTGCCAGATGAACTCTTCTTGTGTGATGAAGACTTTGCATACTTCTTCTTCTTCTTGTCATCTGAGTCATAGTCCTTGCTCTTCTTCTTGGATTCCTTTTCCCATCGAGGACAATCAACAATGAAATGGCCAACTTTCTTGCACTTGTGACAGGTTTGCTTCTTGCTGTCTCTTGAAGACATTTCACCAGACCTCTTGGAATCACGCTTTGAAGACTTTGCATAGCGTTTTGACTTGGCAAACTTTGTAAACTTCCTGACAAGCAGAGTGAGTTCATTTCCAATGTCTTCAGCACCATCAGAACTGCATTCAGAGTCGTCTTCAGATGAAGACACAGCCTTGGCCTTTAGGGCACAAGAGCGACTATAACTAGGACCGTAGATATCCCTCTTCTCAGCTTGTTGGAATTCATGTGTGTTCAACCTTTCGAGGTTATCGGCGGGATCCAAACTCTTGAAGTCAGGGCGCTCTTGGATCATGAGTGCGAGAGTATCACAGGAACTGTCGAGTGATCTGAGTAGCTTCTTCATGACTTCATGTTTGGTGATATCAGTGGCGCCAAGTGCATTCAGCTCATTTGAGATGTCGGTGAGTCGATCAAACGTGAGCTGAACATTTCCGTTGTTGATTCTCTTGAAGCGGTTGAACAGGTTGCGAAGCACATCAACACGAGAGTCTCTTTGAGATGAGACACCTTCGTTCACTTTGGACAGCCATTCCCAGATTTGCTTTGCAGTGTTCAGTGCACTCACATGGCCATACTGTCCTTTGGTCAGGTGACCACAAATAATGTTCTTGGCGGTGGAGTCCAGTTGTGCGAACCTCTTCACATCAGCAGCAGTAACACCTTCGCCAACCTCAGGAATGCCTGCCATGACGACATACCATAGGTCGTTGTCAATGGCTTCGAGATGCATGCACATCTTGTTCTTCCAGTAGGGGTAGTCGATGCCATCGAAGACAGGGCACGCAGCGGAGACCTTGATAATCCCTGCAGCCGACATAACTAAAACTCCAGGTGGTTAAACCTAAACACAGAACAAGGGAGTACCTTGCTCTGATACTAATTGAAAGTGCTAGTTATTGACTAGAGGGGGGGGGGTGAATAGGCGATTTTTATGAAAGGCTCCGAAACAATGAATGTATTTGAAGTATGCGGAAGCGGAACAGGATCAGGTAGGGATCTATATCAAGGATCTAAGCAAGACATGCAATACAATGAAGACATACAAGCAAGTTAAGCATTATCATCGTACACGCTAAGATGAGTCGAAGATAAACTTAGATAGTATGAAGATAAACAGCAGATATGAATGTCTTCGGGGAATGTCTTCAGTCAGAAGTATTCATGCAATGGCTTCACAGTTCAATACAGAATGTAAAGAGTGAAGGATAGAACCAGCAGCTTGATGAAGACACAAGATTTGTTGGACCAGTTCCAGTTGTTGTGACAACTGTACGTCTGGTTAGGGAGGCTGAGATTGAACTCAGAAGACCTTGTCTTCACCTTATTCCCTTTGAGCCGAAGTCATTTAGACAACGCCCAATCACTTAGGTAAGTCTTCAGGGGAGACTTCCGAAACCCGTACAAACTTGGTCACCCGGCGATCCACAATGACTCTTGGATTGCTCTAGACCCAGACGCCTAACCGCCTGGAAGATCATAGTCTTCAAGTGTAATAAGTCTTCAGTTCTCTCAGAACAGAACGACTTCGGTGATGCTCAAACACTCTAGCTCTGGGTGTTTAGGTCTATCCTCGCAGGATGTTTCTCTCTCTCAAAGTCTTCGAGGTGGGTTGCTCCAAAATGACAACAGCCGTATCTCTCTTTGAGCCGCCACCTTCTCATGGTGGAGGGGGTGGGCTATTTATAGCCAGTGGGCAACCCGACCTGATATGACCAAAATGACCCTAGGTCAATGGCCAACCGACACGTGTCACAACGGTCGGATTTCAAACACACGCGGCAGCTTTACTTGGGCTACAAGTAAAGCTGACTCAACCAACTTTGGAAGATATTTGCTCTCATTGTCTTCACTCGAAGACATAGGTTTGGGTTGAGCATCACGTCAGTGTCTGACTTCGATCACATCGACCCCACTTAACAGTACGGTGGTTCCTATGACTCAGGAAAGAAGAAACAAAACTACCAAAAGACTTCGTCTTCACGTTTCATTATCTTCAGGCGATTATCTTTGCATACCACCAATGGCTTCGGCCATCATCAATGTCTTCATACATTTTTAGGGGTCGTCTTCGATAATTAAACCGAATCTCCAGGGACTTCTATCTATGTTATCCTGTGAACTCTCACAAACACATTAGTCCTTCAACCACGTTTGTCTTCAATACTCCAAAACCAAACAAGGGTGGCACTAGATGCACTTACACCCGCAACACCACTTGCTGCCTAAGGTGAAGACTTACATCCAAGGTCTGCGGCCTATGCTGAAGCCACCCGAAGCATATTCCAAATGCCAGAGCCCAACATGACTGCCATGCTCACATTGATGAAGCCTTTGGCCCCAGATGCCGATTTGCCCACATCATTCTTTGTTGATGATCTTCAGTATCTTCCGAAGACAATCTATCACATTCTTAGGCATACCATCTGGCCAATCAAAGGGCACAATTCATCAGGCAAACTTGAAGGGGCTCTGGAGACATTGGTCTACAACACAGTGTATGGCATCAGGTTCAATCTTCAAGATTTATTCCTGCGCAACCTGGTAGCAAATGGCATCAATCTGTTTGAACCCAAGATCTATGCACCATGGATCATGCGATTCATCAAGTACAGAACCAACACCAGGTTTTTATCTTCTGCTCGCAACCATGACATTTATCTTCCAGGTGTGAAGGTCATTCATGAAGACATTTACCCATCCAAGAGCAGGAATCCCATCGTGGAAGGCACTAGTGGCACTGCAGATGATGAAGGACTTCACCTCCCCTCTGATCCAACTAGAGCAAGGCTGATAGGCTCACTTCGCCTTCCTCAGCCCAACGTCACTGCCACTGAAGCCACTGCTGACACCGTGCCTCACCGTCGTCAACCCAGGAGAGAGCGTGCAATGACTGATACAGAACTTCTTGTCTCACTTATCCAAAAGGAGGATCGGCATCACGAGTGGACTCGAAGACAAATGCATTCTATGGTGCAGGACATCAACCGCATTCTTAACCTTACCACCAAGAATGCCTTCGTGGCTAATGAAACAAGCTGTCGCTCCTGGAAGACATTGACCATGTTGGCCCCAGAAGATGATCTTCATGAGGATGGATTGACGCAATTCTACAGGTTTGGTGCTCCTCCTCCTCGCACGGAGAAATGGTGTCACACCCCTCCCTCAGAGACAGTGATTACACCTCGTCTGCACCATCTGTCAGTATTTGGCTTGCCAATGATGAAGCTGACGATGCCACCTCCCCACCTGCACCAACTCAGGGATGCGACACTGCACCAAGCTCATCTGCACCAACGCATAAAGACCCTGCTGCACCGTCGACCTCAACTCATGCTGGGGACACGTAGTGCTCAATGCCTTCATCCTTTTTGGTCATTCGATGACAAAGGAGGAGAAGCATTGGGCTGATAGTCTTCAAGTGGGTCTATCTATATGGGCTGGGTGTTGCTATTTTTGTTAAGTTTATAACTCACGTTCTAAACATTTGCTATTTGGGTTCTAAAACTTAAGTCCTGATGGACGTCTGTACACTTTATGTTTACCATACTCTTGGCGCTACTTCAAGTTTTTATCATATGCGCCCGAAGCCATACTGCAGACACCCATTTTTCATTATGCATTTCATTATCTTCGAAATATCATTTAAATGCATAGTGATTGGATTACAAGATATAGGGGGAGATCTCCACAATCCAAACCTGCCATGTGCTTTTGCAATCCAAGCAAAATCTTTGTAAGCACATCTTCAGGGGGAGCTCTCTATATCTTGCAATCATAATCTCCAACTCTTTATCTTCATATATTTTATCCCCATTGAAAACATCAACCAGTTTGTCATCAATCACCAAAAAGGGGGAGATTGTAAGTGCATCTAGTGCCACCCTTATTTGGTTTTGGTGTATTGAAGACAAACATGGTTGACGGACTAATGTGTTTGTGAGAGTTCACAGGTTAACACAGATAGAAGTCTTGGAGATTCGGTTTAACCATCGAAGACGACCCCTAAAATTGTCTGAAGACATTGATGATGGCCGAAGCCATTGGTGGTATGCGAAGATAATCGCTTGAAGATAATGAAACGCGAAGATGAAGTCTTTTGGTAGTTTTGTTTCTTCTTTCCTGAGTCATAGGAACCACCGTACTGTTAAGTGGGGTCGATGTGATCGAAGTCAGACGCTGACGTGATGCTCAACCCATACCTATGTCTTCGAGCGAAGAAAATGAGAGGAAATCTCTTCCAAAGTTGGTTGAGTCAGCATTACTTGCAGCACAAGCAATGTTTCCGCATGTGTTTGAAATGCGACCGTTAGGACACGTGTCGGTTGGCCATTGACCCAGGGTCATTTCGGTCATATCAGGCCGGGTTGCCTGTTGGCTATAAATAGCCCACCCCCTCCACCATAAGTAGGGGGCTGCTCAGAGAGAGATACGACTGTTGTCGTTTTGAAGCAACCCACCTCAAAGACATTTAGAGAGAGAGAGCTATCCTGCGAGGATCAACCCAAACACCCAGAGCTAGAGTGTTTGAGCATCAACAAAGTCGTTCTGTTCTGAGAGAGGTGAAGACTTATTACACTTGAAGACTGTGATCTTCCAGACGGTTAGGCGTCTGGGTCTAGAGCATCCAAGAGTCATTGTGGATTGCCGGGTGACCAAGTTTGTACGGGTTTCAGAAATCTCCCCTGAAGACTTGCCTGAGTGATTGCGCGCTGTCTAAGTGACTTCGGCTCAAGGGGAACAAGGTGAAGACGTGGTCTTCTGAGTTGAATCTCAGCCTCCCTAACGAGACGTACAGTTGTCACAGCAACTGGAACTGGTCCAACAAATCATGTGTCTTCATCAAGCTACTGGTTCTATCTTTCACTCTCTTACATTCCGTACTGCACTGTGAAACCATTGCTTGAACACTACTCTTTGAAGACATACCCCGAAGACATTCATATATGTTGTTTATCTTCATACTGTCTAAATTTGTCTTCGACTCATCTTAGTGTGTATGATGATTATGCTCAACATGCATGTATGTCTTCATTGTATTGCATGCCCTGTCTAGATCCTTGATAGTTATCCCTACTTGATCTTGTTCCGCTTCCGCATATTTCAAATACATTCACTGTTTCGAAGCCTTTCATAAAAATCACCTATCCACCCCCCTCTAGTCGATAACTAGCACTTTCAAAAGGGGACTTGAAGTGTTAATGCTATGGTTGGGTTTACCTTAATGATCTCTAGTAGTTGCGGATGCTTGCTAGAGGTCCAATCGTAAGTTCATATGATCCAAGTACGGAAAGTATGTTAGCTCATGCCTCTCCCTCATATAAAATTGCAATAATGATTCCCGATCTTGTTATCAATTGCCTAGGATGATTCTGCACACCATACCATCATTATTCCACACTCGCTATTTGTTAAATATTGTAACATATTCTAACTTTATTTAGGCAGCAACTATTTATCATATTTTAGTTCTCCAATATCATGCAAAGCTATCCTCTTTATACCCACAACACAGTTTTATTTCTCGTTTCTAGATATGGGCAAACGCTCGGTGTATGTAGAGTCGTATCAGTGGGAGATAGGACTCGAGAGAATATTGATTTTACCTTCAGCTCCTTGTGGGTTCGAAGCTCCATACTTATCACTTCCATATTTGAAAGTGCTACGGTGATTCCTTGCACTTGGTGATTATCAGTGGTCCTTCTAGAAGGTTAAAAGGCAACTTGAATATCACCGTTGTCGCTTTGCGTAGGTAAGAACGGTTCTTGCTAGTTGCCCATAGCAGCCACGTAAAATTTGCAACAACAAAGTAGAAGACGTCTAACTTGTTTTTGTAGGGCATTGTGTGATATGATATGGCCAAGACATGATTTTATATATGGTTGATGTATGAAATGATCATGTTTTGTAATAATTTTCATGACTTGCATGTCAATGAGTACAGTAACCGGCAGGAGCCATAAGGTTGTCTTTCATTTATTGTATGAACTGCGTGTCAATCATTAAACACTGCTTTACTTTATCGCTATGCATTAGCAATAGTTGTAGAAGCAATATTTGGCGGAGACAACTACATCATGACAGGATGATGGAGATCATGGTGTCATGCCTGTGACGATGGAGATCATGCCGGTGCTTTGGAGATGGAGATTGAAATCACAAGATGATGATGGACATATTATGTCACATATATTGATTTCATGCGATATTTATCTATTATGCATCTTATTTTTCTTAGGAAAACAGTAGCATTATAAGATGATCCCTTCACTTAATTTCAAGAAACTGTGTTCTCCCTAAGTGTGCACCATGGTGAAAGTTCGACATTTCGAAGCACCTCATGATGATCAGGTGTGGTAGACTCTTCGTTCGCATATAACGGGTGTAAGACAGTTTAACACATGCAAAATATTTGAGTTAAACTTGACGATACTAGCATGTACTAACATGGCCTTGGAACACGGAGGACCAAAAGGTCGAACATGAGTGATATAGTATATATGATCAACATGTAGATGTTCACCATTGAAACCACCTCATCTCACATGATGATCGGACTTGGGTTCGTGAATTTGGATCATGTATCACTTAGACAACTTGAGCGATGTTGATTTAAGTGGGAGTTCATTAGTAATTTGATTAACTGAACTAATTATCATGAACGTAGTCTAAATTGTCTTTGCAAAATTGTGTTGTAGATCAATGGCTCGCGTTGTAGTTCCCCTGAATTTTAATGCATTCCTAGAGAAAGCTAAGTTGAAAGATGATGGAAGCAACTATGCAGATGGGGTCCATAATCTGAGGATTATCCTCACTGCTGCACAGAAGGCTTATGTCCTTGATGCACCGCTCGGTGCGCCACCCCCTCCAACGTTGTTTGTGGATGTTATGAACGTATGGCACGCATGTTCTGATGACTACCCAATGGTTCAATGCACCATGCTTTATGGCTTAGAATAGGGGCTCCAAAGACGTTTTGAATGCCACAGAGCATATGAGATGTTCCAGGAGCTGAAATTTGTATTTGACCTCTGATAAGTTCTTTGCCTGCAAGATGGAGGAGAATAGCTCAGTCAATGAGCATGTATTCAAAATGTCTGGGTACTACGATCGCTGTAATCAGTTGGGAGTTAATCTTCTAGATGAGAAGGTTGTTGACAGAGTTCTCTAGTCACTGCCACCTAGCTATAAGAGTTTCGTGATGAACTATAACATGCAAGGGATGGATAAGATGATCCCTGGGCTATTCGCGATGCTTAAGGCCACGGAAGTAGAAATCAAGGAGGAGCATCAAGTGTGGATGGTTAAGAAAACCACTAGTTTCAAGAAAGGCAGGGGAAAGATGGGAAACTTCAAGAAGAATGGCAAGCCAGTTGCCGCTCCCATGAAGACCCAAGGTTGGACCGAAACCTGAGACTGAGTGCTTATATTGCAAGGGAACTGGCCACTGGAAGCGGAACTGCCCCGAGTACTTGGCAGATAAGAAGGCTGGCAACGTCAACAAAGGTATATTTCATATACATGTTAGTGATGTGTACCTTACCAGTGCTCGTAGTAGCGCATGGGTATTTGATATCCGTTCAGTTGCTAATATTTGTAACTCGAAACAAGAGCTGTGGCATAAACGAAGACTGGCCAAGGACAAGGTGACAATGCGTGATGATTCCAATTTACGTGATGTTTTTCCTATATATTTTGTGCCTACAAGGTGGGCTTTGTGGAATTTTACCGCGCTAGCGCACTTCTTTTTGTTGATAATCCTTCAGGTAACGTCTTTTGGAGCAATACTCATTTAATGGAGTAAATCCTCAAAAATGGCAGTGGAATCACTTATTAAAGGTGATAAACACTTTCCAAAAAAAATAAAGCAAGAAGGCCAAGGAAATAGCCGCCATCGCGCTTCTAGAGCGAACGACGACATTCTTGCGCACACTCACATGGGCGGTCGTTTGGCGTGCCGCCGCCTCTGGGAGATTAACTATCTTCACCCCGTCAAAGCGGATCGTGAATCAGACGAAAAAAGACTCCAGAAATGTATCTAGCAAGTAGAACCCTAGACTCCAGAGCCCATCCGGAGGGAGGATAGACTGGGAGAAGAAGGGGATTCCTCCCACCGCAAGGGCAGTGACATCATCATCAACTACATCATCACCACTATCATCATCATCATCATCATTTACATACTTATCATCTGCAACATCAAGAACCCTAGTGGATCCTTTGGTGTACCAGTTGGATCACTCGTCCATGTATTCCATTAGCATTATCATGATGATTGTTATTAACTCGGGGATATGGATGAACCTTTGGATGTGGAGGTAATTCGAGGTATATCACTGTCTTTGCATAGGTTTAGGATGTGGAGGTAATTTGAGGTTACAGTAAAAGTCTACTACTCCTAACCTTGACAAGTGACCGGGGATCACGGAGAACCCTTAGTGAGGCCGCGTCCACGGGGAAACCCTTAATTATCATGAGTTGTAACAAATAGGGGGAGACTATGATGGTGGCGTGTGCGGCATGAAGTCCACCACGAGTAGAACGTGTTCTGTACCCGGCTCCGCCCAACATAATCATCAGAAGTGGCTCAAGTATCCGCTCCATGCTATGCTTACACATAGTAGTACTAGAAAAATACCAATGGGGATTCCAGGCTCCTTGAGAACGCCTTTTTAATTCGGTTGGTTCACCGTCAGTTACCACTCATGTCTTTTAATTATTTTCAAGTTATCTAGTTTCAAGTCACCTTTTTACTCAACTCATATTTAAATCCGCGCTCACTCTGCTTCAAGTATACAATTATCTGCAGGCACAAAGTTACATAATTCTCTATAAGGGGCAAACGCCTGATTCCTGTGCAACCTGTGGGATCGATACTCTTACTTCGAAAAGGCTACAACTAAACCATGTCCACTTGCAGGCCATCAAGCTTTTTCTATCGCCGTTGTCGGGGAGCTGAGCGCTTTTGGGCCTTGCCTTGAGTTTTGAATTATTTTGTGATCTAATGGCTTTTGCCGAAAAATAGCAGCCATGGTCTTTCAAGAACAATTTTATCAGGTAGGTGCTGAGTTAGTGGCTGGACTAGCCGGAGGAGAGAACTTTATAAAAACTAGTTCTGACCTACTTGGTAAAGTATATGTAGGCAACTGAATGTCCTTATGAGCATATTGATAATTTCAATCTTTCATGTCGAACTCTTCAATTGCAAGAGTAAACCAATAGAGAGATCAAAGCAAAAGTATTTCCCTATTCTCTCCAGGGAGCAGCTACAAGATGGTTAAGAGGTCAAGATATAAATACACTGAGTAGCTGGCCAAAATTATTGGCTGCATTTTCTTATTATTATTTTCCTCAGGGGAAGCTATATACAATCAGGAGGAAGATAAGCAACTTTGGGTAGCGGGAAGGTGAGAAGCTAGTGGATGCATATGTTGGAAATATACCCTAGAGGCAATAATAAATTGGTTATTATCATATTTCCTTGTTCATGATAATCGTTTATTATCGATGCTAGAATTGTATTGATCGGAAACTCAGATACATGTTTGGATACATAAACAAATACCGTGTCCCTAGTAAGACTCTACAAGACTAGCTTGTTGATCAAAGATGGTCAAGGTTTCCTAACCATAGACATGAGTTGTCATTTGATAACGGGATCGCATCATTAGGAGAATGATGTGATGAACAAGACCCATCCGTTAGCATAGCATATGATCGTTCAGTTTATTGCTACTGCTTTCTTATTTGTCAAATACATGTTTCTTTGACCATGAGATGGTGCAACTCTCGGACTCCAGAGGAATGCCTTGTGTGTATCAAACGTCACAACGTAATTGGGTGATCATAAAGGTACTCGACAGGTATCTCCGAATGTGTCTGTTGAGTTGACATGGATCGAGATTGGGATTTGTCACTCCATATGACGGAGAGGTATCTCTGGGCCCTCTCGGTAATACAGCATCACAAGAAGCTTGCAAGCAAAGTGACTAAGGAGTTAGTTACGGGATGATGTATTACGGAACGAGTAAAGAGACTTGTCGGTTACGAGATTGAACTAGGTATTGAGATACCGACGATCGAACCTCGGGCAAGTAACACACAATTCTAGCATGAAAACGAAGATGATAATGGCCATATCATGTCACATATTTTGATTGCATGTGATGTTTATCCTTTATGCATCTTATTTTGCTTAGAACGACGGTAGCATTATAAGATGATCCCTTCACCTGAATTTCAAGATAAAAGTGTTCTCCCTGAGTATGCACCATTGCTAAAGATCGTCGTTTTGAAGCACGTCGTGATGATCGGGTGTGATAGACTCTACATTCACATACAACAGGTGTAAGCCAGTTTTGCACATGCAGAATACTTGGGTTAAACTTGACGAGTCTAGCATGTACAGACATGGTCTCGGAACACTGGAGACCAAAAGGTCAAGCATGAGTCATATAGTAGATATGATCAACATGGAGATGTTCACCATTGATGACTACCCCATCTCACATGATGATCGGACATGGGTTAGTTGATTTGGATCATGTATCACTTAGACAACTTGAGGGATGTTGATTTAAGTGGGAGTTCATTAGTAATTTAATTATATGAACTAAAATTTATCATGAACTTAGTCTTATAGTATTTGCAAATCTATGTTGTAGATCAATGGCCCGTGCTACCGTTCCCCTGAATTTTAATGCGTTCCTAGAGAAAGCTAAGTTGAAAGATGATGGTAGCAACTACACGGACTGTGTCCCTAACTTGAGGATTATCCTCATTGCTGCATAGAAGAATTATGTCCTTGATGCACTGCTAGGTGACAGACCTGCTGCAGGAGCTAATGCAGATGTTATGAACGCCTGGCAGGCTCGATCTGATGACTACTCGATAGTTCAGTGTGCCATGCTTTATGGCTTGGAACCGGGGCTTCAAAAGCGTTTTGAACACCACGGAGCATATGAGATGTTCCAAGAGCTAAAATTGATATTTCAAGCTAATGCCCGGGTTGAGAGATATGAAGTCTCCAACAAGTTCTTTAGCTGTAAGATGGAGGAGAGCATTTCTGTCAGTGAACACATACTCAGAATGTCTGGGTACCACAACCACTTGACTCAGATGGGAATTGATCTTCCAGTTGAGAGTGTTGTTGACAGAGTTCTTCAATCACTGTCACCAAGCTATAAAGGCTTTGTGATGAACTATAATATCCAAGGGATGGAGAAAATAATTCCCGAGCTCTTCGCAATGCTGAAATCGGCGGAGGTAGAAATCAAGAAAGAACATCAAGTGTTGATGGTTAACAATACCACCAGTTTCAAGAAGAAGGGCAAAGGAAATACAGGGAACTTCAAGAAGAACAGCAAGCAAGTTGCCGCTCCTGTGAAGAAGCCCAAAGCTGGACCTAAGCCTGAAACTGAGTGCTTCTACTGCAAAGGGAATGGTCACTAGAAGCGGAACTGCCCCAAGTTTTTGGTGGATAAGAAGGATGACAAAGTGAGCAAAGGTATATTTGATATACATGTTATTGATGTGTTCCTTACTAATGCTGTTAGTAGCGCCTGGGTATTTGATACTGGTTCAGTTGCTCATATTTGAAACTCGAAACAGGAGCTACGGAATAAACGAAGATTGGCTAAGGACGAGGTGACGATGCGCGTCGGGAATGGTTCCAAGGTTGATGTGATCGCCGTCGGCACGCTACCTCTACATCTACCTTCGGGATTAGTTTTAGACCTCAATAATTGTTATTTGGTGCCAGCATTGAGCATGAACATTATATCTGGATCTTGTTTATTGCGAGACGGTTATTCATTTAAGTCAGAGAATAAAGGTTGTTCTATTTATATGAGTAACATCTTTTATGGTCATGCACCTTTAGTGAATGGTATTTTCTTGTTGAATCTCGATCGTAGTGATACACATATTCATAATATTGATGCCAAAAGATGCAAAGTTGATAATAATAGTGCAACATACTTGTGGCACTGTCGTTTGGGTCAATTGGTGTAAAGTGCATGTAGAAACTCCATGCAGATGGACTTTTGGATTCACTTGATTATGAATCATTTGATACTTGCAAACCATGCCTCATGGGTAAGATGATTAAAACTCCGTTCTCCGGAACAATGGAGCGAGCTAATGACTTATTGGAAATAATACATACCGATGTATGCGTTCCGATGAGTTTTGAAGCACGCGGCGGGTATCGTTATTTTCTAACCTTCACAGATGATTTGAGTAGGTATGGGTATATCTACTTGATGAAACACAAGTCTGAAACATTTGAAAAGTTCAAAGAATTTCATAGTGAAGTGGAGAATCATCGTAACAAGAAAATAAAGTTTCTACAATCTGATCGCGGAGGTGAATATTTGAGTTACGAGTTTGGCCTTCATTTAAGACAATGTGGAATTATTTCACAACTCACGCCACCTGGAACACCACAGCGTAATTGTGTGTCCAAATGTCGTAACCGTACTTTATTAGATATGGTGTGTTCTATGATGTCTCTTACCGATTTACCGTTATCGTTTTGGAGTTATGCATTAGAGACAACCGCATTCACATTAAATAGGGCACCATCTAAATCCGCTGAGACACACGGTATGAACTATGGTTTGGCAAGAAACCTAAGCTGTCGTTTCTTAAAGTTTGGGGATGCAAGGCTTATGTCAAAAGGCTTCAGCCTAATAAGCTCGAACCCAAAGCGGAGAAGTGCGTCTTCATAGAATACCCTAAAGAAACAATTGGGTATACCTTCTACCACAGATCCGAAGGCAAGATCTTTGTTGCCAAGAATGGATCCTTTCTAGAGAAGGAGTTTCTCTCGAAAGAAGTGAGTGGGAGGAAAGTAGAACTTGATGAGGTAATTGTACCTTCTCTCGAATTGGAAAGTAGCACATCAAAGAAAACCGTTCTCGTGATGCCTACACTAACAAGAGAGGAGGCAAATGATAAAGATCATGAAACTTCAGATCAAGTTACTACTGAACCTCGTAGATCAACCAGGGCACGTTCCGTACCAGAGTGGTTTGAAAATCCTGTCCTGGAAGTCATGTTGTTAGACAACGGCGAACCTGCAACCTATGAAGAAGCTATGATGAGCCCAGATTCCGACAAATGGCTTGAGGCCATGAAATCTGAGATAGGATCCATGTATGAGAACAAAGTGTGGACTTTGGTGGACTTACCCGATGATCGGCAAGCCATTGAGAATAAATGGATCTTCAAGAGGAAGACAGACGCTGATGGTAATATCACTGTCTACAAAGCTCGATTTGCCGCAAAAGGTTTTCGACAAGTTCAAGGGGTTGACTACGATGGGACTTTCTCACCCGTAGCGATGCTTAAGTCTGTCAAAATCATGTTAGTAATTGCCGCATTTTATGATTATGAAATCTGGCAAATGGATTCCTTAATGGATTCCTTAAAGAAGAGTTGTATATGATATGCTTTGTTGAGGTGATCAAAGCATTTGGTTTTATACAGACTTACGAAGAAGCATGTATTTACAAGAAAGTGAGTGGGAGCTCTGTAGCATTTCTAATATTATATGTGGATGACATATTGTTGATTGGAAATGATATAGAATTTCTGGATAGCATAAAAGGATACTTGAATAAGATTTTTTCAATGAAAGACCTCGGTGAAGCTGCTTATATATTAGGCATCAAGATCTATAGGGATAGATCGAGACGCTTAATAGGACTTCCACAAAGCAAATACCTTGACAAAGTCCTGAAGAAGTTCAAAATGGACCAGTCAAAGAAAGGGTTCTTGCCTATGTTGCAAGGTGTGAAATTGAGTTAGACTCAAAGCTCGACCACGGCAGAAGAAAGAGAAAGGACGAAGGTCGTGCCCTATGCCTTAGCCGTAGGCTCTATATAGTATGCCATGCTGTGTACCGTACCTAGTGTGTGCCTTGCCATGAGTTTGTCAAGGGGTACACGAGTGATCCAGGAGTGCATCACTAGACAACAGTCAAAATTATCCTTAGTAACTCAAGGACTAAGGAAATGTTTCTCGATTATGGAGGTGATAAAGTGTTCATCGTAAAGGGTTACGTCGATGCAAGCTTGGACAGCAATCCAGATGACTCTGAGTAGCATTCCGGATACGTATAGTGGAGCAGTCATTTGGAATAACTCCAAGTGGAGCGTGTTAGGAGCATCTACAGTATGACATAGAGATTTGCAAAGTACACATGGATCTGAATGTTGCAGATCCGTTGACTAAAACCTCGCTCACAAGCAAAACATGATAAACCCCAGAACTCATTGGGTGTTAATCACATAGTGATGTGAACTATATTATTGACTCTAGTGCAAGTGGGAGACTGTTGGAAATATGCCCTAGAGGCAATAATAAATTGGTTATTATCATATTTCCTTGTTCATGATAATCGTTTATTATCCATGCTAGAATTGTATTGATCGGAAACTCAGATACATGTTTGGATACATAAACAAATACCGCGTCCCTAGTAAGCCTCTACAAGACTATCTCGTTCATCAAAGATGGTCAAGGTTTCATAACCATAGACATGAGTTGTCATTTGATAACGGGATCACATCATTATGAGAATGATGTGATGGACAAGACCCATCCGTTAGCATAGCATATGATCGTTCAGTTTATTGCTACTGCTTTCTTATTTGTCAAATACATGTTTCTTCGACCATGAGATCGTGCAACTCCCGGACTCCGGAGGAATGCCTTGTTTGTATAAAACGTCACAACGTAACTAGGTGATCATAAAGGTACTCTACAAGTATCTCTGAAGGTGTCTGTTGAGTTGACATGGATCGAGATTGGGATTTGTCACTCCGTATGATGGAGAGGTATCTCTGGGCCCTCTTGGTAATACAACATCACAAGAAGCGTGCAAGCAAAGTGACTAAGGAGTTAGTTACGAGATGATGTATTACAGAACGAGTAAAGAGACTTGCCGGTAACGACATTGAACTAGGTATTGAGATACTGACGATCGAACCTCGGGCAAGTAACATACCGACAAACAAAGGGAACTACGTATGTTGTCATAAAGGTTCGACCGATAAAGATCTTCGTAGAATATGTAGGAACCAATATGGACATCCAGGTCCCACTATTGGTTATTGACCGGAGAGGCGTCTCGGTCATGTCTACATCATTCTCGAACCCGTAGGGTCCGCACGCTTAACGTTCGTTGACGATATAATATTATATGAGTTATGTATGTTGGTGACCGAATGTTGTTCGGAGTCCCAGATGAGATCATGGACATAACGAGGAGCTCCGGAATGGTTCGGAGGTAAAGATTGATATATTGGATGATAATATTTAGTCTCCAAAAGGGTTTCAGAATTCACCGGAAGACTTTTGGATGTTTCCAGAAATGTTCTGGTGCGAGGACACTTTGGTTGGGCCAAGGGGTAAGGCCCACGGGGCTTTAGGTCGGTGCAAAAGGAAGCTTTGCGGAGGTCAGGGACCAGACGCTAGGGACTCTGGCGTCTGGCCCTGGACGCCGAGGACCGTGGCGTCTGGTGCGGTAATCCGGGAAGGACTCTTCCTTGCATTCCAAACCGACTTTTGGGAGGCCCTCTCCCCAAGTTACGACCCCAGGGCTCAACATATAAATATCGGAGTAGGGCTAGCCCCTAGAACACTAGTTTTGGAGCCTCCTCTAGTTGATCTAGTTCTAGTTCTAGTTGGTCCTCGTTGACTAATTAGAGCTAGCCCTAGCTACCTCTAAACCTCATAATAAGAAGCCCAATGTGGTTCTAATGTCCTTCCTCTAGTTCATCCTCCGCTCTAAATCCGTTGTGTTTGGCGAAGCCCCGTGGAAATAGTTTCACCACCACCGACACCATGCTGTCGTGCTGTCGGAACTCATCTACTACTTCGCCCGTCTTGCTGGATCAAGAAGGCGAGGACGTCATCGAGCTGAACGTGTGCTGAACGCAGATGTGTCGTGCGTTCGGTGCTTGATCGGAACGGATCGTGAAGGTGTGCAACTACATCAACCGCTTTGATAAACGCTTCCGCTTAGCGATCTACAAGGGTATGTAGAAGCTCTCTCCCTCTCGTAGCTATGCATCTCCATGGATAGATCTTGCGTGTGCGTAGAAATTTTTTGTTTTCCATGCAACGTTCCCCAACAGCATATATAAGGTATCATGAAATACTTCTTGCATGCCCTGAACGTCATTACCCTGACTTTTTGATAGTCAAATTATTTTATGGTGGGCTTAATTCACAAAGTAAACAAACTTTAGATCTTGCTTCTAAAAGTTACTTTTTGGGAACCTAAATATCAGATGCTTGGAGGTTACTTGACAGGATGAGGTACAATGCTAAGAATTGGTACCTTTGTTTGAAGGAAAAGAGTAAAGTTGATCCTGTTTATGATAGTATTAAATTTACCTTAGAACTCCTAAAGTAAAGATTTGCGTCATGACCTAAACATTGGAATTGACCCCATGCTACATGTTTTAAAAGATTTTTCTAAGTTCTTGAACTTGCCAGAGAAGAAGTACTTAAAATTCAGCAGGGAGTCTAAGGCTATTTGCATGGTGGAAGCTATAAAGGAAAAGATTACTCCGCCTGAAAGGCAAAAAGGTGCCTATGGTAAGCCCAATGGTAAAAAGCTAGAAGGAACACCCTCAAAAAAAGGGAAGAAAAGAGTCAAGATGGAACAATGTGGGACTCCACCCCATGTCAATATTATTAAAGAAGTTGCTACACATATACCAGTGGTGAATAAAGAGGTCCATTTGGATAGGGATACCACTTCTTATCTTAAAGGGTGTACCGAAGGTAAAAATGGAAGTAAGCAAATTTTATCATGTTCCTTTGGATGCAAGACATATTTTAGGTTGTGTGACCCCGGTTCACCAGTTAATATTATTCCTTATAGTCTTTATGCTAAAATTTATGATGAGAATTCTCCTTGCACCCTCAAGCCTGCTGACGTTATTATCAAGCTTGCAGATAAAACTGGCAGGAAAGCCCGTGGCATCCTTAAAGATGTTAACATAATAATAGGCTCTCTCATTTATCCCTTTGATATCTATGTACTAATGATCTCTGAGGATAAAGATTTTCCTATTGTTTTTGGAACCTGATACGTCTCCAACGTATCTATAATTTTTGATTGTTCCATGCTATAATATTATCATTCTAGGATACTTTTTGGGCATTTATTTGCTAATTCATATTGTTTTTGAGCACTAACCTATTAGTCGAGTGCCAAGTGTCAGTTGACGTTTCCTGCATGTTTTTGGCATTTCAGGTTTAGCATATCAAACGAAGTCCAAATACCCCAAACCTTTTTGACGATTTTTTCTGGACAAAGTAAGGACCTGGAAGCTTCATAGGGAGACCGGGGGCCACACGAGGTGTCCCGAAGCCAACAGGGCATGCCCAGGGGGTGGTCGCGCCCTGATGGCTTGGGACCACCTCCCAGGCCCTCTGGCGTTGTTCTCTGGCCTATAAATTCTCACTATTCCCAAAACCCTAGGGAGCCTCCCGAAAAACTTTTTCTGCCGCCGCAAGTCTCTGTTCCGCTGTGTGCCCATCTGGAGCCCTGTTTCGGTGCCCTGCCAGAGGGGGATCGATCACGGAGGGCTTCTACATAAACCTTGTTGCTCCCATGGTTATGTGTGAGTAGTTCACCACAGACCTACGGGTCTGTAGTTAGTACCTAGATGGCTCTCTCTCTCTCCATTAACCTTGCCGCAAGTCTCCGTATGTTCTTTCTTTCCATGATCACTGTCGGGTCACGATGCACACGGTCACCTATGGGACCAAGGGCCCCTTGTGGTTCGGCAGGGGTGAGGTCATGTTGCACAAAGAGCGGAGGTCATGAGGCACCACGACGACGAGACGCTGGTGTTTTACCCAGGTTCGGGCCGCTGAGAAGCGTAAAACCCTACTCCTACTTTGGTGGATTGATCGGGGGAACACGAAGCACACGCAACGCTCAAACCCGACAAGGGTGCCTTCGGGAGAGCTGCTATGCGAGTACAAGTGTCCAAAGGTCCGAATATTTAGCTAGGTTGCCTTGGGCCTCCTTTTATAGCTCAATGGATGACCACAGTGGCAAAACAGACATTACCTAGTGATTAGATAGCTAATAGTGCTATCGTACCTAACTCTGGCACTTAGGACAAAATGCCATAAATGCTAGCCTAGGTGGCGTGCGGGGATGCATCGCCGGCAAGCTTTTACCACCGCTTAACTGGCTATTGCTTGGTATCTTGACACGCTCCTGGACGGGTGTCAAACAGGCATAATCTATCTCCCAGCGCATCGCCACGTACTTAGCGAGAGCCACTTAGTCACCTGAGGGCTCGACACCGCATCGACAACTGACTGGCGTTGCAATGCGGTGGAGCGGTGGCCGATTGGCGCGCGCCTGCCGGGGGATGGCTTGCCGGGTCTTCTTGAAGATGTGTGCACCTTTGGTCCCCGGCAGGCACCGGGGACGTGACTGGCGTGGTTCGGGCCCGTTCTAGGCCGTTGCGTCGACCTTGCCGGCGTTGCTAGCCAACGTAGGTTGCCTCTGACGGGGGCTCGGTCTTGAATGTTGGCTTCGTGTTCTTGATGCGCTACTTGATCTCATGTAGAGCGGCTTCTCTGTCTTGAACTGGGTTTATGTTGACGGGTTTTGCTACTACTGCATGTGCATAAGTCAGGGGCACTGGGTACCCCAGTCCTAGTGCACCGACAGGAGCCCCCGGGTCTGGCCTGAACACGCTCGCCCAGCGCCGTTGGGTCAGGCGCAAAATTTATGGACATGCGCGCAATATGAGGGAGTAACTGCCGACTTTTAAGCCAGCACTTACTTGCTACCTCAGGCCGTTTCCGCCACGCGCGCACCATGCATTGCGAGGGGGTTTGCGGTGGATGCGCATGGCCCACATGCGTGGGAGTGGCAGGAACTGCAGCGCCAGGGATTGGAGCAATGGGGCGGTTACCTGTTTGCCCGTGATCGTGGGTAGTGGGATTGGTGGAGATGGGCGTCCGCCTTTGGAGCGGAGGAGAGCTAGCTCCCGTGCCCTCCCCTATAAATTAGGGGGTCACAACGGGTGATGCTCATCCATCCCCTTCTCCTCCTCAATCTCAAGTTCACGTAGCTTGCCCTTCTTCTCTGTCTTTGTATGTACTAATCACCACCATGACGAGGGGGGGAGGACGACTCCCAGCTTCCACCATGGTGACGAGAGCATCCCTTTGGGATCATGCCGCTGCTTCAGCCGTGGTGACGGAAGACAGTTCCAGTGCACGCGGTGGGAGCGCTGGAAGAGGCGGAGGCCGGCGCGGGGCTCGCGGCCGGGGGAGGCGGAGCGCCGCACCCGATCCTTCTCCATCGACGGTTCCTTCCCTAGCGATGGGACATACTGAAGGCACGGCATTGGATTTCGTCGTCAGGCTGCGTGGCCCTCTCCGTGGCCGTTTGTGTCATGGTTTTCTCAACCCGGCAGATGTCCTCGTAACAGGACTTAGGTGTGAGGCCATCGCCGCTTGGTGGCGACTCGAAGGGGTTGAACAAGAGGAGAGAGTCGGGTTTACCTAGGTTCAGCCCCTCCTATGGAGGTAATAGCCTACGTCCTGCTTTGTATGTATTTGATGAGTAGATCTCGATTACAAGGGTGCGAAATCGCTAACCTAGCTATCGAGATGTTGTAACTTAAGTTCTTGGGGCCCTAGGTACCTGCCTTTATATACAGGTCAAGTCCTAGGGTTTACAACAGAGTCCGGGTCATACCATGACCCGTGACCTACAATGTCTCTAACTTGTCTTATATCTTAAGGAAAACTTGGCCAGCGTCTTTTAGCTTCATTTGAGCCGCTGCCTTCAAGTATTGGGCCGTCTGGAGACACTAGTCAGCCATCGCCTCGTTCGTCTTTGTCTTCATGATATGACCCATCTTTAAACTTGATTGTACAGTCGTTGATAGGTTTAACCCAACCCAGTATGGCGGGTTACACCGTGGAGTTATATCCCCGACATTAGGCCCCAAATGGATTTGAATCCGTTCATGTCAATAGATCTTTCCTTCCTTTGGCGGCTCATCCTTGGATTGGCATCTTCTATGGATTTCATAACGCCGGCTTGTTCTGCTCCCACACTTGTCATTTTCCCAGTGTTCATTCATTGTGACGTCATCTCTCGTCAATCTGGAAAAACAATAATGACATCATGGCGAATCTGGTCGCATCCGTTTATCTTGAAAATCGAGGCGTTTTTGTTTCCTGAAATTTACTGTATTCCCTCGATTGTCGCGCCTGTCAGTTGCCCCTTCAAGCTCCTTCCCTTCAAATATTTACCGAAGGGCCCCTGATTCACTTTCCACTTCTTCTCTTCGCTTCTTCTTCTTCCTCGAGTTCGGAAGCTCCTTGTGCCACCGCCGCGGTTTCCTCATCTCAACAGTCTTCCTCGAGGTCATCGTGGTATTTTGTCTTCGTCAGTAAATCCTCCGCGCGCTTCCGCCGCCACTGTTGACCACTCGAATAAGTCATCTTTCTTCTGACCTAGATCCATTATAGCACCCCGAGGTTCTTCGAGTTCTTCGGCAACCTTTCTCCAGTTCATCACCATTGCTAACCCTGTGAGTGGATCTTGCCAACATAATCACCAAAGTAAAGCGGTAGAGACACCAACTCCATTTCGCGTATGATGCGTTTTAATCCTTCTCTTTATTAGACGAACCATACTCTCATTGCTTCTATGCTCCTCTGCTAGGGCTAGGGAATATTCTCGCTTTTTTTAACTATTCTTAGATCCAAAATTGTTGCGTCCTTAGGAGAAATTTGTTTGTCTCATACTTAGCAAAATTCTCAAAAACCTTTTGTCTTAGCACAAGTCGCCCTTACTTCTGCCGGCTTAATAATTGTAACCCGTCATACATTTAAGCCATTGTATAGACTCTGGCTCTTTACAAGTCTTGCCCTTTCATTGCAAATACTTAGATCATTTTACTTGAACAATTTACTTAAGCCGCCCTCTTTTACTTTATCTAGGCAACTCATTATGTCGGAGTCAAAAGCCTGCAACTGGGTGGCAACTCAATTTCTGATGTTCACTTAATGGATTATGAGGAACATGGGTTTCTGCAGCCTCAAAATGTGGTTGGCTGGCGAGTCGTCCTTGGAGAGGAGATCCCAAACCCCCAGGAGGGGGAAGTGGTGATATTTTTGGATCACCTACAGAGGGTGTTTTCACCTCCCGGGTCAACATTCTTCCGGGACATCTTACACTTTTTCCATCTTCATCCTCAAAACTTGGGCCCAAACTCCATATCGAACCTTTGCCAGTTCCAAGTATCTTGCGAGGTGTATCTTCAGACGGAACCCATTGTCTTCCTCTTTAGGGAGTTTTTCTATTTGAACCGGCAAACAGAGTGTGCAGACGGTCCCGTCTTAGAAGTTGGTGGGGTTTCGATCCAGAGGCGGACAAACGTCCTTTTTCCTGCTGCCACCTTACCAAGCCACCCTAAAGGGTGGAACAAGACTTGGTTTTATTGTCGAAACACTGCTGCTGCTGATGAAAATCCCTTGCCGGGTTATAGGCCCAATGGCCTCCCCATGGATCTTGAGCTTCCGGGTAGGGCTCCTCCAGAGGAACGCTCCCAACACGCCCATGTTTATCCAAAGTTGAGGGCTCTGCTAGCCAACGGGTTGACTGGGTTCAACTTAACCCGGTGTTTGTTATCTTGGAGGATTCTTCCATTAAGCCTACGCAGTGGCTTAATGTGTACTTACTCTGGCGACTTGAATGACGCTCAATGGTACAACAATTTTTCCTTGGAGGCTGGCGAAATAAACCGGATTGTGAAGAAGCTGCTAGGTGAAAACATGGAGACTTGTAGCAAGGATGGGTTGAAACCTTTCTACGCCCTTAACCCGGCTCCTCCAGTACAAAACCTTTAAGATCTTAATCCGGCTTTATGAACAAACTTTGAGCCTTTGCTTTCTTGATCTGAATGTTCAATTTCGCAGGCTACCTCTTCTTTCAGGAATCAGAGACACATCAAGACCGCGGCTAACAAGCCCAAAGCCGCCCCAAGCAAGAGGAAGAATAAGGCGGCTGTAGAAGGACCGTCTCATATGGACGAAACAGCTGCCACTGATACCCAATCAGAGATAAATTAATCTTTTGTTTATATTTCATTGAATCTATCTGACGCCTTATTCTCTTAGGGTGATGTTGAAACAAGCCGTGCAGGCGATGTTGAGGTAATTTCCATCTCTTCTGACTCAGAACCTTCGCCTCCGTTGAAAACAAGGCGGGTTGTTCGGAAGGTAGGCTTTTCTCACCCGGACGCTCATCTAGATCCTTACTTTATTTTGAAGAAAACCCAGCACCGGTCTAGGCGTCAGACCCGAAGTGGGAGTGGTGATCTTGTCGAGGGCTTACCTGATAAATCAGCCGCTCGGAAACGACCAGCCAAGGTACTTAGTATTCCAAACTTCCAAGGAAGTTCTAACTTGATGTGTCAACTTTTGACTCCTATGCCTTGATTAATCAGGAGTCGCCACCTTCGTCAGACGACTCAACTGCGTCCAAACTGGCACCCTTTGTTATCAATCATGGGTAAATTCCTCATCAATTTGTCTGTTTGAGTAGACTATTGTCTCTTCCCATTCTTCATATTATACTTTTTAACTTGACATGGCCAAAGCCAAGAAAAGGAAGACTGACGGGTCTTCTGTTAACCCTGAGGCCCCTGAGCCAGAGATTCCTGATTTGGCGGCTCATGAAGTCCAGGTTGATCATCCTGAAGACCCTCGGGATATACAAAACGATTTACCTCCTCCATCTGAACCAACCAGTACTGATGCCGTAATTGTTGAAACTACATCAGCAGTTAACCTTGACCCGCCCAACCCTTCAGTACCAAATAAAGATATTCCTGAAGTTATTATTACTGGGACGGGTTATACTGCTCCTAAAACTTCCAGGGTGTTAACAAAGGTTGTTGCTAAGGATGAAGCGGTACTGCAAGAAAAAGGGAAGACCAAGATGGAGCTTCCAAATTATGAGAGCTTTAGTGTTGAAGATCTTCATGCTGCCTGTTTGGACCGCCTGGCTAGTAGCCGTGAGATGGAAATCGGCCTTGTTACCATGATGAAAAATAAATACGAGGTATGTTCTCCTTTATATGCTCTCATCATATATCCTTTTGTAGCCCCCAAGGCCCAGCTTTGTCTTTCTAAGATAAGCTGGGTCTTGCGAATGTTTGACTGACTCAACCTATAGCCCCCAAGGGCTGGCTCATCTCCTTGAGATGATTCGGGGTCTTTTTGTAATAACTTTGAAGAACTTCGACCTATAGCCCCCAAGGGTCGGCTCATCTCCTTGAGATGAGTCGTGTCTTTTTGTAATAACTTTGAAGAACTTTCGACCTGTAGCCCCCAAGGGCCGGCTCATTTCCTTGAGATGAGTCGGGTCTTTTTCACATCCTCAATGACAAAAAGAGCTGAGATACAAATATATTGCTTGCAATTTGCTTGGGACTTGACATAGAATTTATTTATGATGCAGGAAGCTTTGAAGATAGCCAAATCCGGCGTGACCAGTTTGAAAAAAGATCTGGAAAAAGGGCAAAACTCTCAGGCAGAAGTTGAAGAAAAACTTCGCCTCTCATTGATCGAGCTGGAAAATGCTAAGGCATGCTTTTTAAAGGAGAATAAATCCTTCGAAGATGAAAAGGCGGCTCTGTTGAAGCGAGCAGAGGACGCTGAGGGCCAGCTCAAACCCATCATGAATGAGTTGTCCGGGTTAGAACGACATATTGCCCAAATGACCCAAGCCATTTTTGGTAAGTGTACATGGCCTCTTGTCTTCTTGAGATATAGATATAATGCGCCCGGCGACTCACGCCCTGATTTTATTTTGCAGGCCCCCGGACTAGCAGCTTTTATGATAATAGCATGTTGATGCTTAAGGCTGTCTATTCCTTGACAGAGCAACTCTATGCTGGGAGTCATCTTGCAATCAAGGCAACAATGGGGGATAAGCAGCCCGTAAAGTTTATCAAGAATGTGTTGGAGTGTTTTTCCACCATCCCTTAGCACATCCTAGAGCTAAAAGATCAGCCGCCCGCTCTGGCGCAATATATGCATTGAGCCAGGCTTTAGCTTATGGAGAGGAGCTCGATCCAGCTGAGCTAGCGAAAGGTTTCCCCGAATTTAAGAATGACGGGTCAGAATTTTCCCAGGAGGATTATGCTGCCTGTGTCAAGGATGCTCAGATGCTATCGACTCAACTGGTTTCTGAGATGAAACTGAGGAACTATCAAGCGGCTTACGACGCCAATCATACTCGGATTCCACCACCTGATTTAATATCAAAAAGTTTGTCTCCTCAACGGCGCGAGCATGTCTTTGCCCCTCAAGTTGACCCGTCTTCAATTCTTGATGACGAGGCTGTGTTCCAGGCCTTATCTCACTGCAACTGGGATGAGGATAACCTTCAGATACAGGAGTCGAAAGACCAATCGGTGGACAACCCGGAGGCATCTCACGCGCAAGATTAGCCGCCATAACCCGGATGGTGTAATTGGTGATTCGAGCTTCCTCAATTGTCACCGTGTCAACTTAAGCCCCCCATGTTTGGGCGGAAAAAACAATTTGTGGCTTCCTTGAGCTTGTAATAGGGATAGCCGAAAACTGTCGTCGTGCCATCGTGCACGTTTTGCACTTTTGTTGATGCAAGATACTTATTCGTTGTTTTACCATCCTGTCCATTCAGTCTTTCTATCGATGATCTCTTGATAAGATAGAGCTGGGGAAAATGAGCCGACAGAAGGTCTTGATTTTCTAGATTTTAGCAATCTATTACTCTTTCAATAATGTTGTAGACTTGTATGTCTCGTCAATCGGTCACTTATGCGAACTTAATTGTTCAACCCGGCTTTTCCACCATGAGCCGGTGGTAGATTTGGACCTAAAACTTGCTATAATGAACAAAGCCAAACGAGGCAATATTGACAAGCGGGCTTAATAAGACCAGGCAAATAAGGTCCCCTTAGCCAATAATATAACTTTACGCTGTCATGCAGCCGATAACCTGGTTATTTCATACATAAACCGGTAATGAAAAATAGGGCGTGCCCAAAACATTTTTATGTGATGAGTTTCAGCACATAGCACTGGCCTTCGCAGTCTTGAAATATAAGACAGCCTATTTCAAAGGTAGCTTTCTAGCCACACGATCTCGACTAGTTAAAAAGGCTTTATAAAAGATCACAAAGTATCTTGTGATATTTTCTGATCTGGAAATCAGCCTATCCGCATAAGTACGTCACGATGACGATGTGGAACATATGTTCTTAATGTTGAGATAATCTGTCGGCTTTCGAGGCTTGACAGAGAAAGACCGGCTTTCGAGGCTCGAGTCTTGCTTCAATGAAGCAGGTATGATAAACCATGGTTTATCCTAGCTTTCTGTATGCCGGCTCTCATATGACTCAAGCCGGTGTTTTAACCTTGATAAGTTCAGGGTCCGAAAAAGGATTGACTTGTTAAGAGTACACGAGGTCATCTGATCGGAGTCGCATCAAGCGTACATGCATGTTTAACCATATATGGCGTTTTCTGCCGGGTCAAGAGGGTGAGAAAGCTAAGCCCGATGGGCTGGAAGCCCCCAAATGCCCTTGGTATTGTGGCGTTATTATGCCGGGTCACAAGGGTGAGAAAGCTAAACTCGATGAGTCAGAAGCCCCCAGGTGCCCTCTGTTTCGGAAAATAAAGACTCAAACTCTATTTGTAGGTTGAAACAACAAAAATATGCCGGCTTTATTCATACTCGAAACATAAAGAAGTATATACAGAATTTTGCAAACGGGGGATGAAATTACAAAAAAGAGTTGGCAGGGCTAAATTTAATAAGGCCACTGGTCTTCCAGGGCCGGCTTATTTCCCTCGTGGAGACATAAATTTTTTTCTTTGATACCCTCCAGAGTACAAATTTTATTCAGGGATTCAGGTGCTAGTAGTACTAACCGTTATTCAACTGCATGGGATTACTTTGAAATCCTCCTTGGTTATTATGTTGGTTGCCCTGGCTAGGATGTTGCCCATTGGCACGATTTCCCTGATGTTGAAAACCAGCCCCTGGGCCACCTTGTGACCCGCCAGGTCCATGTTGACCCGGGTGTCCTCCACCATTGCCTCCTGAGTTATTCTGGAAAGCCTGGCTACGGAACTCTTGCATGATATAACAATTCTCCCAAGAGTGGCTAGCCGGCTTATCTTGGGTGTTGTGCTTAGGGCAAGGTGCTTTAAGCGCCTCCTCATAATTGCGAGGTTTTATTCCCATTGTAAGCTCCCCTGGGTCGACCATTCCGGCGCTGGTTCTTGAAACATGTATTAGTGTTGGCCACAAAGTTTGACCCGCCGTCCGGCTGCTTCCGCTTATTATTTTGAGCCCCCTGGTTACCACTGTGACCATGCTGGCCTTTTCCTCCTTCAGCCTTTTTGCCTTTGGTGGTCTTGTCCTCGTCTGAGCCGGGGTCTTTCGTTCTATCTGATTCGGCATACCTGGTGAGAACATCCATTAAATCACCCATATCTTGCACCTTTTGCTTGAGTCATCCGAGCTTCTGAACCAAAGGCTGGAAGTGATAGTTCTTTTCCAATATTAGGACTGCTTGAGCCGCTGTGATGCTGTCTGATGAGTGGATAATTTCCGCAACCCGGCGAGTCCAATGGTGAGCCGACTCATCCACTCGTTGAACGCAATGCTGTAGGTCTACTATAGTCATAGACTTCTTGCAGGTCCCTTGGAAATTCTTGATGAATCGCTCTTTCAGCTCGGTCCATGTGTTAATGGAATTAGGCGACAAGTTCTTCAACCACGTCCGAGCCGGTCCTTCCAACATCATGGTTAAGTATTTAGAACATACAGCGTCACTGACATCCAACATATCCATCGCCAACTCATAACTTTCGATCCAAGATGCCGGCTCAAGATCTGCCATGTAATTTGGCACCTTACGAGGCCCCTTGAAGTCTTTGGGCATGCGCTCAGCGCGGAGTGCTGGGGATAAGCATGGTATACCAATCGTCCTACTGTTGGATCTAGCCCCCAAACTCGCCAATTGAGGGTGAAGTTGTTGAATCGTCCGCGCTGCTGCTTCTGCTTCTACCTGTCGTGCGCCTTTTGCTGCATCAACGACTACCTGGGCGTCTGATGGCATGGGATGGGTTGGCGAGACCTGAGGCTGTTGCCTCTGCCCACTGCTGGACACGACCGGGGACTCCACATGGAGGCCCTTGCTAGCGTAGGGAGTGGAATGCATCCAATCTCGGTTGTATGAGTACTGTGCCTGCTGTACCATAGATGTTTTCAGAACTTCAATAGCGTTTCTAGCTTCAACCTCAATGGGCGAATTTCAATTAATGGCCAACGCCTCCAAATTCCGGATTGCTGCTAGGATGTTGTCAACATGATTAGAAAAGTGGCCTCGTGGAGTCTGAAATCGCCGGGGCGGGGAGCGAGCCAGCGGAGGTTGAGCTGGTTCCTCTTGCCGATTTCCGGGTTGCTGAACAGTTCCTGGTGTCTGTTGTGGGGTATTAAAAAGCTGTTGAGGCTCAAGGTTCGGAGGGAGCCCGCGGTGGCGTCTTCTCTCATAAACCGCCTCCTATGCCTCCCTTTGAACACCTAACCGCCAAGCCTCGGCTTTAAGGAGTTCCGTCTGTTGATGTATGCGAGCCTGCATCTCCACCATCCGTGCGTTTTCTGCATCAATCTCCTTCTGTACCTCAATTATTTGACTACACAATTTGGTTATCTCCACATTGCGCTCTTCCTGATTTTCCGCAGTGACCGGGGTATCCACGAGTTTTGCCATCTCGGCCATGAGATCAGTCATGGCTTGAGCCGGCGTTTTAGTTGACCCGCCAGAACCCCAGTTGCGGCCGGATCTGGAACCACCGTAGCCCCCGCCATGTAGACGGCGACTTGTCGAGGCGACTAATTGTATTTCTCAGGGGCTTCGGCTTCCAATGAGCCCCCAAGTCCGCCATCATAAAGAGGGCAGATTGACTCCGCATCTCCTGTGGATGATGTGCTATCCGAATTGACAAGGACGTCGCCGCTAGAGGCCTGCTCTGACCCCTTGCGTGAAGCCGACGAATACATGGCGAAGACCGCCCTGGCGCTAATTGGATCGGGCACTCCGAGCCAGCTCGTCGATGTTGATGTAGATGTCCAACTCGGAAGTTTCAAAACCAATCTCTCCTGTGGGATCTCGAAACCCACGTCCGATCGGGTCATCCTTGACGCTCCAAGCCGGCTCATAGATCTTGTCACGGTTGTTCTTGACCATCGGTTCACCGCAAACTCCCCAAATCCTGATTGGTTCCCCTTCGAAAACTCAACTCCGCCGGGCGAGAGTCCCACGGTGGGCGCCAACTGTCGTGGTTTTGTCAGCCCGGTAGATGTCCTCGTAACAGGACTTAGGTGTGAGGCCATCGCCGCTTGGTGGCGACATGAAGGGGTTGAACGAGAGCGAGAGTCGGGCTAACCCAGGTTCAGCCCCTCCTATGGAGGTAATAGCCTACGTCCTGCTTTGTGTGTATTTGATGAGTAGATCTCGATTACAAGGGTGCGGAATCGCTAACCTAGCTATCGAGAGGTTGTAACTTAAGTTCTTGGGGCCCTAGGTACCTGCCTTTATATACAGGTCAAGTCCTAGGGTTTACAACAGAGTCCGGGTCATACCATGACCGGTGACCTACAATATCTCTAACTTGTCTTATATCTTAAGGAAAACTCGGCCAGCGTCTTTTAGCTTCATGGGCCTTGAGCCGCCGCCTTCAAGTATTGGGCCATCTGGCGACTCTAGTCAGCCACCGCCTCATTCGTCTTTGTCTTCATGATACGACCCATCTTTAAACTTGATTGTACACTCGTTGATAGGTTTAGCCTGGCCCAGTATGGCGGGTTACACTGTGGAGTTATATCCCTGACAGTTTGCGACTCCCTCGCCCTTTCGCCAGGGTGATGGAGGTCGACAAGCCGTACGCGATGTGGTTGCGCGTGCACGGCTGCTGTAATGGCGCCGTGCAGGCTGACGTCGAGTTCCGGCGCCTCGTGTCATGTTCCTTAGGCGTGGGTGGAAAACCTTCGCATGCACCGATAGCTTCATGGATGGGTACGTCCTCCGCTTCAAGATGGTGGAGGCCGACACGCTCTCCATCAAGATCTACGGGCATTCGGGCGCTCGTCTTGGCTGCTACGAAGAGAGCTCGAGTGACGATGAAAGCTCCTCCTCGAGCGACAGTGACGAGGAGGACAGTGTCGGTGAAGACGGCGACAGTGAGCCCCAGGCCGTCAAGTCGGAGTACGACAATCTGGACTCCAGCTGACCACCGGTCGCACCATCACTGTCAGCAAGCCCTCCTGGCAGAGTGATTTGCCGGGGGTTCTCGACTTGGGTGCCGCCTCCTCCCTCAGCTGGACCCTGCCAGGCTCGTGGACTTTGGCTTCGTCTTCCCTACCGGTGGCCCTGCCGAGCCACGCCCTTCCGGTCGTGACGGGGTCAGGCTGGGCTTCTGCTTGGGCCCTCCTTTCATCCTTTCTCCTTTTTGTAGCTTGTTCCTAGGGGAGAAAGTTAAATAAAGGGTTATCAAAGGGGCGTCCTCTAATGTATCTTTATCCATTTTGTACCGAAAATGAATGTAAGAATGCTATTTCTCTTCCTTAACTACTATCCTTTTCTTCCTCCTTGTTTATACTGTGTCAGCATGTTTGTCCCTGCCGCACAGGACTATTTGTCGGGTCAGTACTAACCGCGAGCACCAAAGGGTAGCGAGCCCCCGGCAGCAGGCTGGTACCATTCCCCAGCAAAGCTCCTTGTCGGTATCGGCGCGCCCCCCCAGAGCTGATGATCAATAGGATTTGGGAGACAGCTCGTCCTGACAAGGGTTTCCGTTGCGTGATGAACTCCATGGTACACAGTCGAAAGGAACAAGAGGGGTTTCCTTAAGGGAGTAAATGGCATCGAGCTTGGGATATGCAATTAGACTTATCTTTTCAGGTAGTATCCCTTTCTGGAGTATGACGAGCCGCTGCCCTTGTTCCTTTGCCCTTCTTTGTTTTCCTGGCGGTAAAACATGTAAGGCAAGAGGCCTCTGTCCTCTGGGGAGAGAGAATACAGTAACAAGGATCACAGGCTCATCAAGGACTCTAGCAGGTTTCTAAAATTTAAAAGTGATAACATTGCAACATAATAAAATGCATAGTAAACATGCAGTTCGATGGTATGATGCAATGCCTAGCTTTATTACTGCATGCATAGGGTCTGCGCCTGGCTTTGTACAGAGGGTTACATGCACTGCAGGAAGGCTTGTACAAAAGGTGGTTGCCGGGGACTAGGGATGGCAATGGGTCGGGTTTGGTGCGGGTGGAGCTGGTCCAAATCCAACCCATGACCCATCTTCCTACCTTCTGCCCATCCACCAAAGTATCCATGGGCACAAGTTGTGCCCATGCCCAAACCCATTGGATACCCAGATACCCATGGAGCTCCATGGGCATAGAAAAATCAGCATGACACCTTCCCAAAGATGAAGTTAACTCATCATTTTTCATTTGCAAATGACAACATAAGCTACAAGCATAAGTAGGCATCAAGTACACCGTTCAAACATTGTCCACACACACAATGACAACTCAAATTGTCCCACAGTAAAAACTCTTGTCTTAAAATCTTATTACATCACAACCAAAGTTGTAAGATCTTATTAAACAGCACAACCGAAGTTGAAAAAATAAAGTACGTAAAGTATTTCAAAAATTCAAATGTAGTTCCAACAGCAAGTGCACTCGTAATTGGAGACCCAGCCGCATGTCCACATGAGCACACTTGGCTCCAAATTAGTCTTCAGTAATGATGGACTCATTTTCATCCTGACATAAAAAACAAAGCATTCAAATAAACAAGTTACTTCTGAATGCACATGCATGAAGGATGAAAACGTGGCATCTAATCTAAGTCCAACCATCAACCACACATTCACAAGTATATATCTTAAACAAATAGTGCACTGCACACATCACTTGTTATTTAAACGTATAAAACATAAATTGAGATGAGAACAAGGAGTTACCATCACTTCTTCATCCTCAAGAACAGACTGAACTGCTTGCAGAGCAAAGTTGATATCACCTAATGCAAAGACGAAGCAAAAATTAATTAATTTATGCATAGCACATAGAAACAGAATACAAATTGATAATTAACAAGATTACCTAACATGTCCGCTCGTGACCAAGCTTGCATACACATAAGAGCTTCAGCTATGCTTGGTGTAAGCCGACTGCGATGTGCACTAAGTAACCTCCCGCTAGTACTAAAGACTGACTCCGATGCTACAGATGTAACAGGGATGGATAATATATCACGAGCAATCTTCTGCAAAGTAGGGTACTTGGCACCTCCAACTTTCCACCAATTAATAATGTCAAAATCTGTTGTTCTACGGAGAAGGGGCTCGTCCAAGTACGTGTCCAATTCTGTGCGAACTTGAGAAGGAGCAACAGGTTGTGAAGACAAGTATTGCTCAAATACACCCAAAATTTCATCCACACCACCATTATGAACAGCTGGGGTGCTTACAACATTAGATGTTTCGTCACACTGAGATACATCTTGATATTCAGCCAGCAAATCTAACATCAACTTCTTTATTTTATCAACTTCTGTGGATGCATGTTCAGTTCCATACAATGACCCAAATGAAGCCTTCAACATATGCATCTTATAATGTGGATCGAGGACGGTGGCAATAGCCATAAGACCATGGACATCTGTCCAATACTTTTCGAACTTGTCTTTCATTTCCTTAGACATAGCTTTTATGACATTATGTTTACTAGTTTCCCATTTACGAATTGCCAACCGAATGCCACATATTTGCGGAAAGAAAAGACTAGCTGTAACATATGAAGTGCCCGACAACAACTCTGTGACATCAAAGAAAACTTTCAGCCTATCACAAACCTCCTTAGCAAAGACCCAATCTTCTCCGGTTGGACAAGTAAAATTCTTTTCACGTATAGAAAGTCTTTCAAAAACATCTTTGTATTTCAGTGCACCATTTAACATTATGTAGGTAGAATTCCACCTAGTTTTACAATCAAGAGCCAATCTACACGTGTATTCATTGTTCAAAAGGCGTGCCATCTTTTCAAACTTCTCATGTCTTTTAGGTGTGGCTGACCAAAATGCAACGCTATCTCTCATAGATCAGAAGCAAGAAGAGCACTGAGTTGCAAAACTGTAGCAATAACCATTTTCAGTGATGATAGTGCTGCCGTCGACACCCTGCTGCTCGCCGATGCACGGCGACTGCCCTGCTGGTTGCCGACCACGAAGACTCCTCCGCAGGATGCTAACACTCCCTCCCCTGCCCTTTCCATGGATGACGCCATTGCTGCCCTTGCCCCCTTCCATTGAAGGTTGACTCCTGCTCAGGCAAACAAAAGACGCATCTTGCTCAGGATGAGATCGGTCGCCAATTGGGGAAGGAGAGAGGGAGTGGGAGGTGGTACGGGGCTTGCCGGTCGTCGATGTGCTGGTCGCCGAGGTTGGTCGCCGAGTCCGGCCGCCGATGTTGGCCAGGGAGAGGTGGACGGCCAGGCTGGTCGTGAGTTCGGCCGCCGATGTTGGCCAGGGAGAGTTGGACGGCCAGGCTGGTCGAGAGTCCGGTCGCCGGTATGGGATGGACGGCCAGGGAGAGGGGGCGGCGACGATTGCGAAGCGCAGAGCGCCGTGGCGCCGCCGCCGCACTGGGAGGGACTCGGGTCAGCCTCGGGGGGGTGTGGGTTGACGCAAGGGCAGGGGCAGCCGGATTAGATTAGGTTTAATAATGTTGTGGGGGATTAGGGAACATGGGCCGGGCTTTGACTTTTTGTGACCGAGAGCGATTTGGGTTGGACATTTGCTTAGCCCAGTGTCACTGTCATATGACCCCATCTGTCATGCGGGTATCCACTGGATATCCATGGGTAAGAACTCATAACCGTGCCCAACCCACGCATTCGCGGGTATCCAGATCCACGGATCCATGGGCAGAAATGCGCTCCATACCCTTGCCCAACCGGGTCGGGTATCCGTGGATATCCAGATCCATGGATAAAATTGCCATCCCTACCGGGGACTGAGCCCCACAACCGCGCCTTACGGGTAGAACTTACGAAGATGCTTAATATTCCATGAGTTAACCACTTTGATGCCATCTTCGGTCTCTAGACGGACTGCGCCAGGTCTGGTTACTCGTGCTATCCGGTAAGGGCCTTCCCACTTCGGCGTCAACTTTTTCGTACCCTTGGCGGACTGAACGCGCCTAAGGACAAGGTCGCCTTCCTCAAGGCTCCGGGCGTGGACCCTACGGCTATGATAGCGGCGCAGGGCTTGCTGGTAGCGTGCAGCACGCACAGCAGCCCGGAGACCATCTTCCTCAAGGAGCAAGGCATCGTCATGCCGTAGCTGCTTTTGCTCTACTTCATCGTAGGCAAGTACTCGAAGTGACCCGTATATGAGTTCTGTGGGGAGAACTGCTTCCGCCCCGTACACTAGGGAGAAGGGCGTCTGGCCAGTAGCTCGATTCAGTGCTGTTCTGAGGGACCAAAGAACCACCGGCAGCTCATCTATCCAACGCTAGCCGCATCTTCGCAGTCTATCGAAAGGTCTTGTCTTGAGTCCATGCAACACTTCAGCATTCATCCTCTCGACTTGCCCGTTGCTCCTTGCGTTGGCAACAGAGGCGAAGGGGACATTGCTTCCAAGGCTTTGGATGTATTGCATAGAGGTGCGGCTCGTGAACTGGGTGCCATTATCGGTGATTACCCTGTTGGGTACTCCAAAACGGCACACCAGTCCTTTCAGGAACTTGACAGCTGACTGTGCGGTCACCTCCCTCACTGGTTCCACCCCAGGCCACTTTGTAAACTTGTCAATTGCTAAGAACAAGAATTCAAAGCCCCCAACAGCGCTGGGAAAGGGGCTCAAAATATCGAGCCCCCAGATCGAGAATGGCCAGGATAAAGGGATCGTCTGGAGAGCTTGCGCTAGTTGATGGATGTTCTTGGAATGGAACTGGTAGGCTTCACACTTGGTGACCAGCTCAGTTGCATCCTGGAGGGTGATACGTCTTCAACGTATCTATAATTTTTGATTGTTCCATGCTATTATATTATCTGTTTTGGATGTTTTATATGCATTAATATGCTATTTTATATTATTTTTGGGACTAACCTATTAATCTAGAGCCTAGTGCCAGTTTCTGTTTTTTCCTTGTTTTTGAGTATTGCAGATAAGGAATATTAAACGGAGTCCAAACGGAATAAAATCTTTGGAATGATTTTTCTTGGACCGGAAGAAACCCAGCAAACTTGGAGATGAAGGCAGGAGACCTGCCGTGGAGTCACAAGCCACCAGGGCGCGCCCTAGGGGGGGGCACCCCCTGGCTTGTGGCCCCACGGCAGCCCTCCTAACCCTATTCTTCGGCCTATAAATTCCCAAATATTCTCTGGATACCAAAAAGAGCCACGAAAATACTTTTCCACCGCCGGAAGCCTCTGTTCCCGTGAGATCCAATCTTGGAGCCTTTTCCGGTAATCTGCCGGAGGGGGATTCGATCACGGAGGGCATCTACATCAACTCCATTGCCCGTCCGATGATGCGTGAGTAGTTTACCACAGACCTTCGGGTCCATAGCTAGTAGCTAGATGGCTTCTTCTCTCTCTTTGTTTTTCAATACCATGTTCTTCATGATGTTCATGGAGATCTATCCGATGTAATACTCTTTTGCGGTGTGTTTGTCGAGATCCGATGAATTGTGGGTTTATGATCAGCTTATCTAGGAATATTATTTGAATCTTCTCTGAATTCTTATATGCATGATTTCATATCTTTGAAAGTCTCTTTTAGTTATTGGTTTGGTTTAGCCAACTAGATTGGTAATTCTTGCAATGAGAGAAGTGCTTAGTTTTGGGTTCAATCTTGTGGTGTCCTCACCCAGTGACAAAGTAGGGGTAGCGAGGCACGTATTTGTATTGTTGCCATCGAGGATAAAAAGATGGGGTTTTCATCATATTGCTTGAGTTTATCCCTCTACATCATGTCATCTTACCTAATGCGTTACTCTGTTCTTCATGAACTTAATACTCTAGATGCAGGCAGGAGTCGGTCGATGTGTGGAGTAATAGTAGTAGATGCAGAATCGTTTCGGTCTACTTGACACAGACGTGATGCCTATATGCATAATCATTGCCTTGGATATCGTCATAACTATGCGCTTTTCTATCAATTGCTCGACAGTAATTTGTTCACCCCGTATTATTTTCCTTCATGAGAGAAGCCTCTAGTGAAACCTATGGCCCCTGGGTCTATTTTCCATATTATATTTTCAGATCTATAAACCAAAAATACCAAAAATACTTCGCTGCATTATTTTTACTTTTGTTTTACTTTACGTTCTAGCAATCTTTTATATCTATCTCTATCAGATCTCATCCTTGCAAATAACCGTGAAGGGATTGACAACCCCTTTTAGCGCTGGGTGTAAGAGTTTGATTGTTTGTGTAGGTGCGAAGATTGGGGACTTGCTTGTATCTCCTACTGGATTGATACCTTGGTTCTCAACAACTGAGGGAAATACTTATCTACTTTGCTGCATCACCCTTTCCTCTTCAAGGGAAAACCAACGCAAGCTCAAGAAGTAGCAAGAAGGATTTTTGGCGCCGTTGCCGGGGAGATCTACATCAAGCCTACCAAGTACCCCATCACAAACTCATCTCTTGCATTTACTTTATTTGCCATTTGCCTCTCGTTTTCCTCTCCCCCACTTCTAAAATGATTTTTAGAAAAAACCAGAAAGATTTGCCTTTTTATTCGTCCTTCTTCCGTTCGTCTTTTCGTTTGTTTTTCGTTTTCTCGTTTCCATGGCTCAACCCAAAAGTTTTGATCCTTATCTTAGGAAGTTGGAAGATATTGAGAATAATGCTAAGGGCTTCATGTCGCTCCAATTTGACCATAATAGTTTCTTTAGGAACGAGCTTAAAGAACGAAGGTTTATGCTGGAATACATGAATAAAGAACTTGATGATATGACTAAGGAATTTTGTGGTTTGAAATCTCAGTTTGCTCACCTTGAAAACATAGTTGGCCAAATTTCTGATAAACAAGCTACCTTAGTCAATAAAATGGCCGCAAGCCAGAATCTATAAATAATGATGAAGATCTTAAAGTGATTGATGTGACTCCTATTGAATCTTTGTTTTCTAATATAAACCTTGATAAAGATGGGACTGGAGATAAGTCAACTTTAGTTAAAAGGCGTCCCAATGATTCAAAGTTTATAGATCTTAATGCTAAGATTGATAAAAGTGGGATTGAAGAGGTCAAAAATTTAAATAGCAATGAACCCACTCTTTTGGATTTCAAGGACTTTAATTATGATAGTTGTTCTTTGATTGATTGTGTTTCCTTGTTACAATCCATGTTGAATTCTCCGCATGCTTATAATCAAAATAAAGCTTTTACTAAACATATCGTGGATGCTATGATGAAATCCTTTGAAGAAAAACTTGAGTTGGAAGTTTCTATACCTAGAAAGCTTTATGATGAGTTGGAACCTACTATTAAGATTAAAATTAAAGATTATGAGTTCCATGCTTTGTGTGATTTGGGTGCTAGCATTTCCACGATTCCAAAAACTTTATGTGAGGTGCTAGGTTTGCGTGAATTTAATGATTGCTCTTTAAATTTGCATCTAGCGGATTCCACCATTAAGAAACCTATGGGAAGGATTAATGATGTTCTTATTGTTGCAAATAGGAATTATGTGCCCGTAGATTTCATTGTTCTTGATATAGATTGCAATCCTACATGTCCTATTATTCTTGGTAGACCTTTCCTTAGAACGATTGGTGCAATTATTGATATGAAGGAAGGAAATATTAGATTCCAATTTCCATTAAGGAAAGGCATAGAGCACTTTCCTAGAAATAAAATAAAATTACCTTATGAATCTATTATGAGAGCTACTTATGGATTGCATACCAAAGATGACAATACCTAGATCTATTACGTTATGCCTAGCTAGGGGCGTTAAACAATAGCGCTTGTTGGGAGGCAACACAATTTTATTTTTATGCTTTTGTTTTGCTTCTGTTTTTGAGTGTTTTACATATTATTACCTCTGTAGTAATTGTGTTTTCTTGTTTAAATTAGTGTTTGAGCCAAGTAAGACCTTTGGGATGGTCTACGGTGTTTGTGATTTGATTTTGCTGAAAAACAGAAATTTTGCTCTCAGTCCAGGAATTTTGTAAATTCACTGGAATGTGCTTTTGATCTGAAATTTTTACAAAACATTGATATACAAATTTACCTGATTGTCCTAATTTTTCAGAACTTTTGGAGTTACAGAAGTATTCGAAGACTATAGATTTCTACAGACTGTTCTGTTTTAGACAGATTCTGTTTTGTTTGTGTTGTTTGCTTATTTTGATGTATCTATGGGTTGTATCGGGGGGTATGAACCATGGAGAAGTTGGAATACAGTAGATATTACACCAATATAAATAAATAATGAGTTCACAACAGTACCTAAAGTGGTGATTTATTTTTCTTATACTAACGGATCTCATGAGTTTTCTGTTGAGTTTTGTGTTGTGAAGTTTTCAAGTTTTGGGTAAAGATTTGATGGACTATGGAATAAGGAGTGGCAAGAGCCTAAGCTTGGGGATGACCAAGGCACCCCAAGCCATATTCAAGGATACCAAAGAGCCTAAGCTTGGGGATGCCCCGGAAGGCATCCCCTCTTTCGTCTTCAATCCATCGGTAAATTTACTTCAGGCTATATTTTTATTCACCACATGATATGTGTTTTGCTTGGAGCGTCTTGTATGATATGAGTCTTTGCTTTTTTGTTTGCCACAATCATCCTTGCTGCACACATCTTTTGAGGGGGACACGCATTAATCGTGAATTTATTAGAATACTCTATGTGCTTCACTTATATCTTTTGAGCTAGGCAATGTTGCTCTAGTACTTCACTTATATCTTTTTAGAGCACGGTGGTGTTTTATTTTATAGAAATTATTTAACTCTCGTACCTCACTTATATTATTTTGAGAGTCTTTAAACAGCATGGTAATTGGTTTAGGTTATGAATTTAGTCCTAATATAATGGGCATCCAAGAGGATATAATAAAAACTTTCATATTAAGTGCATTGAATACTATGAGAAGTTTGATTCCTTGCATATAGTTTTGAGATATAAAGATGGTAATATGAGAGTCATGCTAGTGAGTAATTGTGAATTGGAAGAAATATTTGTGTTAAATTTTGTGATTCCCGTAGCATGCACGTATGGTGAACCGTTATGTAACGAAGTCGGAGCATGATTTGTTTAATGATTATCAACCTTTGTGTGAGGGTCGGGAGCGCGCGATGGTTAACTCCTACCAACCTCTCCCCTAGGAGCATGCGTCTAATACTTTGCTTCGATAACTAATAGACTTTTGCAATAAGTATGTGAGTTCTTTATGACTAATGTTGAGTCCATGGATTATACGCACTCTCACCCTTCCACCTTTGCTAGCCTCTCTAGTACCGCGCAACTTTCGCCGGTGCATTAAACCCACCTTCCTCAAAACAGCCACCATATACTTTCCTCAAAACAGCCACCATACCTACCTATTATGGCATTTCCATAGCCATTCCAAGATATATTGCCATGCAACTTCCACCGTTCCGTTTTTCATGACACGCACCATCACTTTCATATTGCATATAGAGTCATATTTTGTTCAAGGTATCGAGTTGTAATTTTTGAGTTGTAAGTAAATAAAAGCGTGATGATTTTCATTATTAGAGCATTGTCCCGTGAGAGAAAAGGATGATGGAAGCTATGACTCCCTCACAAGTTGGGATGAGTCTCCGGACTTTACAAATAATAAAAGAGGCCAGCGAAGCCCAAATAAAAAAAAAGAGGCCAAAGATGCCCACCAAAAAAATGAGAGAAAGAGAGAAGGGACAATGCTACTATCTTTTTCCACACTTGTGCTTCAAAGTAGCACCATGATCTTCATGATAGAGAGTCTCCTATTTTGTCACTTTCATATAACTAGTGGAATTTTTCATCTTATGCACAACCACTTAGTTTTCTTTTTGAGCTTTCATACACTTATAGCTCTAGTGCATTCGTTGCATGGAAATCCCTACTCACTCACATTGTTATCTATTGATGGGCATCTCCATAGCCCGTTGATACGCCTAGTTGATGTGAGACTATCTTCTCCTTTTTCCTCACAACCTCCACCATATTCTATTCCACCTATAGTGCTATATCCATGGTTCACGCTCATGTATTGCGTGAGAGTTGAAAAGTTTTGAGAACATAAAAGGTGTGAAACAATTGCTTGACTTGTCATCGGGGTTGTACATGATTTAGATACTTTGTGTGGGGAAGATGGAGCATAGCTAGACCATATTATTTTGTAGGGATAACTTTCTAAGGCCATGTTATTTCGAAAGGACGCAATTGCCTTGTTAGTATGCTTGAAGTATTACTGTTTTTATGTCAATATTAGACTTTTGTTTTGAATCTTATGGATCTGAATATTCATGCCACAATAAAGAATATTACATGGATAAATATGTTAGGTAGCATTCCACATCAAAAATTCTGTTTTTATCATTTACCTACTCGAGGACGAGCAGGAATTAAGCTTGGGGATGCTTGATACGTCTCCAACGTATCTATAATTTTTGATTGTTCCATGCTATTATATTATCTGTTTTGGATGTTTTATATGCATTAATATGCTATTTTATATTATTTTTGGGACTAACCTATTAATCTAGAGCCTAGTGCCAGTTTCTGTTTTTTCCTTGTTTTTGAGTATTGCAGATAAGGAATATTAAACGGAGTCCAAACGGAATAAAATCTTCAGAATGATTTTTCTTGGACCAGAAGAAACCCAGCAGACTTGGAGATGAAGGCAGGAGACCTGCCGTGGAGTCACAAGCCACCAGGGCGCGCCCTAGGGGGGGGGGCGCCCCTCTGGCTTGTGGCCCCACGGCAGCCCTCCTAACCCTATTCTTTGGCCTATAAATTCCCAAATATTCCCTGGATACCAAAAAGAGCCACGAAAATACTTTTCCGCCGCCGGAAGCCTCTGTTCCCGTGAGATCCAATCTTGGAGCCTTTTCCGGTAATCTGCCGGAGGGGGATTCGATCACGGAGGGCATCTACATCAACTCCATTGCCCCTCCGATGATGCGTGAGTAGTTTACCACAGACCTTCGGGTCCATAGCTAGTAGCTAGATGGCTTCTTCTCTCTCTTTGTTCTTCAATACCATGTTCTTCATGATGTTCATGGAGATCTATCCGATGTAATACTCTTTTGCGGTGTGTTTGTCGAGATCCGATGAATTGTGGGTTTATGATCAGCTTATCTATGGATATTATTTGAATCTTCTCTGAATTCTTATATGCATGATTTCATATCTTTGCAAGTCTCTTTGAGTTATTGGTTTGGTTTAGCCAACTAGATTGGTAATTCTTGCAATGGGAGAAGTGCTTAGTTTTGGGTTCAATCTTGCGGTGTCCTCACCCAGTGACAAAGTAGGGCTAGCGAGGCACATATTTGTATTGTTGCCATCGAGGATAAAAAGATGGGGTTTTCATCATATTGCTTGAGTTTATCCCTCTACATCATGTCATCTTACCTAATGCGTTACTCTGTTCTTCATGAACTTAATACTCTAGATGCAGCCAGGAGTCAGTCGATGTGTGGAGTAATAGTAGTAGATGCAGAATCGTTTCGGTCTACTTGACACGAACGTGATGCCTATATGCATAATCATTGCCTTGGATATCGTCATAACTATGCACTTTTCTATCAATTGCTCGACAGTAATTTGTTCACCCCGTATTATTTTCCTTCATGAGAGAAGCCTCTAGTGAAACCTATGGCCCCCGGGTCTATTTTCCATATTATATTTTCAGATCTATAAACCAAAAATACCAAAAATACTTCTCTGCATTATTTTTACTTTTGTTTTACTTTACGTTCTAGCAATCTTTTATATCTATCTCTATCAGATCTCATCCTTGCAAATAACCGTGAAGGGATTGACAACCCCTTTTAGCGTTGGGTGCAAGAGTTTGATTGTTTGTGTAGGTGCGAAGATTGGGGACTTGCTTGTATCTCCTACTGGATTGATACCTTAGTTCTCAACAACTGAGGGAAATACTTATCTACTTTGCTGCATCACCCTTTCCTCTTCAAGGGAAAACCAACGCAAGCTCAAGAAGTAGCAGAGGGCAGTGGGCTAATAGAAACCCTGTCGAAAGGCTTTTTCGACAAGGGCCCTTGATCCAATGTGAGACCCACACATGCCTCCGTGAATCTCCGCCAACAGCTTCAGTCCATCTTCCCGGCAAATGCACCTTAATTTCACACCGTTTGGTCTTTTTCTATACAAAGTGTCATCAACAAACTGGTACATATTTGACTGTCGGGCTAGTTTTTCGTCTTCTTCTTGTTCTTTGGGAAGTTCTCCTGTTTGAAGGAAGTGGACTATGTGTTGTGCCCAAGTTGGAGCCTGTGGCTCGACAACGAGGACTAAAGGCTTCTCCTCATTTGTGGGAGCGCTTACCTCGACCGCGAGGACTTGGGGTCATGCAGGAGGGAGCTGCTCACCAACCGAAACGAGACTGTCTCTGGCAGCCTCTCTACCAGCGGCTTCAGGAAGCTCTGTCGGGAAATGCTTGCCGGAGTTCAGCTTTCTTCTTTTCCTGGTCATCGTTGACGGGGATACTGATGGTTGAGTGAGGTGGAGGACAAAGGTCCCTTGTTCCACAGGAAGCTTTTGCGCGGCGCGCTTTGGTAGACGATCGGCGGTGCTATTTTCTGCACGTGGCACATGCTCTGCTTGCAATCCATCAAAGTACTCCTCCCACTTCCTCACCTCTTCCACGTATGCTTCCATCAACGGACTCTGATAATCTTTGTTGACTTGTTTCACCACGTGTTGAGAGTCCCCTCGGATGATCAGTTTTTTGATTCCCAACTCCACCGCGATTCTGAGTCCGGCAAGGAGCCCCTCATATTCAGCGGTGTTGTTGGTGGCCTCCTCCCGGGGAAAGTGCATTTGAACCACATACTTGAGATGCTCTCCGGTGGGGGCGATGAGGAGCACACATGCTCCGGCGCCCTGAAGCGAGAAAGCACCATCAAAATACATGATCCATTCCTTAGGCACTTCCTTGCCGGGGAGAACTGTCTCTGGAACCTCTTCGTCTGGCGTGGGCGTCCATTCCACAATGAATTCCGCCAACGCTCTTCTATGAACTATGGAAGTGCTCTCATACTTCAAACCAAAACTTGACAGTTCTAGCGCCCACTCAACTATCCTGCCTGTGACTTCGGGGTTCCTCAATATACGCTCCAGTGGAAAGCGGGTGACAACTGTGAACTCGTGGCCTTGGAGGTAGTGACGCAGTTTCCTCGAGGCCATGATAAGGCCGAAGATCAGCTTTTGCACTCAGAGTACCTTGACCTAGCTCCTTGTAACAAGGAGCTGACAAAGTACACTGGTCGCTGCACCACTTTCTTCTTTGCCACTTCCTTGAAACTGCCTTCGCTTGCTTGCTTAGGTTCCCCTTGGTTTGTATCAGGGCCTGCCGCGGGCGCTTCGGTTCTACCCCCGGTGAAGTCAGTTGCTGCGGCTGCATCTTCATCCACTTCTCGCTACGCCACCAGTGCTGCGCTAACCACTTGATTCGTTGACGCCAAATATAGAAGCAACGGTTCTTGCAGTTTAGGCGCGACCAAGGTGGGAGCGGAGGAAAGGTAAGCTTTCAGATCTTGCAGCGCTGCTTCTACTTCCGGGGTCCACTTCATCGGGCCGACCTTTTTTAGAATTTGAAAAATGGCAGGGCGCGTTCAGCGGATTTGGAAATGAACCTACTCAACGCGGCAATGCACCCGGCCAAGCGTCTTACGTCCTTGATGGAATTGGGTGCTTGTACCTACTCGATTGCCTTGATCTTGTCGGGATTGGCTTCGATTCCTCGCTGAGACACAAAGAAACCAAGCAGCTTGCCGATGGGACACCAAACAGACACTTCTCAGGGTTGAGCTTCAAATTGATCTTGCGCAAGTTCATAAAAGTTTCTTCCAAGTCTTGTATGAGGGTTTCTTCATCTTTGGTTTTGACTACTATGTCATCCATGTAAGCTTCCACATTCCTGTGCAACTGAGGTTCAAATCCAATCTGCACGGCCCTTGCAAAGGTAGAACCAGCGCTCTTTAACCCGAAGAGCATACGTACAAAGATGTATGTGCCACACGGAGTTATGAACGCGGTCTTTTCCTCATCTTCCTTGGCCAAGAATATCTGGTGGTATCCGAAGTATGCCTCCAAGAAGGAAAGCAGGTCACACACGGAAGTGGAATCAACAATATGATCGATGCGCGGCAAGGAAAAAGGGTCCTTCGGGCATGCTTTGTTTAAGTTAGTGAAACCAATGCAAAGCCTCCATTTCCCATTCGCCTTGTGCACCACTACCGGGTTGGCTAACCAAGTTGGATGCAACACTCCTCTGACCAAACCGGCTGCTTCGAGTTTCTTGATTTCCTCGGTGATGAACTGCTGCCGCTCCAAGGCTTGCGTTCTAACTTTCTGCTTGACGGGTCTGGCCTGGGGGCAGACATCAAGGTGGTTCTCAATTACCTCCCTGGGAACACCGGGGATGTCAGATGGTTGCCAAGCAAACACATCGACATTCGCCCGCAGGAAGGCAATGAGCGCGCTTTCCTATTTGTCATTAAGGGTGGCACTGATGATAAACGTACCATCAGCGCCATCCTGCCCTGTCGGGACCTTCTTTGTCACAGGATAGGTGACCTTGGATCTCTTACTAGTGGAACTCTCCGGCAGGTCATCGACGGGTACAACGCACTCCGAAGAGGCGTGCTTCCCGGATTCCTTCTCGGCGTCTCTGCTAGACTTCTTTGCCTTTTTTGATTCCTTGGCGGGAGCTGGGGTTTCTGCGACCTCAGTTGCTACCGCGTCTTGATACATCTTGTCCACACATATAACTGCATCCTTCTTATCTGATGAGATGGAAATGATTCCCACGGGCCCTGGCATCTTCAAAGTGTTGTAAGCATAGTGGGATGCTGCCATGAATTTTGCGAGAGCTGGGCGACCAAGAATTCCATTGTAAGGCAGAGGGAGTTCGACCACATCAAACACCACCTTCTCAGTATGGTAGTTCAACTCCCCGCCAAACTTCACAGGCAAAGTGATCTTTCCCTTGGGTCGGCTCTTGCCGGGGTTGTTTCCTTGGAATGTACACGTAGCTTTGAGCTCTCCGTCAGGGATCTGCAGCCTTTCAACCACTTTAGGGAGATTAAGTTCAACCCCGCCCCACCGTGAACTAACATATTGGTTACTTTGAGGTTGTGGATTGTTGGGGAGACCAACAACGGAAAGCATCCAACCGCAGTGGTGCGGTCAGGATGATCCTCTTCGTCAAAGATGATAGGCGTGCGGGACCATTTGAGTGGCCTTCTGGACTCTGCAGCTGGCTCCACGGCATTGATCTCACGTGCCCACTGCTTGAGCTGGCGATGAGAGGAATGCAAGGACACACCCCCGTCAACACACATGGCTTCAGTTGCCTTCTGGAATTCTCGATCACTGGACTCTTCATCATCCTCATCATCACTCATATCATCTCCTTCTTTCTTCTCGCGGCCTCTAGCAGGTTTCTCCTTTTGCTGTGGGGCCTTGCCGCGGTGGCCTCCTCTACCACCACGGCCCTTCCCGGCAGCACCGTCTTGGCCTCTCTCCTTGTCACACTTCTCGTATTCAGCCTTCTGCTTTTCAGCAAGCTGCTCAACTTGGCGGCATTCATGGAGATAATGACCTTTGGTGTGGTGGATTTTGCAGTATGGCCCGTCGGACTTTCCGGTTTTCTCTGCCGCCACGGCCTCTCGGCAATCAGCGCACGTGGCAGCTCCCTTGCCGGGGGCCTCGGCCTTGGCCTTCTTGCCGGCATTGAGATTACCAGAGCTCTCAACGGCCAACACTCCTTTCCCTTTCGCTTCTTGTTGCGCCTTCGGCTTTTTCCCTTCGAGCCAGGGGCATCATCGTCGTCATCTGAGTCGACTTCGACGCTAGCCTCCTCTCCGGGGAGTCGCCTTCCTTCCTCAGTATGAGCACACTTGTCCACCAATGTGCATAACTCATTGACGGTCCTGGGGAGTTTAACATTTATCTTGGCCCGCATCCTCCTGTTGCGCACGTTCGAATGGAACGCGGCAATCACGGCTGCGGGGTGTATCTCTGGAATATTGCGGTGCACTCAACTAAATCTCTGGATGTACTTCCGCAGGGTTTCTCCTTCCTTCTGCGGAAGGACTTGTAGGTCGCTAGGCTGTCCTGGCTCCTGGTGGCCACCTGTGAAGGCATTGACAAACTCATTGCACAAGTCAGCCCATGATGAAATAGAGTTCTCCGACAGGTGCATCATCCACGATCTCATATTTAGCTTGAGTGCCAAAGGGAAATAGTTGGCGAGCACCTTCTCATCTCTTCCCCCGGCGGCTTGAACGGCTATCATATAGATGCCCAGGAATTCCGCCGGGTTTAGCTTCCCGTCATATTACTCCGTCAGCTCAGGCTTGAAAGCTCGGGCCGATGGCCAGCGTACCTACCGCAGCTCGCGAGTGAAGACAGGGCACCCAACCTCATAAGGCAGGTACCCACCAGCACTGGGCGCGGGGCTGCCAGCATCTGGGCCGTTGCGCCTGTCAGACTAGCGGTGTGCTTCCCGGCGTCGCTCTATGGTGATGCGCACATCTTTCCTCCTCCGGTCTTCCAAGACACGCCGCTGGTCCTGGTGATCGTGCGAGCCGGAGTAGACCATAGATGCTTCGTCGGGCTCGTCGACATGTTGAGCTCGTTGTGGTTGCCTCTGGGTCTGTTGTTGCGGAGGGGATTACACCGTTGGCGCGGCCCCCTCGACACAACCGTTAGCCCGGGTCGCCGTCGCCATCCGCGGGTATCGCGATGGCTCTGCATGCTGCGATTTGCTGGCTTCGACGAAGCCGATCAAACTCTGGATGGTGGCTCTCCACTCGTCCATCTTGTTAGCCGCCGGCAGGAAATTTAACAGCAGCTGGGCCCACGCCATCGCTTCTGCTGCAGTGGCTGGCATTGCTAGAGAGGCGGATCGCGACATCGCTCGACTCCTGGTGGAACCAAGAGGAGCGTCGCCGCATTCTCGTCGCCGTGCTCCAGTCACCGAGGCGGTGTGGCGTGGAGGAGGCCGGACTTGCGGGTCTACAACCCCACTCGGCACCCCGTCTTGCTCCGGCCGAGGTGCGTGCCCAGCAGCCGCGCATGTGACATGCGCAGCTGGAGGATCACGGCTTGCCCCAGATTAGGCGCCGCTGTTGCGACCGCGGACACCAGTGCGGCGGGGAGGTGGGGACCGAACGTTTCCTCCTCCCGTGGCACTAGGGCCGAGCTCGCCAAAATGTTGTTGTTGTTGCTCCTCTTCGGCGTTCCTCGCTCCAGCTTCGGCCGTAGGGGACACGTCGGTGGCGCCGCCTGCGCCAGTCGCGTCGCCCACGATACCCACCTCACTCGCCGCCACCGGGGTGCCCACGGCGTTAGCGGCTGCATGCGAGGGGGCCTTCGAAGTGGAGGGATGTGCAGTCACCACGGTCTTCTTGGGAGCCATGGATGAAGAACACGGCGATGAAGATCGACGCGCTACTCACGATCTTAGGTTCGCGCAAATGACGCTTCCCCTACCTGGCGCGCCAAAGATGTCGGGTCACGATGCACACGATCATTTATGGGACCAAGGGCCCCTTGTTGGTCGGCAGGGGTGAGGTCACGTTGCACAAAGAGCGGAGGTCATGAGGCAGCACGACGACGAGACGCTGGTATTTTACCCAGGTTCGGGCCGCTGAGAAGCGTAAAACCCTACTCCCGCTTTGGTGGATTGATCGGGGGAACACCATGTTGGAGATATGCCCTAGAGGCAATCATGTATGATGATATTTCCTATGTGTTTATGAATAAAGATAGTCCTTGGACATTATCAGTGATGTGTATTAACAAGTACGTGACTTGTTTGTGAGACTATGCATTGTATGATGACTGTCCTAAATGGTCCCTAGTCGAAAGGGCTGTGTGGATGCCCAGCCAGTTAGACTAGCATATGACATGGTGGATGGTTCGGTCTCACTGACCATGTAGCATTGGATGCTAGCCGGATAATATGGACACGGAAAGAACTGGTCAGATTCGACGTAGTCGGATCCGAGTCGAGATAAAGTCTGAGTTGGACAGACCCAACTATGAGATGCAGCGATAGGTCATCTGTGAGTCTCTAGTACAACATACGTTCTGTGTCCTAAGACCTGAGCTGACGCATGTACTCGGGATGGTGATAGACCTGCTTTGGGCCGACCAAACGCTACTCCGTAACTGGGTAGTTATAAAGGTAGGTTTCGGGCTTGTCCTGACCCATGCTGCGAGACATGGTTGAGCAAGATGGGATTTGCCCCTCCTATCAGGAGAGATATACTCTGGGCCCCTCGGGTGATCCAACCTGGATAAGCATGGCCATGCGATGAGGATTATGAGATAATCCAAAGTGTTAGTCGGATTCACCGGAACGAGAAAGAGGTCGTGCTGCACAAGGATGACCATGTCGCCTTGAGCATGACAAAATATATCGTGTGGCAAAGGGAACGGAAGTGTGATGTACAGGTTTGCCTAACCAGCTTCATCGAACACTTGCAGTCGGCACGCTTTGCTAGAGGCCGCTACCGACTAGCCGAGCCAGATGTGATCTGACTCGCGACCAAGTGAATGAGAACCTAAGAGGTCGCGCGCTTAAGGGAAGGAACACATGGGCTTTAGGATCCGTGCGAGGCCCAAGAGTTGAGCCCGCGCCGGATGCCAATATATAGTGGAGCTGCAGCACACCCATCTGGTTGATCGCTTCGGCGCCGTCATTAGGGCTTTGCATGTGTTGCAACTAGCCACCTCCACTTGCTACCGCCGACTGTGTGATCGGACCTAGCAGTCCGCCGCACGGTGTTCGTCCTGCACGCGTGGATACCGTTAGAGGTGGTGCACTTGCGCCGTTCCGACGAACCTGTTTGTGGGATCCGGCGACCGGCAGTTCGAGGGAGATCGGACGAGGAGGAGACGGAACACGCAAACGCGCTGCCCCAACTCTACTTCCGCTACATGGCACTGCGCGTCTAGTGGTAACGAGTTGTGATCCATCTCCGTAGCATGTTCTTGGATGTTCTGCGCGTAGGAAAATTTTAATTGGCATGCAATGCACCTACGGTAGAACCCAACAGTGGTATCAGAGGCTCTGCTATAGGATTTGGATTCAGATCGGATGCATATTTGATATGTGGAGGCGGCGGATGAGATCTGTCGTCGTTCATGGGATCGGCTATGTGCACGGTTGATGAGATCAACTGCACATCGGGGTCATTGAGGCTATATTTTCTGTCCATGGGAATCGATGATGTCGTGACACAACCTACACGTACCTGTCGGTATCCACCATCGGGGTTAACAGTGAAACGTAAATCCGAATCGGGTTCGCGATGATCGATGAGATCGGTCAGATCAGAAAATCCGGCGTGATCGGAATACAGATTCGATATGTGATTCGATCTGCCCGCACCCGCGAGGGGCGCTGCCCCTTCGAACCCCGCCCGCTAACCGGCTAGCGGGACCGCCGTGTGCATAGCGTCTTGTATTTCATACATGATACACAAACCGGTAGAATGCGATTCTATGCATAACTTTGTTTTGTAGGTTTGATGTGAATAGTATGGCTCATATTTATGTGATGCATGTGTGTAATTTAACATGACCTGCGTGTCATGATTGTCAGTCGGCAGGAGCCAAAGTGCTGTCATTATATTGTATATTGACCTGCGTGTCGACTTGTGATTCTCTGTAAAATTCATTACTAGTTGTAGTAGTTGGAGAATAGAGATCAAGTTCGAGGCTTTGGCGTCCCGGCGTGACGAACAAGATGGAGTTCTGCCCTGGTCATCGGAGTTGGAGCCGGCCTGGAAGGATGTCCATGAAGGAGCCATACTATTTCACATATTTATGTTTATATGTGATTGATATTGCTTCTTGTTTTCTATGCATGTTATTGTGGTAGAAAGATCCCTCGTTAATATCAAGCACATTGCCATTACGGATGTTGCACCTTCGCACGTCAAGTATGTCTAGTGGTGGGCTCATAAAATTGAGGTGCTACTAGGTGTCCTTCAACTGGAGGGTTCATGTCGGACACGGACATGCACTACATCAGGTTAACTTGACAAGGCTATCAAAACGGTTTTGGGCCTTGTGGCAAAGAACGTTTGGAGCTGGGGTATAAGATACCTACCCGACCGACAGGAGTCGTATATGTTGGGGAACGTAGTAATAATTGAAAAAAATTCCTACGTGCCACCAAGATCAATCTAGGAGATGCTAGCAACGAGAGAGAGGGAGTGCATCTTCATACCCTTGAAGATCGCTAAGAGGAAGCGTTGCAAAGAACGCGGTTGATGGAGTCGTACTCGCGGCGATTCAAATCGCGGAAGATCCGATCCAAGCGCCGAACGGACGGCGCCTCCGCATTCAACACACGTACAGCCCGGGGGCGTCTCCTCCTTCTTGATCCAGCAAGGGGAGAGGAGAAGTTGAGGGAGAGCTCCGGCAGCACGACGGCATGGTGGAGGTGGAGCTCGTGGTTCTCCGGCAGAGCTTCGCTAAGCACTACGGAGGAGGAGGAGGTGTGGGAGGGGGGAGGGTTGCGCCAGGGGCAAGGGGTGCAGCTCCCATGCGCCTCCCCACTATATATAGGGGTGGAGGGGGCTGGTGTCTTGCCCTCCAAGTCCATTGGGGCGTTGGCAAAGGTGGGAGGAAAGAAATCCCATCCTTTCCCTTCCCCACCGATTGTTATCCCCCCTTTTTAGGGATCTTGCTCTTATCCCTTCGGGATATGATCTTATTCCTTCTAAGGGGGGATCTTGGTGCACCTTGACCAGGGGTGTGGGACCTTGCCCCCACTACCCACGTTCATGTGGGTCCCCCCATGCAGGTGGGCCCCACTCCGGAACCTTCTAGAACCTTCCCGGTACAATACCGAAAAATCCCGAACATTTTCCGGTGGCCAAAATAGGACTTCCCATATATAAATATTTACCTCCAGACCATTCCGGAACTCCTCGTGATGTTCGGGATCTCATCCGAGACTCCGAACAACTTTCGTTAACCACATACAATTCCCATTACAACTCTAGCGTCACCGAACCTTAAGTGTGTAGACCCTACGGGTTCGGGAACCACGCAGACATGACCGAGACACCTCTCCGGCCAATAACCAATAGCGGGATCTAGATACCCATATTGGCTCCCACATGTTCCACAATGATCTCATCGGATGAACCACGATGTCGGGGATCCAATTAATCCCGTATACAATTCCCTTTGTCCATCGGTATGTTACTTGCCCGAGATTCGATCGTCGGTATCCCTATACCTTGTTCAATCTCGTTACCGGCAAGTCTCTTTACTCGTTCCGTAACACATGATCCCGTGACTAACTCCTTAGTCACATTGAGCTCATTATGATGATGTATTACCGAGTGGGCCCAGAGATACCTCTCCGTCACACGGAGTGACCAATCCCAGTCTCGATTCGTGCCAACCCAACAGACACTTTTGGAGATACCTGTAGTGCACCTTTATAGTTACCCAGTTACGTTGTGATGTTTGATACACGCAAAGCATTCCTACGGTATCCGGGAGTTGCACAATCTCATGGTCTAAGGAAATGACACTTGACATTAGAAAAGCTCTAGCAGACGAACTACACGACCTTGTGCTATGCTTAGGATTGGGTCTTGTCCATCACATCATTCTCCTAATGATGTGATCCCGTTATCAACGACATCCAATGTCCATGGTCAGGAAACCATGACCATCTATTGATCAACGAGCTAGTCAACTAGAGGCTCACTAGGGACATGGTGTGGTCTATGTATTCACACATGTATTACGGTTTCCGGTTAATACAATTATAGCATGAACAATAGACAATTATCATGAACAAGGAAATATAATAATAACCATTTTATTATTGCCTCTAGGGCATATTTCCAACAGTCTCCCACTTGCACTAGAGTCAATAATCTAGTTACATTGTGATGAATCGAACACCCATAGAGTTCTGGTGCTGATCATGTTTCGCTCGTGAAACAGGTTTAGTCAACGGATCTGCGACATTCAGATCCGTATGTACTTTACAAATATCTATATCTCCATCCTGAATGTAACCACGAATGGAGTTGAAGGGACGCTTGATGTGCTTGGTCTTCTTGTGAAACCTGGGCTCCTTGGCAATGGCAATAGCTCCAGTGTTGTCACAGAAGAGAGTCATCGGGCCCGACGCATTGGGAATCACTCCTAGGTCGGTGATGAACTCCTTCATCCAGACTCCTTCCTGCGCTGCTTCCGAAGCAGCTATGTACTCCGCTTCACATGTAGATGCCGCCACGACGCCTTGCTTGAAACTGCACCAGCTAACTGCCCCACCATTCAAAATATACACGTATCCGGTTTGTGACTTGGAGTCATCCGGATCTGTGTCGAAGCTAGCATCGACGTAACCCTTTACGACGAGCTCTTCGGCACCTCCATAAACGAGAAACATATCCTTAGTCCTTTTCAGGTACTTAAGGATATTCTTGACCGCTGTCCAGTGTTCCATTCCGGGATCACTTTGGTACCTCCCTACCAAACTTATGGCAAGGTTCACATCAGGTCTGGTACACAGCATGGCATACATAATAGAGCCTATGGCTGAGGCATAGGGGATGACACTCATCTTTTCTCTATCTTCTGCCAAGGTCGGGCATTGAGCTGTGCTCAATCTCACACCTTGCAATACAGGCAAGAACCCCTTCTTGGACTGATCCATATTGAACTTCTTCAATATCTTGTCAAGCTATCTGCTTTGTGAAAGACCAATGAGGCGTCTCGATCTATCTCTATAGATCTTGATGCCCAATATGTAAGCAGCTTCTCCAAGGTCCTTCATTGAAAAACACTTATTCAAGTAGGCCTTTATGCTTTCCAAAAGTTCTATATCATTTCCCATCAACAATATGTCATCCACATATAAAATGAGAAATGCTACAGAGCTCCCACTCACTTTCTTGTAAATACATGCTTCTCCATAAGTCTGTATAAACCCAAACGCTTTGATCACCTCATCAAAGCAAATGTTCCAACTCCGAGATGCTTGCACCAGCCCATAGATGGAGCGCTAGAGCTTGCATACCTTGTCAGCATTCTTAGGATCGACAAAACCTTCCGGCTGCATCATATACAACTCTTCCTTAAGGAAACCGTTAAGGAATGCCGTTTTGACGTCCATTTGCCATATCTCATAATCATAAAATGCGGCAACTGCTAACATGATTCGGACGGACTTCAGCATCGCTACGGGTGAGAAAGTCTCATCGTAGTCAACTCCTTGAACTTGTCGATAACCATTAGCGACAAGCCGAGCCTTACAGACGGTCACATTACCATCCGCGTCAGTCTTCTTCTTAAAGATCCATTTATTTTCTATGGCTTGCCGATCATCGGGCAAGTCCACCAAAGTCCATACTTTATTCTCATACATGGATCCTATCTCGGATTTCATGGCTTCAAGCCATTTGTTGGAATCCGGGCCCGCCATGGCTTCTTCATAGTTCGAAGGTTCACCGTTGTCTAACAACATGATTTCCAGGACAGGGTTGCCGTACCACTCTGGTGCGGAACGTGTCCTCGTGGACCTACGAAGTTCAGTAGTAACTTGATCCGAAGTTTCATGATCATCATCATTAACTTCCTCTCTAGTCGGTGCAGGCACCACAGAAACATTTTCCTGCGCTGCGCTACTCTCCGGTTCGAGAGGGGGTACAATTACCTCATCAAGTTCTACTTTCCTACCACTTACTTCTTTCGAGAGAAACTCTTTCTCTAGAAAGGATCCATTCTTGGCAACAAAGATCTTTCCTTCGGATCTGAGGTAGAAGGTATACCCAATAGTTTCCTTAGGGTATCCTATGAAGACGCACTTTTCCGATTTGGGTTCGATCTTTTCAGGTTGAAGTTTCTTGACATAAGCATCGCATCCCCAAACTTTCAGAAACGACAGCTTAGGTTTCTTCCCAAACCATAATTCATACGGTGTCATCTCAACGGATGTAGACGGTGCCCTATTTAAAGTGAATGCGGCAGTCTCTAATGCATATCCCCAAAATGATAGCGGTAAATCAGTAAGAGACATCATAGATTGCACCATATCCAATAGAGTGCGATTACGACGTTCGGACACACCATTACGCTGAAGTGTGCCAGGCGGCATGAGTTGTGAAACAATTCCACATTTCCTTAAGTGCGTGCCAAACTCGTGACTCAAATATTCTCCTCCACGATCAGATCGTAAGAACTTTATTTTCTTGTCACGTTGATTCTCTACCTCACTTTGAAATTCCTTGAACTTTTCAAAGGTCTCAGACTTGTGTTTCATTAAGTAGACATACCCATATCTGCTTAAGTCATCAGTGAGGGTGAGAACATAACGATAGCCACCGCGAGCCTCAACGCTCATTGGAGCGCATACATCGGTATGTATTATTTCCAACAAGTTGGTTGCTCGCTCCATTGTTGCGGAGAACGGAGTCTTAGTCATCTTGCCCATGAGGCATGGTTCGCACGTGTCAAATGATTCATAATCAAGAGACTCCAAAATTCCATCTGCATGGAGTTTCTTCATGCGTTTGACACCAATATGACCAAGGCGGCAGTGCCACAAGTATGTGGGACTATCATTATCAACCTTACATCGTTTGGTATTCACACTATGAATATGTGTAACATGACGTTCGAGATTCAATAAAAATAAACTATTGACCAGCGGGGCATGACCATAAAACATATCTCTCATATAAATAGAACAACCATTATTCTCGGATTTAAATGAGTAGCCATCTCGCATCAAACGAGATCCAGATACAATGTTCATGCTCAAAGCTAGTACTAAATAACAATTATTGAGGTTTAAAACAAATCCCGAAGGTAGATGTAGAGGTAGCGTGCTGACGGCGATCACATCCACCTTGGAACCATTCCCGACGCGCATCGTCACCTCGTCCTTCGCCAGTCTCCGCTTATTCCGCAGCTCCTGTTTTGAGTTACAAATGTGAGCAACCGCACCGGTATCAAATACCCAGGAGCTACTACGAGCGCTGGTAAGGTACACATCAATAACATGTATATCATATATACCTTTGACGTTGCCGGCCTTATCCGCTAAGTACTTGGGGCAGTTCCGCTTCCAGTGACCGGTTCCCTTGCAATAAAAGCACTCAGTCTCAGGCTTGGGTCCATTATTGGGCTTCTTCCCGACAACTGATTTACCGGGCGCGGCAACTGCTTTGCCGTCCTTCTTGAAGTTCTTCTTACCCTTGCCTTTCTTGAAACTGGTGGTCTTATTCACCATCAACACTTGATGTTCCTTTTTGATCTCCACCTCCGCTGATTTCAGCATCGAATATAACTCAGGAATGGACTTCTCCATCCCTTGCATATTGAAATTCATCACAAAGCTCTTGTAGCTAGGTGGAAGCGACTGGAGGATTCTGTCAATAACCGAGTCATCCGGAAGATTAACTCCCAGCTGAGACAAGCGGTTGTGCAACCCAGACATTTTGAGTATGTGCTCGCTGACAGAACTATTTTCCTCCATCTTACAACTAAAGAACTTGTTGGAGACTTCATATCTCTTGACCCGGGCATGAGCTTGGAAAACCATTCTCAGCTCTTGGAACATCTCATATGCTCCGTGTTGCTCAAAACGCTTTTGGAGCCCCGGTTCTAAGCTGTAAAGCATGCCGCACTGAACCAGGGAGTAATCATCACTACGCGACTGCCAGGCGTTCATAACGTCTTGAGTTGCTGGGAAAATGGGTGCGTCACCTAGCGGTGCATCAAGGACATATGCTTTCTAGGAAGCTATGAGGATGATCCTCAAGTTACGGACCCAGTCCGTATAGTTGCTTCCATCGTCTTTCAGTTTGGTTTTCTCTAGGAACGCGTTGAAGTGGAGGGCAACATTAGCGTGGGCCATTGGATCTACAAGATAGATTGTAAAGACAATTTTAGATTAAGTTCATGATAATTAAGTTCATCTAATCAAATTTTTTAATGAACTCCCACTCAGATAGACATCCCTCTAGTCATCTAAGTGATACATGATCCATATCGACTAGGCCGTGTCCGATCATCACGTGAGACGGACTAGTCATCAATGGTGAACATCTCCATATTGATCGCATCTACTATATGACTCATGTTCGACCTTTCGGTCTCTCGTGTTCCGAGGCCATGTCTGTACATGCTAGGCTCGTCAAGTCAACCTAAGTGTTTCGCGTGTGTAAATCTGGCTTACACCCGTTGTATGCGAACGTTAGAATCTATCACACCCGATCATCACGTGGTGCTTCGAAACAACGATCCTTCGCAACGGTGCACACTTAGGGGGAACACATTTCTTGAAATTTTAGTGAGGGATCATCTTATTTATGCTACCATCGTTCTGAGCAAATAAGATGTAAAAACATGATAAACATCACATGCAAATCATAAAGTGACATGATATGGCCAATATCATCTTGCGCCTTTGATCTCCATCTTCGGGGCGCGGCATGATCACCATCGTCACCGGCACGACACCATGATCTCCATCATCATGATCTCCATCATCGTGTCTTCATGAAGTTGTCTCGCCAACTATTACTTCTATTACTATGGCTAAAGGTTAGCAATAAAGTAAAGTAATTACATGGCGTTTTTGATTGACACGCAGGTCATACAATAAATTAAGACAACTCCTATGGCTCCTGCCGGTTGTCATACTTATCGACATGCAAGTCGTGATTCCTATTACAAGAACATGATTAATCTCATACATCACATATATTTCATCACATCCTTTTGGCCATATCACATCACATAGCATATACCCTGCAAAAACAAGTTAGACGTCCTCTAATTGTTGTTGCAAGTTTTACGTGGCTGCTATGGGTTTCTAGCAAGAACGTTTCTTACCTACGCAAAAGCCACAACGGTGATATGCCAATTGCTATTTACCCTTCATAAGGACCCTCTTCATCGAAACCGATCCGACTAAAGTGGGAGAGACAGACACCCGCTAGCCACCTTATGCAACAAGTGCTTGTCAGGCGGTGGAACCAGTCTCACGTAAGCGTACGTGTAAAGTCGGTCCGGGCCGCTTCATCCCACAATGCTACCGAATCAAGATAGGACTAGTAACGGCAAGCAAATTGACCAAATCATCGCCCACAACTACTTGTGTTCTACTCGTGCATAGAATCTACGCATAAACCTGGCTCTGATACCACTGTTGGGGAACGTAGTAATAATTCAAAAAAATTCCTACATGTCACCAATATCAATCTAGGAGATGCTAGCAACGAGAGAGAGGGAGTGCATCTTCATACCCTTGAAGATCGCTAAGCGGAAGCGTTGCAAAGAACGCGGTTGATGGAGTCGTACTCGCGGCGATTCAAATCGCGGAAGATCCGATCCAAGCGCCGAACGGACGGCGCCTCCACGTTCAACACACGTACAGCCCGGGGACGTCTCCTCCTTCTTGATCCAGCAAGGGGAGAGGAGAAGTTGAGGGAGAGCTCCGACAGCACGATGGCGTGGTAGCGGTGGAGCTCGTGGTTCTCCGGCAGAGCTTCGCTAAGCACTACGGAGGAGGAGGAGGTGTGGGAGGGGGAGGGTTGCGCCAGGGGCAAGGGGTGCAGCTCCCATGCGCCTCCCCACTATATATAGGGGTGGAGGGGGCTGGTTTCTTGCCCTCCAAGTCCATTGGGGCGTTGGCAAAGGTGGGAGGAAAGAAATCCCATCCTTTCCCTTCCCCACCGATTGTTATCCCCCCTTTTTAGGGATCTTGATCTTATCCCTTCGGGATATGATCTTATTCCTTCTAAGGGGGGATCTTGGTGCACCTTGACCAGGGGTGTGGGACCTTGCCCCCACTACCCACGTTCATGTGGGTCCCCCCATGCAGGTGGGCCCCACTCCGGAACCTTCTAGAACCTTCCCGGTACAATACCGAAAAATCCCGAACATTTTCCGGTGGCCAAAATAGGACTTCCCATATATAAATATTTACCTCCAGACCATTCCGGAACTCCTCGTGACGTCCGGGATCTCATCCGAGACTCCGAACAACTTTCGGTAACCACATACAATTCCCATTACAACTCTAGCGTCACCGAACCTTAAGTGTGTAGACCCTACGGGTTCGGGAACCATGCAGACATGACCGAGACACCTCTCCGGCCAATAACCAATAGCGGGATCTAGATACCCATATTGGCTCCCACATGTTCCACGATGATCTCATCGGATGAACCACGATGTCGGGGATCCAATTAATCCCGTATACAATTCCCTTTGTCCATCGGTATGTTACTTGCCCGAGATTCGATCGTCGGTATCCCTATACCTTGTTCAATCTCGTTACCGGCAAGTCTCTTTACTCGTTCCGTAACACATGATCCCGTGACTAACTCCTTAGTCACATTGAGCTCATTATGATGATGTATTACCGAGTGGGCCCAGAGATACCTCTCCGTCACACGGAGTGACAAATCCCAGTCTCGATTCGTGCCAACCCAACAGACACTTTTGGAGATACCTGTGGTGCACCTTTATAGTCACCCAGTTACGTTGTGACGTTTGATACACCCAAAGCATTCCTACTATATCCGGGAGTTGCACAATCTCATGGTCTACGGAAATGACACTTGACATTAGAAAAGCTCTAGCAGACGAACTACACGATCTTGTGCCATGCTTAGGATTGGGTCTTGTCCATCACATCATTCTCCTAATGATGTGATCCCGTTATCAACGACATCCAATGTCCATGGTCAAGAAACAATGACCATCTATTGATCAATGAGCTAGTCAACTAGAGGCTCACTAGGGACATGGTGTGGTCTATGTATTCACACGTGTATTATGGTTTCCGGTTAATACAATTATAGCATGAACAATAGACAATTATCATGAACAAGGAAATATAATAATAACCATTTGATTATTGCCTCTAGGGCATATTTCCAACAGTATAGAGATACGATTAGCAAGGAGTTGCTTACCGAATAGGCAACTTGGCTAGCAGTGATGCTAAAGCTCACTAGTCGCTCGCGCTAGACGGGTCCTGAATCACTGAGAGTTTGCGGAGGGATGCCAACTTCAGTGGGAGTAGTTCCATTTAAGGCTTGAATTACTCTACATAAACACATTGCTTAGTGATTGCATATTTTCTGTTGTAGATCAATGGCACCACCTGCTCAACCCAACTTTGCATTGAAATCAATTCTGGAGAAGGATAAGCTGAATGGAACAAACTTTACCACCTGGTATAGAAATTTGAGAATTGTTTTCAAGCACAATAAAAAGGAACATCTTCTAGAGGATCCACTTCCAGAGGAACCTGCCGAGAATGCTAGTGCCACAACCAAGAATGCCCATCAGAAACTCGTAGATGAATCAAACGAGATCAGCTGCCTCATGCTGGCTTGTATGGAGCCCGATTTGCAACAGCATTTCGAAAACGTTGACGCTTTCGATATGATCGAGAGTCTCAAGAGCATGTTTCAGGTGCAGGCTAGGACCGAAAGGTTCAACGTCTGGCAATCCTTGACGGATTGTAAGCTGAAAGAGGGTGATCCACTGAGCCCGCATGTGATCAAGATGATCGGGTACGTGCAAGCTTTGGACCAGTTAGGCTTCCCACTTGGGGACGAGCTGTCCACGGATGCAATTCTGGGTTCTCTTCCACCTAGCTATGGGACGTTCGTCTCGAACTATCATCTGCATGGCATGGATAAGAAGCTCACTGAATTGCATGGGATGCTTAAGGTGGCAGAGCAAGATATTAAGAAACGCACACATCAAGTGTTGATGGCGCAGAACTCGGCTAAGTTCAAGAAGAGTTGTTCCAAGAAAAAGGGTAAGGCAAAGGGCACGGGGAAGGTTGTCTCCGCCGCTGCGCCGAAGCCGGGACCGGACTCAAAGACCGTGTGCTTTCATTACAAGGAAACCGGTCACTGGAAGAGGAACTGTAGCAACTGGGTTCCTGAGCATGGCAAGAAGGCCGGAAATGCTTCTTCAGGCAAAGGTACACTTGTTACATATGTTATAGACATTTACCTTGCTGACATACCTAGTAGCTCTTGGGTATTTGATACCGGATCGGTTGTTCATATATGCAACTCGATGCAGGGGCTGATAAGAACTAGGCGTGTGGCACAAGGGGAGATTGACATCAGGGTCGGCAACAAAGTAAGAGTTGCTGCGTTGGAGGTCGGCACGATGCAGCTCAAGCTTCCTTCTGGATTTATTTTGGAATTGAATAATTGTTATTACATTCCCGCACTTAGTCGAAACATTATTTCTGCCTCATGCTTGATGAGTCAGGGTTATGAATTCAGTTTAAAGGACAATGGTTGTTCACTTTATTTGAATGGAATGTTCCACGGCTATGCACCCATTGTGGATGGGCTATTTATTTTAAATCTAGAAACGGAACCAGTCTATAACATGAATGTCAAGAGGCATAAGCCTAATGATATAAATCCGACATACTTTTGGCACTGCCGGCTTGGACACATTAGTCTGAAACGCATGAAGATGCTCCTTGATGATGGACTCCTAACTTCGTCCGACTTTGGGTCATTCGAGACATGCGAATCATGCTTGCTAGGCAAGATGACCAAGTCTCCTTTTGCAAAGAGTTGCGAAAGGGCGTCCGAGCTGTTGGAACTTATACACAGTGATGTGTGTGGTCCAATGAGCACAACGGCCAGAGGTGGCTATCAGTACTTCGTGACTTTTACCGACGACTTGAGTAGATATGGATATATCTATTTGATGAGGCACAAGTCGGAAACTTGTGAAAAGTTCAAAGAGTTTCAGAACGAGGTTGAAAATCAGCTCGGCAAGACGATAAAGCTTCTGCGATTGGATCGTGGAGGTGAGTACATGAGCCAGGAGTTTGATGATCATCTGAAAAGCCGAGGTATAGTACCTCAGCTCACGCCTCCGGGTACGCCGTAGAGAAACGGCTTGTCAAAACGGAGAAATCGAACCTTGTTGGACATGGTTCGATCGATGATGAGCAAATCGGATTTACCCTTGTCATTCTGTGGATACGCTCTAGAACTGCAGGTTTCACACTTAACAGGGTACTATCAAAATCTGTGGACAAGACACGACATGAGATGTGGACTGGGAAGAGTCCTAGTTTGTCTTTTCTAAATATTTGTGGTTGCGAAGCATTTGTCAAGTGACTCATGTCGGACAAGCTTACACCTAAGTCGGATAAATGCATATTCGTGGGATATCCGAGGGAAACCTGGGGATACAGTTTCTACAACCGAGAAGAGAACAAAGTGTTTGTTTCTCGGAATGGGATTTTCCTAGAGAAAGAGTTTCTCAGTCGGGAAGCCAGTGGGAGAACGGTGCGGCTCAAAGAAATTCGAGAGCCACTCGGGGACGACTCAGCTGGTGACGAGATCATACTGGAGTTGGTCAGGGAACCCATAGTGGAATCGGCACCGGAGCCACGGAGGTCAGAAAGGTTGCGCAGAGTGCGCGATGTGTTGTTACTAGAAAGCGACGAGCCGGCCACGTATGATGGTGAGCGCAGATTCCGAGGCATGGCTGGAGGACATGAGATCCGAGTTAAAGTCCATGGATGATAATCAAGTCTGGGACTTGGTTGATCTGCCACCTGGCATAATTGCCATTGGTTGCAAATGGGTCTTTAAGAAGAAAACCGATGTGGATGGAAATGTTCAGATCCACAAAGATCGACTTGTCGCTAAAGGTTATGGACAAGTTCATGGAATTGACTAGGACGAGTCCTACTCGCCGGTAGCGATGCTAAAGTCGGTGAGGATCATACTAGCTATAGCTGCGTATTTCGATTATGAGATATGGCAGATGGATGTCAAAAAGGCTTTCCTTCATGGAAATTTAAAGGAGGAAGTATACATGATATAGCCTGAAGGTTTTGTCGATCCAAATAATGCTAGTAAAATATGCAAGCTCAAGAGATCCATTTATGGATTGAAGCAAGCAGCTCAGAGTTGGAACATTTGTTTTGATGAAGTCATCGTTGAACCTGGTTTCATCAAGAACGAAGAGGACTATTGTTTATACAAGAAGTCTAGTCGGAGCTCGGTAGTATTTTTGATCTTGTATGTGGATGACATACTGCTGATCGGAAATGATGTTTCGATGCTGAACTCAGTCAAGGAATCATTGAATGGCAAGTTTTCGATGAAAGACCTTGGAGAAGCAGTGTACATTTTAGGCACCAAGATCTATAGAGATAGATCGAGAAGGCTGCTCGGCTTAAGCCAGAGCACGTACATAGACAAAGTGTTGAAGCGGTTCAATATTAGTGAGGCCAAGAAAGGGTTCTTACCCATCTCACATGGTATAAAGCTAAGCAACACTCAGAGTCTTACAACTTCTAATGAGCGAAACCGGATGAGTAGGATTCCATATGCTTCGGCAATAGGATGCATCATGTATGCCATGCTATGTACTCGGCCTGATGTTGCCTATGCAATAAGCTTGACAAGCAGATACCAGGCCGACCCAGGTGAGAGTCACTGGGCAGCGGTGAAAACTATCCTGAAGTACCTGAAAAGGACTAAAGAGATGTTCCTAGTTTATGGAGGTGAGGAGGAGCTCTCTGTAAAGGGTTACGCTGATGCTAGTTTCCAAACCGACAGGGATGATTGTCGATCGCAAACTGGATTCATGTATGTCATGAATGGAGGAGCAGTGAGCTGGACGAGTTCCAAGCAAGATACGGTGGCCGACTCCACAACAGAGGCCGAATACATTGTGGCTTGTGAAGCCGCAAAGGAAGGTGTTTGGATTCGGAAGTTCCTGGAGGATCTTGTTGTGTTCCCGGGCTGGGCAAAGCGGTTGGACCTGTATTGTGACAATTCAGGTGCCATCGCACAACACCACAAGACCAGGCACATAGACCGAAAGTACCACCTGATACGAAAGCTCGTAAAGAATGGTGATACTAATTTATGCAAGATTCATACGGATGAAAATGTTGCAGATCCGTTGACTAAGCCACTTCCACAACCCAAGCACGAGGGGCACATTAGAGCTATGGGCATTCGATGTCTATTTCATTAACTCTAGTGCAAGTGGGAGACTGTTGGAGATATGCCCCAGAGGCAATCATGTATGATGATATTTCCTATGTGTTTATGAATAAATATAGTCCTTGGACATTATCAATGATGTGTATTAATAAGTACATGACTTGTTTGTGAGACTATGCATTGTATGATGACTGTCCTAAATGGTCCCTAGTCGAAAGGGCTGTGTGGATGCCCAGCCAGTTAGACTAGCATATGACACGGTGGATGGTTCGGTCTCACTGACCATGTAGCATTGGATGCTAGACGGATAATATGGACTCGGAAAGATCTGGTCGGATTCGACGTAGTAGGATCCGAGTCGAGATAAAGCCTGAGTTGGACAGACCCAACTATGAGATGCAGCGATAGGTCATCTATGAGTCTCTAGTACAACATACGTTCTGTGTCCTAAGACCTGAGCTGACGCATGAACTCGGGATGGTGATAGACCTGCTTTGGGCCGACCAAATGCTACTCCGTAACTGGGTAGTTATAAAGGTAGGTTTCGGGCTTGTCCTGACCCATGCTGCGAGACATGGTTGAGCAAGATGGGATTTGCCCCTTCGATCAGGAGAGATATATTCTGGGCCCCACGGGTGATCCGACCTGGATAAGCATGGCCATGCGATGAGGATTATGAGATAATCCAAAGTGTTGGTCGGATTCACCGGAACGAGAAAGAGGTCGTGCTGCACAAGGATGACCATGTCGCCTTGAGCATGACAAAATATATCATGTGGCAAAGGGAACAGAAGTGTGATGTACAGGTTCGCCTAACCAGCTTCATCGAACACTTGGAGTCGTCATGCTTTGCTAGAGGTCGCTATCGACTAACCGAGCCGGATGTGATCTGACTCGCGACCAAGTGAATGAGAAACTAAGGGGTCGCGCGCTTAAGGGAAGGAACACGTGGGCTTTAGGATCTGTGCGAGGCCCAAGAGTTGAGCCCGCGCCGGATGCCTATATATAGTGGAGGTGCGGCACACCCATCTGGTTGATCGCTTCGGCGCCGTCATTAGGGCTTTGCATGTGTTGCAACTAGCCACCTCCACTTGCCGCCGCCGACTGTGTGATCGGACCTAGCAGTCCGCCACACGGTGTTCCTCCTGCACGCGTGGATACCGTTAGAGGTGGTGCACTTGCACCGCTCCGGTGAACCTGTTCGTGGGATCCGGCGACCGGCTGTTCGAGGGAGATCGGACGAGGAGGAGACGGACCACGCAAACGCGCTGCCCCAACTCTACTTCCGCTACAAGGCACTGTGCGTCTAGTGGTAACGAGCTGTGATCCATCTCTGTAGCATGTTCTTGGATGTTCTGCGCTTAGGAAAATTTTAATTGGCATGCGATGCACCTATGGTAGAACCCAACACACGAAGCACACGCAGCGCTCAAACCCGGCAAGGGTGCCTTCGGGAGAGCTGCTACGAGAGTACAAGTGTCCAAAGGTCCGAATCTTTAGCTAGGTTACCTTGGGCCTCCTTTTATAGCTCATGGGGTGACCACAGTGGCAAAACATACATTACCTAGTGATTAGATAGCTAGCAGTGCTATCATACCTAACTCGGGCACTTAGGACAAAATGCCATAAATGCTAGCCTAGGTGGCGTGCGGGGATGCATCCCCGGCAAGCTTTTACCACCGCTTAGCTGGCTATTGCTTGGTATCTTGACACGCTCCTGGACGGGTGTCAAACAGGCATAATCTGTCTCCCAGCACGTCGCCACGTACTTAGCGAGAGCCACTTAGCCACCTGAGGGCTCGACACCGCATCGACAACTGACTGGCGTTGCGATGCGGTGGAACGGTGGCCGATCGGCGTGCGCCTGCCGGGAGATGGCTTGTCGGGTCTTCTTGAAGATGTGTGTGGCTCGGTCCCTGGCAGGCACTGGGGACGTGACTGGCGTGGTTCGGGCCCGTTCTAGGCCATTGCGTCGACCTTGCCGGCATTGCTATCCAGCGTAGGTTGCCTCTGTCGGGGGCTCGGTCTTGAATGTTGGCTTCGTCTTCTTGATGCGCTCATTGATCTCATGTAGAGTGGCTCCTCTGGCTTGAACTGGGTTTATGTTGACGGGTTGTGCTACTACTGCCTGTGCATAAGTCAGGGGCACTGGGTACCCCAGTCCTAGTGCACCGACAATCACCGAGAATCCCGTGGTGATCTATCTTATGTAATCACTCGTTGCGGTGCGTTTGTTGGGATCCGATGAATTGTGGGTTTATGTTCAGATTATTCATGAAAAATATTTGTGTGTTCTCTGAATTTTTATTTGATTCTTATTTGCATGATTGTTATAGCTTCGTAATTCTCTCCCATCTATCGGTTTAGTTTGAACAACTAGATTGGTTTATCTTCAGTGGGAGAGGTGCATTGTAGTGGGTTCAATCTTGCAGTGCTCTATATCCAGGTGACAAAGTAAGGGACAAGACACGTATTTGTATTGCTACCACTAAGGATAAAATGATGGGGTTCATTCATATTAATTGGATTTACTTTGTCTACATCATGTCATTATTCTCCAAGCATTACTCTGTTTGTCATGAACTTAATACCTAGAGAGGCAATCATAGAAGCGCTCAGGAAGTGGAGTAATAATAGTAGATGCAGGCAGGAGTCGGTCTACTTGTTTAAGGATGTGATGCCTATATACATGATCATTGCCGTGAATAAATATTGTATAACTATGCGCTTTTCTATCAATTGCCCAACAGTAATTTGTTTACCCACTGTATGCCTTCTTCGAGAGAGAAACCTCTAGCGAACACTATGGCCCCCGGGTCTATTCACATATATATATTTACAAACGCTTTTATTATCTTTCTGTCATTATTTACTTTTTATTTATTTTGCAATTTATATTTATCCAACTATCATCTACACTACTCATTTGCTTGCAAGTAACGAGTTCAAGGGGATTGACAACCCTCTTGCCCGCGTTGGGTGCAAGTATTTGCTCTTTTATTTGTAGGCGCTGAATACGGAAGTAATGTGATCCTCCTATTGGTTCGATAACCTTGGTTCTCACTGAGGGAAATACTTATCTACACCGTGCTGCATCATCCCCTCCTCTTCGGGGAAAAATCCAACGGAGGTCACAAGTATCAGGAAGGATTTCTCGCGCCGTTGCCGAGGAGTATCATCAACTTACTATCAAGTACCTTTGCACAAATTATCATTCACTTCTTCAACTTTTTATTTGATTTTATATTTTTCTTGCCAAAAAATCAAAAATACAAAAATATTTATCTTTGCTAGTTTACTTGTTTGCTTGCTTTACTTGCTAGTTTACTTGCTTTGCTTGTTACTTTCCTTGCTTGATCACCATGTCTCAAGATAATACCAAGTTGTGTGACTTCTTGAATACTAATAACAATGATTTTATTAATACTCCTATACCACCCGCCACTTGTGCGGAGTTTTATGATATTAATGCTGCATTGCTAAATCTTGTGATGAAAGAACAATTTTCCAGAAGTCCTAATCTTTTGTTGAATTATGTGATATGCAAAAGAAAAAGGATATGGATAATGATGTGGTCAAATTAAAATTATTTCCTTCTTTCACTAAGAGATAAAGTTAAAGCATGGTTTTCATCTTTACCGCGTAATAGTATTGGAACATGGGATAAATGTGAAGATGCTTCCATTACCAAGTATTTTCCTCCTGCTAAGATCATCTCCCTTAGAAATAAACTTATGAATTTTAATCAACATGACCAAGAACATGTTGCACAAGCTTGGGAGAGGATGAAATTGATGATTAAAAATTGCCCAACTCATGGCTTGAACTTATGGATGATTATACAAAATTTCTATGGTGGACTAAACTTTGTGTCTAGAAATCTTATAGATTCTGCTACAGGCGGTACCTTCATGGAGGTGACATTAGGAGAAGCCATTAAACTTCTGGACAACATCATGACAGATTATTCTCAATGGCATACCCAGAGAGCTCCAACAGGTAAGAAGGTAAATTTTGTTGAAGAAATCGCTACTTTGAGTGAGAAAGTGGATGGCCTTATGAATATGGTTGCTAGTAAACAAGCTGATGTTGCCCAATGATATGCCTTTGTCTACCTTGATTGAGCAAAATGGTGATGCTATTGATATGAAATATATCTCGCGAAACAATTTCAACAACAATGCTTACAGAGGAAATTTCAATGCTAGACCGTATCCCGATAATTCCTCTAATAATTATGGAAATTCTTCTACAAATAATAATAGGATAGCCTCTGATCTTGAGAACACCATTTAAGAATTTATTAGTTCTCAAAAGATTTTTAATACTATGGTATTAGAAAAGTTGCATAAAGTTGATGATATGGCTAGGATCATAGATAGGGTTGCTCTTGATGTTGAAACACTTAAAAACAAAAATTTGCCACCTAATCATGATATCAATGAGTCTATTAAATCCATCCAAATATATATTAATGAGAGTAAGGAGAGGACCGCGAGGTTGAGAGCCAAGTGAGAATTCTTCGAAAAGGCTCTTCCACCCAGTTTTTACCGTAATCATGATGAAGATCATAAAATGATTGGTACTTCTCCAATTGAATCTTTCTTTACTTCTCTAAAAATAGATGATATAGGGACTGGAGACGAGTCAACTTTATCTAGATGGCGTCCCGTTTGTTCGGAGGGTGATGATTCTAATGATAAAATTGAAAAAAGTGGGTTTGGAGAGGTCAAAACTTTAACTAATTATGAAAGTTGTTCTTTAGTAGAATGTATTTCCTTGTTGCAATCCATTATTAGCTCATCCAAGGCCTATGAACAAAACAAAGATTTTACTAAACATATAGTAGAAGCAATGATAAACCTTATGATGAGAAACTTGAACTAGAAGTTTCTATACGTAGCCCATGCCTAATTAATTGTATTCTGGGCCGGAGCAATAAACATACCAAGAAAATGCATGATGAATGGGAACCTACTATTAAAATAAATCTTAAAGAATATTAATGCATTGCTTTGTGTGACCTTGGTGCTAGTGTTTGAACTATAGCTAAATCTCTTTGTGATGTGCATGGTCTCACAGATATTCAGATTGTTCCCTTAACTTGCATCTTGCGGATTCTACCATTAAGAAACCTTTGAGTAGAATAAATGAATTTCTTATCCTTGCTAATAGGAATTTTGTGCCTGTAGATTTCATTGTGATTGATATTAAATGCAATCCATCTTGTACAATTATACTTGGAAGACCTTTCTTACGAACTATAGGTGCCATTATTGATATGAACGAGGGAAACATGAGATTCCAATTCCCATTAAAGAAAGGGATGGAACACTTCCCTAGGAAGAGAATTAAACAATCTTATGAATTAATAATGAGGTCTACTTATGGAATGAGCGTCAAATAGGACAACACTTGATACTATGCATTATGCCTACCTAGGGGCGTAAAACAATAGCGCTAGTTGGGAGGCAGCCAAATAGTTATATTATTTTTCTTGTTTTACTTTATATTTATTTTAGGTAACATGATTGTTGCTACTATATTTATTGTGTTTTTATGTTTAAATTAGTTTTTGTGCCAAGTAAATCCTTTGGGATACCTTGCATGATAAGTAGAATTGATACGGTGCAAAAACAGAAACTTTTGCGTCGAGTGCAGAATTGCATTGATTTTACTGGAACGTCTTTTTGATCTGAATTTTTTACGCAGTATTGGAATAAAAATTCCCAAGGTTGACCGAGTTTTTCAGAATTGTTGTAGTTACATAAGTATAGTTTATCTACAAATCATTACAGACTGTTCTGTTTTAGACAGATTCTGGTTTTGCTTGCATAGTTTGCTTATTTTGATGGTGCTATGGATTGTATCGGGGGGTATAAGCCATGGATAAGTTAGGATATAGTACCTTATGAAATAATAAAATGTGAATAAATTTAAAACAGTACCTAGAGTATTTTACATGTTTATTATACTAAGGGATCTCACGAAGGTTTCTATTGAGTTTTGTGTGCTGAAGTTTTCATGTTTTGGGTGTTATCACGATGGATGAAGGAATAAGGAGTGTCAAAGAACCTAAGATTGGGGATTCCCAAGGCACCCGAAGTCAAATTCTAGGAATACTCAAGCGTCTAAGCTTGGGGATGCTCCGGAAGGCGTCCCCTCTTTCATCTCAATCCATCGGTATGTCACTCGGAGCTACATTTTTATTCATCACATGATACGAGTATTGCTTGGAGCGTTGTTTGTTTTATTTTGCTTTTGTTTTAGTTTTCCACAAACATTGTTTGCTGGACACACCTACTTGAGATAGACACGTGTTCACCATGATTTATTAGAATACTCATTGTGCTTCACTTATATCTTTTGAGCTAAGCAGTTGCTCTAGTACTTCACTTATATCTTTTAGAGCACGGTGCCGTATAGATTTTATAGAAATAATTGCACTCTCATTATTCACTTATTTTTTTTTGAGAGTTAATAAATGGTGATGGTAATTTGCATGGGTTATAATACTAGTCCAAAAATAATAGGTATTCAATGAGTGTATAATCAAAACCACATGTAGCGCAGAAAAGAGAAATTGTGGGTTAATGATATGGATGTGGTAATATGAAGGAGTGTGAGTGCATGGTTGTCAGTTAGTAGAAATATCGATAGTTAAAGGGTTTTAATTTGTTGTTCATCTAAATATTGGTTATGGCATGGTGATGATGTGTGAGCATTCTTATTCCTCGTTGAAAACCAAGTGTTATTTAGGTCGGAGGCGCGCGATGGTTAACTCCTCCCAACCTCCTCCCTAGGGGCATGCAAGTAGTACTTTGCTTTGAGAGAGATAATAAAACTTTGCAATAAGTATGTGGGTTCTTTATGACTAATGAGAATCCATGGATGTACGCACACTTACCTTTTCATATTTGCTAGTCTCTTCGGTACCGTGCACTGCCCATTCTCACCTCGATGATCGGTGCAAACTTCGCTGGTGCATCAAAACCCCGCGGCATGATACGCTTTGTTGCACATAAGCCTCATTATATCTTCCTCAGAACAACCACCATACCTACCTATCATGGCATTTCCATAGCCATTCTGAGATATATTGCCATGCAACTTCCATTGTTACATCATATGACTAGTACATTCATTGTCATATTTCTTTGCATGATCATGTAGCCGGCATAGTATTTGTGGCAAAGCCACCATTCATCATTGTTTACATGTTACGCTAGATCATTTGAAAGCACATTTGCTCCCTTGGTGGTTTTGGTAATTAATAGCAACATATATGTCATTGAACTAATGTTTCCACTAAGCATATTTCAGGAAAAGTTCAATGATAGGATTGGCAAAAGGATTGTGGAGATTGTGGAGATACCCCAAGATGCAAGGAAATGGATTGGCAAAGCTTCAAGCAAGAGGACTCTACATTTTACTTTGTGAGAAATCACTTTGAGTCCATAGGAAAGCCAATACTATCAAAAGGGGGTAAGGTACTATTGGTGAACAAAATGCTCATACGTGCACAAGTGATAGTCACCAAAAACACTCACAAGCTCTTCCACAAAAGTCTGTATCGACAGAGGACTGGCCATTAAAACCTCCCAAGTGCATCTCGGTGGAACCAACCCAAAAATCTCGGTCTCACCGAATGCCTAGGGTTGATCTGGTTTTCAATCTCGGTACCACCGATTCCATATTCTCGGTTACACCGAGTTTCCCTGTCAGCTGACAATTGAGGAACTCGGTGACACAGAAAATTTAGAATCGGTGTCACCGACAGCCGAGGGTATATAAGAGGCAGACCCGACCTTTGAAAATTCCTTCAAACCGTCGCCCCTCCAAAACCCTACGCTGCCGATTCGTGACCCCTGGTCGTCGCCTTTGCTTCCCCGAGCGTCTCCGCCGTTGGGAATCGCCGCTGCCGACGGAATCTTCACCCCTGTCGCCACCGTAGTGGATCCGTCGCCAAGTTAGGGTATGGATCCGGCCCTTCTTTGCGCTCCCCGCCCGAATCTTGCGCGCTGAAGCTTATTCCATCGATAATACACCATTTGCAAACCTCTCCATCCACTTGAAATCTCATTAGATTAGCGAACCGAATTTTTTTTAGGTTTAGTTGCCCGCAAAATCGCATCTCGGTGATACCGAGTCAGAAAAATCGGCTCCACCGATTTTATTTTTGTGCTACTGAGGACAGTACTCGGTGAAACCGAGTGGAAGTTTTCGGTCCGACCGAAACTACTGCCAAGTTTCTGTTAAGAGTATTGTGAGTCTTGGCATCACCGAAAGTTTTGACTCGGTGACACCGAAATTCTTCTTTGCTGTGAACTACATCTAAGATTTTTCTGTTCAAACTTTCAAAAATAGCTGCATTTTGTGATGACTTATCTTCTTCCACTCTTCTACACTTTATTCACAGGGTCAGAGATGTCTGCTTCAGATGACAGTGAGAACAACTTCAGAGAGCAGAGTGTTGACTTGGACTCAGGCACTAGTCCTGAGGAGAGTTTTGATGATGTGCCTAGTTCCCCTAATTTGCCCAAGGCTGCTACAAGAACTAGGTGAAAGCTCAATTCTGATGAGAAAGATGAGGACTTCATACCTGATGAAGTGCCTCCCAAGTCAAAGCAGGACAAGTCTGTCAAGGATACTGCTGCTGCCACTTCTTCCAAGAAGAAGAAAGCTGTCAGAAAGGAGTATGCTAGCTCTGAGATATTGAGAGCACCTGAGAGCTCCAGAGCAACCATGACCATTGAGCCTCCCAAGAAGTCTATGCCCAAGAAGGCAGGGGAGAAGAAGAAGTCAAGGAAGAGGATTATCCATGTTGTTGGCAGGCCTACATCCATGTATGAGGACCCAGAGGAGACTGCTGGTGCTGCTGCAGAGGAGGGGGAGGAAGAGCAAGTTGTCAAGGCCCCTCCCTAGAAGAAGCAAAAGAAGCTTTTGGCAGATGCTATGCCAAAGCAAGGTCCTTCCAAGAACACCAAGTCTGCCCCCAAGAAGGCTGCTGCTAAAAAATCCAAGAGGTCATCCAGACAGATTCCAGCTTCTGAGAAGAACAAGGGAACTACCTCCAGAGATATGGATGAGGATGCCATGTCTGCTTTGATGAAGCTTAGACCACACCTTCCAGAGCACAATGCCAGCCATCCACTTGCTGAAGACATGAAGAAGAGGAAGGATTCTGGTTTGTGGGCATGGAGAGCAATTGATGCTTATGCCCAGAGAAGGAAAACAGCTGTGGACTATAGGTTCTACACCAAGGAGCAACATGATTTCTATGAGACTATCTTGCTTGACAAGAGTCCAGCTGTGAGTGACATGAGATACGTTGACTGGAAGTACATCAAGGCTAATGAAGATTAGTTTCCAAATGTTCAAGACAACTTTCATTGCATTGGCCTAGATGAATTTGTTGGCAAAGAGTTCACTGCATGGAACGACGAGATGATCATGCAATTCTACTCCACTGCTCACTTCTATGGAGATGGTAGAATTGTATGGATGACCGAAGGAGCTAGATATGAGTCTACTGTTGATGAATGGGCTGCCATCTTAGGAGTCCCAGAGGTGCAAGATGGTGACTTGGATGTCTACTCTGAATCCAAGGAGAGCCATGATGCTATGAAGGACATGTACAATGCTATCCCTGCTGCTAACTTGAAATCTCACAAGTTAGGATCTATTTACTTCCTCCAAGCTGGCCTCCGCACCATGAACACCATTTTGAGGCATACATTGATGCCTAAGTCAGGAGATGAGAAGATGATTCGAGGCCATTCAATCAACATGCTGATCCATCTGGATAGACACACCGGGATACAAGTGATGGACTTGATAGTAGAAACAGTGAAGAGGGTTGCTGCTGATCAGAAGCGCTCATGCTGCTATGCACCCTACATTCAGATGCTCATTAACTCCAAGCTGGAGAAGCACATCTTTGCTCTTGACAGACCCCATTTGCCCCTACAGCCACATTTAGAGGACAACATTGTGGTGATGGACCCAGAACATCCCACATCAGCTGCAGCTCAAGCACAGGCAGAGGCAGAGGCAGCTAGAGCCACTAGTGCTCAGGTCCCCAGATCCAGGAACGAGCAAATGGATCTTTTGATCTCAACTGTTCAAGGCATGCAGAATGACGTCAAGGACATACTGGAGAACCAGAACAGTCTTGTGAGGATCTTTGAAAACAGGATCAAGACCCTAAATGACAAGGTGGATGGGCTGACCAAGACCGTGAACGAGCTCAAGAAGAAAGTTGACTCTGTGCCTCTTCCTCACTCTACAGATGATGATGAGGATGACTCTCCTCTCAGGCCAGGCACTCACTTCACTACCCAGGCCAGATCAGCCACAGTGCCAACTCCAGAGTTGTGGCCTTCTTGATCAGCACGTGCTATAGTCACTTCAGCTCCATCAGCTCCTCTAGTGCCTCCCGTTGCTACACCAACTCCATCCATGACGTTTGCCGACATCTTCGCCAACGCAGTTCTCTCGACTCCTTCATCAACAACCGGAGAAGATCAGCCCAAGGAGGATTAGCTATATCTCTTTGAACTTTTTGGTAACTTGTTGCCAAAGGGGGAGAAGTGTATATAGATCTTTAGGCTTCGAGTGAGAGAGCATTTGGTTTTTATCGCTTTTTCAAAAACATTTGGTCTTTTGTTTTGGATGTGTTGAACTATGTGGTGTTTGATCATACGCTTGATGTGTGTTGCTACTATTTCCTATCTTTTGATGTTTATGAGATGTTCATTCACCTTTGCTTGATTGTGTTGTGCTATGATATTAACTCTTATTATTCTCACACACCACCAAGATGTATGTGACATGGAAGAAGTGCCCCATGTACCTAATCGATTGTGCATTTGCATTCAAACGCAAATTTTAAAATAATGCACAAATTTAGGGGGAGCTCTTGCTTATCACATACTTCTCAAAGCGATGATTATATTCATTGATTATATCATATGTCGAAGCTTTGATCTATATGTTGTCATCAATTACCAAAAAGGGGGAGATTGAAAGCACATTTGCTCCCTTGGTGGTTTTGGTAATTAATAACAACATATATGTCATTGAACTAATGTTTCCACTAAGCATATTTCAGGAAAAGTTCAATGATAGGATTGGCAAAAGGATTGTGGAGATTGTGGAGATACCCCAAGATACAAGGAAATGGATTGGCAAAGCTTCAAGCAAGAGGACTCTGCATTTTACTTTGTGAGAAATCACTTTGAGTCCATAGGAAAGCCAATACTATCAAAAGGGGGTAAGGTACTGTTGGTGAACAAAATGCTCATACGTGCACAAGTGATAGTCACCAAAAACACCCACAAGCTCTTCCACAAAAGTCTGTCCAAAGCCAAATATCCAAAATCGGTGCAACCAACAATTTCCACTCGGTACCACTGATTCCCAAACTCAGACAGACCCATGCCAAACCCTAGCACATTGGTGCAACCGATTCCACTTCGGCGCCACCGAGTTTGGATTGCCAACTTTCTGTTACCTCGATTCACAAAATCGGTCCCACCGAGTTTGTTGAATCGGCGTCACCGAGATTGGGCAATCTGACCGTTGGTCACCTTATCGGTACCACCGAGATTCAAAAGTTACTGCCTTTTGGTCACTTCGGTACCACCGAGATTCACACATCGGTGTCATCGAGTTGGTCACTTTAGGTGTAATGGTTGGATTTTTGGGGATGCCTATATATACCCCAGCACCACCACCCACTCGAAAGAGAAGCACTCAGAACTATTCCATACTTGCCCCATCCAGTTTTCTGAGAGAGAGCCACCTACTCATGTGTTGAGATCATGCCATTCCATTCTATCCATATGAATCTTGATCTCTAGCCTCCCCAAGTTGCTTTCCACCAATCCAATCTCTTCCACCAAGCCAACTCTGTGAGAGAGTGATTGTGTGTTGAGGAGTCTATCATCTTGAAGCACAAGAGCAAGGAGTTCATCGACATTGCCGAGCCTATTACCTTTTGGAGGGTGGTGCCTCCTAGATTGGTTAGGTGTCCCTTGGGAGCCTCCTACTTCGTATTGTGGAGTTGAACCATGAAGTTTGTACGGGCAAGGAGATCGCCTACTTCGTGAAGATCTACCCATAGTGAGGCTAGTCCTTCGTGGACGGAAGCCGTTATGGAATAGTCAAGGTTGCTACTTCGTGGACCCTTCGTGGGTGGAGCCCTCCGTGGACTCTCGCGACCGTTACCCTCCATGGGTTGAAGACTCCATAAATGTGGACGTACGATAGCACCACCTATCGAAACCACGGGAAAAATCTTCGTGTCTACAAATTGCGTTTGATCTTCCTACCCTTCCTTTACTACTCATGCTTGTTGTTACTTTCCGCTGCTATACTCTTAGACATGCATGTGTAGGGTGTTCTTGACTTGTTATGAATGCTAAAATCTACCAACACTTAAAATTGGGAAAAATTAGATTTTTATTTAGTCAAGTAGTCTAATCACCCCCCCTCTAGACATACTTTCAGTCCTACATCATTGCACATCCTGGTACACTACTAGTGGCATTCATATAGAGTCATATTGTTTAGTAGTTTTTCATATCGAGTTGTAAGTAAATAAAAGTGTGATGTTTATAATTATTAGGGCACTATCTCAGTGAGGAAAGGATGATGTAGACAATGATTCCCCCAAAAGTCGATATGAGACTCCGGACGAAAAATAAATAAAAAGGGGGGAGAAAAATAAAAAAAGGAGAAAAAGGAAAAATTAAAAAGAAAAGTGAAAAAAATATATGAGAGAAAAGAGAGAAGGGACAGTTCTACTACCTCTTTTTCCACACTTGTGCTTCAAAGTAGCACCATGTTTTTCATATAGAGAGTGCCATGTTTTGTCACTTTCATATGCTAGTGGGAATTTTTCATTATAGAACTTGGCTTGTATATTCCGATGATGGGGCTTCCTCAAATGCCCGAGGTCTTCATGAGCAAGCAAGTTGGATGCACACCCACTTTGCTTCGTTCGAGCTTTCATACACTTATAGCTCTAGTGCATCTGTTGCATGGCCATCACTACTCCTCGCATTGATATCTATTGATGGGCATCTCCATAGCACATTGATACGCCTAGTTGATGCGAGACTTTCTTCTCCATTTTTTACCCCTTTGATATCTACCACCTATATGCTATATCCATGTTTCACTCTCATGTATTGAGTGAGGAATAAAAAGCTGAAGCGCGTTAAAAAGTACGATCCAATTGTGTGACTTAACGCCATGGTGCTTGACATTTGTATTTATGTGGTGAAGACAGAGCCATGCCATGCTAATATGATAAAATGAATGGGGGGTAAACATTCTTTAAGGATCGTATCTTTTGAAAGTTGATAATTGTGTTATTTATGCTTATGGATATTACTATGTTAATGTTCATTGATTCATCGTTTCTCAATGATCATACCTGAAAGAGATTAAATGTTGGGTAGCATATCACATCAAAAATTATGTTTTTATCATTTACCCACTCGAGGATGAGCCGGAATTAAGCTTGGAGATGCTGATACATCTCCAATGTATTTATAATTTTTAATTGTTCCATGATATAATATTATCATTTTTGGATACTTTTTGGGCATTTATTTGCTGATTCATATTATTTTTGAGCAACAACCTATTAACCCAGTACCAAGTGCCAGTTGTTGTTTTCTGCATGTTTTTGGATTTTCAGGTTTACCATATCAAACGAAGTGCAAATACCACGAAACTTTCTGACATTTTTTCTGGACGAAATAAGGACTTGGAAGCTCCGGAGGGAGACCGAGGGCCACACAAGGTGTCCCCAAGCCAACAGGGCGTGCCCAGGGGGTGGCCGCGCCCTGAGGGCATGGGACCACCTCCCCATCCCTCTGGCGTTGTTCTCTGGCCTATAAATTCTCATTATTCCCAAAAACCCTAAAGAGCCTCCTCAAACACTTTTTTCGCAGCTGCAAGTCTCTGTTCCACCATGTGCCCATCTGGAGCCCTGTTCCGGTGCTCTGCCTGAGGGGGATCAATCACAGAGGGCATCTACATCACCCTTGATGCTCCCATAATGATGTGTGAGTAGTTCACCACAGACCTACGTGTCCGTAGTTAGTACCTAGATGGCTCTCTCTCTATGTTATTTATTGCCATGATCACCGTGATTCCCGCGGTGATCTATCTTATGTAACCACTCTTTGTGGTGTGTTTGTTGGGATCCGATGAATTGTGGGTTTATGTTCAGATTATTCATGAAAAAGATTTGAGTCTTCTTAGAATTCTTATTTGCATGATTGTTATAGCTTCATAATTTTTTCGATCTATCGGTTTAGTTTGGCCAACTAGATTGGTTTATCTTTAGTGGGAGAGGTGCATTCTAGTGGGTTTAATCTTGCGGTGCTCTATATCCTAGTGAAAAAGTAGGGGCCAAGACACGTATTCGTATTGCCGCCACTAAGGATAAAGCGATGGGGTTCATTCATATTAATTGGATTTACTTTGTCTACATCATGTCATTATTCTCCAAGCATTACGATGTTTGTCATGAACTTGATAACTAGAGAGGCAAGCATAGAAGCGCTCTCGAAGTGGAGTAATAGTAGTTGATGCAGGCAGGAGTCAGTCTACTTGTTTATGGACGTGATGCCTATATACATGATGATTGTCATGCATAAATATTGCATAACTATGCGCTTTTCTATCAATTGCCCAACAGTAATTTGTTTACCCACTGTATGCCTTCTTCGAGAGAGAAACCTCTAGCGAACACTATGCCCCCCGGGTCTATTCCAATATATATTTACAAATGCTCTTATTATTTTTCTGCCATTATTTACTTCTTATTTATTTTGCAATTTATATTTGTCCAACTATCATCTACACTACTCATTTGCTTGCAAGTAATGAGTTCAAGGGGATTGACAACCCTCTTGCCCGCGTTGGGTGCAAGTGTTTGCTTTTTTGTGTGTAGGCATTGAAGACGGGAGTTGCGTGATCCTCCTATTGGTTCGATAACCTTGGTTCTCACTGAGGAAAATACTTATCTATATTATGCCGCATCATCCCTTCCTCTTCGGGGAAAATCCCAACACAGATCACAAGTATCAGAACCTCCTTCTTGAATCTTGTAGGAGCCTACATAAAGAAGAAATCTATCTCCATGAACTGGGGAGATGAGATGATAAAGTTCCAATTTTCCTCTATATTGGGTTAGGCGTATGAAGAGGAAGCTAGGGATAATGAGGAGCAGGAATTAAATCAACTTGCTGAAATCCATCTCCAAACGCCAGAAGAGGAAGTTGAACGGGTAATGGTGAATCCAGGATCCTTATATGAAGATCAAAAGAATGAGTAAATTGTGATTATAATGGATACTACACCAATAGTATGCCCGCATCTTAATAAAGTTTATGAAGAACTTGAAAGAAAGGGAGATGATGATCTACCTCCTTCAACTTTAATACCATTACCCAAAGGGTTGAGGTATGAGTTTATGGATGATACAGAAAGATTACCTATTATTGTTAATGTTAACCTTTCAGGTAAAGAGAAAGAGAAACTCTTAGCAGTGCTGAGTAAGCATCGAAGGCTTTGGGTTACTCGATCCGGGATGTAAAAGATGCATCTATACATATATTCTCATGCAATACCTATTGAAGAAGGGGCCAAACCCGTGATTGAGCGCTAACTGAAACTTCATCCTGCATCCAAAAATGTGGTAGGAAAATAAATAATACATCTCTTTGATGCAGGAGTAATTTACCCCACATCTGATAGAAAATGGGTGAGTCCAGTCCACTACATTCTAAAGAAAGGAGGAGTTTCCTTAGTAACTAATGAAAATAATGACTTAGTCCCTACTAGGGCTATTATTGGATATGGAATGTGTGTTGATTTTAGGAAATTGAATAAGTACACGAAGAAGGATCACAACCCCTTGCCATCCATAAATAAAATATTGGAGAGATTGGCCAACAACTCTTATTTTTGCTACCTTGATGGATATTCTAGGTTCTCTCAAATACCTATCCGACCTAAAGATCAAGAAAAGACCACCTTCACTTGCCCGTATGGTACATATGCTTATCATAGATTGCCATTTGGTCTATGTAATGGACCACCCTCATTTCAAAAGTGCATATCTAATTTTTTTCCTGATTATATTGAAAAAATTATTGAAGTGTTTATGGACAGTTTTTTGGTCCAAGGCACATCCTCTGATAATTGTCTCTATAATCTCACAAAAAATTTGCAGAGATGTGAGGAAACAGGTTTTGTGTTGAATTGGGAGAAAATTCACTTTATGGTCACTGAAGGTGTGGTGTTGGGACATAGAGTCTCAGGAAAGTGTATTGAGATAGAACAAGATAGGATTGAGGTAATAGTAAATTTACCTTATCCTCAATATGCTAAAGGTATGCAGACTTTTACGGGACATGCAAGTTTCTATAAAAGATTTATCAAAGATTTCTCCAGAAATATCTAAACCTCTGATTGATGTGTTGCACAAAGATGTGCCTTATTCTTTTGATAAGATTTGTGTGCATGCTTATGAGAAATTAAGGGATGCCTTGATCACATCCCCTATCATCCAACCTCCAAAATGGGATGATCCCTTTGAGATCATGTGCAATGCTAGCAATTATGTTGTTGGTGCTGTTTTAGAACAGTGTGCTGATAAGAAACTTAACGTGATCTTTAATGCTAGCAGGAGTTTGGATGAAGACCAAGTACACTTGGCAACAACTGAAAAGGAATTGTTAACTATTGTTTTTTCTTGCGAATTTTTTTGACATTATATTATTAATTCAAAAGTGATAGTTGATAACGCACAAGTATAGGGGATCGCAACAGTCTTCGAGGGTAGTATTTCACCCAAATTTATTGATTCAACACAAGGGGAGCCAAAGAATATTTATTGGTCTTAGCAGTTGAGTTGTCAATTCAACCACACCTGGAATTTCTTTCTGTAACGAAGTTTTTAGTAGCACAGTAACAAAAGCAATAGGAACAGTAACATCAGCAGATTGCATTGATTGTAGCAGCAACAGTAATAAAAGTAACTTAACGGAGATCAATATGTGAAAAGCATAGGCCTTGGATCAGTGATGGATAATTGATTTGGATGACATTAATCATGTAACATCTACACACTAGAGCGACATAGAACTAGATCCAATTCATCAATATAATGTAGGCATTCATTCCTTATATAGTCATTCGTGCTTATAGTAAGAACTTGCATGACATCTTTTGTCCTACCCTCCCATGGCAGCGTGGTCCATACGGAAACTAAGGGATATGAAGGCCTTCTTTTAACAGAGAACCGAAACAAAGCATTAACACATGGTGAATACATGAACTCCTCAAACTACGGTCATCACCGGAGATGATCCAAATTATTGTCACTTTGGGCTCTACGGATCATAACTCTTAATAGGTTCATACAACTTGGAAGATAGGATCCAAAACACTCTCATATTCTTGAAAACATAATAGGTTTAGATCTGAAATCATGGCACTCGGGCCATAGTGACAAGCATTAAGCATAGCAAAGTCAGAGCAACATCAATCTCAAAACATAGTGGATACTAGGGATCAGGCCCTATCAAAATAACTCAATTACATGATAAATCTCATCCAATCCCATCATCGTCCAGCAAGGCTACAAAGGAATTACACACTCCTAGTGGTGAGCATCATGGAATTGTCGATGGAGAAGGGTTGGTGATGACGATGGCGATGATTTCCCCTCTCCGGAGCCCCAAACGGACTCCGGATCAGCCCTCCCGAGGAAGAACAGAGGTGGCGGCAGCTCCGTCTCGTAGAACAAGATGAAAACTTCTCTCTTAATTTTTTTCTCGAGAAACAGGAATTTATAGGCTTGAGATTAGGGTCAGCGGAGCCATGTGGGCCCCACAAGGCATTTGGACGCGCCATATTGTCTTGTGAGCAAATCGTGGCCCCCTCTGGTGGATCTTCGCTCCAGTATTTTTTATATATTCCATAAAAATCTTCAAAAAGTTTCGTCCAATTCCGAGAACTTTTATTTCTGCACCAAAACAACACAATGGTAGTTCTGCTGAAAACAGCGTCAGTCCGGGTTAGTTTCATTCAAATCATGAAAATTAGAGTCTAAAACAAGGCAAAAGTGCTTGGGAAAGTAGATACATTTGAGACGTATCAACTCCCCCAAGCTTAACTCATTGCTTATGCTCAAGCAATTCAGTTGACAAACTGAAAGTGATAAAGAAAACGTTTACAAACTCTTTTGTTCTCGTTGTTAGTGTTCTGGTTTTCAGCAAAGATCATAAACTAACCATGTCAATGATAACACTTAAGTCTCATATTTACTCATGACAATAACATAATGGACTAGTGAGCAATAATAAGATATCTCGGATGCCAACAATTTGTCAAAACAATCATGATATAATATGATAACCTTTGAGGTTCGAGCAGCGACTAAACATTGTAATTCAGGGTAAAAGAGATCCAGTCATGCTCACATCCAACATTAACTAGACTCAATGAATAAAAATGACAATAGCGCTCTCAGGACATGTGCTCTTGATGAGAACATGATGACTCAACAATAAAAGTAAATAAGATGAAAGTAAATAGAAAGGCCCTTCGCAGAAGGAAGTACTGATTTGTAGAGGTGCCAGAGCTCATGGTTTAAAATAGAGATGAAAGTATAATTTTGGGTGGTGTGCTTTTCCTTTCAACGTCACGACAAAGGACTTCGGTATCTTCCATGCTAAACACATTATAAGTGGTTCCCAAGCGGAATTGTAAACTTTACTCCAATCCACCATACATACACAAGCCATGGCTCACCGAATCCATGGGTGCCCTCCAGCATTCATCTTTCCAGGGGAGTTTGTTTTATTTATTTTTGGTTATGCAGGATTGGGTATCATTTTTACAACCCTCTCTCATGCAATGACAAGTGAATAGACACTATCGTGAGAATAACCCGCTTAGCATGGAAGATACTGACCGCCCCGTCGCTCCATGAGCGGTACGAGCACACAAAACAGATTTTTATTTGAATGATTTGAGGTGGCACATGAAAATTTACTTGGAACGGCAGGGTAATACTGCATATATGTAGATATGGTGGACTCATATGGAACAACTTAGGTTTAAGGATTTTGGATGCACAAGCAGCATTCCTGCTTAGTACAGATGAAGGCTAGTAAATAGACGGGGAAGCGACCAGCTAGAGAGCGACAACGTTCATAATCATGCATTGTGAATAATTAACATTGAACATTAGCATGAGTAGGATATAAACATTGTGAACATAAATATCATGATGGCTGCATTGGTTTTGAATCAACTACATGTTTGGACATGTGCCAAATCAAGCTACTCGAATTACTCAGAGGAGGATACCATACTATCATACTACATCACAACCATTTTAATGCATGTCGACACACAAGATAAATCATTATCCACTCCTAGATATTTAAGCATGGCATGAGCAACTATAATCTCTAATTGTCATCACAAACATGTTTCTCATAATATGTTGAATCAAGAGCGAGGGAGCTAAACGTATTTACAAAAACAGAAAACAAGAAGAGTTCATACCAGCTTCCTTTACCACAATCACTTCATCAAATTATCGTCATTATTGCCTTTCACTTGCACGACGGAATGATGTGAGAATGATAATAGTGCAAGTGTGTTCTGGACTAAGTTGGAATCTACGAAACATTTAATCAAAGGAGAAGACAAAGTAATATAGGCTCTTTGTTAGATTCACAATATAGCATATGAGTGCCACTCAACATTTTCATCGTGGTCTTATCCTTTCGACAACTCAAAGAAAAGAAAAGAATTTCAAAGAAACAAATATTTTTGGAGTTTTTTAGGTTTTCTAAAGAAGGGAAATTAACGGAGGAAAAAACAAAAAGCGAGAAAAACTATTTACATGAGAAAGATCCCAACAAGCAAATGAAGAAACTAGACATCTTTTTTGGTTTTATTTTAATACTACAAAATAATTAAAAAAGAAAGAAAACTAAAAAGAAGCAAGAAATATTTTTGGATTTTCAAAGTTTTTCAAACACACACAAGAAGAAAGAAAAAATAAAACTAACATGGATATACAATGAAAGAGGAAGAGCACGACAATTGGAATAAAATGTGTAAACATGAATGTAGTCGATGAGAAATACGTACTCCCCCAAGCTTAGGCTTTCGGACCATCTTGGTGATCACCATTGTTGGTCTGGAAAATAATCGAAGTGATAGCTCGTGGAGGCATTACGCGCCGCCTCTTCAGCCAAACAAGTAGCCTCTACCGTTGCGTTCTACTCATGTGCTTCATTCTCATAGATGAAATATCTTTTTTTGCTTTGGAAGTCAAAGAGAATAGGCGTAGGCAAAATAACACGGACAACATTGTATTTATCAAACATCAAATTATAATCATATCTCTGAGCTCCATCTTTTATAAAATCATGGTGTCGTATTGCCTCAAAATCTAAGTATTTATCAGGTAATATGGGATCATTGGGTCGAGGCGAAACCCCTAGCTTTGTGGCTAAGCGGGAGGCATAAATTCCTCCATATAAATCTCCGTCGCCTGCACTGCCATGCAGTCGACGACCAATAATTGTCCCAAGGTTATATAGTTTAGCGCATGTTAGGGCGGTGCGAATATTGATCAAGTCAGGAGCACACAGCGCACTGCAATCTTGTTTACCAACAATACATTTCCCATTAAACAGTGCAAAGTAACAAATAGAGGAGAATTGAATACCTTTTATTCTAGCATGTGTATCTCCTCTATCCTCACCATTGCAAAGACTTTTAAGGAACATATCATAATCAGATTTTTGTGGTTTGTTAAGTGATCCCCCAATATGGGATTTTGCATGCATCACAGAATTCTTCTAGAGACATGCCAAAGGATTTATCATAAAGATGAAACAAAACACTAGAAGTACGGGAATTGTACTCAAACTTTTGGGTGAACAAATGGGTGATGTTATAATGTTGAGTACGCTTATCTGCGAGGAAGGTGGCGAGCTCAGTGTTCTAAATATATTGATCAAATTCTTCCTTAATCCTAGCACCTGTCATAAACTCGTTAGACGGCCACCGACATGATTTAGCTTCGGCAATCTGCGCCAAACTTGCCCTTGGTTCAGTGTATGCTTGCCGCACCAAGCTCTCGCTCGATGATTCCCAGATGGGCTTCTCCTTGAAGAAGTCCTGCTAAAAATGTTCATTTTCCTAAGAACAAATTTTTGAAATTTTTGGACCACAAAATTATGTCAAAAAAACTTTATAAGATTTGTTGAAACTACTCATATGGATGTCTGGAGGCTATATCAAGCATTCAAACTACTTGGAACTCAAAGAATTCAACATGCAAGCTCATTTTCAGTAGCACCAAGAGCATCAAAATATGCAAAATATAATCCACTAAAGCAAAAACTAATTGGAAAAATGAAGGAGTCACATACCAAGGACCAATCCCTCCAAACGGTTTCTGAAACGGAGCTCTGAGCAAAGAGATCGAAAATCTGAGGTTTGGGAGCAAGAACACGAGAGAGAGAGAGAGAGAGAGAGAGAGAGAGAGAGAGAAACCAGGAATTTTTTTCTAGAGGTAAGAGATGATGTGGGCTGAAGTACTAAGTGAGTGGGGTCCCGTGGGACCCACAAGGCATCTTGGCGCGCGCAAGGGGTGGTCGCGCCATGTTGCCTTCTGAGCAACACGTGCACCCCCTGGGATGTGTTCATCTCCAGAAATTCTTGAATATGCCACAAAAAATCATGTAAACATTTTACGACATTCTAAGCACTTTTATTTTGGGGTCATTTTATTATTGCACGGTGTATTCTAAAAACAAGATAATCATGGCATTTTACTTTATGAAACTATCAATAACAGAAAGAATACTAAGATTAGAGAAAGTGGTGCTTACTAAATTTATCGACCACATGCTTTTCAAAAAGAATCTATTAATAAGGTTGATCAGGTCTTATTAATGAACCATTTTCGATTGACATGAAACTGATTTTTTTTTCATATGACAGTAGGTTACCTCAATGGGGATATGCATTTCCCCAACAATAAGAATATCATATCTCTTCTTGATAGTAGGGAGAGGAAATTTGAACTCTCAAATAGTGATTGTTGCTAGTTGCTCAATAGAATTGATATTATTCACCACAATTCGTTTCTTCGGAAAATAAACCATGTGCTGATTTCCATTAACATGAAAAGTAACCTTGGTTTTGCTGCAATCAATAACAACCCCTGCAGTATTCAAAAAGGGTCTACCAAGGATAATCGACATGTTGTCGTCCTCGGGCATATCAAGAATAACAAAGTCCGTTAAAATATTAGCATTTACAACAACAAGGACATCCTCGCAAATCCCAATAGGCATAGCAGTGGATTTATTAGCCATTTTCAAAGATATTTTAGTGGGTGTGAGCTTATTCAAATCAAGTCTTTTATATAAACATAAAGGCATAACACTAACACCGGCTCCTAAATCACACGAAGCAGTTTTGACATAACTTCGTTTAATGGAGCAAGGTATAGTAGGTATCCTGGGGTCACCAAATTTCTTAGGCACTCCACCCTCAAAAGAGTAATTAGCAACCATGGTGGAAATCTCCACTTCAGGTATCTTTCTTTTATTAGTGACAATATCTTTCATACATTTTGCACAAGTAGCCATCTTTAAAATATCAGTCATACATTTTGCACAAGTTCGCCAAAAGACTGGCCTAAACATTTCAACAATGCGGTCAAACTCTTCCTCGTCCTTATTTTTAGAAGGCTTACGAGGGAATGGCATGGGTTTTTGAACCCATGGCTCTCTTTCTTATACCATGTTTTCTAGCAATGAAATCCCTCTTATCATAACGTTTATTCTTAGGAGGTGGGTCATCAAGATCAGCTGCAGGTTCTATTTCCACATCATTATCAAGTTCTTTATCATTATCTGGTTGAGCATCAACATGAACATCATCATTTTGATTATCACTGGGTGTATGTTCACTACCAGATTGTGTCTCAACATCAGAAATAGAAACATCATTATGATTCTCAGAAGGTTTTTCTACCACAGGTTCACTAGAATAATTCAAAGTGGTATCATTTTTCTTTTTCTTTTTATTTTTAGATGGACTCGGTGTATCATTATTAATGTTTTGAGAATCCTGCTCAATCCTTTTAGGATGTCCTTCAGGAAGTAGGGGTCCTTGTGTCATTCTACCCCCTCTAGTCATAACTCTAACAACATGATCATTGAACTTATTATTCATTTTAGCAAGCAAATCGTTTTGTGACTTAGCAAATTTTTCTAACTAAGTATGAACCATGGATGCGTGTTTACCTAAACCTCTAACATCATTAGCAATTCTAAACATCAAGTCACTCAAGCGATCAATCATAATGGCATTTCGTTTTAATTGATCCTTAACGTACATATTGAAATGTTCTTGCTTAACCATGTAATTATCAAATTCATCCATGCATTGACTAGCAGTTTTATTGCAAGGTATATCACCTTCATCAAATCTATGAAGGGAATTTACCTCTAGTAACTATGTAGGATATCAAGTCCATATATTTCTTCAATAGGTGGTAAATTCTTAATATCTTCAATTTTAATACCGTTTTCTTTCATAGATTTCTTGGCTTATTGCATATCTTCTGGACTGAGAAATGGAATACATCTATTCTTTGTAACTGGGTCGGGAGGTGGTTCAGGAAGTGTCCAATCATTAGCATTCTTCAAAATATTATTCAATAGTTCCTCAGCTTGCCCAACAGTTCGTTCCCTGAAAACACAACCAGCACAACTATCTAGGTAGTCCCTAGAAGCATCGATTAGTCCGTTATAAAAGATATCAAGTATTTCATTTTTCATGAGAGGATGATCAGGAAAAGCTTTAAGTAGCCGAAAAAGCCTCCCCCAAGCTTGAGGGAGATTCTATTCTTCAACTTGCACAAGGTTAAATATTTCCTGTAAAGCAGCTTGTTTCTTATGAGCAGGAAAATATTTTTTAGAGAAGTAATATATCATATCCTGGGGACTACGCACACAACCAGGAGCAAGAGTAAGGAACCACTTCTTAACATCACCCTTTTGTGAGAAGGGCAAAAGCTTAAGAATATAGTAGTAGCGAATTTTTTCCTCATTAGCAAATAGGTTGGCAATATCATTTAATTTGGTAAGGTGTGCCACAAGAGTTTGAGATTCATAACCATGAAAATCATCAGATTCTACCAAAGTAATTAACTCGGGATCAACAAAGAATTCATAGTCCTTATCAGTAATAAATATAGGAGAAGTAGCAAATTTAGGATCATATTCCATTTTCTCCTTCATAGAATTTTCTTTCAGTTTACTCAGCAGTTTCTTAAGATCATATTTATCATTACAAGCAAGAAAGTCTCTCGATATCTCCCCATCCATAACATAACCATCAGGTACATCAGGTATTTCAATTCTAGTGGGAGATCCAGACAAAATATGTGAATAATGGTTTTCATCAACTTCAGCATTCTCAAGTTCACTAGACTTAGCAATTTGTTCATTAAGAAATTCACCCAGTGGCACAATTTCTTTTCATCTAGCATAGTAGTAGCATCATCTTGAGTTTCATTTAAAACAGAAGTAGCATCATCAATTACTTGCGACATATCATAATGAATAGCAGGTGGTGGTGTCGCAAGCTTACTTAAAACAGAAGGTGAATAAAGTGCAGAGCTAGATGGAAGTTCCTTACCTTCCCTCCTCCTAGACGGTACGATCTTGGTTTTAGCGTTTTTTAGTTTCTTCATAGTGACAATTGGAAATCCCAAGTGAACTCAACAAATAGAGCTATGCTTCCCGGCAACGACGCCAGAAAAACGTCTTGATAACCCACAAGAATAGGGGATCGCAACAGTACTCGAGGGTAGTATTTCATCCAAATTTATTGATTCGACACAAAGGGAGCCAAAGAATATTTATCGGTCTTAGAAATTGAGTTGTCAATCCAACCACACCTAGAATTTCTTTCTGCAACGAAACTTTTAATAGCACGGCAAAAAAGCAATAGGAATAGTAACAACAACAGATTGTATTTATTGTAGTAGCAACAGTAACAAAAGTAACTTAACGGAGATCAATATGCCAAAAGCATGGATAATTGATTTGGATGACATTCATCCTGTAACAGTTACACACTAGAGCAACAAAGAACTGGCTCTAATTGATCAATATAATGTAGGCATGTATTTCATATATCGTTGTCGGGCCTCTGGGACCGGGGGTGCCCAGACCCGTCTACCTGCGGCCCAAGACGCGAAGACTGCCTTGAACACTAAGTGCCCCCCCCCCCCCGCGGGCTTCATAGAGCTGGTTCTCGTGAGAGCCAACGCCTCGCGAGGCGCGAGGCGGCGTCACCACCAAGCACTTCACGGGGCCTCCCCGTGAGGCTGCCCACGACGCCTTTAGGAGGCGGGTCTGTCTAGAGCTAACCGGGCAGGGCCCCGCAACCCTGCGCCCGCACATGGGTGACGCACGCCACGCCAGGCGGTGCGGGAGTGGTGACAGTAGGCACGGACAGAGAGGCTTTCCTCTTTGGTGATAGAGGAAAGCCATCAACTTGCGGGTTCCCAAAGCAACCCCCAAAGGTTGCCGTTCCGGTGAAAGAAGACTAAGACCGAGGGCTCGGCAGGACAGATGTCACCCCCGAGCCCACGAGCACGGCACGGCGAGGAACTTTAGCAGGCGAAGACCACCTTTTGTCAGGATAGGCTGCAATCCAGTCCCCTTTCAAACTGGCCGTTGTGGCAACCCTTCCCGCCGGATATTTTCGGGGAAGAGGACCGGGGCCAATATAAGGGGGGAGCCGGCCACCGTAGAGAGGGAGATTTTTTGGTTGGCAAGAACAAGCCTTATACTCATCTTCCACCAAACAGGAGTAGGGTCTTACATCGCGAGATGGCCCGAACCTGGGTAAACTTTGTGTGCCCTTGTTCATCTTCTTTAGCCCAAGCCGCCGGAGAGTCGCCGTGTGGTTGCGAAGTAGAGTAGGGTAGGAGAGCAAGCGCACCCCAGTGTTCGAACCTTCTCGGGTCTGCGGAGCCCCGATTCCGACATTTGGCGTGCCAGGTAGGGGTGCGCCGCAGCTCTCTAGCTCCGTCTCGTCTCCACCCGCGCCGACCCGATGGTTGACACCCGCCGCGCACGCGCAAGGTGCTCAGCACCGAACGAGCGCCATGGCCCCCACCATGCCGCGTACGAAGCCGTTGACGGCTGCGACCCTCGCGAGCGGCGGGAGCGCTCGCGGCCGCCTGCGCGGCGGAGCAGCCGTCCTGTCACGGCCCCCCCCCGGCCCGCGTTCACGTGAGAGACCTGAACGCGCAGGACGCGTTACTCATGGCGAGCGAGTTGCTCCGGTACCGCCCGACGGATGGTGGTCACAACGCCTGGGCGGACCACATCGCCGAGCTCGTCACCGTCGCCAGGAGGGCTCTGGCGCCCTACCACCCACTCCGGGCCCCGGCGCCGGAAGGAGGAAGTGTGGGCAGCGGGCCTTCCCCACCACTGGGCGATGACCTGGTTGGGCCTCAGCCCGACGGGCCCGAGCAGGGCCAGCCTCGCGCCATCCTCCTCCTCCTCCAAGTCCCGATGACTGGTTGTGGCCAGCAGGTCGGCCCTGGCGGCGATGCACCTGGGGGAGGCGGCGGAATGTTCTGCGCTCACCACAACATACACACCCACAACACAGGAGACTGTCGGGCGTTCGGGCCATCCCGCAGGGAGCGCACCGGCCGACGCCAGGGCCACAGCATCCGCGGCGCTAGTTGCGGGGATGGCAGTGGTGGCAGCAGGTGGAACAACCGCAACAACAACCCTAACCAAGACAGACGTGAGTAACCTCGCGGAGACGACGGGCGCGGTCGGCCTCGAGAGGACGCCCGGCAAGGACGGCCCCACGTAGTCCGCCCCCAGGACGTCGCGACCCTGCCGCCGCGACCGCTGTCGTCCGAGGAGAGAAGCAGCGGCTTGTCTGACGGGGGTTTGGGGAAGATCAGGAGCCCCGCATGGCGGCCTGCATCCTCGGCGGAGCCCAAGCCCTCTTGTCAAACCATTGGCTCGGACAGATCCACCACGCGACGAGCGGCTCTCTCCAGGGGCTGGAAGCTACGCAGCCCCTCCGGTGGTCCCAGTATCCCGTCTCCTTTGACTCCAGGGACGGCCCCAAGTCCATGGCCGTCGCGGGCACGCTCCGCCTGCTATGCACCCCCATCATCTGCAATGTCTTCGTCACCAAAACCCTCGTCAACAGAGACGCCGGCCTCAATGTGCTCTCCGTGGAGACCTTCGAGACCCTCCCGGTGCTCTACCGTGAGCTGGCGCCCACCAGGCCATTCCACGGCGCCACCGGCAGTTCCGTCGTCCCCTGGGGTAGGTCTGCCTCCCCGTCACCTTCGGCACGCGCGACAATTACCGCACCGAGCTCATCGACTTCGACATAGCGCGCATCGGCCTCCCGTAGAATGCGATCCTGGGGTACCCGGCCCTGGCCAAGTTCATGGCAGTGGCTCACACGGTTACAACATCCTCAAGATGCCGGGCCCCGACGACATCTTCACCATCACCTGCGACGAGACGGACGCGGTCCATTCCCTCAAGCGGGCTTACAAGGCGGCCGCGGCAAGGCACCCCCACGACGAGGGGGGGCTGGGCTTGGCGTGGCCGCGCTCTCAAGGAAGAAGGAACAATTGTCAGCCCCTGACCTCGCCAAGATGAAGAAGGCGGCGCTCGACACCAACGACGCAAGCGCTGTGCCTCTTGTCGACGTCGGCCTCACCTCGACATAGGAAGGCGTGCCTGGCGCCTTCCCCAGGCTGGGCTCGGGGGCTTCCATCCAGGAAGCATCTAGCTTGGCTAGGAAGGCAGTTCAGGCACCACTTGGAGGCACACCTCATCGCGTGCCTACTCGAAGCAAGGAGCGTGGTGCCTGGCGCCGGTGTCACGGGGGCTCATCGACCAAGGGATCATCAAGCAATAGAGGGGGCGTCTTCCAGAACGCCGTCCAGAGCAGGCCGCCGCCCTGAGAGGAGCGGCAGGGAGCGCCCGTACGTCGACCTCGCGGGCCTCTACAGGGCAGGCCCCCAGGGACTCCCCCAACTCTCGAACATCACCCACCAACTACACTCACATGCCTTTTGGCCTAGTGAGCACTGGCGCCGCCTCCCACCAATAGGTAAGGCTTACGACGGCGCCTTTGGTCACGTCAAGACCTCGCGGGTCCTCGAAGCCTCAGGAGCCGGCCGCCCCTGAAGAGTGAACCCCCGCGTCACGCGTCGTCAAATGGCTCGACGCCCCTGCGGCGGTGTTGCTGCCAGGTTATTTTTTGTGGTATGTTCAAGTCAAGCAACCCCCCATTCCTTTTGTGTACTTCGCATTACCCTAAAGCTGGGACTGCTTTGTATGTAATGAACCAGATTAACCCCTGTTAAGATTATATCTTTTGTTTCAAGCTTCAAGTATAGCACCTCGTCCCCACCAGGATCTTCGCCCCCTGTGCCGCCCCCTTGACGGTTCCATGGGGGAGGGTTGGGCACGACGTCTATGCCAGGACTTATCCTCGCAGCGCCGAGAAATTCAAATGACCAAGCTCTGACTCACGGGATGGCCCCCCGTGCTAGTCATCTCACCCAGATCTTTGGTGTCCCACCCTCCCGGGGGACCTTCACGGGCGGGTAATGGGGGCACAGCTCGGCTCGGGGCGGCGCGGGTAAAGCCGTCCCTGGACGTGTGCCCCGCCGCCCCAGCACAGCAGCACGACGATTGTGTGGTGCGCCCCACGCCCATGTTATGGGTCGTGGAGTGCACACCCGCGCCGGAAACTAGGCGTAAAGCCACCCGAAGAACCGAGGAAGGAACTCCTGAGCCTTGTGCCTAGGGTATCCTACCCCTCTTTTAAATCACCACCCGTGACACTCTCACGTAAGAATGAGTGGGGTTGTACACGCCCCGGAGCCTCCCGAAGGACTGCCCCTCGGCCTCGGGAGGACTCCCGCCCACGCCTAGTGGAAGCCGCATGCTCCGCGATGGTGGATGAAGAACTGAGGAAGGAGCTCTTGAGCCATGTGCCTGGGGTATCCGACCCCTCTTTTAAATCGCCGCCTGTGACCCTCTCATGCAATAATGAGGTTGGGGCTGTACACGCCCCGGAGCCTCCCGAAGGACCGCCCCTCGGCCTCGGGAGGAATCCCACCCACACCCAGTGGAAGCCCCATGTTCCGCGCTGGGTGAGACAATGAAGAATCCCCTCGGCGGGGGAAGTAACAGCCTCAGGACAAACGTCCCCCGCCTTGGGAACCACCCCCCCCCCCCGCGGCACGCCCCCCCCTTGGGACTCATGTGTGCGAGGGCTGGGCACAGTGCCCGTGTCTGGGCAAGTCCTAGCGATGCCGGGACCCAAAGGACTGGGTTTTGGCTCGCGGGCATGCCCACACACACGTCACCTCACCAAGGCGCGTGGTGCCTGTCTTCCTCACGTGATGCCCAAGTGTAAACCGGTAAGCGCGTTCCGACCTAGAAGCAAATGCTTTCATGCAGAATTTTTCCCCAGGGCAGTTCCCCTAAGAAGCCCCGTGAGGCGAGCCCAGACCAGTCTCTAAGCATCGCGCGTCAGGACCCTTCATACCAATGATGGTTGAGATGCGCCCAGGGGCTGAGCCCCAGCAACACAGAGCGTCAGGGTAACCCAGGAAAGGAATACAAGCCTAGCAAAGGACAAAGAGGAGAAACTAATTTTTAACTCAAAAAGCGTTCAATTTAAGGCACGAGGGACATAACCCATTTTTTATGCACCCCCACGGGGTCAGCATGGTTCATTGCAGGAAAAGAAAAACAACGCAAAAGAGGAGCTGGACTCCCGCAGCGCTGCCTCCGGAGATCCTAACCCAGATGCCGCCGCACCTAGTCGGAGTCCTCCTCCTTGATGCAGGTGCTTGGAGAGCCATCGGAGTTGTCATCGCTCCCACTTCCCCCGGAGGAAGAGCTGCGGCTGCCGCCGCCACTGCTGCTGCTGCTATCGCTCTCCATGCAGTAGTCCAGGCGATCGCCGACCTCCCCGAAGATCTTCATGAAGAGCGTAGAGGCCCCGTCAAACTTGAAGTGGAGGACATGCCCCTCCCGTAGGCCGCGGGCAAGGGCAAATGACTCTCACCCATGCTTCAAAAACATGAAGCCGAGTGGGCTGAACTCCGTCACCACCTAGGAGGACCCGTTGTAGCAGCTGTCCGGTTGCAGCCACAGGCCCGGGGGTGCGCGTCCCTCCATCTCCCTCGCAAAGGGGTCTGGGAGCCGGAGCTAGGTGCGAGGTCTGGCCTCCACCCTCACGATGAACTCGAGGACCGCATCAGCGGAGTGGTTCTATGCCCTGGGCGGCTGCACCACCCCACTGGCCTCGTCCGTGACCGCCTCGCCCACCGCGCCAGTGCCCGCGGGCGGGGCTTCTCCCGCGGCCGCTCGAGCTAACGTGGGCCACCGGTGAAGGTCGCCAGCGCCCCCGACGAGGCGCCTGGAGCGCAGAGACGGATGCACGGCGACAGCCACTGCCCCTCGCCGGCCTCGACGAGCCCGCCTCATCCATCACCACCTTCTCCTTCTCCGCGGAGGAGAACTTCCTCACGGGTGCCATCGCTGCTACAGTGGCAAGTGGGGATGGAGACCGAAGAAAAGGAGGATGGGTTAAGGGACCCCTCCCCTTTATATGTGGCCTGGGCTTTACGCCATCCCTGGGCGGTTACCAAGGCGTCGTGGGGAGTGGAGGGGCCCCATCCCCGTCATGCACCACGTGCTACAAATTCCCAGGCGGTTCTGGCCCAGGCCGCTCTGACCTCCCCCCGCTGGAGGAGCCGCAACCGCCGCAAGCCCATGGATCGCATCGCCAGGCCCGTAGAGCCGGGGTCACCCGGGCCCAGCCACCTGCGGCCCAAGGCACAGCATAAGCCGCCCATCAAACCTGGCCCACCAACAAGCCCCGCAAGCTGGGTCCCTGCAAGGGTCCCGCCCCCGCGGCTTGCGCCGACGGCCATCGTCAAGGGCCTCTGCGGCACCTCGCGCGAGGCCGCGCCCTGGAGCTGTCCCAGAGACCTTGCCTAGACAGGCTCATCAAAAGAGGTGCGCACGAGGCCCACACTCGGCAGACCTCGCTAGCCCAAGCAGGGTTGGCTCTAAGAAGTGGGCCCATGTCTAGAGATCACCCTTGCGTGCGTCGGGAACGTCTCGTCACCTCGCGAGGACCTCGGGCGATGAACTTCCATGCACGGGGCCCAAACGTAGGATGGCGGGCGCATGAACTCCCGGGTAGGGCACCCTATGGGAGAACTCCCCGAGGAAGGACGGGCGAAGGACAACAGCCAGGCAAGGCACGGGCTAGGTATTGCGGGCCTCACGGGCTGTCGCCTGAGGTCACGTCATGAGCCAAAGGCAGGAACCTCGAGCGTCGCGCGACTTGGGTTTTCACCCGCCTCGCTGGTCCCAGCCCCATGGCACGGGGGCTCGCAAACCCCATCAGCAATGCAAGGGTCACCGCGGGATGGCCCCCAGCCAGCTGCGGCATGGGGGTGCATAAAAGAAAATAGAGATCCCCGCGAGGGGAGCGAGGGCGTCTAAAGTACAATAAGTGGCTACCAATTTAAGCAAAAGTAACTTGCAAATGTCTTTCACCCGCACAGGGCCTGGTGGTCCACAACATTACAGGGGGAAGCGTAAAAACTTAAGCGGAGGAGGCGTCATCTTCGTCGTGGTCGCCGGAGGTTGCGGCGCCAAGGCTCCCGCTTTCCCCGGAAGGCGCGTCCTGGGCGAATCGCCCAACCAGCGACTCCACGTACTCGCGCACCTCGACCCTGAGGGGCGTTGGAGCACCTCAGGCACCGGGTCCATCACGCTGGAGAGATCGAAGGCAGGATCATGGCGGCGCGGGTTGGAGAAGACGCGCAGCAGCGCACAGTCCAGGAGGTCGCGCGCGCTCGACTCAATGTCCTCCTCCACCTTGGAGACGCCCGTCTCCAGCACCTCCACCACCTTCGAGAAGAAGTCGAAGTAGCCACCATCACCGTGCGTGCGGGGCAGCTCCGGGACGTCCCTGACGAAGCGGCGGAGCGCGCCGCCCATGCGACTCGCGACGCCCAGGAACTGCTCAGCGTGCTGCGCCTCCATCAGGCGCGCCCGCGCCGCATCATCCTGGGCCAACTGCACGGCGTCGGCAGCTTCACAGACCTGGGCCTGTAGCGCCACCAGCTCTGCCTTAACGTCCTCCTTGCTCGCGAGGGCACCCTGGAGATCGGCCTCGACGCTCTACAGCCGGGCTCGGAGCGCGCTCACCTCCCCTGGAGCGCGTCGCAACGGAGCTGAAGGCGGGCCTCCTGTCGGGCCAGCTCGCCATGATACTCCTCCAGGGCGACCTCCCGCTCCCGAGCCACCCTCGCGTCGGTGTTGGCATGAGCCTCCTCATGCACTGCCGCGAGGGTGGCCTCGTCGGCGAGGACCTGGCCTTCCAGGGTCTCAAGGCGCTCGCGCTCCGCCTCCTGATCGAAGGCGGTCCGATCGGCCTCCTGCTCATGAAGGACCACATCGGCCTCCCGCTCGGCGACGGCAGCCTCGCTGTGAGCCAGCCCTGCTTCATGTTTGGCGCCTGGCGCGGCATGGGCGGCGGCGCGGGGCGCGCGCCCCCCGTCCCCCGCCAAGCCGGGCACGGCAGCTAAGACCTCGCCAGCAGGCTGCACGCGGGAGGAGGCACTAGGCGAGGCCTCCCTCCATCTCTTGGGCATGGGCGCCCTAGGAATCGCGGCGGTTAGGCTTGCCGACCAGGATGGAAGTGCAAGAAAGGACCGAGATGGTGGCACACTTACTCGTCGTTGGTGGTCCAGCGCCGCCGCGTTGGAGCTGGCCCTGAGCGCCGACCTCCGTTGCCTCCGGAGGATGAGGGTGGCGCTGAAGGCCCCACTCGCGTTCCAGCGTTCACAGCATCTTTCTTTGCTGCCATGGCCAAGAAGAAGGGAGGATGGCAAAGATCAGATGAGGGAGCGAAAAGGAAGAAGCGGCGAGGGAAGGAGGCATACTGGAGAAGCCGAGTGGCAAGGGTTTTTATGCCTGCCACGCCTAACGGTTGCCCAGACGGAGGCACAGTTCCCGGAGCGTCGTGGGGGAGTGGAGACCACGCATGTCTCACTGAACGCCACGCATCGCACCTGGACCACAGGCGATGGGGGCCCGCGTCGCCTCGACCTCTCCAACCGGCAGAGTCCTTCATGCCACGGGCCCGGGGGCTACTGTCAGGCCTCTGGGACCGGGGGGTGCCCATGCCCGTCTGCCTGCGGCCCAAGACGCGAGGACTGCCTTGAACACTAACTGCCCCCCCCCCCCCCCGCAGGCTTCATAGAGCTGGTTCTTGTGAGAGCCAACGCCTCGCGAGGCGCGAGGCGGCGTAACCACCAAGCACTTCACGGGGTCTTCCCGCGAGGCTGCCCACGGCGCCCTCAGGAGGCGGGTCTGTCTGAAGCTGACCGGGCTGGGGCCCCCAACCCTGCGCCCGCACATGGGTGATGTGCGCCGCGCCAGGCGGTGCGGGAGTGGTGACAGTAGGCACGGACAGAGAGGCTTTCCTCTTTGGTGATAGAGGAAAGCCATCAACGTGCGGGTTCCCAAAGCAACCCCCAAAGTTTGTCGTTTCGGTGCAAGAAGACCAAGACCGAGGGCTCGGCAGGACGGATGTCACCCCCGAGCCCACGAGCGCGTCACGGCGAGGAACTTTAGCAAGCAAAGACCACCTTTTGTAGGGATAGGCTTCAATCATGTCCCCTTTCAAACTGGCCGTTGTGGCAACCCTTCCCGCCGGATATTTTCGGGGAAGAGGACCGGGGCAAATATAAGGGGGGAGCCGGCCACCATAGAGAGGGAGATTTTTTGGTTGGCGAGAACACGCCTTGTACTCATCTACCACCTCAAGCAATGCACCAAGTAGGAGTAGGGTCTTACACCGCGAGGTGGCCCGAACCTGGGTAAACTATGTGTGTCCTTGTTCATCTTCTTTAGCCCAAGCCGCCGGAGAGTCGCCGTGTGGTTACGAAGTAGAGTAGGGTAGGAGAGCGAGCGTACCCCAGTGTTCGAACCTTCTCGGGTCTGCGGAGCCCCGATTCCGACAATAGTCATATGTGCTTATAGTAAGAACTTGCATGAAAACTTTTGTCCTAACCCCCCCTCCCCATGGTAGCGGGGTCCATAGGGAAACTAAGGGATTAAGGCCTCCTTTTCATAGAGAACCGAAACAAAGCATTAACACATGGTGAATACATGAACTCCTCAAACACGTGGGCTCCACAAGGCATCTGGGTGCGCCTAGGATGGTGGGGCCACACTATTGCCTTCTGAACAACTGGTGGCCCCCTCTGATGGATCTTTGCGCTAGTATTTTTTTATATATTCCATAAAAATCTCCAAAAAAAATTCTAATTTTGAGAACTTTTATTTCTGCACAAAAACAACACCATGGTAGTTCTGCTGAAAACGGCGTCAGTTCGGGTTAATTTCATTAAAATTATGCAAATTAGAGTCCAAAACAAGAGCAAAAGGTTTTGGGAAAGTAGATACGTGTGAGACGTATCAATAGTCCACACCGATCACCGTACTTTATGTTACCTCCTTGCAAAGAGGGGCCTAAACCCCGGTTGATTAGGTGGATATTACTACTTCAGGAAATTGATTTGTAGATAGTAGACCGCAAAGGGGAGGACAACCCAGTATCATATCACTTATCACGCATGGAAAGAATATCTTATGATCCGGTACCTATAAATGAATCCTTTCTAGGTGAGAGTATGGCTATGATTAAAAAGATAGCACCTTGGTTTGCAGATTATGCTAACTTTCTTGTAGGGGAGTACATGCCGCCCGATATGAATTATCATCAAAGAAAAAGTTCTTCGGTGACATGAAGTATTATTTCTGGGATGACCCATTTCTCTATCGGCATGGACCAGATGACATGATAATATGTGTTGTCCCAGAACACGAGATGAATGCTATACTTAAAGGGTGCCATAGTAGCCCCCATTCAGGCCATCATGCTGGAGATAGGACCGCCGCCAAGGTGCTTCAATCATGATTTTACTAGCCTACACTCTCTCGAGATGCTCACATGTTTGTTAAAAATTGTGATGCGTGTCAACGCACTAGTAACATTGGAAGGTGACAAGAAATGCCTTTGAACTATAGTCTAGTTTGTGAACCTTTTGATGTTTGGGGATTGGACTACTTAGGACCTTTCCTAGTTTCAGATCGGTACACTCATATTCTTGTTGTTGTAGATTATGTTACAAAATGGGTTGAGGCCCTTCTAACCAAACATGCAGATGCGGCTACTTCGTTGAAGATGAAAAAGGACATCATACTACCTAGGTTTGGAGTTCCTAAAATTCTTATCACTGATAGTGGATCTCATTTATAAAGGGAATATTCAGAAGAGTGCTTCTTAAGTACAGAGTGACTCACCGAGTGGCTTCACCATACCATCCACAAACTAGTGGCAGGTGGAACTCTCTAACAGAAAAATAAAGACAATACTGCAAAATACGGTGCAAAAGTCCAAGAAAGATTGGGCAGGAAAAGCTGAATGAGACACTCTGGGCTTACCGCACTGCCTACAAGAATCCCATGGGGATGCCACTACAAAATGGTGTACGATAGGGCTTGTCATCTACCTTTAGAACTAGAGCATAAAGCTTTTTGGGCAATCAAAAATATTAATCTTAACCATAAAGAGGCCGGAGAAAAGAGATTATTGGATATGCATGCTTTAGGTGAGCTTCACAACAATGCTTACAAGAGTGCTAGGTTGTTTAGAGAAAAGGTTAATATGTGACATGATCGTAAGATACTGAAATGAACTTTCACCGCTGGGGACAAGGTCCTCCTATTTAACTCTTGTCTCAAGTTGTTTCCAGGGAAGCTGAGGTCTCGCTGAGAAGGGCCTTATGAGATAGAAGAGGTGTACAATTCCGGAGCTGTTCACCACAAAGGAGGGAAGCATGGTCCCTGGATCGTGAATGGACAACGCTTGAAGATATAACTTGCTGATGAACAAAAGGAGGAACCGGATATAGAAGAGGTAAGTTCCCTCACGATCGGGCAAGCCGAAGCCCTTCGTAGTGAACAACGAGTGTGAAACAATACTCCGGTAAGGTAGATGTGAATAGGTTGATATAAGTTATTTTGTTTTGCTAGACTTGTTAAATTTCACATCTCGGGAGTTGGAATTTTTATCTCTAGTTGGAAGCTTTGTCACTAATCTTTTAGGAGCAAAAGTTTTCCAAGGAATAAACTGGCACAGCTACCAATAGAACCAAAGACGGCGTTCCAAATGGCCTCAAGTGCCCATTTGGGCACTCGCATGAGATGGAGACGAGGGAGCCATGAGAGACATATACAAAGATAAAGTTCCAAATGGACGCCGACGCCCGTTTGGGCGGTTGATTGGAAAGCCCTCGGCGAACATCACGGGAACAGAGTCAAAGAAGATGTTCCCGACGACCGGACGCGCTTGTTTGAGCGGTCGTTTGGTCCATTCTCTACGGCTTATTAACTAAATGGAGAGAAAGATCCAGCGGCAAGTCAGACGACCGGCCATACGAGTGCGAGCACTCGCATGGAAGGCCGTCGTTGATACGGCTGGCGCGATTCTTTCTGGATTTCATTTTGATTTCTTTCTAACTAACTTTGTATCTCATATCTCGTGATTATCTATAGTTTTAGCCTTTATAAGGAGGAAGGGTCGTCCGTAAACCTAAAACCATCTAATCTCTCATTTTCTTTGCTTTCCATCTCCTCCAAAAAGCCTCTAGTTGCATGAAACAAGCACGATCGCCGCCATGAGCAACAAGACCTCGTCCATAGATGTTCACATCATCCCCTTCCCCAACTTGGATGATGTTGTGCCCTTAGGATGGGAAGACCTCAGGAAGCTTAGCATCAAGGAAGAACCCCATGAGGAGAAGAAGGACAGGGAGGAGAAGGTCGAGGTGGTGGAGATCGGGGAGGAGGAACAAGGAAAAGAGGGACATGATGACACTATTCCAGATGGTTACCCTCCTAATCCCTACCAATTCAATATCCGTGGATCTATTCCATTATTTACTCTGGGTCCTTCTCAATTTGAGTGGGGAAACGAGCTACCAACCCCAGAGGAGATGAAGGAAAAGATTCGGGAGTTGGAGAAAGTTTCCAAGGCTTGTGCTAATGTGATCGAAGATGCGGTTGATTCTTACCAGTTGATGAGCAAGGATTTGGAAGCAAGAGTATGTCGGTGCACTAATACACGGGTACCCAGTGCCCCTGACTTATGCACAGGCGGTAGTAGCCGACCCCTTCAACGCTCGTTCAAATCCCAGCGAATGATCAAGACCAAACTCCAACAGGCCCGACACGACAGCCCAAGCCTGGACTGCAGCGCGCCAAGCACGTCCCCGGTGCTTGTCGGGGACCAAGACATGTGCGCCCTTTTTGAAGACCCGGCAAGCCATTTCCCGGTAGGCGTGAGATAACCAACCACCGCTCCACTGCATTGCTACGTCAGTCACTTATCAATGCGGTGTCGAGCCCTCAAGCGGGTAATCAGCTCTCGCTAAGCACGTGGCAGCGCCCCAGAAGACAAGTTACACCCAGTTGACACCCGCCCTGCAGCGTGTCAAGACCATAAGCAACAACCGGCCAAGCGGTGGCAAGAGCTTGCTGGGGATGCACCCCCGAGCGCCACCTAGGCTGGTAATCATGGTATTTTGTCCTAAATGCCAGAGTTAGGTATGATAGCTCTGCTAATCTATCTAATCGATAGATAATGACTGTTTTGCCATTGTGGTAACCCCTTGCACTATAAAAGGAGGCCCAAGGCTACCTTGCTCAGGATTTGGACTCTCGAACATTTGTACTCACCTAGCAGCTCTTTCCCCGAAGGCAGCCCTTGCCGGGATAGAGCGCGAGGCACCACCTGTGTTCTTCCGATCAAATCCACCAAAAAGGAAGAGTAGGGTTTTACGCTTAACAGCGGCCCGAACCTGGGTAAAATGCTCGTGTCCTGATCGTCACGCCGTCTCATGCTCTCCGCTCTTCATGCAACGTGACCCCCCCTGTCGAACCACAAAGGGGCCTCTGGTCCCATAGGTGATCGCGAGCATCCGTCCCCCGACTTCTTTGGCGCACCAGGTAGGGGGCGTGCATCATTTGCACGAACCCGAGTTCGTGAACGGCGAATTGATCTTCATCATCACCTTCTTCGACAATGGCTCCCAAGAAGAAGTCCAGTGCGGCCACACATTCTTCCACTTCGAAAGCCCCTTCACACGCGGCCGCTGGCACCGTCGACGCCACGGAGGCTTCGGGTGAGGCAAGCACCGTGGACGATGCGGCCGGCGCAGGCGGCGCCCCCGTGCAGTCTTTCACGGTCGGGGATGGGGGAGGAGGCGCCGGAGAGGAGCGACTACAACAACAACTTGGCGAGCTCGGCCCCGATGCCACGGGCGAGGGAAACAACCGTTCATCACCTCCCCATCGCGCGGACGGCCACGGCCGCCTCGGCGACGCCCGGTCCTGTGCGAGCCGGGACCCTCCAGCCGCACCCGCCGCTGACAAGGCTGCTGGGCGTGCACCTCATGCGGAACGAGACGGAGCACCGAGTAGAGCCGCAGCTCCGCAGGATTGGCCCCCTGCATGCCAAACAGCCCCAGCGAGTGGCGCACGGCATCAAGAACGCGGCGGTGCTTCTCTTGGTCCTACCAGGAGTTGAGCGACGTCACGGTCCGCCTCTTTCACCATGCCGGGCACCGCAGAGGAAGCCATGGCGCGAGTCCAGATGCTGCTCAACTTCATGCCAGTGGCTGATAAGATGGATGAGTGGAGAACCACCATTTAGAGTTTGGTTTCCTTCGTTGAAGCCAACAAGCCCCAGCATGCGGAGCCATCGCAACGTACGCGAACGGAAGCAGCAGCCCGGGGCGACGAGCACGTCGAAGGGGCCACCCCAATGGTGCAATCCCCTCCACGACAACAGGCCCAGAGGCAGCCGCAGCGAACTTCGCATGTTGATGAGCACGACGAGGCGTCCATAGTCTCGTCTGGCCCACGCGACCACCGGGATCAACGGCGCGTCCTTAATGACCGGCGGAAAGAAGACGCGCGCATCACCATCGAGCGACGCCGGGAAGCACACCGTCAATCCGACAGGCGCAACGGTCCAGGTGTTGGTGACCCCGCGCCCAGTGCTGGCGGGTACCTTCCTTACGAGGTTGGTTGCCCTGCCTTCACTAGCAAGCTGCGACGGGTCCGCTGGCCATCGACCCGAGCTTTTAAACCCGAGCTGCTTGAGAAATACGACGGGAAGCTGAACCCGGCAGAGTTCTTAGGCATATACACGATAGCTGTTCAAGCTGCCGGAGGAAGAGATGAAAAGGTGCTCGCCAACTATTTCCCTTTGGCACTTAAGCCAAACATGAGATCGTGGCTGATGCAGCTGCCGGAAAATTCAATTTCGTCTTGGGCTGATCTATGCAACAAGTTCGTTGGCCCCTTCACCGGTGGTCATCAAGAACCAGGCTAGCCCAGTGATCTTCAAGTCCTCCCGCAAAAGGAGGGAGAAACCCTGAGGAAGTACATCCAGAGATTCAGCCGAGTGCACCGTAACATCCCAGAGATCCACCCCACAGCTGTGATTGCCACGTTCCACTCGAACGTGCGCAATAGGAGAATGCGGGCCAAGATGAATGTCAAGCTCCCCAAGACTGTCAATGAGCTTTACACCTTGGCGATAAATGTGCTCGAGCTGAAGAAGGAGGGCGACTTCCCGGGGAGGAGGCGGGCATCGAAGTTGATTCCGATTATGACGACGACGTCCCCGACCCGAAGGGAAGAAGCAAGAAGCGCAACAAGAAGCATAAGAGAAAGGCAGTATTGGCCGTCGAGAGCTCCGGAGACCTCAGCGCGAGCAAAAAGGCGAAAGCCGAAACCCCCGGCAAGGGAGCTGCCAAGTGCGCTAATTGCCAGGAGGCTGCTGCCGCTGAGAAAACCGGGAAGTTCGACGGGCGGTACTGCAAAATTCACCGCACCAAGGGCCATGATCTCCAGGAATGCCGACAGGTCGAGCAACTTGTTGAGAAGCAGAGGGCCGAGTACAAGAAGCGCGACAAGGAAAAAGGCCAGGACGGTGCTGCCAGGAAAGGCCGTGGCGGCAGAGGGGGTCGCCGCGGCAAAACCCCACAGCAAAAGGAAAAACCCGCCAGAGGCCGAGAGAAGAAGGAAACAGACGATATGAGTGAGGATGAGGATGATGATGAGGATTCCAGCGATAGGGAATTTCAAAAAGCAACCGAAGCCATGTGTGTTGACGGGGGTGCATCCTTGCATTCCTCTCACCGTCAATGTTGTGGAACCAACTGCAGAATCTAGGAAGCCACTCAAATGGTCCCGCACGCCTATCATCTTCGACGAAGAGGACCATCCTGACCATACCACTACGGTCGGATGTTGGCCATTGTTGGTTTCTCCGACAATCCGCAACCTCAAGGGTCCAAGATGTTAGTTGACGACGGGGCGGGAATGAACTTAATCTCCCCTAAAGTGGCTAAGAAACTGCACATCCTTGATGAAGAGCTCGAAGCCACGGGTACATTCCAAGGAATCAACCCCGGCAGGAGCCGTCCCAAGGGAAAGATCACTCTGCCGGTGACGTTTGGCGAAGAACTGAACTTCCGGATAGAGAGGATAGTATTTGATGTCGCTGAGATCCCGCTGCCCTACAACGGAATCCTCGGTCGCCCAGCTCTGGCAAAGTTCATGGCGGCATCCCACTATGCCTACAACACCTTGAAGATGCCAGGGCCCATTGGGGTTATTTCCATCCCATTCGACAAGAAGAACGCAGTTATCTGCGTGGACCAGATGTACCGAGACGCGGTGGCAGCTGAAACCACAGAAATCCAAGCTCCCGCCAAGGACACAGAGAAATCGAAGAAAGCTAGCAGGAACACCGGCAAGGACTCCGGGAAGCGTGCCTCTTCGGAGTGCGCTGCACCCGACGATGACCTGCCGGGGAGTTCCACTAGCAAGAAGACCAGGGTCACCTATCCTGAGACAAAGAAAATCCCGGCAAGGCTGGACGGCACTGGTGGTACGTTCACCATCAGTGCTACCCTTACTGACAAATACGAAAGCGCGCTCGTTACCTTCCTGCGGGAGAATGTCGATGTGTTTGCCTGGCAACCATCTGACATCTCCGGTGTTCCCAGGGAGGTAATTGAGCACCACCTTGTTGTCTGTCCTCATGCCCGACCCATCAAGCAAAAGGTTAGGAAGCAAGCCCTGGAGCGGCAGCAGTTCATTGCTGAAGAAATCAAGAAGCTGGAAGCAGCTGGTTTGGTTAGAGGGGTGTTGCATCCAACTTGTCTAGCAAATCCAGTGGTGGTACGTAAGGCAAATGGGAAATGGAGGCTTTGCATAGACTTCACTGACTTGAACAAAGCTTGCCCGAAGGACCCTTTCCCCTTGCCGCGCATAGATCAGATTGTTGATTCCACCTCCGGATGTGACTTGCTCTCATTTTTGGATGCCTACTCCAGATAACACCAGATACTTATGACTAAAAAAGATGAGGAGAAGACCGCATTCATAACCCCCTGTGGCACGTACTGTTTCGTGTGTATGCCCTCTGGGTTAAAGAGTGCTGGTTCAACCTTCGCCATGGCTGTTCAGATTGGTTTTGGACCTTAGTTGCACAGAAATGTGGAAGCCTACATGGATGACATCATGGTCAAGACCAAGGATGAAGCCACTCTCATACAAGATCTGGAAGAAACTTTTGCGAACTTGCGCAAGATCAACCTGAAGCTCAACCCTGAAAAGTGCGTGTTCGGTGTCCCATCCGGCAAGCTGTTTGGGTTCTTTGTATCTCAGCGAGGAATTGAAGCCAATCCCGACAAGATCAAGGCGATTGAACAGATACAGGCACCCAAGACCATCAAGGATATCAGACGCTTGACCGGATGTGTTGCCGCATTGAGTAGGTTCATCTCCAAGTCTGCTGAGCGCGCCTTGCCGTTCTTCAAGACCTTTGAAGAAAGCCGGCCCGATGAAGTGGACCCTGGAGGCAGATGTAGCACTGCAAGACCTGAAGAATTACCTATCCTCTGCTCCCACCTTGATCGCTCCTAAACCGCAAGAGCCGTTGCTGCTGTACTTGGCAGCGGTGAATCAAGTGGTTAGTGCAGCGTTGGTGGCGCAGTGGGAAGTGGATGAAGATTCAGCAGCTGCTGCTGATGCTACCGGGAATGAGAAAGAAACATCCGTGGCAAGATTCAATGCAGAGCAAGGGGGACCTCGGCAAATGATCGACAGCGGACCCAAGGAGGTGGCAAAGAATAAAATGGTGTAGCGGCCCGTGTACTTTGTCAGTTCCCTGCTGCAGGGGGCTAGGTCAAGGTACTCCGGGGTACAAAAGCTGATCTTCGGCCTCATCATGGCCTCGAGGAAGCAGCGCCACTACTTTCAAGCCGATGAGATAACGGTTGTCACCTGTTTCCCGTTGCAACGCATATTGAGGAACCCTGAAGCCACTAGCAGGATAGTTGAGTGGGCATTAGAATTGTCAAGTTTCGGATTGAAGTATGAGAGCACTTCCACCATTCAGAGTAGGGTGTTGGCGGAGTTTATTGCAGAATGGACACCCACGCCAGATGATGAAGCTCCGGAGACAATCCTCCCTAGCAAAGAAGCACCCAAGGATTGGATCATGTACTTTGATGGTGCTTTCTCACTCTAGGGCGCTGGAGCAGGCATGCTCCTCATCGCCCCCACCTGAGAGCACCTCAAGTACGTCGTCCAAATGCACTTTCCTCAGGAGGAAGCCACCAACAATACCGCTGAGTATGAGGGGCTCCTTGTCGGACTCAGAATCGCGGTAGAGTTGGGAATAAAAAGCTGATCGTCTGAGGGGATTCTCAGCTTGTGGTGAAACAAGTCAACAAGGATTACCAAAGCCCGCTGATGGAAGCAAACGTGGAAGAAGTGAGGAAATTGGAGGAGCACTTTGATGGACTGCAAACAGAGCACGTGCCACGAGCAAAAAACTGCGTTGCCGACCATCTATCAAAGTGCGCTGCGCAAAAGCTTCCTGTGGAACCAGGGACTTTTGTTCTCCGCCTCACTCAACCATCAGTATCCCCATCAGCTATGTCCAAGAAGAGAAGGAAGTTGAACTCCGGCAAGCATTTCCCGGTAGAGCTTCCCGAAGCCGCTGGTAGAGAAGCTGCCAGGGAAAACCCCGTTCCGGTTGACAAGCAGCTCCCTCCCGCCGGACCTCAGGTTTTCGCGGTTGAGGCAAGCGCTCCCGGAGACGGGGAAATGCCTTTAGTCCTTGTTGTCGAACCCCAGGCTCCAACCTGGGCACAGCTCATAGTCCATTTCCTTCAAACAGGAGAACTCCCCGAAGAGTAAGAGGAAGCCGAAAGAGTAGCCCGACGGTCAAGTATGTACCAGTTTGTCGATGACACCCTGTATAGAAGACGACCGAACGGTGCGAAATTAAGGTGTATCTGCCGGGAGGATGGACTGAAGCTGTTGGCAAAGATTCATGGAGGAGTATGTGGTTCCCACATTGGATCAAGGGCCCTTGCCGGGAAAGCTTTCCGGCAGGGTTTCTATTGGCCAACTGCTCTGCAGGACGCTACTGGACTGGTCACCAAGTGTGAAGCCTGCCAGTTCCATTCCAAGAACATCCATCAACCAGCACAAGCCCTGCAAACAATCCCTCTATCCTGGCCATTCTCGGTCTGGGGGCTCGATATCCTGGGCCCCTTCCCCCGCGCTGTCAGGGGCTTTGAGTTCTTGTTCGTGGCAACCGACAAGTTCACAAAGTGGCCTGAGGTGGAACCAGTGAGAAAGGTGACCGCGCAGTCAGCTATCAAGTTCATGAAAGGACTGGTGTGCCACTGTGGAGTGCCTAACAGAGTGATCACCGACAACGGCACCCAGTTCACGAGCCGCGCCTTCATGCAATATATCCAAAGCCTTGGAAGCAAGGTCTCCTTCGCCTTTGTTGCTCACCCGAGAAGCAACCGGCAAGTCAAGAGGATGAATGCTGAAGTGCTGCGAGGGCTCAAGACAAGAACTTTTGAGAAGCTGCGGAAGAGCGGCAGGCGCTGGATAGATGAGCTGCCGGTGGTTCTTTGGCCCCTCAGGACGACACCAAATCGAGCTACCGGCCAGACGCCCTTCTCCCTGGTGTATGGGGCAGAAGCAATACTGCCCACGGAACTCATATACGGGTCACCTCGAGTGCTTGCCTATGATGAAGTAGAGCAACAGTAGCTACGGCATGACGATGCCACGCTCCTCGAGGAAGACCGTCTCCGGGCTGCGGTGCGTGCTGCACGCTACCAACAAGCCCTACGCCGCTACCATAGTCGCAGGGTCCATGCCCGGAGCCTTGAGGAAGATGACCTTGTCCTTAGGCGTGTTCAGTCCGCCAAGGGTGCAAACAAGTTGACGCCGAAGTGGGAAGGCCCTTATCGGGTAGTACGAGTCACCAGACCTGGCGCAGTCCGTCTGGAGACCGAAGATGGCACTAAGGTGCAGAACTCATGGAACATTGAGCATCTTTGTAAGTTCTACCCATAAGGCGCGACTGCTGGGCCCAGTCCCCGGCAGCCACCTTTTGTACAAGCATTGTTGATGTTGCATGTTACCCTTTGTACAAAGCCAGGCGCAGACCCTGTGCAACAATAATAAAGCTAGGCATTGCATTATATCATCATCCTTACATGCTCATTACGCATTTTTTTATGACTGCAATGTGATCACTTATAAGTTATATAGATTTGCTAGAATACTTGATGAAACCGTAATCTTTGTTACTGTTCTCACCCTACATGTTTTACCATCGAGAAAACAGGGAAAGAGAACAAAGAAACAAGGATGGCGGCCCATCACCCTCGAGAAGGGGATACTGCTTGGAAAAGATAAGTGTATCGCATATCTCCAGTTCAGTACTTCTCGATTTCTCAAGGGAACCCTTAGTATCTTCCTTACTATGGGTTGTGGAGTCATCCACGTGGTGAAAACCCTTGTCGGGACGAGCTGTCCCCCTGTCTTTGTTTATAGGGGTGACAGCGCCGATACCGACAAGGAGCTCTGCCGGGGAACAACGCCAGCCTGTTGCCGGGGGGCTCGTTTCCCCTCTTTGGCACTCGTGGTTTGAATGATGACCCGGCAAGTAGCTCCGTGTAGCAAAGACAAAACATACTGATGCAGTATAAAAAAAGGAAAAAGAAAGGGATAGTACTTGCGAAAGAAAGACATCATTTTTTCTCATTCATTTCAGATACAAATGGGATAAAGATTACACAAGAGGGCACCTCTTTTTAATAACTCTTTATTTGGCTTTCTCCCCTAGGGGCATATTACAAAAAGAAAAAGAGCAGAGGGAGGACCCGAGAAGAAGCCTAGCTTGACCCCGTCAAGACTGTCGGGGGACGTCTCGGCAACACCACCGGCAAGAAGGACGAAGCCGAAGTCCATGAGCCTGCCGGGGTCCAGCTGAGAAGAAGAGGCGGCGCCCGAGTCGAGAACCCCCGGCAAATCGCTCTGCCAGGAGGAGGAGGAGGAGCACAATGACGGTGATGCTGCGATCGATGATCAGCTGGAGCCCAGGTCGTCGTACTCCGATTTGACGTCCTGGGACTCGTCATCGTCGTCTTCACCGACACTGTCCTCCTCGTTGCTATCGCTCGAGGAGGAACTTTCAACATCGCTCGAGCTCTCCTCGCAGCAGCCAAGACAGGCGCCCGAACACCCATAAATCTTGACGGAGAGCAGGTCGGCCTCCATCAGCTTGAAGCGGAGGACGTGCCCACCCATGAGGTTGTGGGCACGAGCGAAGGATTTCCACCCGTGCCTAAGAAGCATGACGCGACACTCCGGGTACTCGACATCCACCCGCACAGCGCCGTTATAGCAACCATGCGCCTGCAGCCACAGGGCGTGTGGCTTATCAACCTCCATCACCCTGGCGAAGGGGTGGGGAAGGCACAGGCGGCTTCGAGGAGGACCACACAGCTTTATAACGAACTCCAGCGCCATTCCCTCGGCGTGGGTCTCCTCAAGGGGAGGGTCTGATGGTGGAGGAGGAAGAGAAGCGGCGCTCTGTCTTCCCCGGCCACGGGCCCCGCGTCGACTTCGGCCCCTCCCAGCTCCTCCACCGCGCACACCCGAGCCACCCTCCGCCTCTGCGGCTGAAGCGATAGCATGATCCCGACGGGAACCACTCGCCATTCAGGCGGAGGCCGGAGGGCTCCCTCGTCCCCTAGGCATGCCTGCGGCGAGCGCAGGTCAAGACAAGGAAGCAAAAGGGCAAGCTCTATGGGTTTGGACTCAAGGAGGAAGAAAGGATGGATGAGTATCGTGCCTCGTGACCCCCAATTTATAGGGGAGGGTGCGGGGGCTGGCTCTCCTCCACTCCAAGGGTCGCCGCCCATCTCCACCAATTCCATCGCCCACGATCACGGGCGAACAGGTAACCGCCCCATTGCTCCAATCCATGGCACTGCGGTTTCTGCCACGATCAGAACTTTAAGTCACGCGCGCCCGTCGCTAACTCCCCGCTATGCATGCGGCGAATGTGCGAAAACGGCCTGAAGTGGTGGGTCAGTGCTGACCAATAAATTGGCAGTTACTCCCTCCCATTGCGCGCATGTGCATAGATTTTGGGCCTGACCCAACGGCACTTGGCGAGCACGTGTGGGCCAGACCCGGGGGCTCCTGTCGGTGCACTAATACAGGGGTACCCAGTGCCCCTTACTTATGCACAGGTGGTAGTAGCCGAGCCCTTCAACGCTCGTTCAAATCCCAGCAAATGATCAAGACCAAACTCCGAAAAACCCGACGCAGCAGCCCAAGCCTGGACTGCAGCGCACCAAGCACGTCCCCGGCGCTTGCCGGGGACCAAGACATGCGCGCCCTTTTTGAAGACCCGGCAAGCCATTTCCCGGCAGGCGTGAGCTAACCAGCCACCGCTCCACCGCATTGCTACGTCAGTCACTTATCAATGCGGTGTCGAGCCCTCAAGCGGCTAATCAGCTCTCACTAAGCACGTGGCAGCACACCAGAAGACAAGTTACACCCAGTTGACACCCGCCCTGCAGCGTGTCAAGACCATAAGCAACAACCGGCCAAGCGGTGGCAAGAGCTTGCCGAGGATGCACCCCCGAGCGCCACCTAGGCTGGTAATCATGGTATTTTGTCCTAAATGGCAGAGTTCGGTATGATAGCTCTGCTAAGCTATCTAATTGATAGATAATGACCATTTTGCCATTGTGGTAACCCGTTGCACTATAAAAGGAGGCCCAAGGCTACCTTGCTCAGGATTCAGACTCTCGAACATTTGTACTCACCTAGCAGCTCTTTCCCCGGAGGCAACCCTTGCCGGGATAGAGCATGAGGCACCACCTGTGTTCTTCCGATCAAATCCACCAAAAAGCAGGAGTAGGTTTTTACACTTAACAGCGGCCCAAACCTTGGTAAAATGCTCATGTCCTGATCATCACGTCGTCTCATGCTCTCCGCTCTTCGTGCAACGTGACCCCCCCTGCCAAACCACAAAGGGGCATTTGGCCCCATAGGTGATTGCGAGCATCCGTGCCCCGACAGAGTAGATGGTCTTTTTCATAATATCAGGCTTATGATTGATACTCTTAACAACAAAACTACACAACTTGAGTTTTTGACCCAGGTTGTAGATGATTAGCAAGTCGTGATCGAGGAACTGAAGAACAAGCTTAAGAGCATCCACGCTGCCTTCCAGGGATTCCAGGAGTGAGCATGAAATGCTTAGTGCCCGTATTTCCCCAGCTTGATTGTAAGCTTAGGGGAGATCCACGTGCAGTTTGTATCTTTACTCTTTTTGCATTTACTTTTTCGAAGATTAGGGAATAAGCTTTTATTTTTAATAAGGTTGGACTATCAATCTTTCCTCTTGAATAAGGGATGATCCCTTCCAATGAGTTTAGGGATATCCTGATGTGTTAGATCATTGATTTCTTATGAGGAATGTCCGTGATGGTTGATGTGATCTAAATAGTAACGCATGTTTACTTACATAATGATTATAAGTCCCTCACATCTAGTTGTGTAGATTTTTCAAGGGAGATACAACAACTATATATGCTAGCTCATTGAAGGGTTCAACTCACCTAAGGGCAAGCAAACAAATTAATCCACTGCTAAATATACCTTGGGAAATGAAGTCTCTCTGAGAAATAGGTTGGTTTACACATAAACTTTTCATTGAGCCTTCAATAAGATTCACTAAGGAGAGACTGAACCCGTTTGCAATAAAAAAAATTACAAGGAAATTGAGAAAAAAGGGAAAACGGCTTGCCCGGTTGAAACAAAAATGAACTAGGATATGAAGTTGTTACTTGTCCTTAGTAAAATTGACTGACAAGATGTGGATGCATGCATGATCATTATCAACAAACGCTCATCTTGGGAAGTAATGGACTCATACCTTTCGATATTCGTATCTTATAAACACATGGGTGACCTCATTCTTTACAAGCCACGGTACTTGCTCAGGGACGAGCAAGAGCAAAGCTTGGGGGAGTTCATGAGTCCAATTTATGTGATGTTTTTCCTACATATTTTGTGCCTACAAGGTGGGCTTTGTGGAATTTTACCGTGCTAGCGCACTTCTTTTTCTTGATAATCCTTCAGGTAACGTCTTTTGGAGCAATACTCATTTAATGGAGAAAATCCCCAAAATGGCAGTGGAATCACGTATTAAAGGTGAAAAACACCTTCCATAAAAAATCAAGCAAGAAGGCCAAGGAAACAACTGTCGTCGCGCTTCTAGAGCGAATGACAGCATTCCATACGATCAGCGCGCTCGCATGAGCGGTCGTTTGGCGCACCGTCGCCTCTGCGAGATCAACTCTATTCACCCCGTCGAAGTGGATCGTGAATTAGACGAACAGAGACACCAGAAACGCATCCAGAAGGCAGAACCCTAGCCTCTGGGGCCATCCGGGGGGAGGATCGACCAGGAGAAGGAGGGGATTCCTCCCACCATGAGGGGAACGACATCATAGTCAATATCTACATCATCACCACTATCATCATCATCATCATCATCATCCGCATCCTTATCATCTGCAACATCAAGAACCCTAGTGGATCCTTCGTTCTACCAGTTGAATCACTTGTTCATGTACTGCATTACCCTTATCATGATGATTGTTGTTCCCATGTGTGAGTAGACCCCTAGTTCTCGAGGATATGGATGAACCTTGGTATGTGTAGGATCTGCAATGTTTATTATGGATATGAGATCCTCTGTTGAATGCTTAGTTTAATAACTTTGTGAATGTTGTGAAGGGGGGCCACTCAGCATTTGTGCCTATGTTGGCCACAAAGTATATCACTATCTTTGCATAGGTTTAGGATGTGGAGGTAATTCAAGGTGACAGTAAAAGTCTACTGCTCCTAACCTTTACAAGTGTCCGGGGATCACGGAGAACCTTTAGTGAGGTCGCGTCCACGGGGAAACCCTTAATTATCATGACTTGTCACAGGGGGAGACTATGATGGTGGCGTGCGTGGCACGAAGTCACCATGAGTAGAACGTGTTCTGTACCCAGCTCCGCCCAACATAAGCGTCAACAGTGGCTCAAGTATCCGCTCCATGCTATGCTTACTCATATTAGTACTAGAAACATACCAATGGGGATTCGAGACTCCCTGAGAACGCCTTTTCAATTCTGTTGGTTCACCGTCATTTACCATTCCTGTCTTTTAATTGCTTTTATGTTATCTAGTTTCAAGTCACCATTTTACTCAAATCTTGTTTAAATCCGCCATCACTCTGCTTCAAGTCTACAGTTATGTGCAGGCACAAAGTTACATAATTCTCTATAAGGGGCAAACACATAATTCTTGTGCTCCCCGTGGGATCAATACTCTTACTTGAAAAGGCTACAACTAAACCTTGTGCACTTGCAGGCTATCAATGCGTGTTGGAAATGGCTCCAAGGTTGATGTGGTCGCCGTCGGCACGCTCCCTCTACGTCTACCTTCAGAATTAGTTTTAAACCTAAATAATTGTTATTTGGTGCCTGCGTTGAGCATGAACATTATATCTGGATCTTGTTTATTTAAAGACCATTATTCGTTTAAGTCAGAGAATAATGGTTGTTCTATTTATATGAATAATATCTTTTATGGTCATGCACGCAATGTGAATGGTGTATTCTTATTGAATCTCGATCGTAGTGAGACACGTGTTTATAATATTGATGCTAAAAGATGCAACGTTAATGATGACAGTACCACATACTTGTGGCACTGCCGCTTAGGTCATATTGGTGTAAAACGCATGAAGAAACTCCATGCTGATGGACTTTTGGGATAACTTGATTATGAATAATTTGAAATATGTGAACCATGCCTCATGGGCAAAATGACGAAAACCCCGTTTTTCGAACAATGGAGCAGGCAAGTGACTTATTGGAAATAATACATACTGATGTATGCGGTCCAGTGAGTGTTGAAGCGTGTGGTGGATATTGTTATTTTCTTACCTTCTTTGATGATTTGAGTAGATATGGGTATATTTACTTAATGAAACACAAGTCTGAAAAGTTTAAAAAGTTCAAGCAATTTCAGAGTGAAGTTGAAAATCATTGTAACAAGAAGATAAAGTTTCTATGATCTGATCGTGGTGGTGAATATCTGAGTTACGAGTTTGGTATGGATTTAAGACAATGTGGAATTGTTTCACAACTGACGCCACCTGGAACACCACAGCGTAATGGTGTGTCTGAACGTCATAATTGTACTTTATTGGACATGGTGCGTTCTATGATGTCTCTTACAAATTTGCCACTATCGTTTTGGGGTTATGCACTGGAGACAGTTGCATTCACTTTAAATAGGGCACCATCTAAATCTGTTGAGACGACGCCATATGAATTATGGTTTGGTAAGAAACCTAAGCTGTCGTTTCTAAAAGTTTGCGGCTGTGACACTTATGTCAAGAGGCTTTAGCCTGATAAGCTCAAACCCAAAGTAGAGAAGTGCGTCTTCATAGGATACCCTAAGGAAACTATTGGTATACCTTCTATCTCAGATTTGAAGGCAAAGTCTTTGTTGCTAAGAATGGATCCTTTCTAGAGAAGGAGTTTCTCTCGAAAGAATTGAGTGGGAGGAAGGTAGAACTTGATGAGGTTATCAAACCTTCACTTCAATTGGAGAGTACCGCAAGACAGAAAGATGTTCCTGTGATGCCTACACCAATTATAGAGGAAGCTAGTGATGATGATCATGAAACTTCGGATCAAGTTACTATTGAACTTCATAGGTCGACAAGGACACGTACTGCCCCTGAGTGGTACGGTAATCCTGTCTTGGAAGTCATGTTGTTGGACAATGGTGAGCCTGCGAACTATGAGGAAGCGGTGATGGGCACGGATTTCGACAAATGGCTAGAGGCCATTAAATATGAGATAGGATCCATGTATGAAAACAAATTATGGACTTTGGAAGGCTTGCCCGATGACTGTCAGGCAATTGAAAACAAATGGATCTTTAAGAAGAAGACATGCGTTGATGGTATTGTCACTGTCTATAAAGCTCGACTTGTCGCAAAGGGTCCCCGACAAGTTCAAGGAGTTGACTACGATGAGACTTTCACACCCGTAGCGATGCTAAAGTCCGTTAGGATTATGTTAGCAATTGCTGCGTTTTTCAATTATGTAATCTGGCAGATGGATGTCAAAATTGTGTTCCTTAACAGTTTTCTTAAGGAAGAGTTGTATATGATGCAGCTAGAGGGTTTTGTTGATCCTAAGGATGCTAATAAGGTAAGCAAGCTCCAGTGATCCATCTATGGACTAGTGCAAGCATCTCAGAGTTGGAATCTTCGTTTTGATGAGGTAATCAAAGCTTATGGGTTTATACAAGTTTATGGAGAAGCTTGTATTTACAAGAAAGTGAGTGGGAGGTCTATAGCATTTCTAATATTATATGTGGATGACATATTGTTGATTGTAAATAGTATAGAACTTCCGGAAAGCGTGAGGGGATACTTGAACAGGATACTTTCAATGAAAGATCTCGGAGAAGCTACTTACGTATTAGGCATCAAGATCTATAGGGATAGATCGAGGCATCTGATAGGAATTTCATAGAGCACATACCTTGACAGATTTTAAAGAAGTTCAAGAAGGGGTTCTTGCCTGTTGTAAGGGCATTCTCTCACCTTAGTGTTTTGGTGATGATGACACCTCACTTTGTTATCTAATCGTGTGTCAAATTCTTCAGGTACTCCGTGTGCGCCACAAGACAGTTAGGCATCCCTTCGGACGAAAAAGAATGAAAAAGGTGTTCTCTATGCGTTTATTTTCTTTGGTTGTAGGGATCCCGTACTATTAAGAGGAAATTCTCATTGGTAGACTTTGGGGTGAATCAATACACGTACACATTCTTGTCACCCACCTCCTACCCTTCCATCCTAGAGAGAGAGGGGCCCTTCTTTCCAACCTTGCAGGCCGGTTGTACCACTGGCCCTAGCGGTTGTACCACTTGCTCCAGTCATCCGGCATAACCTCCACCCCAGGGGTGATACCCTGGGGGTGCTGCCCTTAGCTGGTCACTAACGGTTGTACCGCTGCCTCTAGGCAGTTGTACCGCCAGCAGCTGGCTGACCCTAGGTGGTAACCTCGGGTGGTTGTACCGGCCCAGCACCCGCCTACAACCGGACATGGCTCTGTTGTGGTGCGGTGGTTGGGCAGATGAGGGGCGGTTGTTCTGGTCGATCTCTAACTAGCGGTACTATCGGTGTCCCAAGCAGTTGTATCGCTCGAGACTTTACCTTATCCCGTACTTGAGTCGAGCGGTTGCACCGGGGAGGAACCACCGCCTCGGGTTCTGTTTTGATGCGGTGGTTGACCGGTGGTTGGGCGGTTGTTCCGGTCCTACCGGTTCTACCGCCTGAGTGGCCGGTTGTACCACTGCCATGTGAAAGTGGCTGTAACGGTTGGAAAAGGGGGGGCACTATATAAAGAGGTGGTTCTCCCACCTCTCTCTTATCGCTTACCTCTCTCTCTCCTCCATTGACGCCATACAAGCTTTCTTGCCCGATCTCTCTCTCTAGCCACTCAAACTTGTTGATTTGCTAGGGATTGAAGCAGGAGACCTAGATCTACACTTCCACCAAAGGAAACTTGATTACCCATACTTTCTTGTGTGGATTTTGTTACTCTTGGGTGTTTGAGTTTGAGCACCCTAGACGGAAGAGGTCATCTCGAAGCCATAATCCATTGTGGTGAAGCTTCGTGGTTTCGTTGGGAGCCTCCAATTGAGTTGTGGAGATTGCCCCAACCTTGTTTGTAAAGGTTTGGTTGCCGCCTTCAAGTGCACCACTAGTGGAATCACGGCATCTCGCATTGTGCGAGTGCGTGAGGAGAATACGGTGGCCCTAGTGGCATCTTGGGGAGCATTGTGCCTCCACACCACTCTAACGGAGACGTACTTCCCCTCAAAGGGAAGGAACTTCGATAACACATCCTCGTCTCCATCGGTTCCACTTGTGGTTACTTCTTACCTTTACTTTGTGCAAGCTTTACCTATCGTATATTATTTGCTTGCTTGTCTTGTTATTATTGTTAGCATCATATAGGTTGCTCACCTAGTTGCATATCTAGACAACCTATTTGTTGCTATACCTAATTTGCTAAAGATTAGTTAAAAATTGCCTATTCACCCACCCCCTCTAGTCAACCATATCGATCCTTTTCAATTGGTATCAGAGCCTCGACTCTTTATTCAGGGTTTCACCACCCAAAGAGTATGGTTGACGACGGGGATTGGGATGTTGAACTCCCCGAGGCCGTGGGTGTGAACACGGTCTCTCGTGAGGACTTAAATGATGCCATGGCCTCGCTTAAATCCTCCATGACGACCGAGGTCAAATCCATGTTTAAAGAATTCCTTGAAAGTCTCAAACTTTCTATCGATCCGATTCAAGTGGTTAATCCCACTAACTCGACATCGGATGTCCACTCCGGCAAGGAGGGGACTAGCACTGACAAGAACAAGTTACCTCAAGGAAATAGCGGATCGGGTACATTTGCCTCGGTACCCCCTCCCGTGGTCTATGGAGGACCGGTGCACCCACCCCATATAGTTAATCTAGGTCCTCCTAAACTTGTTAAGAATGATTTTGCTAATTGGGTTTTTCGTATCAAGTCTCATTTGAATCACAGCTCAACATAACTTTGGAGAATCATCGAGCAAGGGTACTACCCTGATGATCCAAGCAACCTCTCTCCAAGAGAGGAGGCCGACAATCAACTCAATCACTCCGCCTTGTTCATCCTACAAGCAGTTGTTCCCGTTGAAGATCTTGCTCACTTGCGTCCTTTCACTCGAGCCAAGGACTGTTGGGAACACATTGTGTCCATGTACAAGGGTAGCTCTAGTATTCAACGGTCCAACTTTGAGGTGGTTCTTGATGAGGCCGATGAATTTGTGATGCTTGAGGATGAGGACCCTCGTGAGCTCTATCGGAGGGTAACAACTCTTGCCGTTTCCCTTCAAGATCATGGAAGCAAGGATGTGGATGACAATTGGATCAAGCAGAAGTTTCTCAAGGCCATCATGCCATTCAACAAGGCCATGTCCTCCGTCATCCGTCAAAGGCCGGACTTTCACTCTTTGTCCTCAAGCGATGTGTTGGATGAATTCATTGCAATGAACATCTTGAACAAGACCGCGGACAATGTGTCGGTGTACTAAAGATCGGGTCGTTTAGTACCCCGTACTTGTGCACGGACAGTTGTAGCCATACCTGCGGCAAGGCCTGCCGGGGGACGGCTGGAGACAGATGCAAGATATCAAGAAGGTGTTTAAGCTGAGGATCAGAAGACCGAAGGCTGGGCGTCCGGCAAAATCTTGCCGGGCTGGCCCGTCGAGCCCCGACAAGATCAGCCCCCGGCAAGATCAGCCCCCAGCGAGATCAGCACCCGGCAAGATCCCACCGCTTCAGCACAGTGCCGCCGCTCCAGTGCAGCGACCAGCCTGTTGTTTAGGGCTTGTCCTCCTGGTTGCGTGTCATGGCGCTGGCCGCAGAAGGGGTTAAGTGGTGCTGATGGGACGGGTCCTTTTCCCATCCCCAAGAAAGGCAGGGACACCTGTTCAGATCATTGAATGCGTCTTGTCCTAAGACTTTTGTCCTAATACGTTTGTCCTAAGACGTTTGTCCTAAGGCGTTAGTAGTAATCATGAGATACTGGTAATCATGAGATACTGTAGATACTTTACACCTCTTGTACTTCGCCACTGTTGGAGACCCCTTGGACATATAAAAGGAGGCCCAAGGCGTAGCTACAGAGGGGAGCCAGATCCGGATCCAGACTCGACCCATTCTGTATGCGTAGCTGCTACTGTAGCTCCTAGAACTGGGCCAAGAACATCCACAGTAATACAACCAAGCAGGAGTAGGGTTTTATGCTTCCGAGCGGCCCGAACCTGGGTAAATCCCCTCGCGTTGATCGTTAGTTCCGCTCTTTGTGCTGTCCTTTCTCCCCTGCCGAACCGTAAAGGGATCCTTCGGTCCCATAGGAGTCGTTTCCCCGACATCTTTGGCGCGCCAGGTAGGGGAAACGAAAGGGTTGCGCGAACCCGATCTAGCAGTCTGCGCGCCAGTTCTTGATCATCTTTCATCGCCATGGCCCCCAAGAAGAAGGGCGCTACGGCGGTTGATCCATCTGCGTCCAGCCTCCCCGTACCTGCACAGACGGGTGATGGCGCGGGCGCTGGTGGAGGAGGTGGAGGTCTTGAGCCTCCGCGACGTTCTGGCGATCCAAGCCAGGCAAGGGCCAGGTCCAAGGATAAGGCCGCGCTACCTATGGGTGGTGCAGCGATCTCCAAGGACGGGACGGCGCCTTCCAAGACACCCACGCCGGCGTATGCACCACGACCTTCTCAAGACGCGCGCGACGTGCAGCACCGTGATGTCGGTGGTTCCAAGCATCCCCATGGGAAAACACCTGCGCATCACTCTCAAGATGCGCGGGGCCAAGATCCACGTCAACACGCCGGTGGGAGCCGCGCGCAGTTGCAGGACCGTGACGGTGCTCCTTCTAACCCAGTTAGGACTTTGAGCACCTCACATTCTTCGCATCTTTTGCCGCCACCTACACCAGCAGAAGCGTTGGCGCGAGGCCAGCTGCTCCTAGACTTCCCTCCCGCTGCGGAGAAGCTAGATGAGTGGAGAGCTGCCATTCAGAGCCTCATCGATCTAGCCAACAACGACAGGCCGCGGCAAGCAGAGCCTTCGTGGCGGCAGTCTACTAGACCGGTGCGGGCCGATGGCAAGAAGACCGGAGGCAGTGCATCCACGATACGCTCCCCTCCACCATGTCAAGAGCGGTTGCTAACTCGGCGGGTCCATGCCCGTGATGACGATTCCACGGCGTCGTCCGATCCGCGGGTTCGCCGTGATCAACGTCTGATTCTTCGGGAATGGCAGAAGGAGGACGCTCGAACTACCATCGAGCGGCGACGGGAAGCACGCCGTCAGTCCGACAGGCGCGCGGGACCCACTGTCGACGAGCCTACGCTAGGGTATCCTGGTAGCCTGCCTTACGAGGTGGGCTGTCCAGCGTTTACTCGTGAGCTGCGGCGAGTCCAGTGGCCCAACTCCCGCTCTTTCAAGCCGGAGGTGCCGGAGAAGTACGACGGCACGACTCACCCGTCAGAGTTCCTGAGCATCTACACCATTGCGGTGCAGGCTGCCGGGGCTCGAGACGACAAGATCCTCGCCAACTACTTCCCGTTGGTGCTGAAGCCCAACGTCAGGTCGTGGTTGATGCATCTGCCGGAGAATTCCATTTCCTCCTGGGCAGATCTGTGTCATGAGTTTGTTAGCGCCTTTACTGGCGGCCACCAAGCTCCTGGCCAGGAAAGCGACTTGCATATCATTCCCCAGAAGGATGGAGAAACCTTGCGCAAGTACATCCAGAGGTTCAGCCGTATCCAGCACAACATTCCAGATGTTCATCCTGCCGCTGTCATCAGCGCCTTCCATCAGAATGTGCGCAACCGCAAGATGAGGGAAGAGCTTGCGATGAACAAGGTCTGGGATGTCGCCGAGCTTTACACTCTGGCTGACAAATGTGCTCGGGCAGAAGAAGGAATGAGACTCCCCGGCGAGAACGCTGGCGCAGGAGTCGACTCCAAAAGCGAAGACGCTGCTGCCCCGGCAAGGAAGGGTCGATGGAAGGCCAGGAAGCGCAAGGGCAAGTCCGTGCTTGCCGTCGAGGGATCCGGCAACCCCGGCACCACCAAGAAGGCCAAGACTGACGACCCCGGCAAGGAGGTTGCCGGGTGTGCCGCATGTCAGGCCTTGGCGGCTGCCGACAAGCCGGAAGGCTCCGCCAAGCAGTATTGCAAGATCCACCGCACCAAGGGCCCCGATCTCCAAAACTGCCGGCAAGTTGAGGAGCTTGTCGAGAAGCAGAGAGCCGAGTACGAAAGGCGAGACAAGGAGAGGGCCCAGGATGGCGCTGGAGGGTCCGGCAAGAAGTGCGGTCGAGGAGGTCGCCGCAGCAAGGTCAAGCAACAGAAGGACCGGCCCGCCCGAGGCCGCGACAAGAATCAGGGGGATGATGATGATGATGCAGAGGGCGACGAGTCCAGCGAACACGAGTTCCAGAAGGCGACAGAGGCCATGTGTGTTGACGGAGGCGCCTCGTTGCATTCCTCTCACCGCCAGCTCAAGCAGTGGGCGCGCGAGATTAATGCAGCTGAGCCCTCGCTCGATGCCCGGAAGCCACTGAGGTGGTCCCACACGCCTATCGTTTTTGACGCCGAGGACCACCCTGATCGCACAACTGTGGTTGGGTGCTTGCTATTGTTGGTTTCACCAACGATCTGCAACCTCCAGGTGACAAAAATGTTAGTTGACGGTGGGGCCGGCCTAAACCTGATCTCGCCCGATGTGATCAAGAGATTGCAAATTCCCGACGAAGATCTCGAGGAAACAGGCTCATTCCAAGGGATCAATCCGGGAAGGAACCAGCCAAAGGGCAAGATCACCCTGCCAGTGACGTTTGGCAGCGAGTTGAACTTCAGGACGGAGAAGATCGTCTTCGACGTCGCCAAGATTCCATTACCCTATAATGGGATTCTTGGTCGCCCGGCGCTGGCCAAGTTCATGGCGGCATCGCACTACGCCTATAACGTGCTGAAGATGCCCGGGCCGATGAGCGTCCTCACCATCCACTCCGACAAGAAGGATGCGCTTATCTGCACCGACAAGCTCTACCGGGAGGCAGTTGCAGCATCTGCCACCAAGGCACCTGCTCCTGTCGCTGAAGCTCCCGGGAAGAAGAAGAAGCCCGACAAGACCTCTAGCACCCACTCCGGCAAGCGCACCTCCTCGGAGTGCCGCGCTCCCGTTGAGGACGTGCCGGAGAGCTCTGCCGGCAAGAGCAAGAAATCCAAGGCTGCTCCACCAGAGACCAAGAAGGTGCCCACCAAGGAGGATGGTACGGGAGGAACTTTCACCATAAGTTCCACCCTTGATGACAAATAGAAAAGCGCGCTCGTTGCCTTCCTGCGGGCGAATATCGATGTGTTTGCATGGCAACCATCTGATATCCCCGCTGTTCCCAGGGAGGTAATTGAGCACCACCTTGCTGTCTGCCCTCATGCGCGGCCCGTCAAGCAGAAGATCAGGAAGCAAGCCTTGGAGCGGCAAGAGTTTATCACCGAAGAAATCAAAAAGCTTGAAGCAGCAGGTCTGGTTAGAAGAGTCCTCCATCCGACATGATTGGCCAATCCAGTTCTAGTGTGCAAGGCAAATGGAAAATGGAGGCTATGTATCGACTATACTGATATCAATAGAGCATGTCCAAAAGATCCTTTTCCCTTGCCGCGCATCGATCAGATTGTGGACTCCACTACTGGCTGCGATTTGCTGTCATTCCTTGACGCATATTCAAGCTACCATCAGATTTTCATGTCCAAAGAAGACGAAGAGAAAACCGCATTTATCACACCATGTGGCACGTATTGCTTCATACGTATGCCTTTCGGGTTGAAAAGTGCTGGTTCGACCTTCGCAAGAGCTGTCCAGATTGGTTTCGAGACCCAGCTGCATAGAAATATGGAAGCCTATATGGACGACATAGTGGTCAAGACCAAGGACAAGGCAACTCTTATACAAGATCTAGAAGAGACGTTTGCAAATCTGCGCAGGATCAATCTGAAGCTCAATCCCGAGAAGTGCGTGTTTGGCGTTCCATCCGGCAAGCTTCTCGGGTTCTTTGTGTCTCAACGTGGAATTGAAGCCAATCCCGACAAGATCAAGGCAATTGAGCAGATTGAAGCACCAAGACGTGTCAAAGATGTGCGCCGACTTGCCGGCTGCGTTGCTGCTCTGAGCAGGTTTATCTCCAAGTCCGCTGAGCACGCCCTGCCCTTTTTCAAAATCTTGAAGAAGGCAGGACCAATGAAATGGACTCCGGAAGCGGAGGCAGCGCTGCAGGACTTGAAGAGGTACCTCTCCTCTCCGCCGACACTGGTCGCACCTAGGCCACAAGAGCCGTTGCTGCTGTATCTAGCGGCAACGAATCAAGTGGTTAGTGCTGCTCTAGTGGCGCAGAGAGAAGCAGACGAAGAGGCAGCGGCAGCGGCAAGCCCGTCAAGCGACAAGCCAGGGCCATCCCCGGCAGAGTCTGGTGCCGACAAGGCAGAGCCCGCGCAGCCAAGTGAAGCAGTGCAGAAGAAGAAGATGGTGCAGTGCCCAGTCTATTTTGTCAGCTCCCTTTTGCAGGGGGCTAGGTCAAGATATTCTGGTGTGCAAAAGCTGCTCTTCGGCCTCCTTATGGCCCCGAGGAAGCTGCGCCATTACTTCCAAGCACATGAGATTACCGTCGTCACTCGCTTTCCGCTGCAACGGATCTTGCGGAATCCAGAAGCTACCGGCAGGATTGTGGAGTGGGCGTTGGAGCTGTCATGCTTTGGCCTCAAGTTTGAAAGCACTTCAACTATTCAGAGCAGAGCCTTGGCAGAGTTCATTGCAGAGTGGACACCAACGCCAGACGAAGAAGTTCAAGAGTCGGTTGTCCCCGGCAAGGAAACAGATCGCGAATGGATTATGTACTTTGATGGGGCTTTTTCTCTGCAAGGCGCCGGTGCTGGCGTGCTGCTTGTCGCACCCACCGGAGAGCACCTCAAGTATGTGATTCAGATGCACTTTCCCCGGGAGAGATCAACGAACAACACTGCAGAGTATGAAGGACTGCTTGCCGGTCTCAGGATCGCGGCAGACCATGGGATCAAGAAGCTCATCGTCAGAGGTGACTCCCAGCTCGTCGTCAGGCAAGTCAACAAGGATTACCAGAGCCCGTTGATGGAAGCTTATGTCGATGAAGTGAGAAGGCTGGAGGAGCGTTTTGACGGTTTGCAAACAGATCATGTTCCTCGAGCAGAGAACTGCATTGCTGACGACTTGTCGAAGCGTGCTGCCCTTAAGTTACCTGTGGAACCAGGAACTTTTGTGTTCCGCCTGACTCAACCATCCATAACACCACCGACGAGGCCGGACAAGAGAAGGAAGTTAAGTACCGGCAAGTACTTCCCGGCAGAGCTTCCAGAAGCCGCCGGCAAAGAAGTTGCCGGGAACGACACGGTTGCCGGTGAGCAGCGGCTTCGCGCAGAGCCTCAGGTTCTTGCTGCAGAAGTACGCACCCCCGCAGCTGAGGATATGCCGGTTGCCAGTGAGCAGCAGCTTTGCGCAGAACCTCAGGTTCTTGCCGCTGAAGCAAGCGCTCCCGTGGCCGAAGAGATACCTTTAGTCCTTGTCGTCGAGCCACAGGCTCCGGCATGGGCACAGCACATAGTTCATTTCCTTCAGACAGGAGAACTCCCTGAGGAACAGGAAGAAGCGGAGAAAGTAGCCCGTCAGTCTAGTATGTACCAGTTCGTTGACGACGTCCTGTACAGAAAGAGACCCAACGGTGTGAAATTGAAGTGCATTCCTCGGGAGGATGGACTAGAGCTGTTGGCAGAGATTCATGGAGGCATATGTGGCTCCCACATAGGCTCGAGAGCTCTTGTCGCCAAGGCATTCCGGCAAGGTTTCTTCTAGCCCACTGCTCTCCAGGATGCAACTGCACTAGTAACCAAGTGTGAAGCGTGCCAGTTCCATTCAAAGCAACTTCATCAGCCAGCTCAAGCTCTTCAAACAATCCCTCTTTCCTGGCCCTTCTCGGTCTGGGGACTCGACATACTGGGTCCTTTCCCCCGCGCTGCCGGGGGCTTCGAGTACTTGTACGTTGCTATCGACAAGTTCACGAAGTGGCCGGAAGTGGAAGCAGTGAGAAAGGTGACAGCACAGTCAGTGGTCAAGTTCTTCAAGGGAATAGTGTGCCGGTTTGGTGTGCCGAACAGGATCATCACCGACAACGGTACGCAGTTCACGAGTCGCACCTTCATGCAGTACGTCCAAGACCTTGGCGGCAAGATCTGTTTTGCCTCCGTTGCTCACCCGAGAAGCAACGGCCAAGCAGAGAGGGCAAATGCTGAAGTGCTGCGCGGTCTCAGGACCAGAACTTTCGACAAGCTGCACAAGTGCGGAAGACGCTGGATTGATGAGCTGCCGGCGGTTCTTTGGTCAATCAGAACGACACCAAATCGAGCTACCGGCCAGACTCCCTTCGCCTTGGTCTACGGGGCTGAAGCAGTTCTCCCCACGGAACTCATATACGGGTAACCTCGAGTGCTCGCTTATGATGAGCTCGAGCAAGAGCAGCTGCGGCAAGATGACGCTGTGCTCCTTGAGGAAGATCGTCTTCGGGCTGCTGTGCGTGCTGCACGCTACCAGCAAGCTTTGCGCCGCTATCATAGCCGCAAGGTTCATGCCCGGAGTCTTGAGGAAGGCGACCTTGTTCTTCGGCGCGTTCAGTCGGCCAAGAATTCCAACAAGTTGACGCCGAAGTGGGAAGGCCCTTATCGGGTAGTACGAGTCACCAGGTCTGGCGCTGTCCGCCTGGAGACCGAAGATGGCGTGCCAGTGAGCAACTCCTGGAATATCGAACATCTTCGTAAGTTCTACCCGTGAGGCGCGGTTTCCGGTTAGCAGCAATTTCGCGCAGAACCTTTGGTTCTTGCCGCAGAAACGCTCCCGACAACCACCTTTTGTAGAAGTCTTGCCGATGCAGCATGTAATCCTTTGTACAAAGCCAGGCGAAGACCCTGTGCATAGTTTAATTAAGCTAAGTGTTTTACAATTCTTGTCGATTTCATGTCTTTTTATATGCATGCTTATCTGAGATGTTGTATTGCGCTTGCTTCCGGTAAGAGCTAATGAACCGCCAAGGTTCCACGTTTTCTCTTCTTTCTTTTTCTCAAAAGGATAGAAGGTTCCCTCGCATGCAAGTTTGCCGGGGGGGGAAGATGGTATGGATACCGACAGGCGACGTTCAAGGTTGACATCTTGCCGGAAGAAGAACAGCAACGAAAAGCTAAGTTGCAGAAACCCTTTAAAACAGATTTTTGTTGTAAGGCTATCCTCCTTGAACGATTTCGACTTTTGTATGGAAAACCTGCATGCGATGGAACCTTGTCATGATCGGTCGTGCCCTTACTCTGTTTCGAGTCCGCTCAACAGTTTAGGTGGCTGCACTGAAAATGTCAAGGTTTCTTGCCGGTAGCTGCGCCTCCAGCAGGCTGCTGAAGTCCCGAACCCAGCGCTCGCGGGGGTGCGCACCGGCAAGTTCCCAGTATAAGCGTAGGGCATACACCATACAGAAAGAAATCAAACGAGGGGAATAGCATACATTAATCCAGAGACAGCAAGTTATATTACATGATAGTTGCCGCATTTCTAACTAAAGATAAATTGTCTTTGGCATGGAGCGATGGCGATAAGATAAAGAGAAACGGCTAATCCCGGCGATCGCCTTCAACCCTCTTGACTTGGCTCACCCTGTCAACGATGGGCGTGACAAGCTCTTCAAGTACCTTGACGTCCACATCCTTCGGCAAGCGTTTGAAGATGTTGGAGAGGTTGATGCCGGGGTTCTTGTGCACAACTTTGACTAGCACCTCGCGGAGGATGGCCTGGCAGAGCTTGCGGGATTCGTTCGCCAGCTGGGATGTTCGGTCAGAGTGAAGCTGCTCCAAGGCTTCGAGCATGCGGTCAAAGAACATGGTCAGCCTGGCGCTTGTGGACACCCTGTCGTCAGAAGAATACCTGAAGCCTTGCAGACCCATGATGGACAGTTGCGCGGCAAGCTTCTCTGCAACGTCGATGAGCTTCTCAGTCCAGATCTGCACGCCTGCCACATAGTCGTTGTGTGTGACGGCAGCACTCTTGAGCAGCTCCTGTTCATTGTGGAGGTCTTTGATCAAGGTCTTCTCCCGACCCCTGGTGGTCTCAAGGGTCTCCTTTAGCGTGGTCAGCTTCTGCTCCAGATCAATGATGGATTCCTTGGTGGAGGTGAGCTGCTGAGTCTTCTCGGATGCGGCAACCTAGGCCTCCATCAAGCTGTGAAGAGCTTTGTCTCTTTCGGCTTCGAGTGTTGAGACCTTCTTGCCGTGATCCTCGAGATCAACCTCTAGCTTCTTCACCTTCCCCTCCAGCAAGCTCTTGGCGGCCTCTGCAGCTCCGGCAGCATCGACGGCTTCCTTCAGTTTGCCGGCGTGATCTTCAGTCAGAGCTTTGAGCGTCTCCATGTGTTTCCGCTCTAGCTCCTGGGTCCGCTGCGCGACAAGTTTCTCGATCTCCTTGTCCTTGCTGCGGAGCTTGGCAGCAAGCGCCTCTTCGCGAGCAGTAAGGTCCTCTTCATGAGCATCGAGCCCGATGCGGCGCTCCGTCAGGCGAGCTTCTGCTGCGGCGGCCTGCTGTGCAGCCTCCTCCTGTGCCTTCTCGACATCAGATTGCTTCATGAGGAGGTCGTTCCAGTTCTCGCTCAGCTGTTCCCGAGCAGTCTTCAGCTCTTGGAAGGCCTCAGCATACCAAGCTTGCATCTCCTCGACGCGCTTTTGGAAGTCTGCCTCTACTGCATCAACAACCGCTGCCTTGGAATCCAGCTTATCCTTCCGGGCGCGGTAGAGTGCCTGGAGCTTCTGATAGTTGTCGTGCACGGCTTGGAGTAGCTGCCCTTCCTTGGGTTCACTGCTGCTGGCGGCGGCGATGACGTCTCCATCCAGAGTTTCTCCTTCCACCGACACCCCAGTGCTTGCCGTCCCTGGCATGCGGACGAACAGGTTGTCGCCGGCCTTGAGGTAACTGCTTGACGGGGGCACGTCAGATGTTGACGGTTTATCTTCACCGGCAGCTGGGGCTCCGCGACCGGTGTAGCGCCAGGCGCTCCTGCGGCAGGAATGTCGTCAGTGCGGTCGTCGGTCTCCTTGCCGGTCCCCTCAGCAGACTTCTTGGCGGTCTCTTCCTGTGCGGCCTTGGCGGCCTCGTCCGCTACGATCCTGTCGGCCTCGGCGGCAGCATCCCTGACGGTTTCGACATCCATGGGTTCCACCAAGAGGAAATCTGGAAGCCCAGGAAGGGAAGCAAGATGAGACCAAGATTGAAGTTCAAGAAGACAAAAAAGAGAGAAAAACAGGAGTAGCAAGTACTCTGAGGCCAGCGGTTTACCTGCGTCGAGCTGCTGAGGAGGGTTGCTGGAGCCAGTGCTCGCCGGCTCTTGTTCATCGCGGTAAAGCTCGCTTGCCGAAGGCTCATCTCTGGGCGGTGTAGTCGATGGCGGTGGCACGTCAGGGACGGTTCCCATTGGTACTCCTTGTTGCCGCTCCGCTCCTGCACGCCCGGAGATGTCAGCAGTGAAGATACGCACCCCGGCACTTGCCAGCGGAAAGTGCATAATGGACTCACGCTGGGGGCTGCGCCGGGGGCTGCGTTGAGGACTGCGTTGTGGGCTCGACTCCGGGCTGATGTTGATCGTTTATGGCGCACCTGAGGTGCTTGCCGGCGGTTCGTCGCCCGTTGAGGTCCTCGCCCTCTTCGCCATCCTTTGCGCCAAGGTTTCTGCATCTCTGTGGAGACAAGCCAAAGTGAATTAGTCAAGTGAAGCCAGAAATACAGGAATTATAAGGTGCGGCAAGGCCCTTACTCTTCTTCTTCGGATTCCAAGGCAGAGAGATCAAAAATGACTTCCGCTTCGGCACCTGGGCGAGGAGGTGGAGAAGGAGACCTGGCGCGCTTGGCTGCAGCGGAAGCAGTAGGTTGTTGCGACCCTGCTGCTCCAGCCGCTGGTGCCGTCGTATGGGACGCTCCCGCCGCACCAGTTTGTGCCGCGGTCGAGCGTGTCGTACGTCGCACGGGCGGTTGTTGAGCCTCTTGCCACTGCGCAGCCTTGCCGGCCGCCTTCTTGCTGGGAACCTCATCTCTTGAGGGAGGCTGACTTGCCGGGGCGTCAGAGCTGGCTTTCCGAAGAACGTGGTTTTTCTTCCCTGGAGCTGGGGGCTCCTCGTGCGGCTGCTCCTCGGTTGCGCCCTCGACGGTAGAGCCCCCGGCAACCATGCCGCTCTGCTCCCCGGCAACTTCCTCTTCCTCGGAAGAGGTCTCCTCTGGCACCGTCTCTTCTTCACTGGTGTCTCCTCCCGTGAAGCCAAAGTCGCCGGCCTCTGTGGCAAGGTTTGCCTCTTCCGCCCTGCTAGCGATGTAAGCTATTTCTTCGTCAGTGGTGGGACGGATAAGTTTGGGATCTTCCCGGATGGCCCTCTCCGACAAGTTGTCGAAGAACTCCTGCACTTGCTCTGGAGGCGGCTCTACCCAAGTCCCGTCAAGGCCGTGGGCATTGCACACTGGCATCATAGCAATGATAGAGCTCAGGGCAGAGTTGTTGCACAGAGGCACGACTCCAGGCGGCAACATGAACCTCCCGTCAGGCCTGAACAGCTTGTGGCAGAGATACATGTGCTGCAAGACCGTGAAGTTGTGCCTCATAATATCTGCTGCGTTCTTGAAGTCCCAGGCTGGCCTCCCCTTATTGTGCAAAGGGGCGATGCGCCAGCGAAGGAAATCTGCGCCAACCATTTCAATCGTGAGCCCGGTAGCCTTCAGGCGGTGGATCCTGGTGATTGCAATTGTGAGCTTCTTGTCTTCAGGGTCGAGGTCGCTCCAATTCTCACCACGGGCCACCTTCTTCTACCGGGGCACGCAGAATGGCTGAGGGTCTTTCTCCTGGATCCAGCACCACTCGGATCGCCACTCATCCCACTTTTTGCGGTAGAGACCCCCTGGGTATATATCCTTGTTCCATGTCCTCGGAATCCAAGTGATAGATCCAGAGAGGGCGTCTCCTGCCTCGATGCGGGGGATGAAGTAGTGGCGGAAGAGGGCCGTGTTGGGGACCACTCCGGCAAAGTTTTCGCAAAGATGCGCAAAGACAGACATGCACGTTACGGCATTCGGCGTGAAATCCAAAAGGCGGAACCCGTACGTGTACATGATGTGGACAAAGAAGTCGGAGAAAGGAGGACAGAGCCCGCAGTAAAAATAAGCAGCGAAGAAAGGGTATCTATCCGCGCCGCCCCCGGCAGAAGCTGAAAGCGCGCGAGTTTTGGGATGGCCATTTGTCTCCTTCCCCCATACGCACCTGTACTGAGTAATCAAGGTGTGTCCGTCAAGCGTCGGGTCGAAGACGGCGCGCTCTCTCCGCATCCGCACCAGATCCCCTTCATCTGCTCCTGCGGCTGAGCCAGCGGCTTTCGCCGCTTTGCCCTTGCCTGCTTTGGGCGGCATGGCGGCAGTGGAAGTGGAGTCCGAAGGTGGCGAGGGCGTGCGGGTGGCGGAAGAATGGAGGAGGCGCGTTTCAGGCTCGAGGAGGAGGACGATGGCAGCGTCCAGATTGGAAAAGATGAGAGGTAAATGAGTAGCGCCCCTGCGGATTCCTTTTTATGGGGAAGGAGCGGAGGCTGCGATCGTTCCGCGCACGTCCCCCACGTTCCGCATTCAACGCGCGTCGTGGGAGGGCGCAGTAAAAGAGAAGATTATGACAGCAACTCCTGCCACGCGTGCCCGTGCACCGTTTTGGGCCTAGCCCAACAACGCCTCGCACCCGTGTATGGCCTAGGCCCGGGGGCTCCTGTCGGTGTACTAAAGATCGGGTCCTTTAGTACCCCGTACTTGTGCACGGACAGTTGTAGCCATACCTGCGGCAAGGCCTGCCGGGGGACGGCTGGAGACAGATGCAAGATATCAAGAAGGCGTTTAAGCTGAGGATCAGAAGACCGAAGGCTGGGCGTCCGGCAAAATCTTGCTGGGCTGGCCCGTCGAGCCCCGGCAAGATCAGCCCCCAGCAAGATCAGCCCCCGGCGAGATCAGCACCCGGCAAGATCCCACCGCTTCAGCACAGTGCCGCCGCTCCAGTGCAGCGACCAGCCTGTTGTTTAGGGCTTGTCCTCCTGGTTGCGTGTCACGGCGCTGGCCGCAGAAGGGGTTAAGCAGTGCTGATGGGACGGGTCCTTTTCCCATCCCCAAGAAAGGCAGGGACACCTGTTCAGAGCATTGAATGCGTCTTGTCCTAAGACGTTTTTCCTAAGACGTTTGTCCTAAGACGATTGTCCTAAGGCGTCAGTAGTAATCATGAGATACTGGTAATCATAAGATACTGTAGATACTTTACACCTCTTGTACTTCGCCACTGTTGGAGACCCCTTGGACATATAAAAGGAGGCCCAAGGCGTAGCTACAGAGGGGAGCCAGATCCGGATCCAGACTCGACCCATTCTATATGCGTAGCTGTTACTGTAGCTCCTAGAACTGGGCCAAGAACATCCACAGTAATACAACCAAGCAGGAGTAGGGTTTTACGCTTCCGAGCGGCCCGAACCTGGGTAAATCCCCTCGCGTTGATCGTTAGTTCCGCTCTTTGTGCTGTCCTTTCTCCCCTGCCGAACCGTAAAGGGATCCTTCGGTCCCATAGGTGTCGTTTCCCCGACACAATGCCTTAGCTCATGTTCAACTTTCAAAGAAGTCTTCTCCCAACCTTGCTTTGAAGGAGAAGGCCACTCAAGAAGGAGAAGAATAGGATGAAGAAGAGAGTTGCCCCGAAGACACCAAGTATGCATATCACGAGCACATGGCTCTTGCGTCAAGGCAATTTTGGGGCAACAAGAGGAACTCGAAGCCCAACTTTTCCAAGAACAACTCAAGTGGGTCAAAGGGCAAGCAATGTGTGAGGACTTGCTACAACCGTGGTAATGTGATCCACTTCGTGGTAGATTGCCCTTATGAGAAGAGAGAAGATAATGCTAGCAAGCTCATTCACAAAGATAAGGCCAAGTCATTCCCCAATAAGTACAACTTCATCAAGAAGGCACCTCACAAGGTGTTGGTGGCTCAAGAAGAATATGCCTCGGATGATGATGTTGATGACGAAGATACTAGTGGTGAATGGATGGCAATGGCTACAGTGGCTATTGCGTCCTCTACCCCAACCAAGGTGTCACTATCCAATGCCCCAATGAAAACCACATTGCTAGGTGCCTCATGGCCAAAGGTATCACCAAGGTAACCTCCAACGTCAAAACCTCAAACATTAAAACTTCCATTTCTACCACTCCTTCTTTGTTGGATTGCGTGGACGAACATGAGGAGGCGAAGGAGGGTGAGAATGAGTTTGAAAACTTCTTGAGTAAACTCAAAGGCGAATCCAAGAAGCACTTTGTTGCTCTCTTGGAACAACTTGGTGAGGCCAATGATATCATTGAGTCTGAAGAGCAATCCCTTGAGGAGTTGAAGGGGCATAGTCGTGATTATGAAAATGAGATAACGGATCTTTCCATAGCTCTTGAGGAAGAGCGAAGTCATCGTTTGGCTCTTGAGGAGTCACAAAACGTTGACCTTGCTAAATTGCGTAAAGATCATGATCATGCTATTGTTCTTAATTGTGTGCTCAAGTCTAATAAGGTTGCACTTGGGGTTGGCCATGATAGACTCAAGGAAGAGTTGGACGCACTTGACAAACCCCACAAGGCTTTGAAGGGTGCTCATGCCTCTCTTAAGGAGTCTCATGATCAACTCCAAGTAAAACTCACTAAGGAAATAGCCACATGTCCTCCTTTTGTATTAATTGATAATGCCATTGCTACTAACCCTTGTTGTGAGCATGCGCACCTTATGGAGGAAAATGCCAAGTTGAAAGAGCAACTTGAGAAAGGCCTTGTGACTTGTATCCAAGGTGAGAAGAATCTCAATGACCTTTTGAGTAATCAAAAGGAAGTTGTAACCAAGGAAGAGATTGGGTTTGCACCTAAGTCTAAGAAGAAGAAGAAGTTGAAGACCAAGCAACCTCCCCCGCTTAAGGAAAACTTTGTCAAAGGGGGGAAGACCACTCATGAGAAGAAAAAGGACAATGTTGTGGGTGGTAATGCCAAGAAGGGCAAGACCACCTCCACCAACAAGGCCGGCGATTTTAACCCTTCTTATGTTTTATGCCGTGCTAGTGATGGGCGTGAGTGATGGGCATGTTTATGCCAAATAAGTTGGTTCTTCTTATGAGTACATTGAATGGTCTATTTGGGTTCCTAAGACCCTTGTTACTAACATGAAAGGACCCATTAAAGAATGGGTACCTAAATCCAAGCAATGATCTATTGTAGGAGTTTGCTTCCGGAGGGGTATCATGGTTTCTTGATAGTGGAGCAACAAATCATATGACCGGAAGCAAGGACTTGGTGGTGGATGTTCGACCCGATGCATCTTTGGCCACTCAAGTCTCAGTTGGTGATGACACAAGTTCAAAGGTATTGGGTCTTGGTAAGGTGATTATCTCTCCGGACTTAACTATTGAGAGAGTCATGCTTGTTGAGACCATCGCATACAATTTACATTCCGTTCGTCAACTTGCACTCATGGGTTTTAGTACTTTCTTTGGCATTGATACCATGACCCTTTTGTGGATCAAGACTCTTAAAGTAGCCTTTGTTGGGCATGTCGAGAACGGTCCGTGTGTGATTAACTTCTCGGAGCGACCCACTAAGACCGCGACATGCCTAATGGCTAAACTTTATGTGGGATGGCTTTGGCATCGCCGGCTAGCCCATGTCAATATGAGATCTTTGCAAAGTCTCCTCAAAGGGGATCACGTTCGTGGACTAACAAATGTGAGTTTTGCCAAAGACCTTGCTTGAAGTGCTTGTATCGAGGGAAAGCTACATGAGACGTCTCACCGCCCCACGACTACTATTTACTCCAAGAGGCCCCTAGAGCTCCTTCACATGGATCTCTTCGGCCCTCCTTCATTTGATAGTCTTGGGGGGAGAAGGTATTGCTTGGAAACAGTCATCAACTTTGCAAATGAAGCTCAACGTCAACATGATGCAAAGATATTGATGATGATAACATGATGAACATGAGTTTTGGCGAGGTCCCCGGAATGGCTCTCTCACCTCCCACCACGTCTGTGACCCCTCCTCCGGCGATCTCTTCATCCCCCCATTAATTAATGGATCCTCTCCGACGACTCTCACGGGCGTCTTCTATGGATCAAGGCAATACCCATCTCTTATGGGTTCACGTGGTGGATCTACCCTTGGCTTGGATTTCTCCAAGGGTAGGGTTTTTTCTGATGAGGTTTTCAAATCTACTGGTCTTACGGTGCACCCGATGGGGATCAGGAGATCTTTCATGTTGGTTGTCTCTTTTAGTCGACATGTTTTCCATTTGACGGAACATTCTGTGGCAGCGGCATTGGAATCGGCAATTGGTGGTTCGGCCATTGACCTTAGGGTCTCTCATATCAAAGATAAGGTTTACTCCTTCCAAGTTTCTTGTCAGCAAGTTGGTTTCCATATTGTCGATCTACGTTCTTTTGCATCTGATCTTTTCAAGTGCTATTTTAATCTTTGGGGCAATGTGGGTCCGAACTGGGTTCGTGAGCTTAAGATTTGGAGAAAAGAATGTGATGCTGAATGGATATTGGTTAGCCCATCTAAGCGACGTTCTTCTATGGGTCTAATGGCCATGCATAAACCCCCCGCTAGATCTTCTATCAAGTCGCATAGCTCTGCCAAGAAGAAATTATCTTTTGCCACTCTTATGAATTATCTAGCGTGCAAAGGTTATATATACCCCGCAACTCAGGAGTGCATTGATACATTGATAGAGGCGGGGCATGAGTTCTCTGCTCATGAACGTGTCATAATTCGACCACCTCCTCCCATGGATTTTCATTGGACGGTGGTGAGACCACCTATAGTATTTGGTACCGTTCTTCCTTTGCCGGAGTCTGACCGGCCGGCGACATCAGGATCATCAATTGTTCCTTCGATATCTTCGGAGTTGTCTCCTGTACGTCAAGGAGATCGTTCTGCTTTAATTTGGGGGCGGGATTTCCTTCTTTTCAAAGTACCAACTTGGCAATGGACTCAAGCTGGCAATGGTTAACCATTACCCGCATCCCCATGAGTAATTATTCTATCAGGGGACGGGCACATGCCAGCTTTAATGCCCATGGGGAAGTTGGTGGTCAAATACCTTACCCAGCACGCAAGACGGGGATGGGGATGGGATAGCATTACCCATGCCGTTACCCGCCTTACCCGTGAAGCCCTTACATGTGTCATCTAAAATTACTAGACACCATGTAATTCCTGTCCTTACCAACCCAAATTTCTATTCATCTCATCCATTTAGCCAAAAAACCTTTAAAAATCTAACCTAGCCACAATATATTATTTATTGTGCTGAAATGCTAATCTTTTCTACTGAAATTCTATCGAAGGATGTTGCTGATTGCGTAAATGGGTTTTTCCACGGGGATACAAAACCCGACGGGGATGGGGATGGGAATATTTTTATCCCCGTGGACGGGTATGGGGATGGGGACGGGCATGGGCAGGCTCTCGCGGGGACTGATAACCCACAAGTATAGGGGATCAATTGTAGCCTTTCTCGATAAGTAAGAGTGTCGAACCCAACGAGGAGCTAAAGGTAGAACAAATATTCCCTCAAGTTCTATCGACCACCGATACAACTCTACGGACGCTTAATGTTCGCTTTACCTAGAACAAGTATGAAACTAGAAGTACTTTGTAGGTGTGATAGGATAGGTTTGCAAGATAATAAAGAGCGCGTAAATAAAAACTAGGGGCTGCTTAGATAAAGTAACAACTAAGTTAGTTTAACGAGTGTGGAAAAGTGGTGGTAGGAGTTGCGGAATTGTCCCTAGGCAATCGATAACTAGACCGGTAATCATTATTGCAATTTTATATGAGGGAGAGGCATAAGCTAACATACTTTCTCTACTTGGATCATATGCACTTATGATTGGAACTCTAGCAAGAATCCGCAACTACTAAAGATCATTAAGGTAAAACCCAACCATAGCATTATAAGGTATCAAGTCCTCTTTACTCCCATATGCAACAACCCACCTACTCGGGTTTATGCTTCTGTCACTCAAGCAACCCACCATAGGCAAATCATGAACACATTGCAACACCCTACAGCGGGGATCCCTCACGCTTGCGCGACACGGAGAGCACCATAGGACAGCACCAATAATAAAACATGCAACTCAAACCAATCATGATCATCAATCAACCCATAGGACAACAAAAATCTACTCAGACATCATAGGATGGCAACACATCATTGGATAATAATATGAAGCATAAAGCACCATGTTCAAGTAGAGGGTACAGCGGGTTGCCGGAGAGTGGACCATTGTAGATAGATGGTGGAAGGTGATGGAGGTGTTGGTGAAGATGACGGAGTTGTTGGAGTAGATCGCCGTCACGATGATGGCCCCGGCGGCGTTCCGGTGCCACCGGGAGAGAGGGGGAGAGGGCCCCCCTCCTTATTCTTCCTTGACCTCCTCCCTAGATGGGAGGAGGGTTTCCCCTCTGGTCCTTGGCCTCCATGGCGGCGGAGGGGCGAGAGCCCCTCCGAGATTGGATATCTCTCTCTGTTTCCTTCTGTTTCTGCCTTCCCAGATTCTGGCCTTTCACCGTTTCTTATATTCCCGGAGATCCGTAACTCCGATTGGGCTGAAATTTTAACATGATTTTTATCCGGATATTATCTTTCTTGCGGCGAAAGAAGGGCACCAACCGCCTTACGGGGTGGCCACAAGCCAGCCTGGCGCGCCCAGGGGGGTAGGGCGCGCCCCCCTGGCTTGTGGTCACCTCGGGCATCGTCTCGCGTTGATTATTTTTCCCAAAATTCACATATATTCCAAAAAAAATCTCTGTAAGTTTTTATCCCGCTTGGACTTCGTTTGATATGGATTTTCTGCGAAACAAAAAACATGCAACAAACAGGAACTGGCACTGGGCACTGGATCAATATGTTAGTCCCAAAAATAATATAAAAGGTTGCCAAAAGTATATGAAAGTTGTAGAATATTGGCATGGAACAATCAAAAATTATAGATACGATGGAGACGTATCAGCATCCCCAAGCTTAATTCCTGCTCGTCCTGGAGTAGGTAAATGATAAAAAAGATAATTTTTGATGTGGAATGCTACCTAGCATAATCTTGATCATATAATCTAATCATGGCATGAATATTAAGACACGAGTGATTCAAAGCAATAGTCTATATTGACATAAAAAACGGTAATACTTCGAGCACACCAACAAGGCAATTGCGTCCTTTCAAAATAACATGGCCTTAGAAAGTTATCCCTACAAAATCATATGGTCTGGCTATGCTCCATCTTCCCCACACAAAGTATCTAAATCATGCACAACCCCGATGAACAAGCCAAGCAATTGTTTCACACTTTTAATGTTCTCAAACCTTTTCAACTCTCACGCAATACATGAGCATGAGCCATGGATATAGCACTATAGGTGGAATAGAATATGGTGGAGGTGCAAGGGAAAAGGAGAAGATAGTCTCACATCAACTAGGCGTATCAACGGGTATGGATATGCCCATCAATAGATATCAATGTGAGTGAGTAGGGATTGCCATGCAACGGGTGCACTAGAGCTATAAGTGTATGAAAGCTCAAAAAGAAAACTAAGTGGTTGTGCATATGAAAAATTCCACTAGCTATATGAAAGTGACAAAATAGGAGACTCTCTATCATGAAGATCATGGTGCTACTTTGAAGCACAAGTGTGGAAAAAGATAGTAGAATTGTCCCTTCTCTCTTTCTCTCATTTTTTTATTTTCTTTTTTTTATATTTTTTTTCTTTTTGGTGGGCATCTTTGGCCTCTTTTTTTTATTTGGGCTTCGCTGGCCTCTTTTATTTTGTGTAAAGTCCGGAGACTCATCCCAACTTGTGAGGGATTCATAGCTTCCATCATCCTTTTCTCACACGGGACAAATGCTCTAATAATGAAAATCATCACACTTTTATTTACTTACAACTCGATACCTAGAACAAAATATGACTCTATATGCAATATGAAAGTGATGATGCATGTCATGAAAAACGGAACGGTGGAAGTTGCATGGCAATATATCTCGGAATGGCTATGGAAATGCCATAATAGGTAGGTATGGTGGCTGTTTTGAGGAAAATATATGGTGTCTGTTTTGAGGAAGGTGGGTTTGATGTACCGGCGAAAGTTGCGCGGTACTAGAGAGGCTAGCAAAGGTGGAAGGGTGAGAGTGCGTATAATCCATGGACTCAACATTAGTCATAAAGAACTCACATACTTATTGCAAAAGTCTATTAGTTATCAAACAAAGCATTAGACGCATGCTCCTAGGGGAGAGGTTGGTAGGAGTTAACCATCGCGCGCTCCCGACCCTCACACAAAGGTTGACAATCATTAAACAAATCATGCTCCGACTTCGTTACATAACGGTTCACCATACGTGCATGCTACGGGAATCACAAACTTCAACACATGTATTTCTCAAATTCACAACTACTCACTAGCATGACTCTCATATTACCATCTTCATATCGCAAAACTATTGCAAGGAATCAAACATATCATATTCAGTGATCTACAAGTTTTATGTAGGATTTTATGACTAACCATGTGAATGACCAACTCCTGTTAACTCTCTAAATAGATATAAGTGAAGCATGAGAGTTTAATTCTTTCTACAAAAGATATGCCCATGCTCTAACAAATATAAGTGAAGCAAAAGAGAATTCTACAAATGGCGGTTTTCTATGTGTAGAGAAACAGGCAATCCAAACTTCAAATGATATAAGTGAAGCACATGAAGCATTCTATAAAGCCATACTCAAAAGATATAAGTGAGGTGCAAAGAGCCTTCTATAAATCAACCAAGGACTTTCTCATACCAGCATGGTGCATTATTAAAAGAAAAATAAAAAGCACACGACGCTCCAAGATTTACGCATATCATGTGACGAATAAAAATATAGCTCCAAGTAAAATTACCGATGATTGTTAGAAGAAAGAGGGGATGCCTTCCGAGGCATCCCCAAGCTTAGTTTCTTGGGAGTCCTTGAATATTACCTTGGGGTGCCTCGGTCATCCCCAAGCTTAGTATCTTTCCACTCCTTATTCCTTCATCCATCGTGATCTCACCCAAAACTTGAAAACTTCAATCACACAAAACTTAACAAAACCCTTGTGAGATCCGTTAGTATAATAAAGCAAATTACCACTTTAATTACTGTTGCCAACCAATTCATATTTTGTTTTTGCATTGTAGCTACTGTAATATAACTTTTCCATGGCTTATACCACTGATACAATTGATAGTTTCATCAAAACGAGCAAAACAATGCATCAAAAACAGAATCTGTCAAAAACAGGACAGTCTGTAGTAATCTGAACATTCGCCATACTTCTGTAACTCTAAAAATTCTGAAAACTTATGAAAAAATAAAAAAATTGCATAGCATTACTGTGTAAAAATTTCAGAAACTTTTGATATTCTAGTAAAAAATTTAAATTCACGCACTATAGCCAAAGTTTCTGTTTTTGCACTGCACACACCAAACAAGCAATCTAATCATCCTAAAGGCAAATCTTGGCACATTATTTTTATAATACAAGGGATTTATACAAGGGGATAATTTTTTTTGTTGAAAAGTTTCTGTAATCAAGATTTGCAAAGTTTCCATGGGCATGAACAAAGTTCAAGGAGCTCCCCCACTTCAACGGTGCTCGTCCTTCTTACTTTCACTTCTCTTTTTGAAAAAGTTTTAGGTTCCCCTCTTTATTTTTTTTGGTTTTAAACTTTATAAAAGCACACAACAGAATAAAATGAATCTCTAAAACTTCCGGGTTGTCTCCCTGGCAGCGCTTTCTTTAAAGCCATTAAGCTAGGCATAAAGTGCTCAAGTAATGGATCCACCCGGATCCCAAGGTATATCAAAGCCAATTTTAATTAACAATGATTTGTAATTTAGTAGTGAGCACAAAGTAACATAAATCATGCAACAACGAAGTCTAACTCTCTTCCTATGCATCGGCATGTCATAAAAGAATAATTCATGCACACAAAGTAAAGGCCAATGCATAGTATAAACAGTTTCTTGCAATTTTATCGTATTGGAAACATAGAGAGGTGGAGATGTAGTTCCTCTCTCATAATAATTGCAAGTAGGAGCAGCAAGCACATGCATATTATATCTATCAAAATCATCATGTGTAATAGTAAAAGGCAACCCATCTATATAATCCTTAATAAGTGCAAACTTCTCCGATATAGTGTAGTTGGGAGAATTCAAAAAGATAATAGGACTATCATGTGTGGGTGCAATAGCAACAATTTCATGTTTTACATAAGGAACTATAGCAAGTTCATCTCCATAAGCATCTTTCATATTGGCATCATGGCCACAAGCATAGCAAGCATCAAGTTCATCAAAAAGGGATATTTCAAATGAATCCAAGGGATCATAGCAATCAACATAGCATTCATCCTTCGGTAAGCACGAAGGGAAATTAAACAATGTATGAGTTGAAGAGTTACTCTCATTAGAAGGTGGGCACGGGTAGCTAATCCGCTCTTTCTCCTTTTGTTCTTCGCTCTCCTCGTCGTCTTTTTCATCTAATGAGCTCACAGTGTCAGGAATTTCTTCTTCCATAGATTCCTGCAAAATATTAGTCTCTTCTTGGACAGCGGAGACTTTCTCAATAAATGCATCAATATCGGCATTGTATTCGTAATTCTCATAGCAATATTTGAGTATAGCAAAATTTTCAGGCCTATAAACATCATCATCAAAAGCTTCATATTTTTTAAACAAAGATTCAATTTCATAAGCACCCTTAAAAGCAACGAATTCTTATATTCGTTCCACATCATAGTAATCATAAATACCTTTAGCATAAGAAGCCAAGGTTTCATTATCATTAAATTTACATGAAAAGGAAGGTGTGGAGCCTTCATCCTAGAGCAACAAGTATAATCATATCTCTGACATAAATTCCAAGCATACCATTTCAACATATGAATTTGATCCCATAACAGTTTCCCTTTTCGAGTCAAGCGATAATCCCTAAAGTATTCACGTTGATCCAAAGTGTCTCCCATTATATAATTGAATGGGGTTTTCTCAGGATTATTAAAGTAGTGCATAATATCTTTCACATAACGAGCATCGAGGGTTTTAGGAGGTTCCCCATCTCCATGAGTATCATGTACACCTTTTTTTGGTATTTCGTGTTCCATATCCATAACTAAAGATAGAGAACAACTTAGAACAGCAAATAAAATCTACTTAGTGATAAAGCAAACAAGCACACACGAGAATATTCACCCCACGCTATTGCTCCCCGGCAACGGCGCCAGAAAAAGGTCTTGATAACCCACAAGTATAGGGGATCAATTGTAGCCTTTCTCGATAAGTAAGAGTGTCGAACCCAACGAGGAGCTAAAGGTAGAACAAATATTCCCTCAAGTTCTATCGACCACCGATACAACTCTACGCACGCTTAACGTTCGCTTTACCTAGAACAGGTATGAAACTAGAAGTACTTTGTAGGTGTGATAGGATAGGTTTGCAAGATAATAAAGAGCGCGTAAATAAAAACTAGGGGCTGCTTAGATAAAGTAACAACTAAGTTAGTTTAACGAGTGTGGAAAAGGGGTGGTAGGAGTTGCGGAATTGTCCCTAGGCAATCGATAACTAGACCGGTAATCATTATTGCAATTTTATATGAGGGAGAGGCATAAGCTAACATACTTTCTCTACTTGGATCATATGCACTTATGATTGGAACTCTAGCAAGCATCCGCAACTACTAAAGATCATTAAGGTAAAACCCAACCATAGCATTATAAGGTATCAAGTCCTCTTTACTCCCATATGCAACAACCCACCTACTCGGGTTTATGCTTCTGTCACTCAAGCAACCCACCATAGGCAAATCATGAACACATTGCAACACCCTACAGCGGGGATCCCTCACGCTTGCGCGACACGGAGAGCACCATAGGACAGCACCAATAATAAAACATGCAACTCAAACCAATCATGATCATCAATCAACCCATAGGACAACAAAAATCTACTCAGACATCATAGGATGGCAACACATCATTGGATAATAATATGAAGCATAAAGCACCATGTTCAAGTAGAGGGTACAGCGGGTTGCGGGAGAGTGGACCGCTGTAGATAGATGGAGGAAGGTGATGGAGGTGTTGGTGAAGATGACGGAGTTGTTGGAGTAGATCGCCGTCACGATGATGGCCCCGGCGGCGTTCCGGTGCCACCGGGAGAGAGGGGGAGAGAGCCCCCCTCCTTCTTCTTCTTCCTTGACCTCCTCCCTAGATGGGAGGAGGGTGTCCCCTCTGGTCGGCCTCCATGGCGGCGGAGGGGCGAGAGCCCCTCCGAGATTGGATCTCTCTCTCTGTTTCCTTCTGTTTCTGCCTTCCCAGATTCTAGCCTTTCACCGTTTCTTATATTCCCGGAGATCCGTAACTCCGATTGGGCTGAAATTTTAACACAATTTTTATCCGGATATTAGCTTTCTTGCGGCGAAAGAAGGGCACCAACCGCCTTACGGGGTGGCCACAAGCCAGCCTGGCGCGCCCAGGGGGTAGGGCGCGCCCCCTGGCTTGTGGTCACCTCAGGCATCGTCTCGCGTTGATTCTTTTTCCCAAAATTCACATATATTCCAAAAAAAATCTCCGTAAGTTTTTATCCCGTTTGGACTTCGTTTGATATGGATTTTCTGCGAAACAAAAAACATGCAACAAACAGGAACTGGCACTGGGCACTGGATCAATATGTTAGTCCCAAAAATAATATAAAAAGTTGCCAAAAGTATATGAAAGTTGTAGAATATTGGCATGGAACAATCAAAAATTATAGATACGATGGAGACGTATCAGGGACGAGGATGGGAGTCCAATACCCGCATGGGTAATCCCCATTGCCAGCCTGACAATGGACCCATCTGCGGCTAGCCCATCTCAGCAGGAAAATCCACTATCCTTGGGTAGCAATGTTTCTTTTGGGCCTACTGAGCAACTTGGGCCTTTTGGGCAGCCTAGGCAATCTGAACATCCTTGGGCCTTCTCCGCCGGAAATCCCTTCCACCCAAGAGACTGCTTTACAGTTTGAGGCCATGGTCAATGACATGGTGGACCGCGTTGTCACATGCTCCATTTGCTCTGAACGGGGCCACCTGTCATTCTCTTGTGGAAGTCGAGTTGTCTGCTCGGCTTGCTCATGTCCCGGTCACATTAGAAAAGACTGCCAAGATTTCACGCGCTGATAACCCAAAAGTATAGGGGATCGCAACAGTTTTCGAGGGTAGAATATTCAACCCAAATTTATAGATTCGACACAAGGGGAGCCAAAGAATATTTGAGAGTATTAGCAGTTGAGTTGTCAATTCAACCACACTTGGAGATTAAATATCTGCAGCAAAGTAATCGGTAGCACAGTAGTATGATAGTTTTGATAGCAGTAGCAACAGTAGCAGTGATAGCAATAGTTTCGTAACAAGTGTAACAGTAGCAGTAGCAATAGTAACTTAGCAAGAGCAGTATGTGGAAAGCTCGTAGGCACTAGATCGGTGAACTCGTTGGATGATATTCATCATATAACAGTCATAACCTAGGGCGACACAGAACTAGCTCCAGTTCATAAATGTAATGTAGGCATGTATTCTGTAAATAGTCATACGTGCTTATGGAAAAGAACTTGCATGACATCTTTTGTCCTACCCTCCCATGGCAGCGGGGTCCATGAGGAACCTAAGGGATTTTAAGGCCTCCTTTTAATAGAGAACCGGAACAAAGCATTAACACACGGTGAATACTTGAACTCCTCAAACTACGGTAATCACCGGAAAGTATCCCGACTATTGTCACTCCGGGGTTTGCAGATCAGAACACGTAATAGGTGCATATGACTAGCATGATCGGATAAAGAACATAGATATAATGGTGATAACATAAACGGTTCAGATCTGAAATCATGACACTCGGGCCCTAGTGACAAGCATTAAGCATGGCAAAGTCATAGCAACATCAATCTCAGAACATAGTGGATACTAGGGATCAAGCCCTAACAAAACTAACTCGATTACATGATGAATCTCATCCAACTCCTCACCGACCAGCAAGCCTACGAAAGAATTACACACTCCCGGTGGGGAGCATCATGGAATTGGCGATGGAGAAGGGTTGATGATGACAAAGACCGAAGATTCCTCTCTCTGGAGCCCCAAACGGGCTCTAGATCTGGCCTCCCGATGAAGAACACGAGGTGGCTGACGTGGCTTGATACTGCGTCGGTATTTCCCCAAAGAGGAAGGGATGATGCAGCACAGCGACGGTAAGTATTTCCCTCAGTTATGAAACCAAGGTTATCAAACCAGTAGGAGGATCACCACCACCCAATAAGCAGCACCTGCACACAAACAACAAATACTTGCAACCCGACGCGAAAGAGAGGTTGTCAATCTCTCTATGGTAAAAAGATAGATTAGGTAGTGATAGATAGGAGAGATAGATCTCTCAAGAACACAAAATAGAAAAGGCAAATAAAATATGCAGCAATATATTTTTGGGTTTTTGGTTTTGTAGATCTGAAAACAAAGATGCAAAAAGATAGATCTGAAAGCAATATGTTGGAAAAGTAGACCTGGGGGGCGTATGGTTCACTAGTGGCTTCTCTCATGAGTATAGCGCACGGTGGGTGAACAAATTACTATTGGACAATTGATAGAAAACCGAATAGTCATGACGATATCCAAGGCGATGATCATTATATAGGCATCACGTCCAAGATAAGTAGACCGGCTCCTGCCTGCATCTACCACCATTACTCCACACATCGACAACTACCAGCATGCATCTAGTGTATTAAGTTCATGGAAAAACGGAGTAATGCAATAAGAACGATGACATGATGTAGACAAGATCTATTCATGTAGGAATAGACCCCATCTTGTTATCATTAATAGCAACGATACATGAGTGTCTTGCTGCCCCTTCTGTCACTGGGAAAGAACACTGCAAGATCGAACCCATCACAAAGCACCTCTTCCCATGGCAAGAAAAATTGATCTAGTTGGCCTAACTAAACCAAAGACTATAAGTAATCATGCATATAAGAGATCAAAGAAGAATCAAATAATATTCATGGATAGAAACTGATCATGAACTCAAAATTCATCGGATCCCAACAAACACACCGCAAAAGTTTACATCAAATAGATCTCCAAGAGAGCATTGTATTGAGAATCATAAGAGAGAGAGAGAGAGAGAGAGAGAGAGAGAGAGGAAGCCATCTAGCTACTGCCTACAGACCCGTAGGTCTATGGTGGACTACTCACGCATCATCGGAGAGTCACCTATGAGGAATATGAACCCCTCCGTGATGGTGTTTAGATTGGATCTCGAGGTTCTGGAACTTGCGGCGGCTGGAATTGTGTTTCGTCGACTCCCCTAGGGTGTTTGGAATATTTGGGAATTTGTAGGCATCAGAGGCGGTGGTGAGGGGCCCCGAGGAGGGCACAACCTATCAGGGCGCGCCGGGCCCCCCTGGCGTGCCCTAGTGGGTTGTGGTCTCCTCGTCCCACTCCCCCGGCACTTCTTTGGCCCACTGGGTGTCTTCTGGTCTAGAAAAAATCTCCAAAAAGTTTTGTCACGATTGGACTCCGTTTGGTATTGATTTTCTGCGAAGTAAAAAACAAGCAAAAACAGCAACTTGCACTTTGGCACTATGTCAATAGGTTAGTCCCAAAAAAATGATATAAATTCGTTATAAAATGATTTTATAACATCCAATAATGATAATATAACAGCATGGAACAAGCAAAAAATATAGATACGTTGGAGACGTATCAGCATCCCCAAGCTTAATTCCTACTCGTCCTCGAGTAGGTAAATGATAAAAACAGAATTTTTGATGTGGAATTTTGCCTAACATGTTCATCTCATATTATTTTCTTTTGTATAGCATGGACATTTGGACTTGTAATTGATTCAAAGCAATAGTCTAGTTTTAACATAATGACTTCAATACTCAAGCATGTCAACAAGCAACCATGTCTTTCAAAATATCAACACTAAAGAAAGTTATCCCTAGCCCATCATGCTCAATCATTGATCCATTCATGAAACACACTCAAATATTAGCTATGCCCAATGCTCAAGTACGATCATAGTGCCCCTAGTTCGTGCTTATAAGAGAAGATGGAGACTCAAAGCAAAAAATAAAAATTGCATAAAGTAAATAGATAGGCCCTTCGCACAGGGAAGTAGGGATTTGTAGAGGTGCCAGAGCTCAAGGTTTTAAATTGAGAGAGAGAAAATATTTTGGGTGGCATGCTTTTCCTGTCAACGAAAACGACAAAGTAGCTCACAATACTCTCCATGCTAGATATATCATACACGGTTCCCAAACAGAAAATAAAGTTTATTCCTTTTTCCACCAAACTTTCACTTTCCATGGCGGGCCGTATCCACGGTTTCCTTTCATACCAACACTTTCCAAGGAATTTATTATTTGACAACATAAAGTAAAAAAAAATTCTTTTTCATTTCGGGAATGGGCATCCCTATTACCGCCGCACTCTCATGCAATGACAAGTGAATAAACACTCATCTTGAGAATAACACATCTAGCATGGAAAAATATTGGACAGTCCCCACCGTTTCATGAGCGGTACGAGCACACAAAAGAGAAAATTTATTTTGAAAATTTAGAGATGGCACATGCAAATTTTCTTGGAACGGCATGGAAATACCGCATATAGGTAGGTATGGTGGACTCATAAGGCAAAACTTGGTTTAAGGATTTTGGATGCACAAGTAGTATTTCTACTTAGTACAAATGGAGGCTAGCAAATAGATTGAGAAGCAACCAAACCAAGAAATGAAAATTCACATAAGCGAGCATTGAGCATAACTAACACCGAATAATGCACCACAAGTAGGATGTAATTTCATTGCATAACTACTGACTTTCGTGCATGCATAGGGAATCACAAACCTTAACATCAATATTCCTACTAAGCACAATTACTCACTAGCATGACTCACATATTACTATCATCATGTTCCAAAACTATTACAAAGAATCAAGTTTAATTTTCCCAATGATCTACATGAAAGTTTTTATTATATCCTCCTTGGATATCTATCACTTTGGGACTAGTTTCATATATTGCCATTGCTTTTTGGCAAGCTCAAACAAATTTAAGTGAAGCACATGAGCATAAAGATTTCATCTCTCAAAATAGTATAAGTGAAGCATGAGAGGATTTCTTCAAAATTTACTAACTCTCAAATTAATCTAAGTGAAGCATGAGAGTATTTCTACGAAAATTTCCAAGCACACCGTGCTCAAAAAGATATAAGTGAAGCACTAGAGCAATTCTATACTTCAAAAAGTTTAAGTGAAGCACATAGAGCAATTCTAACAAATGATAGTATGATTTTGGCTCTCTCAAATAGGTGTGTCCAGAAAGGATACAAATAACAAACTAACAAGCAAAGCAAGCAAAGATACAAGACGCTCCAAGCAAAACTCATGATATGTGACGAATAAAAATATAGATCCAAGTAAAATACCGATGGTCGTTAGAAGAAAGAGGGGATGCCACTCGGGGGCATCCCCAAGCTTAGTTGCTTATTACTCTTTGGATATATCTTGGGGTGCGGTAGAATCCCCAAGCTTAGGATTTTCTCACTCCTTATTCCTTCATCCATCGTGATCTCACCCGAAACTTGAAAACTTCAATCACACAAAACTCAACAAAATCTTCGTGAGATCCGTTAGTATAATAAAACAAATCACTACTTTAGGTGCTGTTGAAAACCCATTCATATTTTATTGTTGCATTATACCTACTGTATTTTAACTTTACCATGGTTCATACCCTTCAATATAACCCATAGATTCATCAAAACAAGCACACAATGCAACGAAAACAGAATCTGTCTTAAACAGAACAGTCTGTAGTAATATGTACTCTAACCATACTTCTGTAACTCTAAACATTCTGAAAAATTATTAAAACGTAAGGAATTTGTATACAAACACTGTGTTAAAATTTCAGCTAAAGATCAAGTTCCAGCAAAAAATGAAATTTCATATACTGGATGCAAAGTTTCTGTTTCAGATTCAGCATCACTTCTACTCATCCTATGAATCATCCTAAAGGCTTTACTTGGCACAAACACTAAATAAACCATAAAAACACAATGATAACAGAGGCATAATTGTGTAAACACTCAAAAACAGAAAGGAAAAAGGAAAAATTTATTTATTCATTGGGTTGCCTCCCAACAAGCGCTATCGTTTTATGCCCCTAGCTAGGCATAACACATAGATTCAAGTATTGTCATCTTTGGTTTTGGATCATAGGATGCCCTCATGATTGATTCATATGGTGGCTTAATTATTGTTCTATGGAAGTGTTCCATACCCTTTCTCAAGGGAAATTGAAAACGAATATTGTCTTCTTTCATATCAATCACGGCACCTATAGTGCGTAAAAACGGTCTACCAAGTATAATGGGACAAGACGGATTGCAATCACTATCAAGCACAATAAAATCAATAGGCACATAGTTCCTATTTGCAAGAATAAGAACTTCATTAATTCTTCCCGAAGGCTTTTTAATAGTAGAATCTGCCAAGTGCAAATTAAGAGAACATTCTTCAATATTGGTAAGACCAAGCACATCACATAGAGATTTAGGAATCGTGGAAACACTAGCACCCAAATCACACAAAGAAAAGCACTCATAATTTTTAATCTTGACCTTAATGGTAGGTTCCCACTCATCATGTAATCTTCTAGGAATAGAAATCTCCAACTCCAACTTTTCTTCAAAAGATTTTGATCATGGCATCAAACGATATGTTTAGTAAAAGCTTTATTTTGCTCATAAGCATGGGGTGAATTCAACATAGATTGCAACAAAGAAATACATTCAATCAAAGAGCAACTATCATAATTAAAGTCTTTGAAATCCAAAATAGTGGGCACATCACTAGTTAAAGTTTTGACCTCTTCAAACCCACTTTTATCAAAAATTTCATCAAGATTTTCACCCTCCAAATTATTGGGATGCCTTCTAGCTAAAGTTGACTCTACTTCAGTCCCTTTATCATCAATATTAATATTACTAAACAAGGAATCAATAGTAGAAACGCCAATCACTTTAAGATCTTCATCTTTTTTATGAAGGCAATCACTAAAAACAGATATTTCTAAGATTTCTCTTTTAGCTCTAAGCATGGCGGTTCTTTTCTTACTTTCATCCATAGAGACATATAAATCCTTAATAGATTCATTAATCTTAGGCACAAAAGCTTTCAACTTGAGATTTTCAACATCATGAGAAATTCTATCAATGCTTCTAGACATATCATCAATCTTATTCAATTTTTCTTCTATCGTAGTATTGAAAGCCTTTTGCGCATTGATAAATTCTTTAATATTACTCTCAAGATCAGAGGTGTTCCTATTATTATTGTAATAAGAATTACCATAGGAATTACCATAATTGTTAGAGGAATTTCCAGGAAAAGGCCTAGGATTAAAATTACCTCTATAAGCATTGTTATTGAAATTGTTTCACGAGACAAAGTTCACATCTACGGAATCATTATTTTCCTCAATCAAGGTAGCCAAAGGCATATCATTAAGATCAATAGGAGCATTTTTACTAGCAACCAATTTCATCAAAGCATCAACCTTATCACTCAAAGTACTAATTTCCTCAACCGAATAATCTTTTTTACTAGTAGGTGCTCTTTCGGTATGCCATTGAGAATAATTAGCCATGATATTATCTAACAATTTAGTAGCTTCACCCAAAGTAATCTCCATAAAAGTACCACCTGCGGCGGAATCTAAAAGATTTCTAGAGACAAAATTCAATCCCGCATAAAATTTTTGTATGATCATGCAAAGATTTAAACCATGAGTAGGACAATTTCTTAGCATCAACTTCATTCTTTCCCAAGATTTTGCAACATGTTCATGCTCAAGTTGCTTAAAATTCATGATTTGTGTCCTAAGGGAAATAATTTTCGCGGGCGGAAAATACTTAGTGATAAAAGCATCCTTGCACTTATTCCAAGAATCGATACTATTGCGAGGCAAAGAAGAAAACCAAATTTTTGCACGATCCCGCAAGGAAAAAGGAAATAGTTTCAACTTAACAATATCATTGTCCACATCTTTTTTCTTTTGCATATCACACAATTCTATGAACGTGTTTAGATGGGACGCGACATCCTCATTAGGATTACCAGCAAATTGACCTTTCATGACTAGATTCAACAAAGCGGCATTAATATCACAAGACTCCGCACTAGTGGCGGGAGGAGCAATCATAGTACTAATAAAATCATTGTTATTAGTATTGGAAAAATCACACAACTTGGTGTTTTCTTGAGTCATCGTGACTACGCAAACAAGATTGCAAGCAAGGAAGAGATCCGACAAGAAAAAGGCAAACGAAAAAAAGGGCGAATAAAACGGCAAATAGGTGAAGTGGGGGAGAGGAAAACGAGAGGAAAATGGCAAATAATGTAATTGCAAGGAGATGAGATTTGTGATTAGGAACCTGGTAGATGATGATGGAGTCCCCTCGGCGCCTACGATAGGCACGTAGAAGAGACCGCTTCAACCCCGGCAACGGTGCCAGAAATTCCTTTGACGTGGCTTGAGACTGCGTCGGTATTTCCCCAAAGAGGAAGGGATGATGCAGCACAGCGATGGTAAGTATTTCCTTCAGTTATGAAACCAAGGTTATCGAACCAGTAGGAGGATCACCACCACCCAATAAGCAGCACCTGCACACAAACAACAAATACTTGCAACCCGATGCGAAAGAGAGGTTGTCAATCTCTCTACGGTAAAAAGATAGATTACGTAGTGATAGATAGGAGAGATAGATCTCTCAAGAACACAAAATAGAAAAGGCAAATAAAATATGCAGCAATATATTTTTGGGTTTTTGGTTTTGTAGATCTGAAAACAAAGATGCAAAAAGATAGATCTGAAAGCAATATGTTGGAAAAGTAGGCCCGGGGGCCATAGGGTGCACTAGTGGCTTCTCTCATGAGTATAGCGCACGGTGGGTGAACAAATTACTGTTGGGCAATTGATAGAAAATCGAATAGTCATGACGATATCCAAGGCGATGATCATTATATAGGCATCACGTCCAAGATAAGTAGACCGGCTCCTGCCTGCATCTACCACTATTACTCCACACATCGACCGCTATCCAGCATGCATCTAGTGTATTAAGTTCATGGAAAAATGAAGTAATGCAATAAGAACGATGACATGATGTAGACAAGATCTATTTATGTAGGAATAGACCCCATCTTGTTATCCTTAATAGCAACGATACATGCGTGTCTTGCTGCTCCTTCTGTCACTGGGAAAGAACGCTGCAAGTTCGAACCCATCACAAAGCACCTCTTCCCATGGCAAGAAAAATCGATCTAGTTGGCCTAACTAAACCAAAGATTCGAAGAATAAATATGAGGCTATAAGTAATCATGCATATAAGAGATCAAAGAAGACTCAAATAATATTCATGGATAGAAACTAATCATGAACTCAAAATTCATCAGATCCCAACAAACACACCGCAAAAGTTTACATCAAATAGATCTCCAAGAGACCATTGTATTGAGAATCAAAAGAGAGAGAGAGGAAGCCATCTAGCTACTGCCTACGGACCCGTAGGTCTATGGTGGACTACTCACGCATCATCGAAGAGGCACCTATGAGGAAGATGAACCCCTCTGTGATGGTGTTTAGATTGGATCTCGAGGTTTTGGAACTTGCGGCGGCTGGAATTGTGTTTCATCGACTCCCCTAGGGTTTTTGGAATATTTGGGAATTTATAGGCATCAGAGGCGGTGGAGAGAGGCCCCGAGGAGGGCACAACCCATCAGGGCGCGCCGGGGCCCCCCTGGCGCGCCCTGGTGGGTTGTGGTCTCCTCGGCCCACTCCCCCGGCACTTCTTTGGCACACTGGGTGTCTTCTGGTCCAGAAAAAATCTCCAAAAAGTTTCTCGCGATTGGACTCCGTTTGGTATTGATTTTCTGCGAAGTAAAAAAACAAGAAAAAACAGCAACTAGCACTTTGGCACTATGTCAATAGGTTAGTACCAAGAAATGATATAAAGTTGTTATAAAATGATTGTAAAACATCCAAGAATGATAATATAACAGCATGGAACAAGCAAAAATCATAGATACGTTCGAGACGTATCGGTGGCGGCGGCTCCGTTTCGTAAAATGCGATGAAACTTTCTCTCTAATTTTTTCTCCAAAAATAGGATTTTATAGCGTCAGAATTAGGGTCAGTGGGGCCACGAGGTGGGCACAACCCACCAGGGCACGCCGGGGGGGGCTGGCGCGCCCTGGTGTCTTGTGCCCAGCCAGTGGCCCCCCTCCAGTGGTTCTTGGCTCCAGTATTTTTTATTTATTGTAAAATAAATCTCCAAAAAGTTTCGTCCAGTTTCGAGAACTTTTATTTTTGCACAAAAACAACACCATGGTAGTTCTGCTGAAAACAGTGTCAGTCCGGGTGAGTTTCATTCATATCATGCAAATTAGAGTCAAAAACAAGGGAAAAAGTGTGAGGAAAAGTAGATACGACGGAGACGTATCAACTCCCCCAAGCTTAACCCATTGCTTGTCCTCAAGCAAGTCAGTTGACAAACTGAAAGTGATAAAGAAAAACTTTTACGAACTCTTTTGTTCTTGTTTACATATATATGCTTAAGTAGCACCCAAGTTTTCAGCAAAGATTATGACTAACCATGACAACAATAACTCTTAGAAATTATATTAAATCATATCAATGACATAAGCAACTAGCAAGCAATAATAAAATATCTCAAGCGCCAACACTTTGTCAAAACAATCATGATATAATATGACAATAGTGGTATCTCGCTAGCCCTTTCTGACACCGCAAAACAGAAATGCAGAGCACCTCCAAAGTTCAAGCAGCGACTAAACATTGTAATTCATGGTAGAAAAGATCCAGTCATGCTGCACCCAACATCAACTATACACAATGCATGAGGATGACAATAGTGCTCTCAGGTCTGGCACTTATTTGAGAAGGTGATGACTCAACATAAAAGTAAATAGACAGTCCCTTCGCAGAGGGAAGCAGGGATTTGCAAAGGTGCCAGAGCTCAAAGCTTGAAACAGATATAGATATAATTTTGGGAGGTACACCCTTCCTGTCAACGTTACGACCAAGAGTTATCAATATATTCCATGCTAAACACATTAGCAGCGGTTCCCAAGCGGTAAAAGTAAAGGTTTACTCCCCCTCCACCAACAACATTCACGGGTACCGTCCATACCAACAACATTCCTGGGGGAGTTTTGTTTAATTATTTGTAATTTTTGATTTCGGGACTGGGAATCCCTATTACCGCCCCTCTCGTGTAAGGACGAGTGAATAAACACTCATCATGAGTTTCTGGTAAATGTATATGGACCATGTCAAGGACAAATGAGAGATGAGTTTGTTCGATGGATGTATGCTGTGGATATTGAGGCTGACAAGCATTGGATATTGATGGGAGATTTTAACTTCATTAGATCTATGGATAATAGAAACCTCCCTGGAGGTGATGTCAACAATATCTTTATCTTCAATGAGATTATTGGGCACCTGGGACTTTTGGAACTTCCTTCAAAAGGGAGAAGATTTACATGGTCTAATATGCAGGATTTCCCACTGATGGAGCAGCTTGACTGGGTTTTCACCTCTGCTAGTTGGATCAATCAGTACCAAATGACCCAAGTTGTTCCTCTGGAAAAAATGGCGTCTGATCATGTGCCTTGTTTGATCTCCATTAGTACTACTATACCAAAAGCAAATATTTTCAGATTTGTAAATTATTGGGTTGAGCAGCCAGGCTTTATGGAATGTGTTCAATTTGTCTGGTCAATGAGCTCACATAAATCTCATATCTCAGCTATCATTGTGGACAAACTAAAAGCTTTGAGGTTTGCTTTGAAGAAATGGCAGAAGGGTCTTTCACGCATAAAAAGGCTAATTGAGAAATGTAAATGGGTGATATTATGGTTGGATAATCTAGAGGAGTTGAGACCTCTGTCAAGACCAGAGACTAACTTCAAAAAGATAGTAAAGCTGCACCATGAGCATCTCCTGCACCTTCAATTTCTATATTGGAAAAAGAGATGTACCATAAGGTACATCAAAGTGGGCGAGGAAAACTCAAAAACTTTCCAGGCAATGGCAACTGAAAGGCATAGGAAAAATGCAATTGCAAGTTTGGTGTTACCTGATGGAATAGTGACTTCTAATTATGCACTCATGGCTAGTGAGTTTCTTACTGCTTTCAGATGCACAATGGGCACTGTCAAGGAGATTCAGCTGGGAATGGACATTCTGTCTTTGATCCCTTAGGTCCATGGGCTTGAAGTGCTAACCAGGCCATTTGAGGAAAAGGAGATTGAAAAGTTCATTAAAGAGATGCCCGTTGATAAGGCACCTGGCTCAGATGGTTTTAATGGCCTTTTCCTGAAAAAATGCTGGCACATCATCTCTGTTGAGTTTATCAAACTGGCTCATGAATTCCATGATGGAACAGCAAAATTGGAAAATTCGAATGATGCTTTCATCACATTGGTTCCAAAAAAACATTCTCCTAAGTGTGTTGGGGATTTTAGACCTATTTCTCTGACCAGTGTGGGTCTAAAATTTCTCACTAAAATGGTGGCAAACAGGTTTCAAGCTGAAATCACCAATTGTGTACATAAAACCAGTATGGTTTTATCAAATCAAGAACTATTCAGGACTGTCTCGCTTGGACTTTTGAATATATACACTAGTGTAATCAATCCAAGAGACCAATTATTCTGCTTAAGCATGATTCTGAAAAGGCATTTGACTCCATCCAGCATGAGGCAATAATCAGAATCCTAGTGGCAAAAGGTCTTACACACAAATGGATCACTTGGGTTAAAGAGCTCTTATCTTCTGGAACTTCCTCGGTACTGCTGAATGGGATGCCTGGTAAACACTTCAAATGCAAATGTGGTGTAAAGCAATGGGACCCTATTTCTCCTTTGTTGTTTGTTATTGCTGCTGATCTTTTGCAAACAATGATTAATAATCTGCTCCATCAGGGAGTGATCAATCTGCCTTTGCCAACTCATGATCCGGATTACCCTGTGATTCAGTATGTTGATGATACTTTGATGTTTCTTCATGCTGAAAGCTCTCAATTGGCTGCCCTCAAAAAAGTTCTCAGCTCTTTCTCCAATGCAACTGGCCTGCAGATTAACTATCACAAGTCATCAATGTACCCAATCAATGTAAAGGAGGAAGAAGCTCTCAGTCTAGCAACCCAATTTGGGTGCAAGTTGGGTAAAATGCCTTTCACCTACTTAGGTCTTCCTGTGGGAACTACTAGGCCCAAAATTATAGATCTGATGCCCCTTGTGGATTGCATGGAGAGACGGCTCACAGCTAGTTCTTGGTTTTTACCACAAGGAGGTTGACTTCAATTAGTAAATTCAGTCATTTCCTCTCTGCCTATTTACTTCCTGTGCAGCTTATCCATACCACCTGGCATTTTAAAGAAACTGGAAAGAATCCAGAGGCAATGTCTCTGGAGAAAATATGGGGAGGAAAAAGGCCACTCCCTAGCTGCTTGGCCTCTGGTGTGCAGGCCCAAGGTCAAGGGGGGTCTGGGGATCCTCAATCTTGGTCTGCAGAATGAGGCTTTACTCATGAAACATCTCAACAAGTTCTATAACAAAGTTGATGTTCCATGGGTTTAGTTGGTCTGGGATTCCTATTATTTTGATAGAGTGCCACATGACACAACCTTGTGTGGTTCTTTCTGGTGGAGAGATGTAACCAAGCTCATGGATAAATTTAGGTCAGTTACAATCGTCAAAGTGAATAGAGGGGACACTGTACTCTTCTGGTCAGATCAGTGGCAAATTAGCAATCAATGTGTACCATTACAAGAGAGATTCCCCAGGCTATTTTCATACTGCCATGATAAAACACTCTCTGTTAAGGATGTCTTTCAGACTATTGGCCTTCATGAGCTGTTCTCTTTACCTCTCTCTGAACTGGCCTACAATGAACTAAATCAGTTGACTACACTGTTGGCGGACACCAATTTTGACTCTAAGGTCAATGACTCTTCGTACTGGAGACATGGGAAGGTCTCGGAGTACTCTGCCAAAAAATATTATGTTTTTGCCCATCAGCCAATTGTGGCCAATCCTATTCTCTGCTGGATTTGGAGGAGTTGTTGCACCATGTCTATCAAGATGTTTGCATGGTTAGTAATCATGGACAGGATTAACACAAAGGACATGATTCAGCACACACACTGGAGAATCAATGATGGACCAGAATGTGTCCTTTGCCCACCTTGGCCCTGGAAGATAGAAACCACATGTTCTTACAGTGCAACTTCAGTGTTAGGATATGGAACTATCTTCAGATTGTCTGGACAGACATCAATGACATGGTACAGATTGCTTTGCAGGCAAGGAAGGAGTTTGATAAACCTTTCTTTGCTGAAGTGTTTTTTCTGGCATGGTGGAATATTTGGAAAGTGAGGAATGATAAGGCTTTCAGGCACATCAGACCATCTTTCAGGCAATGGAGAAGTGGTTTCATTCATGATATTACCCTCCTCACTCATAGGAACAAGAGCAAATACACAGATGCCCTCCTTAGATGGATTGATTTCTTACCTCCTTGAGTTTCACTTTTGTACTCTCTTTCTTTTAGTTCCTTTCCTCTTTTGAGGAGTTTTTTGTACATATGCTTTATTTTATTAATAAAATGCCATGGGGCATAAGCCCTGCAGCCTTCATGGTAAAAAAAGATATTGATGATTAGAAGTGACAGCGGCACCGAGTTCAAGAACTACACCTTGGACGAGTTTCTCAGTGATGAGGGAATCAAGCACCAATACTCTGCATCCTATACCCCTCAACAAAACGGTGTTGCGGAGAGGAAGAACCGGATGTTGATGGATGCGACAAGGACCATGATGGCGGAATCCAAATCTCCGTACAACTTTTGGGCCGACGCCATCAACACCGCATGTCATGCATCTAATCGGCTCTACCTCCGCAAAGGATTGAACAAGACTCTATATGAGATACTTACCGGTAACAAGCCCAACCTCAAGTACTTCTAGGTGTTTGGTTGTAAGTGTTTCATTCTCAACAAAGGTGTTTGTTTGTCTAAATTCGATTCTAGAGCTCATGAGGGCATATTTGTTGATTATGCTACAAACTCTCATGCTTATCGTGTCCTTAACAAGTCCACGGGACTCATTGAGGAGACGTGTAACGTAGAGTTTGAGCTCCCAAGTGGAGCAAAGTGGTCTTTGTGATGTAGGTGATGAAATTCCTCCCCAAGCCATAAGAAGAATGGGTGTGGGACACTACCTGCCTGTTGAGGAACCCCTTGTGGCTGAAGGAGAAGGACAATGTTCCACACAAGTGGAACCATCACCGATGCAAGACACACACACTTACGAAGAATAAAGTGAAGGCCCTCAACCTCGTGAACAAGATCAAGAGCAAGATCAGCCTCATGGTGATGATGACGTACCACAAGATGCTCAAGATCAAGTTCACAACCCCGAGCAAGCTCAAGGTCAAGATCTTGACCAAGATCAAGGTCAAGCCAGTGATGGCTCTCAAGCTCGTCAAGATGATACACCGGAACCTTCCATGGAAGATATTTTAGAACGACGAGCTGCCAAGATTGCTTCCAAGCTTAAAACCAAGCAACACCTCCTAGAGAATGTCTACGAAGCTTGAAAAGAGGAGTAACTACTCGTCGTCAATTAACAAACTTTTGTGCACATCACGCGTTTGTTTCTTGTATTGAACCCCTCAAGGTACAAGAAGCGCTCGGGGACATGGAATGTCTTGAAGCCATGCACGATGAACTCAACAACTTCAAGCGCAACAAAGTGTGGCGGTTGGTGCCAAGACCAAAGGAGAATCACAATGTCATTGGAACCAAATGGATCTTCAAAAACAAGCAAGATGTGAACGGTGTTGTCATTCACAACAAGGCTAGATTGGTGGCTCAAAGCTACTCCCAAGTCGAGGGTATAGACTATGGTGAAACCTTTGCTCCCATCGCTCTCCTTGAATCTATTCGCATGTTGCTTGCTTATGCATCTCATCATGATTTCAAATTATATCAAATGGATGTGAAGAGTGCTTCTTAATGGTCCACTTAAGGAGTTGGTATATGTCAAGCAACCCCCAGGGTTCAAGAATCCTAAGTTTCCCAATCATGTATACGTTCTCGATAAGGCACTCTACGGCCTTAAACAAGCCCCACGAGCGTGGTATGAGCACCTTACCTAGATGTTGCAAGACCGTGGGTTTGAAATTGGGAAAATCAATCCCACTCTTTTCACAAAGAGGGTTAGCAGGACCTTGTTCGTATGCCAACTATATGTTGATGATATTATCTTTGGTTCTTCTAACAAAGTTTTCAATGATGAGTTTGCCGCACTAATGACCAAAGAGTTTGAGATGTCCATGATGGGGGAGTTGAAGTTCTTCCTTGGATTCGAAGTCAAGCAACGAAGTCAAGGAACCTTCATCAACCAAGATAAATACACTCAAGACATGCTCAAGAGATTCAAGATGGATGATCTCAAGCCGGCTAAGGCCAACACTCCCATGCCGCTCAAATGCCAACTTGATAGTGATCCCAATGGTAAAGCTGTGGATCAAAAGGTATATCGCTTCATGACTGGATCCCTACTTTATCTTTGTGCATATAGGCCGGATATCATGTTGAGTGTGGGAATTTGTGCACGATTTCAATCCGCACCTATGGAGAGTCACTATGTGGCTGTCAAACGAATCTTTTGATATTTGGCTCATACCCCAAACTTTGGCTTATGGTACCGCAAATGTGCTTCATTTGATCTCATAGGATATTCGGACTCGGATTGGGCGGGAGACCGTGTGGAGAGGAAGTCAACTTCCGGCCAATTCCTTGGTCGCTCTTTGGTAAGTTAGTCTTCAAAGAAACAAAACTATGTTTCTCTCTCGTCCACCGCGGGCGAATATGTAGCTGCTGCGAGTTGTTGTGCTCAGTTGCTCTGGATGAGGCAAACTTTAAAGGATTATGGTGTCACTTGTGACAAAGTGCCCCTCTACTGTGATAACGAGAGTGCTATCAGGATCTCCAACAACCCGGTCCAACATTGCAAGACGAAGCACATTGAGATTCGTCATCACTTCATCCGGGATCATATCAAGCGTGGAGAAATTGATCTTATTCATCTCAATACTAATGAGCAGCTTGCAGATATTTTCACGAAACCATTGGATGAAGCAAGATTTCGCGAGTTAAGGCATGAGCTAAATATCATTGATTCGAGCAATGTGGCTTGACTTATTGCACATCCCACCACACTCATCATTTTATCTTGCTTAGGTGTAGGCATGGACATAGGGGAAGTGTTGTTCTCTAAATGAACTCTCCCTTCCCCTATTATGCACAAATCAATCAAATCTTTTGCATTAGTCATTTTTCATGACACTTGCGCTTCAAAGACGAGTTTTGGTCATGGACCCAAGGTTAAAATCTTCGCGGTGCCATACCAATTGACTCAAACATAGGTGGCCTCGGCCACCACCCCCTCCTAGTGAGGCATTTGTCATGGTTTGTTTTCCCAAGTGTGTGTTTCTTGGTCTTTATTCGCTCTTGCTAGATTGTTTAGGACCTAGGTGTGAGTATCCTCCATGGTTTGATTCTTCATGTTTTTGTTTTTACAACCATGGGGCTTACCTCACCATACACATGTGCCTTGCCTCTATCCCAAGCCCTCCTCTTCTTATAAACCCTCTCTCCAATTGTACGCACATCTTGAACCTATCGGTGGTGGCTATGGGCGGGCGGTACAACCGGTGGCTCAAGCGGTTCGACCGCTGGGCCATCCTGTTGCCATCCTCAGCGGTACAACCGGTCTAGTTATGTGGTTCTACCGCTAACTCACAGGTGTACCAGGGCCTGTACAACCGCCCCTCCGGGCGGTATAACCGCCCGCGGCATAACGGGCACTAAAAAGGGGAGGGTCGGGCCAAAGGGGTACTCAGTTTTCCCCTCGTGCCCGACCCCCCTCTGCTGCCCTACCCGCCGGCGGCCGCCGCCACCGCCCCGGAGTGCCTTCCGGCGCCCCGGATCTGCGACCTTCTCTCAGATCTGCTCCGTGGAGGCCCTTCCCCTCTCCGATCTCTTCCCATGGACACCGGTAATGCCTCGTTTCTCCTTTCTTTGGGTCCTCTCTTTAGATCCTCCATTGTTAGGGCATTGCTTGGTTTCCCGCATTTTTAGTCAAACTATTGGTTGGAAGATATCACTACTACACCTCCTATTACTTGTGCTGCTTAGAACTTAGAATATTGGTGCATGGTTCGAATCTGGGTATGCCAGTTTCCCACCGGTGCTGTGTTGTCTGTCCAGGCGGTACAACCGCTTACACCTGCGGTACAACCGCTGCAGCTGTACAACCGCTGGGGTGACCGGTTCAACCGGGTTCTCTGAATCCTGTCCCACAGTTTTATCATCTCTGCTTCACAACTAATATATTCCTCTGTTTGCGTAAAATCCTCTCATCTTGTCTGGGTTTCTCTTGTGTGCTTCTCGTGTCTGTCTACAGGTGGCTCGGGTTCTCGCTTTGCTCCTCGTAAGAATTCCAAGAAATGAGCTCGCAGATGTAGGCTCGTCAATGAGTCAGAAGAAGAGGAAGTTGTAATCCCCACCAAGCCAACTCATCGTGAGAAGTCTTTGGCCGCCAAGCTAAAGTCTGCCAAGCCTGTGCACGCATGGAAGCAAGCTGATTGGGAGAAGTTTTTCTTTCAAAATACATATGAGGTCCCTGTTGCTTCTAGGTGGTCCACCCCTCAGTTCAGAAATGAGATACAAATGCAGATTGTGCACGAACTTTATGACCATCACAAGAACAAGTTCGCCAAGCAATGGACAATTGACATTGAGTACTGGAGAAACAACTTGGATTACTTTGGGGAGGCTTTGCCACTATGCGAGGAGCTCGATTTGATCAAGCTCATGGCTATCAATTGTCCCTTTGATGTGCAGCTCATTCACCAGTTTTATGCCACTATCCACTTCGGCACTGATGATGCTTGTCACCTTTCCTTCATGTGTCGTGATGAATTCTTCCATGTTCCGTGGCGCGCATTTTGCAACTCTCTTGGCTATGATGATACTGGCCTCACTGGGAATGGTGGCATCCGTGCTCATGACCGGGCTACCTCCATGGAGAAGGAGGAGCTAGCCCCCTTGTACATTCTTGGGCGTGGCATTCTTGGAGGGTCCAAGGACCTTCAGCAGGTTTATGATACCTTGCACCATGTTTTCTGCAATGTTCTTCTGCCCAAGGTTGGGAATCAAGATGAGATTCATGGTTATCTGGTAGATCCGCTTTTGGCTATGAAGACTGAAGCTGGCTCTGGTGCTACGTTTGATGCTTCCAAGTGGATGTGGGAGGAGATGTTCAGCACGGTCTTCTATAGGAAGGTCCCCACCTATGCTCCATTTAACATGTACTTTCTAAACTCTATGTGAGCAGTTCGTAGGCCTGGAGAGCCTCTCACTTCTCCGGACAACCTCGTCGTGCATGAGATAAAGCAACTCCGGAAGAAGAAGCATGTTGAGCCTCGCTTCCCCCCTGACCACCCTGAGGATGTTTTTGCTACTTCCAGCGACACTTATTTTGAGCTTCCAGTAGGGGCCAAGCCCTCGTGGGTCACTAAGCTCACCGCCAAAATAAAGAAGACCTTCTGCCTCCAGACTCATGTTCAGAAGAAGCTCTATGAAGCCCATGTCAACGAGAAGCTTGTCAGACGTAGACAGATTCAGATTATGCGGGATCTCCATCTTAAGGATGACAGTGGTTCTGAGAAGATCATCACTCCTGAGGAGCAGTGGATCCATGAGCATAGCACTTGGACTGATGATGAGGTCTCGGGTCAGACTGCTGCCTCCTCCTCTACTGCTGCTGCTGATGATGATGATATTATGGATGATGATGATGATGCTGATGGATCTGCCAGTGATGATTCATAGGAGACCGAGGGGTCTGACGAGGTCTACTGAGCTGTGGGGCATTAGCATCGCTCTTTTCCTTTTTGGTGTCTTGATGCCAAAGGGGGAGAGAGTTATATTATGACGGGATTTGCATGGGTGTGGTCTTTCTAGTTGAACTCTTATTTCTAGTTGAAGTTGAACTCTTATTTGCTTTTAATCGGTTGTGGACCTATCTTATGAGGAGACTCTATGTGATCCCTTAGTATTTTTATCTTATCTCGTTGTTTAAGTAGAGCCTGAGATTCATTGATGCCCTTGTTATTTAGCTCAACTTCTTATCCAGTACGAATGCACTTTAATGTTATCCCTTCATTTGTACCCATTGGTCGGTCTATAAAATCGAGGGGGGTCTCCCGTGTTTGCACAAATCTCATCTGGTGCACACTTTGAGGGGGAGCTCCGCTTCTATTTTGTAGACCATCAATGCAAATCATGTTGTTGTCATCATCCACCAAAAAGGGGGAAATTGTAAGGGCATTCTCTTACCTTATGTTTTGGTGATGATGACACCTCACTTTGTTATCTAATCGTGTGTCAAGTTCTTCAGGTACTCCGTGAGCGACACAAGACGATTAGGCATTCTCTTCGGACGGAAAAGAACGAAGACGGTGTTCTCTACGCGTTTATTTTCTTTGGTCATAGGAATCCCATACTATTAAGAGAGAATTCTCATTGGAAGGCTTTGGGGTGAATCAATACACGTACACATTCTTGTCACCCACCTCCTACCCTTCCATCCTAGAGAGAGAGGGGCCCTTCTTTCCAACCTTGCAGGCCGGTTGTACCGCTGGCCCTAGCGGTTGTACCGCTTGCTCCAGTCATCCGGCATAACCTCCACCCCAGGGGTGATACCCTGGGGGTGCTGCCCTTAGCTGGTCACCAGCGGTTGTACCGCTGCCTCCAGGCGGTTGTACCGCCAGTAGCTGGCTGATCCTAGGTGGCAGCCTCGGGCGGTTGTACCGGCCCAACACCGGCCTACAACCGTACATGGCTCTGTTGTGGTGCGGTGGTTGGGCGGATGTGGGGCGGTTGCTCCGGTCGATCTCTAATGACCGGTACTACCGGTGTCCTAAGCGGTTGTACCGCTCGGGACTTTACCTTATCCCGTACTCGAGTCGAGCGGTTGCACCGGGGAGGAACCACCGCCTCAGGTTCTGTTTTGATGCGGTGGTTGACCGATGCTTGGGCGGTTATTCCGGCCCTATCGGTTCTACCGCCTGAGTGGTCGGTTGTACCGCTGCCATGTGAAAGTGGCTGTAATGGTTGGAAAAGGGGGGCACTATATAAAGAGGTGGTTCTCCCACCTCTATCTTATCTCTTACCTCTCTCTCTCCTCCATTGACGCCCTCCAAGCTTTCTTGCCCGATCTCTCTATCTAGTCACTCAAACTTGTTGATTTGCTAGGGATTGAAGGAGGAAACCTAGATCTACACTTCCACCAAAGGAAACTTGATTCCCCCATACTTTCTTGTGAGGATTTTGTTACTCTTGGGTGTTTGAGCACACTAGACGGAAGAGGTCACCTCGAAGCCATAATCCATTGTGGTGAAGCTTCGTGGTTTCGTTCGGAGCCTCCAATTGAGTTGTGGAGATTGCCCCAACTTTGTCTGTAAAGGTCCGGTTGCCGCCTTCAAGTGCACCACTAGTGGAATCACGGCATCTCGCATTGTGTGAGGGCGTGAGGAGAATACGGTGGCCCTAGTGGCATCTTGAGGAGCATTGTGCCTCCACACCGCTCTAACGGAGACGTACTTCCCCTCAAAGGGAAGGAACTTCGGTAACACATCCTCGTCTCCATCGGTTCCACTTGTGGTTACTTCTTACCTTTACTTTGTGCAAGCTTTACCTATCGTATATTATTTGCTTGCTTGTGTTGTTATTATTGTTAGCATCATATAGGTTGCTCGCCTAGTTGCATATCTAGACAACCTATTTGTTGCTATACCTAATTTTCTAAAGATTAGTTAAAAATTGGTAGTTGCCTATTCACCCCCCCCCCCCCCTAGTCAACCATATCGATCCTTTTCACCTGTGTTGCAAGGTGTGAAGTTGAGTAAGACTCAAAGACCGACCACAGGGGAAGAAAGAGAAAGGATGAAGGTCGTCCCCTATGCCTCAGTCATAAGCTCTATAATGTATGTCATGATGTGTACCAGACCTGATGTGTGCCTTGCCATAAGTCTGGCATGGGGGGTACCAAAGTGATCTAGGAGTTGATCATTGGACTACAGTAAAAAATATCCTTAATTACCTGAAGAGGACTAAGGAAATGTTTCTTGTTTATGGAGGTGATAAAGAGCTCGTCGTAAAGGGTTACGTCGATGCTAGGTTTGACACTGATCCGGATTACTCTAAGACTCAAATCGGATACGTATTTCTTCTAAATAGAGGAGCAGTCAGTTGGTGTAGTTCCAAGCAGAGGGTCATGACAGGATCTACATGTGAAGCGGAATATATAGCTACTTCAGAAGCAGTGCATGAAGGCATCTGGATGAAGCAGACCATGACCGATCTAGGAGTTGTGCCTAGTGCATCATATTCGATGACTATCTTTTGGACAACACTGGAGCCATTGCCATTGCAAGAGAAGCCAGGTTTCACAAGAAGACCAAGCATGTAAAGCGTCGTTTCAACTCCATCCGAGATTGGATCAAAGAGGGAGGCATAGAGATTTGTAAAGTACATACGGGTCTAAATGTTGCAGACCCGTTGACTAAACCTCTCTCACGAGCAAAACATGATCAGTACCAGAACTCTATGGGTGTTAGATTCATTACTATGTAAGCTAGATTATTGACTCTAGTACAAGTGGGAGACTGTTGGAAATATGCCCTAGAGGCAATAATAAATTGGTTATTATCATATTTCCTTGTTCATGATAAGTGTTCATTATTCATGCTAGAATTTTATTGAACGGAAACTTAAATACATGTGTGGATACATAAACAACACCGTGTCCCTAGTGAGCCTCTACTAGACTAGCTCGTTGACAAAACATGGTTAAGGTTTCCTAGCCATAGACATGAGTTGTCGTTTGATAACGGGATCACATCATTAGGAAAATGATGTCATGGACAAGACCCAACCGTAAGCTTAGCATTTGATCATATCACTTAAGTTTATTGCTACAACTTTCTTCATGGCAAGTATCTATTCCTAAGACCATGAGATCATGCAACTCCTGGATATCTAAGGAATACCTTGTGTGCTATCAAACGTCACTTCATAACTGGGTGATCATATAGGTGCTCTACAACTATATCTGAATGTGTCTGTTGGGTTGGCATGGATAGAGACTGGGATTTGTCACTCCGTATGACGGAGAGATATCTCTGGGCCCTCTCGGTAATACAACCTCGTAAATAGCTTGCAAGCAATGTGGCTAATGAGTTAGTCACGGGATCTTGTATTACGGAACGAGTAAAGAGACTTGCAGGTAACGAGATTGAACTAGGTATGGAGATATCGATGATCGCATCTCAGGCAAGTAACATATCGCTAGACAAAGGGAATTGCATATGGGACTAACTGAATCCTGAACATCGTGGTTCAACCGATGAATGATCTTTGTGGAATATGTAGGAACCAATATGGGCATCCAGGTTCCACTATTGGTTATTGACCGAAGAGGTGTCTCGGTCATGTCTTCATGATTCCTGAACACGTAGGGTCCGCGCGCTTAACGTTCAATGACGCTAGAGTAATATTGGAATATGTACGTTGGTGACCGAATGTTGTTTGGAGTACCGGATGAGATTCCGGACATCACGAGGAGCTCTGGAATGGTCCAAAGGTAAAGATTTATATATGGGAATGTTATATTTGGGTTCCAGAAAAGTTCGGGGGTTTTCCGACAGTGTACCGGGAGTGTCGAGGGGTCTTCGGGGTTCCATTGGGAGGATCCCACCTGCCCCGGGGGGCACATGGGCTGAATAGGGGGCGCACGAGCCCCTGGTGGGCTGGGCACCACTCCCCCCCCCCCCAAGGCCCATGCGCCTAGGGTTGGGAGGGGGAACCCTAAAGAGGGCGCCCCCTTGCCTTGGGGGGCAAGCCACCCCCTTGGCCACCCGCCCCCTCCCTTGGTGGAGGGGCTAGGGTCGGCGCCCCCTCTCCTTGCCCCTATAAATAGAGATGGAGAGGAAGGGAAGCCGCACCCCAAGACTTGGCGCAAACCCTCCCTCTCCTGTTACTCCATTTGCTCCTCCGCTAGTAGTTTCGGCAACGCTCGGCGAAGTCCTGCCAGCACCACTTCACCACCATCGCCGCCATGCCGGCGTGCTACCGGCGATCCATCTACTTCTATGCCCTTGCTTGTTGGATCAAGAAGGCGGAGACTTCATCGAGCCGCACGTGTGCTGAACACGGAGGTGTCGTCCGTTTGGCGCTGGATCGGATTGGATTGCGATTGGATCGTGACAAGTACAACTACATCAACCGTGTAATATACGCTTCCGCTTAACGATCTATGAGGGAACATAGCACACTCTCCCCTCATTTGTTTGCATCTCCTAGAATTAGATCTTGGGTGTTTCGTAGGAATTTTTTGATTTTCATGCTACGTTCCCAACATACATACAAGGAGCCCCTATTATATTACAATATCCTATGCTACAAAGATAATCTCACTACTATTTATGTTTTCATGCATCTTAGATATTGAACATGAATGCAATGAATATGAGAATGCACGCATCTGAAGAATATTGTGGAACAGTCCAATGGCTAACAAACTTGGCATCAAAAGATTGAGTTCCATTCTGGATGCAATTAAACCCACATGCTCCCCACGTGCAGATTCATATTCAGAATATGATCCTAATGACTATTCTCAGCTCGAGGAGTCAAAGGCAGATGGCCTATCCTATTCACCCATCAAGGTGCATGTTCTAATTTGGCAAGGTTTTATTGGTTGCATGTATCTTGCATTTCTTCTACTTTGTTGCACCGCCATCTTCTTAGTTTACTCATCCTATATGTGAAGATGCCATGCCCATCCATTGATAATACATATTACATTTGTTATCATACCATGTTTTTCCATTCAAATGTTGTTTTGGTGTATCAGACATCCCAAAGAAAGAGGGTGATTGCAGAACCTGAAGGAGTACAAACAAAGTCTTTGAAAAAGGTGGTGGTACCGAAGAAATCAGATAACACCCCACTTATATTGGCGATAGAATGAGCGCCGCAAAACCTAGGCCTGACTCCATCAGACTGTAGCCATACCACTAGCCCCACCACACAGGACCCTCACTCCAGCAAAAGGTATGTCGATTTCAGTTGACATAGCACCATCCGTCCCACAGAAAAATCCCAGTCCAGCAAAAAGTACACGAAATTCACAGGCCAAGGACCTATTCCAACTGCAGAGAGCCCCAATTTCCGCATATTGGAACCCCACTCTAGTTACTCCCAGTTTAAAAGACAGTGCTTTCAATGTTGTTAGGAACCATGCGTGTATCTTCCCATTATGGGAAGATTATAGTGAAGACAAACACCATTTTCACATCTTCCTCTCCCACTTACATGGAAGTGCTATTATTCATGGTGATTATTGTCTTGTTTTCTACTGATTGAACACATCAATGATTTACATTCCATTATTCTAAATAGGTAAGGGTCAATCTGGATAGTCATGACAAGCAAAGCTTGCTTGCGCTTTTAAAGGACATGTTGCAGCAGTATCAGTGTTACCCGAGGAAAACACACTTCGATGGCAAGTCTATAAACGAAATTTCGGTGAGTCTTCTGTGCTAAATTTACAAGACATTGAATGGAAAAACCTTGTTATGCACTAGTCTCGTCCCCAGGATGAGGTACTGTCTATGATATCAGATGAAAATTTGAACTCCTACATTTCTGCATGTGCCTCATCGATCTGCTCGACGAAGAATACTGATTTGAAATGGACGACAGGATATTGCAACTATGTTGCTCGCTGCTTTGCTCTTGTTAGTACATGTAGTCATGTATCACGGTACTTACATGCATACCTGGTTGATTATGTGACATCAGTGTGCATGATAGCTTGCGTATCCACTATTGGGTCCAAATTATTAGATCTATATTAATGCTTACATTAATGTAAAATAAACCCAATGCTTATGAAGAAGTTTAGCTCTGCATTGTTCTTGTAAGTACATGTTGTCCTTATCATTATACTTATATTGACAGCTAGGTCTTCATGTACCATCACTCTGTAGCTTATTTTCCCTTTCCCTCCATTTACTACACATTATTAGATCTAAGTTTAGCTTTGCATTGCTCTTGTCAGTACCTTTTGCCTGTATCGATGTACTTACATTTATAGCTAGTTGATTATGTAGCATCACTCTGCATCTTAGCTTAAATATTCTCCATTTGTTCCTATATTATCCCATATGCATTTACTCTTAATAAAATGTAGACTAAAGTCAGTGCTTATGAAGATGATTATGTGGTAAACTTCTTGAATTGCCCCCCCCCCCCCATCAGCATGGACAACGACTTTATAGAGCCAGTCTTCACTACTAAGTAAGTTTGTCCTAGGCATGACTGCAAGTGTTGTTTATTTTTTGGCGTTTGCATCAAATTGCATGTTTAAAATTTATTATGAAGTTCTCTAAAAAAGTTTATTATGAAGAAGTTCATAAACATAAGTTTGTCCTTCTCAATTTTAGTTTTTAGTTGTATAACCAAGTTCCTTATTCATACCATGTAAATTAAACGAAATAAAGCAAGTGATCTTCTTTAGAGTGCATGTATGCTTGTATTCTTGATCTGCAATCCAGTGGTGTGGTGAAACTACCCACTCCAGCACAATGCCATATACTGCTATGTCTTAACTATGAACAATGCCATATTATGTTAATGTTATTTAAATTGTGTCTCTTTATTTGCCAATTTGAAATGGGATAAATTGGCAGTACACTAGCCATTGATGCTTATACTTTCTTTAGCACTGCATGTATGCTTGTGTTCTTGAACTGTAATCCGGTGGTGTGGTGAAGTTGGTCACTCCTGTATAATGCCATTTCCTGCCATGTCTTAATTATGAACAATCCGTATTATGTTAATGCTATTTAAACCGTGTCTCTTTATTTGCCATTAAGAAATGGGATGAATTGACAACACGATGCTCATACGTGCAAAACATGTTATATGTCTGTTTGTTTCTCTTTCAGAGTGATATCTCTAATGGAAAGAAGAAGTGTCACAATGATAGTGAGACGAACCCATTGCTTGTCCCTCTAACATATATTGCAGGGAAGAAGGCAACACATCTTGGAGATAGCGATATAACCCCAAAGTCGGGTCTTGATGTAGTGTTGAATTCACTCGCTAATACCAGTGACACAAGCTCGATGAAGTCGCTGCCTCAATCTGCTCGACTTCTTCAGTCTCAACTTCAAGCAAAAAGACATGGTTCAGCTCAATTCCTACTAGAACTCCAATCCCTATGGAAGATCAGCATGAAGTCTAGTGCGTTCGTTGATGCTATGTAGCTAGAGTGGGAGGATATAAGCGTCAAACAAATGCGGTCTCATTGGCTTGCTCAATTGCTTGCCCTGGAGCTCCCGAGCAGGGCTAACATTTCTTGAACTGTGTTGAAGTGATGTTGGTTCTGTATATTATTTTGTCGGTGTGTTTATTTGCACTAGTGGCGACCTTTGATGCCCAGTGTATGTAATCATGGTCTGGTTGCGCTTTATTATCACTAGTGCCAAACTTTGATGCCAGTGGATGTAATATGTCATAATTTCTTTATTGCATAGTCTAGGTTTAGTCTTAGTCAGTATGCTGTAATTTAGGCCGTAAGGTTCAACGGAGGTCAATGGCCCAAAATATTATCGGTCCGTCAGCGGTATATAAAAATAAATTACGCTACGCAAATGGGTCGGCCCTTAACTCACTATATATGGTCTGAATTGTCGGCCAATATTCATGTCGGGCCATTAGCAGGCCTAAACGTGAAGTAATTTTGGGCCTTTAACATGTGATACGTCCATTTTGCATCATGATTTCTTATTGATATTTATGTTATTCTTGGTCATTATTCCACTTTATGATACAATTCTTATGCCTTTTCTCTCTTAATTTACAAGGTACATCACAGAGAGGGAAATTGCCAGAAACTAGAATTCTAGACTTGAAACCCAAGAAAAAGGCTGGAAGTTCTCTAAACTCCAAATGACATGAAACTTCACGATGAATATTTCTGGAATATATGTGAATTTATGGAGAAAAAATATACAAGAGGGGGGCCACCTGTTGGTGCCAAGCCAACAAGGCGCCCCCCCCCCCTTGGCGTGCCCTGATGGCTTGGGGCCACGTCCCAGGTGCTCCCCCCCCCCCCTCTTATGCTATATAATGTGTTTTGACCAAGAAAAAATCAAGAGGATACTTTCGGGATGAAGCGTCGCCGTATCGAGGCGAAAACCTGGGTAGAGGCACTTTTGATCTCCGGAAGAGAGATTCTGCTGGGGAAACTTCAGTCCAGGAGGGGGAAATTGAAGCCATCGTCATCACCAATGCTTCCTCCTTCGTGGGAGGACCAATCTTCATCAACATATTCACCAGTACCAAATTGATGACCCACAAGTATAGGGGTTCAATCGTAGTCCTTTCGATAAGTAAGAGTGTCGAACCCAACGAGGAGCAGAAGGAAATGACAAGCGGTTTTCAGCAAGGTAATTTCTGCAAGCACTGAAATTGTAGGTAACAGATAGTTTGATAGCAAGATAATTGGTAACAAGCAAGTAACTGTAACGGTAAATCAAGTGCAGCAAGGTAGCCCAATCCTTTTGTGGCAAAGGACAGGCCAGAACAATCTCTTATAATAGGCAAAGTGTTCTTGAGGGTACACGGGAATTTCATCTAGTCACTTTTATCATGTTGGTTTGATTCGCGTTCGCTACTTTGATAATTTGATATGTGGGTGGACCGGTGCTTGGGTGTTGTTCTTACTTGAAAAACCTCCCACTTATGATTAACCCCCTCGCAAGCATCTGCCACTATGAGAAAAGTATTAAGATAAAATATAACCATAGCATTAAACGTTTGGATCCAAATCAGCCCCTTACGAAGTAGCGCATAAACTAGGGTTTAAGCTTCTGTCACTCTAGCAACCCTTCATCTAATAACTACTCCACAATGCATTCCCTTAGGCCCAAGGATGGTGAAGTGTCATGTAGTCGACGTTCACATGACACCACTAAGGGAATCACAACATACATATCATCAAAATATCGAACACATATCAAATTCACATGATTACTTGCAACATGACTTCTCCCGTGACCTCAAGAACAAAGGTAACTACTCACAAATAATATTCATGCTCAAGATCAGAGGGGTATTGAATAGCATAATGGATCTGAACATATAATCTTCCACCAAATAAACCATATAGTAATCAACTACAACATGTAATCAACACTACTAGTCACCCACAGGTACCAATCTGAGGTTCCGGTACAAAGATTGAACACAAGAGATGAACTAGGATTTGAGAGGAGATGGTGATGTTAAAGATGTTGATGAAGATTGGCCTCCCAAAGATGAGATGATGGCTTCGATTTCCCACTCCGGGAGGGAAGTTCCCCCGGCGGAATCGTTCCACCGGAGGGCAAAAGTGCTCCTGCCCAAGTTCCGCCTCGAGACGGCGGCGTTCCGTCCCGAAAGTACTCCCCTTATTTTTTCTAGGTCAAAAGACCTTAAATACCAGAATATGGGCACCGGAGGTGGGCCGTGCTGGGCACAACCCACCAGGGCGCGCCTGGGGGGCCTGGAGCGCCCTGGTGTCTTGTGCTCACCAGGTGGGCCCCCTCCGATAGTTATTTGCTCCAGTATTTTTCATATATTCCAAAATAATTCTCCGTAAAGTTTCAGCATATTTGGAGATGTGCAGAATAGGTATCTCTAATGTGCTTTTTCAGGTCCAAAATTCCAGCTCCTGGTATTCTCCCTCTTTGTGTAAACCTTGCATATTATCAGAGAAAAGGCATTAGAATCACTCCCTAAAGCATTATTATACATCAAAACATTATAACTAATAGTAGGAAATCATGATGCAAAATGGATGTATCAACTCCCCCAAGCTTAGACCTCGCTTGTCCTCAAGCGAAAGCCGATATTGAAAAGCATGTCCACATGGTTTGCGAGAGTGGTGTCGATAAAAACTAAATACGGACATAGTAGCATCATGCTTATTATCATAACATCAACAACTTTATGATAGAACTTATTCATATAACTTTTATTATATAACTTCATCATATAACTTCTCATGAACAAGTAACAATTCATCACAACATAGAAGTATAAAGCATAAACCTTATTGAAAACCAACAAACTATGTTCTCAGTCAACTTTGCAACTATAATTCATCATATTTTCAGGAAGGGTCTCGTGTCAGAGCCTTTTGGCAAGTCCACATACTCAACCATCATTTAGTCTTCTATGATTGCTAACACTCACAGCATACCCATGAGCAAAAAGTTTCAACCGGACACATAGAAAGATAGGGGCTTATAGTTTTGCCTCCCAGCGTACTCACCTCAAGGGTGATGTCAACAATAATAACTCATGCTCACTCACATCCAAGTGGATATATGTACCTAGATCTTTCCTCACCACATGATGCTTGAAAAAAGAAAAAGTAAAAAAGGAATAGGGAAGAATACTTTGACTCTTGCATAAAAGTAAAAGATAGGCCCTTCGCAGAGGAAAACAGAGGTTGTCATGCGCTTTTTGGTTTGTATGCCCAACTCCTTAATGTAAAAGAACGTCACGCTATATTGCCCCCTATGATAGCAACCTTTATTATGCAGTCCATCGCTTTTATTACTTTGCCATCATAAGTTCGTACAACGCTCAATTTTCTCTTACACTAATTGATCAAACACATTTAGAAGCAATTTTTATTGCCTTAGTGCACCGATGACAACTTACTTGAAGGATCTTACTCGATCCGTAGGTAGGTATGGTGGACTCTCAAAACATGAATTTGGGTTTTGGGTTTTTGGATGCACAAGTAGTATCTCTACTTAGTGCGGAATTTTTTGGCTAGCAAAGATATTGAGCAAGCACCACATGTTGAAGGATCTATGACAATATAACTTCTATGTGAATATGAACAAACATAAATCATTACCTTGTCTTCCTTGTCCAACGTCAACTATTTGTGCATATAATATTTAATGGGGGCTCACAATCATAAAAGATGTCCAAGATAGTGTTTTTGCATGTGAATCTTCTCTTCCCTTATTAATTCTTTCATGAATTGCATCATTGACCAATGTTATGTTTGTCAACTCCAATAAATTTTGCCACATATACTTTTCCTTATGTGATGTCATTACTTACCATAAGATTAGCATATGATTATTTTCATTTATTTCCTTTCTATTTTGATTGCAACAAGAAAGTAAAGAAGCAAAAGCTCAAACTAAACTTTATTATATAACTCTCACTAGATTACATAGATAGATAGATCACGAAACTAACACTCGAAAATAAATCATGACTTTTATTCAACTAAACCACGAAAAAGCTAAGGATCGAACTAAAATAGGTAAAGGTGAATAAAAGTGATGGTGATACGATACCGGGGCACCTCCCCCAAACTTGGCTCAAGCCAAGGGGAGTGCCCATACCTGTGTACTCAAGTCTCCTTTGGTGGTGAAGATGATGAAGGTGGTGGTGATGAAGTGTCACACTTCAGACTCAATAGGTACTCCAATTTGCGGATGACTCTCCGAAGGGTGATGATGTGCTCCTCTAGCAAAATATTTTCACGAGTGAGAAATTTATTCTGAACACGAACCGCTTCGAAAGCCCTAAAAGCTTCAATTTCAGTGGGGTGAGATGATTGTAATAAGTGTCGGTGTCAAAACCGGCGGATCTCGGGTAGGGGGTCCCGAGCTGTGAGTCTAGGATCGATGGATAACAAGGGACGAAGGAGACGATGTTTACCCAGGTTTGGGCCCTCCTACGGAGGTAAAACCCTATGTCCTGCTTAGTTGTATTGATGTGTATGAAGATTAATGAGTCGATCTACCTCGAGATCAAGTAGCCAAAACCCTAGATGAGCTTGTCTGCCCTCTACAATCTAAACCTCCCAGTTTATATAGACACCGGGGGTACCTAGGGTTTACACATGATAAGTCTCCAGCCGGCAGTAAAGACGCTGATCCCCTCATCTTGACTTGGAGTGCACGCCGCGTCTTCGGAGGTTTCCTTCTAGAAAACGGGGTCGTCACATATCCCGGCCCTTCCTGCGATAACCAGAGAGTGGCCCACCAAGCCGACCTATGAGAGATAGGCCGGCGACCCGAGGACCCCTTAGTCCTGGACTCCCTCAGTAGCCCCCGAACTAGCCCCCAACGCCAGGGATCATAACACTAGCAGCTTCGCGTGATCAGAGTCTCCGGCTTGCGGGGTGAGTTCTTTTCTCCATTTATGATCGGCTGGCGCTAGTTCGGCCGCCAATGACAGGTAGTTATCCGGACGTCATAAGTTGCTTAACCTCGAAGGCCGAAGCGTCAAAGTATGAACAGTATTTCCTGACAACCTTTCTGACGAAGGGTCGTGGCCTATCACGACCGCTGAGCCGGTTACAAAAACTCGATTCGCGGTTCGAGGCCATTTCTCCATTGGCACATCTTATCAAAGTGTAGATCGTGTCCTGTTTCCTACGGGATATGATTAATCCCCTGGGTTATCCCCACGCGCGCATAACGGCACGATTGTTTCGGGAAGTGGCGAGGCCTGCGGCGCAGTAAAAGGGAGGCTCTTGGTATTACGGCACCCCATAAAAGGGAGAAAACCCCCAAGGCCTATTCACGCTCCAAATTCGCACCCTTTGCCTCCTCAACCTTCCCAAGCTCCGAGAGCCCAGATCCAGTTCTTCCTCAATCCTCCCTCCGAGTTCGGCCATGGCTGGTTCAGGCTCCATGGGCAAGTGGGAGGCCTCCTCCGTCACCGACGACGACATTCGGGAGCTAAAGTGTGCCGGCTACCTCTCCGCCAACATTGCCCACCACGCTCCAGAGGCCAATCAGGTGGTTCCCACACCGAAGCCGGACGAGAGGGTGGTGGACATCCCCCATTTTATCCGGGGATTGGGCTTTCCGCTCCACCCCTTCGTCAGGGGTCTCATGTTCTTTTATGGGTTAGATTTCCATGACCTCCCCCCGAACTCCTTCATGCACATCTCGGCGTTCATCATCGTCTGCGAAGCCTTCCTGCGGATACAACCGCACTTCGGCCTATGGCTCAAAATGTTCAACGTCAAGCCGAAGACAGTTGCGGGCGCGCATGCGGATTGCGGAGGGGCGGTAATCAGCAAGCTCCCCCGCGTCGAGTAGCCGGACGGCACCTTCATCGACACGGTCAAGATCTGGCAAAAGGAATGGTTCTACATCACCGAGCCAAGGAGCGCGGACTGGGTGGCACCTGCCGAGTTCAGATCCGGACCCCCCCGGGAGGCTAACCTCGTGGCTCAAGAAAGGCCTTGACTGGGGGTCGGCCGCAGAGGTGAAATCGCTACAGAAGCGCATCTCCGCGATGATTGAGGCCAAGATCGAGCTGGTCAACGTGATCCAGGTCATGCTCCGCCGCCGTCTCCTCCCCTGCCAGCACCGGGCCTCCCCAACGTGGGCTTACCATCTCGAGGACCCGGCCACCGTGCGTCAATTCTTTCGCACTACCCACGAGAAATTGTGGAAAGTGCTATTCAAGCCCCTGAAGAGCTGGCCGGCCGAGGAGGAGGACACCGATCTTGATGCCGAAACCCCTCCTACCAAGGTATGATAAAATTTTAATTCTCTGGCTCTATTTTTTAACAAAGAGATGAACCCCTTTCTCCCTCATCTTCACAGAACTGGCTGAGCAAGGCCGCGCAAATTGACTGTCCGGCCTCGCAGCCCGAAGACCCTCGGTCGGATCTGTTGATGGAGATGCTCGTCGTGGCGCCATATTCGGCGCCAGAGAAGAAGAAGAAAGGGGAGAAGAAGGAGGCCTAAGAGGGTCTTCGTATAAGGGGTCTTCCGGACACTAAGTCCGAGGAGACCCATGCCTCTTCCACTCACGAGGAAGAGCACGAGGACGAAGGGGAGTGCGACTCCCCCCTCACAAGGAAAAGGGCGGCGTTAGCGGACGCCGCGGAGAACCTACCTCCTCCTGCCTCGAAGAGGACATGCCGGACAAAGGCAGTCCTGGCCGACGATACCTCGGACTCCGATAAGGAGACTGAGGCTTTTGAAAAGGTTCCCCGAAGGAACCCAAGGGTCAAGCCCCCAGCCCAGAGGTATGAATCCGAAGACCCTCTGGGTCACTTATATAAAGCTTTTAATGCTAAATGGGTGAACGTCTTCCAATTTGCAGCCCACCACGCGATCTCCCCACCGACCAAATCTTAGACGGGGAGTCTCTGCCCGCCGACCTGGCGGAAAGTGGGACTGCGTCACATCCTACGCCTCCTGAGGTCTTGAAGGAGGCCGCGGAGGTGTTATCGCACCAGGCTCCTTCTGAGCTGAACACCGGCGGCGGGGGTGACGATGTTATGGCTGAGGTAAATGCCTCGGCCGCCGAAGACTAGGAGGAGGAACATCTCCTGGCAACTAAAGAGGGGGGACAAAGCCCGGTCCATCCCTCTCCGAGGACATCTCCGGAGCGCTCTATGCCTCCGGAGCTGCCAACCCGATCCCCCACCGGAGGGAGGGTTGGCGGGTCACCACCGGCGCCACCCATGATTGGGTGGTCGGCCGTGATGGAGGAAGCTTTATCCGGCTCTTCCATCGCCGAAGATCACCGCGCCCTTATGGGTGCGGTTTTGCAAGGCATTCAGTCCATTGATAGCGGACTGAAAGAGGCCTTCAACGGTCTCTTGACGGGCTTCCAGGTGAGCCACGTAATACTCTTTTTTCCAGAAAAAGTTAATTTACCAAGTTTATGCAATTCCTATAAGTGTAGTAGCCCCCGAGCCCTGGGTGAGTTTGGAAAACCCACACAGGGGTCAAATGCCCAAAAATTAGTAACGATGCTCAAGGCACCCTTTGTCCCTCATTATTCTAAGAGCTCCGGAGAGTACTTAGCAGAGGGTCTGAATCCGACAGCTCGGGAGTTTTAATGCACATAAGTTGTTTTGTAGGCCTCGTCATCGGCGGCGGACGCCAACGCAGTGGAGCTTGCAGAGCTAAACCGGAAGCTCAAGAGCTCCGATGAGGAGCTCGATCGCCTGAACAAGAGATTTGACGAGACTCAAGGTGAGTCCGAATTGTATCATTTGGGCTACTGTCTATCCTCATTGATTGAGATATCCGGATTGTTATCCCTAAATGTTATTTACTCATTGTTACCACAGCTGTGGTCACGGAGGTCGAGAACCTCAAGGCCGAGTTGGAAAAGGTGAGGCAGGAGGCCGCGGATGAGAAGGCGGCGGCCGAACAAGCGACAGCCGAACTGTCGGCGTTAAAAGCCGTGAGCGACAAGCACGAGGCCCGGGTGGTAGAGGTGCAGCTGGAGCTCAAGGATGCCAGCACGAAGTGCGAGGCCCTTGAGCAAAAGAATGAAGACCAGGCCACCGAACTATCCACGCTAAAATCCGAGCTCAAAGCGGAGCGAGTTGATAGGCGGTTCTTTGAAGAAGAACTCCGCCAAGTCAAGGCGATCGCGGATGGTAAGCCGTACATACTGCAATGTGCCTTTGGTGGTAACAGGTTTGCATTGCTCACCCGGGTGTGGCGTTCCTCAGGCGCCTTTACGGACCCCCCAAGGAGTGCAGCAGACGCGAACAAATACTTCGCCTCTCGGGATGGGGATGTTGATCCTCGGCTGTTCTGGGCGCAATTTCAAGCCCAGAGCATCCTTCCCTCCTGAGCAAGCAGATGAAACAATTGATGGAGCTGCACAGGATGGCGGAGCTGACCATGAAGGACCTCTGCATCCGGCTGTGGCCTGCAGAGCCGTTGCCGAGCAGTTACTTCGGCTTGGTGCAGAAACTGTGCGACGCTGCGCCTCGGATTGACGCTCTAAAGTGTTCTACGTGCATCGAGGGAGCTCGGATGGCCTTTGCAAGGACCATGGTGCACTGGCCGAGGCTCAAGCCGACCGAGATGGCCACCGCACCTCCACCCCCTGGGAAGGAGCATAGGCGCCCCGAGAAATACTTTTCCACCGTGATGGATGGTGCTCGGGCGATAGAAGCTCAATGCCCTAAGTATGTAATTTATGAATGAACGTTTTGTCATGTATCCGATGACTGTTCCGCTTTATAATGCGGTTGCAGGGTTTATCATGTCTTTAAGCATTGTATTATTTTGACTCCTATGTGGCCGTTTTATCTGAAAGTTGCGAGTCGTCGGCTTCAGCCCCCATGTAGATACTACACGAGGTGTTTCTACCTCCACACTGTGACCCTTAGCCGACGAATTGGTGCCCGAAGGCGGTAGTGCGAGGGGAACAAGGCAATCGGACTATAATGCTTTAGTGCTTTCACTTAGCCGTAGGAGCTTGACTGCGGGGGCTGATGACTAGCCCCCAGCGTTTTGTGATATTCGGATACACCGAGGTTGAAACCAGCATCACATGGTTTGTAATCATACAAACCCCTCGTATAACACGGAATAACCTCTATCGATTTTTAGTTTGACACTTATGCTCGGATTGCAGACCGGTTCTCGCTTATTATGACAGTCAGTTTTCGGCTTTCTCCACTGAGGTACTTGACCAGGCGAGCTGGAAGCACAATCGCAGTGGTTCTCCCTTTACCCTTTTAGCCGAACGAGCGGAACGTAAGAGGGCAAACACAGGAGCCGGGCAACCCAACCATTGACCCAAGACATAATTCGGAACCGATTCATATAACGCAACATCCGAGACGCCGAACACATAAACAATAGTGCCGGGGTGATGCTTGGGGCGATTTTTATAGTCAAGCCCCCGGTCTATTAGCTGGTCGCATCGTAATATGTACCGAACAGCTTTGCTATTGGCGTCGGTGAGTAGAGAACAGAGTATGTGACATAAAATACAGCGAAGAGGCCGTAAAGGATGGTCTTTATTTCTGATGAATTCTTATAACTCAAACTGCCGAAGCAACTGTTACAGGTATTTTGAAATGAAAAATAAGGTTTACAAAGGAGAGGTTTTACCCGGGGTCTTCGATGGGTGGCTTGACGTCCTCAATGTGCCCTGTCGCATGTCTGCTTCTTTGCTCCCGAGGGGGTTGCGTTCCTTTAAAGGTTATTGCTATCGGCGAACGGACCTTGGGAAGAAGATCTTGAGAAGTCGGGGAAGTGTGGATGAGCTTTACGCTTGGAAGGTCCTAGATGGTACCTGTGGTTTGTCCGAAGACATGTGTTGGCAGTAGTTCGGTCCAGCCGAACACTTTCCCTTTGATAGTCGGTCCCCACAGCTGCCCATCGTATTTTGAGCGCGAAGTTGTGCCTTCTTGGCACATGTTTTACGGGAACTAAGGCTGTGCTGTGGGGGGGCGTATCCCTATTTTTGTTGGGTGGAAGATGATTCCGGGAGTTCGGGTTGAGACCGAGCGCGTTTACTAACCTGACGTGCCTTTATAGTTGATTTGGGCGTCGGCCGCTGTACTGGAATTTGGCTGCCAGGGCCGCTGTGTGTTCCTCAGTTCGGAGAGAGCGTTCTGTGTTGCCATTGACAGTAATGACCCCCTTGGGCCCGGGCATCTTGAGCTTCAGGTACGCGTAGTGGGGGACGGTGTTAAAGCGAGCGAACGTTGTGCGGCCGAGTAGGGCGTGATAACCGCTGCGAAAAGGGACAATGTCGAAGATCAAGTCTTTGCTGCGGAAGTTGTCGGGCGAGCCGAACACTACTTCCAGATTCACGGTGCCCGAGCAGCGGGCTTCGACTCCTGGGATCACTCCTTTAAAGGTAGTGTTGCTAGGTTTGATCCTTGACGGATCTATACCCGTCTTTTTCATCGTGTCTGAGTAAATCAGATTAAGGCTACTTCCTTCGTCCATTAGGACTCTAGTGAGGTGATACCCATCGATAATGGGGTCTAGGACGAGGGCTGCCGAACCTCCGTGACGGATACTGGTCGGATGGTCCCGTCGATCGAAGGTGATCGGGCAAGCCGACCATGAGTTATACTTCGGGGCTACGGGCTCTACGGCGTAGACCTCCCGAAGGGCGCGCTTCCTCTCCTTTTTTGGTATGTGAGTGGCATATATCATGTTCACAGTTTTTACCTCTGGAAGGAACTACTTTTGTCCTCCATTGCTTGGACCGCGGGGCTCATCATCGTCCTCGCTGCGTGGGCCCTTGCCTTGCTCTTCGGCTGCGAGTTTGCCAGCTTGTTTGAATACCCAACAATTATGGTTGGTGTATGTAGCGGGCTTGTCTTGGGTGCCGTGGATCTGGCAGGGCCTATCCATGATTTTGTCCAGCGTGGTAGGTATGTCTCGATTTCCTTTAGAAGGTTTCTTCCGCTGTCCGGATTTTGGGTTGCGGAAACCGGCATTAACGGCCGTGTACTCAGAATCGCCGTTGTTGTGTCGGCGTTTGTTTTTGTTATGGCGTGGTTTCCCATTTCCATCTCGAACTTCGGAGGTGCCGGGGTCTTCGGGGTTATGGCCTCGTCGAGCTAGCCAGTTATCCTCACCCGCGCAAAAGCGGGTCATAAGTGAGGTAAGGGCGGACATTGTCCTCGGCTTGTCCTGGCCGAGCTGACAAGCTAGCCACTCGTCCCGGATATTATGTCTGAAGGAGGCTATTGCCTCGGCGTCCGGGCAGTCAACGATCTGGTTTTTCTTGGTCAGGAACCGATTCCAGAATTGCCGAGCCGATTCACCTACTTTCTGGACAACATTGCTTAGGTCGGAGGAGTCCGGTGGCCGGACATAAGTGCCTTGGAAGTTAGATCGAAAGGCATCCTCGAGCTCTTCCCAGCTCCCGATGGAATTCTCAGGGAGATTGTTTAACCAGTGTCAAGCTGGCCCCTTAAGTTTTAGGGGCAGATACTTGATGGTGTGGAGATCATCTCCTCGTGCCATATGAATGTGGAGGAGGAAGTCCTCAATCCACACGGCTGGGTCTGTTGTCCCGTCGTATTGCTCTATGTTAACGGGTTTAAACCCTTCAGGGAACTGATGCTGCATCACCTCGTCTGTGAAGCACAGTGGGTGGGCAGCGCCTCTGACCCGAGCTATGTCATGCCTACGATCGGTGGTCGATCGGGCCCGGTTTTGTTCCCGACCTCTATTGTTGCGGTCGAGCCAAGACTGGTACCCATCCCGTCTAGCGGGGGAGTACCCTCTAGATCCATAGATGGATCTTGTGTGGCCTGCTCTATAATCCAGGTCCTGTCGTAAGTCATACCTGTCCTCAGGCTCTGCTAGCTCTTTTCCTCTCCTGCGGGGTACCGCAGCTCTGTACTCGGCCCCGCCGGCCGTCCTATCCCGTCCTCAGGGAGGGCGGTCCGGCTGGTCGTACGGAGTGTGCCTGGGAGGCGATGTTTCAAGGGCCTCGTCATCGAACTGTGGCAACAGCCGCCGGTGTGGGTAGCTCTTGGGTTGGTCCGGTAGATCGGTACCGTACCCTTCTTCGGCTGCCAACACCCTCGTCCATCTATCATTGAGGGTGTCTTGTTTGTCCTTGAGCTATTGTTGTTTTGCCTTCAGGCTTCGGGCAGTGGCTAAAAGTTGCCGCCTAAACCGTTCCTGATCCGCAGGGTTTTCGGGGACGGTGAAATCTTCGGCTTCCAGGCTGTCCTCCTCCTCGACAGGGGGAAGGTAGTTGTCGTCCTTGGAATCGTTAAGATCCTCGGTGTCGCGCCGATCTTCGGGCCTTTCCTGGTCCTCCAGTGGCTGTTCGGGGACTTCAGGGTCGCCGAGGTCTTCCGGGGTGTCGTTTTCCCTGGTCCCTGCAATGGCTTCCCTTTCCCTGTTTGCCTTAGATCGTTTGCGCTGTTTCCGGCGCCTTGACGGCTCCTCACCGGATTTATCGCCATTCTTCTTAGGGGTGCGATCGCCCTTATCGTCGGGGGTGTCTACCATGTAGACGTCGTAGGTGGAGGTGGCGGTCCATCGCCCAGTGTTGACAGGGGCGGGGGCGCCGTCCTCTTCATCCATGTCTTCTGCCTCCTCGGAGGCGTAGTCCAGCATATCGGTTAAGTCTTCGATAGTGGCTACCAAGTGGGTGGTGGGTGGGTCGAAAAATTCCCCATGACCTGCCTTCAGACCGATCTGAGCATGGGTCAAGGTCGGGTCGTCTGTGATTTTTATGGATAGGATCCGATCCAGCACCTCGTTGATCGTCGAGAGCTCGACTGGATCGATCTGCCTAGGACTTTCGGAGTTAAACTCCAACGTGTCCGTACCAAGAGTGTGTTCGGCAGGGGCCGACCCCTGGCCCTCAGGTACTGTAACCGGATCCGGACTAAGAGCCAGATCATCGGCAGGGATAGACCCGAGGGCAGAGTCGAGAAGGAGATCCGAAGTTAAGGCTTCGGAGACTTCGGGCTCGTGAGGTGAAATCGCAAGCCCAGCGAGTGAAAGATCGCCCCGGGAGTCTACGGAGAACTCTAGGTTCCCGAATCGGATCTCCTGATCGAGGGCGATACTTCCGATCCGACCAGGGTGGCCGGTTGGGTCGGCGTGCAGCACGATGCTGTCGAAAGCGAAAATCTGTCCGGGGACGAAGGAGTCCCCATTACGGACTTCATCGCTAATGATTAGGCGAGCCATCAATTCCTCTTGCGATCCCACACCGGAACTCTCAATGAAAGCACCAATGTCGGTGTCAAAACCGGTGGATCTCGGGTAGGGGGTCCCGAGCTGTGAGTCTAGGATCGATGGATAACAAGGGACGAAGGAGACGATGTTTACCCAGGTTCGGGCCCTCCTACGGAGGTAAAACCCTACGTCCTGCTTAGTTGTATTGATGTGTATGAAGATTACTGAGTCGATCTACCTCGAGATCAAGTAGCCAAAACCCTAGATGAGCTTGTCTGCCCTCTACGATCTAAACCTCCCGGTTTATATAGACACCAGGGGTACCTAGGGTTTACACATGATAAGTCTCCAGCCGGCAGTAAAGACGCTGATCCCCTCATCTTGACTTGGAGTGCACGCCGCGTCTTCAGAGGTTTCCTTCTAGAATACGAGGTCGTCACGTATCCTGGCCCTTCCTGCGATAACCAGAGAGCGGCCCACCAAGCCGACCTATGAGAGATAGGCCGGCGGCCCGAGGACCCCTTAGTCCAGGACTCCCTCAATAAGGTTGAAGGATATCTTCTTCTTCCTCCTCTTCTGTTAGCATGGATTGGCCTCCTTCTGGAGCTTGATCCTTCATAGCTTCCTTACCTTTGTCTTCATTATTAGCTTATTTTGGCTCCTCTCTCTTCAACTCCATCTTCATCAACCAGGCATCTTCTTCTACGTTATTGGAGGAGGGAGAAGACATGATGCCTGGCTTGATAGATCTGATAGGAAAACAGCACGAAACAAGAACAGGGGATTTTTCTGCGATGCGGTGGTCAAAACAATCGGGGGTATATATAGAGAATTTTTATCTTGGGAAGCAAGAACATGGAAGGAAAACGGAGTCGGGAAGGTGTCCGAGGTGGGCACAACCTACCAGGGCGCGCCTGGTAGGGCTAGCGCACCCTGGTGTATAGTGCTCACCTCGGTTGATTTCCTGTTTATTTCTTATTTTCCTAATTTTTGTAATATTCCGAAACTGACAGAAAATATTTTTGCGGATTTTTCGGAGTCTGTTTACTTACCGTATCACGTACCTCCTCTTTTTCATAATTCTGGAGTGTTCCGGAAGGTTTCTTCTGTGTGTTCCTCCGGTGTCATGGTTGGGATAACATTGCTTTCAACTTTAATAGGCGTACCTGAGATATAGTGTTTAATTCTTTGTCCATTGACTACCTTCGGGTTAGTACCTTCGGCATTATTAATCTTGATAGCTCCAGAACGATAAACCTCTTCGATAATATATGGTCCTTCTCATTTGGAGAGAAGCTTACCTGCAAAAAATCTTAAACGAGAGTTGTACAAAAGAAATAGTCTCCAACTTTGAATTCCCGCTTTTGGATTCTTTTGTCATGCCATCTTTTTACCTTTTCTTTGAATAGTTTTGCATTTTCATAAGCTTGGGTTCTCCATTCATCTAGTGAGCTAATATCAAATAACCTCTTCTCGCCGGCAACTTTGAAATCATAATTGAGTTCTTTAATTGCACAAAATGCTTTATGTTCTAACTCTAGAGGCAAATGACAAGCTTTTCCATATACCATTTTGTATGGAGACATACCCATAGGATTTTTATAAGATGTTCTGTAGGCCCAAAGAGCATCATCTAGTTTCTTAGACCAATTCTTTCGAGACCTGTTGACAGTTTTTTTGTAATATTAATTTTATTTCTCTATTGCTAAGTTCAACTTGACCACTAGATTGAGGATGATAGGGTGATGCAATTCTATGGTTAACATCATATTTAGCAAGTATCTTACGGAAAGCACCATGAATAAAGTGTGAACCACCATCAGTCATTAAATATCTAGGGACTCCAAACCTCGGGAAGATAACTTCTTTAAGCATTTTAATGGAGGTGTTATGATCAACACTACTAGTTGGAATAGCTTCTACCCACTTAGTGACATAATCAACAGCAACCAAAATATGAGTGTACCCGTTAGAGGAAGGAAAAGGTCACATATAATCAAAACCCCAAGCATCAAATGGTTCAACAACAAGTGAATAATTCATAGGCATTTCCTGACGCTTAACGATATTACCAATTCTTTGACATTCATCACAAGACAAGACAAACTTACGGGCATCCTTGAAGAGAGTAGGCCAATAAAAACTAGATTGCAACACCTTATGAGCAGTTCTATCTCCCGCGTGATGTCCTCCATAAGCTTCGGAATGACATTTCCGTAGGATTTGTTCTTGTTCATGCTCAGGTACACTACATCTAATAATACCGTCTACCCCTTCTTTATAAAGATGTGGGTCATCCCAAAAGTAATGTCTCAAATCATAGAAGAATTTTTTCTTTTGTTGGTATGTGAAACTAGGTGGTATATATTTAGCAACAATGTAGTTAGCATAATCAGCATACCAAGGAGTGTTTTGAGAAACATTTATTGCAGCTAACTGTTCATCACGAAAGCTATCATCAATGGGTAGTGGGTCATCAAGAATATTTTCCAACCTAGACAAGTTATCAGCTACGGGGTTCTCAGCTCCCTTCCTATCAATTATATGTAAATCAAATTCTTGAAGCAAAAGAACCCACCTAATGAGTCTAGGTTTAGCATCTTTATTTTCCATAAGATATTTTATAGCACCATGATCGGTGTCAACAATGACTTTGGAATCAACAATGTAGGATCTAAATTTATCACAAGCAAACACAACTGCTAGAAATTCTTTTTCAGTAGTAGCATAATTTCGTTGGGCACTGTCTAGAGTGTTGCTAGCATAATGGATAACATTTAATTTCTTATCAACTCTTTGTCCTAGAACAGCACCAACAGCATAATCACTAGCATCACACATAATTTCAAAAGGCAAGTTCCAATCAGGTAGTTGAACGATAGGTGCACAAGTTAAGGCTTTCTTGAGTGTTTCAAAGACTTCTACACAATCATCATCAAAAACAAATGTAATATCCTTTTGTAAAAGATTAGTAAGAGGCCTAGAAATTTTAGAGAAGTCTTTAATGAACCTCCTATAGAAACCAGCATGACCAAGGAAACTCCGAATACCTTTAATATCTTTAGGACATGGCATTTTCTCGATTGCATCAACTTTAGCTTTATCCACCTCAATAACTCGTTTAGATATTTATGCCCCAAGACAATACCTTCATTAACCATAAAGTGGCACTTCTCCCAATTCAAGACGAGATTAGTTTGTTCACATCTCTGCAAAACTCGATCAAGGTTGCTTAAGCAATCATCAAAAGAAGTTCCGTATACGGAAAAATCATCCATGAAAACCTCCATAATCTTTTCACAAAAATCAGAGAATACAGCAGTCATACATCTTTGAAAGGTAGCAGGTGCATTGCATAAACCAAAAGGCATACGTCTATAAGCATAGGTTCCAAAAGGGCAAGTAAAGGTGGTTTTCTCTTGATCAGATTGTGATACAGGTATTTGAGAGAAACCAGAATATCCATCCAGAAAACAAAAGTGTGTGTGCTTAGACAATCTTTCTAGCATCTGATCAATGAAAGGTAGAGGGTAATGATCTTTTCTAGTAGCTTTATATAATTTCTAAAATCAATTACCATTCTATAGCCAGTGGCAATTCTTTGTGGAATGAGTTCATTTTTATCATTAGGAACAACGGTAATACCTCCCTTCTTAGCGACACAATGAACGAGACTTACCCATCTACTATCAGCTATGGGATAGATTATACCTGCTTCCGGAAGCTTTAATATTTCAGTTCTTACCACTTCTTTCATCTTAGGATTCAATCGCCGTTGGTGATCAACAAAGGGTTTAGCATCAGGTTCCATATGAATCTTGTGCTAACATAGAGTGGGACTAATGCCCTTAAGATCATCAGGAGTATATCCACTAGTAGCCCGGTGCTTCCTCGGAATTGCTAATAATCTTTCTTCTTCATGTTTTGAAAGGTTAGCACTAATAATAACAGGATATATCTTTTTCTCAACAAGATAAGCATACTTCAAAGTATCAGGCAATTGCTTTAATTCAAACACAGGATCACCTTTAGGTGGAGGAGGACCTCCAACGGTTTCAATAGGAAAATTGTGTTTTAGGAGAGGTTGTTGTTCAAAGAAAATTTTATCTATTTCATTTCTTTCACGCAAGTGCATATCATTTCATGGTCTAGCAAATATTGTTCTAGTGGATCAATAGAAGCAAGACCAATTATTTCATCCTTACTAGATAATTCTTTATCACGAGGTTGTCTACTAAACTTGGAAAAATTAAACTCATGAGAGACATCACCAAAACTAACACCGACAGTTTGTTTTTCACAATCTATCTTAGCATTGACGGTGTTCAAGAAAGGTCTACCAAAAATAATGGGGCAAAAGTCATCTTGTGGGGAACCAAGAACTAGAAAATCAGTAGGGTATTTTATTTTCCCACACAAGACTTTAACATCTCTAACAATCCCAAGCGGTGTGATGGTGTCTCTATTAGCAAGTTTAATAGTAACATCAATGTCTTCTATTTCAGCAGGTGCTATATCATTCATAATTTCTTGGTATAAGGTAAAAGGGATAGCACTCACACTAGCACCCAAATCACATAAACCATGATAGCAATGATCTCCTATTTTGACTGAGATAGCAGGCATGCCCACTACGGGTCTATGTTTATCTTTTTCATCGGGTTTAGCAATTCTAGCAGCTTCATCACAGAATTAAATAACATGCCCATCCATATTTTCTACCAAGAGATCTTTAACCATAGCAACGCTAGGTTCTACTTTAATTTGCTCAGAGGGCTTAAGTGCTTTAATATTACTTTTGCGAACCACAGTTGATACCTTAGCATGTTCCTTTATCCTAACAGGGAAAGGTGGTTTTTCAATATAAGCAGTAGGCATAACTGGATCAACATTGTAAATGATGGTTTCATCTTTTGCTTTTACCGGTTCTTTAATTTCTTATTTAACAGGGGGATGATATTTAAACCACTTCTCCTTAGGGAGATCAACATTAGTAGCAAATGATTCACAGAAAGAGGCTACTATCTGAGAGTCAAGTCCATATTTAGTGCTAAACTTGTGAAAAGCATCGGTATTCATAAAAGATTTAACACAATCAAACTTAAGCTTTATACCTCACTCATTTCCTTCGTCGAGTTCCCAATATTCAGAGTTGTGTTTAATTCTTCCTAAGACAACCCACTTGAATTCAATAGTCTTCTTCATAAAAGAACCAGTACAAGAAGTATCGAGCATGGATTGATCATTATGAGAAAGCCGAGCATAAAAATTCTGAATAATAACTTCTCTCGGGATATCATGATTGGGGCATGAATATAACATTGACTTAAGCCTCCCCCAAGCTAGAGCGACGCTTTCTCCTTTACGAGGCCAAAAATTATATATACAATTCCGATCACAATGAACTAGATGCATAGGATAAAACTTTTGATGAAATTCTAATTGCAATCGATTCCAATTCCATGATCCAATATCATCACATAGCCTATACCATGTCAATGCTTTTCCCTTCAAAGATAAAGGGAAAACCTTCTTCTTAACTTCATCTCCGGGTAAACCTGCAAGCTTAAATAAGCCACAAACTTCATTCACATGTATTAGGTGCATATCAGGATGTTCAGTTCCATCTCCTGCATAAGGATTAGCTAGCAGTTGTTCTACCATACCCGAAGGAATTTCATAGCCAATATTTTCAGTGGGTGCAGTAGGTTGAGGAGTAACTAATTGTGGTTCCGGTCGAGGTGAAGATACCATGAACAAACCCCTCAAAGGATTGTTTTCCATAGTAGCAAGTGACAATAAATTTCAGCACGTAGTATAAGTTTTTCCTTACCGATTTCCACTTACCAAGAGCGCTTCACTCCCCGGCAACGGCGCCAGAAAAGAGTCTTGATGAACCACAAGTATAGGGGGTCAATCGTAGTCCTTTCAATAACTAAGAGTGTCGAACCCAACGAGGAGCAGAAGGAAATGATAAGTGGTTTTCAGCAAGGTAATTTCTGCAAGCACTGAAATTGTAGGTAACAGATAGTTTGATAGCAAGATAATTGGTAACAAGCAAGTAACCGTAACGGTAAATAAAGTGCAGCAAGGTAGCCCAATCCTTTTGTGGCAAAGGACAGGCCAGAACAATCTCTTATAATAGGCAAAGTGTTCTTGAGGGTACACGGGAATTTCATCTAGTCACTTTTATCATGTTGGTTTGATTCGCGTTCGCTACTTTGATAAATTGATATGTGGGTGGACCGGTGCTTGGGTGTTGTTCTTACTTGAAAAAACCTCCCACTTATGATTAACCCCCTCGCAAGCATCCGCAACTACGAGAAAAGTATTAAGATAAAATCTAACCATAGCATTAAACGTTTGGATCCAAATCAGCCCCTTACGAAGTAGCGCATAAACTAGGGTTTAAGATTCTGTCACTCTAGCAACCCATCATCTAATAACTACTCCACAATGCATTCCCTTAGGCCCAAGGATGGTGAAGTTTCATGTAGTCGACGTTCACATGACACCACTAAGGGAATCACAACATACGTTTCATCAAAATATCGAACACATATCAAATTCACAAGATTACTTGCAACATGACTTCTCCCGTGACCTCAAGAACAAAGGTAACTACTCACAAATAATAGTCATGCTCAAGATTAGGGGGTATTGATAGCATAATGGATCTGAACATATAATCTTCCACCAAATAAACCATATAGTAATCAACTACAAGATGTAATCAACACTACTAGTCACCCACAGGTACCAATCTGAGGTTCCGGTACAAAGATTGAACACAAGAGATGAACTAGGGTTTGAGAGAAGATGGTGTTGTTGAAGATGTTGATGAAGATTGGACTCCCCAAGATGAGAGGGGTGTTGGTGATGACGATGGCTTCGATTTCCCCCTCCGAGAGAGAAATTCCCCCGGCGGAATCGCTTCACCGGAGGGCAAAAGTGCTCCTGCCCAAGTTCCGCCTCGAGACGGTGGCGTTCCGTCCCGAAAGTCCTCCCCTTATTTTTTCTAGGTCAAAAGACCTTGAATACCAGAAGATGGGCACCGGAGGTGGGCCGTGCTGGGCACAACCCACCATGGCGCCTGGGGGGCCTGGCGCGCCCTGGTGTCTTGTGCTCACCAGGTGGGGCCCCTCCGGTAGTTATTTGCTCCAGTATTTTTCATATATTAAAAAATAATTCTCCGTAAAGTTTCAGCTTATTTGGAGATGTGCAGAATAGGTACCTCTGATGTGCTTTTTCAGGTCCAGAATTCTAGATGTCGGTATTCTCCCTCTTTGTGTAAACGTTGCATGTTATGAGAGAAAAGGCATTAGAATCACTCCCTAAAGCATTATTATACATCAAAACATTATCAATAATAGTAGGAAATCATGATGCAAAATGGACGTATTACATCTCATCTCAAACCCTAGTTCATCTCTTGTATTCAATCTTTGTCTTAAAACCTCAGATTGGTACCTGGGGGCTACTAGTAGTGTTGATTACATCTTGTAGGTGTTGCTTGTTGTTTTACTTGGTAGAAGATAATATGTTCAGATCCTTAATCATATTTATTATACCTTTGATATTGAACATGGTGATTATTTGTGAGTAGTTACTTTTGCTCCTGAGAACATGGGAGAAGTCTTGTTATAAATAATCATGTGAAGTTGGTATTCGTTCGATATTTTGATGATATGTATGTTGTTGTTTCCTTTAGTGGTGTCGTGTGAACGTCGACTACATGACTGATACGTCTCCAACGTATCGATAATTTATGAAGTATTCATGCCATATTTGCCTATGTTTACAATACTTTTATATGGTTTTGATGCACTTTATATGATTTATTTAGAACTAACCCGGACTGATGCTATTTTTAGCAAAATTACCGTGGTGTTGTTTTTGTGCAGAAAATGAAAGTTCTCGGAATCGCCCGAAACTTTTTGATGATTTTTCTGGAGGAAATAAGCAATATTGGATCGAAGAACCACCGGAGGGGAGCCACCTGTGGGCCACAAGCACACATGGTGCCCCCCCCCCCCGGTCGCGCCCTGATGGCTTGTGGGGCCCACGTGGCTTCGTTGCGAGTGATTCCAACGCTGAAAAATCCTATAAATCCTAGAAATCCCAAAAATAAAGAGAGACTCTCCGCTCTGCCGCCGCAACTCTCTGTATCGACGAAAAACCAATCCGGAGCCTTTCCGGTACCCTCCCGGAGAGGGAAATCATCATTCGGTGTCCATCTTCATCATCTCGGCGGAGGCCATGACGAGGAGGGAGTATTTCACCCTCAGGGATGAGGGTAGGTACCAGTAGCTATGTGTTCAATCTCTCTCTCTCTCTCTCTTGTGTTCTTGAGATGGCACGATCTTGATGTATTGCGAGCTTTGTTAATATGGTTGGATCATATGATGTGTTTCCCTTGCAATCTTGTTGTGATGAATTGAATCTTTCCCTTTGAGATCTCGTTATGTTGGATTTAATATTGGATTTGAGTACACTTGATATATGTCTTGCATGTGGATACCCGTGGTCACAATGGGGTATTCTATTGATTCACTTGATGTATGTTTTGGTACACAACTTGCGGATTCCCGAGGTGACTTTGGGGTAATCTATGCATCGGGGTTTATACACGTTCTTGTCCTACGTTTTCCGATAGAAATCTTGGGGTGCTCCTTGAAGTTCTTTGTGTTGGATTGAATATGATAGATATGAAATTGTTGGATGCACGTCGCATAATTTACCCATGGATACTTGAGGTGACATAGGAGTATCTAGGTGACATTAGGGTTAATTGATATGTATCATTGGTGTTATTTTAGTACGAACTCTAGGGCTGTTTGTGACACTTATAGGAATAGCTCAAAAGATTGGTCGGAAAGAATAACTTTGTGGTGGTTCTACTACCTACACCAATTTCATCTTATGTTCTCCGCTAGATAGGAACTTTGGAGTGATTCTTTGTTGCATGCTGAGGGGTGGTTATATGATTCAACTATGTTAGCATTGTTGGGAGATTGCACTAGTGAAGGTATGAACCATAGGCCTTATTTCCAAGCATTGATATACCGTTTTGCTCGCTGTTTACTGCTACTTCTTGAGCTTGCGTTGGTTTTCCCTTGAAGAGGAAAGGGTGATGCAGCAAAGTAGATAAGTTTTCCCCTCAGTTGTTGAGAACCAAGGTATCAATCCAGTAGGAGGTACAAGCAAGGCCCCAATCTTTGCACCTACACAAACAATCAAACACTTGCACCCAACGCTATAAAGGGGTTGTTAATCCCTTCACGGTTACTTGCAAGGATGAGATCTGATAGAGATAGATATAAAAGATTGCTAAAAGTAAAACTAAAATAACAGTAAATAGATTGCAGCAAAGTATTTTTGGTATTTTTGGTTTATATATCTGAAAATATAATATGGAAAATAGACCCGGGGGCCATAGGTTTCACTAGAGGCTTCTCTCTTGAAGGAAAATAATACGGTGGGTGAACAAATTACTATCGAGCAATTGATAGAAAAGCGCATAGTTATGACGATATCCAAGGCATTGATTATGCATATAGGCATCACGTCCATATCAAGTAGACCGAAACAATTCTGCATCTACTACTATTACTCCACACATCGACCGACTCCTGTCTGCATCTAGAGTATTAAGTTCATGAAGAACAGAGTAACGCATTAAGTAAGATGACATGATGTAGAGGGATAAACTCAAGCAATATGATGAAAACCCCATCTTTTTACCCTTGATGGCAACAATACAAATACGTGCCTCGTTACCCCTACTTTGTCACTGGGTGAGGACACCGCAAGATTGAACCCAAAACTAAGCACTTCTCCCGTTGCAAGAATTACCAATCTAGTTGGCCAAACCAAACCAATAACTCGAAGAGACTTGCAAAGATATGAAATCATCCATATAAGAATTCAGAGAAGATTCAAATAATATTCATAGATAATCTGATCATAAATCCAGAATTCATCGGATCTCGACAAACACACCGCAAAAGAGTATTACATCGGATAGATCTCCATGAAGATCATGGAGAACATGGTATTGAAGAACATAGAGAGAGAAGAAGCCATCTAGCTACTAGCTATGGACCCGAAGGTCTGAGGTGAACTACTCACGCATCATCGGAGGGGCAATGGAGTTGATGTAGATGCCCTCCGTGATCGAATCCCCCTCCGGCAGATTACCGGAAAAGGCCCCAAGATGGGATCTCACGGGAACAGAGGCTTCCGGCGGCGGAAAAGTATTATCGTGGCTCTTTTTGGTATTGGGGGAATATTTCTGAATTTATAGGCGGAGAATTAGGGTTGGAGGAGCTACGGGGGGCCCACAAGCCAGGGGGCGCCTAATTCCTGCTCGTCCTCGAGTAGGTAAATGATAAAAAAGATAATTTTTGATGTGGAATGCTACCTAGCATAATCTTGATCATATAATCTAATCATGGCATGAATATTAAGACACGAGTGATTCAAAGCAATAGTCTATCATTTGACATTAAGACAATAATACTTCAAGCATACTAATAAAGCAATCATGTCTTCTCAAAATATCATGTCTAAAAGAAAGTTATCCCTACAAAATCATATAGTCTGGCTATGCTCCATCTTCATCACACAAAGTATTAAATCATGCACAACCCCGGTTTTAGCTAAGCAATTGTTTCATACTCTAGTATTCTCAAACCTTTTCAACTTTCACGCAATACATGAGCATGAGCCATGGATATAGCACTATAGGTGGAATAGAATATGGTGGTTGTGGAGAAGACAAAAAGAAGGAGATAGTCTCACATCAACTAGGCATATCAACGGGCTATGGAGATGCCCATCAATAGATATCAATGTGAGTGATAGGGATTGCCATGCAACGGATGCACTAGAGCTATAAGTGTATGAAAGCTCAAAAGAAACTAAGTGGGTGCGCATCCAACTTGCTTGCTCACGAAGACCTAGGGAAATTTGAGGAAGCCCATCATTGGAATATGCAAGCCAAGTTCTATAATGAAAAATTCCCACTAGTATATGAAAGTGACAACATAGGAGACTCTCTATATGAAAAACATGGTGCTACTCTGAAGCACAAGTGTGGTAAAGGATAGTAGCATTGCCCCTTCTCTATTTTCTCTCATTTTTTTGTTTGTTTTTTTTTGTTTTTTGGTGGGCTTCTTTGGCCTCTTTTTTATTTTATTTTATTTGGGCTTCATTGGCCTCTTTTATTATTTGTAAAGTCCGGAGACTCATCCCAACTTGTGAGGGAATCATAGCTTCCATCATCCTTTTCTCTCACGGGACAATGCTCTAATAATGAAGATCATCACACTTTTATTTACTTACAACTCAAGAATTACAACTCTAGAACAAAAGATGACTCTATATGAATGCTTCCGGTGGTGTACCGGGATGTGCAATGATCTAGCGTAGCAATGACATCAAAAAACGGACAAGCCATGAAAACATCATGCTAGCTATCTTACGATCATGCAAAGCAATATGACAATGATGGTGCGTGTCATAATAAACGGAACGGTGGAAGTTGCATGGCAATATATCTCGGAATGGCTATGGAAATGCCATAATAGGTAGGTATGGTGGCTGTTTTGAGGAAGGATATATGGTGGGTGTAATGCACCGGCGAAAATTACGCGGTACTAGAGAGGCTAGCAATGGTGGAAGGATGAGAGTGTGTATAATCCATGGACTCAACATTAGTCATAAAGAACTCACATACTTATTGCAAAAATCTATTAGCTATCGAAACAAAGTATTGGACGCATGCCCCTAGGGGATAGGTTGGTAGGAGTTAACCATCGCGCGCTCCCGACCTCCACACAAAGGATGACAATCAATAAATAAATCATGCTCCGACTTCTTCACATAACGGTTCACCATACGTGCATGCTACGGGAATCACAAACTTTAACACAAATATTTCTACCAATCCACAATTACTCACTAGCATGTCTCTAGTATCACCATCTTTATATCGCAAAACTATTGCAAGGAATCAAACATATCATATTCGGTGATCTACAAGTTTTATGTAGGATTTTATGACTAACCATGTGAATGACCAACTCATGTTAACTCTCTAAATAGATATAAGTGAAGCATGAGAGTTTAATTCTTTCTACAAAATATATGCCCACACTCTAACAAATATAAGTGAAGCAAAAGAGCATTCTACAAATGGCGGTTTTCTATGTGTAGAGAAACAGGCAATCCAAACTTCAAATGATATAAGTGAAGCACATGAAGCATTCTATAAAGCCATACTCAAAAGATATAAGTGAGGTGCAAAGAGCCTTCTATAAAGCAACCAAGGAATTTCTCATACCAGCATGGTGCATTATTAAAAGAAAAATAAAAAGCACACGACGCTCCAAGATTTACGCATATCATGTGACGAATAAAAATATAGCTCCAAGTAAAATTACCGATGCTTGTTAGAAGAAAGAGGGGATGCCTTCCGGGGCATCCCCAATCTTAGTTTCTTGGGAGTCCTTGAATATTACCTTGGGGTGCCTCGGGCATCCCCAAGCTTAGTCTCTTTCCACTCCTTATTCCTTCATCCATCGTGATCTCACCCAAAACTTGAAAACTTCAATCACACAAAACTTAACAAAACCCTCGTGAGATCCGTTAGTAATAATAAAGCAAATTACAACTTTAAGTACTGTTGCCAAGCAATTCATATTTTGTTTTTGCATTGTAGCTACTGTAATATAACTTTTCCATGGCTTATACCACCGATACAATCGATAGTTTCATCAAAACGAGCAAAACAATGCATCAAAAACAGAATCTGTCAAAAACAGGACAGTCTGTAGTAATCTGAACATTCACCATACTTCTGTAACTCTAAAAATTCTAAAAAATTAGGACAACATAAAAAACTTTCCTAGCAGTACTGTGTAAAAAATTCAGAAACTTTTGACATTCCAATAAAAAATGTAAATTCACGCACTACAGCCAAAGTTTCTGTTTTTGCACTGCACACACCAAACAAGCAATCTAATCATCCTAAAGGCAAATATTGGCACATTATTTTTATAATACAATGGATTTATACAAGGGGATAATTATTTTTGTTGAAAAGTTTCTGTAATTAATATTCACAAGGTTTCCATGGGCATGAACAAAGTTCAAGGCTAGCTCCCACTTTCACAATGCTCGTCCCTCTCACTTTCACTTTTCTTTTTGAAAAAGTTTTAGGTTCCTCTCTTTATTTTTTTGTTTTTGAACTATATAAAAGCACACAACAGAATAAAATGACTCTCTAAAACTTCCGGGTTGTCTCCCTGGCAGCGCTTTCTTTAAAGCCATTAAGCTAGGCATAAAGTGCTCAAGTAATGGATCCACCCGGATCCCAAGGTATATCAAAGCCAATTTTAATTAAAAATGATTTGTAATTTAGTAGTGAGCACAAAGTAACATATATCATGCAACAACAAAGTCTAACTCTCTTCCTATGCATTGGCATATCATAAAAGAACAATTAATGCACGTCAAGTAAAGGCCAATACATAGCATAAGCAGTTTCTTGCAATTTTATCGTATTGGAAAAATAGAGAGGTGGAGATGTAGTTCCTCTCTCATAATAATTTCAAGTAGGAGCAGCAAGCACATGCATATTATATCTATCAAAATCATCATGTGCAATGGTAAAACGCAACCCATCAATATAATCCTTAATAAGCGCAAACTTCTCCGATATAGTGTAGTTGGGAGAATTCAAAAAGATAATAGGACTATCATGCGTGGGTGCAATAGCAACAATTTCACGTTTAACATAAGGAACTATAGCAAGTGCATCTCCATAAGCATCATTCATATTGGCATCATGGCCACAAGCATAGCAAGCATCAATTTCATCAAAAAGGGATATTTCAAAAGAATCCAAGGGATCATAGCAATCAACATAGCATTCATCCTTCGGTAAGCACGAAGGGAAATTAAACAATGTATGAGTTGAAGAGTTACTCTCATTAGAAGATGGGCACGGGTAGCTAATCTGCTCTTCCTCCTTTTGTTCTTCGCTCTCCTCGTCATCTTTTTTATCTAATGAGCTCACAGTGTCAGGAATTTCTTCTTCCATAGATTCCTGCAAAATATTAGTCTCTTCTTGGACAGCGGAGACTTTCTCAATAAATGGATCAATATCGGAATTATATTCATAATTCTCATAGCAATATTTAAGTATAGCAAAATTTTCAGGTCTATAAACAGCATCATCATAATTTTCACACTTCTCAAACAAAGATTCAATTTCATAAGCACCCTTAAAAGCAACGAATTCTTCTATTCGTTCCATATCATAGTAATCGTAAATACCTTTAGCATAAGAAGCCAAGGTTTCATTATCATTAAATTTACATGAAAAGGGAAGGTGTGGAGCCTTCATCCTAGAGCAACAAGTATAATCATATCTCTGGCATAAATTCCAAGCATACCAATGCAGCATATGAATTTGATCCCATAACAGTTTCCCTTTTTGAGTCAAGCGATAATCCCTAAAGTATTCACGTTGATCCAACGTGTCTCCCATTATATAATTGAATGGGGTTTTCTCAGGATCATTAAAGTAGTGCATAATATCTTTCACATAACGAGCATCGAGGGTTTTAGGAGGTTCCCCATCTCCATGAGTAGCAAGTACACCTAATTTTTATGGTATTTCGTGTTCCATATCCATAACTAAAGATAGAGAACAACTTAGAGCAGCAAATAAAATCTACTTAGTGATAAAGCAAACAAGCACACACGAGAATATTCACCCCACGCTATTGCTCCCCGGCAACGGCGCCAGAAAAAGGTCTTGATAACCCACAAGTATAGGGGGTCAATTGTAGCCTTTCTCGATAAATAAGAGTGTCGAACCCAACGAGGATCTAAAGGTAGAAAAAATATTCCCTTAAGTTCTATCGACCACCGATACAACTCTACGCACGCTTAACGTTCGCTTTACCTAGAACAAGTATGAAACTAGAAGTACTTTGTAGGTGTGATATGATAGGTTTGCAAGATAATAAAGAGCACGTAAATAAAAACTAGGGGCTTCTTAGATAAAGAAACAAATAACTTAGTCTTAGTAGAGAGCTTTTTGTCACAAGAAAGTTATTTGTCCCTAGGCAATCGATAACTAGACCGGTAATCATTATTGCAATTTTATATGAGGGAGAGGCATAAGCTAACATACTTTCTCTACTTGGATCATATGCACTTATGATTGGAACTCTAGCAAGCATCTGCAACTACTAAAGATCATTAAGGTAAAACCCAACCATAGCATTATAAGGTATCAAGTCCTCTTTACTCCCATATGCAACAACCCACCTACTCGGGTTTATGCTTCTATCACTCAAGCAACCCACCATAGGCAAATCATGAACACATTGCAACACCCTACAGCGAGGATCCCTCATGCTTGCGCGACATGGAGAGCACCATAGGACAGCACCAATAATAAAACATGCAACTCAAACCAAACATGATCATCAATCACCCATAGGACAAAACGGATCTACTCAAACATCGTAGGATAGCCATACATCATTGGGAAATAATATATAGTGTTGAGCACCATGTTTAAGTAGATATTACAGCGGGGAGAAGGGGTGTTACACCGCTGCATAGAGGGGGAGAGAGTTGGTGATGACGGCGGCGAAGTTGTTGGTGTAGATCGCCATCACGATGATGGCCCCGGCGGTGTTCCGGTGCCACCGGGAGAGAGGGGGAGAGAGCCCCCCTCCTTCTTCTTCTTCCTTGGCCTCCCCCCTAGATGGTAGGAGGGTTTCCCCTCTGGTCCTTGGCTTCCATGGCGGCGGAGGGGCGAGAGCCCCTCCGAGATTGGATCTCTCTCTCTCTGTTTCCTTCTGTTTCTGCCTTCCAGATTCTGGCCTTTCACCGTTTCTTATATTCCCAGAGATCCGTAACTCCGATTGGGCTAAAATTTTAACACGATTTTTATCTGGATATTAGCTTTCTTGCGGCGACAGAAGGGCACCAACCGCCTTACGGGGTGGCCACAAGCCCGCCTGGCGCGCCCTACCCCCCAGGGCGCGCCCCTATGGCTTGTAGGCCCCTCGGGCACCGCCTTCTGTTGATTCCACTTCCCAAAATTCACATATATTCCAAAAAAAATCTCCGTAAGTTTTTATCCCATTTGGACTTCGTTTGATATGGATTTTCTGCGAAACAAAAAACATGCAACAAACAGGAACTGGCACTGGGCACTGGATCAATATGTTAGTCCCAAAAATAGTATAAAAAGTCGCCAAAAGTATATGAAAGTTGTAGAATATTGGCATGAAACAATCAAAAATTATAGATACGACGGAGACGTATCAGCGCCCCCCCCCCCCCCCCCCAGGGGCGCGCCCAGGTGGCTTGTGGCCCACCTGTGGGTCTTCTGGCCTCTTCTCCAAGTCTCCTGGGTTCCTTCTGGTCCAAGAAAAATCATCGTAGAATTTTATTCTGTTTGGACTCCGTTTGATATTCCTTTTCTGCAATACTCAAAAACAAGGAAAAAACAGAAACTGGCACTGGGCACTAGGTTAATAGGTCAGTCCCAAAAATAATATAAAATAGCATATTAATGCATATAAAACATCCAAAATAGATAATATAATAGCATGGAACAATCAAAAATTATAGATACGTTGGAGACGTATCAAGCATCCCCAAGCTTAATTCCTGCTCGTCCTCGAGTATGTAAATGATAAAAACAGAATTTTTGATGTGGAATGCTACCTAACATATTTATCCATGTAATATTCTTTATTGTGGCATGAATGTTCAGATCCATAAGATTCAAAACAAAAGCTTAATATTGACATAAAAACAATAATACTTCAAGCATACTAACAAAGCAATTGTGTCCTTTCAAAATAACATGGCCAAAGAAAGTTATCCCTACAAAATCATATGGTCTGGCTATGCTCCATCTAACCCACACAAAGTATTTAAATCATGCACAACCCCGATGACAAGTCAAGCAATTGTTTCACACCTTTTATGTTCTCAAACCTTTTCAACTTTCACGCAATACATGAGCGTGAGCCATGGATATAGCACTATAGGTGGAATAGAATATGGTGGAGGTTGTGAGGAAAAGGAGAAGATAGTCTCACATCAACTAGGCATATCAACGGGCTATGGAGATGCCCATCAATAGATATCAATGTGAGTGAGTAGGGATTGCGATGCAACGGATGCACTAGAGCTATAAGTGTATGAAAGCTCAAAACAAAACTAAGTGGGTGTGCATTAATTCCCACTAGTATATGAAAGTGACAAAATAGGAGACTCTCTATCATGAAGATCATGGTGCTACTTTGAAGCACAAGTGTGGAAAAAAAGATAGTAGCATTGTCCCTTCTCTCTTTTCTCTCTCTTTTTTTATTTTGGTGGGCATCTTTGGCCTCTGTTTTTTATATGGGCTTCATTGGCCTCTTTTATTATTTGTAAAGTCCGGAGACTCATCCCAACTTGTGAGGGAATCATAGCTTCCATCATCCTTTCCTCTCATGGGACAATGCTCTAATAATGATGATCATCACACTTTTATTTACTTACAACTCAAGAATTACAACTCGATACCTAGAACAAAATATGACTCTATATGAATGCTTCCAGTGGTGTACCGGGATGTGCAACGATCTAGCATAGCAAATGACATCAAAAAATGGACAAGCCATGAAAACATCATGCTAGCTATCTTACGATCATGCAAAGCAATATGAAAATGATGGTGCGTGTCATAATAAACGGAACGGTGGAAGTTGCATGGCAATATATCTCGGAATGGCTATGGAAATGCCATAATAGGTAGGTATGGTGGCTGTTTTGAGGAAGGGTATATGGTGGGTTTAATGCACCGGCGAAAGTTGCGCGGTACTAGAGAGGCTAGCAATGGTGGAAGGGTGAGGGTGCGTATAATCCATGGACTCACATTAGTCATAAAGAACTCACATACTTATTGCAAAAGTCTATTAGTTATCGAAGCAAAGTATTAGACGCATGCTCCTAGGGGAGAGGTTGGTAGGAGTTAACCATCGCGCGCTCCCGACCCTCACACAAAGGATGACAATCAATAAACAAATCATGCTCCGACTTCGTTACATAACGATTCACCATACGTGCATGCTACGGGAATCACAAACTTTTAACACAAGTATTTCTACCAATCCACAATTACTCACTAGCATGACTCTAATATCACCATCTTTATATCTCAAAACTATATGCAAGGAATCAAACTTCTCATAGTATTCAATGCACTTTATATGAAAGTTTTTATTATATCCCTCTTGGATGCCCATTATATTAGGACTAAATTCACAACCTAAACCAATTACCATGTTGTTTAAAGACTCTCAAAATAATATAAGTGAGGTACGAGAGTTCAATTATTTCTATAAAATAAAAACACCACCGTGCTCTAAAAAGATATAAGTGAAGCACTAGAGCAAAATTGCCTAGCTCAAAAGATATAAGTGAAGCACATAGAGTATTCTAATAAATTCACGATTTATGCGTGTCCCTCTCAAAATATGTGTGCAGCAAGGATGATTGTGGCAAACTAAAAATCAAAGACTCATATCATACAAGACGCTCCAAGCAAAACACATATCATGTGGTGAATAAAAATATAGCCTCAAGTAAATTTACCGATGGATTGAAGACGAAAGAGGGGATGCCTTCCGGGGCATCCACAAGCTTAGGCTCTTTGGTATCCTTGAATATTCCTTGGGGTGCCTTTGGCATCCCCAAGCTTAGGCTCTTGCCACTCCTTATTCCATAGTCCATCAAATCTTTACCCAAAACTTGAAAACTTCACAACACAAAACTCAACAAAAAACTCGTGAGATCCGTTAGTATAAGAAAAATAAATCACCACTTTAGGTACTGTTGTGAACTCATTCTTTATTTATATTGGTGTAATATCTAATGTATTCCAACTTCTCCATGGTTCATACCCCCCGATACAACCCATAGATACATCAAAATAAGCAAACAACACAAAGAAAACAGAATCTGTCAAAAACAGAACAGTCTGTAGAAATCTGTAAACTTCGAATATTTCTGTAACTCCAAAAATTCTGAAAAATTAGGACAATCTGGGAAATTTGTATATAAATCTTGTGTAAAAATTTCAGACTCATTAGACGCTCTGGTGAATTTATAAAATTCCTGTACTGAGCACAAAAGTTTCTATTTTTCAGCAGAATCAGATCAACAATCACCGTAGACCATCCCAAAGGTCTTACTTGGCACAAAGACTAATTAAAACACTAAAACACAATTACTACAGAGGTAATAATGTGTAAATCATTCAATAACAAAAACAAAAACAAAAACATACAATAAAATTGGGTTGCCTCCCAACAAGCGCTATTGTTTAACGCCCCTAGCTAGGCATGATGATTTCAATGATGCTCACATAAAAAGTAGTAATTGAAATATGCAAAAGAGCATCATGAATCTCATGAAAAACACATTTAAGTCTAACACACTTCCTATGCATAGGGATTTTGTGAGCAAACAATTTATGGGAACAAGAATCAACTAGCATAGGAAGGCAAAACAAGCATAACTTCAAAACTTTAAACACATAGAGAGGAAACTTGATATTATTGCAATTCCTACAAGCATATGTTCCCCCCTCATAATGAATTTCAGTAGCATCATGAATTAATTCAACAATATAACTATCACATAAATCATTATTTTCATATTTCACAAGCATATAATTTTCATTACTCTCCACATAAGCAAATTCCTTATCATCCATGGTAGTGGGAGCAAACTCAACAAAATAACTATCATGAGACACTTGATTGACATAACCACATTGCAAATTAAAATCATGATGATAAGTTTCATGTTTATCATTACTCATTATAGCATACGTGTCATCACCATCACCATAAATAGGAGGCATGGAATCATCATAATAAATTTTCTCATCAAAACTTGGGGGACAAAAAATATCATTTTCATCAAACATAGCATCCCCAAGCTTGTGGCTTTGCATATCATAAGCATCATGGATATTTAGAGAATTCATACTAGCAACATTGCAATCATCCTCATCATTCAAGGGACTATCATGAATCACCTTATAAATTTCTTCTTTCAACACTTCATCAAAATTTTCAGATTCATGATTTTCAAACAAAACTTCATTGAGATAATCAAGTGCACACAGCTCACTAGCAATTGGTTCATCATAATTTGGCCTTTTGAAAAGATTAGCAAGTGGATGAGGATCCATATCAATAGATTTTTAGCAAGCGGAGATGCATGCAAATAGAAGGCACATGGCAACACAAGCAAACAAAAAGAGATCCGGCGAGAAAAAGGCGAATAAAACGGCAAATTGGTGAAGTGGGGGAGAGGAAAACGAGAGGCAAATGGAAAATAATGTAAATGCAAGAGATGAGTTTGTGATGGGTACTTGGTAGGCTTGATGTAGATCTCTCTGACAACCACGCCAAAAATTGGCAAGTTGATGTGAGAGTTCTTGTCTTGACTTGCTATGTATCCTCCCCGGCAACGGCGCCAGAAATCCTTCTTGCTACTTCTTGAGCTTGCGTTGGTTTTTCCTTGAAGAGGAAAGGGTGATGCAGCAAAGTAGATAAGTATTTCCCTCAGTTGTTGAGAACCAAGGTATCAATCCAGTAGGAGGTACAAGCAAGGCCCCAATCTTTGCACCTACACAAACAATCAAACACTTGCACACAACGCTATAAAGGGGTTGTCAATCCCTTCACGGTTACTTGCAAGGATGAGATCTGATAGAGATAGATATAAAAGATTGCTAAAAGTAAAACTAAAATAACAGTAAATAGATTGCAGCAAAGTATTTTTGGTATTTTTGGTTTATAGATCTGAAAATATAATATGGAAAATAGACCCAGGGGGCATAGGTTTCACTAAAGGCTTCTCTCTTGAAGGAAAATAATACGGTGGGTGAACAAATTACTATCGAGCAATTGATAGAAAAGCGCATAGTTATGACGATATCCAAGGCAATGATTATGCATATAGGCATCACGTCCATATCAAGTAGACCGAAACGATTCTGCATCTACTACTATTACTCCACACATCGACCGACTCCTGTCTGCATCTAGAGTATTAAGTTCATGAAGAACAGAGTAACGCATTAAGTAAGATGACATGATGTAGAGGGATAAACTCAAGCAATATGATGAAAACCCCATCTTTTTACCCTTGATGGCAACAATACAAATACGTGCCTCGTTACCCCTACTTTGTCACTGGGTGAGGACACCGCAAGATTGAACCCAAAACTAAGCACTTCTCCCATTGCAAGAATTACCAATCTAGTTGGCCAAACCAAACCAATAACTCGAAGAGACTTGCAAAGATATGAAATCATCCATATAAGAATTCAGAGAAGATTCAAATAATATTCATAGATAATCTGATCATAAATCCAGAATTCATCGGATCTCGACAAACACACCGCAAAAGAGTATTACATCGGATAGATCTCCATGAAGATCATGGAGAACATGGTATTGAAGAACATAGAGAGAGAAGAAGCCATCTAGCTACTAGCTATGAACCCGAAGGTCTGAGGTGAACTACTCACGCATCATCGGAGGGGCAATGGAGTTGATGTAGATGCCCTCCGTGATCGAATCCCCCTCCAGCAGATTACCGGAAAAGGCCCCAAGATGGGATATCACGGGAACAGAGGCTTCCGGCGGCGGAAAAGTATTATCGTGGCTCTTTTTGGTATTGGGGGAATATTTCTGAATTTATAGGCGGAGAATTAGGGTTGGAGGAGCTACGAGGGTCCCACAAGCCAGGGGGCGCCCCCCCCCCCCCACGGGCGCGCCCAGGTGGCTTGTGGCCCACCCGTGGGTCTTCGGGCCTCTTCTCCAAGTCTCCTGGGTTCCTTCTGGTCCAAGAAAAATCATCGTAGAATTTTATTCCGTTTGGACTCCGTTTGATATTCCTTTTCTGCAATATTCAAAAACAAGGAAAAAACAGAAACTGGCACTCGGCACTAGGTTAATAGGTTAGTCCCAAAAATAATATAAAATAGCATATTAATGCATATAAAACATCCAAAATAGATAATATAATAGCATGGAACAATCAAAAATTATAGATACGTTGGAGACGTATCATTTACTACTTGTTACCTTGTTGTTTTATATTTTCAGATTACAAAAACCTATATCTACTATCCATACTACACTTGTATCACCATCTCTTCACCGAACTAATGCACCTATACAATTTACCATTGTATTGGGTGTGTTGGGGACACAAGAGATTTCTTGTATTTGATTGCAGGGTTGCTTGAGAGACCATCTTCATCCTACACCTCCCACGGATTGATAAACCTTACATCATCCACTTGAGGGAAAATTGATGCTGTCCTACAAAACTCTGCGCTTGGAGGCCCAACATAGTCTACAAGAATAAAGTTGCGTAGTAGACATTAAGCTATTTTCTGGCGCCGTTGCCAGGAAGGTGAGTGCTTGAAGGTATATCTTTAGATCTTGTAATTAAATATTTTAATTTCTTGTTTTTCTCTAGTTTGACTTTATAAAAGAAAACTACAAAAAATGGAATTTAAGTTGCCTCAATTGTTTCGTGTTTTTAATGTCTTTCGTGAAAATGATGGTTCGGAAAATTGTGCTCAATTGGTAGAGGAAGAATTTATGAAAATACTTAATGAGAATTCCTTGAATGATGAGCATGATTGCAATGTTGCTAGTATGAATTCTCTGAATATCCATTATGCCAATGATATGCAAAGCCACAAGCTTGGGGATGCTATGTTTGATGAAGATGATATTTTTAGTCCCCAAAGTTTTGATGAGAAAATTTATTATGATGATGGCATGCCTCCTATCTATGATGATTATGATGATGACATGTATGCTATAAAGAGTGATAGTAACCATGAAACTTGTCATCGTGATTTTAATATTGAATGTGGTTATATCAATCAAGTGTCTCATGATAGTTATTTTGTTGACTTTGCTCCCACTACCATGGATGAAAAGGAATTTGCTTATGTGTAGAGTAATAAATTTTCTATTATTGTAGATCATGAAAAGGATGCTTTATGTGATAGTTATATTGTTGAATTCCTTCATGATGCTACTGAAAATTATTATGAGGGAGGAACTTATGCTTGTAGGAATTGCAATAACATCAAGTTTCCTCTCTATATGTTCAAAGTTTTGAAGCTATGCTTGTTTTGCTTTCCTATGCTAGTTGATTCTTGCTCCCATAAATTGTTTTCTCACTAAATCCCTATGCATAGGAAGTGAGTTAGACTTAAATGTGCTTGCCATGTGATCCATGATGCTCTTTTTCATGTTTCAAATACTATTCCTATGTGAGCATCATTGAAATCATCATGCCTAGCTAAAAGGCTTTAAAGAAAAGCGCTTGTTGGGAGACAACCCAACACTTTTACTTTCTGTTTTTGTGTGTTCACATGATTAAACTACCGTAGTTATCATGTTGTGTGTCTTTTATTTCAATAAAGTGACAAGTAAAGCCTTGGGATAGTGCAGATACTTGTTAGTTTGATTCTGTACAAAAACAGAAACTTTTACGTCCAGTGCAGAATTTCTGGTGAGTCAAAAAATTCTGAAATTTCTACAAAGTTTTGATATGAAAATTATCTGCGTTGTCCTAATTTTTCAGAATTTTTGGAGACAGGGAAATATGGTTATACTACAGATCTTCACAGACTGTTATGTTTTTGACAGATTCTGTTTTGCATGCATAGTTTGATTGTTTTAGTGTTTCCATAGCTTATATTTAGTGATATAAATTATGGGAATGATAGAATACATTAGGTATTATGTGAGAACAATTATTTATCTTGTCTTGATAGTACCTAAGTGAATGATCTATCTTTATTTATTATACTAATTAACCCATCTCACGAAGTTTCGTTAAGTTTTGTGTGATTGAAGTTTTCAAGTTTTGGGTGAGACACCGATATGAGGAGAATAAGGAGTGACAAGAACCTAAGCTCAGGGATGCCCAAGGCACCCCCAAGGTAATATCCAAGGAAGACTCATGAGTCTAAGCGTGGGGATGCCCCGGAAGGCATCCCCTCTTTCGTCTTCAACGCTATCGGTATATCTTACTTAGAGCTATATTTTTATTCATCACATAATATGTGTTTTGCTTGGAGCATCATTTTATTTTGTCGTTCTCTGTTATATGTTATTTATAATCTTTTTTTTCAATAAAAAGTTCAAAGAATTGCCTTTTAGGATGCTTGAATTACATGTTTGATGTGTGTCGTGTAAAAACAGAAACTTTTTCTGTAGTGTTTGAATTTTCATATTTTACTGGCACATGGAAACTTTCTGAAATTCTTACATAGTATTTTCATATAAATTATTTATCATGTACTAAATTTTCATAATTTTTAGAGACACAGAAGTGCGCTTTGTAAATTAATTGCTACACATTGTCCTGTTTAGACAGATTGTTATCATAGTTTTGTTATCTACTTCTCCTATAGTTTTCATGACTTATATTAGTAGATATAAATTGTGGAAATGATAGTATACAGTATATAATGTTTGAAATTATTATGCAACTCGTCTTGGCAGTACATAAAGTGTTGATTTATTTTTATATGCACTAACCTATCTCACAAGTTCTTTTCAAGTTTTGTGTGGATGAAGTTTTTGAGACCTAGGTGAAACCGGGAAATGAGAGGATTGAACGAGATACAAAAACTCGAGCTTGGGGATGCCCAAGGCTCCCCAAGTAAATATTTCAAGAAGTCTCAAGCATCTAAGCTTAGGGATGCTACGCATCCCACCTCTCTTCGTCAACTATCAGTTAGCCTATGTTGAGCCTCAATTTTTATTCGTTCACATGATGCGTGTTATTATTGGACTGTATTTTTGTTTTGTTTGCTTCTTGAATAAAATACTCAGATCTGAAAATCTTTATTGAGAGAGAGAGAGAGAGTCCTCACATTGCTACTTTATTGTTTAACTACTCATTGATCTTCACTTATATCTTTTGAGAGTAGTTCGAAATTTACTCTTGTGCTTCATTTATATCCTGAGAGTAAACGTTGAATGAATTGAATTTCATAAATGTGAAATTATATATGCTTCATATTCTTGTCCCATGGGGAGCAGTGACTTCACATACTAGGAGTATAAGCGGTAAATTTTATTGGAAGTTAGCAAACATAGCATTGGTCATTTTAACAATTCATGAAAGAATATTGAGGGAAGAGAGGTTTCACATATAAATACAGTATCTTGGACATCTTCTATGATTGTGAACCCCCATTAATTATTTTCAAACTTGATCGAGTAGTTGACGTTGGACAAGGAAGACAGCGTAATGGTTATGTTTGTTTATATTCACGTAGCAGTTATATTGTCATGGATCCTCTAACATGTGATGCTTGTTTAGAACCTTTTGCTAGCCAAAACTTTGTACTAAGTAGAAATACTACTTGTGCATCCAAATCCTTGAGACAAGTTTCTTTCATGAGAGTCCACCATACCTACCTATATATGGTATTTCATTGCCATTCCAAGTAAATTTGCATGTGCCACCTCTAAACATTCAAATAAACATCCGTTTTGTGTGCTCGTACCGCTCATGGAGTGACGGGGCGGTCATTATTTTCCATGCTAAGTGGTTTATTCTCAGGATAAGTGTTTATTCACTTGTAAATGCACGAGAGAGGCTGGTAAAAAGGATGGTCAGTCCTGCATAATACAAAAATAAATAAAGAAGAACTCCCCCTAGAAAGTTGATTGTTTGGATGGTACCCGTGGATACGGCTAGCCATGGAATGTGTTTGAATGGTGGAGGGGGAGTAAAATTTGAATTCTGTTTAGGAACCGCCAATAATGTGATTAGCATGGAAGATGTTGAAATCTCGTGTTGTGACGTTGACAGGAAAGGCACACCACCCAAAATATATTCATCTCTGTTTTAAGCAATGAGCTCTGGCACCTCTGCAAATCCCTGCATCCCTCTGTGAAGGGCTTATCTTTTACTTTTCATGTTGAGTCAAGTGCTTATTCCAACCTCAGTTCTTTAGTTGGCAAGCATCATGTGGTGGGAAAAATCCAGACACATATATCCAGTTGAATATACGTGATCATGATTCATTATTTGTTGACATTACCCCCAAGATAAATAAGTTGGGAGGTGAAACATTAATCCCCTATCTTCCTATGTGTTTGATAGAAACTATTTGTTCTAAAAATATGCTTTGAGTGTCAGCAATCATGGAAGACTAAATGATAGTTGAGTACGTGGGATTTGCTAAACCAAAGCTCTTACATAGACCCTTCCTGAAAATAAGATGAATTGTGATTGTTTGATGATTGAAAACATAGTTTGCCAGTTTTCAAGAAAGTTTATGGTCTATACTTTAACATGTGAATAACTTGGTACTTGATTATGAGAAGTTCTATGAGAAATACTTGCTGGTTTTGATGCTATAAAAGTGGTTGAAATTATCCTTGATCAATATTATACATTATGCTAGCATTCACACTTCATAAATTACTTATTTTATCATTTACCTACTCGAGGACGAGTAGGAATTAAGCTTGGCGATGCTGATACGTCTCCAGATAATTTATGAAGTATTCATGCCATATTTGCCTATGTTTACAATACTTTTATATGGTTTTGATGCACTTTATATGATTTATTTAGAACTAACCCGGACTGACGCTTTTTTCAGCAGAATTACCGTGGTGTTGTTTTTGTGCAGAAAATGAAAGTTCTCGGAATCGCCCGAAACTTTTTGATGATTTTTTCTGGAGGAAATAAGCAATATTGGAGCGAAGAACCACCAGAGGGGAGCCACCCGTGGGCCACAAGACAACAGGGTGCCTCCCCAGGCTGCGCCCTAATGGCTTGTGGGGCCCACGTGGCTCCGTTGCGCGTGATTCCAACGCTGAAAAATCCTATAAATCCCAGAAACCCCAGAAATAAAGAGAGACTCTCCGCTCCGCCACCGCAACTCTCTGTATCGACGAAAAACCAATATGGAGCCTTTCCAGTACCCTGTCGGAGAGGGAAATCATCATCCGGTGGCCATCTTCATCATCCGGTGGCCATCTTCATCATCCTGGCAGAGGCCATGACGAGGAGGGAGTAGTTCACCCTCGGGGCTGAGGGTATGTACCAGTAGCTATGTGTTCAATCTCTCTCGAGATGGCACGACCTTGATGTATCGCGAGCTTTGTTAATATAGTTGGATCATATGATGTGTTTCCCTTGCTATCTTGTTGTGATGAATTGAATATTTCCCTTTGAGATTTCGTTATGTTGTATTGAATATTGGATTTGAGAACACTTGATATATGTCTTGCATGTGGATACCCGTGGTGACAATGGGGTATTCTACCGATTCACTTGATGTATGTTTTGGTACTCAACTTGCGGATTCCCGAGGTGACATTGGGGTAATCCATGCATAGGGGTTGATACACGTTCTTGTCCTACGTTCTCCGATAGAAATCTTGGGGTGCTCCTTGAGGTTCTTTGTGTTGGATTGAATATGATAGATCTGAAATTGTTTGATGCACGTCGCATAATTTACCCACGGATACTTGAGGTGGCATTGGAGTATCTAGGGAACATTAGGGTTAATTGATATGTATCATTGGTGTTATTTTAGTACGAACTCTAGGGCTGTTTGTGACACTTATAGGAATAGCTCAAAAGATTGATCTGAAAGAATAACTTTGAGGTGGTTCTACTACCTACACCAATTTCATCTTATGTTCTCCGCTAGATAGGAACTTTGGAGTGATTCTTTGTTACACGTTGAGGGATGGTTATATGATTCAACTATGTTAGCATTGTTGGGAGATTGCACTAGTGAAAGTATGAACCCTAGGCCTTATTTCCAAGCATTAATATACCATTTTGCTCGTTGTTTACTACTTATTACCTTGTTGTTTTATATTTTCAGATTACAAAAACCTATATCTACTATCCATACTACACTTGTATCACCATCTCTTCGCCGAACTAGTGCACCTATACAATTTACCATTGTATTGGGTGTGTTGGGGACATAAGAGATTTCTTGTATTTGATTGTAGGGTTGCTTGAGAGAGACCATCTTCTTCCTACACCTCCCACAGATTGATAAACCTTAGTCATCCACTTGAGGGAAAGTTGCTACTGTCCTACAAAACTCTGCGCTCGGAGGCCCAACATAGTCTACAAGAATAAAGTTGCATAGTAGACATCAATGACACTTCACCATATTTGGGTCTAAAGGAAGGCATTGTGGAGTAATAAGTAGATGATGGGTTGCTAGAGTGACAGAAGCTTAAACCCTAGTTTATGCGTTATTTCATAAGGGGCTGATTTGGATCCACATGTTTCATGCTATGGTTAGATTTATCTTAATTCTTATTTTGTAGTTGCGGATGCTTGCGAGAGGGGGTGATCATAAGTGGGTTGCTTGTTCAAGTAAGAAAAACACCTTAGCACCGGTCCACCCACATATCAAATTATCAAAGTAACGAACACGAATCAACCCGACATGATGAACATGACTAGATGGAAATTCGCATGTGTCCTCGGGAGCGCTTGCTTCATATAAGAGTACTTTAAGGCCTATCTTTTGCTATAAAAAGGTTTGGGCTATCTTGCTGCACACTTGTTACTTTTGCTACTTGTCACTTATTATGAACTATCTTGCTACAAAACTATCTATCGTTGCTACTCACAACACTTGCACAGAATACCTTGCTGAAGACTGCTTATCATTTCCTTCTGCACCTCATTGGGTTCGACACTCTTACTCATCGAAAGGACTATGCTTGATCACCTATACTTGTGGGTCATCAAGACTCTTCTCTGTCGCCGTTGTCGGGGAGTGAAGCGCGTCTGGTGAGTTGAATTTGGTAAGGGAACATTTTCGGTACGTGCTGAATTTTACTGTTGCTTGTCACTATGGATAGTAGTCCTTTGAGAGGTTTGTTCGGGGTATCTTCACCTTGAACGGAAGTGGCAAAAGCCGCTCCTCAACCTACTGAACCTACTGAAAATATTTATTATGAGATTCCTTCGGGTATGTTAGAGAAACTGCTAGCTAATCCTCATGCAGGAGATGGAACAACTCATCTTGATTTGCACTTGATATATGTAGATGAGATTTGTGGATTATTTAAGCCTGTAGGTTTATCCGAGGAAAAAGTTAAGAAGAAGGTTTGCCCTTTATATTTGGAGGGAAAAGCATTGAGTTGGTATAGGCTACTGGATGATGTTGGATCATGGGACTGGAATCACTTGAAATTGGAATTTCATCAAAAGTTTTATCCTATGCATCTAGTTCATCGCGATCAGAATTATATATATAATTATTGGTCTCGCGAAGGAGAAAGCGTGGCTGAAGCTTGGGGGAGGCTTAAATCTATGATGCACACTTGCCCCAACCATGAGCTCTCAAGAGAAATGATTATACAAAACTTTTATGCTCGGCTTTCTAATGATGATCAATTAATACTCGATTCTTCTTCCACCGGTTCCTACATGAAGAGAACTACTGAATTCAAATGGGATCTTCTGGAAAGAATTAAGCGCAACTCTGAAGATTGGGAACTCAACAAAGGTAAAGAGTCGGGTATAAAGCTTGAGTTTGATTGCGTTAAATATTTTATGGAAACTCATACTTTTCATAAGTTTAGTGCTAAATATGGACTTGACTCTAAGATAGTAGCTTCCTTTTGTGAAACCTTTGCTGCTCATGTTGATCTCCCTAAGGAGAAATGGTTTAAATATCATCCACCCATTGAAGAATTGTTAGAAGAACCTACTACTGCTAAAGAAGAAACAATTATTTATAATATTGATCCAGTTGTGCCCACTACTTAAAAAACCATTTTTTCCTGTTAGGATTAAGGAACATGATAAGGCTACAACTGTGTTTAATAAAAGCCATATTAGAACACCCCAAACCTTCTGAACAAATAACTGTAGAACCTAATATTGCTATGGTTAAGGATCTATTAGTTGATAACATTGATGGTCAGGCTATTTACTTTTGTGATGAGGCTGCTAGAATTGCTAAACATGCTAGAAATGAACATGATGTGCTAGATAAGAATAAACCCGCTGTTGGCATGCCTGTTATTTTTGTTAAAATTGGAGATCATTGTTACCATGGCTTGTGTTATATGGGTGTTAGTGTGAGTGTTATTCCTTTTACCTTATATCAAGAATTATGAATGACATAGCACTTGCTGAAATGGAAGACATTGATGTTACTATTAAACTTGCAAACAAAGACACTATTTCACCACTTGGGATTATTAGAGATCTTGAAGTCCTGTGTGGAAAGATTATGTACCCCACTGATTTCTTAGTACTTGGTTCACTACAAGATAATTTTTGTCCCATTATATTTGGTAGACCTTTCTTAAATACCATTAATGTTGAAATTAATTGTTATTGAGGAGGTTAAATTAAGGTTTGGTGATGAGTCTCGTGAATTTAACTTCTCCAAGTTTGGTAGTGTAACACCCTGAATTTTGCCCATTTCTTTTTCTTTTGATTTTGGTCTGGTTTTGCTTTTCTGTGGCTTGGTAGTCTTGGAACCTGGAGGGATCACCCTTGATTCCTCTTCCCTAGTGGCTTGCCAACCTCTAAACCATCCCAAAACCTTGTCATTTCCATCTTGGATCAATCCCAATATTCTTTCTCTTGGGAATATTCCTTTTTCCTATTAAAGGAATAAACCTGTTGCCTTGGGTTGTGAAGCAACCCACATTTCTATCATTCCAAAATTCCCAAATAATTCTCATAAATTTTTTGGGTCATATCTTCCTCAGATATGTCAAAATACTTTCTTGCCATGTTCAAGAATATTTCACAAATATTCCTTTTCTGATTCTACCCTAGCTGTCAAGTTGTGAAGCAAGTACCCTTTATATGTGCTTTCTTGCTCTAAAACTTTCTGTGCACTCTTTCCTATCCATATCATTGCCACATACCAAAATTCAACTCAATTTGGATAGTAAATCTTCCTTGGCAAATTTCCAAAGTTTCTGATCAACTGGAAGCTTTGTGAAGCAAGTGCCATCTAGGATGATCCAAATGAGTTTAAATTTTGCAAGCATCTTCATATGCTCAAATCATGAATCTCCACCAAATTTGAGCATCATCCCAGCAACTATGTGACTACAGCATCAAATCTTTGTTTCTGGTCATTATTTTGGATTATGAAGCAACTATATTTTATGTTGCTCCATAATTTCTGAAATTTTACCAGGACATTCTCTTGCTTATATAACACATCTCCACAAAATTTGGGCTCATTTCATCTACCTAATAATTCCCTAGAATTTTCCTAAGATTCTGTCCAGTGGGATGCTGTGTGAAGGAAGTACCATTTTGGTTTATCCAAATGGTATTAAACTTTTACAGTGGCTTCATATGTCCAAATTATTCATCTCCTCAAAATTTCAGCTCAATCCCATTTGATATGTTAGTGCCACTTCCTACTTTGTATTTCTGTCCAGTATGGTGGTTTGTACAGCAAGTGCTTGCTACAAGCCTCCATTTGGTCTGAAACTTATCCACAATACTCATTCTAGTGTAGGATCACAGCAAGGAAAAGATCAACATCCACCCCAGCTCCCTCCCCAACCTCTCACCCAAGCCCGAGGGGCTGTCCTCGTCGCCCTATGCCGTCGTGGCCGCCGGCGACTTCCTCCGAAATTGGCGCAGTGCCGCGCCTCCCCTTCCCTCTCCTCACCACCAGAAGATGCCCCGTGGTCCGGTGAACCTCCCCAGCCTTCCCCCTCATCGCCGGAGTCAGTGTGGCCGCGTACCCACGGCGGCCGCCGCCCGTGTATTCGGCCACCGCGAGCAGCCGCGGCTACGGTCCTCCTCGGCGTCCGGGCACCACCGGGACGGATGCGAGCCGTCTTCCTGAGCGTGCCAGTAACCGGAGCCCATCCAGAGGTCCCCTATAGCGCTGGCGAGCCCTCGCCGAAGTTCGCCCCTGTACGCATTCGTAGACCCCCATGTCGCCGTCGACCCGGCCTCCTCGGCACTCGTTCCCTAGCCAGGTGCGTGCGGCACCGTCCCCTGGTCCCGCCGGAGTCCTCGCCGTGGCTGGAGTGGGCCAGAGGCGACGGGGCCCTCGCCGGTCGCGCCCTACCCTGGCCGCCTCTGTTTCTGTCGAGGAGGAGGAGGGAGGAAGAAGAGGAGGAGGGAGGAGAGAGAAGAGCTGGGCTGGAGCCCACATGTCAGCCACTCAGCCGCTGACCCCGCCCCTGCCACGTCACTTAAGTGGAGGCGTATTCTTCGGAATACGTCTTCCCCTCTCGAAAGTGTATTTTCAGAAGTACGCTTTCTGTTTTAACTCAGCCGCCGCCGAAACCCTTACATTGCGGGCGTTTGCTAGTTACCAGATAAAACGGACACTATTTTGTTTGTTTTTATGCTAACGAACAAACGACCGTATCTTCGCAACCACAACTCCAAATGAGGTGACTCCAAAGCCTACTTATTCGTCTCTTCGAGCCCGTCATGTTGGTACCATTTTCATACTGTTTTGACACTATGAAAATGACCATTTTACCCTTGGCCGTAAACAGCCCCCTCCGAGAGAGAACTGTTTCCGGCAATCATTTCCGCGGACTCTCCGCACTTCTTCCCGATGGTTCCGTCACCCCCAGGCAAGCCACAACCCTCATCTGCATAATTGCATTGCATTATCATAGTTAAACCAATTACTTTAATCGCAAGTATGATTATTTGTAATATGGATTAGTTTATGCAATGTTTGAGTAAATTCTTGAATGGGTGACTACCATGTTGAGGATTGGATTGTTAGTAGTTTGCCCCCTTGATGATGCCATGAAGTGGTTGGATTAAGAGATTACTGTCTATGATTATTTTGGGTTTCATCCGGCGGTTTGTGGATATGAATCAGTAGCAGTGGCTTGAGCTTATTTGTTATTGGATTACTATGATATCGGAGTGTCAGCTATGACGGAACGATTACTCGGGGATAGGATACTTCAGGGTTGATCGAGAGTCACCTGTCTGGACTTATCCGTGCAGCCACATTTGCCGGTATGGGACGGCCTTGACTTGGTCTGGCTTTGTGCTCTTTTATCGGTACCACCAAATAGGGAAGGTTATGCGCGCGTGCTACCCTGGCCCGGTAGGCGGCGATAACCTTGTGAGCCCAGTTGAGTTATTTGGATCCAGGTCCCCGTTTGGGACAGTTTGTTTGGCCACGACAGTGGCAAGTGTCACGAGGTGACACAGGGGCCACCCAGGGCATGATTCGGAAGGAGAATGATTGTCGGTGGTACGGTAGAGGAGTCACGGGTCAGGCGGGTTTCGTTGGAGCAACACTGGTCCACCCGAACGGGATCACGAGGCCAGGTGCTCCATGGTGTGGGTAAAGTGCGCAACCTCTGCAGAGTGTAAAATCTATTCGAATAGCCGCGTCCACGGTATTGGACAGTCCGTCCAGGCCTCACTAGGTGGTCAACCACATCAGTGACCATAATGATGGAAGAACTCGTCTGAATATGGTAGCAGTTGGGCATCATGCCATTGACAAGTCTTGGTAACAATCCCGAGGATAATCGTTGGGTGCTCTTGGAGTGCTCACGAGTTGGTCACCAGAGTACAGAGAGAATAGCATGTTATTGTTGTTTTCAACCATCCCTTCGATAACTATAAATCTTGACCTAATCTTGACTGCTATGATGTTGTCTTGCCTTAATGCTGGTGTTTGTTGTGAGCTTGCGAGTACATTCAAAGTACTCACCTGGCGTGTCATGCCAGTTTGCAGGTCATGCCATGATTTCTTGCTTGTCGAGGATCCCGAGTTTGCGAGCTAGGATACGCGTCCCAGCCAGAGTCCCTGCGGAGTGGAGTCCATCACCGCCGTCGTTGTTCCGCTGCCGAGAGTTACTCTGCTTCCTCAGGTTGTTCCGCTGCTAGCATAGGGCTACCCTGGGCAGGCGTAGTGTCGCCATGCCAATGTACTCCTTGTACCCTTGTAGCCACATCCATTGTAATAAAAAGCTGGTTTGTTCTATGCCAGCAGTGCCGTATTCCAGAAGACTTGTCTCTGGGCTGGAATACGGGGCGTTCCGGTCTTCTCTGAGCCATGGTGCCACAAGCGTTGGTATCAGAGATGGTCTGGCTATAGGACGCCCTAGACCGCGCGAGCATTAGTAACCGGTAGTATAGGATCCAGTTGGTTTGCTGCACTTGTTTGTTGCATTTGTTTGTGCATAGCATGCATATAGACTAGATATCTTATCACTAACGATGGATCTGGTGAGTGTAGGTGGCATCGGTTTCGATTCACCACCTGCGCTCTCCAGCTGGCATACCTGTTCCTTGGTGTGGTGTCATCTTCGTCCCAGTGGAGTGATGCCAAGGTATCCAGTAGTGTCGATCCCTTGCAGGACTGATGCACCGGTACCACACCAATATATTCTCTTCCGACACCCTATTGTTTCGGTGATAGACATGTTTCTATCCCGGATCTTGCCCATCCCTCTAGCCGCGTTGGCAACCCTTACTGATCTTTCTTATCAAAAAAGGCAATGCCCGCAAGCCTTCTTTTCATCGCTATCCCACCCTGCCATCCATCCTGTGGACGAGTACGGTTTTCTTCCATCCGCTTGATGATGATGTGGTCGTGACCCCGATCCCCAAGTTCGTCCTCGCCACCGTGTCCGTCCAGATGGAACCAGTGTTAAGCCCGTGTTTGGTGTAGCCTTGTTTACACCCACTTTCTTCCACACATTGATTCACTTTCGTGCACACCACCATAGCATGTTAGACCGTAATACCGGAGTTCTTGCGAGATTTGTGTGCTTAAGTAGGAATGCATATTGTTGCTGTGAATAGCTGTAGAATATGATATTGCTTGTGTGTGATCTTGTTGCTTTGGGTGTTAGTCTTTTCTCTTGCTTCTTTCTTTGGGCCCTTGGTGTTACCTTATTTTCCCCTTATGGAAGTCGCTCACCAACACTGGACTCAAGGAAATCAGTGAAGAGACAGTCATTTGGAAGTTCAGCTCAGCAATATGGAATTTTCAGCAGACTGTATTATATCGGGAATATCGGGCCTGAATATAAATGATATCCTGGCTGGAGTGGTTATCAGCATTAAGGGTACATCAGTGTGCAATCTTCACAGTAGTAGTAATCAAATCAGCAAGACGACAAATTGTGTGCATGATCCGCAGTACATTTCGAGTCAAAGCAAGAAGGATAGCCGAATACCCTGTGGCATACAACAGGTAACCGACAGCAGAAGCATTAAGGGATACATATATATATGCACTCGGTCCGCATATGGCAAAAAGGAAGCTTCAGATGTAAGCAACCCAGTCTTTCTCCGCAAGCTACCAGAGAAGCTTACGACGCAAGATTCCTGTGTCTTCCTCGATACGACACACAGATATTTGCCCATACAAGACACCCATGCTTCTTCAGTAAGCTATCACAGCAAGCTTTCGGCATAAGGTACCGAGTCTTCCCCAGGAAGCCTTTAAGGGGGGAAGCGTCTGAGGTACGGTACCCAATCTTCTTCGGGAAGCTACCCCGGCAGAAGCTTCGAGCACAAGCTATCCAGTCCTCCTTGACACAACACTCTTGATGGCTTACAATGCAAGCTAAGTAACCTTCGTCGGTAAGGTATCACATCCTCACTAGTACAAGCTATTCCACCAACAATTGGCAGCATATGACCATGCATCTCAAGGGTCAGCTCCACAACAGTTTGGTCAGAAGGCAAAAATCAGTCAGGACACAAGCCTGCTTCAGGAATCAAGCGCTCAGCCGCATATACTCAATAGATATGGTGGACATGCTGCCAAGGCCATATGAGTCAATCATACAATGATGACAGCCCGGTGAGAATCCGACTATTACCTGAGTTATGTAAGAAAGAGAAAGACGGTTATACACCTCAGGGTGATGCAAGATATGAAGCCAGACAACGTCGGGACAACAATTTTTGTAGTGATTATCAAGGCCAGCTTCCGCACGCCCGACAAAGTGATATCATTAACCTTTGTCAGTGTCTGCATGGCTGACGACAGCCAGGAACCCTATATAAGTAACTATGAACCTGAGTTCGGATGACCATTGCCCTATGGATAAAGCGTGGAGGATGATAAAGTTGGTCATGTGAGCAAAGATACCCTATCAGGGGATCAGGATAAGATATGCCTACCGGAATCCTGCACCTGACAACACCTATGGTCACACGAAGAATCAAGAGCATACAAAGCCAATTTCTTTCAGCCAAGGATCTAGGCAAAGAGAACCATAATGAAAGAACAAGATCGTCCATACAGGTATGGTAATGGTTACATGATACTCCGGACAATATGGATCGGTACCGATCACCATGGGTACACACCCACGGGGTCTATTCCATCTGCAAGGACCCCATATCGAGTCAACCCGCTCAGTCCAACCAGATGTGCTCAGAATCGTTCGAAGGAGAATATTCGAATCTGTCAGGTCAATTCGGCAGTTGGATTCTGGCAACCGTGTCAAAGCATTACACGGCCTACTATTCACTTAAAGGTGCCGACAGACGGAACGATTAGAATGTTGGACAACAACCTTGGAGCATGTGTCCTCACATGTGGGAATCAGTTAAAGGACAGCCTGCCGTGAACAAGATTCGTCTGCCAAAACCACCATCAGTCAAGTCTGCAGAAAATACTGTTATAAGGGCATACACCTTTGCGCTGATCACGACAGGTGACAGTCAAATATTTGGTAGGAATTTTATACCCGAGACAGTGGAGATATCCAAGATGACTCAGCAAACCGTGCGAGAAGTCAGATTCCGCCAGGAAAACGGTATGATTCACAGTACTGTTTAAAACCTGGGGAATACATACCCCTTTTTGAAGCAGCCCAATGTAATAAGTAAAAGATTTTTGTGTCCACCGAAAGAATATGTTCACAACTCAATGGACGGTCGTCCGTATTGAACTTCATCACAACCCGTCCATGAGGAACAACTCCCGGACTTGCGAGAAGGACAGGTATTTCAGTCAGGATAAGCCATTGCACCCAGATAAGTCAACAGACATAAAAGGAGTGAAGTCGGAGTAACATATGAGTTAAGATTTGCCCGAAAAAGGATCCAGTAAAGCAAACCGCACTGAAGCCAGGCAGTGCGTCAGATAAAATCCAACGGGAGCATTGTACAAAGGCAAAAAGGAAGCCCGAGTTGGAAACGGTTTCATCAAGTGGGGATATTTATGTTTAACCCCTGAGCAACCAAATCTCGAGGACGAGATTTCTTTAAGGGGGGTAGGTTTGTAACACCCCGGATTTTGCCCATTTCTTTTTCTTTTGATTTTGGTCTGGTTTTGCTTTTCTGTGGCTTGGTAGTCTTGGAACCTGGAGGGATCACCCTTGATTCCTCTTCCCTAGTGGCTTGCCAACCTCTAAACCATCCCAAGACCTTGTCATTTCCATCTTGGACCAATCCCAATATTCTTTTCTTGGGAATATTCCTTTTTCCTATTAAAGGAATAAACCTGTTGCCTTGGGTTGTGAAGCAACCCACATTTCTATCATTCCAAAAATTCCCAAATAATTCTCATAAATTGTTTGGGTCATATCTTCCTCAGATATGTCAAAATACTTTCTTGCCATGTTCAAGAATATTTCACAAATATTCCTTTTCTGATTCTACCCTAGCTGTCAAGTTGTGAAGCAAGTACCCTTTATATGTGCTTTCTCGCTCTAAAACTTTCTATGCACTCTTTCCTATCCATATCATTGCCACATACCAAAATTCAACTCAATTTGGATAGTAAATCTTCCTTGGCAAATTTCCAAAGTTTCTGATCAACTGGAAGCTTTGTGAAGCAAGTGCCAACTAGGATGATCCAAATGAGTTTAAATTTTGCAAGAATCTTCATATGCTCAAATCATGACTCTCCACCAAATTTGAGCATCATCCCAGCAACTATGTGACCACAGCATCAAATCTTTGTTTCTGGTCATTATTTTGGATTATGAAGCAACTATATTTTATGTTGCTCCATAATTTCTGAAATTTTACCAGGACATTCTCTTGCTTATATAACACCTCTCCACAAAATTTGGGCTCATTTCATCTACCTAATAATTCCCTAGAATTTTCCTAAGATTATGTCCAGTGGGATGCTGTGTGAAGGAAGTGCCATTTTGGTTTATCCAAATGGTATTAAACTTTTACAGTGGCTTCATATGTCCAAATTATTCATCTCCTCAAAATTTCAGCATCCCTGCCGTTGACCCCGCCCCTGCCACGTCACTCAGCCGCTGACCCCGCCCCTGCCACGTCACTTAAGTGGAGGCGTATTCTTCGGAATACGTCTTCCCCTCTCGAAAGTGTATTTTCAGAAGTACGCTTTCTGTTTTAACTCAGCCGCCGCCGAAACCCTTACATTGCGGGCGTTTGCTAGTTACCAGATAAAATGGACACTATTTTGTTTGTTTTTATGCTAACGAACAAACGACCGTATCTTCGCAACCACAACTCCAAATGAGGTGACTCCAAAGCCTACTTCTTCGTCTCTTCGATCCCGTCATGTTGGTACCATTTTAATACTGTTTTGACACTATGAAAATGACCATTTTACCCTTGGCCGTAAACAGCCCCCTCCGAGAGAGAACTGTTTCCGGCAATCATTTCCGCGGACTCTCCGCACTTCTTCCCGATGGTTCCGTCACCCCCAGGCAAGCCACAACCCTCATCTGCATAATTGCATTGCATTATCATAGTTAAACCAATTACTTTAATCGCAAGTATGATTATTTGTAATATGGATTAGTTTATGCAATGTTTGAGTAAATTCTTGAATGGGTGACTACCATGTTGAGGATTGGATTGTTAGTAGTTTGCCCCCTTGATGATGCCATGAAGTGGTTGGATTAAGAGATTACTGTCTATGATTATTTTGGGTTTCATCCGGCGGTTTGTGGATATGAATCAGTAGCAGTGGCTTGAGCTTATTGGTTATTGGATTACTATGATATCGGAGTGTCAGCTATGACGGAACGATTACTCGGGGATAGGATACTTCAGGGTTGATCGAGAGTCACCTGTCTGGACTTATCCGTGCAGCCACATTTGCCAGTATGGGACGGCCTTGACTTGGTCTGGCTTTGTGCTCTTTTATCGGTACCACCAAATAGGGAAGGTTATGCGCGCGTGCTACCCTGGCCCGGTAGGCGGCGATAACCTTGTGAGCCCAGTTGAGTTATTTGGATCCAGGTCCCCGTTTGGGACAGTTTGTTTGGCCACGACAGTGGCAGGTGTCACGAGGTGACACAGGGGCCACCCAGGGCATGATTCGGAAGGAGAATGATTGTCGGTGGTACGGTAGAGGAGTCACGGGTCAGGCGGGTTTCGTTGGAGCAACACTGGTCCACCCGAACGGGATCACGAGGCCAGGTGCTCCATGGTGTGGGTAAAGTGCGCAACCTCTGCAGAGTGTAAAATCTATTCGAATAGCCGCGTCCACGGTATTGGACAGTCCGTCCAGGCCTCACTAGGTAGTCAACCACATCAGTGACCATAATGATGGAAGAACTCGTCTGAATATGGTAGCAGTTGGGCATCATGCCATTGACAAGTCTTGGTAACAATCCCGAGGATAATCGTTGGGTGCTCTTGGAGTGCTCACGAGTTGGTCACCAGAGTACAGGGAGAATAGCATGTTATTATTGTTTTCAACCATCCCTTCGATAACTATAAATCTTGACCTAATCTTGACTGCTATGATGTTGTCTTGCCTTAATGCTGGTGTTTGTTGTGAGCTTGCGAGTACATTCAAAGTACTCACATGGCGTGTCATGCCAGTTTGCAGGTCATGCCATGATTTCTTGCTTGTCGAGGATCCCGAGTTTGCGAGCTAGGATACGCGTCCCAGCCAGAGTCCCTGCGGAGTGGAGTCCATCACCGCCGTCGCTGTTCCGCTGCCGAGAGTTACTCCGCTTCCTCAGGTTGTTCCGCTGCTAGCATAGGGCTACCCTGGGCAGGCGTAGTGTCGCCATGCCAATGTACTCCTTGTACCCTTGTAGCCACATCCATTGTAATAAAAAGCTGGTTTGTTCTATGCCAGCAGTGCCGTATTCCAGAAGACTTGTCTCTGGGCTGGAATACGGGGCGTTCCGGTCTTCTCTGAGCCAGGGTGCGACAAGTAATGAGAAAGAACTATCTAGAAAAGATGAAATTATTGGTCTAGCCTCTATTGTTGCCTCCTACTGATCTGTTAGAACAGTATTTGCTAGACAATGAAAATGATATGCATATGAATGAGAGAAATGAAATAGATGAGATATTCTTGAGACAAACATGTATTCTTAAACAAAACTTGCTTGTTGATATTTTAGGGGATCCTCCCCCACCAAAGGGAGATCCCGTGATTGAGTTAAAGAAATTACCTGATACACTGAAATATGCTTATCTTGATGAAAAGAAGATATATCATGTTATTATTAGTGCTAATCTTTGAGAGCATTTAGAAAAGATATTACTCAAAACTCTGAAGAAGCACTGAGCTGCTATTGGATATACTCTTGATGATCTTAAGGGCATTAGTCCCACTCTATGTTAGCACAAGATTAATATGGAACCGGATGCTAAACCTGTCGTTGATCACCAACGCCACTTGAATCCTAAAATGAAGGAAGTGGTAAGAACTGAAATATTAAAGCTTCTGGAGGCAGGTATAATCTATCCCATAGCTGATAGTAGATGGGTAAGCCACGCTCATTGTGTTCCTAAGAAAGGAGGAATAACTGTTGTTTCTAATGATAAAAATGAACTCATCCCACAAAGGATAGTAACTGGTTATATGAGGGTAATTGATCTTAGGAAATTAAACAAAGCTACTAGAAAAGATCATTACCCCTTGCCTTTTATTGATCAAATGTTAGAAAGATTATCTAAGCATACACACTTTTGTTTCCTTGATGGATATTCTAGTTTTTCTCAAATACCTGTGTCAAAAGAAGATCAAGAGAAAACTACTTTTACTTGTCCGTTTGGAACTTATGCTTATAGATGTATGCCTTTTGGTTTATGCAATGCACCTGCTACCTTTAAAAGATGTATGACTGCTATATTCTTTGATTTTTGTGAAAAGATTGTTGAGGTATTCATGGATGATTTTTCCGTTTATGGGACTTCTTTTGATGATTGCTTGAGCAACCTTGGTCGAGTTTTGGAGAGATGTGAAGAAACTAATCTTGTCTTGCATTGGGAGAAGTGCCACTTTATGGTGAATGAAGGTATTGTACTCGGGCATAAAATTTCCGAACGAGGTATTGAGGTAGACAAAGCTAAAGTTGATGCAATAGAGAAAATGCCATGTCCTAAAGATATTAAAGGTATAAGAAGTTTCCTCGGTCATGCTGGTTTCTATAGGCGTTTTATTAAAGATCTCTCAAAGATTTCTAGCCCATTAACTAATCTTCCTCAAAAAGATATTCCTTTTTTATGATGATTGTGTAGAAGCCTTTGAATTCTTAAGAAAGCCTTAATTTCTGCACCTATTGTTCAACCACATGATTGGAATCTACCATTTGAAATTATGTGTGATGCTAGTGATTATGTTGTTCTAGGGCAATGAGTAGACAAAAAATTGAATGTCATTCATTATGCTAGTAAGACTCTAGACAATGCTTGACGAAATTATGCTACTACCGAGAAAGAATTTTTAGCAGTTGTGTTTGCATATGATAAGTTTAGACCTTATATTGTTGATTCCAAAGTTACTATTCACACTAATCATGTTGCTATTAAATATCTAATGGAAAAGAAAGATGCTAGGCCTAGATTAATTAGGTGGGTGATTTTAATTCAAGAGTTTTATTTGCATATTGTTGATAGAAAAGGAGCTGAGAACCTAGTAGCAGATAATTTGTCTAGAATGGAAAATGTCTTGATGACCCACTGCTTATTGATGATAATTCCTGATGAGAAATTAGCTATTATAAATGCTTCCCATAGCACTCCTTGTTATGCAGACTATGCTAATTACATCGTTGCTAAATATAAACCACCTAGTTTTACTTACCAACAAAAGAAAAAGTTCTTCTTTGATTTGAGACATTACTTTTGGGATGACCCACATCTATATAAAGAAGGAGTAGACGGTGTCATTAGATGTTGTGTACCTGAGCATGAACAAGAACAGATCCTACGGAAGTGTCATTCCGAGGCCTACGGAGGGCACCACGCAGGTGATAGAACTTCACACAAGGTATTACGGTCAGGTTTCTATTGGCCTACTCTTTTTAAGGATGCTCCTAAGTATGTCCTTTCTTGTGATGAATGTCAAAGAATTGGTAACATTGGTAGACATCAGGAAATGCCTATGAATTATTCACTTGCAATGGAGCCATTTGATGTTTGGGGTTTTGATTATATGGGACCTTTACTTCCTCTAATGGGTACACTCGTATCTTAGTTGTTGTTGATTACGTTACTAAGTAGGTAGAAGTTATTCCAACTAGTAGTGTTGATCACAACACATCTATTAAAATGCTTAAAGAAGTTATTTTTCCCGAGGTTCGGAGTCCCTAGATATTTAACGACTGATGGTGGTTCACACTTTATTCATGGTGCTTTCTGTAAACTTCTAGCTAAATATGATGTTAACCATAGAATTGCACCATCTTATCAACCTCAGTCTAGCGGTCAAGTTGAGTTGAGTAACCGAGAAATAAAATTGATCTTGCAAAAGACTGTTAATAGGTCTAGAAATAATTGGTCTAAGAAACTTGACGATGCATTATGGGCTTATAGAACCGCTAATACAAATCCTATGGGAACGTCCCCATGTAAAATGGTCTATGGGAAAGCATGTCATTTACCTCATGAGTTGGAACACAAAGCTTATTGGGCAATTAAAGAACTTAATTATGATTTCAAACTTGCCGGTGAAAAGAGGTTATTCGACATTAGCTCTCTAGATGAATGGAGGACACAAGCCTATGAAAATGCCAAGCTTTTAAAAGAAAAAATTAAAAGATGGCATGACAAAAGAATCCAAAAGCGAGAATTTAAAATTGGTGATCTTGTTCTCTTGTACCATTATCATTTCAAATTTTTTGTAGGAAAACTTCTCTCCAAATGGGAAGGACCCTATATCGTCGAAGAAGTTTATCGCTCCAGAGCTATTAAGATCAATAATGCTGAGGGCACAAATCCGAGAGTGGTCAATGGGCAAAGAATTAAACATTATATCTCAGGTATGCCCATTAATATTGAAACTAATGTTATCTAAGTAATTACATCGGAAGAACACATAAGAGAGACCTTCTGAAACACTCCAGAATCGTGAAAAGGGGTAGGTATGTGATATGGTAAGTAAACTGACTCCATAAATTCCATAAAAATATTTTCTATCAGTTTTGGAATATTAGAAAACTTACAAAAATAAAAACCAGCGCGGGGGACCCACGAGGGGTTCCCAAGGCAACAAGGCGCGACCACCACCACCCCGGCGCGTCCTGATGGCTTGGGAGCACCTCTTGTGCCTCCCGGACCCCATTTCCTTCCTGGACACGTATTCTGACCTAGAAAAATCATTATATATACTCCTTTGTTCTTGTTTTGGGTTGTTTTTCTGATAGATTTAAAAACAATATGTCATCGCAAGATTCCGAGGGGGGAGCTACGTTTCAGATCTCATTGCCAGTCCCCAACTTTATGGGGATATTGATCCTTATGGGTGGTCAACGGAGGAAGAGGTGGGGGCTAATTTGAGGAGGATTAGACCTTCTAGTGATGAAGATGAAGAGGAAGTTCCTCTACCTCAACGTGGAGATATGCATGTGGAGTTCAAAAAGTTGAGCTTACCAAATAAGGTTACACCTTCCAATACTCGATTCACCCCTTATCGTCGTGCGCAGGTAGATACTACCGCTGCCTCTACTAGCAAAACTCGTCCTTTGAAGGAAGGAGCAATGATCGTCACCAACAAACTTCGCAAGGAGAACCTATAACTTAAGCGAGAGGTTGACAAACTTAATGAGGAGATCCGTATCCTAAAAGGCATCATTGCTAGAAGGATCACTTCATCACCACCATCACCCAAAAAGGAAACTTGAGTACATGGGTATGGGCACTACCCTTAGCTTGTTTCAAGCTTGGGGAGGTGCCCCGGTATTGTATCACCACCACTTTTGCCATTATCATTTATCTTAGTTTGATCCTTAGTTATTTTGTGATCTAGTGAAACAAAAGTATAGTATTGCTTTGCTTAGAGTGCTTGCTTTGTGATCTAGTGTGAGAGTTATATAATAAAGATTAGTTGAGTTGGTTTGCTTTACTCTCATGCAGCAATCATGGCAATGAAATAAAAGAAATAGAAAAATCATATGCTAATCACATGGGAAGTAATGACTGACTTCACAAAGAAAGAAGTGTGTTTGATAAAAGTTGTTGGGAGTTAACAAACATAGTATTAGTCATTGATACAATCCATGCAAAAGTATGAAAGAGGAGAGGAGATTCACATACAAATATACTATCTTGGACATCTTTTATGATTGTGAGCCCCCATCAAATATTATATAATGGTCAAATTGTGGATGTTGGACGAGGAAGACAACATAATGAGTCATGTTTGTTTGCATTCACATAGAAGTTATATTGTCATGGATCCTCTAACATGTGGTACTTGCTTAGGATCTTTTGCTAGCCAAAAATCCGCACTAAGTAGAGATACTACTAGTGCATCCATAATCCTTAAACCCAGTATCTTGCCATAAGAGTCCACCATATCTACCTATGGATTGAATAAGATCCGCAAAAAGCAATAAAAATTGCTCCTAAATATGTATGATCTTTTGTTGTAAGCGAAAATAAGCTTTGTATGATCTTGTGATGCCAAAGAAATAAAATCGACAGACTGCATAATAAAGGTTGCTATCATAAGGGGCAATATAAAATGACGTTCCTTTACATTAAGAAATTGCACATCCAAAAATAAAAAGTGCATGACAACATCTGCTTCCCTCTGCGAAGGGCCTATCTTTTACTTTCATGTAATTAATTTCATGTAATTACTTTTATGCAAGAGTCAATAATGTTTATCCCTATTCCAACCTATTAATTCTTTAGTTGGTAATCATCATGTGTTGGGGAAAGATCCAGGCACATATATCCAGTTGGATGTAGGTGATCATGAGTCATTATTGTTGACATTATCCTTGAGGTAAATAAGTTGGGTGGCGGAAATAATAAAGCCCCTATCTTCCTATGTGTTCGATGGAAACATTTGCTCCAAAAATATGCATTGAGTGCCAGCAATCATAGAAGACTAAATGATAGTTGAGTATGTGGACTTGCTAAAATGAAAAGCTCTTACATAGACCCTTCTTTGAAATATGATGATTTGTGATAGTCTCAATGACTAAGAACATAGTGTGTTGATTGTCAATAAAGTTTATGCTTCATACTTCAAGGTTGCACATAGATTGTTACCTGTTCATGAGAAGTGATGCTTGTGATCTGTGTTGGGTTTTCTATGAAGAGGAACGGGTGATGCAGCACAATGCGGGTAAGTATTTCCCTCAGTTAAGAACCAAGGTTTATCGAACCAATAGGAATATCGATCATCAACCGTCTTCAGCAGCTACACACAAAAGAGCACCCAACGCGGCAAGAGGGTTGTCAATCCCCTTGATCTCATTATTTGCAAATAAGTGAGATGTGTAGATGATTATAAATTGCAAAATAAAATTAAAAAAAGTAAATGGCAGCAAGGTATTGAAAGCGTTTGTAAACTTATAAGTGGATAGACCCGGCGGCTGTAGTTTTCTCTAGTGGCATCTCTCATGTAGTAGGCATACGGTGGGTAAACAAATTATTGTTGGGCAATTGATAGAAGAGCGGATAGTTATGCAATCTTTATTCACGGCAATGATCATGTATATATAGGCATCACGTCCATGAGAAAATAGACTGACTCCTGCCTACACCTATTACTATTACTCCACCCATCGACCGTTATCCAGCATGCATCTAGAGTATTAATTAAAACATAGTAATCCTTGAAGAACGATGACATGATGTAGACAAAGAGAATTCAATTAATATGAACTAACCCCATTGTTTTATCCTTAGTGGCAGCAGTACAAAGGCGTGTCTTGTCCCTTTCTGTCACTGGGATATAGAGCACTGCTAGATTTAACCCACTACAACACACCCCTCTCGCTGAAGATAAATCAATCTACTTGGCCAAAGAAAATCAATAGACCGGAGAGATTTACAAAGCTACAATGATCATGCAAATAAGAATCATAATAATCATAGGTGACTCAAATACTTTTCATGAATAATCTAAACATAAACCCACAATTCATCGGATCCCAACAAACACACCGCACAAAAGGATTACATCGAATAGATCAAATCAAAGATGTGATGATCATTGTATTGAAGATCAAGAGAGAGAGATAGCCATCTAGATAATAAGTACGGAACCGTAGGTCTGTGGTGAACTACTCACAACTCATCATCAAGGCAGCAAGGGTGATGTAGAGCCCCTCCGTGATTGATTCCCCATTCGGCAGATCACCGGAAAAGGTCACCAGATGGGTACGCGGCGGAATAGAGACTCGCGGCGGCGGAAAAGTGTTTCGGGAGCTCTCCTAGGGTTTTTGGAATATTTGAGAATTTATAGGCCAGAGAGGGGCACAAGAGGGCAGCCGAGGGGGCCACGACCCAACAGGGCGCGGCCTGGCCTTCTAGCGTGCCCTGTTGGCTCGTGGTTCCCTTGTGCAGCCTCTCGTCTCCTCTCGAAGCTTCCAGGTCTTCTTTTGGTCCAGAAAATCATATTAAAGTTTCGTGGCATTTGGACTTTGTTTGGTATGGTAAACCTGAAAAGCAAAAAAAACATGCAGAAAACAACAACTGGCACAGGGCACTAGGTCAATAGGTTAGTACTCAAAAATAATACCAAATGGTAAATAAACACGGTAAAAGTATCCTAGAATGATAATATAATAGCATGGAACAATCAAAATTATAGATACGTTGGATACGTATCAGCATCCCCAAGCTTAATTCCTGCTCGTCCTCGAGTAGGTAAATGATAAAAACAAGAATTTTTTATGTGACATGCTACCCAACATGTAATCTATTGCAGGTTTGTTCATTGAGAAATGATGAATTCATAAACATCAACATAGTAATATTTATAAACATAAGAAACATAATCATAAAGTTTCAAAGTGTACGATCCGAAAAGAATGTTCACCACCTATTCATTTTATCATATTAGAATAGCATGGCTCCGTCTTCACCACATAAATGCAAATGTCAAGCACCACGGTGTCAAGTCAAGCAATTGGATCGTACTTTTTAACGCGCTTCAGCTTTTTATTACTTGCACAATATATGAGTGTGAACCACGGATATAGCATAAAGGTGGAATAGAATATGGTGGTAGGTTTCAAAGGGTTGAAAAGTGGAGAAGAAAGTCTCGCATCAACTAGGCGTATCACGGGCTATGGAGATGCCCATCAATAGATATCGATGCGAGGAGTAGGGATTGCCATGCAACGGATGCACTAGAGCTATAAGTGTATGAAAGCTCAGCGGAAGCTAAGTGGGTGTGCATCCAACTTGCTTGCTCATGAAGAACTTGGGCATTTGAGGAAGCCCGTCATCGGAATATACAAGCCAAGTTCTATAGTGAAAAATTCCCACTAGCATATGGAAGTGATAAACATGAGACTCTCTATATGAAGAACATGGTGCCACTTTGAGGCACAAGTGTGGAACAAGATGTAGTAGCACTGTCCCTTCTCTCTTTTCTCTCATTTATTTATTTATTTTCTTTTTTCTTTTTCCCCCTTTTTCTTCTTTTTTTTCTTTTTCTTTCTCTTTTTTCTTTCTCTTTTTTCTTTTTATTTTTCGTATGGAGTCTCATCCCGACTTATGGGGGAATCATTGTCTCCATCATCCTTTCCTCACTAAGACAGTGCCCTAATAATGATGATCATCACATTTTTATTTACTTACATCTCAACATGAGAAACTGTATGGCTCTATATGAATGCCTCTGGCAGTGTACTAGCATGTGCAATGATCAAGCGTAACATGTATGATATTCATGATGAACGGTGGCTTTGCCACAAATACTATGTCAGCTTATATGACCATGCAAAGCAATATGACAATGGAAGTACAAGTCATATGATGTGACGGTGGAAGTTGCATGGCAATATATCTCAGAATGGCTATGGAAATGCCATGATAGGTAGGTATGCTGGCTGTTTTGAGGAAGATATAATTTGGCTTATGTGTAACAAAGTGTATCATGTCATAGGGTTTCGATGCACCTGCGGAAGTTGCACCGATCCTCAAGGTGAGAATGGGCAATGCACAGTACCGAAGAAGCTAGCAAATATGTGGAGGTGAGTGTGCATATATCCATGGATTCACATTAGTCATGAAGAACTTACATACTTATTGCAAGATTTTATTAGCTCTCTCGAAGCAAAGCACTACTCACATGTCCCTAGGGAGGAGGTTGGTAGGAATTAACCATCGCGCGCCCCAACCTAAACAACACTAGGATTTCAACGAGGAATAAGTATGCTCACACATCATCACCATGCTATAAAAATATTTGGATGAACAGTAAGTTAACAACCTCTAATTCACGATACCTTTATTAACCAATGATCATGCACTCATGCTTTTTCACATTACCACATTAATATCATTAACCATGATTTCTCTTTTATGTGCTACATGTGGTTTTGATTATGCACTCACTGAATGCCTATTATTTTTGGACTAGTATTATGGCCCATGCCAATTACTATCGCTATTTATTAACTCTAAAACAAATATAAGTGAAGAACGAGAGTGCAATTATTTCTATAAAATATATACGCCATCGTGCTCTAAAAGATATAAGTGAAGTACTAGAGCAACTGTCAAGCTCAAAAGATATAAGTGAAGCACATAGAGTATTCTAATAAATTATGATAATATTGTGTCTCTCTCAAGTGGGTGTGTGCAGCAAACAATGATTGTGGGAAACTAAAACAAAAAGCAAACTAAAGCAAATGACGGTCCAAGCAAAACTCATATCATGTGATGAATAAAAATATAGCTCCAAGTGGCATACCGATGGATTGAGACGAAAGAGTGGATGCCTTCCGGGGCATCCCCAAGCTTAGACGCTTGAGTCTTCCTAGAATATTACCTTGGGGTGCCTTGGGCATCCCCAAGCTTAGGATCTTGCCGCTCCTTATTCCCTTGTCCATCGTGATAACACCCAAAACTTGAAAACTTCAGCACACAAAACTCAACAGAAAACTCGTGAGATCCGTTAGTATAATAAACATATCAAATACTTTAGGTACTGTTATAAATTGATTCATATTTTATTATTGCATAAGGTACTGTATTCTAACTTCTCCATGATTTATATTGTCCAATATAATCCATGGCATCATCAAAACAAGCAAAACATGCAAGCAAAAACAGAATTTGTCTAAAACAGAACAGTCTGTAAAGATATGTAGAGAAACTATACTTCTGTATCTCTAAAAATTCTGAAAAATTAGGACAACCTGGGGAATTCGTATAGCAAAACTCTGTAAAAAATTCAGGAAATTACCACGCTCCAGCAGAGAATCAAAAGTCTGCACTGGAGGCGAAAGTTTCTGGTTTTGCACAACATCAATTATATTCATCATGCAAATTATCCCAAAGGCTTTACTTGGCACAAACACTAATTAAAACGTAAAAACACAATCATTACAGAGGCAACAATCATGTTATGACACACAAACAGAAAGTAAAACAAGAAAAAATAAGATAACTATTGGGTTTCCTCCCAACTAGCGCTATTGTTTTACGCCCCTAGCTAGCCATAACGCGTATGATCAAGTGTTGTAGTAATCATGAAGACGATCCGTCATGCTATAATCATATTGCCTCCTTTAAGCAACAAGTTTTCTAATTGGTAGGCGAATGTAATTAAGGGGCTAAATTGCGCAACACAAGGATCCGTGAGATCTACCTCGGGAGGAGTGGAAGGCTCCTCCTTAGGTTTTTCATAGGTAATAATCAACTCCTCATTGTATAAGTTTTGATAAAGGTATTTCCTCAATTCTTTCTCAAGCTCATAACCCAATCCAAGTTTTGGTATAGTAAATTGATCATTGTGTTTGAAAATCTTATCAACTAAGACATTAGGTGGAACCTTCGTCCTAAGGTTTTCCTCATAAGCAACTGAGACGTCTCCAACGTATCTATAATTTTTGATTGTTCCATGCTATTATATTATCTGTTTTGGATGTTTTATATGCATTAATATGCTATTTTATATTATTTTTGGGACTAACCTATTAATCTAGAGCCTAGTGCCAGTTTCTGTTTTTTCCTTGTTTTTGAGTATTGCAGATAAGGAATATTAAACGGAGTCCAAATGGAATAAAATCTTCGGAATGATTTTTCTTGGACCAGAAGAAACCCAGAAGACTTGGAGATGAAGGCAGGAGACCTGCCGTGGCATCACAAGCCACCAGGGCGCGCCCTAGGGGGCGCCCCCCTGGCTTGTGGCCCCACGGCAGCCCTCCTAACCCTATTCTTCGGCCTATAAATTCCCAAATATTCCCTGGATACCAAAAGAGAGCCACGAAAATACTTTTCCGCCGCCGGAAGCCACTGTTCCCGTGAGATCTAATCTTGGAGCCTTTTCGGTAATCTGCCGGAGGGGGATTCGATCACGGAGGGCATCTACATCAACTCCATTGCCCCTCCGATGATGCGTGAGTAGTTTACCACAGACTTTCAGGTCCATAGCTAGTAGCTAGATGGCTTCTTCTCTCTCTTTGTTCTTCAATACCATGTTCTTCATGATCTTCATGGAGATCTATCTGATGTAATACTCTTTTTGCGGTGTGTTTGTCGAGATCCGATGAATTGTGGGTTTATGATCAGCTTATCTATGAATATTATTTGAATCTTCTCTGAATTCTTATATGCATGATTTCATATCTTTGCAAGTCTCCTCGAGTTATTGGTTTGGTTTGGCCAACTAGATTGGTAATTCTTGCAATGGGAGAAGTTCTTAGTTTTGGGTTCAATCTTGCGGTGTCCTCACCCAGTGACAAAGTAGGGGTAGCGAGGCACGTATTTGTATTGTTGCCATCGAGGATAAAAAGATGGGGTTTTCATCATATTGCTTGAGTTTATCCCTCTACATCATGTCATCTTACCTAATGCGTTACTCTGTTCTTCATGAACTTAATACTCTAGATGCAGGCAGGAGTCGGTCGATGTGTGGAGTAATAGTAGTAGATGCAGAATCGTTTCGGTCTACTTGACACGGACGTGATGCCTATATGCATAATCATTGCCTTGGATATCGTCATAATTATTCGCTTTTCTATCAATTGCTCGACAGTAATTTGTTCACCCACCGTATTATTTTCCTTCATGAGAGAAGACTCTAGTGAAACCTATGGCCCCCGGGTCTATTTTCCATATTATATTTTCAGATCTATAAACCAAAAATACCAAAAATACCTCGTTGCATTATTTTTACTTTTGTTTTACTTTTCGTTTTAGCAATCTTTCATATCTATCTCTATCAGATCTCGTCCTTGCAAGTAACCGTGAAGGGATTGACAACCCCTTTATAGCGTTGGGTGCAAGTGTTTGATTGTTTGTTTAGGTGCAAAGATTGGGGCCTTGCTTGTACCTCCTACTGGATTGATACCATGGTTCTCAACAACTGAGGGAAATACTTATCTACTTTGCTGCATCACCCTTTCCTCTTCAAGGGAAAACCAATGCAAGCTCAAGAAGTAGCAAGAAGGATTTCTGGCGCCGTTACCGGGGAGGATACATAGCAAGTCAAGACAAGAACTCTCCCGTCAACTTGTCAATTTTTGGCGTGGTTGTCGGAGGGATCTACATCAAGCCTACCAAGTACCCATCACAAACTCATCTCTTGCATTTACATTATTTGTCATTTACCTCTCGTTTTCCTCTCCCCCACTTCTAAAACGATTTTCAGAAAAACCAAAAAGATTTGCCTTTTTATTCGCCCTTCTTCCGTTTGTCTTTTCGGTTGCTTTTTGTTTGCTTGTGTGCCAGATCGTTTCGTTGCCACTATGTCTGAATCGGGGAAGGTTATCATTGAAAAACTTGAGGGTATGGCTAGTACAAATCTTGAAAAATTTGAATCTTGCTCTCTAGATCATGAAACTAAATCTCCACCTAATTATAAAGCTAAAACTTTTCAAGTGGGAGACGGAAATATTATTGGGAAGAGTGTTATCCAAGAGTTCTTTGATTGTACGGGAGAGATGCCTATGAATAAGAGATCTATTCTTCTTAGCACAAATTGTTATGCGGATGCTATTGTCATGCTCATTGAAAAACTGGAAAGAAAATTTGTGCACGTTCACCCTGCTTTGCAAAAAGTGTTTTATGAACTTCCCAATATTAATCATCCTAAAGCTAAAAAGATTGCTACTATCATCCTTATGCGTGAATTTGATTTTATCGTACAAGAAGCTAGGGAGATTTTTTATTTCTATAATAAAGACGTTGAAAACCCTCCAATTGAAGAAATTCTCCATGATAAAGAAACCTTGCGTAGTCTGGAATCTAGAGACTATCAATCTTATAGTGAAAATCTTAGGAGGAGAGTTCCCTACGTGGAAGTCACTCAAGCCTTGTGTCTCGAGACTTATGATGAATTTGATTGGTTAACTAGGGGAATTTTTGTAGGGTATAAGGATGATTTGTTGGAAAATATGGCTAGGGAACCCGTTAGAAATAAGATACGTGTTTTATACGATGATATCTATGGTGATGATCCAGATTTCGGGTTTATGAATGTCAAAATTACTAGTCAAAGTTCTTTTCATGAATTAAGTTCCCCTACTAGGAGGGAAATAAAGGAAAGGATAGATCTATTTAGGAAAGATTTTGATGGTTTGATCAAGTATGAATTGCATACCAAAGATGACAATACCTAGATCTATTGCGTTATGCCTAGCTAGGGGCGTTAAACAATAGCGCTTCTTGGGAGGCAACCCAATTTTATTTTTATGCTCTTGTTTTTGCTTCTGTTTTTGAGTGTTTTGCACATTATTACCTCTGTAGTAATTGTGTTTTCTTGTTTAAATTAGTGTTTGAGCCAAGTAAGACCTTTGGGATGGTCTACGGTGTTTGTGATTTGATTTTGCTGAAAAACAGAAACTTTTGCTCTCAGTCCAGGAATTTTGTAAATTTACTGGAACGTGATTTTGATCTGCAATTTTTACACAAGATTGATATACAAATTTCCCTGATTTTCCTAATTTTTCAGAATTTTTGGAGTTACAGAAGTATTCGAAGTCTATAGATTGCTACAGACTGTTCTGTTTTTGACAGATTCTGTTTTCTTTGTGTTGTTTGCTTATTTTGATGTATCTATGGGTTGTATCGGGGGTATGAACCATGGAGAAGTTGGAATACAGTAGATATTAAACCAATATAAATAAATAATGAGTTCACAACAGTACCTAAAGTGGTGATTTATTTTTCTTATACTAACGGATCTCATGAGTTTTCTGTTGAGTTTTGTGTTGTGAAATTTTCAAGTTTTGGGTAAAGATTTGATGGACTATGGAATAAGGAGTGGCAAGAGCCTGAGCTTGGGGATTCCCAAGGCACCCCAAGCCATATTCAAGGATACCAAAAAGCCTAAGCTTGGGGATGCCCCGGAAGGCATCCCCTCTTTCGTCTTCAATCCATCGGTAAATTTACTTGAGGCTATATTTTTATTCACCACATGATATGTGTTTTGCTTGGAGCGTCTTGTATAATATGAGTCTTTGCTTTTTAGTTTTCCACAATCATCCTTGATGCACACATCTTTTGAGGGGGACACGCATTAATCGTGAATTTATTAGAATACTCTATGTGCTTCACTTATATCTTTTGAGCTAGGCAATGTTGCTCTAGTGCTTCACTTATATCTTTTTAGAGCACGGTGGTGTTTTGTTTTATAGAAATAATTGATCTCTCGTACCTCACTTATATTATTTTGAGAGTCTCTAAACAGCATGGTAATTGGTTTAGGTTATGAATTTAGTCCTAATATAATGGGCATCCAAGAGGGATATAATAAAAACTTTCATATTAAGTGCATTGAATACTATGAGAAGTTTGATTCCTTGCATATAGTTTTGAGATATGAAGATGGTAATATGAGAGTCATGCTAGTGAGTAATTGTGAATTGGAAGAAATACTTGTGTTAAAGTTTGTGATTCCCGTAGCATGCACGTATGGTGAACCGTTATGTAACGAAGTCGGAGCATGATTTGTTTAATGATTGTCAACCTTTGTGTGAGGGTCGGGAGCACGCGATGGTTAACTCCTATCAACCTCTCCCCTAGGAGCATGCGTCTAATACTTTGCTTCGATAACTAATAGACTTTTGCAATAAGTATGTGAGTTCTTTATGACTAATGTTGAGTCCATGGATTATACGCACTCTCACCCTTCCACCTTTGCTAGCCTCTCTAGTACCGCGCAACTTTCGCCGGTGCATTAAACCCACCTTCCTCAAAACAGCCACCATATACTTTTCTCAAAACAGCCACCATACCTACCTATTATGGCATTTCCATAGCCATTCCGAGATATATTGCCATGCAACTTCCACCATTCCGTTTTTCATGACACGCACCATCACTTTCATATTGCATATAGAGTCATATTTTGTTCTAGGTATCGAGTTGTAATTTTTGAGTTGTAAGTAAATAAAAGTGTGATGATCTTCATTATTAGAGCATTGTCCCGTGAGAGAAAAGGATGATGGAAGCTATGACTCCCTCACAAGTTGGGATGAGTCTCCGGACTTTACAAATAACAAAAGAGGCCAGCGAAGCCCAAATAAAAAAAAAGAGGCCAAAGATGCCCACCAAAATAAAAAAATAAAAAAAATGAGAGAAAGAGAGAAGGGACAATGCTACTACATTTTTCCACACTTGTGCTTCAAAGTAGCACCGTGATCTTCATGATAGAGAGTCTCCTATTTTGTCACTTTCATATAACTAGTGGAATTTTTCATCTTATGCACAACCACTTAGTTTTCTTTTTGAGCTTTCATACACTTATAGCTCTAGTGCATTCGTTGCATGGCAATCCCTACTCACTCACATTGATATCTATTGATGGGCATCTCCATAGCCCGTTGATACGCCTAGTTGATGTGAGACTATCTTCTCCTTTTTCCTCACAACCTCCACCATATTCTATTCCACCTATAGTGATGTATCCATGGCTCACGCTCATGTATTGCGTGAGAGTTGAAAAGGTTTGAGAACATAAAAGGTGTGAAACAATTGCTTGACTTGTCATCGGGGTTGTGCATGATTTAGATAGTTTGTGTGGGGAAGATGGAGCATAGCCAGACCATATGATTTTGTAGGGATAACTTTCTAAGGCCATGTTATTTCGAAAGGACGCAATTGCCTTGTTAGTATGCTTGAAGTATTACTGTTTTTATGTCAATATTAGACTTTTGTTTTGAATCTTATGGATCTGAATATTCATGCCACAATAAAGAATATTACATGGATAAATATGTTAGGTAGCATTCCACATCAAAAATTATGTTTTTATCATTTACCTACTCGAGGACGAGCAGGAATTAAGCTTGGGGATGCTTGATACGTCTCCAACGTATCTATAATTTTTTATTGTTCCATGCTATTATATTATCTGTTTTGGATGTTTTATATGCATTAATATGCTATTTTATATTATTTTTGGGACTAACCTATTAATCTAGAGCCTAGTGCCAGTTTCTGTTTTTTCCTTGTTTTTGAGTATTGCAGATAAGGAATATTAAACAGACTCCAAACGGAATAAAATCTTCGGAATGATTTTTCTTGGACCAGAAGAAACCCAGAAGACTTGGAGATGAAGGCAGGAGACCTGCCGTGGCGTCACAAGCCACCAGGGCGCGCCCAAGGGGGGGGGCGCCCCTGGCTTGTGGCCCCACGGCAGCCCTCCTAACCCTATTCTTCGGCCTATAAATTCCCAAATATTCCCTGGATACCAAAAGAGAGCCACGAAAATACTTTTCCGCCGCCGGAAGCCTCTGTTCCCGTGAGATCTAATCTTGGAGCCTTTTCCGGTAATCTGCCGGAGGGGGATTCGATCACGGAGGGCATCTACATCAACTCCATTGCCCCTCCGATGATGCGTGAGTAGTTTACCACAGTCCTTCGGGTCCATAGCTAGTAGCTAGATGGCTTCTTCTCTCTCTTTGTTCTTCAATACCATGTTCTTCATGCTCTTCATGGAGATCTATCTGATGTAATACTCTTTTTGCGGTGTGTTTGTCGAGATCCAATGAATTGTGGGTTTATGATCAGCTTATCTATGAATATTATTTGAATCTTCTCTGAATTCTTATATGCATGATTTCATATCTTTGCAAGTCTCTTCGAGTTATTGGTTTGGTTTGGCCAACTAGATTGGTAATTCTTGCAATGGGAGAAGTGCTTAGTTTTGGGTTCAATCTTGCGGTGTCCTCACCCAGTGACAAAGTAGGGGTAGCAAGGCACGTATTTGTATTGTTGCCATCGAGGATAAAAAGATGGGGTTTTCATCATATTGCTTGAGTTTATCCCTCTACATCATGTCATCTTACCTAATGCGTTACTCTGTTCTTCATGAACTTAATACTCTAGATGCAGGCAGGAGTCGGTCGATGTGTGGAGTAATAGTAGTAGATGCAGAATCGTTTCGGTCTACTTGTCATGGACGTGATCCCTATATGCATAATCATTGCCTTGGATATCGTCATAATTATTCGCTTTTCTATCAATTGCTCGACAGTAATTTGTTCACCCACCGTATTATTTTCCTTCATGAGAGAAGCCTCTAGTGAAACCTATGGCCCCCGGGTCTATTTTCCATATTATATTTTCAGATCTATAAACCAAAAATACCAAAAATACCTCGCTGCATTATTTTTACTTTTCGTTTTAGCAATCTTTCATATCTATCTCTATCAGATCTCATCCTTGCAAGTAACCATGAAGGGATTGACAACCCCTTTATAGCGTTGGGTGCAAGTGTTTGATTGTTTGTGTAGGTGCAAAGATTGGGGCCTTGCTTGTACCTCCTACTAGATTAATACCTTGGTTCTCAACAACTGAGGGAAATACTTATCTACTTTGCTGCATCACCCTTTCCTCTTCAAGGGAAAACCAACGCAAGCTCAAGAAGTAGCACCAACATAGTCTGTGGATCTTAGTTTTCTTATTTCTTCCAAATTAAAAAGAACCCCTTCTATAGGTGGGCACTCACCGTTAACCCGATAATGAGCAAATATATTTCTAGCCTCTTGCATGATTTCATTAAATTCTTGAACAAGAAATATAGTGGCTAGACGTTTAGTAGAGGCATCCCGGATATTTGAGAATTCAAGAAACAACCATTGTATGAAAGGATGCATATGAACAAATTGTCTTTCCAATTGTACTATGAGCAAAGATATAGCATCCGCATAACTTGTAGTTCTAGTGACAGTAGAGCCTCCTATCAAGGGTAACGATCCCGCACAAGTGAAAAAAATCTTGAATCACACTCTTTCCAATAACATTACCACTACCTATGCGGAGTTTCTTTGATTGCATAATAGGTTCCTCTTTATGAGGATCATCAACCGCAAGGTTATCAAGTTTTTCTTTAGCAACTTCATCAAAATTTATTTTAGCATGCTCAACACAAGGTGAAGTTGGATTTTCAAAGGCTTCCGCACTAGGGGCGGAAGCACCACTAATTTCAAACTCAGACATGATAGCAACTTCAAGCAAACAGGCAAACTAGCAAGCGACAAAGTAAACTAGCGACAAGCAAAGATAAATATTTTTGTATTTTTTATTTTTATAATGCACACTAAATATAGCAGCAAATAAAAAGAAGAACAAGTGAATGATAATTTATGTGAAGTTACTTGATAGTTGATGATCATATTCCCCGGCAACGGCGCCAAAAATCCTTCCTGATGCTTGTGATCTGCGTTGGGTTTTACGTGAAGAGGAACGGGTGATGCAGCACAATGCGGGTAAGTATTTCCCTCAATTAAGAACAAAATTTTATCGAACCAATGGGAATATAGGTCATCAATCGTCTTCAGCGGCTGCACATAAAAGAGCACACACTTGAACCCAACGCGGCAAGAGGGTTGTCGATCCCCTTGATCTCGTTATTTGCAAGTAAGTGAGATGTTTAGATAATTGTAGATAATTGTAAATTGAAAAATAAAATAAAACAAAGTAAATGGCAGCAACGTATTGAAAGCGTTTGTAAACTTATAAGTGGATAGACCCGGGGGCCGTAGTTTTCTCTAGTGGCATCTCTCATGTAGTAGGCATACGGTGGGTAAACAAATTACTGTTGGGCAATTGATAGAAGAGCGGATAGTTGCAATATTTATTCACGGCAATGATAATGTATATATAGGCATCACGTCCATAAGCAAATAGGTCGACTCCTGCCTGCATCTATTACTATTACTCCACCCATCAACCGCTATCCAGCATGCATCTAGAGTATTAAGTAAATCAGAGTAATAATTGGAGAATGATGACATGATGTAGACAACGAGAATTAAATTAATATGAACTAACCCCATCGTTTTATCCTTAGTGGAAGCAATACAAAGATGTGTCTTGTCCCTTTCTGTCACTAGGATATAGAGCACCACCAGATTGAACCCACTACAACGCACCCCTCTCACTGAAGATAAATCAATCTACTTGGCCAAAGCAAATCAATAGATCGGAGAGATTTACGAAGCTATAATGATCATGCAAATAAGAATCATAATAATCAGAGGTGACTCAAATACTTTTAATGAATAATCTAAACATAAACCCACAATTCATCTGATCCCAACAAACACACCGCATAAAAGGATTACATCGAATAGATCAAAGCAAAGATGCGATGATCATTGTATTGAAGATCAAGAGAGAGAGGGAGAGAGCGTGAGGGAGAGAGAGGGAGAGAGAGAGAGAGATAGCCATCTAGATACTAACTATGGACCTGTAGGTCTGTGGTGAACTACTCACAACTCATCATGGAGGCAGCAAGGGTGATGTAGAGCCCCTCCGTGATCGATTCCCCCTCCGGTAGATCGCCGGAAAAGGCCGCCAGATGGGTATGCGGCGGAACAGAGACTTGTGGCGGCAGAAAAAGTGTTTTGGGAGCTCTCCTAGGGTTTTTGGAATATTTGAGAATTTATAGGCCAGAGAAGGGCACGAGAGGGCAGCCGAGGGGGCCACGACCCAACAAGGCGCGACCTGGCCCTCTGGCGCACCCTGTTGGCTCATGGTTCCCTCATGCAGCCTCTCGTCCCCTCCCGAAGCTTCCAGGTCTTCTTTTGGTCTAGAAAAAATCATATTAAAGTTTCGTGGCGTTTGGACTTCGTTTGGTATGGTAAACCTGAAAAGAAAAAAAACATGCAGAAAACAACAACTAGCACTGGGCACTAAGTCAATAGGTTAGTACTCAAAATAATATTAATTGGTAAATCAACACCCAAAAAGTATCCTAGAATGATAATATAATAGCATGGAACAATCAAAAATTACAGATACGTTGGAGACATATCAAGAAGTTATATGATAAGAACTTGCTGCTATGTTAATATTCATGATGCTCTCATGTCCATATTCTCTTTTTATCGACACCTCTCTCTCTCTAGTTATGTGGTCATTATTATCGAGTTCGGCTTTAGCTTGACGACAAGCGAGGGCTAAGCTTGGGGGGGATTGATATGTTCATTTTGCACCATGATTTCTTATTGATATTTATGTTATTCTTGATCATTATTCCACTTTATGATACAATTCTTATGCCTTTTCTCTCTTAATTTACGAGGTACATCACAAAGAGGGAAATTGCAGGAAATTGGAATTCTGGACCTGAAAACCAAGAAAAAGGATGGAAATTCTCTGGACTCCAAATGACGTGAAACTTCACGAGGAATTTTTCTGGAATATATGTGAATTTATGGAGCAAAAATATACTAGAGGGGGCCTCATGTTGGTGTCAAGCCAACAGGGCGCGCCCACCCCCTGGGCACGCCCTGATGGCTTGGGGCCACCTCCCAGGTGCTCCGGGTCCCCTCTTCTGCTATATAATGTGTTTTGACCTAGAAAAAATCAAGAGGATACTTTCGGGATGAAGAGCCGCCGTCTTGAGGCGAAAACCTGGGCAGAGGCCCTTTTGATCTCCGTCAAAGAGATTCTGCTGGAGAAACTTACCTCCGGGAGGGGGAAATCGAAGCCATCGGCATCACCAACGCTTCCTCCTTCATGGGAGGACTAATCTTCATCAACATCTTCACTAGCACCATCTCATCTCAAACCCTAGTTCATCTCTTGTATTCAATCTTTGTCTCAAAACCTCAGATTGGTACCTGGGGGCTACTAGTAGTGTTGATTACATCTTGTAGTTGCTGCTTGTTGGTTTACTTGGTGGAAGATGATATGTTCAGATCCTTAATCATATTTATTATACCTCTGATATTGAACATGGTGATTATTTGTGAGTAATTACTTTTGTTCCCGAGGACATGAGAGAAGTCTTGTTATAAGTAATCATGTGAAGTTGGTATTCGTTTGATATTTTGATGATATGTATGTTGTTGCTTCCTTTAGTGTTGCCGTGTGAACGTCGACTACATGACACTTCACTATATTTGGGCCTAAAGGAAGGCATTGTGGAGTAATAAGTAGATGATGGGTTGCTAGAGTGAAAGAAGCTTAAACCCTAGTTTATGCGTTATTTCATAAGGGGCTGATTTGGATCCACATGTTTCATGATATGGTTAGATTTATCTTAATTATTATTTCATAGTTGCGGATGCTTGCGAGAGGGGGTAATCATAAGTGGGTTGCTTGTTCAAGTAAGAACAACACCTTAGCACCGGTCCACCCACATATCAAATTATCAAAGTAATGAACACGAATCAACCCAACATGATGAACGTGACTAGATGGAAATTCCCATGTGTCCTCGGGAGCGCTTGCTTCATATAAGAGTACTTTCAGGTATGTCCTTTGCTATAAAAAAGGATTGGGATATCTTCCTGCACACTTGTTACTTTTGCTACTTGTCACTTGTTACGAACTATCTTGCTACAAAACTATCTATCGTTGCTACTCACAGCACTTGCAGAGAATACCTTGCTGAAGACTAGTTACCATTTCCTTCTGCTCCTTGTTGGGTTCGACACTCTTACTTATTGAAAGGACTACGATTGCTAACCTATACTTGTGGGTCATCAACATGCTGAGTAAACTGTGGGCCTTAGTTGGGCCAAAAATTACCATGGCCTTTTAACAATCTGAAATGTAGATTGGGCCTGAATTGTTCATAACATTTGACGGGCCGACGGCAGGCCAAAATATACCTGAGCCCATGACTATCCCAACTACATAACGGGCCGTTAACTGGCCAAAATTTATCTCGGGCCTTGGTTGTCCCAATCACATTATGGGCTATAAGCAGGTCAGATGCATAGCGAGTGATAATTAGGCCCAACTGCAGCACGTGCCTATAACAGGCTTTTAGTCAGGTTGGGCTAAAATTTATCCATGAATTATATGGGTCGTTAAGAGGTCGAAAGTCACTTCAGACCAGGAATGAGCCCAGATGCAGCACAAACCGTTAAATGGCTGAAAGTGAACCATGCCAAAAATGGGCAATTGCACCGAGAGTCGTTAACAGGCCGAAACAAATGTCGAGCTGAATTGGGTCAAAATGTTAAATGGGCCTTTAACATACCAAAATATAAACCTAGCCTTTAATGGGCCCCAAAACAGACTAGACTGTTAGTGTGATGATGTCTACTACGCAACTTTATTCTTGTAGACTTTGTTGGGCCTCCAAGCGCAGAGTTTTGTAGGACAGTAGCAATTTTCCCTCAAGTGGATGACCTAAGGTTTATCAATCCGTGGGAGGTGTAGGATGAAGATGGTCTCTCTCAAACAACCCTGCAATCAAATACAAGAAATCTCTTGTGTCCCCAACACACCCAATACAATGGCAAATTGTATAGGTGCACTAGTTCGACGAAGAGATGGTGATACAAGTGCAATATGGATGGTAGATATAGGTTTTTGTAATCTGAAAATATAAAAGCAGCAAGGTAGCAAGTAACAAAAGTGAGCACAAACAGTATTCCAATGCTTGAAAACAAGGCCTAGGGTCCGTACTTTCGCTAGTGCAATCTCTCAACAATGCTAATATAATTGGATCACATAACCATCCCTCAACGTGCAATGAAGAATCACTCCAAAGTTCTTATCTAACAGAGAACATAAGAAGAAATTGTTTGTAGGGTACGAAACCACCTTAAAGTTATCCTTTCCGATCGATCTATTCAAGAGTTCGTACTAAGATAACATCAAGTTATCCTTTCTGTTCGATCTATCTAAGAGTTCGTACTAGAATAACACCATATGATACGCATCAACCAACTCTAATGTCACCTAGATACTCCAATGTCACCACAAGTATCCATGAGTTAATTATACGATACGCATCAAACAATTTCAGATTCATAATACTCAATCCACACAAAGAACCTCAAAGAGTGCCCCAAGATTTGTATCGGAAAAAGTAGGACAAGAACGTGTATCAACCCCTATGCATAGATTACCCCAATGTCACCGCGGGAATCCGCAAGTTGAGTACCAAAACGTATATCAAGTGAATCAATAGAACACCCCATTGTCACCACGGGTATCCGCATGCAAGACATATATCAAGTGTTCTCAAATCCATAAAAATATTCAACCCGGTAATGAAATCTCAAAGGGAAAACTCAATTCATCACAACTAGATAGAGAGGGAAACACATCATATGATCCGACTATATTAACAAAGCCCGTGATACATCAAGATCGTGACATCTCAAGAACACGAGAGAGAGAGATTGAACACATAGCTACAGGTATATACCCTCAGCCCCGAGGAGGATTACTCACACATTATCATGGTGAGAAAGAGAGATTTGTTGATGGAGAGGTGCAGCCCCGAAGAGATAGAGGCGATGGCGGCCACGGCGCAGGTGACGGGCGGCGGCCTCTTCCCCCTCCTTTTTCCTTGGTCTTGGTGCTGCAATGGAGGAGCCTCTCCCCTTCTTGGTGACTGCCAAGGGAGAGGCAAATTCGTGGCTCTTGGTGGTTCTCCCGAAATTAGGGTTTTCCTCTCCTTATATGTGCCTCTGTGGTGCTCTATGGTCCTCCGATGGATGGAACCTTGATCCAATGGCTCTTGGGCACCTCTAGAACCTTCCTAGGGGCTCCTCACAGCCCTCATGAGTCCCCAAAGTCGTGGCTTGGCCGAATATATCAGATATGGTAAGAGTTGGACTCAATCACATCATCAATTCTCGTAATCCCGTAATCAGATATTTTCCTTCAGTAAAACGGGTCTCCAAATCGCATCCGAACTCCGTTTTGGACGAATTTGTTGTCCAGAATCATTGTCATAAAATTTCCCACGCTTTCCTAGTTTTAACTTTTTCCATTTGACGCCATCTTTGGGGGACAAACTGACGTTCTCTAAAAATTATTCGTGGACAGATTTCAGGAAAGTCAGAGTCCTCCTCCAACAAGGCTTCTTTTGCGTTTTTTCGACAATTTCCAATTAATTCCTACACATCAAAGTGTGAAACAAGAACTTGTGCAATTTTGCAACCATTAATAGGTTAGTCCCAATAAATCATAAAACAATAGTAAAAACATAGGCAAATATGACATGAACAGTTCATAAATTATCGATACGTTGGAGACGAATCATGGGCCGGATCTGATATGGGCCACAATTTGGCCCAAAACATGGCAGACTGTTAACAGGTCGGCCCACTAGTATCTGACAAAAATCTTATGGCCCTTTGACTGGGCGACCCTTTTAACGTAAAAGGGCCAGTGTTGGGTCGTGCCATGTGTCAACCTTCCATTGGCGCGTCTTGTCCAATGGACAATTGAGATCTGTCGCAACACAGAGCTTACACGTGGTTCCTTTAGCGAATGAGAAAATGACACATGGAAAATCGTCATTGGTCGGGGCTGTTAACGGGTATCGGATCCAAGCACCTGATAGCTTAATGGCGACCTGTTATGGTGATTGCCACGTGCCGGTTACCCTTGATGAAATCACTTCTACGAGGCGCCATTTATCTTCATGGAAGTGGAAACACTTCTACGCCATCACATGTATGACTATCTTTATTTTGTACTAATATCTTCACGGACGTACATGCGTGACAGAAAACGTGACCTACTTTGACATACATGTATCATCACGGATGTGTTTCTTTTGTAGTGATATAGGCTTATATAGAACTGTTGCACTTCTGCGTGTTCCTCCTTCGTCTCACCGACCGTCCATCCGTAGCCTGGAGACTATGAACTCGGTTCGTGCTCTTGCGTGTCGCAGCTCGAGCTTGGAAGAACCCAGTATTTTGATCCCTTGTCTTAAGCCAGTCCGCCCTTGATCTCTGGCGAGCCATGACCTCTTCTTTATGTAACAATTCAGACAGTTCTCTGGCCACATCCTTCTCCTTGCACGTCGGACCCCTGAGCAATGCATGAGTTCGATCGCTCCTTTTCATATTCCTTACTTACATTTGATCTTTCTGTTTACGTCATTGACGTGGCTTGAGACTACGTCGGTATTTCCCCAAAGAGGAAGGGATGATGCAGCACAGCGACGGTAAGTATTTCCCTCAGTTATGAAACCAAGGTATCGAACCAGTAGGAGGATCACACAACAGTATGTAAACAACACCTGCACACAAATAAAAAATACTTGTAACCCGACGAGAAAGAGAGGTTGTCAATCGCCCCATGGTAAAAAGATAGATTTGGATGTGATAGATTGGATAGATAGATCTCGCAAGAACACAAAATAAAAGAGGCAAATAAAAAGTGCAGCAAGGTATTTTTTTGGAATAATATATCTAAAAACAAAAGAAGCAAAAAGATAGATCGGAACACAATATGTTGGAAAAGTAGACCCGGGGGCCGTAGGTTTCACTAGTGGCTTCTCTCATGAGTATAGCACATGGTGGGTGAACAAATTACTGTTGGGCAATTGATAGAAGATCAAATAATCATGATGATATCCAAGGCGATGATCATTATATAGGCATCACGTCCAAGATTAGTAGACCGAAACGATTCTGCATCTACTACTATTACTCCACACATCGACCGCTATCCAGCATGCATCTAGTGTATTAAGTTCATGGAAAAATGGAGTAATGCAATAAGAACGATGACATGATGTAGACAAGATCTATTCATGTAGGAATAGACCCCAGCTTGTCATCCTTAATAGCAACGATACATGCATGCCTCGCTGCCCCTTCTGTCACTGGGAGAGGACATCACAAGATCGAACCCATCACAAAGCACCTCTTCCCATGGCAAGAAAATTCGATCTAGTTGGCCTAACTAAACCAAAGATTCGAAGAAGAAATATGAGGCTATAAGTAATCATGCATATAAGAGATCAAAGAAGACTCAAATAATATTCATGGATAGAAACTGATCATGAACTCAAAATTCATCGGATCCCAACAAACACACCGCAAAAAGTCATTACATCAAATAGATCTCCAAGAGACCATTGTATTGAGAATCAAAAGAGAGAGAGAAAGCATCTAGCTACTGCCTACGGACCCGTAGGTCTATGGTGGACTACGCACACATCATCGGAGAGGCACCAATGAGGACGATGAACCCCTCCGTGATGGTGTTAGATTGGATCTCGCGGTTCTGGAACTTGCGGTGGCTTGATGTATTTTTCGTCGACTCCTCAAGGGTTTCTGGAATATTTGGGTATTTATAGAGCTCAGAGGCAGTGGAGAAGGTTCCCGAGGCGGCCACAACCCACCAGGGCGTGCCCGGGGCCCCTGGCGCGCCCTGGTGTCTCGTGGGCGGCCTGGGCTCCCTCCTGGTTGCTTCTTTGGCCCACTGGCCTTCTTCTGGTCCAAAAAATTCTCCAAAAAGTTTCGTCGCGATTGTACTCCGTTTGGTACTGATATTCTGCGAAGTAAAAAACAAGCAAAAAAACAACAACTGGCACTTGGCACTATGTCAATAGGTTAGTCCCAAAAAATGATATAAAGTTGCTATAAAAAGATTGTAAAACATCCAAGAATGATAATATAACAGCATGGAACAAGCAAAAATTGTAGATATGTTGGAGACGTATCAGTCATCAAACTTCTTGGATTTCCAACCCCTAAGGTGTACTTGCATGTTCAAAAGGTCCTTGTTGATTCCCTGCAAACCTTGCATTCCCGCACCCTCTTGCCACTGATACTTGTGATCTGCGTTGGGTTTTCCGTGAAGAGGAACGGGTTATTGCAGCACAAAGTGGGTAAGTATTTCCCTCAGTTATGAAACCAAGGTTTATTGAACCAATAGGAATATCAATCATCAACCGTCTTCAGCGGCTGCAAACAAAAGAGCAAACAACTTGCACCCAACGCGGGCAAGAGGGTTGTCAATCCCCTTGATCTTGTTATTTGCAAGAAAATGAGTTGTGTAGATAATTGTAGATAATTGTAAATTGAAAACTAAAATAAAAAGTAAGTAAAGGCAACAAGGTAATACTAGCATTTGTAAATTTGTAAGTTAATAGACCCGGGGGCCATATTTTTCCCTAGCGGCATCTCTCGTGTAGGCAGCATACGGTGGGTAACAAATTACTATTGGGCAATTGATAAAAAAGCGTATAGTTATGCGATTTTCACGGCAATGATCATGTGTATATAGGCATCACATCCATAAACAAATAGGCCGACTCCTGCCTGCACCTATTACTATTACTCCACTTCAAGAGCGCTTCTATGCTTGCCTCTCTACATATTAAGTTCATGACAAACAGAGTAATGCATGGAGAACGATGACATGATGTAGACAAAGTAAACTCAAGCAATATGAATGAACCCCATCATGTTATCCTTAGTAGCAACAACACAAAGAGGAATCTTGTCCCCTACTTTGTCACAGGGATATAGAAACTCGTCAGGTTGAACCTACCACAACGCACCACTCTCACTGAAGATAGATCAATCTACTTGGCCAAAGCACATCGATAAATCGGAGATCATTACGAAGCTATAATGATCATGCAAATAAGAATCTTAATATTTAGAGGTGACTCAAATACTTTTCATGAATGATCTGAACATAAACCCACAATTCATCGGATCCCAACAAACACACCGCACAATAGGATTACATCGGATAAATCAAAGCGAAGATGTGATGACTATTGTATTGAAGATCAAGAGATAGAGAGATTGCTATCTAGGTACTAGCTATGGACCCGTAGGTCCGTGGTGAAGTACTCACACATCATCATGAGGGCAGCAAGGTTGATGAAGAGGCCCTCCGTTATCGATCCCCCCTCCGGCAGGGTGCCGAAACGAAGCTCCAGATGGCCTCGCGATGGAACAGAGACTTGCAGCGGCGTAAAAAGGGTTTCGGGACTGCCTCCAGGGTTTTTGGAATATTAGATAATTTATAGGCCAGAGAGGGGCATCGGGAGGCGCCCGAGGGGGCCAACACACATCAAGGCACGCCCTGTTGCATGCTGGTGTCCTCGTGCGGCATCCTGACTCCTCACGACTCTCCCAGGTCTTCTTTTGGTCCAGAAAAAATCATCACAAAGTTTCGTGGCAATTAGACTTCGTTTGGTATTGTAAACCTGAGATGTGAAAACATGTAGAAAACAACAACTGGCACTGGGCACTGGGTCAATAGGTTAGTTCTCAAAAATATTATAAAAGGCTAAATAAAGACCCAAAAAGTATCCTAGAATGATAATATATCAGCATGGAACAATCAAAAATTATAGATACGTTGGAGACGTATCAAACATCCCCAAGCTTAATTCCTGCTCGTCCTCGAGTAGGTAAATGATAAATATAGAATTTTTGATGTGACATGCTATCCATTATGTAATCTTATGTATGTATGCTCATTGACAAACGATGAATCAACAAATATTAACATAGCAATATTTTTAAGTATAAGAAACAAAATCATCAATCTTTCAAAGTATACGATCCTCAAAGAATGTTTACCCCCATTCATCTTATTATATTAGCAAGGCACGGCTCCATCTTCACCACATTAATACAAATGTCAAGCACCACGGTGTCCAATTCACACAATTGGATTGTACTTTTTCAATATGCATCCAATTTTTATTCCTCACACAGTACATGAGCGTGAGCCATTGGACATAGCATTTAGGTGGAATAGAATATGGTGGTAGATATCAAAGGGGTAAAAAGTGGAGAATATAGTCTCACATCAACTAGGCGTACCAACGGGCTATGAAGATGCCCATCGATAGATGTCAATGCAAGGAGTAGGGATTGCCGCGCAAATGATGCACTAGAGCTATAAGTGTATGAAACCTCAAATGAAGCTAAGTGGGGTGTGCATCCAACTTGCTTGCTCATGAAGACCTCGGGCATTTGAGGAAGCCCATCATAGGAATATGCAAGCCAAGTTTGTAATAATGAAAAAGTAATTCCCACTAGACCATGAAAATTACATAACATGAGACTCTCTACATGAGGAACAAGGTGCCACTTTGAGGCAGAAGTGTGGTAAAGAATAGTAGCAAAGTCCCTTCTCTTATTTTCTCTCATTCTTTTATATTCAGAATGGTGGGGTCATTTGGCTTCCCCCATTTTTATTTCCTCACTGGGACAATGCTCTAACAATGATGATCATCACACTTTTATTTACTTACAACTCGATATGGAGAACTAATATGATGATATGACTCTATATGAATGCCTCTGGCAGTGTACCAGGATGTGCAATGATCTAGTGTGACACATATCAAAAATATGATGAACGGTGGCTTTGCTACAAATACTATGTGATCTCTATATGATCATGCAAAGCAATATGATGATGAACGAACTAGTCATGTGAAGTGACGATGGAATTTGCATGGCAATATATCTCGGAATGGCTATGGAAATGCCATGATAGGTAGGTATGGTGACTATTTTGAGGAAGATATAATGAGGCTTATGTGTAACCGAGCATATCATGTCACGGGGTTTGGATGCACCGGCAAAAGTTGCACCAATCCTCAAGATGAGAATGGGCTATGCACGGTACCGAAGAGGCTAGCAAAATATGAGAAGGTGAGATTGCGTATGTCCATGGTTTCACATTAATCATAAAAAACTCATATACTTATTGCAAAGTTTTATTAGTTTTATGACTTTATCACAAATCAAAGTACTACTCGCATGCCCCGAGGGAAGAGGTTGGTAGGAGTTAACCATCCCGCGCTTCCGTCCCGAAACAACACTAGGATTTCAACGAGGAATAGAAATACTCACACATCATGACCATGCCTCTTTAATTTTTAGATGAACAAAAAGTTAACATCTCTTAATATCGACACTTCTATGAATCAACAATTATGAACTCACACCTTTTTCATATTAAAACATCAATATCATTAACCCACAATTTCTCTATATGTGCTAGAAGATGGTTTTGATTATCACTCATTGAATACCTAATATTTTTAGACTAGTCTTATGACCCATGCAAATTACCATCACTATTTATTAACTCTCAAACAAATATAAGTGAAGAACGAGAGTGAAATTATTTCTATAAAATCTACACGCCACCGTGCTCAAAAAGATATAAGTGAAGTACTAGAGCAACTGCTAAGCTCAAAAGATATAAGTGAAGCACATTGAGTATTCTAACAAATTATGATGAAGGTGTGTCTCTCTTAAATAGGTGTGTCCAGCAAACAATGATTGTGGCAAACTGAAAGTAAAAGCAAACAGAAACAAACGACGCTCCAAGCAAAACTCATATCATGTGACGAATAAAAATATAGCTTCAAGTGACATACTGATGGATTGAGACGAAAGAGGAGATGCCTTCCGGGGCATCCCCAAGCTCAGACGCTTGAGTCTTCCTTAAAATATTACATTGGGTGCCTTGGGTAGGGGTGGGCATTTTAACCGAAGACTGATACGTCCATTTTGCATCATGCTTTTATATTGATATTTATTGCATTATGGGCTGTTAATACACATTATGGTACAATACTTATGCCTTTTCTCTCTTATTTTACAAGGTTTACATGAAGAGGGAGAATGCCAGCAGCTGAAATTCTGGACTGGAAAAGGAGCAAATTTGAGATACCTATTCTACACAACTCCAAAAGTCCTGAAAATCTACGGAGAATTATTTTGGAATATATAAAAAATATTGGGTGAAAGAAATACCAGAGGGGACCCACCAGGGAGTCACAAGCCAGGGGCGTGCCCTACCCCCCTGGGCGCGCCCCTGTGGCTTGTGGGGCCCCTGGCAGGCCTCCGGTGCCCATCTTCTGCTATATGGAGGGTTTTGACCTGGAAAAAATCATAAGGGAGCTTTCGGGACGAAGCGCCGCCGTCTCGAGGTGGAACCTGGACAGAACCAATCTAGGGCTCCGGCGGAGCTGTTTTGCCGGGGAAACTTCCCTCCCGGAGGGGGAAATCGAAGCCATCGTCATCACCAACGATCCTCTCATCGAGAGGGGGTCAATCTCCATCAACATCCTCACCAGCACCATCTCCTCTCCAAACCCTAGTTCATCTCTTGTATCCGATCTTTGTCTCAAAACCTCAGATTGGTACCTGTGGGTTGCTAGTAGTGTTGATTACTCCTTGTAGTTGATGCTGGTTGGTTTACTTGATGGAAGATCATATGTTCAGATCCTTAATGTTAATTAATACTCCTCTGATTATGAACATGAATATGCTTTGTGAGTAATTACGTTTGTTCCTGAGGACATGGGATAAGTCTTGTTATAAGTAATCATGTGAATTTGGTATTCATTCGATATTTTGATAAGATGTATGTTGTCTCTCCTCTAGTGGTGTTATGTGAACATCGACTACATAACACTTCACCATTATTTGGGCCTAGGGGAAGGCATTGGGAAGTAATAAGTAGATGATGGGTTGCTAGAGTGACAAAAGCTTAAACCCTAGTTTATGCGTTGCTTCGTAAGGGGCTGATTTGGATCCACATGTTTCATGCTATGGTTAGATTTATCTTAATTCTTCTTTCGTAGTTGCGGATGCTTGCGAGAGGGGTTAATCATAAGTGGGAGGTTGTCCAAGTAAGGACAGCACCCAAGCACTGGTCCACCCACATATCAAATTATCAAAGTAACGAACGCGAATCATATGACCATGATGAAAATTAGCTTGACAGAAATTCCCATGTGTCCTCGGGAGCGCTTTGCTTTATATAAGAGTTTGTCCAGGCTTGTCCTTTTCTACAAAAAGGATTGGGCCACCTTGCTGCACCTTTGTTACATTTGTTACTTGCTACCCGTTACGAATTACCTTATCACAAAACTATCTGTTACCGATAATTTCAGTGCTTGCAGAGAATACCTTACTGAAAACCGCTTGTCATTTCCTTCTGCTCCTCGTTGGGTTCGACACTCTTACTTATCGAAAGGACTACGATAGATCCCCTATACTTGTGGGTCATCAAGACTCTTTTCTGGCGCCGTTGCTGGGGAGTGAAGCGCCTTTGGTGAGTGGAACTTGGTAAGGAAAATTTTATATAGTGTGCTGAAATTTACTGTCACTTGTTACTATGGAAAATAATACTTTGAGGGGCTTGTTCGGGGTATCTTCACCACGACCGGAAGCACAAAGAGATGCTCCTCAACCTACTGCACCTACTGAAAATATTTATTATGAGATTCCTTCTGGTATGATAGAGAAACTGCTAGCTAATCCTTATGCAGGAGATGGAACACTACATCCTGATTTGCATCTAATCTATGTGGATGAAGTTTGTGGATTATTTAAGCTTGCAGGTTTGCCCGAGGATGATGTCAAGACGAAGGTATTTCCTTTATCTTTGAAGGAGAAGGCATTGACATGGTATAGGCTATGTGATGATATTGGATCATGGAACTACAACCGATTGAAATTGGAATTTCATCAGAAGTTTTATCCTATGCATATGGTTCATCGTGATCGGAATTATATTTATAATTTTTGGCCTCGTGAAGGAGAAAGTATCGCTCAAGCTTGGGGGAGGCTTAAATCAATGTTATATTCATGCCCCAATCATGAGCTCCCCAGAGAAATTATTATTCAGAATTTTTATGCTCGGCTTTCTAATAATGATCGGTCCATGCTCGATACTTCTTGTGTTGGTTCCTTTATGAAGAAAGATATTGAATTCAAATGGGACTTATTGGAAAGAATTAAACACAACTCTGAAGATTGGGAACTCGACGAAGGTAAGGAGTCAGGTATAAACCTTAAGTTCGATTGTGTTAAATCCTTTATAGACACCGATGCTTTTCGTGATTTTAGCACTAAATATGGACTTGACTCTGAGATAGTAGCTTCTTTCTGTGAATCTTTTGCTACTCATGTTGATCTCCCTAAGGAAAAGTGGTTTAAATATCATCCTCCCATTGAAGTTAAAGTAGTTGAACCTATTAAAGTTGAAGAAGAGACTATTATTTATAATGCTGATCCTGTTATTCCTACTGCTTATACTGAGAAACCTCCCTTCCCTGTTAGAATAAAGGAACGTGCTAAAGCTTCAACTGTGGTTCATAAGAGTTGTACTAGAACACCTACGCCCCCTGAACAAATTAAAGTTGAACCTAGTATTGCTATGGTTAAAGATCTCTTGGTTGATAATATTGATGGGCATGTTATTCATTTTTGTGATGAAGCTGCTAGAATTGCTAGACCTGATACTAAAGGTAAACATAGACCTATTGTTGGCGTGCCTGTTGTTTCTGTTAAAATAGGAGATCATTGTTATCATGGCTTATGTGATGTGGGTGCTAGTGTGAGTGCAATTCCCTTTACCTTATACCAAGAAATTGTGAATGATATTGCACCAGCTGAATTAGAGGAAATTGATGTTACTATTAATTAAGCTTGCTAATAGAGATACTATTGCCCCAATTGGGATTGTTAGAGATGTTGAAGTCTTGTGTGGGAAAATAAAGTAGCCTACTGATTTTCTTGTTCTTGGTTCCCCACAAGATGATTTTTGTCCCATTATATTTGGTAGACCCTTCTTGAATACTGTTAATGCTAGGATAGATTGTGAGAAAGAAACTGTTACTGTAAGTTTTGGGGATGTGTCTCATGAGTTCAATTTCTCCAAATTTCGTAGACAACCCCATGACAAAGAATTGCCTAGTAAAGATGAAATTATTGGTCTTACTTCTATTGCTGTGCCTCCTACTGATCCTTTAGAACAATATTTGTTAGACCATGAAAATGATATGCATATGAATGAAAGGAATGAAATAGATAAGATTTTCTCTGATCAGCAGCCTATCTTGAAACACAACTTGCCTCTTGAAATACTTGGTGATCCCCCTCCACCTAAGGGTGATCCCGTGTTTGAGCTTAAACAATTACCTGATACTCTGAAATATGCTTATCTTGATGAAAAGGAGATATATCCTGTTATTATTAGTGCTAACCTTTCAGAGCATGAAGAAAAGAGATTATTGAAAACTTTGAGGAAGCACCGTGCTGCTATTGGATATACTCTTGATGATCTAAAGGGCATTAGTCCCACTCTATGTCAGCATAAAATCAATATGGAGCCTGATGCTAAACCAATTGTCGATCACCAACGACGGTTAAATCCTAAAATGAAAGAAGTGGTAAGAAATGAAATACTAAAGCTTCTGGAGGCAGGTATAATTTATCCTATTGCTGATAGTAGATGGGTTAGCCCCGTTCATTGTGTCCCTAAGAAGGGAGGTATTACCGTTGTCCCTAATGATAAAAATGAATTGATCCCGCAAAGAATTGTTACAAGATATAGAATGGTAATTGATTTTAGGAAATTAAATAAAGCTACTAGGAAAGATCATTACCCTCTACCTTTTATTGATCAAATGCTAGAAAGACTATCCAAACATACACATTTTTGCTTTCTAGATGGTTATTCTGGTTTCTCTCAAATACCTGTGTCAAAAGAGGATCAAGAAAAGACCACTTTTACTTGTCCTTTCGGTACCTTTGCTTATAGACGTCTGCCTTTTGGTTTATGCAATGCACCTGCTACCTTTCAAAGATGTATGATGGCTATATTCTCTGACTTTTGTGAAAAGATTGTTGAGGTTTTCATGGATGATTTTTCCATTTACGGAACTTCTTTTGATGATTGCTTGAGCAACCTTGATCGAGTTTTGCAGAGATGCGAAGAAACCAATCTTGTCTTGAATTGGGAAAAGTGCCACTTTATGGTTAATGAAGGTATTGTCTTGGGGCACAAAATCTCCGAAAGAGGTATTGAGGTGGATAAAGCTAAAGTTGATGCTATTGAAAAGATGCCGTGTCCTACGGATATCAGAGGTATAAGAAGTTTCCTTGGTCATGTTGGTTTCTATAGGAGATTTATTAAAGACTTCTCTAAGATTTCTAGGCCTCTCACTAATCTTTTGCAAAAGGATGTTCCGTTCGTTTTTTATGATGATTGTGTAGAAGCATTTGAAATTCTTAAGAATGCCTTGATTTCCGCACCTATTGTTCAACCACCTAATTGGAACCTACCCTTTGAAATTATGTGTGATGCTAGTGATTATGCTGTTGGTGCTGTTCTAGGACAAAGAGTTGATAAGAAATTAAATGTTATCCATTATGCTAGTAAAACTCTAGACAGTGCTCAAAGAAACTATGCTACCACTGAAAAGAAATTTTTAGCAGTTGTGTTTGCTTGTGATAAGTTCAGACCTTATATTGTTGATTCCAAGGTAACTGTTCACACTGATCATGCTGCTATTAAATATCTTATAGAAAAGAAAGATGCTAAACCTAGACTTATAAGATGGGTTCTTCTGCTACAAGAATTTGATTTGCATATTATTGATAGAAAGGGTGCTGATAACCCTGTAGCAGACAACTTGTCTAGGTTAGAAAATGTTCTTGATGACCCACTACCTATTGATGATAGCTTTCCTGATGAACAATTAGCTGTCATAAATGCTTCACGTAATGCTCCATGGTATGCTGATTATGCTAATTACATTGTTGCTAAATTTATACCGCCTAGTTTTACATACCAACAAAAGAAAAAGTTCTGCTATGATTTAAGACATTACTTTTGGGATGATCCACACCTTTATAAAGAAGGAGTAGATGGTGTTATTAGACATTGTGTACCCGAGCATCAACAGGAACAGATCCTACGCAAGTGTCACTCCGAGGCCTATGGGGGACACCACGCTGGAGATAGAACTGCACACAAGGTATTACAATCTGGTTTTTATTGGCCTACTCTCTTCAAGGATGCTCGTAAGTTCGTCTTGTCTTCTGATGAATGTCAAAGAATTGGTAATATTAGTAGACGTCAGGAGATGCCTATGAATTACTCTCTTGTTATTGAACCATTTGATGTTTGGGGTTTTGATTATATGGGACCTTTTCCATAATCTAACGGGTATACTCATATTCTAGTTGCTCTTGATTATGTTACTAAGTGGGTAGAAGCTATTCCAACTAGTAGCGCTGATCATAACACTTCTATTAAAATGCTTAAAGAAGTTATTTTCCCTAGATTTGGAGTCCCTAGATATTTAATGACTGACGGTGGTTCACACTTTATTCATGGTGCTTTCCGTAAATTGCTTGCTAAGTATGATGTTAATCATAGAATTGCATCCCCTTATCACCCTCAGTCTAGTGGTCAAGTAGAATTGAGCAATAGAGAAATTAAATTGATCTTGCAGAAGACTGTTAATAGATCTAGAAAGAATTGGTCTAAGAAACTTGATGATGCATTATGGGCTTACAGAACTGCTTATAAAAACCCTATGGGTATGTCTCCGTATAAGATGGTTTATGGTAAAGCATGTCACTTACCTCTAGAGCTAGAACATAAAGCTTATTGGGCAATTAAAGAGCTCAACTATGATTTCAAACTTGCTGGTGAGAAGAGGTTATTTGACATTAGCTCTCTTGATGAATGGAGAACTCAGGCCTATGAGAATGCCAAGTTGTTTAAAGAAAAGGTTAAGAGATGGCATGATAGAAGGATACAAAAGCGTGAATTCAATGTAGGTGACCATGTCTTGCTATACAATTCTCGTTTAAGATTTTTTGCAAGAAAACTTCTCTCTAAATGGGAAGGGCCTTACATTATTGAGGAAGTGTATCGTTCCGGTGCCTTCAAGATCAACAACCTCGAAGGCACAAATCCGAAGGTGGTAAACGGGCAAAGAATCAAACATTATATCTCAGGTACTCCCATAAATGTTGAAACCAATATTATTAATACCATAACTCCAGAGGAGTACATTAGGGAGACCTACCAGAACGTTTCAGACCCCGAAAAGGAATAGGTATGTGTTACGGTAAGCAAATCGACTCCAAAACTTTTCCAATGGCAATTTTTATCCGTTTTGGAATATCTAATAAATTAGGACAATTTAAAGTAGTCCGAAGAGTGCACGAGGAGGCGACAAGCCAGGGGGGCGTGTCCTACCCCCCCTGGGCGCGCCCCTGTGGCTTGTGGCCACCCCGTGTACCCTCTGGACTCCGTTTTCTTGTGGTATACTCCTTTGGGTCAGTAAAAATTCATTATATAATCTCCCAAAGGCTTTGACCTTCATAACACGACAATATATCCTGTTTTTATTTTGAGCTGTTTCTGCAGCAGATTTAGAGCAAGATGTCGTCCCAAGATTCCGATGGGGAGAGCTATGTATCACATTATCTTGCCAATCCCAAGCTCTATGGGGACTTAGATCCTTATGGATTGTTCTCGGAGGAGGAGCTAGAAGGCAAGTATGAGGAAGAAAGCTCGGATGAAGAGGAGACCCCCCTGCCTCGACCAGGAGATATGCACGTGGAGTTCAGGAAATCGAGCCTCCCAAATACAAGGAGAAAACCCAAGGTGCTATTTATCCCTTCTCGTTTTCTGCAGGAGAGCAAGCAAGAATTATGTCAAAGGATATTGAAGCTCGAGCAGGAAGTAGACGATCTGAGGGAACAGAATTTTATGCTTAAGAGGAAACTAGACAAGCTTCCAATCTCATCGACAACTCTGACATCACCACCTCCGAAGAAAGACAACTAAACACATGGGTATGGGCACGCCCCTTGGCTTGTGCCAAGCTTGGGGGAGGTGCCCCGGTATCATATCACCATCACATCTTTTACTTTTATCTTTTTCTTAGTTCGATCCTTTTGGTTATATCTTGATCTAGTTCAATAAAGTCTTTAGTGTGATCTAGTTTTGAGTTTTGCTTTATGTTCCCCCTATGTAAGCAAGTCCGAGAGTTATATAATAAAAAGTAGTTTTGAGTTGAGGGCTTTGCTTGCTTACTATGATCTTGAGAAAAAGAAATAGAAAGAAGTATAGAATAAAAGCAAAGAGTATATATAATGATCTTATGGGGGGTGACGACTTCATATATAAGGAGTATGTCGATTGAAATTTGTTGTGAGTCGACAAACATAGCTATTGGTCATTGTTGCAATTAAAAGGAAGTAATAAAGAAAGAGAGGTTCACATATAAATATATTATCTTGGACATCTTTTATGATTGTGAGCACTCATTAAAATATTATATGCTAAGAAGTTGATGTTGGACAAGGAAGATAACATAATGGGTTATGTTTGCTTATTTCCGAATAGAAGTTATATGGTTTTAGATCCCTTAACATGTGACGCTTGCTTCCACCCCATATCAACCAAAACTTCCGCACCAAGTAGAGATACTACTTGTGCATCCAAACACCTTTAACCCAGTTTTGCCATGAGAGTCCACCATACCTACCTATGGATTGAGTAAGATCCTTCAAGTAAGTTGTCATCGGTGCAAGCAATAAAAATTGCTCTCTAAATATGTGTGATCTATTAGTGTGAGGAAAATAAACTTTATACGAACTTGTGATATGGAAGAAATAAAAGCGACAGAATGCATAATAAAGTTCTCTATCACAAGGGGCAATATAAAGTGACGTTCTTTTGCATTAAGGGATTGCGCATCCAACTATAAAACCGCATGACAACCTCTGCTTCCCTCTGCGAAGGGCCTATATGTTACCTTTACTTTCTAGTACTTACCTTTATGCAAGAGTCGTGGTGATCTTCACCACTCCCTTTATTTTGCCTTTATCTCTTGGCAAGCGTCATGTGTTGGGGAATGATCTAGACACATATATCCACTCGGATGTGGGCGAGCATGAGTTATTTCTATTGACATTACCCTTGAGGTAAATAGTTGGGAGGCAATACTATAAGCCCCTATCTTTCTTTGTGTCCGATCGAAGCTTTGACCTCATAGGTACCGCGTGAGTGTTAGCAATTATAAAAGACTAAAAGATGATTGAGTATGTGGATTTGCTTTACAAGCTCTTATATTGACTCTTTCCTACGTTATGATAAATTGGAATTGCTTCAATGACTGAGATCATAGCTTGTTGGTTCTCAATAGAGTTCTTGATTCATACTTTACCTTGTGAATGAATTGTTACTCTAGCATAAGAAATTATATGTCAATATATGTTGCTGTTCTAAAGATAACCATGATGCCTTCATGTCCGTATTTTATTTTATCGACACCTCTATCTCTAAACATGAGGGCATATTTATTGATTTCGGCTTTCGCTTGAGGACAAGCGAGGTCTAGGCTTGGGGGAGTTGATACGTCCATTTTGCATCATGCTTTTATATTGATATTTATTGCATTATGGGCTATTAATACACATTATGGTACAATACTTATGCCTTTTCTCTCTTATTTTACAAGGTTTACATGAAGAGGGAGAATGTCGGCAGCTGGTATTCTGGACTGGAAAAGGAGCAAATCTGAGATACCTATTCTGCACAACTCCAAAAGTCCTGAAAATCGACGGAGAATTATTTTGGAATATAAAAAAATATTGGGCGAAAGAAATACCAGAGGGGACCCACCAGGGAGTCACAAGCCAGGGGGCGCGCCCTACCCCCCTGGGCACGCCCCTGTGGCTTGTGGGCCCCCTAGCAGGCCTCCGGTGCCCATCTTCTGCTTTATGGAGGGTTTTGACCTGGAAAAAATCATAAGGGAGCTTTCGGGACGAAGTGCCGCCGTCTCGAGGCGGAACCTGGACAGAACCAATCTAGGGCTCCGGCGGAGCTGTTCTGCCAGGGAAACTTCCCTCCCGGAGGGGGAAATCAAAGCCATCGTCATCACCAACGATCCTCTCATCGAGAGGGGGTCAATCTCCATCAACATCTTCACCAGCACCATCTCCTCTCCAAACCCTAGTTCATCTCTTGTATCCGATCTTTGTCTCAAAACCTCGGATTGGTACCTGTGGGTTGCTAGTAGTGTTGATTACTCCTTGTAGTTGATGCTAGTTGGTTTACTTGGTGGAAGATCATATGTTCAGACCCTTAATGTTAATTAATACTCCTGTGATTATGAACATGAATATGCTTTGTGAGTAATTACGTTTGTTCCTGAGGACATGGGATAAGTCTTGTTAAAAGTAATCATGTGAATTTGGTATTCGTTTGATATTTTGATGAGATGTATGTTGTCTCTCCTCTAGTGGTGTTATGTGAACGTCGACCACATAACACTTCACCATTATTTGGGCCTAGGGGAAGGCATTGGGAAGTAATAAGTAGATGATGGGTTGCTAGAGTGACAGAAGCTTAAACCCTAGTTTATGCGTTGCTTCGTAAGGGGCTGATTTGGATCCACATGTTTCATGCTATGGTTAGATTTATCTTAATTCTTCTTTCGTAGTTGCGGATGCTTGCGAGAGGGGTTAATCATAAGTGGGAGGCTTGTCCAAGTAAGGACAGCACCCAAGCACTGGTCCACCCACATATCAAATTATCAAAGTAACGAACGCGAATCATATGAGCATGATGAAAATTAGCTTGACAGAAATTCCCATGTGTCCTCGGGAGCGCTTTGCTTTATATAAGAGTTTGTCCAGGCTTGTCCTTTGCTACAAAAAGGATTGGGCCACCTTGCTGCACCTTTGTTACATTTGTTACTTGCTACCCGTTACGAATTACCTTATCACAAAACTATCTGTTACCGATAAGTTCAGTGCTTGCAGAGAATACCTTACTGAAAACCGCTTGTCATTTCCTTCTGCTCCTCGTTGGGTTCGACACTCTTACTTATCGAAAGGACTACGATAGATCCCCTATACTTGTGGGTCATCAAAGACCGAAGTGCCGAACTGAAAAAACCGAGACCGAAGCCGAATAAACCGAAACCGATAAATTGGGTACTGCGATCGGTTAGCATCGTGGGAAAACCGAACTTTATTCGGTGAATTCGGGTTTGACCTGCGGGTACCCGAACAGACCGAAGACCGAGTATAAAGAGCCCCACAGTCCGCAGACCACAGCTCCTATTTCCCCCAAATTGCGCTATCCTGATTTCCCCCAATTACGCACAACCTGACCTGCCGCCATGACCTGCCTTAGCTATTCGATTCTCTGCTCAATGCTCGATTCATTGCAATCCGAAATTTGTGGCCCTTCCCAGTGTTCCCGTATGGACAGATCCTTTATATATAGCCATTGCCGCCCCGACGGCTAATCACTCCCCGGAGACGAGGTACTCCAAACCCTAGCAGGCTCGTTGGAGCCCGGAGACGGTCCTTGGAAGCTCGGCGGAGCTCAAGCACTGTTGGCCGCGCAACCGCCCTGCCGATTCACTGCTCTTGAGAAGAACGACGAGTCAACGACCACAAGACGCTTTTGTCTCCTGCAAGGTATGTCCATGTTTCCCATCCTGACCGGTATTATTGGTTTTATCGTGTTAAGAGTCCATGTTTCAACTCTCATAGCTGGTGGTACAGTACCTATGGACAAGGAGAAGGCTAGTGGTTGTGGTTTCACTTGTGAGGTGCAAGCAACAGCAGCAGATAAGGAGGATGATGGGTAGGGGAAGGGTGAAGTTGTGTCAAGTCTGCAGTGTGTTGTTATATTTTATTATTTTTTGCTCTTCCTGCTTGTTAAGAAAAGATGGGAAATGGGGGTAGTTTTGGCAAAAGGGAACTATAGAATACTGCATCGATTCTTGGACTTGTTAAATGATGGTCTGGGTTGTTCGGTGTGCAGTGATTCCATCCATTATTAAATATTCGGGGATGTTCGGTCGGAACCGATGACTGGACCAAAATATCGGTGCTCAAAAGCATCGGTTAGTGCTTTTTCAATTGACCGATCGGTCAGTGTTTTTGGAGACCCGATTTTTTTAAAAGACCGAAGCACCGACCCGAACGGTTCGGTGGAACCGAACGCCTAGTCCTAGCCTTGGGCATCCCCAAGCTTAGGCTCTTGCCACTCCTTATTCCTTTGTCCATCGTGACAACACCCAAAACTTGAAAACTTGAATCACACAAAACTCAACAAAACTTCGTGAGATCCGTTAGTGTAAGCAACATATTGAATACTTTAGGTACTGTTATAAATTGATTTTTATTTCATAAATGCATAATACATACTGTATTCTAACTTCTCCATGGCTTATACCCCCCCCCCCGATACAATCCATAGCATAGTCAAAACAAGCACCTATGCAAGAAAAAACAGAATCTGTCTAAAACAGAACAGTCTGTAGAAATCTGTAGAGAATATATACTTATGTAACTCTAAAAATTCTGAAAAATTAGAACAACCTCGATTTTTTATAGCAATATTGTGTAAAAAATTCAGATCATTATCACGCTCCAGTAAAAAATGAAAATTCCTGTACTGGAGTCAAAAGTTTATGTTTTGTTTCAGCATCGATTCTACTCATCTTGTGAGTCATCCCAAAGGCTTTACTTGGCACAAACTCAAATTTAAACACAAAAACATAATAATTACAGGGTAAATAATCATGTTATAAAAAACAGAAAGTAAAAAAGCAAAAATAAAGATAACTATTGGGTTGCCTCCCAACAAGCGCTATTGTTTTATGCCCCTAGCTAGGCATAATGCATAGTTTCAAGTATTGTCATCTTTGACACTCCACCCATTAGTAGCTCTCATGATTGATTCATAAGGTGGTTTAATTCTCTTTCTAGGTAAGTGTTCCATCCCTTTCCTTAATGGGAATTGGAACCTTATGTTTCCCTCTTTCATGTCAATAATTGCACCTATAGTTCGTAGGAAAGACCTCCCAAGTATTACGGGACAAGTAGGATTGCAATCAATATCAAGCACAATAAAATATACAAGCACATAATTTTTTATTTTAAATAATGAGCACATCATTAGTCCTACCTAGAGGTTTCTTAATGGTAGAATCTGCAAGATGCAAGTTAAGGGAACAATCTTCAATATTAGTGAGACCAAGCACATCACAAAGAGATTTAGGAATGGTTGAAACACTAGCACCAAGGTCACACAAGGCATTGCATTCATATTTATTTATATTTATTTTGATAGTAGGTTCCCACTCATCATGCAATTTTCTAGGTGTAGAAACTTCAAGCTCAAGTTTCTCATCATAAGCTTTTATCATAGCTTCTACTATATGTTCGGTAAAAGCTTTGTTTTGTTCATAAGCATTGGGTGAGCTAATAATGGTTTGCAACAAGGAAATACATTCTACTAAAGATCAATTATCATAATTAAAGTCCTTGTAATCCAAAATAGTGGGCACATCACTAGTTAAAGTTTTGACCTCTCCAAACCCACATTTTTCAGTTTTAGCATCAAAATTATCACCCTCCAAGCAAACGGGACGCTTCTCAACTAGAGTTGACTCATCTCCAGTACCTTTATCATTTATCTTCAGAGAACTAAATAAAGATTTAATAGGAGAAGTACCAATCATTTTAAGATCTTCATCATGATTCCGGTAAAAACCGGATGGAAGAGCTTTTTCTAGGAATTCCCGCTTAGCTTTCAACTTAGCGGTCCTCTCCTTACTTTCATTAATAGATATTTGGATAGATTTAATAGCATCATTAAAATCATGCTTGGGTGGCAAAGCTTTAATTTTAAGAGTTTCTACATCAAGAGCAATTATATCCATGTTTTTAGCCAAAGCATCAACTACATGCAATTTTTCTTCTACCATAGTGTTGAAAACCTTTTGAGAATTAATGGATTCTTTAATTGTATTCTCAAGATCAAAGGGTATCCTATTAGAATTTGTATAAGAATTTCCATAGTTGTTAGAGGAATTATCGGGATACGGTCTAGAATTGAAGTTTCCTCTATAAGCATTGTTATTCAAATTATTTCGCGAGACAAAGTTCACATCAATAGCATCATTATTTTGCTCAATCAAAGTAGAAAAAGGCATATCATTGGGATCAACATGAGCATTTTTACTAGCAACCACATTCATAAGAGCATCCACTTTTTCACTCAAAGTAGCGATTTCTTCAACAGAATTTACCTTCTTACCGGTTGGAGCTCTTTCGGTATGCCATTGAGAAAAAATTGTCATAATGTTGTCCAGAAGTTTTGTGGCCTCTCCTAAGGTCACATCCATAAAGGTACCATCTGCAGCAGAATCTAGAAGATGTCTAGACACAAAGTTTAGTCCAGCATAGAAGTTTTGGATAATCGTCCACAAATTTGAGCCATGAGTAGGACAATTTCTTATCATCAATTTCATTCTCTCTCAAGCTTGTGCAACATGCTCTTGATCTTGCTGTTTAAAATTCATTATTTGATTTCTAAGGGAGATGATCTTAGCAGGAGGAAAATACTTGGCAATAAAAGCATCTTTACACTTATCCCATGTTCCAATACTATTACTAGGTAAAGATGAAAACCAAGCCTTAGCTTTATCTCTTAGTGAAAAAGGAAATAATTTTAATTTCACAATATCATATCCATATCCTTTTTCTTTTGCATGTCACATAATTCAACGAAGGTATTAAGATGTGACGCGGGATACTCATTAGGACTTCCCGAAAATTGATCCTTCATGGCAAGATTTAGCAATGCAGCATTAATATCAAAAGCCTCCGCACTAGTGGCGGGTGGTATAGGTGTACTAATAAAATCATTGTTATTAGTATTTGAAAAGTCACACAACTTAGTAGTATCTTGAGACATGGTGACCAAACAAGCAAAGTAACAAGCAAGGCAAGTAAACTAGCAAGCAAAGAAGTAAACTAGTAACAAGCAAAGATAAATATTTTTGTATTTTTGATTTTTATGAGACAAACTAAATATAACAGCAAATAAAAAGATAAAAAAGTGAATGAAAATTTGTATGAAGTTACTTGATAGTTGATGATGATATTCCCCGGCAACGGCGCCAGAAATCCTTCCTGATACTTGTGATCTGCGTTGGGTTTTCCGTGAACAGGAACGGGTTATTGCCGCACAGTGGGTAAGTATTTCCCTCAGTTATGAAACAAAGGTTTATCAAACCAATAGGAATATCAATCCTCAACCGTCTTCAGAGGCTGCACATAAAAGAGCAAAAAACTTGCACCCAACGCGGGCAAGAGGGTTGTCAATCCCCTTGATCTCGTTATTTGCAAGCAAATGAGTTGTGTAGATAATTGTAGATAATTGTAAATTGCGAAATAAAATAAAAAGTAAATAAAGGCAACAAGGTAATAGTAGCGTTTGTAAATTTATAAGTGAATAGACACGGGGGCCATAGTTTTTCCTAGCGGCATTTCTCCTGTAGTCAGCATACGGTGGGTAAAAATTAATGTTGGGCAATTGATAGAAAAGCGGATAGTTATGCGATTTTCATGGCAATGATCATGTGTATATAGGCATCATGTCCATAAACAAATAGGCCGACTCTTGCCTACACCTATTACTATTACTCCACTTCAAGAGCGCTTCTATGCTTGCCTCTCTACGTATTAAGTTCATGACAAACAGAGTAATGGATGGAGAACGATGACATGATGTAGACAAAGTAAACTCAAGCAATATGAATGAACCCCATCGTGTTATCCTTAGTAGCAACAACACAAAGAGGCATCGTGTCCCCTACTTTGTCACGGGGATATAGAAACTCGTCAGGTTGAACCTACCACAACGCACCACTCCCACTGAAGATAGATCAATCTACTTGGCCAAAGCACATCGATAAATCGGAGAGCATTACGAAGCTATAATGATCATGCAAATAAGAATCTTAATATTCAGAGGTGACTCAAATACTTTTCATGAATAATCTGAACATAAACCCACAATTCATCGGATCCCAACAAACACACCGCACAATAGGATTACATCGGATAAATCAAAGCGAAGATGCGATGACCATTGTATTGAAGATCAAGAGATAGATAGATTTCCATCTGGGTACTAGCTATGGACCCGTAGGTCCATGGTGAAGTACTCACACATTATCATGAGGGTAGCATGGTTGATGAAGAGGCCCTCCGTGATCGATCCCCCCTCCGGCAGGGTGCCGGAACGGAGCTCCAGATGGCCGCGACGAAATAGAGACTTGCAGCGGCGTAAAAAGGGTTTCGGGACTGCCTCCAAGGTTTTTGAAATATTAGATAATTTATAGGCCAGAGAGGGGCATCGGGAGGCGCCCGAGGGGGGCAACACACATCAGGGCGCCCCTTGTTGAGTGCTGGTTCCCTCGTGTGGCCTCCTGACTCCTCCCGACTCTCCCAGGTCTTCTTTTGGTCCAGAAAAAATCATCAAAAAGTTTCGTGGCAATTAGACTTCGTTTGGTATTGTAAACCTGAGATGTGAAAACATGTAGAAAACATCAACTGGCACTGGGCACTGGGTCAATAGGTTAGTGCTCAAAAATATTATAAATGGGTAAATAAAGACCCAAAAAGTATCCTAGAATGATAATATATCAGCATGGAACAATCAAAAATTATAGATATGTTGGAGACGTATCAAGCATCCCCAAGCTTAATTCCTGCTCGTCCTCGAGTAGGTAAATGATAAAAATAGAAATTTCGATGTGATATGCTATCCATTATGTAATCTTATGCATGTATGCTCATTGAGAAACGATGAATCAACAAATATTAACATAGCAATATTTTTAAGTATAAGAAACAAAATCATCAATCTTTCAAAGTATACGATCCTCAAAGAATGTTTACCCCCATTCATCATATTATATTAGCAAGGCACGACTCCATCTTCACCACATTAATACAAATGTCAAGCACCACGGTGTCCAAGTCAGACAATTGGATTGTACTTTTTCAATATGCATCAAATTTTTATTCCTCACGCAATACATGAGCGTGAGCCATTGGACATAGCATTTAGGTGGAATAGAGTATGGTGGTAGATATCAAAGGGGCAAAAAGTGGAGAAGGGGGCATCGGGAGGCGCCTGAGGGGGCCAGCACACATCAGAGCGCCCCCCTAGGGCGCGCCCTCTTGCGTGCTGATGCCCTCGTGTGGCCTCCCGACTCCTCCCTACTCTCCGTGGTCTTCTTTTGGTCCAGAAAAAATCATCAAAAAGTTTCGTGGCAATTGGACTTCGTTTGGTATTGTAAACCTGGGATGTGAAAAACATGCAGAAAACAACAGCTGGCACTAGGCACTGGGTCAATAGGTTAGTGCTCAAAAATAATATAAATTGGTAAATAAAGACCCAAAAAGTATCCTAGAATGATAATATATCAGCATGGATGAATAAAAAATTATAGATACGTTGGAGACGTATCATCCACCCACACAGAACAACAGAATCATATGATTCTTCTCTTTGCCACTCTTTGTACATAAAGTGGTGTCGAGTGGCTCCATCCTCCTACACCAACCTCTTCAACTTGATCGTAAGCAAATAATGACCAGACTTCGGTGAGGGGGCGTGCGTAACAAAAGACCTAGAGAACAAACTCATCATAGCTGGATTTGCCAAGAATGTATCTAAGCGAATTTTTACATGGGAGTCATCTTGTTGCATGTTGTCTCAGGTCAACGACACCCCCTGGAAAACCATATCGTGCATTTCACACATGTCAAGGCACTCTTGGAAACCATCCATTTGCCACTCAAGGCGGTCATGAGCACAAAAAAACTACGAATTATCAACTATTTCATTAAAATCACAGTGGCACATCCATGGGGCATCACCCTGAGTTTTTAGCCAGCGCAACAATTCCCAACTCTCGGCACATTCACTTTGTCTATCTTCTGCATAGAATTCGTTGTCTCTTGGTCCTGCAACAATAACACATTACCTGCACCGCCCTCTGTGGTTGTGTCTCCTCTTATTCATTGTCTCTTGGTCCTGCAAAAATAACACATTGCCTGCACCGCCCCCTGTGGTGGCACTCCTGCCCATGTCCACTCGCCGGTATACCGCATCATGAACATGTCCAGGTCGATTCCCTCCTCTTCCTTGTGCATGTTTGCCTCGTGCATTAAACTGATAGACATCCCGTGGTGCCCCCCTGCACTTGGCTTCACCGGTGAGGTCACTTCAACGCCTGATTCAACTTCCCCACCATCTTCATCTCCTTGTTGTTGGAGATATGCCCTAGAGGCAATCATGTGATGATTTCGTTTCCTATGTATTCATGAGTATTTTGTATTGTCCTTGAACATCATCAGTGATATGTATCAATAAGTATGTGACTTATTTGTGAGACTATATATAGTATGATGATTGTTCTAATAGTCCCTAGTTGTTAAGGTTATGCGGACACATATTGTCAGGGATATAACCCCGCGATATAACCCGGCCGGAGTATAACCCGGCCAGGACTTGGCGATTCACTGAAGACCCGGTCACCAGCTTGGCGGTTCATAGTCAAGACCCATAAGGTGGGCCAGAAGACGGAGACCAAGCCACATGGCGGGTTACCAAGTGGGCCAAGAGGAAGACAAGACATGAAGACCAGGCCATATGGCGGCTTGCCAGATGGGATGAGGTCAAGGCCCAAGAGGCATGAGGCGACTCATGGGCCAGAAGATGTAAGCCGCCATAAGATGACTTGTTCTGTAAGACTAAGGAGTTGGAACCAGGATCGGTTACGTTGTATAACCCGACCCGAACTCGTGTAAGCCCAGGGCCTCGACCTATGTATATAAAGGTGAGCCCCTGCGGCGTGTTAGACAAGTTAAGTAAGACAGAAACCAAGTATCGAGAGCTAGGGCAAGCAAGCCGCCTCTTGTAATCGATACACCAGTCAATACAATATAAGCAGGATGTAGGCTTTTACCTCCACGGTGAGGGGCCGAACCTGGGTAAACTCGTGTCCCTTGTCCCGTTTAACCCCTTTGAGTCCACCTCTTTAGCGATGGCCTCGAACCTAAGTCTTCGGACATCTGCCGTGACAAATCCACGACAGTTGGCGCCCACCGTGGGGCAGGCGCTCGGTGGTGTTGAGTTCTCAAAGGGTTCTCTCTCTAGGAGCGAAGGGTACGTCAATGGTGAGATAACCAAGAGTCGCCATGGGAGACTCTACCTCGACGACGCCGGCTGGGGTCCTGAGGCCGACTCAATCGAGCATGGTTTCTGGGTCCCCTTCGGTGGAGACAACATCTTCATCGGCAAGATCGGCGGATCTGAACCCAGCCGGACATCTGCACCGACATCGTCGAGCCGGCCCGGCATGAGCAAAGCGCCCAAAGCATGCAACCCGCCTGTGTTGACCCGGGCAGGGAGCACGTCTTCGTTGGCTTTACTCAAGGCATGGATCTTGAAGGTTCTATGTCACAGGAGGAAACTCTGGTCTACACAGAGGAAGGATCCTCGAGTGGAGAGACGGAATCGATCTATCAGCTTCATAATGGTGGACTTGGGGGCTACGACGAGCCTTACCCCGAGTCAGAGTATCATGAGCCGGAGGAGGATGAGCCGCCAAACTGCGCTGCCATTTTTATGGCGGGTTCCGCGGCGGCTCCGAGCGGTACAGCCACCGGTGCGACCGGGTCTGGGTCAGGCAGGCCCCCGGTTCAGGTTCTTCTGGATCTGATGAACGAGTTTACAACCCTAATGGATACTGAGGTCACTACTGAAAACCAAGCGGCCCGTAATGCGGAGATCGCGAGGTTAAAGAATCAGATGGCCGGAGTCCAACAGGAAATCAATGAGCTGAAGGCTCAGATGGATGCTGAGGCGGAACGCCTTAAGGCGGACGTTTTTCGCCTTGAGTTAAAACAACAGTCAGCAGCGATGGTTTATCGCATGAGACATCAATCCCGCTTGCCAGAGCAATATGAAGCTAGGAATCTTTTTAACACGCCAGGAACGGGACGGAACGTACCTTTGACCGTAACCCGGACGGCGGAAATACCTGGAAACCGGGCGGCGGCTCAGCGTCAGTAGTTAGACCCGCCCCGACGGAACCAAAACCCGCTACCACTTTATGCAACACCGCCGGGTCATTATGCTAACCCGGCGGAGAACATGGTGGCAGCGGCAACCAGGCTTGATACAATCCCAATCCCCGATGAGGCGCCTTATGCAGAAGAGGTGCGGAATGCCATCAGATACCTGCGAACGGCGATGGCCCAGCAGGAGAAATATAATTACAGCCAGAGTCGCGTGCACTCAACCCCCATCCACAGCCGTAGCTACAGCCGGCGTTATGAGTCGCCGGAGGTCTCTAGCAGTAACCCGCCTCAAGCTGATCGGGCGGCTCTAGATGTTCAAGCACGGGTGGAACGGGCAAAAGCACAGCAAGAAGCGGCGGCTCAGGCGACGGCGGCGGCTCATCAAGAACCCACAGTTGCACCCTCCGTCTCATTAGGAGTAGGAATAACCTCCAGGGCTGTGGGAGTGCCCTGTTTGGTGCCGACTCTGCGGAATGAGCGTTTGCCGAAAGATTTTAAGGGTCCTCGAAAGGTGCCCAATTACACGGCTGACCTACCTCCCGAGGCTTGGGTTGAAAGCTATGAGCTAGCCATGGAGATGTTAGACGTCAGTGATGCAGTCTGCGCAAAGTATTTCATCATGATGCTGGAAGGGCCGGCTCGCACATGGTTGAAGGGTTTACCACCCAACACCATTACTTCCTGGGCCGAGTTAAGGGCGAAATTCATCAAAAATTTCCAAGGAACGTGCAAGCAGCCCATGACGATTGTGGATTTGGACCATTGTGTACAACGTACTGATGAGTCGGCTCATCACTGGGTCCGGCGGGTCTCCGAAATCATCCACTCTTCTGAGCAGATTACGGCGTCTTAGGCGGTTTTGATTCTAGAAAAGAATTGTCACTTCACGCCTTTGAAGCAGAAGCTTGGCCGGCTCAAACGGTCATGTCAAGACATGGGGGAGCTCATGACGGCTCTCACAAAATATGCAGACTCCGACAACACGAAAGACCCGGGCTCTGATGATGAGAAATCAGGTCAGGGGAAGAAAGGCAACAATGGCAAGGGCCAACAACAAAGTATGGCTGGAAGCAACCCGGGCAAGCGAAAGCACCCGGACGACGGGTCAGAACTGGTGGCAAACACCAACACCAGGAACACCCGTGCTAAGGGTAAAGCTCCTATCAACCTGGAAGAGATGCTCAATAAGCCTTGCCCAGAGCACAGCCGGCCCGATAAGCCGGCACGACATACCTGGGGAGATTGCTACATTATGCAACAGTTCCGGGATTACAGCCTTCAACAGCATCGTGATAACAGTAATGGTCCATCAGGCGGCTCAGCACCGGGCGGCTCAGGGGCCGGCTTTGGTGCTGGCGGCTCAGGAACCGGTTACCAAGATCAGAGCGATCATGGAGGTCATAATCAACAGTTTGGCGATGGAAGCCAACAGCAGAATAACCAGTCGGGGTATCTGATTAACCCGAAACAGCTCGGCCAGGGTTAGTACCATGCTTAAAACCCGGCTCAAGAGAAGACCGTCTCTCACAAAGCTTTGAGACCTTGATAGCCGGCTCAGCATCCGGTTCAAAGGAATTCATCTCTCGCAAGTTCGAGTTTTCAAGAATATTGTAAAGTCGCCCAAGAGGACGAGCCGCCATGATGTACCATTCAAATATGGGTACCCTGGTTCATTGGATAATCATAAAGTCATTAGGGGGCTTCCAAACCCACCGGGTTTAGCTTTCATACCCTCTTGACCGGCTTTTAAGCCATAACCAGACTAGAGTAAACCTGCCTGTTCGCCAAGATGCTACTCCGATCCCCTGTACTCTTGATAAGTCATGAACTTATCCAGGTTAAAACATGATGGGTCATGTGAGAGCCGGCTTACAGAAAGCGAGGATACTCCATGGGCTATTAAGCCGCCTTCGTTGAAACTTGGTTAAACCTGCCTGTTCGCCAAGATGCTACTTCGATCCCCTGTACTCTTGATAAGTCATGAACTTATCCAGGTTAAAACATGATGGGTCATGTGAGAGCCGGCTTACCGAAGCATGGACAAACCAGTGGCTATCACGCTAGTTTCATTGAAGTAAGACCCGAAGTCAGACTATAAAAGGTCGTTTGGGGGCTTCAAACCTCTCGATCAGGCTCTTCAGCTACCCTCGCAAAGATGAAAGACTTAACAGTTCTGGGTTATGCTTCTTCAAGCCGCCCTCACAGCAATGCAGAGCATGCTCTGTATTGTTTATTTTTGCAGGTCTCGTCTCTTAAGACAAGCCGGTCACCGAACCGGGTTACATCGTAACCTCTGCAAGCATAATGAAGACTCTAAATAGCCGACCTGGCTGGATATTCTTGAGTCGCCCTATTAATTATAATGCCGGGTCATCTAATTGACCGGCTCTTGGATTTCTTCAAACAGTGCCCTGTAGTATACTACAGCACTCATGGATTTCTCAAGCACATATTTGCCGGGTTGCATCGCAACCACAAGCAGGGATTTCATTATTAATACCGGGTTACAACCACGGTCAAGGAATCACAATATTCTTATACAGTCCCGAGTCGCCGCAGGCAGGCAACCCGGCTCTTGGGGGCTATATTATTCAAATCCGGTTTATATCAAGTACGCAAGTCCCATGTCGCTGCAAGCATGCGTCACGGCACTTGGGGGCTAATGCAAGCCGGTTTTCAAGTCAGTAAATTGTCAACAAGACCCTGTTATCTCAAGGAGATGAGCCGGTTTTCTGCGATCCTTCTAAGTCCCGGCCCAGTACATATTATTGACCCGGCACTTGGGGGCTACACCGCTCAGATCAAATTCTCTGAAGTCCCAAGTCGCCACAGGCATGCGACCCGGCACTTGGGGGATACAGTATTCAGCTGTTCAAGCAGATTATAAGGTTCTCATTGAAGACCCGGCCCATCACATGCTAAAGAGCCGGCTCTTGGGGGCTACACCAGTTGAAGCTTTATAAGGTATAATACAGTTATAAGTCCCAGGCTGCTGCAGGCGATACAACCTGGTACTTGGGGGCTGCACAGTCAAAGATATTATTGCAAAGCGCCAAGTCATCATGGATACACTTGGAGCTTGGGGGCTACAGGTAATATGGATATATCAAAAAAGTTGAAAAGAGTTATCAAAGTCAGCTAGAGTCTGGTTATCTGACCCGGCGTCACCAACATTACATGACCCGGCGATTCAAATATTATAATCCGGCGGTGATAACCCGCCGAAAGTATTGGAGGCCGACTCAATGGCATATGGGTGTTATATTCCCAGAATTTTACTTCGAAGGACACTGACAAGCAAGACGATTGAGAAGACGGCTCGAGCTTAGCATGAATAAATTCAAGCTAACCTGGGGGCTAATGTCAGGGATATAACCCCGCGATATAACCCGGACGGAGTATAACCCGGCCAGGACTTGGCGATTCACTGAAGACCCGGTCACCAGCTTGGCGGTTCATAGTCAAGACCCATAAGGTGGGCCAGAAGACGGAGACCAAGCCACATGGCGGGTTACCAAGTGGGCCAAGAGGAAGACAAGACATGAAGACCAGGCCATATGGCGGCTTGCCAGATGGGCTGAGGTCAAGGCCCAAGAGGCATGAGGCGACTCATGGGCCAGAAGATGTAAGCCGCCATAAGATGACTTGTTCTGTAAGACTAAGGAGTTGGAACCAGGATCGGTTACGTTGTATAACCCGACCCGGACTCGTGTAAGCCCAGGGCCTCGACCTATGTATATAACGGTGAGCCCCTGCGGCGTGTTAGACAAGTTAAGTAAGACAGAAACCAAGTATCGAGAGCTAGGGCAAGCAAGCCGCCTCTTGTAATCGATACACCAGTTAATACAATATAAGCAGGATGTAGGCTTTTACCTCCACGGTGAGGGGCCGAACCTGGGTAAACTCGTGTCCCTTGTCCCGTTTAACCCCTTTGAGTCCACCTCTTTAGCGATGGCCTCGAACCTAAGTCTTCGGACATCTGCCGTGACAAATCCACGACACATATCCTTTACTAGTATACGATTCAGTTGATGACTACATTTCACAAGTCATGTGCATAGAGATGCTAAACTGATAGTATGGACTCGGGGATTGAGATCACCGAGTCGGACATACCCACTTTGAGACACAGCGAGATAATGCCATCTGTTAGTCTCAAGCACAATGTATATGCCATGTCCTAGACCTGAGGTCATCGCATGTTCTCGGGATGAGGATCGACTTACTTAGGGTCTATCAAACGCTACTCCATAACTGGGTAGTTATAAAGGTAGCTTTCGGGTGAGTCGTGAGACATGCCGCGAGACATGGTTAACCAAGATGGGATTTGCCCCTCCGTGAGGAGAGATATTCTCTGGGCCCTCTCGTGTGATCAGATTCAGAAAGCATGGCCATGTGACATGGGTTAAGTGTTAACCCAGTTCGGGAATCTGCATCACAGTTTCGAGAAGAGATGTCGAGCTACCACAAGGGTGACAAGTACTCGTCTTGAGCTCTACAACCTATATCATGAGGCAAAAGGAATGTTGTATATGACACATTGTCGAGGTTCGTCTAACGACTTTGCGCACACATGGAAGTTGGCACGTTCTGCTAGGAGCCGCTACCGACTATCGACTCGGGTCGTGTCCATGTGTACGTGAACCTATAGGGTCGCACACTTAAGGGATTGCAGCCCATTCGGATTGGATCCGAATGAAAAATGGGACTAGACTCGTCGTGGGCCTCAAGTGTTGAGCCCACTTCGGAGGTCTATATAAAGGGGAGTGGCGCACCTTTCAGGGTTGATCTTTTTCCTCTCATCGACAGCCACCGCCACTCCCCACGCCACCATGCTGTGTGATCGGACCTAGCAGTCCGCCGCCCGACGCTGCCCCCGTATGTGTGGATACCTTGGAGGCATTGCATCTGCGGTGCTTGGACGAACCGTTCGAGGGATCCGTGAGGAACTGTTCGAGGGATCCGCGAGGAGCTGTTCGTGGGAGATCGCTGTTCGTGGGAGATCATCTACACGAGGAGACGAATTGGCTGATCGACTACACGCATCACCAACTCTACTTCCACTATGGTGACTGTGCGTCTAGTGGTAAACCCAATCCCGTGATCTATTTCCAGCAGCATGTTCTTGGGTGCGCGGTAGAAATTTTTATTTGGCGCTAGCGTAGCGTACCGCGTGTACCAACAGTGGTATCAGAGCCTCCGCTGTGTGGTGATAGATTTGGTGATTTGCATATGAGATATGTAGATCGGTTCAGGTGCGGGTCGATGAGATCGGCCGTGCACGTCAGTGTTGACGGTTGGTTTCGTGATCTTGATTCCGTGATCGTGATGCAGAGGTCGTGACATGAATTACCCATACCGGTCGGTTTCCGCCATCGGGGTAGACAGTGGAACGTAAATCCAAATGCAGCACGCGAAGATCAATGAGATTGATCGAACTGGAGCAAAGATCGACACCGTGGAAATGTGATTTCCGCAGTGCTGAAATTTGTTGGAGGGGTCACAGTAAAACGGGCATAACTTTTGCATACGAACTCCGTTTTCGCTCCACGACCTGTCAAACTGAAGGGCACGAAAAGATGCATTTGACCTTCAATTGCTTTGCCGTTTTCAGCGATATTTTCGAGGTCAAAATCCTCTTGGGAAATAGAGTTTTGGACAGTTTTATTTTCGGCGATAGAACGTCTGACTTGTTTTTGCAAGGAATGCTTGTGATTTGGTATAGCCCATGAATGTTGCTTGTAAATTATTAAATCATGACTTGCGTGTTATGAGTGCGGCAACCGGCTGGAGCCATATGGTTGTCCCATTATTGTATTAATGACCTGCGTGTCAACATGAGATGCCTTGTAATGTAATTTACTCACATAGCTATTAGTTTGTAATAGCATAGTATCTTATGTAACACTTGGCGGTTGACACCATGTGTGGAGATGAAGATCACCACAAGGGCAACCATGCATGGAGATGGAGATCGCCATGGCATGCAGCGCACGTGGAGATGGAGATCACCATGCATAGATGAAAGGGGCTATACCATATCACACATATATAAACTGCATGTGAAAGTTTATCCCTTTTATGCGCCCTTCTTTTGCATGATAGATGTTATTAAGTAGGGTGATCCCTCAAAGAATGTCAAGTAAAATTGCCTCCCCAATTGCTGCAACATCACATGTTAAGTATTTTTAGTGGTGGGCCTATAAAATTAGGGTGCTGCTAATTCTCCTTAACGTGGTGTGTTTGTGTCGGACACTTACGAGCGAAGCATTGGTTAACTTGTTGTGGCTATCAAAATAGTTTTGGGCCTCGAGGCATAAGAGTTGGTGTGGCATGAGATGTCCCCAACAAACAAGAGTCGTATAGAGATATGATTAGCAAGTGTTGCTTACCGAGTGATCTAGTCTTCTAGCGGTGATGCAAAAGCTCACTACTTGACATGTGGATCTTGGATCTTGAATCACTAAGAATCAACGGAGGGATGTTGATTTTAGTGGGAGTAATGTTCTTATTAAAATGTTTAATTTGAATTACTCTTTATGAATACATGTCTTAGTGTTTTGCATATTTCTGTTGTAGATCAATGGCACCACCTGCTCAACCCAGTTTTTCGTTGAAATCAATCCTAGAAAAGGATAAACTGAATGGAACAAACTTTACCACCTGGTATAGAAATCTGAGAATTGTTCTCAGGCATGATAAAAAGGAACATGTTCTAGAGGAACCCCTTCCAGAGGAACCTGCCGAGAATGCTAATGCCACGGCCAGGAATGCCCACCAGAAACTCGTTGATGAGTCAAACGAGATCAGCTGTCTCATGCTGGCTTCTATGGAGCCCGATCTGTAGCAGCATTTCGAAAACATTGAGGCTTTCGATATGATCGAGAACCTCAAGAGCATGTTTCAGATGCAGGCAAGGACCGAAAGGTTCAACGTCTGGCGATCCTTGATGGATTGTAAGCTGAAAGAGGGTGATCCACTGAGCCCGCATGTGATCAAGATGATCAGATACATGCAAGCTTTGGATCGGTTAGGCTTCCCACTTGGGGACGAATTGTCCACAGATACAATTCTGGCTTCTCTTCCAACGAGCTATGGGGCGTTCATATCAAACTTCCATATGCACGGCATGGAAAAGAAGCTCACTGAATTGCATGGGATGCTAAAAGTGGCAGAGCAGGATATCAAGAAAGGCACGCATCAAGTGTTGATGGTGCAGAACATGACAAAGTTCAAGAAGAGCTGGTCCAAGAAAAAGACTAAGGCAAAGGGCAAGGAGGCAACTCCTACTGTCGCCGCCGTGCCCAAGTCCAGACCAAACACGGGGACCATTTGCTTTCACTGCAAGGAAACCGGTCACTGGAAGAGGAACTGCAGCAAGTGGCTTGCCCAGATAGGCAAGAAGACTGGAAGTGTGACTTCTTCTTCAGGTACACTTGTTGTATATGTTATAGACATTTTTCTTGCTGATATTTCTAGTAGCTCTTGGGTATATGATACCGGATCGGTTGTTCACATATGCAACTCGATGCAGGGGCTAAGAAGGACTAGGAATGTTGCAAGAGGAGAAGTTGACATACGCGTCGGGAATAAAGCAAGAGTTGCTGCATTAGCCGTCGGCACCATGCAACTTAATTTACCTTCAGGATTTGTAATGGAACTTGATAATTGTTATTATATTCCTACATTGAGTCGAAACATTATTTCGGCCTCATGTTTGATGAGGCAAGGTTATGAATTCAGTATTAAGGACAATGGTTGTTCTATTTACTTGAATGAAATGTTTTATGGCTTTGCACCTATTAAGAATGGGTTATTTATATTAGATCTTGAAGGTGAATCGGTCTATAACATAAATGTCAAGAGGCATAAGCCTAATGAGATAAATCCGACTTACATCTGGCATTGTCGACTAGGACACATTAGTCAAAAGCGCATGAAGAAGCTCCATGATGATGGAATTCTGACTTCATTTGATTTTGAATCATTTGAGACATGTGAGTCTTGCCTACTCGGCAAGATGACTAAGACTCCTTTTGCAAAGAGTTGTGAGAGGGCGTCTGAGCTATTGGAACTTATACATAGTGATGTATGTGGACCAATGAGCACGACAGCTAGAGGTGGTTTCCAATACTTCGTGACTTTTACCGACGACTTTAGTAGATATGGATATGTCTACTTGATGAGGCACAAGTCAGAAAGTTTTGAAAAGTTCAAGGAGTTTTAGAAGGAAGTGGAAAATCAACTTGGCAAGACAATCAAGCTTCTACGATCTGATCGTGGCGGTGAGTATATGAGCCAGGAGTTTGATGATCATCTGAAGAACCATGGAATAGTTCCACAACTCACTCCTCTAGGTACGCCACGGAGAAATGGTGTGTCGGAACAGAGGAATCAGACTTTGTTAGACATGGTCCGATCGATGATGAGTCAGTCGGATTTACCCTTGTCGTTTTGGGGATACGCTCTAGAAACCGCAGCTTTCACACTAAACAGGGTACCATCAAAGTCCGTAGATAAGACACCATATGAGATATGGACTGCAAAGAGTCATAGCTTGTCTTTTCTAAAGATTTGGGGTTGTGAAGCATATGTCAAGCGACTCCAGTCGGACAAGCTCACACCCAAGTCGGACAAGTGCATATTCGTGGGATATCCTAGGGAAACCTTGGGATATTACTTCTACAACCGTGAAGAGGGCAAAGTGTTTGTCGCTCGACATGGAGTTTTCCTTGAGAAAGAGTTTCTCAATTGGAAGGCTAGTGGGAGGTCGGTCCGACTCGAAGAAATTCGAGAGCCACATGGGGACGTTCCGACAGGTGATTCAATCACGCCGGAGTTAGTCAGGGAACCCGTAGTGGAATCGGCGCCGGTTCCACGTAGGTCGGAAAGGTTGCGCAATATGCACGACTGCAATGTGTTGTTCTTGGAGAACAACGAACCGACCACATATGCGGAGGCGATGGTGAGCCCTAATTCCGAGTTATGGCTTGAGGCCATGAGATCCAAATTAAAGTCTATGGATGACAATCAAGTTTGGAACTTGGTTGATCCGCCAGATGGCGTTCGAGCCATTGAGTGCAAATGGATCTTTAAGAAGAAAACTGATATGGATGGAAATGTTACAGTCCATAAGGCTCGACTTGTCGCTAAAGGTTATCGACAAGTTCAAGGAGTTGACTACGGTGAGACTTATTCACCGGTAGCGATGCCTAAATCAATTCGGATCATTCTTGCTATAGCTGCATATTTCAACTATGAGATATGGTAGATGGATGTCAAAACGGCTTTCCTTAATGGAAATTTAACTGAGGACGTGTATATGACACAACCCGAGGGTTTTGTCGATCCAAAGAATGCGGGCAAGGTATGCAAGCTTCAGAGATCCATTTATGGATTGAGGCAAGCATCTCGGAATTGGAACATTCGTTTTAATGAAGCGGTCAAAGAGTTTGGCTTCATCAAGAACGACTATGATCATTGTGTATTCAAGAAGGTCAGTGGGAGCCCAGTTGCATTTCTGATCCTATATGTGGATGACATATTGTTGATTGGAAATGATGTTCAAATGCTTGAATCTATCAAGGACTCGTTGAAAAATAGTTTTTCGATGAAAGACTTGGGAGAAGCAGCTTATATTTTGGGAATCAAGATTTATAGAGATAGATCGAGAAGGCTTATTGGATTAAGCCAAAGTACGTATATATACAAGGTGTTGAAGCGGTTCAACATGCAAGATGCCAAGAAAGGGTTCTTGCCCATGTCACATGGCATTAGTCTTAGCAAGACTCAGAGTCCTTTGACTCTTGATGAGCGAAGACGCATGGATGGGATGCCGTATGCTTCGGCTGTCGGGTCCATCATGTATGCTATGGTATGTACTTGTCCCGATGTTAGCTTTGCTCTAAGCGTAGTAGGCAGATACCAGGCTGATCCAGGTGAGAGTCACTGGACAGCGGTAAAGAATATCCTTAAATACTTGAGAAGGACAAAGGATATGTTCCTGGTTTATGGAGGTGAGGATGAGCTCATTGTAAAGAGTTACACTGATGCTAGTTTCCAAACCGATAGGGATGATAGTCGATCGCAATCTTGGTTTGTGTTCATTCTGAACAGAGGAGCACTGAGCTGGAGGAGTGCCAAGCAAGATACGGTAGCTGATTCTACAACGGAGGCTGAGTACATTGCGGCTTCTGAAGCTGCAAAAGAAGGTGTTTGGGTGAAGAATTTTATTTCTGATCTTGGAGTGGTTCAGGACTCGTCCAATCCGTTGGACCTCTATTGTGATAATAGTGGTGCTATTGCACAAGTCAAGGAATCACGGAACCATCATAAAACCCAACACATACTCAGGCGTTTTAACCTCATTCACGACATTGTCGAGAGAGGCGATGTAAACATATGCAAGATACACACGGATGCAAATGTTGCTGATCCATTAACGAAGCCTCTCCCGCAGTCGAAGCATGAGATGCACATGAGGTCCATGGGCATACGATGCCTAGATGATTAACTCTAGTGCAAGTGGGAGACTGTTGGAGATATGCCCTAGAGGCAATCATGTGATGATTTCGTTTCCTATGTATTCATGAGTATTTTGTATTGTCCTTGAACATCATCAGTGATATGTATCAATAAGTATGTGACTTATTTGTGAGACTATATATAGTATGATGATTGTTCTAATAGTCCCTAGTTGTTAAGGTTATGCGGACACATATCCTTTACTAGTATACGATTTAGTTGATGACTACGTTTCACAAGTCATGCGCATAGAGATGCTAAACTGGTAGTATGGACTCGGGGATTGAGATCACCGAGTCGGACAGACCCACTTTGAGACACAGCGAGATAATGTCATCTGTTAGTCTCAAGCACAATGTATATGCCATGTCCTAGACCTGAGGTCATCGCATGTTCTCGGGATGAGGATCGACTTACTTAGGGTCTATCAAACGCTACTCCATAACTGGGTAGTTATAAAGGTAGCTTTCGGGTGAGTCGTGAGACATGCCGCGAGACATGGTTAACCAAGATGGGATTTGCCCCTCCGTGAGGAGAGATATTCTCTAGGCCCTCTCGTGTGATCAGATTCAGAAAGCATGGCCATGCGACATGGGTTCAGTGTTAACCCAGTTCGGGAATCTGCATCACGGTTTCGAGAAGAGATGTCGAGCTACCACAAGGGTGACAAGTACTCGCCTTGAGCTCTACAACCTATATCATGAGGCAAAAGGAATGTTGTATATGACACATTGTCGAGGTTCGTCTAACGACTTTGCGCACACATGGGAGTTGGCACGTTCTACTAGGAGCCGCTACCGACTATCGACTCGGGTCGTGTCCATGTGTACGTGAACCTATAGGGTCGCACACTTAAGGGATTGCAGCCCATTCAGATTGGATCCGAATAGAAAATGGGACTAGACTCGTCGTGGGCCTCAAGTGTTGAGCCCACTTCGGAGGTCTATATAAAGGGGAGTGGGCGCACCTTTCAGGGTTGATCTTTTTCCTCCCATCGACAGCCACCGCCACTCCCCACGCCACCATGCCGTGTGATCGGACCTAGCAGTCCGCCGCCCGACGCTGCCCCCGTACGTGTGGATACCTTGGAGGCATCGCATCTGCGGTGCTTGGACGAACCGTTCGAGGGATCCGCAAGGAGCTGTTCGTGGGAGATCGTCTACACGAGGAGACGAATTGGCTGATCGACTACACGCATCACCAACTCTACTTCCGCTGCGGTGACTGCGCGTCTAGTGGTAAACCCGATCCCGTGATCTATTTCCAGCAGCATGTTCTTGGGTGCGCGGTAGAAATTTTTATTTGGCGCTAGCGTAGCGTACCGCGTGTACCAACACTTGTTTCCTCTCATTGCCACGATCACCTGGACCTGTCATTTTATAATTAGGGGCAGTCCCCCATCTTCTATTTCATCTCTGCATAAACCTGGGGCTTTCAGGATACAACGGTCTTCCCACATCGTCTTTTCCTGCACGCGTTGGGCACATAAGTTCTGCATGTCCCACACACACGAGAAGCAGAAGTACGGTAGGTTTCATATTGGATGGCAAAAAGTTTAGGGCCAGTTCTTTTGCTAGCTTTTAGAATAAGCTGAAATAAGCTGCCCACTACCCAGCTTATTCTAGAAGCCCAACCAAATTTATTTTTTTAAAAACCTACTAATTAAGACTTCACTAGTAGGCTTCTAAAAAAATATTTTTAGTTGGGCTTCTAGAATAAGCTGGGTAGGGGGCAGCTTATTCTAGAAGCCCAAAAAAGCTACCAAAAGAACTGGCCCTTAGTTTCCTTTGCTCTAGCCCTCTCCAATTGAACCCACCTCATCAAAGGTTCATCAACCTTAATCCAGACTCTAAACATCAAACAATCACCAAAGGCAAAGCCCTTGGCTTCTGCATCCAGAGCCACCACATCTCCACCATGCGTGCAATCCGCTCTAGCCACGGTGGACATAACAGATTGGAGGGGAGGTTAACCACCCTCGGCCAAATTTTTAAGTCTATCAAACTTCAGTTCAGATGGGCGAGATCTGGTATTAAACCTTTCCAACACAAAACCGTGCTTACCAATTATCCATGGACCTCCATCATAAATCCAACCAGAGTCCCTCTTGTTCTCAAAGCTTGCCACAAAGACGTTCTCCCCTGTTGGCCGAAAGTTTAGACCTTTGGGGTTCCCCCAAGCTGGACTAAGGGCTTCTCCAATGGTGTTGATGTGAAAACTCTTTCTATAGAGCACCTTCCCGATCAAAGCAAACATATCTTCCTCCTCCTTACCATCTTCCTCATCGATCACTAGCGTTGCCTTCTCCTTCTCCGCCAGGTTAAGTCTGTCCATCGTCTCTTCCACCGTCGTCGTCTTCCTCCCTGTTCCTTCTTCCTCCCGTGGCACTCGACTCTGTCATGTTCGTCCGACTCGCCAGATCTGATCTCCCCTCCCCCGAGTTTGCAAAGGGTGGGCAAGGACGCAGGGTCCCCCCACCCCGTGATCACCCCGAGCAAACGCGTCGAGAGGAGAGGGCGACTAGAGCACAGAGAGAGCCGGCGATCCAAAACCCTAGTCTTGCGACCCGAGGACCTCCAGATCGCCGGGGCGCGTCCTGTCACTTGAAACCCTAAGGTGACGTTTCAGGACGTAGGATCACTGCTAGATAAAATTACCCCATCCTTGAGATGTGAAGGGAATGCTAACCTTTATGGGGTATGCAAATTTTGCTGGGCGCGTTTATAGAAAGATAATGTTTGCTATTTTATAACTAATAGTAGAGGAAAACTAGTACTAGAAGTAAACATTGTGTGCTTACATGATATTAAGGACCAGAAGGGTGCATGCGTTTTTCTTTATGCATGACCATCAATCCAATGATGATGAAAGTGAATCGGGTGTCTGCTAGGCGACCGACGAAAATTGAGCCGATTGGCCGGTGCCTAGCGTCGCCCAAAAGGAAAAATTGTGATCTCCGCAGGTCCAATCCAACATAGTGTCATTCTTGCTTCTTAACTGACGGCCTTTGGTGTCTCTCCTCCTGGGCGAAGAGAAGTTTGACTAGCTTGCCGGCAGCGTCTCCGACAGCTCCTCTCCTCCACGGGCCTCAGGCTTGTCGGAGGGGTTTGAGCTGCCGGATCCGCCGTGTGGATTTGTACAACTGTAGTCTAGGTATAGACTATGTAGCTAGGTGTGGGCTGGCCATTTCCTTGTCCCCGATGGCGATGGCAGAGGCGTTCAGTAAGTGTGCTCCTGATCAGCTCACGACATGTCGGTTTCCGGTGCTGGTGGTGTCAGGTCTGCGAACTAGGTGTCCGAGCGGGGTCGCGACAGCGGCGGCGACGACTTCGGGGCGGGTTTTGTTCTCCAACTCCGCCAACGTGGTCGCGATTGCTCCGATGCCACCACGGAGTTCGGGAGGAACTGTACAGGAGTGTGGCCGGTGGGCGTCGTCGGCGTGCTCCAGGTGCTGGGGGTTTCGATGCTGGGTTCGAGGGTGTCGGTGGGCGGTGCAGCTCTTCTATGTCGACATGGTCGACTGGATCGAGCGGTGCGACGGCCCGATCAAGCTCGGGGTCTTCCTCGGCCGACGTTCCCCAGATGAAGTGTTCTCGCCGTCCGTGGCGGGATCCATAGAGGTCCACAAAGCAGTTTATCTGCGAGTAAGCTTGCCGGGTCAAGGTTCTGTGGTGTTTCGTCTCCTTCTCCGACGGCGTCTTCGACGACGGCGATTCGTGGAGACAAGCATTGGCGTTTCTGTGCAAGGGTCTTCAAGGTCTTGTTTGTAATTTTTCTTTTTATGTTTCTCGAGCATTCTGGTTGGGTCTGCGTGTGGTGTATGACCATGTACCCTAGTTGTTTTATTTATGGGTGTGTCTAGGACACATCTAGATGTGACATAGTTATTGCACAGCTAAGTGACTCCATCAAGCATAAAAAGAAAAAACTAAAATTAAAAAAAAAATAGTCACACGAATCTCCATATGAAATCAATGACATAGAACTTAGACGTGCAATACTTATGTCACATCTAGATGTGATCTAGCAAAACCGTTTATTGAATGACACGCGGTACCTTCTAAAAAAAAAACCCTGTGATCTCCACCTCACCTAAAAAGAAGACTCTGATCTCTGCCTACCTATATCCCTCATCCCACGCTGACGAGCCTCCACCGTCGCCGCCACGTTCGAGCACGCACCGGAGGATCCGCGCGAGCTGCCCGCAGACCTCAGAGGGGATCCGCTTGATTTAACGCAGGCGCGTGCGCGCGCCCAGATGGCGGCGCCCTCGGGGAAGGCCGCAATGGAGCGGCACCAGTCGATCGACGCGCAGCTGCGGCTCCTCGTCCCCGGCAAGGTCTCCGAGGATGACAAACTCGTCGAGTACGACGCCCTCCTCGTCGACCGCTTTCTCGACATCCTACAGGACTTGCACGGCCCCCACCTCCGCGAATTCGTGCGCACTTCCCGTCTCCTCTACTTCCCAGATCCGCACACCATCTGTTCGACGTCATGCCCATACGGATTGTTTGGTTCTCTTCTCCTCTGCAGGTGCAGGAGTGCTACGAGCTCTCGGCGGAGTACGAGACCGATCGGGACGAGGCCCGGATAGCCGAGCTCGGGAGCAAGCTCACCAGTCTGTCCCCCGCTGACTCCATCGTCGTCTCCAGCTCATTCTCGCACATGCTCAACCTCGCAAACCTGGCCGAGGAGGTGCAGATCGCCTTCCGCCGCCGGAGCAAGCTCAAGCGGGGGGACTTTGGTGACGAGGCATCGGCGCCCACCGAGTCCGACATTGAGGAGACACTTAAGCGGCTGGTCTCCGAGCTCGGAAAGTCCCGTGAGGAGGTGTTCGCTGCACTCAAGAACCAGACTGTCGATCTTGTGTTCACAGCGCACCCCACTCAATCCGTCAGGAGGTCCCTGCTCCAGAAGCACGGGAGGTGCGGTGATGGACAGTGAATCCCACCCCCACTGCTTTCGCCTTTGTGGAGACTCTAAACTTTTGCGGCGTTAATTGATTGTGTGCAGGATCCGGAATTGCCTGAGGCAGCTGTATGCAAAGGATATCACTGCCGATGACAAGCAGGAGCTCGATGAGGCTCTGCAGAGGGAGGTAAATTAAAAGAAACTTGTCAATTTGAGATGAGAATATTATAAAGTAAATATGATCTTCCAATATAACCAAAACCTTTCTTGACTAGTATTATTTTCGAATTAGCTGGAACAGCCCATTTAATATGTAGCCTGTACCCCCCTCTTAAGTTTTATAAACCCACACCTATGATAGCTTTCATGACATATTCAACACAAGATCTCAGTAAATGATTTGACCAAAGTGGTCACATATCCATCTTTAGTCAAATAAGATAATGAGATAATGTAAATAATCTATTGCAACATGCTAGGCGTAGCTTATTATATGCAAGTTTAAATTAAATGTATGTGGAAATCACTTCCTGTTTTCTACTATTATGTCCCATCACGTTTTTCTCTTTTGATTCATCTCTTAACACATTTCACAGATTCAAGCTGCCTTCCGAACCGATGAAATCCGCAGAACACCTCCCACTCCTCAGGATGAAATGCGTGCTGGAATGAGTTATTTCCATGAAACTATATGGAAGGGTGTACCAAAATTCTTGCGCCGTATTGACACTGCTTTGAAAAACATTGGGATTAATGAGCGTCTTCCTTACAACGCCCCTCTCATTCAGTTCTCCTCCTGGATGGGTGGTGACCGTGATGGTACTTTCTCCTATGCCACTTTGTACATCAGTAATCATTTAGGAACAGGAATTATGCTTTATTAAGAGTCTCTGTTATACCTACTAGACCTTTTTACGGGGAAGATATCAGGTTTCAAGTGGTACATGTGAGTGCACACCAGATTTTGGCCTGCACAAAAACGTCCTTAAGATGGCCTCAAATGAAAAAGTGGTCAACGTGAAAGTTGTGCGCTTCGCCATGACAAACAACTTTGCCTTTTGGGTCGTCTCCATCCGAGGTCATATGCGACCTTCATAGCCAAAACAGTAAAAGGTAAAAATGGGTATTACCATTTTAAAAGGTAAAAGTGGTAGATTGATTGATCGATTCTGTTGTTCAATCGGTCATCACCTCATCTATATATGAGGCATCTGGACTTTCTGTACAAGAACAAGAAAATGACTCCAATTTCCTTCCAAATTGTCAAACTAACCTAACTTGGAGCGCATTAGTCTGGACGCCGAATTTGGCTGGACTGTTTGGCTGTATCTGGATCCTTCGCAGCATCACACATTTTTCAGTTTGAAGTCATCTTGAGATATATATTAGAACTAGACAAGTCCAAACTAGCAAGGCCCGAACAATTGGCCGGATTGTCCGGGACTTGGGCGGCCCACACTTTATATATATTTTGGTTGGTCCTGACATAATATTTAAGATAGAACTAGAGGCTGTTTTCCTGTCCATAATGAATAATGTTAGAACTTATCTTATAATCTTGTTTCATAGGAAATCCAAGGGTTACACCGGAGGTTACACGCGATGTTTGCTTGTTAGCAAGGATGATGGCTGCTAACTTGTACTTCTCTCAGATAGAAGATCTGATGTTTGAGGTATTGTAACGACAGAAGTACTTTTACATACTGTAAGGTGCTCTTGCAATATTAATTTCCCAATATTAAGAACAAAAGATGTCTTTCTAGCTTTCTATGTGGCGCTGCAGTGATGAACTTCGGGTCCGTGCAGATGAACTACATCGTTCCTCAAAAAAATCAGCAAAGCACTATATAGGTAACATAAATTTAATTTTTTCAATAAGTGTTTTGGTCAATTTGCATAAGGGTTGGCCTGCTTATCAACCTAAAGGAAAAAACTGGATGCTCTTTTCTCTTCTTGCCTTGCTCTTCACACATGCAATATCACTTCAACACAAAGAAACTTTGCACAGTTTTTCTTTTATATTTTAGCCATGTTTTGTCAGTTTAACCACATCAGAATTTAGCTATAAGAGCATCTTAACTTAACTACAAACTATATGTTTTAGTTCCTTTGCACATAAAAAAAGTGAATGCCTATTGCCATTTACTCCCTCTGTATCAAAATATAAGACGTTTTTTGAACTATGACAGTGTCAAAAAACGTCTTATATTTGGATACGGAGGGAGTAGTATTTACCACATGTTGTGGATCATCATTTAATTTTAGCTCGTTGGATGATTCGATAAGTGCATCTACTCGATCAAAATCTGCTAAAATCTAATGGACCAGGCACGTTAACTTGACGAGATCGAAATGTTGATTATTTTTCGTTATAGAGATAGGGTATTGATATTCATTCTAGAGGCTGGGAAGTTCTCATTGTAAACATGAATCATATATTGTTATTGTTGGTAGAGAGAGAGGTACCAGCTCGTGTCCATTCGTGCGTGTGTAGCGATGCGTTACTCCAGAGTCCAGACAGCGTCTGGTTCCTCTTTTTTAGGCCAGCCGCCCACATGGGCTTGGGCCCTATGGGCCAGAGTGGAGATGGGCGAGGCCCATATACCGGTTCAACACTCCCCCTCAAAATGGGTGGTAGATATCTATTACTCCCAACTTGTCACATGCCAAGTTACAGTCCTTTGTTCCCAGTACTTTTGTCAAGCAATCCGCGCACTGCGGCCCTGACATGAGTAAGGTTGATGATCCCAGCATCAAGTTCTCCTTAATGAAGAAGCGATCAACTTCCATATGTTTTGTCCTATCATGTTGAACTGAGTTATCATAGCAATGCTTATGGCCGACTGATTGTGACACCACATCCTCAAGGGTCCCTTCCTTAGAAGTTCCAACTCGCTCATTAGGTGCTTCACCCAGAGTATCTCACTCAACCCTTGAGATAAGGCTCTATACTCAGCTTCTTCTGTTGATCTAAACACAGCTGTCTGTTTCTTGCTTCTCCATGACACCAAATTTCCTTCCACAAACACATAGTAGCCAGAAGTTGATCTTCTATCATCTTGATAACTTGCCCAATCAGAGTCACTATAGCCATCCACCTCAAGATGTCCACTCTTCACAAACCACAACCCTTTACTCGGAGTGCTCTTTAAGTATCTCAGGATTCTGTGCACAGTATCAAGATGCCCACTCCTTGGTTCATGCATGTATCTTCTCACCACACTCACGACATACGTAATGTCAGGCCTTGTACGACACAAGTACAATAACCTCCAAACTAGTTTCTGACCATCTTCCTTATTCACTAGCTCTCCTGATTGTGCTGTCCCTGGATGATTTTGTTCAATCGGATTAGGGGGCTGCACGACATCCCATCATGATGCCTATGTCACTCAACAGATCCAAGGTGTATTTCCATTGGCACAAAGATATTCCCTTCTATATCCGGGCCGCTTCAATGCCAAGGAAGTATTTTAGGTTGCCCAAATTCTCTACCTCAATTTCCTTGCTCAGACACCCCTTCAAATCTCTATTCCCTTCTTATCATCTCTAGTGATGATAATGTCATCCACATACATGGCAAGAATGGTGATCTTCCTATCAGAGTGTTTGTAGAACATCGTGTGGTCACTGTTACCACAGACAACACATCTGAACCTATCAAACCCTGCCCTCGGGGATTGCTTCAGTCCATACAAGGATTTCTTCAGCTTGCATACCTTCCTCGTGGTCTCTGAAGTACCAAAACCTGGTGGCATCTCCATGTACACTTCTTCCTGCAGCTCACCATGCAAGAAGACATTCTTGACATCTAATTGATGCAACTTTCACCCAAAGTTTGCATCATATGAAACCAATATCTTTACCGTGTTCATCTTTGCACTGGAGCAAAGGCGATCAATCTGGCCCTATACCGCTTCACCTCCCCCTCAGGATTCTGCTTCATGGTGTAGATCCACCTACAACTTATTGCTTTCTTTTCTGCCGGCAATGTGGTCAGCACCCATGTCTTGTTTTTCTTCAGTGCTTCCAACTCCTCTATCATGGCTTCACGCCACTTCGGATCTTCCTTTGCGGCCTTCCAATCCTTTGTAACTGACACAATTTGAAGATAGGCAACAAACACTCTAGGAAGGAGATAAAGCCTCATGAGACACAAAGTTGCCAATGTCATGGTCACACAAACATCATCCTGTGGTGGAGCCTTCCTTGCCACTTCAACTTCCTTGCCGCTTCAGGTGTATCCTTTCGCAACGTCAGTTCTACTGTTTCAAATGAGCTTGTATCACCGCCTTGCTGCTCCCCCCTGCACTTGTGGCTGCCGTCGTGAGTATACCAGGTGTGTGTTAGTCTGTCAGATGAGCTATGTGCTTGTGGCGGCCGTCATGAGTACACCAAGGGAATCTTCTGCCACCGATCCTGAACAGTAACGTGCAGAGTACCAATCTGAATTGTATTTGCTATTGGCTGGACCTGAACCTGCACATCATCATCCATCATCAGTGAGAGTATCAACCAGAATTGTACCCACTATTGGTGGACCTGAATCTGCACATCTCACCACAGGATCACCCTGAGTATGAGACACAGCCTTCTCCCCCACTTGACCATCCTTCACAGAGTGTAACTGGTCAAGCTCTCCAAACAAGACTTAGATCTGTCGACTCACCATAGAATGGCTCAGACTCCTTGAAGGTGATATCCATACTAACAAATATGTGTTTCTCAATGGGACACCAACATTTATACCCTTGCCGACTAGAAGAATAGCCCAGAAAAACACACTTCACTGCTTGCGGATCTAGCTTCCCAACAGAACGTCCGTGATCCTGAACAAAAAAGGTACTGCCAGACAACTTTGGGGAACAACAAACTTAGTTTCTCCAAACATCAACTCACACAGAGATTTCATGCATAGTATTCTTGATGGTGCCCGGTTGATCAGGTATGTGTCTGTCATAACTGCTGCACTCCACAAGAACTTGGGTACATTCACCCGTATACATCAATGACCGAGTAGCCTCAAGAATATGTCAATTCTTCCTTTCTGCCACTCCATTATGAGGAGGGGGGGGGGGGGGGGGGGGGGGGTTGAAGTTTGATGAAGAATACCTTGGTTAGACAAGAAGGCCCCAAGGTGTTGTTCACATACTCTGTGCCATTGTCAGTCCTGAGCACCTTCACCTACACCTGAAACTGATTCTTCACCAAGGCATGGAAATTCTGAAAACAGCTCAACACCTCATCCTTGCGATGCATCAAATAAATCCAAGTCATACGAGAATATCAATCAATAAAGGTAATTGAGTATTTCATTCCATTCATGGACACCATTGGGCAAGTCCATACATCCGAATGAATAAGCATAAAAGGAGATGCTCCTAAGCCCCTACTCACATGAGGCTCTTGTGTGTTTGGCATATTCGCAAGCATCTCCTGTCAACTTGGCCTTGTCTATCTCACACATAACATCCGGAAAATATGTTACCCATCTTATCAAAAGATATATGCCCTATCCTACAGTGATGGATCATCGCCTGCTTCTCCTTGTCTTCCATGGTCGCAACACACATCAAGCCTGGCTGCACCTCCTGGTCCATATACCTGAGCCCCCTACGCTTGGTGCCAGTCCCAACCGCCTGTCGCTCCTGAATCAAGCAACCGAACTTGTCAAGGATCATACAAAAGTCTATCTGAAAGAGACCAAATTGACAGAAAAAGCCGGCACATGTAAAACTGATGATAGGGAGATGGTCGATGCACTTTACTGTGCCAACCCCTACAACAGGCTGTTTTGTACCATCAACAATTTGTATAGTGCCCTTGTGAGTGGGAGGATGCAATCAGCAGCCACACAAAGTATCCAGCAGCACCACGAGCAAGAGGTAGCAGCCGCAGCACTCCAGCGTCTTCTTCCATCAGCAGCAGCAACTCGATATCTTCCCTCTACTTTATTTGATTCTCCCTAATCTACACCTAGCCGATTACTGCTGTCTGGTTTGATTGATATCCTCATGCGTAGGCAGGTCACGCTATATGTCCATAAAAAGTAGGCATGGTTAACCTGGACTAAGATACTTCAACCTGTATAGATTATATCATGGTCTCAGAGAAAACTTCAATAATTATATCTTGGAGGCATGGGTATTTTTTGTTTGGCACCGAAAATAATTTGTTGTTGTGTAAACCGCTTGATTTTAGTCCCTTTCGAAGAATGATTTGTGGTCCTGGGTATCATTTTTGCTGCAGAGTTCTGGAAGCAAGTTCCTTCAAATGAACCTTATCGTGTCATACTCGGTGATGTCAGGGATAAATTGTATTATACACGCGAACGTTCTCGCCATATATTGACAACTGGAGTTTCAGACATTCCTGAGGAGTCTACTTTTACTAATGTCGAGCTGGTAAGCTCTTGTCATCAGACGTGACATCTTCATGAATGTTGCCGCCATTAGTTGTCTAAAATTATCTTCCTATGTTGCAGTTTCTCGAGCCTCTTGAGCTATGCTACAGATCTTTGTGTGCTTGTGGTGACAAACCTGTAGCTGATGGAAGCCTTCTTGATTTCTTGCGTCAAGTATCAACTTTTGGGCTTGCTCTTGTGAAGCTTGATATCAGGCAGGAATCTGATCGACACACTGATGTACTTGATACTATAACAACACATCTTGGGATCGGATCCTACGCTGAATGGTCTGAGGAGAAACGCCAGGATTGGCTGTTGTCCGAACTAAGGGGCAAACGGCCATTGTTCGGTTCAGATCTTCCTCAGACTGAAGAAGTTGCTGATGTTTTAGGCACATTTCATATCCTTGCAGAACTTCCAGCAGATTGTTTTGGTGCTTATATCATCTCAATGGCAACTGCCCCATCGGATGTGCTTGCTGTTGAGCTTCTACAGCGAGAGTGCCATATAAAAAAGCCATTGAGAGTTGTTCCACTATTTGAGAAGCTTGCAGATCTTGAAGCAGCTCCAGCAGCTGTTGCACGCCTATTTTCAATAGACTGGTATATGGATAGGATCAATGGCAAACAGGAGGTCATGATTGGATACTCAGACTCTGGCAAGGATGCTGGGCGTCTCTCTGCAGCATGGCAAATGTATAAAGCACAGGAAGAGCTCATAAAGGTTGCAAAGCATTATGGAGTAAAGTTGACAATGTTTCATGGAAGAGGTGGAACGGTTGGCAGAGGAGGGGGTCCCAGTCATCTTGCCATATTATCTCAACCACCAGACACGATACATGGATCACTCCGTGTAACGGTTCAAGGCGAGGTCATCGAGCACTCGTTTGGAGAGGAACACTTGTGCTTTAGAACTCTGCAGCGCTTCACTGCAGCTACTCTTGAACATGGAATGCATCCCCCAATTTCACCCAAGCCAGAATGGCGTGATCTAATGGATGAGATGGCTGTTGTGGCAACAAAAGAGTATCGATCAATAGTCTTCCAAGAACCACGCTTTGTTGAATACTTCCGCTCGGTACGTTCACCTATATCCAATGCTTTTATCATAAACCTTGCAGTTAGCATGAACATGAAGTCATCGTTTGCTACAAAGCTGCATGCTAAAAGGTTTGCTGGCCTTGTTGTTTTTGAGCTAGTATGCCATGGTTTTCTGGTTGATTATAGAAGAATTAGGAGGAACCTAGAATTAGAGTCTTCTGGGAGACTGACTCTGACCTTTCAAAGCCCTATATCATCTGGTTGATAGTAGGAGGTACGTACGATGGTACCATGGACATAAACTAGGTCTAACGTATCTTTAATGATTTCATTATTTCAAACTAAAGCGTACCTAAAGCCTACCCTGGTCAGAGCGTAAGCTAGTGATGCTTTCGGTTACTACTGTTTAGACTCTTCAAGAGAGCAAATACCAATCTAGGGATATGCTCCTTTCCCATTGCTATGTGGACTGTCAGTTTTGATTTATATTTCACATTATTTTTAGACGTGTGCACTCTCTAAATTGTGAGCATTGACTCATATTGAACGACTGTATAGTTGAAATATCAACCATGTAAATGTCACTGAATTATATCATAGTGCTGACTGAAGCTGGGTTTGAACTTGGTGGAGATCAAGAACACCTAACTTGTGCTAACTTGTGCATCTATTGTTTCAGGCAACACCCGAGACTGAATATGGTCGGATGAATATTGGCAGCCGGCCATCGAAGAGAAAGCCTAGTGGGGGCATAGAATCGCTCCGTGCAATTCCATGGATCTTTGCTTGGACACAGACAAGATTTCATCTTCCTGTATGGCTTGGATTTGGTGCAGCATTCAAACATATCATGCAGAAGGACATCAGGAACATCCATACTCTGAAAGAAATGTACAATGAGTGGCCATTCTTCAGGGTCACCCTTGACTTACTTGAAATGGTTTTTGCCAAGGGAGATCCAGGAATTGCTGCTTTATATGACAAATTGCTTGTGGCTGAAGATCTGCAGTCCTTTGGGGAACAGTTGAGGCAAAACTTTGAAGAGACAAAACAGTTACTCCTTCAGGTAAAGTGCTAATAGCATGTAGTAACTTGATAATACTATTACTAGATCCATCATAAAATATACTTCCGTAATGTATACGTAGGTTCATTTAAGGAAACCTATCTTTCATAAAACTGATGGTCAAGATGTAACCTTAGAGACTGTTTCAGTGTCCAAAACAACTCGGAGCTGTACGCAATTTGTCATTAAGCCTTTTACATGGTTGGTTGAATTCCTTATGATATACTCCCTCCGTAAAGAAATATAAGAGCGTTTAGATCACTAAAACTACTGACCTATACATATCAGACATAATAAAAATAATTACCAGAATCTCCGCACATGGCTCTTCTAACCATTGTTAATCTGTCCAGGTTGCTGGTCACAAGGACGTTCTTGAAGGGGATCCTTACCTAAAGCAGCGTCTGCGGTTGCGTGAGTCCTACATCACAACCTTGAATGTTTGCCAAGCCTACACCCTGAAGCGGATAAGAGACCCCAGCTTCGAGGTGACGCCACAGCAGCCGCCCCTGTCGAAGGAGTTCAGCGACAAGGAGCCTGCCGAGCTGGTGCAACTGAACCGTGGGAGCGAGTATGCCCCAGGCCTGGAGGACACCCTCATCCTGACTATGAAGGGCATTGCTGCTGGCATGCAGAACACAGGCTAGGCCAGTATGCCGCTTGTTGTATAAATAACGTCATTCCCTATATGGTGAACATGTTTAGTTAGGTCGCCAATGCTTGTGAACTCTGGAGGAATTTGGCACTTCCGTGCCTTTGCTTATGTACCCGATCCAAAAGTCATCGGGAGCTTATGCCTGTGCCGAATAAAATTTGGAATAATGACATTATGCTTTTGTCTAATATTTTTTCCCCGAAAGATCCAGCTTATCGCTGGCTTTAATTGATTTAGCAGGAAGCATACGGGAAATACATAACTCGATCCAAATTAGGGTCGAGGTGGATGGGGTAGAGAGGAAAGAAGAGAAAAGGAGGATGCTAAAGCAACTATCTCACACCTAAATCCCCTAGAGGGTGCTGTGAAGCCTTGGCCCTGGCCAGGCGCCATTGCTCCTGGCCCTGCGGATGGCAGTGATCGTCTTGCTTGCGCTTGGGCTCTTTCCTTTGAAAATGCAGCTATTTCTTTCATTCCAGATTTTCCACTTGATCAGCATTATCATAGTTCGCATACCCCTCCTCGAAGTGGCCTCTGCCCCCACGATCATGGTCTTCACTGTTTGGGACGTGCGATCATGGTCTTCACTGTTTGGGACGTGTTCGTCTTGTACTGCCCTATCTTCAAAGATCGACAACCCACCCAAGTGGGAGAAGCTGCAGTTCCAGAAAAGGTGTAGGGAGGCTCCAAGTTTCGCATGCAGAAGATGCAAAAGTAATTGTTTGGCCAGCCTCTCCTCTGAAGACGATCACTGCACCAGAGCCTGTCTTGATGTGCTAGCCAGGAGAAGATTTTGATTCTTGGCGGCGCCCATGCCTTCCACCGTGCTCTTGATGTCCGTCGTGGATCTGGTCTCGAACTGCATCCTGTATGCAGATGAAGTGGAGTAGCAGCCGCTGGGGTTGCCAATCCACCGGATTGAGTCCTGAAGCCTCTCAACGAGGACCACAGCTGCCCGCCTCAGCTGTCGTGCCATCTGGACAAAATCAGGCAGAAGGGGCACGATGTTGCCGTGCCGCAAGTCGCTGACCCAACGATCGTCCTCCGAAGCCTCAGCAACTGACCTGTTTTTTCTGCGCGAGTGCTTGTATAAGGCAGGGTAGGAGCTGCAGAGGGGTTCCTGCAGCAGCCAGCTTGATGTCCAGAAGCCAACGGTCCTCCCGTCGCCGACGAAGACTTGTTGTGGCGGCGAACAGTCTTCGGTCGCCGTCATCCCAGGGCACCAGGAACAGTAACCATGGCCTCCGTGGCAACTGCCATTGGAGCAATAGCCATCTCAGGCGCAGGGCATGGCTGAATTTCTGCATGTCATGGAGCCCGAGCCCATTGATTTCCGTTGGCGAACAAACCTTGCTCCACTTCACCTTACACTTCCCTCCGGATAGCTCCTCTTCTTGAGCCCACAATTTTTTTCTCCGTGCCTTGTCCACCTCCCTCAAGATCCTCTTTGGGACGCGCAACACCGTGAGAGCAAAGACTGGAAGGGCCGTGAGCACACTCCGGACCAGCAACCTCCTCCCCGCGATGTTGAACAGCTTGCCCTTCCAGCCAGCTAGCCTGCTACGGATCCTATCTAGCAGAAACTGTAGGTGCATGATACGTCCATTTTGCATCATGCTTTTATATTGATATTTATTGCATTATGGGCTGTTAATACACATTATGGTACAATACTTATGCCTTTTCTCTCTTATTTTTACAAGGTTTACATGAAGAGGGAGAAGGCCGGCAGCTGGAATTCTGGACTGGAAAAGGAGCAAATCTGAGATACCTATTCTGCACAACTCCAAAAGTCCTGAAAATCTACGGAGAATTATTTTGGAATATATAAAAAATATTGAGCGAAAGAAATACCAGAGGGGACCCACCAGGGAGTCACAAGCCAGGGGGGCGCGCCCTACCCCCCTGGGCGCGCCCCTGTGGCTTGTGGGCCCCCTGGCAGGCCTCCGGTGCCCAACTTCTGCTATATGGAGGGTTTTGACCTGGAAAAAATCATAAGGGAGCTTTCGGGACGAAGCGCCGCCGTCTCGAGGCGGAACCTGGACAGAACCAATCTAGGGCTCCGGCGGAGCTGTTCTGCCGGGGAAACTTCCCTCCCGGAGGGGGAAATCGAAGCCATCGTCATCACCAACGATCCTCTCATCGAGAGGGGGTCAATCTCCATCAACATCTTCACCAGCACCATCTCCTCTCCAAACCCTAGTTCATCTCTTATATCCGATCTTTGTCTCAAAACCTCAGATTGGTACCTGTAGGTTGCTAGTAGTGTTGATTACCCCTTGTAGTTGATGCTAGTTGGTTTACTTGGTGGAAGATCATATGTTCAGATCCTTAATGTTAATTAATACTCCTCTGATTATGAACATGAATATGCTTTGTGAGTAATTACGTTTGTTCCTGAGGACATGGGATAAGTCTTGTTATAAGTAATCATGTGAATTTGGTATTCGTTCGATATTTTGATGAGATGTATGTTGTCTCTCCTCTAGTGGTGTTATGTGAACGTCGACTACATAACACTTCACCATTATTTGGGACTAGGGGAAGGCATTGGGAAGTAATAAGTAGATGATGGGTTGCTAGAGTGACAGAAGCTTAAACCCTAGTTTATGCGTTGCTTCGTAAGGGGCTGATTTGGATCCACATGTTTCATGCTATGGTTAGATTTATCTTAATTCTTCTTTCGTAGTTGCGGATGCTTGCGAGAGGGGTTAATCATAAGTGGGAGGCTTGTCCAAGTAAGGACAGCACCCAAGCACTGGTCCACCCACATATCAAATTATCAAAGTAACGAACGCGAATCATATGAACATGATGAAAATTAGCTTGACAGAAATTCCCATGTGTCCTCGGGAGCGCTTTGCTTTATATAAGAGTTTGTCCAGGCTTGTCCTTTGCTACAAAAAGGATTGGGCCACCTTGCTGCACCTTTGTTACATTTGTTACTTGCTACCCGTTACGAATTACCTTATCACAAAACTATCTGTTACCGATAATTTCAGTGCTTGCAGAGAATACCTTACTGAAAACCGCTTGTCATTTCCTTCTGCTCCTCATTGGGTTCGACACTCTTACTTATCGAAAGGACTACGATAGATCCCCTATACTTGTGGGTCATCAAGACTCTTTTCTGGCGCCGTTGCCGGGGAGTGAAGCGCCTTTGGTGAGTGGAACTTGGTAAGGAAAAATTTATATAGTGTGCTGAAATTTACTGTCACTTGTTACTATGGAAAATAATCCTTTGAGGGGCTTGTTCGGGGTATCTTCACCCCGACCGGAAGCACAAAGAGATGCTCCTCAACCTACTGCACCTACTGAAAATATTTATTATGAGATTCCTTCGGGTATGATAGAGAAACTGCTAGCTAATCCTTATGCAGGAGATGGAACACTACATCCTGATTTGCATCTAATCTATGTGGATGAAGTTTGTGGATTATTTAAGCTTGCAGGTTTGCCCGAGGATGATGTCAAGAAGAAGGTCTTTCCTTTATCTTTGAAGGAGAAGGCATTGACATGGTATAGGCTATGTGATGATATTGGATCATGGAACTACAACCGATTGAAATTGGAATTTCATCAGAAGTTTTATCCTATGCATCTGGTTCATCGTGATCGGAATTATATTTATAATTTTTGGCCTCGTGAAGGAGAAAGTATCGCTCAAGCTTGGGGGAGGCTTAAGTCAATGTTATATTCATGCCCCAATCATGAGCTCCCGAGAGAAATTATTATTCAGAATTTTTATGCTCGGCTTTCTAATAATGATCGGTCCATGCTCGATACTTCTTGTGCTGGTTCCTTTATGAAGAAAGATATTGAATTCAAATGGGACTTATTGGAAAGAATTAAACGCAACTCTGAAGATTGGGAACTCGACGAAGGTAAGGAGTCAGGTATAAACCTTAAGTTCGATTGTGTTAAATCTTTTATAGACACCGATGCTTTTCGTGATTTTAGCACTAAATATGGACTTGACTCTGAGATAGTAGCTTCTTTCTGTGAATCTTTTGCTAGTCATGTTGATCTCCCTAAGGAGAAGTGGTTTAAATATCATCCTCCCATTGAAGTTAAAGTAGTTGAACCTATTAAAGTTGAAGAAGAGACTATTATTTATAATGCTGATCCTGTTATTCCTACTGCTTATACTGAGAAACCTCCCTTCCCTGTTAGAATAAAGGAACATGCTAAAGCTTCAACTGTGGTTCGTAAGAGTTGTACTAGAACACCTACGCCCCCTGAACAAATTAAAGTTGAACCTAGTATTGCTATGGTTAAAGATCTCTTGGTTGATAATATTGATGGGCATGTTATTCATTTTTGTGATGAAGCTGCTAGAATTGCTAGACCTGATACTAAAGGTAAACATAGACCTATTGTTGGCGTGCCTGTTGTTTCTGTTAAAATAGGAGATCATTGTTATCATGGCTTATGTGATGTGGGTGCTAGTGTGAGTGCAATTCCCTTCACCTTACATCAAGAAATTATGAATGATATTGCACCAGCTGAATTAGAGGAAATTGATGTTACCATTAAGCTTGCTAATAGAGATACTATTGCACCAATTGGGATTGTTAGAGATGTTGAAGTCTTGTGTGGGAAAATAAAGTATCCTACTGATTTTCTTGTTCTTGGTTCCCCACAAGATAATTTTTGTCCCATTATATTTGGTAGACCCTTCTTGAATACTGTTAATGCTAGGATAGATTGTGAGAAAGAAACTGTTACTGTAAGTTTTGGGGATGTGTCTCATGAGTTCAATTTTTCCAAATTTCGTAGACAAACCCATGAAAAAGAATTGCCCAGTAAAGATGAAATTATTGGTCTTGCTTCTATTGCTGTGCCTCCTACTGATCCTTTAGAACAATATTTGTTAGACCATGAAAATGATATGCATATGAATGAAAGGAATGAAATAGATAAGATTTTCTTTGATCAGCAGCCTATCTTGAAACACAACCTGCCTGTTGAAATACTTGGGGATCCCCCTCCACCCAAGGGTGATCCCGTGTTTGAGCTTAAACAATTACCTGATACTCTGAAATATGCTTATCTTGATGAAAATGAGATATATCCTGTTATTATTAGTGCTAACCTTTCAGAGCATGAAGAAAAGAGATTATTGAAAACTTTGAGGAAGCACCGTGCTGCTATTGGATATACTCTTGATGATCTAAAGGGCATCAGTCCCACTCTATGTCAGCATAAAATTAATATGGAGCCTGATGCTAAACCAGTTGTTGATCACCAACGACGGTTAAATCCTAAAATGAAAAAAGTGGTAAGAAATGAAATACTAAAGCTTCTGGAGGCAGGTATAATTTATCCTATTGCTGATAGTAGATGGGTTAGCCCCGTTCATTGTGTCCCTAAGAAGGGAGGTATTACCGTTGTCCCTAATGATAAAAAAGAATTGACCCCGCAAAGAATTGTTACAGGATATAGAATGGTAATTGATTTTAGGAAATTAAATAAAGCTACTAGGAAAGATCATTACCCTCTACCTTTTATTGATCAAATGCTAGAAAGACTATCCAAACATACACATTTTTGCTTTCTAAATGGTTATTCTGGTTTCTCTCAAATACCTGTGTCAAAAGAGGATCAAGAAAAGACCACTTTTACTTGTCCTTTCGGTACCTTTGCTTATAGACGTATGCCTTTTGGTTTATGCAATGCACCTGCTACCTTTCAAAGATGTATGATGGCTATATTCTCTGACTTTTGTGAAAAGATTGTTGAGGTTTTCATGGATGATTTTTCCGTTTACGGAACTTCTTTTGATGATTGCTTGAGCAACCTTGATCGAGTTTTGCAGAGACGCGAAGAAACCACTCTTGTCTTGAATTGGGAAACGTGCCACTTTATGGTTAATGAAGGTATTGTCTTGGGGCACAAAATCTCCGAAAGAGGTATTGAGGTGGATAAAGCTAAAGTTGATGCTATTGAAAAGATGCCGTGTCCTACGGATATCAGAGGTATAAGAAGTTTCCTTGGTCATGCTGGTTTCTATAGGAGGTTTATTAAAGACTTCTCTAAGATTTCTAGGCCTCTCACTAATCTTTTGCAAAAAGATGTTCCGTTCGTTTTTGATGATGATTGTGTAGAAGCATTTGAAATTCTTAAGAATGCCTTGATTTCCGCACCTATTGTTCAACCACCTGATTGGAACCTACCCTTTGAAATTATGTGTGATGCTAGTGATTATGCTGTTGGTGCTATTCTAGGACAAAGAGTTGATAAGAAATTAAATGTTATCCATTATGCTAGTAAAACTCTAGACAGTGCTCAAAGAAACTATGCTACCACTGAAAAGGAATTTTTAGCAGTTGTGTTTGCTTGTGATAAGTTCAGACCTTATATTGTTGATTCCAAGGTAACTGTTCACACTGATCATGCTGCTATTAAATATCTTATGGAAAAGAAAGATGCTAAACCTAGACTTATAAGATGGGTTCTTCTGCTACAAGAATTTGATTTGCATATTATTAATAGAAAGGGTGCTGATAACCCTGTAGCAGACAACTTGTCTAGGTTAGAAAATGTTCTTGACAACCCACTACCTATTGATGATAGCTTTCCTGATGAACAATTAGCTGTCATAAATGCTTCGCGTAATGCTCCATGGTATACTGATTATGCTAATTATATTGTTGCTAAATTTATACCGCCTAGTTTCACATACCAACAAAAGAAAAAGTTCTTCTATGATTCAAGACATTACTTTTGGGATGATCCACACCTTTATAAAGAAGGAGTAGATGGTGTTATTAGACGTTGTGTACCTGAGCATGAACAGGAACCGATCCTATGCAAGTGTCACTCCGAGGCCTATGGGGGACACCACGCTGGAGATAGAACTGCACATAAGGTATTACAATCTGGTTTTTATTGACCTACTCTCTTCAAGGATGCTCGTAAGTTTGTCTTGTCTTGTGATGAATGTCAAAGAATTGGTAATATTAGTAGACGTCAGGAAATGCCTATGAATTACTCTCTTGTTATTGAACCATTTGATGTTTGGGGTTTTGATTATATGGGACCCTTTCCACAATCTAACGGGTATACTCATATTCTAGTTGCTATTGATTATGTTACTACGTGGGTAGAAGCTATTCCAACTAGTAGCGTTGATCATAACACTTCTATTAAAATGCTTAAAGAAGTTATTTTCCCTAGATTTGGAGTCCCTAGATATTTAATGACTGATGGTGGTTCACACTTTATTCATGGTGCTTTCCGTAAATTGCTTGCTAAGTATGATGTTAATCATAGAATTGCATCCCCTTATCACCCTCAGTCTAGTGGTCAAGTAGAATAGAGCAATAGAGAAATTAAATTGATCTTGCAGAAGACTGTTAATAGATCCAGAAAGAATTGGTCTAAGAAACTTGATGATGCATTATGGGCTTATAGAACTGCTTATAAAAACCCTATGGGTATGTCTCCGTATAAGATGGTTTATGGTAAAGCATGTCACTTACCTCTAGAGCTAGAACATAAAGCTTATTGGGCAATTAAAGAGCTCAACTATGATTTCAAACTTGCTGGTGAGAAGAGGTTATTTGACATTAGCTCTCTTGATGAATGGAGAACCCAGGCCTATGAGAATGCCAAGTTGTTTAAAGAAAAGGTTAAGAGATGGCATGATAGAAGGATACAAAAGCGTGAATTCAATGTAGGTGACCATGTCTTGCTATACAATTCTCGTTTAAGATTTTTTGCAGGAAAACTTCTCTCTAAATGGGAAGGGCCTTACATTATTGAGGAAGTGTATCGTTCCGGTGCCATCAAGATCAACAACCCCGAAGGCACAAATCCGAAGGTGGTAAACGGGCAAAGAATCAAACATTATATCTCAGGTACTCCCATAAATGTTGAAACCAATATTATTAATACCATAACTCTGGAGGAGTACATTAGGGAGACCTACCGGAACGTTTCAGACCCCGAAAAGGAATAGGTATGTGTTACGATAAGCAAATCGACTCCAAAACTTTTCCAATGGCAATTTTTATCCGTTTTGGAATATCTAATAAATTAGGAAAAATTTAAAGTAGTCCGAAGAGTGCACGAGGAGGCGACAAGCCAGGGGGGCGCGCCCTACCCCCCTGGGCGCGCCCCTGTGGCTTGTGGCCACCCCGTGTACCCTCCGGACTACGTTTTCTTGTGGTATACTCCTTCGGGTCGGTAAAAATTCATTATATAATCTCCCGAAGGCTTGACCTTCGTAACACGACAATATATCCTGTTTTTGTTTTGAGCTGTTTCTGCAGCAGATTTAGAGCAAGATGTCGTCCCAAGATTCCGATGGGGAGAGCTATGTATCGCATTATCTTGCCAATCCCAAGCTCTATGGGGACTTAGATCCTTATGGATTGTTCTCGGAGGAGGAGCTAGAAGGCAAGTATGAGGAAGAAAGCTCGGATGAAGAGGAGATCCCCCTGCCTCGACCAGGAGATATGCACGTGGAGTTCAGGAAATCGAGCCTCCCAAATACAAGGAGAAAACCCAAGGTGCTATTTATCCCTTCTCGTTTTCTGCAGGAGAGCAAGCAAGAATTATGTCAAAGGATATTGAAGCTCGAGCAGGAAGTAGACGATCTGAGGGAACATAATTTTATGCTTAAGAGGAAACTAGACAAGCTTCCAATCTCATCGACAACTCCGACATCACCACCTCCGAAGAAAGACAACTAAACACATGGGTATGGGCACGCCCCTTGGCTTGTGCCAATCTTGGGGGAGGTGCCCCGGTATCGTATCACCATCACATCTTTTACTTTTATCGTTTTTCTTAGTTCGATCCTTTTGGTTATATCTTGATCTAGTTCAATAAAGTCTTTAGTGTGATCTAGTTTTGAGTTTTGCTTTATGTTCCCCCTATGTAAGCAAGTCCGAGAGTTATATAATAAAAAGTAGTTTTGAGTTGAGGGCTTTGCTTGCTTACTATGATCTTGAGAAAAAGAAATAGAAAGAAGTATAGAATAAAAGCAAAGAGTATATATAATGATCTTATGGGGTTGACGACTTCACATATAAGGAGTATGTCGATTGAAATTTGTTGTGAGTCGACAAACATAGCTATTGGTCATTGTTGCAATTAAAAGGAAGTAATAAAGAAAGAGAGGTTCACATATAAATATATTATCTTGGACATCTTTTATGATTGTGAGCACTCATTAAAATATTATATGCTAAGAAGTTGATGTTGGACAAGGAAGACAACATAATGGGTTATGTTTGCTTATTTCCGAATAGAAGTTATATGGTTTTAGATCCCTTAACATGTGACGCTTGCTTCCACCCCATATCAGCCAAAACTTCCGCACCAAGTAGAGATACTACTTGTGCATCCAAACACCTTTAACCCAGTTTTGCCATGAGAGTCCACCATACCTACCTATGGATTGAGTAAGATCCTTCAAGTAAGTTGTCATCGGTGCAAGCAAAAAAAATTGCTCTCTAGATATGTGTGATCTATTAGTGTGAGGAAAATAAACTTTATACGAACTTGTGATATGGAAGAAATAAAAGCGACAGACTACATAATAAAGTTCTCTATCACAAGGGGCAATATAAAGTGACGTTCTTTTGCATTAAGGGATTGCGCATCCAACTATAAAAGCGCATGACAACCTCTGCTTCCCTCTGCGAAGGGCCTATCTGTTACCTTTACTTTCTAGTACTTACCTTTATGCAAGAGTCGTGGTGAACTTCACCACTCCCTTTATTTCGCCTTTATCTCTTGGCAAGCGTCATGTGTTGGGGAATGATCTAGACACATATATCCACTCGGATGTGGGCGAGCATGAGTTATTTCTGTTGACATTACCCTTGAGGTAAATAGTTGGGAGGCAATACTATAAGCCCCTATCTTTCTCTGTGTCCGATTGAAGCTTTGACCTCATAGGTACCGCGTGAGTGTTAGCAATTATAAAAGACTAAAAGATGATTGAGTACGTGGATTTGCTTTACAAGCTCTTATATTGACTCTTTCCTACGTTATGATAAATTGGAATTGCTTCAATGACTGAGATCATAGTTTGTTGGTTCTCAATAGAGTTCTTAATTCATACTTTACCTTGTGAATGAATTGTTACTCTAGCATAAGAAATTATATGTCAATATATGTTGCTATTCTAAAGATAACCATGATGCCTTCATGTCCGTATTTTATTTTATCGACACCTCTATCTCTAAACATGAGGGCATATTTATCGATTTCGGCTTTCGCTTGAGGACAAGCGAGGTCTAAGCTTGGGGGAGTTGATACGTCCATTTTGCATCATGCTTTTATATTGATATTTATTGCATTATGGGCTGTTAATACACATTATGGTACAATACTTATGCCTTTTCTCTCTTATTTTACAAGGTTTACATGAAGAGGGAGAATGCCGGCAGCTGGAATTCTGGACTGGAAAAGGAGCAAATCTGAGATACCTATTCTGCACAACTCCAAAAGTCCTAAAAATCTACGGAGAATTATTTTGGAATATAAAAAAAATATTGGGCGAAAGAAATACCAGAGGGGACCCACCAGGGCGTCACAAGCCAGGGGGGCGCGCCCTACCCCCCTGGGCGCGCCCCTGTGGCTTGTGGGCCCCCTGGCAGGCCTCCGGTGCCCATCTTCTGCTATATGGAGGGTTTTGACCTGGAAAAAATCATAAGGGAGCTTTCGGGACGAAGCGCCGCCGTCTCGAGGCGGAACCTGGACAGAACCAATCTAGGGCTCCGGCGGAGCTGTTCTGCCGGGGAAACTTCCCTACCGGAGGGGGAAATCGAAGCCATCGTCATCACCAACGATCCTCTCATCGAGAGGGGGTCAATCTCCATCAACATCTTCACCAGCACCATCTCCTCTCGAAACCCTAGTTCATCTCTTGTATCCGATCTTTGTCTCAAAACCTCAGATTGGTACCTGTGGGTTGCTAGTAGTGTTGATTACTCCTTGTAGTTGATGCTAGTTGGTTTATTTGATGGAAGATCATATGTTCAGATCCTTAATGTTAATTAATACTCCTCTGATTATGAACATGAATATGCTTTGTGAGTAATTACGTTTGTTCCTGAGGACATGGGATAAGTCTTGTTATAAGTAATCATGTGAATTTGGTATTCGTTCGATATTTTGATGAGATGTATGTTGTCTCTCCTCTAGTGGTGTTATGTGAACGTCGACTACATAACACTTCACCATTATTTGGGCCTAGGGGAAGGCATTGGGAAGTAATAAGTAGATGATGGGTTGCTAGAGTGACAGAAGCTTAAACCCTAGTTTATGCGTTGCTTCGTAAGGGGCTGATTTGGATCCACATGTTTCATGCTATGGTTAGATTTATCTTAATTCTTCTTTCATAGTTGCGGATGCTTGCGAGAGGGGTTAATAATAAGTGGGAGGCTTGTCCAAGTAAGGACAGCACCCAAGCACTGGTCCACCCACATATCAAATTATCAAAGTAACGAACGCGAATCATATGAGCATGATGAAAATTAGCTTGACAGAAATTCCCATGTGTCCTCGGGAGCGCTTTGCTTTATATAAGAGTTTGTCCAGGCTTGTCCTTTGCTACAAAAAGGATTGGGCCACCTTGCTGCACCTTTGTTACATTTGTTACTTGCTACCCGTTACGAATTACCTTATCACAAAACTATCTGTTACTGATAATTTCGGTGCTTGCAGAGAATACCTTACTGAAAACCGCTTGTCATTTCCTTCTGCTCCTCGTTGGGTTCGACACTCTTACCTATCGAAAGGACTACGATAGATCCCCTATACTTGTGGGTCATCAGTGCACTGCTCTAATCCTAGCGGTGGAGATCGGCATCCCTAGGTAGGTCATGGGGAAGGCGACCAAGGAGCCCTGGAAGTTTTGTAGGACCACGTCTAGGTTGATGTCACTGCACCTGATCGGGACGAAGGTGCACTGCTCCTGGTTCAGCTTCAGTCCAGTTGGCTCGCTGAAGAGATTCAAGATGTCCGTGAGCTTGTCGACTTCCTGCTGGACTGGGTTGGCGAAGATTACGGTGTCGTCGGCGTAAAGACTAACCCTCATACTAATTCCTCTTTCCGATAGGGGGTCGAGTAGGCTGGACTCTGTCGAGGCCGCGAGGAGATGGTGGAGAGGGTTGATGGCTAATATGAAAAGCAGCGGCGATAGCGGGTCGCCCTGGCGCATGCCCCTTCTATGTGTGATCTGCCTTCCCCCAATTCCGTTAAGCAGGCATGCAGACTACGCGGTCGAGAGTAGCAGGGCTATCCAGTCGCGCCAGCGAGCACTAAAAGCTAACCTCTGAAGAAGCTCTAAGATGTAATCCCAGGAGACGGAATCAAACGTCTTAGCTATGTCTAGTTTGAAGAGGAGCGCCGGATTTCGATTCCTATGCAAGGCTTTGACACATCCTTGGACATATAGGTAACTATCGTGTAAGCACTTGTCCTTTTGAAATGCAGTTTGGGCTGGCAAGATTATGTCTTTCAGCGTCGCAGCCAACCTGACAGAGAGCACTTTGGCAATGAGCTTGGCGATGGAGTGAATCAGGCTAATTGGGCGAAAGTGCCTGAGCTCGGAGGCTCCGTTTTTCTTGGGTAGCAGGGCGATGAAGGCAGTGTTGATCTCGGCGAAGTTGGATCCTGCCATGCTGTAGAACTTATGGAAAACTTGCATCAAGTCACCCTTGATTATATGCTAGCAGCTTGTGAAGAATTGCCCAGTGAACCCGTCGGGGCCCGGGGCTTTCTCTACGGGGGATGCCAAGATCGCAGCCGCACCTCCGATTCTGAGAAAGAGGCGTCCATCCCTTGCATCTGCAGTGAAGGAAGAGCTAGCCTCTCCCAGTTAATGGTTCTTGGCCTTTGATGTTTCACTCATAGTAGCTCGTTGAAATGATTGAACACCCCTTGCTCATTTTGTGCATTATCAGAGACAACCCTATCGGAAAGCTCCAGTGTGTGTATGTGGTTCTTCCGTCTTCTGGAGTTGCACTTAGCATGAAAGAACTTTGTGCTAGCATCCCCCGCCCGCAGACACAACACTCGTGAAGCTTGCCTCCTTCTTGCTCTTTCAATGGTCGCGAGCCCGATCACCTTTAGCTTGAGATTTTTACTTAGGGAGAGCTCCTCAGCTGATAACTGCCTTTTCTCTTGCGCCCTATCAAATAGCCCGATCACCTTGTTTGCGATTTGGAATTGCAACTTAGCCCCTCCAAACATAGCCTTGCTCCAAATTCTGAGGTCAGTGGCTGTCCTAGCCATTTTCTTTCTTATCACCACGAAAGGGCAGTCGTGGTTGACCGACCGGTGCCATGCCCGGGCAACAGTTTCAGAGAAGTGAGGGAACTTGTGCCAGAAGTTTTCAAATCTAAATCTCGCCAGTCCTAGCGGCGTTGCAGCATCAGACAGGATAAGGGGGTAGTGATCTTAAAAGGAGGTAGAGGCAGCCGATAACATGAAACTTGCGTGTGCCGCCTCCCACTCGTTGTTGCATAAGAATTTGTCGATGCTGCAAAAAGTTGGTGCATCTCTTTCATTGCTCCATGTGATTCTTCTTGAATTGCATTTGATCTCTTTTAGGCCAGCCGTGTCTAGAGCTCTCCTGAATCTGCCCATGAGCCCGCGGTTGATGTTGAGATTGGTCTTGTCTCTAGCTTGATAAATCATGTTAAATTCACCATTGATCGGCCACGGCTCACCCCCCGGTGGTGCGACCCCTGCCATCTCATGGAGGAACTCCTCCTTAAGGGTATCGTCTGTTGGGCCGTAGACAGTCGTCATCCAGACCGTCGTCATCCAGAAACTAGTCTCGTCGATAAGCGGTTTGACCTTTACTGTAATTGAGAATCCACCGATGTTTTGCGATTGTATGTCGATGATATCCTTGTCCCAGAAGATGGCAGCGCCTCCCCTTGTTCCAATTGCTAGGAGAACTACTCAGCCCTGCAGCCTTGATCCCCCTATATCTTTGGCGATGGCAGCCGACCAAATCTGAATCTTTGTTTCTTGTAGGTTCAAAATATCAACCCTGTACTGATCGGCGATCCCGCAGACGGCCGTGCGCCTGGCTGGAGCGTTTAGGCCCCTCACGTTCCAAGACATGATTCTACGAAGGTTGCTACTCATGGGACACCGGGCAAAAGCTCCGTCAACTACTACACTCATGAAGACAACAAAGTACACCAACCAACCCACCGCGGGGCGACGACGACCACCAATAGCCCAGGAATCCATCGTCGACGAACTAGCAACATTCCTAGTAGGCTACACATGAAACTAAAACCTAACTCGAACTGGCTTAAGACCATGTGTCAACGGAGGCTAGCTACTTCTACTAACATGATCACATCACGGCCTCATCGGCCACACCAGCAGGGCCGTCCAAGCCTGCAGCGATCTGGAGCGCCCCGAGGTTGAGGCTGGTCAGCCTTGCAATGGCCTCCATGTCCTTGTCGGAGAGAGGCTTGTTGAACTTCTTGATCAGCGCAACTGCCACCTTTGGGGTCATCTTCTCCTTCGGGCCCAGCATCCCCAGCTGCTGCACGATGCGCATGGGGGCTCTATGGGAGACAAGGACGATGGAGCCTGCTGCAGCCTGGCGAGCACTCTGCCTGACTGGGACAGAAGATGCGCGGGACTTTGGTGGTGCAGAGGAGCGGTGAGCCGGTGTGTGTGTGTGTGTGTGTGAGGGGGGGGGGGGTGCTACGATGATGGGCTCCGGGATCCTTGCGAAGAGCTGATGCGGGGCAGCGGGTTCTTGTTCTTCCTACATGCTGATGCTGCGCACCTGCTGCGTGATGGAGGTCATCTGGAGCTCCACCGATGGCACCAGAGGCTGGGCGCAGCATCAAAGGAGCGAGCTCTGAGGAAGCTCCACCTCCCCTGGCAGCTTACGATCATGGCCTCCATCGAACTCGAGCAGAGCAGCGAGCGCCTCCAGCATGGCCTGCTCAAACTCGAGCTGCATGAAGTCGGTCCTCGAAGGGGGGGGGGGAGTGCTCGTCCCGGGCAGGAGAAGAAGGCTGCAATCAGATCTCCAGCTTGCTTGTTCTTGGGCTCCTTCAGTGGCAGCAGAGGCAGCGGAGGGGTGGCGTGCATCACAACTCCATGGCGCTCCTTTGCCCTTTCCCTCGAGCTCCCTTCCTGGCGTCTGCCCGCCGGGGTTCTGCTGCACTGGCGCGGCTCCTCCTCTACCACCATGCCTTTCTCCTTGGACTGGCAACCTTTGCCCAGCAGCGTGTCCTTCAAGGAGCGTCTGCCCTTGTCTTGGTCGTCTTCGTCGTGGTTGCGCCTCCCGCCCTCGGAGTGGAAGTTGTCGCACCCCGAAGACGGGACGCGGGGTGCTAGGCGATGATCCCGCTCCTGGTCGTCCTCCACGTTAGCCGTCCATGCCCCCGGCACAATGCGAGGCATGGGGCGGTCGTCTTCATCGTCGGAGGAGGGTAGCCCGCTCTGTCCGGAGTGGGAGGACCTCGGCGAGAGGGGGGCTCTAGTCCTCCACTCTTTCCACGTCGATCAGCAAGTCGTAGCGATGCACTCCAGGCGGGGGGGGGGGGGTGGCGTGCACGTTGAGGTCTGGTGGGGAGAACCCAAGGATCTCGTCGACACGTCCGGCACCCCGCTTGAGCACCCAAAGCGCCCTCTTCATCTGGATATGGGCGATGTCCCACGCCCAGAGCCAGCAGGCGATGGTTTTGGTGTAGCCACGCTCGTGGGTGCGGCTTTCGAGGTGGTCGATGCGCCCGAAATCATCGAACGCGTCATCGGCACCCTGTAGGCTCCAGAACTGCATCGACAGGTCCTCCACCATGATGTGGACGTGCAACGAAAGCTTGAGGATGGCGGCATGGTCATCAGCGTTCCAGGCACGGATGAAGAACCTGGCGCCGTCAATCTTGAGCACGCCCCGACGCACGGCGTTGTCGCGGTGGGCTGGCTGGTCAAAGTGCACCAGGAAGGCCTCTGGGTGGTGCGCCGTCACGCGCAGGAGCTGGGGTGGAGTGCTCAGCTGCACCTCGATCGCCCGACCGACCGCCATGGGGTTGGTGGCGTGCGTCCGGTCGGCATCCGTCAGGGTGACCGCGTGCTACCGCAGGATGTACTCCTCGTGCTCCAGGGTGAGGGTGGACACCACCATCTAGTGGCTAGTGCGGGGGCAACACGCTAGGTCGGTGTGGAAGAAACAGCTCATGGTTGGTGCAGCGGGGGCAGCTGGGGAGGCGGAGGGCGGAGGAGGCGCGGGGAAGCGCAGACGGCCCTTCATCGCCCCCTAGCCGGTGGCAAGCCGACCCTGGCGCGGGCGCCCCCTCCCGGGCCGCCTATGCCGGTATTTTGTGGGCACTCTCTGCCGAAGTGACCAGCGAGCTCACAGATGATGCACCGGAGGGGCTCTCTGCAATCCTTCCTACGATGGTCTTTGCTCAGGTAGGGGAAGCATTTGCCCTTGAAGCGGCTTAAAAAGGCCTTGCGGCCAGTCGAGGCATTGAATCCCCGGTGCTCGGCCAAGTGCGTCCGCCGTAGCTGCTCGCTATTGCCCGTAGAATCATTGTCGAATCTCCGTTTCTTTCGGTACTGCACCTCGGTCCACCCCCCATCGCCCGAAATGGAATGGTCGGCAAGAGGGGAAGGGATAACCATGATGGATTGGAGCCGCTGCTGCCCAATCCGAGGCGTCGTGTTCCGATCTGCCAAACAACAGCCGGGCGCTGACTTGGAGCACTCCCCGTGCAACAGGATTCGTGGCGGCGAGGCTGGATCTGAGGTTGACCCATGGGTGAGCGAGTCCGGGACCTGCGCCGGACCATCGGACGAGGTGCTGCGAGAGGAGCCATCACGGCGACGCGGGTTAGGACCGCCGGATCTAGCTAGGGAACAGCTAGCCATGAAGGCTGGTTGGTGGCCGCCGCGGACGGAGTGGCATGCGGCGCGGGGTGAGGGGTGGGAGCTATCAGAGGGGCGAAATCCAGCCGCTGTCGCTCGATATGGTTTCCCACAACATTTTTTTGTCTAATAATAACTGGCTTGTCTCCAAGTCCAAAGTTTCAGGTAGAAACCACCATCTTGAAGTTTCAATTTTTTTAAAGAAATTTTGTGAATACTTTTATTTTGTTGTCGATGTATTAGAAAAAAAGTGAGTAGTTACATGGTCTCGGGCAAAAGGAAAGGTTCTGTTGGGGTCCCGAAACGTTATCCTAGGGTTTCGAGTGACCAGGCAGCGCACAAGGCGATTTGGAGATCCACGAGGTGCTAGGCTAGAATTTTGATCGACTGCATCTTTTCGTCGCTTCTGTTGCCCATTCTCCTCGGTTGTTTGCGCGGGGTGATCACGGAGACCCTGCCTCCTTGCCCACCCTTGGCGGCGCCGGGAAGTGGAGATTGAATCGTAAGGGCCGGGCGAACATGGGGGAGTTGAGCGCCACATGGGAGAAGAGGAACATGAGGAAGGAGACGGAGACAATTGATGTCGGGACCCCGATCCTAAGCCATATGAATCCAGCTTGTAACATGTCACACCACTTTGCGGCCTCACGCACGGTAACCCACGGCTGCCACCTTACCTTGGCCGGGACCGTTTGCGCCTTTTGACTCACGGATATGAACATGTCGCTAGCATTCACACGTCAAAGAACCCGGGTCGACATGACTAGTTATAGACCCAAGTGGCACAACCGTACAGGGACAGGCATACGTAACCCAACAATGCAGGTGTCGGTCATCAGCGTGTGTAGACGAGTCGTAGCAAGCTACAAGGACTCCATTACACCACGTGACATTTCCCCGTAGGGACAGACATAGCAGCAAAGAAGGATACACGCCGGTCAATCAATGTGTCCGGAGCAGTAGCAAGCTACCAAGGCTCATGGAGGCACAAAGAGGCATTTCCCCGTAAAGAAGGCTACTAAAGGCAAACAACTAGGTGTCGAATGCCACACATACCAATGCATTTCAATCATACACGCACTATGCACGATATGCGTAGATACAACATGGCATCACAACAAAACTCTACAACATAACATTTATTTAGGAGGCTCCAAAGAGCCAACATAGTATAATGTTACAAGCAGGAGGGGTCACATGACCCAACATTCAGAGCATACAAGCAACTAGCGGAAGTTACATGTCTGGGTACAGACTACTAATAAAAGCGGATGGAAGAGCCTGAAAAGCTACAACGACCCTACCATAGGAGCCAGACCTCTGTCTGGGATTCCCAAGCTAATCCGATCAACGTTGAACTTCACGTCGTAAAATTCACTAATGAGACTGACGTCTCCTCTGCAAAACATAAATTAAACAACCGTGAGTACAAAGGTACTCAACAAGACTTACATCAGAACTATCTACATATGCATCATTGTCAACAAAGGGGGTTGTGGAGTTTATTGCAACAAGCCATCTTTGACTCTTGGCTAACCTGTACTACGACTACAAGTAGTACATTTGAGGTGGGATAGCGCACACGAGTCCACATATTCACCAAATCAATACACCACTATGGATCCACTCCCGTCTCCCTACGAGAAGGCCATCCATAGCACTCACGCTTATCTTGCGCATTTTAGAGTATCCATTTCACTTGTCGATGTACCACATAAGCAATCCAAGTAGTCCATATCCGAGGACGCGGCTATTCGAACATATTAATTCACCCTGCAGGGGTATACTTCTTCACACACGCTCCCGTCACTTACCGCCATGTGCACGTAAAAGGGCACCTCGGCAACCTTCAAGCGGAAGCCCAGCGAGGGAGTCGGCCACGACCTGACTAACCACACAAGACTCTAGTCCAGGTTTATCGCCTATTTGAGACTGAACCCGCAAGGAAGTCCGGCCGAAGTTTCCATTACGGCCCCAAACGATGTGTGCAGGGTTCCCAAGCCCACCTCGACGGATGGTACTATGCTTGGTACACCGGCCACGGTGCATCTACCGCGCCATAGCCTACCCCTCCGGTCAGCGCTATGCATGGCTGCCAGCACATCCTACAAACACCAGAAACTAGTTGCAACTCCTGGACAGAGATCAAGGCGATTAATAAGTCGAGAGAGTCAATTAAGGATCCCAATGTGCGGTAGTATCTTGTCTTGGATAACAAACACAGAACTCGGTTCTTAAGGACGGTCCCAATGAGACAACCCGCCATGTACTCCTACATGGCCTCTCATCGCTACCTTTACCAAAACGGGTTCACACACTTAGCTCTCACACAGTAGGACATGTTCACAACCATTCCAATTCATCGCCCAGATGGATCAGACCCGACACGACGCTAAGCATAGCAGGCACAGTAAGTAAACAATCATGTATGAGTAGACACATCAAGGCTCAAGCAGTTGCTACTCATGCTAAGTGGTTTCAACTATTTACTGTGACAAGGACATGTCATGCAAAGGAATGGGTTCAACTACCGAGAACATGTAACAGTTGAATCGTTGTTGTCCTAATGCAATAAAAGAGAGCAGGAGCGAGAGAGTAGGATTTTATCGGGATGCTCAAGGAGGGGTTGCTTGCCTGACACTTCTGAAGATAACAATGAGTCTTCATTGGTGACAACGATCTCAACGTCGGAACAATTATTCAAACCGGGAAGGAACAAACACCGGCAAACAAGAAGGAACAACATTCAATTCATGCAATGCACAATCATGATGTATGACATGACATGTTAAAGCATTGGATTGACCTAGAGCAATAGGTAGTCATATTAAGTGAAGTGGAATTCAACTATATGCTAAATTCCAACTCCAACACTATTTATTAATTTATCCTAATCATGAAATGTCCTACTTGGTGATGTTAACTTGCTCAACATGCATGAACATGGCATAAACAGATTCATTGGATTTTTCTGATCATTTTTCATATATAAATTATTTTCATTGGAGTTACGATTGAATTGCTATGATTTTTAGAAGTTTTGAATATTTTCTGGAATTAATAAATCATTTATTAAATTATTTTAAATCCAGAATTGTTTACTGCATCAGCCTTGCGTCAGGGTGACATCAGCTGATCAACAGGGCCGGTCCAGGTCAAACCTGACCGTGGGGCCCACTGGTCAGTGACCCATCTATCTAACAAGGTTAATTAGCATTAGTTTAACACTAAACTAATTATGTCAGTGGACGGGCCCACATGTCAGTGTCTCATTTAGTTAACAACATAATTACCACTAATCTCTGACTAATCTAAAAACTAAACAGGGCCGGGCCCGCCTGTCATTGACTCCCTGGGGTCAAAGCCAGGTCAGCGGGGTTAAAGCCACCGGCGGTTCAACGCCGGCGACAACAGACACGGCGGAGGTCATCGGATTTCGTCGTTCGGCGACCATTTGGCACGCGGTTAGGCTCTAACGAGAGATGGGAGTGGCGAGCATCTATTGTAGCAGACGGCTGGGGCTGGAGTGGCTGGAATCCTTGCCGGCGTCGAGCACGGCGGCGGCCGGGCTCGGGGACCAACGGAGTCGAGGCTCTGGAGCATCACAGGAGCAACCGATTCTACCTACGGGCTCCTGGGAGGCTGATGAGCACGCTGACATGCTCGGACGAGGTTGCCACCCACCGGAGCGACGGCTAGCTCGAGGTCCGGCGACGGAGGCTTCCGTCTCGGTCGATTTAGGGCCTAGAGGACGAGATCGACAAGGGGGTCGAGGGGAGAAGGACCGGAGGCTCACGGCGATCTCGATGCGCTGCTCATCTGGGTCGGGGAGGCGTCGGAGACAATGGATTTGACGGTGATGTCCGGCGACCGGAGGTTGAAGAAGACGACGGTCTCGACGCTGCAATACTCCCAGCGACGCTTGGCTCCACGGAGAGGTCAAGGGGTTGCAGCGGGGCTCAGGGGCGCGGCAACAGTCGAGGGGGAGGCACTAGCTACGCGGGCGGCGACGGCGAGCTCGAGCAGGACACGACCATGGCGGGAGAGAGAGAAGAGGGTCAGAGAGAGAGAGAGAGAGAGGAGGGGGAAAATGGATCAACATCCGGGGCATCCGCACGGCGCGGCGATAAGGATGGCTCGGCGTCCTCCAGCGCGAAGCAGGAGGTGGCGCGGTGCCTCGCCGTGCTTGCCTTCCCCTTTTTCTGTTTTTCTTCCTGTTTCAGTTTTTTTGACAATTGTTTTCTTAATTTAGTTAGGGCTCAAATCCTAACTCAAAAATACCAGAGGGTTGCTAGTGAGGTTAGTTTGAATATTTCAAACTTTCCCAGCAATTTTGGTAATTTTGGGGCAACTATCATATTTATAATGATTTAATAATTGATTTCATAGCACTATATGCTTATTTGAAAATGTTCTAATTATTGGAAAAATTAAATGGCCTCCTGATATGTTGTTGCCAACATTTAATAAAGACCATGAACATTTTTGAAAGGCATTTTGGATTCATTGAAAAATTCACAAGTTTTGAATTTCTTTATCAGGGTGAGGTGCTAGGGTTTCTGATGATCCCCATTTCATTTTAATGCAAAATTTAAACATGATGCACACCCTAACTAATTCAATGCCATGACAACTAGGGATGTGACAACTCACCCCCACTAAACAAGAATCTCGACCCGAGATTCAGGCATGGGATAAGGGGTCTGAGGGGACACTAACTACCACAATTTTCACGATCCAATTACCCTTCTCGAAGATGTTGATTCATTGCTTCATGAGGATCTTGACATCTTTGCTCTCGAGATCTTCATCTAAACACAAAGACGAAGGAATAGGAAAACCCTACAAGAATCGATCTTCACGAAGATCGAGCGACTCATGATCAACTCATGGAGTGAGACATGGAAATGTCCCTTGAGCTGAGACACAAAACACACATGGAGAACGAGGGAATGAGGCAGATAATGGAGGTTCAAATTGGTAGGCAACAATTCCACGCTGTAGTAGATGGTGCATGGTTTCAAAGCGGCGAGGAGTTAGTTACCATAATGCCATTACGGGGCATCTTATGGAAGATGACTCGTAGGATTATCCCTTAAGTGGCAAAAAGAATTACTTTTGATACAGAGATCATTGAAACTCTTCATACCAGCCTAAGGCAATTCACAAACAATCGTTAGAAGGAATTCGAAAGAATGGCATACTCAGATCGGAAAGGAAGCTAGAGTTATAAAACAACTCGGTTTCGGATGTCACAATCCAATTGATACCGAGGATATAACCCAGTGTCTGAGCATGCTCTCAAGAACTTGAGCATTTCCATATTCATCAAGGTTTTACCAACATCCGAGCCAATGATCCTGGCAACACATCATACTACCATGATGAATAATGATGGAGGATGCAGATGCAAAGGAAGACAACGCTTTCTCAGATTTCATCTTAGCTATGCCAAGGGAACGAAATCTGGATGATCGACCGAGAGACATTTAGCACTCCGCTTCTAATGTTCTCCTTGATGTAATAGCATAATCCAATTAATGTTTGGTATCCAGAACATCAAGTAAAAGGTCGGACTTCGGGGCTCAAAGGGTCCATGAGGAACAACTTCTAAAATAAGTTGTAGAAGGTCCTCATGGAGAAGTGGCTAATGTTAATGATACAAGATATTACAATAATAAGTCATCCAGCTAGGTGTGTTAGCCACAACATCACTTCACCGGGTTACAGAGAGACCAATATTATAACTCTTGGGTAACGTTCCAACCATTATATCTGCCTGAGATTCAGATATGGTTGGTGTCAGGATACTTCAGACTCAGCATGTCCGAAAGGAGAGTTTGCAACACAAATCGACGAGATGATGTTGCGAGATCCTCAGGAAATGAACTGCGGAAGCCAACTCCAAAACATGAGCTGGATTGCAAGAGTCATGTGGGCACAACTTGATCACATGGAATTCTTACAACAAAACACCACCGAATTCAGGTTAGGAACCATCATTGAAGGTAGCGAAGTCCTTACATAAGTCATATGATTAGCTCTTAGGAAGGGACTTCTTTTCCTTAACAAATCAATCAGTGGCTTGGTGTGCTAGGGATTGCAAATGGAATGGAGATGATTAGTCTATCAAACCATAGAATACTTCGCACGGGCATGACTGACTTGGGATGATTCCAAGAAAACAAAACGACCTTTCTCAAGTTCACGGCGGCAACTTGCACCATATGCACGTGAACTAAGAGTAAGTCACTTCTTTCACCAAACATATGCTTCATGTACGAGACATGAAGATATCGCCTACAAAGTTTCCAACACTAGCTAAATGTCCAACATGAATCATGGAACAAATGAAAATGTTGCCGATGGACTCAACAACATTGCATCAGAATAACCATATAGATGGAATTCCGCAACTTATGTGAGCAAGGTAGTAGCATTGGTCAGACCCAAGGATATAATGGTGCAAGCTCGAGGAGGCATCCACGAGTAAGACAACATTATGATGATCGATGGTTCTGGTTTTGATTTGACGATAGCCCATATTCAAATCAAGGATTGGACAAGACAATAGAGGCAACGATTGATCACAAGGATCAACCGATGAAGATATCATCTTTCTTCTACACGCACACGAAATATCCCTTTTGAATGAACTAAGTTAGACGAAGCTTTTATCTTCCAACTCTCCAAGTTGTTGTTTAGCTTAACCAACTAGCTCAGGGGTATGCAACATAGATTCTTGGAGAAGGGATGGTTTATAAAGTAAACCAACTTGATCACGAACTCAACATAACGGTCAGGGTCAACCCGGTAATACTTCCGAGAAGATATTCGGGAAATCACGAACCACCGATATGTTATTGAGCTCGGGAACAATCTTGCTTTTCAAGGCAAGACGATATGACCAAGAGAGCGAGGGATTGACACAATCCGAACTCATTGATCGAAGAGTGCACCATGAAAGATGGACTAGGTAGCACGATCAATCTTAGAATGGTGATTCAATAACCAACACGCTAAGAATGAGATTATTGTCCATTAACTACCAAGCAACAAAGTTGCTAGGAGTATTGATTGCACACATCACGATTCACTTGTCGGTATCCTGGTTACAAACAACACAGAGACCGAGGAGTGAATGATGATGGCGAGAAGTATCACTGTATCAAGAAGTCATAAGAGGTGGTGCAATTCCCATGAAAATCCTAACTTAAAGGGGTAGCACTTCGAGGTAGAACAGAACAAAATCTAGATTGGCATTTTGATCTGCAGAACACAACTGCTTTGACCCAATCCTAGAAATGGATAAGGTACTGGAGTTTGTTTCTCCTAGTCAGTCTGAAATAGAATGACTTGACGGACCACAAGAATAATAGGCATTGATGAACACGAATGCACAACTACTCTTGACTACCACGGATAGATAAAGGTCAGAATACAAATGAAGAGGGGGCAACTCAGGAGCACATGATTTTTCTAAGTTGAGGATGCATAGATTAAATACGTCGAACAACGTTCAACATGTTTCTTCCAGATAATCCATGCAGAAAAGAAGAGTTGGCAGGGTCACAATTATAGAATGGAGAACTGATAAATAGCACTCTTGTTGTGATCTTCAGTTCACGAGGAACTTCTGCCATAATGGTTCATGGTATTGGAAGAATGATAAACCACGAACCTTGAAGACTATAACAAGGTTACTAATCATCCTAAAGGAACGAGCAAACACTATCAACATGAGTGAGCAGAATGATTCTCGGGTTCAAGAACCCAGAAACAGAATACCTATTGACTAAGTAGCATCACAACATGCTTTTGATAACGATGGCCAGAATTATCACACTGGGAACTCAAAACACAACTAAACTGTTGGGTGGTTCACTGAGACAACATGGTTTCCTAAACACCTTTAACAAATATGTCAAGGTAATGGAGTACCTCAACACGATAATTGGTGTGCTTTGTCTGGCCAAAAGACATTGATTCGAGATGAAGGAATTTGCAATTGCATCAGATTATTTAACAACCTTGGATAACTCGGACAGCATAACGGCTGTACGGGCATGAAATATGAGGCAACCTACATGAAACTGACAACAAAACAACTGAATTCTTATAGAAACATCGATCCAGAATGACATCAACTTTCCTACAAGTTTGTAGCACAGTAACTCGTCATCCTGATAGATAGATGAGAAGCCTAATTCTTAACCCCGTAGAATAAAGAAGAGGGTGACTCAGAATAAGAATGACACGAGGAAAGGAGTAAAAAGAATATTACATTCCCTTCCACAATCAATTCCCTTATATAACTAAAGCAGTTCTAGACTCAGCATCGACCAGTTTGGCTTGGTAATCCTACAGGCAGTCAAGCTCTGATACCAAAGCTGTCAGGACCCCGATCCTAAGCCATATGAATCCAGCCTGTAACATGTCACACCACTTTGCGGCCTCACGCAAGGTAACCCACGGCTGCCACCTTACCTTGGTCGGGACCGTTTGCGCCTTTAGGCTCACGGATATGAACATGTCGCTAGCATTCACACGTCAAAGAACCCGGGTCGACATGACTAGTTATAGACCCAAGTGGCACAACCGTACAGGGACAGGCATACGTAACCCAACAATGCAGGTGTCGGTCATCAGCGTGTGTAGACGAGTCGTAGCAAGCTACAAGGACTCCATTACACCGCGTGACATTTCCCCGTAGGGACAGACACAACAACAAAGAAGGATACACGCTGGTCAATCAATGTGTCCGGAGCAGTAGCAAGCTACCAAGGCTCATGGAGGCACAAAGAGGCATTTCCCCGTAAAGAAGGCTACTAAAGGCAAACAACTAGGTGTCGAATGCCACACATACCAATGCATTTCAATCATACACGCACTATGCACGATATGCGTAGATACAACATGGCATCACAACAAAACTCTACAACATAACATTTATTTAGGAGGCTCCAAAGAGCCAACATAGTATAATGTTACAAGCAGGAGGGGTCACATGACCCAACATTCAGAGCATACAAGCAACTAGCGGAAGTTACATGTCTGGGTACAGACTACTAATAAAAGCGGATGGAAGAGCCTGAAAAGCTACAACGACCCTACCATACGAGCCATACCTCTGTCTGGGATTCCCAAGCTAATCCGATCAACGTTGAACTTCACGTCGTAAAAATCACTAATGAGACTGACGTCTCCTCTGCAAAACATAAATTAAACAACCGTGAGTACAAAGGTACTCAGCAAGACTTACATCGGAACTATCTACATATGCATCATTGTCAACAAAGGGGGTTGTGGAGTTTATTACAACAAGCCAGCTTTGACTCTTGGCTAACCTGTACTATGACTACAAGTAGTATCTTTGAGGTGGGATAGCGCACACGAGTCCACATATTCACCAAATCAATACACCACTATGGATCCACTCCCGTCTCCCTACGAGAAGGCCATCCATAGCACTCACGCTTATCTTGCGCATTTTAGAGTTTCCATTTCACTTGTCTATGTACCACATAAGCAATCCAAGTAGTCCATATCCGAGGATGCGGCTATTCGAACAGATTAATTCACCCTGCAGGGGTATACTGCTTCACACACGCTCCCGCCACTTACCGCCATGTGCACGTAAAAGGGCACCTCGGCAACCTTCAAGCAGAAGCCCAACGAGGGAGTCGGCCACGACCTGACTAACCACACAAGACTCTAGTCCAGGTTTATCGCCTATTTGAGACTGAACCCGCAAGGAAGTCCGGCCGAAGTTTCCATTACGGCCCCAAACGATGTGTGCAGGGTTCCCAAGCCCACCTCGATGGATGGTACTACGCTTGGTACACCGGCCACGGTGCATCTACCGCGCCATAGCCTACCCCTCCGGTCAGCGCTATGCACGGCCGCCAGCACATCCTACAAACACCAGAAACTAGTTGCAACTCCTGGACAGAGATCAAGGCGATTAATAAGTCGAGAGAGTCAATTAAGGATCCCAATGTGCGGTAGTATCTTGTCTTGGATAACAAACACAGAACTCGGTTCTTAAGGACGGTCCCAATGAGACAACCTGCCATGTACTCCTACATGGCCTCTCATCGCTACCTTTACCAAAACAGGTTCACACACTTAGCTCTCACACAGTAGGACATGTTCACAACCATTCCAATTCATCGCCCAGATGGATCAGACCCGACACAACACTAAGCATAGCAGGCACAGTAAGTAAACAATCATGGATGAGTAGACACATCAAGGCTCAAGCAGTTGCTATTCATGCTAAGTGGTTTCAACTATTTACTGTGACAAGGACATGTCATGCAAAGGAATGGGTTCAACTACCGAGAACATGTAACAGTTGAATCGTTGTTGTCCTAATGCAATAAAAGAGAGCAGGAGCGAGAGAGTAGGATTTTATCGGGATGCTCAAGGAGGGGTTGCTTGCTTGACACTTCTGAAGATAACAATGAGTCTTCATTGGTGACAACGATCTCAACGTCGGAACAAGTATTCAAACCGGGAAGGAACAAACACCGGCAAACAAGAAGGAACAACATTCAATTCATGCAATGCACAATCATGATGTATAACATGACATGTTAAAGCATTGGATTGACCTAGAGCAATAGGTAGTCATATTAAGTGAAGTGGAATTCAACTATATGCTAAATTCCAACTCCAACACTATTTATTAATTTATCCTAATCATGAAATGTCCTACTTGGTGATGTTAACTTGCTCAACATGCATGAACATGGCATAAACAGATTCATTGGATTTTTCTGATCATTTTTCATATATAAATTATTTTCATTGGAGTTACGGTTGAATTGCTATGATTTTTAGAAGTTTTGAATATTTTCTGGAATTAATAAATCATTTCTTAAATTATTTTAAATCCAGAATTGTTTACCGCATCAGCCTTGCGTCAGGGTGACGTCAGCTGATCAACAGGGCCGGTCCAGGTCAAACCTGACCAGTGGGGCCCACTGGTCAGTGACCCATCTATCTAACAAGGTTAATTAGCATTAGTTTAACACTAAAGTAATTATGTCAGTGGACGGGCCCACATGTCAGTGTCTCATTTAGTTAACAGCATAATTACCACTAATCTCTGACTAATCTAAAAACTAAACAGGGCCGGGCCCGCCTGTCATTGACTCCCTGGGGTCAAAGCCAGGTCAGCGGGGTTAAAGCCACCGGCGGTTCAACGCCGGCGACAACAGACACGGCGGAGGTCATCGGATTTCTCCGTCCGGCGACCATTTGGCACGCGGTTAGGCTCTAACGAGAGATGGGAGTGGCGAGCATCTATTGGAGCAGACGGCTGGGGCTGGAGTGGCTGGAATCCTTGCCGGCGTCGAGCACGGTGGCGGCCGGGCTCGGGGACCAACGGAGTCGAGGCTCTGGAGCATCACAGGAGCAACCGATTCTACCTACGGGCTCCTGGGAGGCTGATGAGCACGCTGACGTGCTCGGACGAGGTTGCCACCCACCGGAGCGACAACTAGCTCGAGGTCCGGCGACGGAGGCTTCCGGCCTCGGTCGATTTAGGGCCTAGAGGACGAGATCGACAAGGGGGTCGAGGGGAGAAGGACCGGAGGCTCACGGCGATCTCGATGCGCTGCTCATCTGGGTCGGGGAGGCGTCGAAGACGATGGATTTGACGGCGATGTCCGGCAACCGAAGGTTGAAGAAGACGACGGTCTCGGCGCTGCAATACTCCCGGCGACGCTTATCTCCACGGAGAGGTCAAGGGGTTGCAGCGGGGCTCAGGGGCGCGATAGCAGTCGAGGGGGAGGCTCTAGCTACGCGGGCGGCGACGGCGAGCTCGAGCAGGGCTCGGCCATGGCGGGAGAGAGAGAGAGAGAGCAGAGGGCCAGAGAGAGAGAGAGAGAGAGAGAGAGCAGGGGGAAAATGGATCAACATCCGGGGCATCCGCGCGGCCCGGCGATAAGGATGGCTCGGCGCCCTCCAGCGCGAAGTAGGAGGTGGCGCGGTGCCTCGCCGTGCTTGCCTTCCCCTTTTTCTGTTTTTCTTTCTGTTTCAGTTTTTTTGACAATTGTTTTCTTAATTTAGTTAGGGCTCAAATCCTAACTCAAAAATACCAAAGGGTTGCTAGTGAGGTTAGTTTGAATATTTCAAACTTTCCCAGCAATTTTGGTAATTTTGGGGCAACTATCATATTTATAATGATTTAATAATTGATTTCATAGCACTATATGCTTATTTGAAAATGTTCTAATTATTGGAAAAATTAAATGGCCTCCTGATATGTTGTTGCCAACATTTAATAAAGAGCATGAACATTTTTGAAATGCATTTTGGATTCATTAAAAAATTCACAAGTTTTGAATTTCTTTATCAGGGTGAGGTGCTAGGGTTTCTGATGATCCCCATTTCATTTTAATGCAAAATTTAAACATGATGCACACCCTAACTAATTCAATGCCATGACAACTAGGGATGTGACAATTGAGCCGATGATGGTCATGCTTAACCTGACGGAGAAGGAGAAAGCAAAGCTTGTGATCGATGAATATGAGGATAGTGTGAAGGACGATTTGCATGTGTTGATTGGGAAGGTGCTCTATAGGAAGAGCTTCCATGCGAACAACATTGGAGAAGCCTTGAGACATGTCCAAAGGGGCTTAATTACCGAAAAAGTCTTTCACCCCATTTTATATATAAAGCAAGTATTAACAACAACCCGGTAAAAATGCATCCCACCACAACACATGCACACACTCCAGGCAGGATACATAGGCGCTGAGCGCAGCAACACCACCCCTAGCACTACACGCCACCGCAAAGAGATGAAGCCGCATACGACGAACCGTGGGCTTCAAGGCGGCGCCTTCAAGAAGGATACGACACCGTAGCGCCGCCACCGCCCGATCCGAGGATCATAATTTCCCTTAGAGCAACACAAGGGGCAATGAGATCCGCGACGACGTCTTCAAGAAGGGAACGAGCTTCGCCGCCGCCGGTACGTCCGAAGATGGAACAAGTTTTCACCCTGGACAACACTCACCGCCACCGAATGCCACATCTCGGCGACTGATGAGGTCACCTACCAAAGGTAGAGTCACGGACCGGACATCCGGGGCCCACCTAGGGTCCCACACGATCATTAAAGTCTCTGGACTACGGATGCATTCAGATGCATGCTCAGGATCCACTCGGATCCACCAAGTCACTCGGATGTCACCCCGCCATTCGGCCAAGTGCCAACACTCAGACAGAGAGGATGTATGGACGACGTGGGAGCTGCAACGTTCGAGGGACTTAAAACCATACATGAAGTACCGTCAAGATGAACGTTACCTGTAACGCCCTTAGTTAAGACGGCAGTTTCCAGTAACACCTGTAGTTACTCTCATTTATCGCCCTTGTAATGGTGCTTGGCGGGTCCTGGCGCACTCTATATAAGCCACCCCGAGCTCCCGGACAAGGGTTCAACACTCTGTTGTAATCATACCCCCCAGAGAAAACACAAGCCTTCGGACACGAGACGTAGGGTCTTTACCTCCTCCGGGAGGGGCCAAAACTCGTAAAATCCGAGTGTTACACCTGCGCCATAGCTAGGCTCCCCCCTCATTCGTACCCCTAGTACTATTGTCAGGATCAATCCCACGATAGTTGGCGCCCACCGTGGGGCTGCGTGTTTAGCGAATTCGGGCGCAAGCGGATTTTTCCGAGTCATCATGATGACTCTCGGTGGAAAGATTCTGTTCGGTTCCCTCAGCTTCATCGCCGATAATTCAGCGTGGCGGCAGGTAGCTCCAATGGACATGGATGCGCTTCCCGCTCGCGGCGCGGCGCATTTCTATGCAATGACATTTGGAGTCCTTCTCCGGCAACCATCGGTCCAGTACCGCTCGACGCCCCTTCACTCTGCTGCGCGCCGTCACAAGCGCTCCGAGCGCTCATGGCTCCATCGGTGGATCAAGCATGCCATGGATCTTTAGACCACGGCCGAGCAGGTGGCCACGCTTGATTCCGATGAGCCCACCCTCAACTTGTTCTCCTCCTCGTGCTGCGGCTCCTCCGACGAGTCCGAGTGTGAGAGCAGCGAGTCAACTTCAGAAGTTTTGATGGCCGACACGGCCAGAGGACCACCTGGGTTCTCCGCGGGAAATTCCCTCGGGCGTGGCGCTGACGGTGATGCCGAAGACATGTACATTTCCCAACCTCTCACTTGGGAGAAACGGGAGGAACTCAGTCAGAAGAATGGGCACGCTCTGCTCACTCCCATCACCGGGACGACCCCGGAGGAGATAGCTTTGGAGGCCACGCGCCAAGCCACCTTGGCTGAGCGCGAGCGGCTCAGGAAACTTCAGAAGTCTCTCAATGACCGTGCGGCTTGAGAGCTGCCCAGCTCCAGTCGGCACCGCAAGCGGTTGTTCCCGAATGATCGCCCCTGCAACTGCCACGTGATGCGTACCCCACTGTAGAACCTGGCTACAGCCACTCGAATCGCTGATTCTATTCAGCCGTCTGATTCTGTGACTGGGGAAGGCATTCGGCAGGTCCAGACGCTCCCGAAGACCGCTTTGGAGCAGAACACTACGGTGTCGCAGTCGCACAACCGCATCCATAGCAAGTCCGTCCGGGCGGACACGGTTCAGTCGGCCCATAACATACTCGCACCGGGTAGACATCGGCGCTCTCCTCCTTTGAGAGGCCAGTACGGAGACCGGAGATGCGGGGACCACTATTGCAGTCGGACGCCCCCTCCGAGGGGTGGTTCATATGGTCAGCGCTCCTACGATGACAGACAACCTTATGAAGACGACACGAGGCATAGCCCCCTTCGACACAGAGGTTATGGGGATGAAGACTTCCGAGCACCCCAGCTCAATGCTAGATCCATCATCGCCCAGGGTGTGGTTGACAGAGCCAGGGCAAGCAGAGAGCCGCCAAGTTACTAGGGCACTTCCGGCCTCGAGTGTTTCGGTAGATAATTCGGGAGGCTAAGATACCCTCCGACTACAGGTTGGCAACGGGAATCGACAAGTTCAACGGCGAGTCAAAGCCAAAGACTTGTCTCGAAGACTACCGAGTGGCCATCCAGATCGGCGGTGGCAATGACTTCGTTGTGATGAAGCACTTGCCCCTCATGCTGGAGGGGTCGGCGAGGGCGTGGCTAAATCAGCTGCCCACCGATAGTATTTACGCCCGGGAAGATTTGGCCCGAGTGTTCTTCAAGACATTCAAGGGCACTTACAAGCGCCCGGGTGTATTGACTGAGCTGCATCATTGTGTGAAGAGGAACAACGAGACTCTCCGTGAGTACATCCAACATTGGACCATTGATGCGGAGCATCCCACCATCATCCCCATGAAGACTACACCATCAAACCAACCCCCAAGTGGCCCTATGACAAGAGCACGTGCACACGACATTGGAGCTAAGGTGGACTCACTCCTCTTCGAGTATGACTTGGATGGCAATGGAACTTGGATGCTACCTCACAATGAAACCATGTGTATCATTAGGTACGAGGAAGACGACCACGAAGGACCAAGGAAGCATCCCCAAGACCATGACCCAGAGGAAAAGGAGTCAAGCACCAAGGGCAACCCTCTGGACAGCCCGAAACTTCCGGCCCACCGGCGACCCAGGGCCAAGTCCAGAGGTGCAAACTCTCTGGATAGCCCGGAACCAGCCAGGACCCTCGCCCGGAACCTCCGGGCCCCGGAACTTCCGGCCGGCCCGGAACTTCCGGACCCTCCAGAAGTCAGCCTCCGAAGCCTGCACCAACTCTCTGTTCAGCCCGGACCCTGCCCGGAACTTCTGGCCTAGCCCTGAACTTCCGGCCTTCACAGAACCATGCCACTCGGGCCCGAGGCCCATGTACCTCTTCCACTTACCCCCTCGTCCCTAGCACTATATATACTCCTCTCCCACCTCGAATTAGGGTTAGCTTTGTTTAGCAGATACTCTTTGTTGAGCATAGCTCCATTACATCCTTCTCCCATGGAGATTGCCCTCCATTGTGAGAAGATCCAAGTGATGCCAAGGCCCCTCTAAGGGAAGATCCTAAGGGATTCAAGACCTCCTCCTTTGGAGTGAGGAGACTATCATTACGTGTATCCTTTTGTTTATTGTGGATCTTGTGTCTCATGTACTCGTGTGAATCTAGTGGATGTGTAATCGAAGATTGTCCTTGAGCTTGTGATTTCCTCTCGTGTTCTTCGTGTTCCTCGTGTTTCTCATGGAAATCCACCCTCCAATTCGTGAAAGATCGACGCACACGGGCGTGCCCCGTATCATATTGGTATCAAGAGCCAAGGTTTCTCACAAATTTGGAGTCTCTCCCTTCGTTTTGCTAGCCAATTTTGTTTCGTTTTGACCTAATCTCGAAAATCCCCACAAAAATAGCCATACCAAATTTCTTGGATTCGTTCGATTTGAGGAGATTTTGTTGATTTTGATCCGTGGATTTCGTTGTGGACTAGTGGATCTACCTTTCTATCCATCCAATTTCCCCCAATTTTTCTTTTTCCCCGTCAGATTTGGGTTTTTCCTCTCGGTTTTTTGCCCAAGTCCAAGATCTGGAAATTAGGGTTCGTCCCAATTTTCCCGACCCCCGGAACTTCCGGTCTAACCTGGACCTTCCGGCCCCCGGACCCTCCGGCCACCCCGGATCTTCCGGTCCCCGGAACCTCCGGCCTGCCCGGACCTTCCGGCCTTTGCAGAAACTTTGCAATTGCCAATTTTGTATTTTCCTGGTGTCTCCCACCACAGTTTTCCCCAAACTACCACAATTTTCCTTCCGCAACAGTTTGCATTTGAGATTTTGAGTCGCGAGCTTCGCCACTTCCTAAGGTGTTTCGGCTAATTAGGAGTGGTCCTTCATCGACATCGCCGCTCATCATCGCCCCGGATCATCGCCGACCAACTCTTCATTGACAGCTCACCGTAAGCAAGGATGATAACCGCGATGACACTCTTGTCTATACCCTTGCCATTGCATTGTTACCCCGAGCCTATTTGCGTTACTTGCCTATCGAGACTAGCCATTGAGTATTGCCGGGCTACACTACTTGTGCACTTTAGTGATACATACTCCGCATAGCTTCAATTGCATGCATATATCTTCGTATCATTTCGGTATCATATTTTGGTATCTTTTGTGTTCAAGTAGTGCCCACATACATAATTGCTATCTTGGTGTGCACGTCCCGCATTGTGTCCATACAAAACATCATTGCAAAAGAAAAGAGAAGCAAAGCTTTTAAGCAAGAGCAAAAGAGCAAGAGAAAAATAGCATCACAAGTTTGGCATAGCATAATTGATCATCTTGGATCACTTGAGCGAGTGACACGTGCCACATACACATATAGCAAGTCGGAAATAGGAAGATGACACGTTTGGTTCCTTTTAGGTTGTGCACAAGTGTGTATCATGCCCATTGGAGCAATCGTGCTACCGTCTCTCTAGTGTTGTGCAAGAGAGCATTTTTCGTGGATTCCACATTTTTGGCTCATCCTTGGTTGCATGACCCCAATTTTCTTCCGTGAGTGTGTTTCTGTGTATACCCATTGCTATTGATCTACATTGTCTCATTTGCGATTTTACGAATCTCTTTCAACTTTAGTGAACCTTATCTTTCAGATTTCTTGAAATTTGTGCCACTATCCTAACCAAGCTACTCCATAAGCCTTATTTGCATAGGTGTGAGAAGGATGATCTTCGGTACCAATTCTACTATTTCCATACTCGCACATTGAGTGATCTTGATCCACTTTCAACTTTTGGAACGGTAATTGGTATTGTCTTCTCACCCTTCCACTTATATCTTCTTGAGTGCTATGGATAGGAACATCATGTCGAACCCGGCCTTCGAGGAGAATGACGACAACGTGAACAACCACGTCACCAAGTTGCACTTCTTCGGCGCACACATGGCAATTAATCAAGCTCAAGATGTCTTGCATGACCGGATTGACCAACTTGCCTCCAACTTGCGTGAATCCGAAATGCGCACAAGGGAATACCTCGACACCAAGCTCTCAAGCCAAATGGAGGAGCTCCGGTCCTTGATGGTCACTCGCGCACCTTCCACATCTACATCGACAAGGAGTCGTCACACAAGTCGCAACTCGACGACGTACTCTTTCGATGCAAGTCTACATGCGCGTCATCACCATCGCGACGAACACTCCGGCCCAAGTTCTCCACAAGGTCGTCACCGTCAAGATAATCCATTTCATGGCAATGGATTGCAAGATCGCGTCCGCGCTCGAGAACGCCACCGCCAACAACATCAAGATGCATTGGAGCAAGAACAACAACGCCAAGAACAAGAACAACAACGCCGAGAAGAAGAACAACAACGTCGCGACGAAGAACAACATCACAGTCATGAACGAGCGCTTGAAGCACATCGCCCTTTGCAAGAAGCTACTCGTGCCTTGGAGGAGCACAACCGCCAAGCTCATCACGAGCAAGACGCACTTCGCCAAGCATAACAAGAAGAACTTCATCGACTACGACAAGAAGAAGCCAATCGCCAAGAGGAGCATCAAGAAAGGCGCAACCGAGTGCGTCCACCTCGTCGCCGTCCTCAAGATCATCGCGACGAACCCGACCATGAAGATGATCAAGGACAAGATCAACGTCAACACGCTCACGACAATGACAATGAGGATCCACATCCAAGACAAGGATTTCGGCATCACCACCACAATGATGAACAACGCTTTGGCAAGCTCAAGTTCACAATGCCAAATTTTTCCAGAAGCAATGATCCCGAAGATTACTTATCATGGGCCCTCAAGGTTAACAAGATCTTTCACCTCCACAACTATGATGAAGAAAAGAAGATCGCCATGGCTTCACTTGAGTTCCAAGACTATGTCCTTATTTGGTGGGAACAAGTGATTGAGCGGAGAAGAGAAAGAGGCGAACCTCCTATCAACACTTGAGCCCAAATGAAGGATCTCATTCGAGCTCGTTTTGTGCCTACACACCACAACCAGGATCTCTTCAAGAAGCTACAACAACTCAAGCAAGGCACCAAGTCGGTAGAAGAGTACTACCAAGAGATGGAAATCGCTATGATCCGAGCCAATGTCAAGGAAGATGATGAGCAAACAATGGCACGCTTCTTGAATGGCCTCAGCTACCAAGTCAAGAAAATTGCCGACTTCTAACCATACTCCAACCTTCTTGAACTTGTACATCAGGCAACCAAGGCGGAATGACAAGTGCAAGATGACTACAAGTACTCCAAGTTCTCCTCCGAGACCTACGGCTCAAATGCTCAAGCTACTACGACAACAACACCTTCGAATACGAAATCTACATCAACTACCGGTGAAAAGTCAAGTTACAAGGACAAGACGACTTCATCAAGCTGACCAACCTCAAACACCTACAAGACGAGAGCTTCCTCCGCTACTCCAACACCAGATGCGACCGCCAAGACAAGCTCCATGAAGTGTTTCACGTGCCAAGGCTGAGGCCACAAGACCTTCGAATGTGCAACCAAACACAATATGGTTCTCCTCGACAACGGCACCGATGACTCTATGAGTGACGACAAGGTGCAAGCTTTGGAGCAAGTGGCCATACAACGCCAAGTGAATGAAGATGAAGATTCGCAAATCTTTTGCAACAACGATTCGAGCCCCGCTCTCGTTGTCTCCAAGGTTTTGACGCTCCAACGAAGAGAAGACGAGGACCAACGTTGTCACATCTTCCACACCAAGGCGGGCATCCAAGGAAAATCCGTGAAGGTCATCATCGACGGAGGGAGTTGCCACAACTTGGCAAGTGAGGACCTTTGTTCCAAGCTACATTTGGTCAAGAAAAAGCACCCTCACCCCTACAAGGTCCAATGGCTAAGTGACTCCGGAACCCTCCAAGTTGACCACACCGTGGAAGTTTCCTTCAAGATAGGAGCCTATGAAGACACTTTGGAGTGTGATGTGGTTCCAATGTCCGTTTGCCACCTCCTACTTGGTAGACCTTGGCAATTCGACCGTGGCATCACACAGAACGGTCGGACAAATCAATATAGCTTCAAGATGAAGGGCAAGCAATATGTCCTTCGACCAATGACTCCAAGTCAAGTCATCGCCGACAAACAAGCTTCATCCCATCGTGGAGATAAAAGTGAGAGAGTGATCCACCTCAAAGAGAGTGAGTGCCACAAACCAAAAATGAGCGACTCCACGATGAGGGACATGAGAGATATAGTTCTTTTAGCCACCAAAAGAGATTTGAGGGATGTGAGTGAGAGCCCATCGACCGTTCTTCACTATGTACTTGTGTGCAAAGATGACGTCATTCGGACTAACATGTCACAACGCCTTCCTCTTGTGTTATCTAAGTTGTTGCAGGAATTCCAAGATGTTTTCCCCGACGAGCTACCTCTGGGACTACCACCAAAACGAGGAATCGAGCACCGCATCGAACTCATCCCCAGAGAACCGCTTCCCAACAAGGCTCCATACCGCGTCAACCCCGACAAAACAAAGGAAATACAAAGGCAAGTCCAAAAAATCCTAGATAAAGGGCATGTACGTGAGAGTTTGAGTCCTTGTGCGGTTCCGGTAATACTAGCGCCTAAGTAAGATGGTAGTATGCGCATGTGTTCCGATTGTCATCCTATCAATGCTATCACCATTCGCTACCGTCATCCCATTCCTCGCTTAGATGATATGCTAGATGAACTTAGTGGTGCCACTATATTTTCTAAGATTGACTTAAAAAGTGGTTACTACCAAATTCACATACAAGAGGGTGACGAGTGGAAAACTGCATTCAAGAATCAAGACTAAATTTGGTCTCTATGAATGGTTGGTTATGCCCATGGGCTTATTCGAAGCACCGGGCACATTCATGCGTGTCATGCACTATGTTTTGCGACCCCTCATAGGATATTGTGTTGTGGTCTATTTTGATTACATTCTTGTCTTTAGCAAGTCTCTTGAGGAGCATGCCACCCATGTTCGTGATGTTTTGCAAATCCTTAGGAAAGAACAACTCTATGCAAACATGGAGAAATGCACCTTTGGTGTTGAGAAGGTCGTTTTCCTCGGTTTTGTAGTATCTTCTAAGGGCGTTCATGTAGATGAAACTAAGATTGATGCTATTAAAACTTGGCCCACACCAACGAATTTGCAACAAGTGCGTAGCTTCCTAGGACTAGCCGGTTTCTATTGTCGTTTTATCAAAGACTTTAGCACTATTGCATCACCTCTCCATGCTTTGAGCAAGAAGAATGCACCATTTATTTGGGGTCCTTCCTAAGACACTGCATTCCATGAACTTAAAAATTTGCTCACTCATGCACCTTTGCTTGCTTTGCCCAACTTTGATAAAACATTTGAAGTGCATTATGATGCTAGTTGTCGTCGTTTTCTCACAACAGATGCCATGGGGTGGCTTATCGAGAGTGGTTGGGGCCGAAGGACGCCGGCGGACTCCAGGAGCGGGATTAGGCACAAGCGGTGGGGGACACACGATGTACCCAAGTTCGGGGCCCTCCGTGGGAGGTAACACCCCTAGTCCTGCTTGTCTAGTTGATGAACCGGGAAGGACTACAATGGTGCTCCTTGAGCTGTCTGGGTAGAGGAGGAAGAAGGAGTTGGTCCGCTCTCCTTGCCTCTCTACGTGAGTGCGTGGGTGTGTGTATGCCGATTGATTGCCCCTGTGCATGGGGGAGCCCTGGGGGGGTTTATAGGCCAACCCCCTGGATTACAATATGGATAGGAGGTGCCGGAGGGCCCCAGATGGCGGCCTCTCTAGCCGGCCATGGGGCCCCCGGCTGAGGAGTCTTGTCGTTGGTAGGGCCCACCGGCTGCGGGGTCCCGTCGCAGGTAGGGCCCGCCGGCTGTAGGGTCCCATCGGGAGCCGAAAGGGGCCCACCTGGCAGACTCGCGTGCCCGTCATGTCGCGGCACGGGTCGTCCGGCGGAGCGTCGTCTTGTGGCAGCCGACCGCGGTCAGCGGTACGGCCGGCCGCACTGTGGCCATGCCGGGGAAGGTAATGGAGTGGTTGACGGCGTGCCGACACTGTGCCGACCGCCCGGTCACAGTCGGCCGGGGTCAGAGGCACTGTCGCCTCCACTGTGGCCATGCGGCCGCTGACCGTCGACGCGACGTGGGCCGCTGTAGCCACGCGTGCTCTGACCGCGGCACCGGGGGCACTGCTGATACGCCGGGCGTCAGGTCGCCGTCCGGCAAGGCGAGGCGATGGGACGGGGGCTGACCCGCCGGCTAGAAGGCTAGGGGTCTCCGCCCTCGGCTGGCCGGCTGGGCACAGCCGGCCGCGCGGAGCCGGACTACAGGGGGAGGCGGATCGCCCTGTAGTCATTTTTCGAAAAGTTGGAGCAGTGACCCAGCTAAGGCTACCTCGGGGTTATCCCCTCGACAGTAGTCCCCGAAGCAGGGGGGCTCGCCGGCGAGCCGCGGCGGGCCACACCGGCTTGAGTTGCGCGTCTCGGGACCGCGGGGAGGTACCGGAGCCGGAAGGAGAGGGATCGTGGTGGCCGGCTCCGCAGCCGGCCGACGCTTTGCCGGACGCCTTGACCACCTCGAGGAGCAGAGGAGGCGCGCCACGTGGGGAGCACAAGACCGGGCCGTGGGGCGGGGCCCACTTCGGCCGCGGCCTCGGCCCATGCGCGTGGATCTTCTGCGGCCCGGGCCGTCGGTTGGCGTTCTCAAAACGCTTTAACGCCCTTCCCGCGTGTGGCGGAGGTAGTGGGGTTTGTGCGCGACTGATCCACTCGCCACTACTCCGTGCAAGGTTTAAATAGGAGGGGAGAGGAGCGGAATGGGACATTCGCTCCCCTGCCCCCGCACGTCGTCCTCGTCGCCCGTCCCCCTTCCCACAACGAGAGAGAGAGAGAGAGAGAGGGAGAGTGAAGGCCGCCCGCCGCACTGTCGTTCGCCGCCGTCGGAAGTTGCGACGCGACCGAGCCCACGTGCCACGCCGCTGCGACCAAGACTTCTCCGAGGCGCATGGCGGGCAAGGGGGCCTGGGACGACAGCAATGTCGACGAGGCTTACATCAAGCACCTCTGCCACTGCCGCAAGCTACCGCCGGCGGAGAACCTAGAGGCGCGCATCGCCGAGGCAGAAAACACGCCGGCCCCGCGCGACGGCAAGGTGGTGGTCTTCGCCGAGCATTTCGCCTGCGGGCTCGGCCTGTCGGCGAGCGCGTTCTTCCGCCGCTAACTTACGCGCTTCGGGCTGCAGCTGCACCACCTTAGCGCCAACACCATTTTGCAGCTGGCGGCGTTCGTCACCCTCTGCGAGGGTTTCCTGGGAGTGGAGCCGCGCCTCGACCTCTGGTGCCGGCTCTTCTACTTGAAGCACCAGACGGTGAAGATCCAGGCGACCGGCCAGACAGTGATGACCGCCTGCGGAGCCGCTCTGGTCCACTATGGCCCCGGAGCCGGGTTCCCGCAGCTTCCCCTGCAGGACTCGGTGAAGAGTTGGCAGAAGGGGTTCTTCTACGTGAAGAACGTGAAGTCGGAGGAGGATTACATCAACCTCCCCGACTTCGTCGACCAGCTGCCGACCGCGATGCTGAACTGGAGGACGCCTCCGCCCTAGGCGCCCGAGACGGCAGACCGGCTTTGCGAGCACCTGATGGTGATGACCAATACGAAAGGGCTCACGGCGGTGGATCTCCTGGCCGCGATGGTGGCACGCCGGGTGCAGCCGCTGCAGCGCCGACCGCACCTCATCTGCCAGATGGGTGGACGGCGCGACCCCTGCCGGCTCTCCACCAAAGAGCTGAAGGCGGTGCAGGTGGCGAGGCGGGTGAACACCATCTCGGCCGCCAAGATGGACGAGGGCGAGTGGCAATGGGGAAAGACCCCGTATAGATGGAGCCGTCCGGCTCCGCGGGTATGTGCCGAGCCGTCCCTCACCCTTTTTCCTTCTGAAATCGACACCCCTCCCCTAGCCTGACGGTGGGAGGGCCTCTCTTGGGGGCAGGTTTTCCCTCAGCTACAGAACTACGAGGAGCCGGTGGCTGACATGGCGGAGTCGGATCCCAAGGAGGTCGAAGACGCCGACGATGTGAAGCCGGCTGAGTCAGAGCGAGCTGGCGGGTCCGGAACCGGCGGGACGGAGGCGGAGGCTACCGAGTCGGCTGGTGAGTTCCTCCCCCAGTCTCTTTTGCGGGGCTGGCCTGACGATGGTGCTGAATCGGAGGGGATGCACGATGCAGCGGCTTCGGAGGACCCCGAACCTTCGGGAGAAGACGCCACCGCGCCGAGGAAGCTCGTTCGCCGGGCCGACCATGAGCCCGACCGAGGTGACGCGGCTGCGGGAGGAAAGGGGGAGCCGTCGGCCATCTCTCGGCCGGCCACCAAACGGGCAGCCAGCGGCCAGCCGGGCGGCAGCTGTGGAGGCGGCGGGAAGAAACAGCGGGTTGCCCAGATGGGCCCCGCCAGGCGGGCGGTCCCCGTCAGCATCGGGTAAGTTCTCTTCGAGTCCCTACTTGGTTTACGATCGACCATCTTTCCTTATTTCGCTTATCCAGGGAGCCGCGTGCCCTGGGGAGGGCCACGACCGTGGAGACATTGGGGATGGCACCGCCGCCCTCTGCCGACGAAAGGGAACACGAGGCGTGTCGGGACCTCGAGGCGGCCGAGCGAGAGCGGCTCGAGGAGGAGCACCACCCGTGGGTGGAGGCGGCGCGGAAGCAGCCGCCAGGGAAGGCCAGCGCGGAGGCGGGCGACCAGTCGTGGGAGCCCTTTCCCACCGGTCGGGAAAGGAGGTCCAAGGACAAGCATGACCCCGCACGACGTGCGGAGGCAGTTGCACGGGCCGAGGAGGAGGCGCGCGCGGCCGACGCCGCCAAGAGGACGGAGTCGGGCCGCAACGCGACACCGCCAGGGGCGGACGACGTGCCACAGGGCGCCGATGAGCCTCCGGAGGTCGTCGTTCCGGAGGCGGAGGTCCCGGCACCGGAGATCCCAGCTCCGGAAGCGAGCCGGGGGAGCGCCGCCGGAGGTGGTGCACCGAACATCGAGGCCGCAGCGCCCAGAGGGGCGGCCGCTGCCGGTGTCGTCGTTTTGTCACGACAGATGCCATGGGTAGGCTTATCGAGAGTGGTTGGGGCCAAAGGACGCCGACGGGCTCCGGGAACGGGGTTAGACACAAGCGGCGGCGGACACACGATGTACCCAGGTTCGGGGCCCTCCGGGGGAGGTAACACCCCTAGTCCTGCTTGGTCTAGTTTAGACAGTGGTGAGGTTACAATCAGGCTCCTCGAGCTGTATGGCTAGAGGAGGAAGAAGGGGCTGGGCTGCCTTCGTTTCCTCTCTACGTGAGTGTGGTGTGCACGTGGGGAACTGATCGCCCCTCGCATGGGGGGGGGCCCGGGGGGGTTTTATAGGTCAACCCCCCGGATTACAATACGAATAAAGGCTTCGAGAGGGCCCCAGCCGGCAGCCTCTCTGGCCAGCTGTGGGGCCCTCGGCCGAGGGGTCCCGTCGTTGGTAGGGCCCGCCGGCTGAAGGGTCCCGTCGGGAGCTGGCGGGGCCCGCACGGCGGGTCCCCGCGCCGGTCATGTCGCGGCACGGGTCGTCCTTCGGGGTGTCATCTGGTGGCAGGCGGCCGAGGTCAGCGGTACGGCCGGCCACACTGTAGCCATGCCGGGGCAGGTAATGGAGTGGTTGAAGGCGTGCCGGCACTGTTGGGAGTCCTGTCGCAGTCGGCCAGGGTCAAAGGCACTGTCACCTCTACTGTGGCCACACGGGCGCTGACCCCCGATGGGATTGGGGCCACTGTAGCCACGCGTAGCTGACTGTGGCATCCAATGCGCGGCCGGCTAGGGGGCCTGGCGTCTCCGCCCCTAGCCGACTGGCTCGTCGCAGCCGGCAAGGCATAGCCGGCGGGACGTAGCTGGCGGGGCGTAACCGGCAGGGCGTAGCCGGACTGTAGGGGGAGGCGGCTCGACCTCCAGTCGTGTTAGAAAGTTGGAGTAGTGGGTCGCTTGAGGCTACGCCGGGGTCATCCCCCCGACAGTAGTCCCCGAAGCAGGGGAGGCCCGCCGACGAACCGTGGCGGTCCTCGCCGGCTTGAATGTAGCCTTTATGCCGCAGCGTGCCTTGGAGGCCAGACGATGCGGGCAAACGGCGGCCGGCTCCGCAGCCGGCCGATGCTTCGTGCGCCGCCTCGGATGCCCCATCGGGTGGAAAAGCCGCGCCACGTGGAAGACGTAACGGGCTGTGGCCTGACAGGCCGCGCGGCGGACAAGACCGGACCGTGGGGTGGGGCCCTCCACAGCCGCGGCCTCGGCCTGTGCGCATGGATCTTTTGCGGCTCGACCCGTCGGTTGGCATTCCCGAGCGCCATAACTTCTATCCCGCATGCGGCAGGAATTGCGGGCGTCGTGCGCAATGAGTCCGCCCCCCACGATCGTCCGTGCGGGGTTTAAATGGAGGGGAAAGAGGAACAGAACGGCACATTCGCCCCTCCCGCCCCAGTCACATCGTCTTCGTCGCCCTCCTCCTCCCGCCACGAGAGAGAGAGAAAGAGGGTAAAGCCTATGAGCCCGCCGTGCCGCCGCCCACCGCCGTCGAAGGCCCGCATTGCGGCCGAGCACCCGCGCCCACCGCCGCGACTGCGAGCCTCCTTAGCAACCATGGCGAGCAAGGGCGCGTGGGACGGCAGCATCGTCGATGAGCAGTTCATCGAGCATCTCCGCTACCGCCGCAAGCTTCCATCGGAGGCGCACTTGGAGGCGCGCATCGCCGGGCCGAAGAACTCCCCGGCCCCGCGGGAGGGCGAGGTGGTCGTCTTCGCCGAGCATTTTCTCCGCGGGCTCGGGCTGCCGGCGGGTACCTTTTTTCGGCGGTTTTTGACGCGGTTTGGCCTGCAGCCGCACCACCTCGCCCCCAACGCCGTCTTGCAGTTGGCAGCATTCGTCACTCTCTGCGAGGGGTTCTTGGGGGTGGAGCCGAGGCTCGACCTTTGGTTCCGGCTGTTCTTCCTCAAGCGGCAGACAGTGGTGGACCCGGCGACGCAGGAGAAGGTCATGACCGCCTGCGGGGGCGCCCTGATCCACATCTGCAAGGGAGCCGGCTTCCCGAAGCTCCTGCTGCAGGAGTCGGTGAAAAATTGGCAGCGGGGGTTCTTCTACGTGAAGAACGTGAACCCGGAGGAGGATTACATCAACCTCCTTGACTTCGTCAACCAGCCGCCGGCTGCGATGCTGAACTGGCGGACGGCTCCGCCCCAGGCGCCAGAGATGGCGGACCGGCTCTGCGAGCGCCTGCTGGTGATGACCGGGACGGAGGGGCTGAAGGCCACCGACCTATTGGCCACGATGGTGGCGCGCCGGGTGCAGCCGCTGCAGAGCCGGCCACACCTTATCTGCCAGATGGGAGGGCGGCATGACCCCTGCCGGCTCTCCACCAAGGAGCTGAAGCCGATCCATGTGGCGAGGAGGGTGAACGCCATCTCGCAGGCGAAGCTGAAGGAAGAGGGGTGGCAATGGGGGAAAACCCCGTACAGCCGGAGTTATCCAGCGCCGCGGGTAAGTGACCGGCCGTCTCCGCCGCTCCTCCTTTTCAAAGACAGCACCCCTCCCCCTTCGTTCTGACGGTGCGGCGCTTCGCCCGCGCGCCGGTCGCAGGTTTTCCCGCAGTTGCAGAACTACGGGGAGCCGGCCGCCGACTTGGTGGACTCGGACCCTGAGGAGGTCGAGGACGCCGATGACGTAGAGCCGGCGGACTCGGAGCAAGCCGGCGCCTCCGAAACTGGCGAGGCAAAGACGGAGACGGAGGAGGCCGAATCGATGGGTGAGTTTCCTCCCCCGACGCATCTACGGGATTGGACCGATGATGACGCTAAGTCGGAGGAGTCGCGTGATGCAGAGGCTTCGGAGGATCCCGAGGCCTCGGAAGGCGAGGTCACGGCCCCGAGGAGACGCCCACGCCGAGCCGGCCACGAGCCCAGCCGGGGCGGTGCGGCCGCGAGCGACAGGGGGAAACAGCCGGCGGTCGCCAGGCCGGCGGCTAAACAAGCGGCCGCCGCGCAGCCGGGCGGTAGCCCCGGAGGCGGCGGGAAGAAGCAGCGGGTCGCCCAGATGGGGCCCACGAGGAGGGCGGTCCCCGTCGTCGTCGGGTAGGCCCATCTCCCCTTCGTTCCGCCTCGTTTGTCTCATCCGTGTCCCCCCTTTTCCTTATCCCGCCTGAACAGGGAGGCGCGCGCCCTAGGGAGGACCTCGGGCGGCGAGGCCACGAGGACGGCGCCGCCGGACACCGCCGAGGAGAGGGAGCGCCAGGCGTGGTGAGATCTTGAGGCGGCCGAAGAGGAACGACGCGTTGAGGAGCGCCGTCCCTGGGAGAAGGCGGCGGAGAAACTGCAGCCGCCGGAAGGAGCCGGAGGAGAGGCAGCCGGCCAATCGTGGGAGCCGTTCCCCGCGGCCGGGAGAGGAGGTCGAAGGACCACCACGATCCCGAGCGGCGGGCGGAGGCGGATGCGAAGGCTGCGGAAGATGCGCGCGCGGCGGCAGGCGTGGGCGCGGCCTGCGCTGGTGGGAGGGAGGAGATGGATCGCGACGCAGCCCCGCCGGGGGCAGGCGATGTGCCGCCGGGGGCAGAGGGGCCCCCGGAAGTTGAAGTCCCGGCTCCGGATGCACCGGCTCCGGACGTGCCGGCCCCGGAGGCGCCGGCTCTGGAAGCGCCAGCACCGGGGGCGAGCCGGCCAGGAGCGGCCGGAGGTGGAGCGCCGGAGGGGACGGTCGTGACGACCGGGGAGACGACCGCCGTGAGTTCGTCGTTGGGGGTCCCCTGGCACGACGGTGCCGGGAGGGGCAGGTCCCCTGGTGACGTCCGGCAAAGGGGGGCCCGCAGACGGGGGCCGGCCGCAGCAAAAATGGGCCGCAGCCCGCCGCCCGGCTCTTGGCGATCCGCCGAGCGCCCTTGGGGTGGCGGTGGCCGCCGTCGTCGAGGCGTTTGCTGCCTGCCGCGCCCAGACGTCGCAGGACGCTCGAGCCGCCAATGACCGGCTGGTGCATCTGGAGCAGTCTGTCACGGTAAGTTCTCATATTTTCTTCTTTTCTTGCCTTGGCGTTTTCTTTCTTTTCCAGTGGGGGCGCGCTAGCGCACCCACTGGGTGTAGCCCCCGAGGCTTGAGCCGGCTGTGGCGCAGGCGGGTCGAGCCTAATGCTGCAACGTGTCTTTGTTGTTCACAGGCAGCGCATGACCACCGGGTGGCCGCGTACAACACCCTGCTGGGCTTGTACCGGGAAGCCGAAGGCCGGCTGGCTACTCTGTTAGCGGACCTGCAAGGTACGTGCTCCCACGAATATCCAGTGGGGACGCGCGAGCGCACCCACTGGGTGTAGCCCCCGGGATTCAGGCCGGTTGCCCTGGAGGCAGGCTGAATCCCTTCCTTAGTTTACTTTCTGATAGTGGTGACCTCATCTCGTGAATCCACCCATGCCGAGACGGTCAGCCTCCGACGCCAGGTGGTGCGGCTTGGCGAGGAGCGGGACCTCCTGACGACGGAGCGCGATCGGCTCCGCCAGGAGGCGGATCAGGCGAAGGCGGAGAAGGATGGGCGCGAGGCGGCTCATCGCCGGGAGTTGGAGGAGCGGGAGGCGGCGTACCAACGGCGGTTGGAGGAGCGGAACGCGGCCCATCGCAAGGAGCTGGAGGCGAAGGATGCCTCGCTGGCGAAGGCAGCCAGGGAGGAGGAGGCGGCCCACGTCGAGTACGAGCGCCGGCTCCAGGAGTGGTCGGCCAGGGCCGCCAGGGAGCAGGAGGAAGCGCTGGAAGGGGACCGGCAGCTGGCCGGTACGTTTTTCTTTTGTCCTTGCGCATTGGCTCGGGGCGCTATTTTCTTCGTCTTACATCACGCGCTCCTCTCTCCCCCAGCGGCCTTGGAGGCCCACCACGAGGCGCAACGGGCACATGGAGTTCAAGTGGGGGAGCTTGCGCCCTGGACCGTGGAAGAGGTGGGGATCGGCGGCAGGGTGCGTCTTGGCGAGGTGGTCCGGGCCCTGAAGCGGCTCCAGGCCGCCGGCCTGGGGCTGGTTCGCACCCTCTGGCCGGATGCGGTGGAGCCGGCATCCATGAGCCGACTGTCTAGGTGGCTGGAGGCCGGGTCCGCGAGGGTGAACGCCTGGAGGGCTTCCGCGGCACGCGCCGGGGCGGCCATGACGCTTCGGGTTGCGAGGTCATGGTACCCAGAGCTGGACCTGGGTCTGCTCACGGCCCAGCGTGCCGGCACCGACGCGGAGTTGGAGGCGGTGGCCGATGCGATGGCCGCGAGGGCGAGCGACCTTGCGTCCTTCGCCGCGTGGGACGAGTACGTTCCAGAGCACGAAGCGGACGGCGTGGTGATCCCGGAGGACCGGTACACGCTCGCCCTGGACGACCCGGAGGGTAGCGCCGCCGAGACGGACGAGGAAGACTCCGACTCTAGCACCTACGCCGACTCCGAGCTGGCTCCAGACTTGGAGACAGGAGCCGACGCAGACCGCACCGTGGACAAGGACGGGGCCTCTTCGTCGGCCGCCGCGGGTGGTGCCGGAGGAGAAGACGGTGCTGCCGCCATCTAGGGCTTTATCTTTCTGCATTGTTAGACTTCCATTCCACCCACTGGGGGTGTAGATGTAATGAACTCGTGGCCTTGGGCCTTTTAAGTTGTATAAAGCTTTTGGTTGCTGAAATGTTGTTTTATGCGTGCCGGCTCGGCCTTACCCCTTTTTTGCTCTTTTGGTTCTGTTCACTCAAAGCCTTGTCCCCCTTGGTTTCGGTCCCGCCAGCCGGACAGCCGGGAGCCGGTCTGTAGCTGGGATGGGGCGTCCGCCTCGAGGGAGCCGGTCGTGAGTTTGGGAACCGCGAGAGTTTTTTGGGTAAGGTGAGCGACAGAGGCTAAAAGAAACTGTTCCGACTAGCCCTAGCCGGCAATCCCCTTTGCAATTGATTTTTCGTGTGTGCTAAGCTTTGCCGTCTCGAGGGCCCACCAGCCGGACAGTCGGGAGCCGGTCTGTGGCTGGGAGGGGCGGGGCGGCTCTTTTTAGCTCACATTACTTGGTCGACTTCGGGGGAGGAGGGCAGGACTAGCCGGCGAGCCCCCGAGACCGAGAGCCGGGCCTAGGAGCCGATCGAGCAATGCGAAGAAAGTCTATTTGAAAAGAATGAAAAGGGGCGCGTCCCAAGAGCCGGCTTGGGGCACCCGTTTCATTCATAAGCCCAAAAGGGGAAGGATATATACATACACTGGTTCTTAGCAGTAAAACGGGCGGAGGAGCGCCGCGTTCCATGGGCGCTCCGTTTCCTCGCCGGAGGCGTCTCTCTTGCGCTTTTGCGGCTTCTGGGCGTCTATTAGATAGTACGCGTTGTTGTGCAACGCCTTGCTTACGATGAACGGGCCCTCCCATGGGGAGGATAGCTTGTGCTGGCCGGCAGTTCGCTGGATCCGCCTGAGCACCAAGTCTGCTTCGCGGAAGGAGAGTGGCCGGATCCGCTTACTGTGGTAGTGCCGGAGCTTCTACTGGTAGATGGCCGTCCGGCTCAGGGCCAGCTCGTGGGCCTCCTCGAGGAGGTCGACGCCGTCTTCCCTCGCTTCCTTTGCGTCCGTCTCCGTGTATAGGGTAACCCGAGGCGAATCAAACTCGATGTCGGTGGGGATGATTGCCTCGGACCCATACACGAGAAAGAACGGGGTGAAGCCAGTCGATCGGTTGGGCGTGGTCCTAAGGCTCCAGAGGACGGCCGGTAGCTCTTCGATCCAGCAGCCGGCTGACCGGATCAGCGGTGCCACGAGCCGGGGCTTGATGCCGGCTAGGATCAGGCCGTTCGCCCTCTCGACCTGGCCGTTTGACTGTGGGTGGGCGACGGACGCCAAATCGAGCCGGATGCCCTGCTTGGCGCAGAAACGCGCTAGCGCGCCCTTGGCGAAGTTCGTGCCGTTGTCGGTGATGATGCTGTGAGGGACGCCGTAGCGGACCATGATGTCTTCGACGAACCGGACGGCCGTGGGGCCGTCCAGCTTCTTGATTGGCCTGGCCTCGATCCACTTGGTGAATTTGTCGACGGCTACCAGCAGATGCGTCATGCCGCCTCGTGCGGTCCTGAAAGGTCCCACCATGTCCGCCCCCCAGACGAGAAAGGGCCACGAGAGGGGGATGGTTTGGAGGGCTGTAGCCGGTAGGTGGCTCTGCGTGCCGAAGCACTGGCAACCTTCACACTTGTCGACCAGCTGCTTGGCCGCCTCCAACGCAGTTGGCCAGTAGAAACCGTGACGGAATGCCTTGGCCACCAGGGTCCTGGAGGCGGCGTGGTGCCCGCACTCGCCCTGGTGGATGTCGAGGAGGATCTCTTGCCCTTTCTCCGGCTCGACGCAGCGTTGAAAAATGCCGGTGGTGCTGCGATGAACCGGCTCGTGGTTGATGATGCTGTAGGCCGGGGCTCGGCGCTAGATTTGTCTTGCTGTGGCCTCATCAGAGGGGAGCTCGCCGCGTAGGAGGAACACCAGGATGGGCTGGGCCCATGAGGGGGCCGAGACGGGAGCCGGCTCGGGCTCAAGGGGGGCATTGGCAGCAGCAGGAGCCCCCGGGTCCGGAAGACCAGTCCCCGGGTCTGGCCCGCCAGCTCCCGGGTTTGGCTTGCCAGCCCCCGGGGCTGAAGCGGTGGAAGGGGCGTCGACTGCCATCATGACGGCCGCGGTTTTGGAGCCGGCCTCTGCGGGCGCGGTCGGCTCGTTTGCCGGAACTGGCGCTGCCGGCTGGGCAGCCGGAGTTGGTGGAGCCGGCGGAAGGGTCGACGCCAATGGTGCCGGCTGGGTAGCCGGATCCGACGACGGGCCGGCTGCGTTAGCCGGCACGAAGATGGACCCCGATTCGGGGGAGGGCTTGATTGAAGGCTTGAGCAGCCGCTCGAGGGAGACGCCGGCTGGGATGGCCTGCCGGATGGAGCCGATCTTCGCCAGCGTATCGGCCGCCTCGTTGTCCGCACGTGGGACGTGATGGAACTCACAGCCCTCGAAGGAGCCGGTGAGCTGCTGGACGAGGAAACGATAGCTGGCCATGTTAGCGTCCCTGGCGTCCCACTCGCCAGAGACTTGCTGCACCACGAGGTCGGATTCGCCGAAGCATATGATGCGCTGGATGCCGATCTCCTTGGCGAGCCGGAGGCCGTGGACGAGGGCCTCGTACTCGGCCACGTTGTTGGAGGCGGCGAAGTGGATCTGGAGTGCGTACTTGAGCTGATCTCCCCTTGGGGATGACAAGACGATGCCGGCTCCCAGGCCGGCTCGCATCTTCAAGCCATCGAAGTGCATGCGCCAGTGCGTGGACTCGGGCGGAGGCGGCATGAACTGGGTTTCGGCCCAGTCGACGAGGAAGTCGGCCATTGCTTGTGACTTGATGGCGGTGCGTGGCTCGTACCGTATCTCGTAGTCGGCGAGGGCGATGGCCCACTTGGTCATGATTTCGCCCAGCGGCGCCGTGCTCACGACGGTGATGACATGCTCCTGGAAGTACCGCTTGATCTTATGGGCGGCGAAGTATATGCCGTAGCACATCTTCTGATAATGGGGGTAGTTCTGCTTGGAGGCGGAGAGTACCTCGCTGAGGTAGTAGATGGGGCGCTGGATTGGCAATGCTCTGCCCTCCTCCGGCTGCTCCACCACCAAGACGACGCTGATGACGCACGTGGTCGCCGCGATGTAGGCGAGCAGAGGCTCCTTCTCAGCCGGCGCGGCCAGGATGGGCGCGCTGGTGAGAGCCCGCTTGAGGTCGCGAAATGCCGCGTCCGCCTCGTCGGGCCAATCGAACACGGCCGGCGTCCTCGAGGAGTCGCGGCCCGGCTCGACCAGAGCCGTCTTCCGCAGGAGGGGCAAGGCCTTCTCTCCCAGCCGGCTGACGAACCGGCTGAGGGAGGCGAGGCAGCCGGTGAACTTCTGGACATCGCGGAGCCGGCTCGGCCTGGGCATGCGCTCGATCGCCCTGATCTTCTCGGGATTAGCTTCGATGCCGCGAGCGGACACGAAGAAACCCAGGAGTTGGCCGGCTGGGACACCGAAGACACACTTCTCCGGGTTGAGCTTGATCTTGTATTCACGCAGGTTGGCGAATGTCTCCCGGAGATCGTCGAGGAGGCTGAAGTGCTTCTTGGTTTTGACGACGATGTCGTCGACGTAGACGTGGACGTTCCTGCCTATCTGATGCAGGAGACACTTCTGCATGCAGCGCTGGAAGGTGGCGCCCGTGTTCTTCGGGCCGAAGGACATGGTGATGTAGCAGTAGGCCCCGAAAGGGGTGATGAAGGAGGTTTTCAGCCGGTCGGCCGGGTCCAGCTTGATCTGGTGATAGCCGGAGTAGGCGTCCAGGAAGGACAGTAGGTCGCAGCCGGCCGTGGAGTCGATGACTTGATCGATCCGCGGCAGGGCGAACGGGTCCTTGGGGCACGCCTTTTTCAGACTCGTGTAGTCGATACACATGCGCCAAGTTTTGTTCTTCTTCAGCACCAGGGCTGGGTTGGCCAGCCAGTCCGGGTGGAATACCTCCATGATGAAGCCGGCTGCGAGAAGCCGGGCGATCTCCTCTCCTATAGTACGCCGCTTCTCCTCGGAGAAATGGCGCAGGGGCTGCTTGACCGGCTTCGCATCCGGTCGTACGTGAAGCTTGTGCTCGGCGAACTTCCTCGGAACACCCGGCATGTCCTTTGGAGACCATGCAAAGATGTCCCGATTCTCACGGAGGAAGTCGACTTGCTCGCCTTCCTATTTGCTGTCGAGGCGGGAGCCAATGGTGATGCACTGGCTGGGGTTGGCCGGGTCAAGTGGCACTTGCCTGGTGTCCTTGGACGGCTGGAACGAGGCTTCGCCGACCGACCGGGATGGAGGAGCCGGCATGGCCGGCTGGCCAGAGGTGTGGGCCACGAGTCGGTCGAGCTGTCGCTTCTCCTCCGCTATCTCCAGGGCTTCGGCCAGCCGGCTGCCGTCTCGCGCGCACGCGATTGATATCTTGTAATCGCCGGCGATGGTGATGATGCCCTTGGGACCCGGCATCTTGAGCTTGAGATAGGCGTAGTGGAGGATCGCCATGAATTTGGCGAGAGCCGGCCGGCCCAGCAGCGCATGGTAGGGGCTGTCGAGGTCCACTACCTCGAACCACACTGGTTCGCGCCGGAAGTGGCTGTGGCCGCCGAAGAGGACGTCGAGCTTGATCTTGCCGACGGGGGTGCAGGACTTTCCCGGCACGATGCCGTGGAAAACCGTCCGGCTCGCTTGCAGGTCCTCCACCTTGAGTCCCAGCTTGAGCATCGTATCGAGGTAGAGGATGTTGATGCTGCTGCCTCCATCGATCAGCACCTGCGAGAAGCGGCACGTGCGCCTCTCGAAGGCGATGGTGGGATCGAGGACGAGGGCGTAGCTGCCGGGGCTTGGCATCACGGCCAGGTGGTCAGCCCGGCTCCACGTGACCGGCTTCTCGGACCAGTGCATGAACTGGGGAGTCGCGGGCATGGTAGTGTTCACCTCGCGGTGGAGCCGGCGCTGAGCATGCCTATCCGTCTCCTCACTGGTGAAGACGATGTAGGAACCTTCTTGGATGGGGAATTGGTCGAGCAGCCGGCCGTCGTTCTGGGCCGGAGCCGGGGGCTGAGCCGGAGCGGGAGCCGGAGGCGGCTCCGGCGCGCGAGGAGGCGGCGGGGGAGGAGTTGGAAGACCCTCGCCTCGGGCCAGCCGCTGCGAGAAGCTGCACTGCCGGAGCGTGTGCATCGCCGGCTTGGCGCCGGAATGGTGTTTGCAGGGGAGGTCGAGCATCTGCTCGAACGTGAGCTTGGGCTGCCAGGCAGCCTTGCCGGTGCGCTGGCGCTAGCTGGAAGCCTGGCCAGCCGGCTGCTCTTCCTCGATGGTGGCAACCTGCCGGCTCCCGTAGCGGGGATCCGGCTGGTCGGCTTTGCGCTTGTTGTTCTACTGCTGCCGGTTGTCGGCGGCGGAGCCGGCTTGGCTGGCGTGGCGACCTTCATCCGCATAGCAGAGTCGGCCGTGGCGTATTTATCCGCTTTGGCCATCAGGTCTCCCAGGGTAGCCGGCTCGGAGCACAGGAGCTTGTGCTTGAGGTGGGTGCCGTCTCGGCAACCCTCGATGAAGTATTGGATGGCTTGCACCTCGTGCACTCCTTCGGAGGAGTTGCGGAGCTCGGTCCAGCGTGTGAGGTAGTCGCGGAGGGGCTCCTCCGGCTCCTGGACGCACATGGCCAGTTCGCGGGGCCGGCCGGGCCGCTTGTAGGTGCCGGTGAAGTTGCGGACGAACGCCTCTTCGAAGTCCGTCCAGGTGTTGATGCTGCCGGCCGCCAGGCTGTTCAGCCAGGTGCCGACCGAGCCGATCAGCATAAGGGGGGCGTAGCGGATGGCTACGCGCTTGTTCCCCCTGGCGATGCCGATGGCGGTGGTGTAGTCGATCAGCCAGTCCTTCGGCTTGGCAGCCCCGTTATACTTCGGGGTGTCGCGGGGAAGCATGAAGCCGGACGGGAACGGTTCGTTGCGGATCCGGGGGCCGAAGCACGCCGGGACAATCGAACCCTCCTCCTCGAGGAGAGCCGGCTGCGCCAGCCGGTCGAGGCGGAGCCGCATGTCGTTCTCGCTGCGGGGGACCCGCGGCCCGAGCCGGGCCGCGAGTTCGGGGCGGACGACCGGCGGGACGGACCGTGCCGTGTCCTGTTGTGGAGGCGGAGTGTGTCCGCGGCTACGCCGGCTACCGCCAGCAGGCTCCTCGTCGCAGCGGTTGCCGTCAACCGGGTTGTTGCTGCGCCGGCTATTCATAGCCGGCTGCTCGTTCCCGCGCGGCTGGGAACGTCGAGCGTTGCTTCCCTCGGCCCGCCGGCCGGAGGGACGAGGGGAACTGGAGTGCTAAGCCGGCTGACGGTCAGCAGCCCCAGTGCCCGCGCCCTCGGGACGGGGAACCTCGGAGATGGCCCCACCGGGGGTGAGACCGACTTGTTGTGCGTTGGCGGTGTCGATGAGGTCCTTGATGTGCCGCTCGCGCGCGGCATGCTCCTCGCCCACCAAGGTAGCCAGATCCTCGTAGGCTACCTTGGCGGCTCGCAGGTTGGCCGCGGGGGTGTCGTAGAAGGGGAGGCGGCCGCCGAGGATTTCCGCGACCACGCGGCCGCGGTCACGCACAGCCCCACGCCGGCTGGGCTCGGGGCCAGCCGGGGTGAGACCGTACGCGGAGATGTAGTCCCACTGCGTGGCTTCCATCCGGCGCAGCTCGGTTGCGAGGGCGCTGGCGTCTTTGAACAGTTGACGGCGGGCCACCTCCAGCTCGGCGGTGGCGGTGGCCGTGTTTGCCGTTGGGGCGATGGGGGTGCTCAGACCCCGGAGGGTAGCGGCGAGCGGGTCGGAGGGACCGGTGCGGGCGGCGGTCGCGTCGGCCTCGGCCCGCACACGGCCCGAAGTGGAAGAGGAAGCGGTGACCATCACTCCGCAAACGCGGGCTCCACTGGCCTTGCTCGTGGCGAGTGCGCCTACGGACGTGGGGGGATCGGTGCAGTCAAGCACCTGGCTGGGGTACTCGTCGGCCGCCGGCTCGTCTGCGAGACTCAGCTTGCTGAAACACCCGGCGAGCGCGGCGACATCGAGCGCGAGGTCGCGGCCGGGGCACTCGTCGGAGAGGCCGGCCGCGTCGCCCGCAGAACCTGCCGGAGCAAGCCCCTCGAGCAAGCAGTTCGGCCCGGACGCGGGGCGGACGAGGGAGGCGGTGAAGGGCCCTGCCCGGAGCGTGACTCCGGCCGGCGCCGCGGACGGCCCCACGGTGGGCGCCAACTGTCGTCGTTTTGTCACGACAGATGCCATGGGTAGGCTTATCGAGAGTGGTTGGGGCCGAAGGACGCTGACGGGCTCCGGGAACGGGGTTAGGCACAAGCGGCATCGGACACACGATGTACCCAGGTTCGGGGCCCTCCGGGGGAGGTAACACCCCTAGTCCTGTTTGGTCTAGTTTAGACAATGGTGAGGTTACAATCAGGCTCCTCGAACTGTATGGCTAGAGGAGGAAGAAGGGGCTGGGCTGCCGTCGTTTCCTCTCTACGTGAGTGTGGTGTGCGCGTGGGGAACTGATCGCCCCTCGCATGGGGGGGGCCCGGGGAGTTTTATAGGTCAACCCCCCGGATTACAATACGAATAAAGGCTTCGGGGGGCCCCCAGCCGGCAGCCTCTCTGGCCGGCTGTGGGGCCCCCGGCCGAGGGGTCCCGTCGTTGGTAGGGCCCGCCGGCTGAAGGGTCCCGTCGGGAGCCGGCGGGGCCCGCACGGCGGGTCCCCGCGCCGGTCATGTCGCGGCACGGGTCGTCCTTCGGGGCGTCGTCTGGTGGCAGCCGGCCGAGGTCAGCGGTACGGCCGGCCGCACTGTAGCCATGCCGGGGCAGGTAATGGAGTGGTTGAAGGCGTGTCGGCACTGTTGGGAGTCCTGTCGCAGTCGGCCAGGGTCAGAGGCACTGTCACCTCTACTGTGGCCACACGGGCGTTGACCCCCGATGGGATGGGGGCCACTGTAACCACGCGTAGCTGACCGTGGCATCCAATGCGCGGCCGGCTAGGGGACCTGGCGTCTCCGCCCCTAGCCGGCCGGCTCGTCGCAGCCGGCAAGGCATAGCCGGCGGGACGTAGCCGGCGGGGCGTAACCGGCAGGGCGTAGCCGGACTGTAGGGGGAGGCGGCTCGACCTTCAGTCGCGTCATAAAGTTGGAGTAGTGGGTCGCTTGAGGCTACCCCGGGGTCATCCCCCGACAGCCGGCCCACCAACCAGGCCCGGAACTGCGGCGTCGGGGAGGGCGGGTCCCATAGTCGTCATGGCACAGGGTCCGCCCGAGCCTGCCGACAGGGGTCGACCGCAGGTGGCCTGGGCCATAGCTGGTGGCGCGGCCATAAATGACGCGCCGAGCGCCCTCAGGGCTGCGGTGGCCGCGGTCGTTGCTGAGTATGCCGCCTGCCGCGCCCAGACGGCGCAGGAGGCCCAGGCTGCCAGCAACCGGCTGGTGCATCTCGAGCAGTCTGTTGCGGTAAGGGCTCGAGGTCTTGTCTTTTTTGCTTTTTTCCAGTGGGGGCGCGCTAGTGCACCCACTGGGTGTAGCCTCGAGACTCGGGCCGGCTGGAACGTATTCGGGTCGAGTCTAAATTGCGAGGTGTCTGACTCTTTGTTCCTTGCAGGCCGTCCACGACCGTCGAGTGGCTGCATATAACACGCTGCTGGGCCTGTATCGGGGGGCCGAAAACCGGCTGGCCGTCGTGTCTGCGGATCTGCAAGGTACGCGTCTCGTGAGCTTTCAGTGGGGGCGCGCGAGCGCACCCACTGGGTGTAGCCCCGGAGATTCAGGCCGGCTACTCCGAAGGCGGGCTGAATCCCCATCTTTGCTTATTTTCTGACCGAAGTGTCCTCGTGCTGGGCAGCCACCCACGCCGAGACGATCTGCCTCCGTCGCCAGGTGGTGCAGCTTGGCGAGCGACGGGACCTCCTGTCCGCGGAGTGCGACCGGCTCCGCCAGGAGGCGGATCGGGCGCAGGCGGAGAAGGACGGGCGCGAGGCGGCCTACCGCCGGGAACTGGAGGAGTGGGAGGCGGCCCACCGTCGAGAGCTGGAGGAGCGGGAGACGGCCCATCGCCAGGAGCTGGAGGCCAAGGACGCCTCGCTGGCGAAGGCGGCCGAGGACGCGCAGGCAGCGCGGGCTGAGCATGAGCGCCAGATCCAGGAGTGGTCGGCCAGGCACGCCGCGTTGGAGGAGGAGGCGCGCGAGGGGGACCGGCTTCTGGCCGGTGAGTATTTCTGTTTCTTGTCTTCGTGAGTCAGATCCGGACCGGCGTTTTCTTCGTTGCTCACCCTGCACCCCCTTCTGCCTCAGGGCTCTTTCCAGGTATGCAAGTAGCAGCGGAATTGGCCGTGGAGACCCATCACGAGGATCAGCGGGCGCAGGGGATCCACATCGGGCCGCTTGCTGCCTGGACCGTGGATGAAGTGGGAATTGCCGCCAGGGCGCGTCTGGCCGAGGTGATCCGGGCTCTGAAGCGGCTCCAGGGCGCCGGCTCGGCGCTGGTTCGCACCCTGTGGCCGGACGCGGTGGAGCCGGCCTCCATGAGCCGGCTGTCGAGGTGGCTGGAAGCCGGGTCCGCGCGGGTGAACGCCTGGAGAGCTTCCGCCACGCGCGCGGGAGCGGCCATGGCGCTTCGCATTGCGAGGTCATGGTACCCCGAGCTGGACTTGGGGTTGCTTACGGCCCAGCATGCCGGCACCGACGCGGAGCTGGAGGCGGTTGCGGACGCGCTGGCCGGGCGGGCCAGCGATCTCGCGTCCTTTGCTCCGTGGGACGAGTATGTCCCGGAGCGCATGGCGGACGGCGAGGTGGTCCCGGAGGACCGGTACGGGCTTGCCCTCGATGACCCGGAGGGTAGCGCTGGTGAGACGGACGATGAAGACGCCGGGTCCAGCACCGATGACTATGTCGACTCCGAGCCAGCTCAAGACTTGGACGCGGGGGCTGACGCGGAGCGTGCCGTGGCCAAGGACGGGGCTTCTACCTCTGCCACCGCAGAGGGCGCCGGAGGAGGAGGCGGCGCCGCCACTAGCTAGGATCCTTTTTCCTGCTGCTTTTGTTAGACTGCAATTCCACCCACTGGGGGTGTATGATGTAATGAACATGTGGCCGTGGGCCGTTATGCTTTTGTATATGAGTTGATGCTTTTGTTTTGCCAAAGTTTTGTGTGCGTGCCAGCTTGGCCTTAGCTTTTTCGCCCCTCTGACTCCGTCCGCCCAAAACCTTGTCCCCTTCGGCTTCGACCCTGCCAGCCGGACAGCCGAGAGCCGGACTGTAGCTGGGACGGGGCATCCACCTCGAAAAAATCGGTCATGAGTTTGGGAGCCGCTGGGGCATATTGGCCAAGGAGAGTGGTAGAGGCTAGGAAAGGTGGGTCGGCTAGCCCTAGCCGGCGACTCCCTTACGGCCGTTTTTCGTGTGCGCTAAGTTTTCCGTCCCGAGAACCCATCAGCTGGACAGCCAGGAGCCGGTCTGTAGCTGGGAGGGGTGGGAGGGTTTTTTCCTTAGCTCACATTACTCGACCGGCTTTGGGTAGCGACGCCAAGGCTAGCCGGCGAGCCCCCGGGACCGTGGAGCCGGGTCCGTGAGCCGGTGTGTGGGGCGAACTGCTTTGGAAGGAAACGAAAGAGGTGTGCCCCAAGAGCTGGCTTGGGGCACCCGTTGCATTCATAAGCCCAAAAGGGAGGGTACATACATACACTGATCCTTCTTAGCAGTAAAACAGACGGAGGAGCGCCGTGTTCCACGGGCGCTCCGTCTCCTCGCCGGAGGCATCTCTCTTGTGCTTCTGCGGCTTCTGGGCGTCTATTAGGTAGTACACATTGTTGTGCAGCGCCTTGCTGACGATGATAGGGCCTTCCCATGGGGAAGACAACTTGTGCTGGCCAGCGGTCCGTTGGATCCGTCTGAGCACCAGGTCCCCCTCGCGGAACGAGAGGGGCCGGATCCGCTTGCTGTGGTAGTGCCGGAGCTTCTGCTGGTAGATAGCCGTTCGGCTCAACGCTAGCTCGCGGGCCTCCTCGAGGAAGTCGACGCCGTCTTCCCTTGCCTCCTTTGCGTCTGCCTCCGTGTACAGGGTGACGCGAGGCGAGTCAAACTCGATGTCCGTGGGGATGACTGCCTCGGACCCGTACACGAGGAAGAAGGGCGTGAAGCCGGTTGAGCGGTTGGGCGTGGTCCTGAGGCTCCATAGGACGACCGACAGCTCCTCGATCCAGCAGCCGGCTGACCGAACGAGCGGTGCCACGAGCCGGGGCTTGATGCCGGCCAAGATCAAGCCGTTTGCTCTCTCTGCTTGGCCATTCGACTGCGGGTGGGCGACCGACGCAAGGTCGAGCCGGATGCCTTGCTTGGCGCAGAAGCGTGCCAGCGCGCCCTTGGCGAAGTTAGTGCCGTTGTCGGTGATGATGCTGTGCGGGACGCCGTAGCGGACTGTGATGTCTTCGATGAACCGGACGACCGTGGCACAGTCCAGCTTCTTGATGGGTCTGGCCTCGATCCACTTGGTGAACTTGTCTACAGCCACCAGTAGATGCGTCATGCCGCCCCGCGCGGTCTTGAAAGGACCTACCATGTCCAGCCCCCAGACGGCAAAGGGCCACGAGAGCGGGATGGTCTGGAGGGCTGTTGTCGGCAGGTGGCTCTATGTGCTGAAGCGCTGGCACCCTTCGCATTTGTCGACCAGCCGCTTGTCCTCCTCCAAGGCCGTCGGCCAGTAGAAGCCGTGGCGGAATGCCTTAGCCATCAGGGTTCTAGAGGCGGCGTGATGCCCGCACTCGCCCTGGTGGATGTCGCGGAGGATTTCTTGACCCCTCTCCGGCTCGACGCAGCGTTGGAACACGCCGGTGGCGCTGCGATGGACCAGCTCGCGGTTGATGATGCTGTAGGCAGGGGCCCGGCGCTGGATTTGCCTTGCCATGGCTTCATCAGGGGGGAGCTCGCCGCGCAAGAGGAAAGCCAGAATGGGCTGGGCCCATGAGGGGGCCGAGACGAGAGCCGGCTCGAGCTCGAGTGGAGCGCCGGGGAAGCCGGAGCCCCCGGGCCTGCTACCGGGGCCCCCCGGGTCCGGCTCGTCAGTCCCCGGGACCGGGTCGCCAGTCCCCGAGACTGAGACAGCGGGGGGCGCGATGGTCGTCATCATGACGGCCGTGGAGCCGGAGCCGGCCGCCGCGGGGGCGTCGGATGTTGGGGCCGATGGTGCCAGCACGACAGCCGGATTTGGTGGTGCCGGTAGAGCAGTCGGGCCCGGCGAAGAGCCGGCGGCGTTAGCTGGCACGAAGATAGACTCTGATTCGGGGGAGGGCTTGATCGATGGCTTGAGCAGCCGTTCGAGGGAAACGCCGGCTGGGATTGCCTGCCAGGTGGAGCCGATTTTGGCCAGCGTGTCCGCCGCCTCGTTGTCCGTCCGGGGGACGTGGTGGAACTCGCACCCTTCGAAGGAGCCGGTGAGCTGTTGGATGAGGAAGCGGTAGCTGGCCATGTTGGCGTCCCATTCGCCAGAGACCTGCTGCACCACGAGATCCGAGTCGCCGAAGCAGAGGATGCATCGGATGCCGATTTCCTTGGCGAGACGGAGGCCGTGGACGAGCGCCTCGTATTCGGCTACGTTGTTGGAGGCGGCGAAGAGGATCTGGAGCGCGTACTTGAGTTGGTCCCTTTTGGGGACGATAGGACGATGCCGGCTCCCAAGCCGGTGCGCATCTTCGAGCCGTCGAAGTGCATGCGCCAATGCGTGGAGTCTGGAGGAGGCGGCACGAACTGGGTCTTTGCCCAGTCGACGAGGAAGTCGGCCATCGCCTGCGACTTGATGTAGGTGCGTGGCTCGTACCGGATTTTGTGGTCGGCGAGGGCGATAGCCCATTTGGCGATCCGGCCGGTGGCGTCCCGGCCGCTCATGATTTCCTCGAGCAGAGCCGTGCTCACCACGGTGATGGTGTGCTCCTGGAAGTACTGCTTGACCTTCTTGGCGGCGAAGTATATGCCGTAGAACATCTTCTGGTAGTGGGGGTAGTTCTGCTTGGAGGCGGAGAGGACCTCACTAAGGTAGTAGACGGGACACTGGACCGGCAGCGCCCGGCCTTCCTCCGGCCGCTCTACCACGAGAACGACGCTGATCATGCGCGTGGTCGCCGCGATGTACACGAGCAAAGGCTCCTTCTCGGTCGGAGCCGCCAGGACGGGTGCACTGGAGAGGGCGCGCTTGAGGTCACAGAACGCTTCGTCCGCCTGGTCGGTCCACTTGAACTTGGCCGGCTTCGTTGCTGGGTCGCGGCCTGGCTCGACTTTGGCCATCTTCTTCATGAGCTGGTAGAGGGGCAGAGCCTTCTCGCCCAGCCGGCTGATGAACTGGCTGAGCGAGGCAAGGCAGCCGGTGAACTTCTGGACGTCGCGGAGCTTGGTCGGCTTGTGCATGCGCTCGATGGCTCTGATTTTCTCCGGGTTGGCTTCGATGCCGCGGGCGGACACGAAGAAACCCAAGAGCTGGCCGGCAGGCACGCCGAAAACACACTTCTCTGGATTGAGCTTGACCTTGAACTCGCGCAGGTTGGCGTAGGTTTCTCGGAGATCTTGCAGGAGGCTGAAATGCTTCTTGGTTTTAACGACGATGTCGTCCACGTAGACGTGGACTTTCCTGCCGATCTGGGACAGGAGGCATTTCTGCATGCAACGCTGGAAGGTGGCGCCTGCGTTCTTCAGGCCGAAGGACATGGTGATGTAGCATTAGGCCCCAAAAGGGGTGATGAAGGAGGTCTTCAGCCGGTCGGCTGGGTCCAGCTTGATCTGGTGGTAGCCGGAATAGGCGTCCAGGAAGGTCAGCAAATCGCAGCCGGCCGTGGAGTCGATAACTTGATCGACCCGCGGCAGGGCAAAAGGGTCCTTAGGGCAGTCCTTGTTCAGGCTGGTGTAGTCGATACACATGCGCCAGGTCTTGTTTTTCTTCAGCACCAGGACTGGGTTGGCCAGCTAGTCCGAGTGGAACACTTCCATGATGAAGCTGGCTGCGAGCAGCCGGGCGATCTCTTCTCCTATATTACGCCGCTTATCCTCGGAGAAACGGCGCAGGGGTTGCTTGGCCGGCTTGGCATCTGGCCGCACATGAAGTTTGTGCTCGGCGTACTTCCTCGGAACACCCGGCATGTCTTTTGGAGACCACGCGAAGATGTCCCGATTCTCACGGAGGAAGTCGACGAGCTCGCCTTCCTATTTGCTACCGAGGTTGGCACCAATGGTGACGCACTGCTTGGGGTTGGCCGGGTCGAGTGGCACCTGCCTGGTGTCCCTCGACGGCTGGAACGACGCCTCGCCGGGCGACTGGGATGGAGGCGTGAGCCACGAGCCGGTCGAGCTGTCGCTTCTCGTCCGCTATCTCCAGGGCCTCGGCTAGTCGGCTGCTATCGCGTGCGCACTCGATTGACTTCTTGTAGTCACCGTTGACAGTGATGATGCCCTTGGGACCCGGCATCTTGAGCTTGAGGTAGGCGTAATGGGGGACCACCATGAATTTAACGAGGGCCGGCCTGCCCAGCAGCGCGTGGTAGGGACTGTTGAGGTCCACCACCTTGAACCATATCTGCTCGCGGCGGAAGTGGCTCTTGTTGCCAAAGAGGACGTCAAGCCGAATCTTGCCGATGGGGGTGCAGGATTTTCCCGGCATGATGCCGTGGAAAACCGTCCGGCTCGTCAGCAGGTCTTTCTCCTTGAGACCCAGCTTGAGCAGCGTGTCGTGGTAGAGGATGTTGATGCTGCTGCCGCCGTCGATCAGTACCCGCGAGAAGTGGCAGGTGCGCCTCTCGGAGGCGATGGTAGGATCGCGGACGAGGGCGTAGTTGCCGGGGTTCAGCATCACGGCGGGGTGGTCCGCCCGGCTCCAGGTGACCGGCTTCTCGGACCAGTGCATATACTGAGGGACCGAGGGAACGGTGGCGTTCACCTCGTGCCGGTGCCTGCGCTCGCTGTGCTTGTTGGTCCCCTAGCTGGTGAAGACGACATAGGACCCATCCTGGTCGGGGAACTGGTCGTGAAGGCGGCCGTCGTTGGCAGCCGGAGCCGGCGCGAGCGGCTGGGCCAGAGCTGGAGCTGGCGCGAGGGGAGCCAGAGGCGGAGGAATCGGGAGGCCCTCGCCTCGGGCCAGCCGCTGGGAGAAGCTGCACTGCCGCAACGTGTGCGTGGCAGGATTGGCCCCGGAGTGCATCTTGCAGGGTGCATCGAGCATTTGCTCGAAGGTGAGCTTGGGCTGCCAGGCATTCTTGCCGGTTCGCTGGCGCTGGCTGGAAGCCTGGGCAGCCGGCTGCTCCTCCTCGATAGTGGCGACCTGCCTGCTCCCGTATTGGGGATCCGGTTGGTCGGCTTTGCGCTTGTTGTTCTGCTGCTGCTGGTTGTCGGCGGCCGCCCTCGGCGCGGCGGGCGTCGGGGTCGGTTTGGCAGGCGTGGTGACCTTGATCCGCATCGCGGAGTCGGTCGTGGCGTACTTATCTGCCTTGGCCATCAGATCTGCCAAGGTCGCCGGCTCGGAGCACAGGAGCTTGTGCTTGAGGTGGGTACCGTCGCGACAACCCTCGATGAAGTACTGGATGGCCTGCACCTCGTGTACCCCCTCGCAGGAGTTGCGGAGCTCGGTCCAACGCGTGAGGTAGTCACGGAGGGACTTGTCCGACCCCTGGACGCACATGGCCAGCTCACGGGGCCGGCCGGGCGGCTTGTAGGTGCCGGTGATGTTGCGGACGAACGCCTCCTCAAAGTCCGTCCAAGTGTTGACGCTGCCGGCGGACAGGCTGTTGAGCCAGGTCCGAGCCGAGCCGATCAACATGAGGGGGACGTAGCGCACGGCTACGCGCTTGTTCCCCCTGGCTATGCCGACTGCGGTGGTGTAGTCGACTAACCAGTCTTCCGGCTTGGCGGTGCCGTTGTACTTCGGGGTATCGCGGGGGAGCGTGAAGCCGTTCGGGAACGGCTCGTTGCGGATCCGTGGGCCGAAGCACGCCGGGCCGATCGGACTCTCCTCCTCCAGGAGGGCGGATTGCGCCAGTCGGTCGATGCGGGTCCGGGCGTCGTTCTCACTTCGCGGGACGCGTGGGCCGAGCCGAGCGGCGAGCTCGGGACGGACAGCCGGAGCAGGCGAGCACGTGCGCTCCCGCCGCGGAGGCGGGGTGTTGGCGCGGCTGCGCCGGCTGCCGCCTGCCGGAGCATCGTGGCGCCGGCTGTTGACGACCGGCGGCTCGTCTACCTGCCGGGAGCGTCCGTTATGGGACCCTGCGCCCCGTCGGCCGGAGCCGCAGGGGGAAGAGGCTTGCTGGACCGGCCGGTACTGGCCAGCGGTTGGCGGGGCGTCCCCCTCGGGGACGGGAACCTGTGAGCCGGCATTGGCGTCATCGAGCCGGGCCTGCTGAGCGTTGGCAGCGGCGATGAGGTCTTGGATGTGCCGCTCCTGCTGCTCCCGCTCCTCGCCCACCAGGTCGGCGAGGTCGGCATAGGCCACCTGGGCGGCCCTCATGTTGGCAGCCAGCGTGTCGTAGGTGGGTAGCCTGCCACCGAGGATTTCCGCAACCACACGGCCGCGGTTGCGGACATCACCGCGCCGGCTGGGCTCGTTGCCGGCGGGGGTCAGGCCGTATGCGGAGTTGTACTCGCGCTGCGCGGACTCCATCCGGCGCTTGGTGGTGGCGAGCGTGGTCGCCTCCGTGAGCAACAGTCGGCGAGCCGCCTCCAGCTCGGCCGTGGCCGTGGCCGGGTTCGTCGTAGGCGCAACGGGGGTGCTGAGGCCCCGAAGCACGGAGCCGAGGGGATCGGAGGTGCCGGTGCGGGCAGCAGCGGCGGCCGCCTCCGCCTCCGCACGGACGCGACCGGAGGTCGTGGAGGAGCCGGTGGCCATTACTCCCGCGCGGACGCAGGAGCTATCAGCATCGCCCGGGACGAGTGCGCCCACAAACGAGGGCGGGTCGAGGTAGTCGAGCACCTTGCTAGGGTACTCGTCGGCAGCTGGCTCGTTGGTGAGGCTCAGCCTGCCGACACGCTCGGTGAGGATGGCAACGTCGGACAAAAGGTCGCCGCTGCGCCCCTCGTCGGAGAAGTCGGCTTTGACGCCCGCAGGGCTAGCGGAAATGGGGTCCCGCCTCGCGAGGGCAAGCCCCACGAGCGTGCTGTTCTGCCCAGACGCGGGGCGGCCGGGAGAGGTGGTGAAGGGTCCCGCCCGGAGCGTGACTCCGGCCGGCGCCGTGGACGGCCCCACGGTGGGCGCCAACTGTCGTCGTTTTCTCACAACATATGCCATGGGGTGGCTTATCGAGAGTGGTTGGGGCCGAAGGACGCCGGCGGACTCCGGGAGCGGGATTAGGCACAAGCGGTGGGGGACACACGATGTACCTAGGTTCGGGGCCCTCCGTGGGAGGTAACACCCCTAGTCCTGCTTGTCTAGTTGATGAACCGGGAAGGACTACAATGGTGCTCCTTGAGCTGTCAGGGTAGAGGAGGAAGAAGAAGTTGGTCCGCTCTCCTTGCCTCTCTACGTGAGTGCGTGGGTGTGTGTATGTCGATTGATCGCCCCTGTGCATGGGGGAGCCCCGAGGGGTTTTATAGGCCAACTCCCCGGATTACAATATGGATAGGAGGTGCCGGAGGCCCCCAGATGGCGGCCTCTCTAGCCGGCCATGGCCCCCCCGGCTGAGGAGTCTTGTCGTTGGTAGGGCCCGCCGGCTGCGGGGTCCCGTCGCAGGTAGGGCCCACCGGCTGCAGGGTCCCGTCGGGAGCCGAAAGGGGCCTGCCTGGCAGACTCGCGTGCCCGTCACGTCGCGGCACGGGTCATCCGGCGGAGCGTCGTCTTGTGGCAGCCGGCCGTGGTCAGCGGTACGGCTGGCCGCACTATGGCCATGCCGGGGCAGGTAATGGAGTGGTTGAGGGCATGCCGGCACTGTGCCGACCGCCCGGTCACAGTCGTCCGGGGTCAGAGGCACTGTCGCCTCCACTGTGGTCATGCGGCTGCTGACCGTCGACGCGACGGGGGCCGCTGTAGCCACGCGTGCTCTGACCGCGGCACCGGGGGCACTGCTGATACGCCGGGTGTCAGGTCGCCGTCCGGCAAGGCAAGGCGATGGGACGGGGGTGACCCGCCGGCTAGAAGGCTAGGGGTCTCCGCCCCAGCCGGCCGTGTGGAGCCGGACTACAGGGGGAGGCGGATCGCCCTGTAGTCATTTTTCGAAAAGTTGGAGCAGTGACCCAGCTAAGGCTACCCCGGGGTTATCCCCCCGACACTAGTGGTAATGGAATAGGTGGTGTGCTTATGCAAGAGAAGCGTCCTATCGTGTACTTTAGCGAGAAACTATCCGGTGCTCAACTTAACTACCGCATCTATGACAAAGAATTGTATGCTTTGGTGAGAGTTTTACATGTGTGGGAACATTACTTGCGACCTCATGAGTTTGTTATCCATACCGACCATGAAACGCTCAAGTACTTAAAGGGTCAAACTAAGTTGAACAAATGACATGCTAAATGGAGTGAATTCATTGAGTCCTTCCCTTGTGTCATCAAATACATTAAGGGTAAGGAAAACGTTGTGGCGGATGCCCTTTCGCACAAATGCATGCTAGTTACTCAACTAGAATTGAATGTTATTGGTTTTGAGCACATCAAAGACTTGTATGAGCATGATGCTTATTTTGCTAATCCTTATGCTATGTGCCAAGTGAAAACTTGTTGGGAGAATTTCTATATGCAAGATGGCTATCTTATGCGTGCTAACAAGCTTTGTATACCTGAGTCTTCTCTTCGTTTGTTGCTTTTGCAAGAGGCTCACGTCGGAGGACTTATGGGTCACTTTGGACGCGACAAGACATATGCCACACTATCCAACAAGTATTTTTGGCCCAAGATGTTTCGTGATGTTGCACGCTTCACCAACCGATGCTCGACATGCCGCAAAGCTAAGTCAAAAGCTCAATCCCATGGTCTTTACATGCCTCTCCCTATACCTTTCCAACCATGGGAAGACATTAGTATGGATTTTGTGCTTGGTTTGCCACAAACTATAAATGGCCATGATTCCGTTTTTGTCGTTGTGGACCGCTTTTCCAAGATGGCTCATTTCATTCCATGTCACAAGATAGACGATGCTTCACATATTGCCAATATCTTTTGTAGGGACATCTTGCGACTACATGGCGTCCCCAAGACCATTGTCTGATGAGGATATCCCTACTATGGTTCCCTCTCTACCTCATGAAGATAAACAACCTGTTGCTGCAAAGAAGATGTCCAATGATGAAATCAGGATTGGTCCAATTACAAGAGCTCGTGCTAAGTTACTAGAACAACAGGTGAATTCTCTCTTAGTTGATAATGCTATTTATTTTAATGAGAGCTTTATACTGCCTAAATCCTTGTGTGTATGTGTCATTAGGTACATTGGAGAGGAAGGCATGGCACAAGGGAGCAAGGAGGGGAGCAAGGAGGCATTGCAGCTGGGAAGGGAGGAAGACCCTGCAGTTTCCAGGGCGGTAGTACCGCCCCACACAAGCGGTAGTACCGCTTAGCGGTAGTACCTCCCCAGTACTACCGTCCTAGTACCGCTTAGGAAATTTCTTCTGGAATCCAAGCGACCCCAAGCGGTACTAAAGCAGCACTAAGTATTTTTAGAGCGGAAGTACCGCTTAGGAGCGGCAGTACCGCTTGCTATAAGCTGTACTACCGTGCTGCCTGCGCGCAGACTTTGGGGCTGACGGCCCGTGTACCCCTTCGATCTATCTTAGGATATAAATACCCTTCCTTAGGGTTAGTTAGAGGCAGACCACGTTTAAGATAAACCCTAGTTCTTGAGATTGCTTGTAAGCATTCATCTTGAATCCTCATCTCCAATTCGTATCGATCTGGAGATCATATACTGCAAGTTGAGTGTAATCTGCTGTTCCATTGGGAATTAGTATATTGCAATTATACCGTTTTGTGGTCGACGGCTACGTGCGCAAGTGTGTGACGTTGTGAATATCCAAAGGGTTGAGACCTTTTGCATTGGCATCAGGGATCAAGCGAGGGAGAGTTCATCGGCGACATACAAGTTATCTATCATCTTCATCATCACCACCGCCGCTTACTGAGAAGATCGGGACACCCCATATCATCTTGGTATCAGATTTCCAGTGTTGCCTCGGTAAGCATCCACCAAATCATCCGTAGATTAGTTGTGTTTTTCATCCTATCCAGAAAAAGCCTCACAAACATATTAGGGGTCTTAGTAGTTTGCCATAGCCTAGATTGCATCGTAGATTGGTTTTAGTTGCTGGTCGTTGTGTCTTTCTTTTTGCGTAGCTTTTTCCTTCGAATCGATTGGTTTTAGTTTCCATCGTAGATTGCATCGTAGATTGGCTTTTTGTTTCGATCCATTATCCTGTTTTGCAAATTCCATAGCCACAGCCTGTCTACACAAAGGTGTTAGGAACTTACCCACGAGACTAGTTTCCGCTCTACAGGCTGCTCATATAGGTTTTGGTGCTTTGCAATTTCTGGACGTGATCCAAGAACAGTCGCCGCTGCCTGCGATATATTGTGGCCTAAAAAAAAAGGGGTTATCTATTGCACTGTTGGATTTGTATTATCTTGCGATTGTGCACTAGTAGAATTGAGCAATCTTGTGCCTGTTTACATTGAGCATTGCTAGTGTCTCTCTAGTGCATTGCAACACATCCTATTTTTATAGTTGCTTTGCCACATTTTTCTCCACCGTGTGTGTTTCCTTGGGTGTTTGTTCACACGATCAGCACTAGGACTTGTCTTCGGTGTTGTTAGGTATCCAAACCAAGCTCCACCATATACCCTGCTTTGTCGTGTGATTGCTCTTATACCCGGGTATTCACTTCATCACATCCGTGCATTAGTCATCCATCCGAATGGGTAAGCATTGCTATTCACTTTGGAACGGTAAGATTTCCTTTTCTTGTTAGTTTTGAGTGAGTTGTGAGTGTGCCACCAACCAGATTTTGATTTTTGCACTAACCGACTAATCATGTCTTCTAGTGACATTGATGTGCTGCAGAAAAAGGCTGATGACGAGTGTGTTTCCTGGAAGGACCATGAAGCTCTCCACGTTCATTTGACAGGGGTTATCGATCGATCCGCTGAAAAAATTGAGGATGATATTCAAGTTATACAAATGAAAGTGGACTCAACTGACACTACCGTCAATGCTATGCAAACACAAGTCAATGTTCTCCAACTAAGTATACAACAGTTGACCACTTCAGTCAATGGGCTGCGTGTCGCTATTGAGCAACGCCAACATGACGGTCATGACGATGCTGATAGTGTCCATGACGACACTGACAACATGGTGGGCAATCATGGCCGTGGGCGTGACTTGCAAGGGCATGGTCATCTACCGCTACGTGGTGCTCGGCGTGTACCGCTTCAGGAGGATGATGGTTTGGGCAAGCCCAAGTTCACGGTTCCTAGATTTGAAGGCTCTACTGATGTCGAAGAGTATCTCACTTGGGAGCTTAAGATGGAGAAATTATGGCGTTTGCATGATTATACTGAAGATAGGAAGGTCAAGCTTGCTTCTTCTGAATTTGATGGCTATGATTTGCGTTGGTGGGATAGCGTTGTGAGTACCCGTCGCGATGACAATGAACTTCCTGTTCGCACATGGCGTGAGATGAAGGCGGTTATGAAAGCTCGTTTTGTTCCCACTAATTACTTGCGGACAGTTTATGATAAATTGACACAATTGAAGCAAGGTTCCATGACGGTTGATGCATATTACATGGAGATGGAGATGTTGATGCAGCGTGCTCGAGTAAGAGAATCTGTTGAGATGACTATGCAACGTTTTCTCCATGGGCTGAACTATAACATTAAGGGTATTGTTCGGCATCACCAATACAATACAATGAACGAGCTACTCCATCATGCAAGAGAAGCTGAGTCCCAGTTGGCCGAAGAAGCTCAAATGAAAGGCCGTTATACTACAGCTGGGCGGTTCTCCAACAGAACACAGCCGCCCCCTAGTGAGGGCACTGCCAGCCGCCCCTCTTCTTCTGCAACCAAACCAGCCTCCACTGTTCCACAATCAAAGCAACCTGCTGCTCGTGCTGCTAGCTCAGGTTCCAATATGTCTACAGCCTGTAATAGAGATATGCTCTGTCATACATGTGGAGGCAAGGGACACTTCAAGAGAGAGTGCCCAAATAGAAAAGTGATGATTGTGAACGATGACAATGAGTATGAGACTGGAGATGATGCTGATCCATATGCTTCAGATGACGATGGGTACACACGTGAGGACGGCATAGATGCTCTTGCTTCTCCAGCACCTACTATTGTTGTCTCGCAGCGTGCTCTTAGTGTGCAGCCACATGTTGATTCACAGCGTTGCAATTTGTTCCAAACAAAAGCACTAGTTGGCCCCAACAAAGCTTGCAGGGTGATCATTGATGGAGGTAGCTGCCGCAATCTTGCAAGCAAGGAGTTATGTGCCAAGCTAAATCTGAAATATTTACCTCACCCCAATCCATATTACGTACAATGGTTGAGTGACAATGGTGAGATGAAGGTGAGTCATATGGTGCGCATAAATTTTGAGATAGGACCATACACGGATTCCATTGAATTTGATGTGGTGCCTATGACAGTTTGCCATCTTTTATTGGGTCGGCCATGGCTCTATGACCGCCATGTGCAACACAATGGCCGTGCCAATACTTATCACTTGGAGTTCAAGGGCAAGAAAATAAATCTGCAGCCTATGTCACCACAGCAAATTGTCACTGAGTCTCGTCAGAAAACAGAAGTGAATATCGAACAGCCACCTGCACGAGAGAACAATGTAAAAGCCGTGAGTGATAATATAACGAAAAGTGCGAGAGAGCCTAGTTTGCTTATATTAGCCACCAAAGAAGACATGAGAGAATTTCGAGAGGATCCTACAGCCCTGCCTCTTGTGCTTATGTACAAAGGCGAGGTTTTAGTTTCTAATGATACACAATCTGTTTCTCTTGGTGTGTCTACTGTTTTGCAGGAATATGGCGATGTGTTTCTGGCGGAGGTACCATCGGGGCTGCCACCATTGCGTGGAATTGAGCACCAAATTGATCTCATACCCGGTGCCACCCTCCCCAACCGAGCGCCATACAGGACCAATCCCGAAGAAACGAAGGAAATACAGAAGCAAGTGCAAGCACTACTAGACAAAGGGTATATTCGTGTTTCTCTTAGTCCTTGTGCTGTTCCTGTTATTTTGGTGCCTAAGAAAGATGGTACATGGCGCATGTGCGTAGATTGTAGAGCTATTAACAACATCACTATTCGATATCGTCATCCTATTCCACGCTTAGAGGATATGCTAGATGAATTGAGTGGTGCTGCTGTTTTCTCTAAGATTGATTTGCGTAGTGGTTACCATCAAATTCGGATGAAGGAAGGCGATGAATGGAAAACTGCTTTCAAAACTAAATTTGGTTTATATGAGTGGTTAGTTATGCCTTTTGGTCTTACTAATGCACCTAGTACCTTCATGAGATTAATGAATCATGTTTTGCGAAAGTTTATTGGTCGTTTTGTGGTTGTATATTTTGATGATATACTTATTTACAGCCGCAATGAATCTGAACATTGTGATCATATTAGACAGGTTTTGCAAGTGTTGCGTGATAATAACTTGTATGCTAATCTTGAGAAGTGCACATTTGCAAAAGATAAAGTGATATTTCTGGGATACGTTGTTTCTAAGCATGGGGTAGAAGTAGATTCATCTAAGATTGAAGCAATTCAAAATTGGCCTACTCCCATGAATGTTAGTCAAGTACGAAGTTTTCACGGTCTTGCTGGTTTCTATCGTCGTTCTGTGAAAGACTTTAGTACTATTGCTGCACCATTGAATGAATTAACAAAGAAAGGTGTGCCTTTTGTGTGGGGCGTAGCCCAAGATCATGCTTTTGACGAGCTGAAACGTTTACTTACTTCTGCACCATTACTTGCACTACCAGATTTTTCCAAACAATTTGAGATTGAATGTGATGCTAGTGGTATAGGTATTGGTGGTGTGTTGATGCAAGAAGGTAGACCTATTGCTTATTTCAGCGAGAAACTTTCTGGTGCTAGACTGAATTATCCTGTTTATGATAAAGAATTGTATGCGCTTGTTAGAGTTCTTGAGATTTGGCAACATTATCTATGGCCAAAAGAATTTATCATACATTCTGATCATGAAGCATTGAAGTATTTGAAAGCTCAATCAAATCTGCATCGACGCTTAGCTAAATGGGTTGAGTTTATTGAGTCTTTTCCGTATATCATTAAGCATAAGAAGGGAAAAGATAACATTGTTGCTGATGCTCTATCTAGGAAGAATATGCTCTTGACACATCTCGATGTTCAAATTCCGGGTTTAGAGATTTTGTGTGATTTGTATGCAACTGATCATGATTTTGCTGAACCATATCGTTTATGTTTGCTTCGAAATGCATGGGAGAAATACCACATCCATGATAGATACTTGTTTCGAGCTAACAAACTTTGTGTTCCAGAATCGTCCGTCCGTTTGCTATTGTTGCAGGAATCACATGCAGGAGGATTGATGGGTCACTTTGGGCGTGAGAAGATGTTGCTCATGCTGGCTGATCACTTTTATTGGCCCAAGATGAGGCGCGACGTGGACAGGTTTGTTCGGCGCTGCATTACATGTCACAAGTCCAAGTCCAAACTGAAGCCTCACGGTTTGTATACGCCACTACCTACACCTACCACACCATGGGAAGATATAAGTATGGATTTTGTGTTAGGTTTGCCACGCACTAAAAGAGGTCATGATTCTATATTTGTGGTAGTGGATAGATTTTCTAAGATGGCACATTTTATTGCATGCCACAAAAGCGACGATGCATCGTATATTGCTAACCTGTTTTTCAGGGACATCGTACGCTTGCATGGAGTGCCAAAGACAATTGTTTCTGACAGGGACGTGAAGTTTATGAGCTACTTCTGGAAGACATTGTGGGGAAAGCTAGGAACAAAGTTGCTGTTCAGCACTACATGTCACCCACAAACTGATGGTCAAACGGAGGTGGTGAATCGCACATTGTCCCAATTGCTGAGAGTTATGATCAAGAAAAATCTGCGTGAGTGGGAGGAGTGTTTGCCACTTGTTGAGTTCGCTTATAACAGGGCTGTGCATTCTACCACCCAGCTTTGTCCTTTTGAGGTGGTGTATGGTTTCAAACCAATTACACCAATAGATTTGCTGCCTCTTCCATTGCATGAGAGGGTTGATATGGAGGCCTCAAACAGAGCAGATTATGTGAAGAAGATTCATGAGAAGACACGGGAGGCTATTGAGAAGCAAGGCAAGAACATTGCTGCTGCACGAAACCAATCAAGAAAGAAAGTTTTGTTCCAGCCTGGCGATATGGTGTGGGTGCATCTTCGCAAGGACAGGTTTCCACAGTTGAGACATTCTAAACTTCGGCTGCGTGGTGCTGGTCCTTACAAGGTGTTAGCCAAGATAAATGACAATGCCTACTCGATTGATATTCCTTTTGCTGACTTTGGTGGCGTTAGCAACAGTTTCAACGTTGCTGATTTGTCCCCATGTGATGTCGATGACCTTGGAGCGTCGGGGTCGACGCCTTTTGAAGGGGGGGAGGATGATGAGGATATTCCTACTATGGTTCCCTCTCTACCTCATGAAGATAAACAACCTGTTGCTGCAAAGAAGATGTCCAATGATGAAATCAGGATTGGTCCAATTACAAGAGCTCGTGCTAAGTTACTAGAACAACAGGTGAATTCTCTCTTAGTTGATAATGCTATTTATTTTAATGAGAGCTTTATACTGCCTAAATCCTTGTGTGTATGTGTCATTAGGTACATTGGAGAGGAAGGCATGGCACAAGGGAGCAAGGAGGGGAGCAAGGAGGCATTGCAGCTGGGAAGGGAGGAAGACCCTGCAGTTTCCAGGGCGGTAGTACCGCCCCACACAAGCGGTAGTACCGCCTCAGTACTACCGTCCTAGTACCGCTTAGGAAATTTCTTCTGGAATCCAAGCGACCCCAAGCGGTACTAAAGCAGCACTAAGTATTTTTAGAGCGGAAGTACCGCTTAGGAGCGGTAGTACCACTTGCTATAAGCTGTACTACCGTGCTGCCTGCGCGCAGACTTTGGGGCTGACGGCCCGTGTACCCCTTCGATCTATCTTAGGATATAAATACCCTTCCTTAGGGTTAGTTAGAGGCAGGCCACGTTTAAGATAAACCCTAGTTCTTGAGATTGCTTGTAAGCATTCATCTTGAATCCTCATCTCCAATTCGTATCGATCTGGAGATCATATACTGCAAGTTGAGTGTAATCTGCTGTTCCATTGGGAATTAGTATATTGCAATTATACCGTTTCGTGGTCGACGGCTACGTGCGCAAGTGTGTGACGTTGTGAATATCCAAAGGGTTGAGACCTTTTGCATTGGCATCAGGGATCAAGCGAGGGAGAGTTCATCAGCGACATACAAGTTATCTATCATCTTCATCATCACCACCGCCGCTTACTGAGAAGATCGGGACACCCCATATCATTGTCTCAGATTGCGACGTCAAGTTCTTGGGCTACTTTTGGAAGACCCTATGCGCCAAGCTCGGAATCAAGCTTCTATTCTCTTCGGCATATCACCCTCAAACTGATGGACAAACGGAGGTGACGAACCAGACGCTTTCTACCCTACTTCGCGTGTTGATCAAGAAGAACATCAAGGAATGGGAAGATTGCCTACCCATCGCCGAGTACGCCTACAATTGCGCAATCACTCCACCATCAACAAGTCTCCTTTCGAAGTGGTCTACGACTTCAATCCTTTGTCCCCATTGGACATCCTACCTCTACCACTCCAAGAGCGTGTCAATATGGACGCAAGTGCAAGGGCAAGCTACATCAAGAGGATGCATGAAGATACAAGGCGCACGATTGAACGTCAAGTGGAACGCGTCACCAACAAGCGCAACCTAAACAAGCACCCCATGGTGTTCAAGCCCGGTGATCTTGTGTGGCTACACCTTCGCAAGGACCGCTTCCCCAACGAACGCAAGTCGAAGCTACTTCCTAGAGCCGACGGTCCCTTCAAGGTGTTGGCACGCTATAACAACAATGCCTACAAGATCGACATACCACGCGACAAGTACAACATGAGTGACACCTTCAACGTCACGGATCTATCCCCTTTTCATGGAGATTAAGATCTTGATCCGAGGACGAATCTTCCCCAAGGGGGGGGGGAGATGATGTGGAGCATCCCACCATCATCCCCATGAAGACTACACCATCAAACCAACCCCCAAGTGGCCCTATGACAAGAGCACGTGCACGCGACATTGGAGCTAAGGTGAACTCACTCCTCTTCGAGTATGACTTGGATGGCAAAGGAACTTGGATGCTACCTCACAATGAAACCCTGTGTATCCTTAGGTACGAGGAAGACGACCACAAAGGACCAAGGAAGCATCCCCAAGACCAAGGCCCAGAGGAAAAGGAGTCATGCACCAAGGGCAACCCTCTCGACAGCCCGGAACTTCCGGCCTGCCCGGAACTTCCGGCCCACCGGCGACCCAGGGCCAAGTCCAGAGGTGCAAACTCTCGGGATAGCCCGGAACCAGCCCGGCCTGAAACTTCTAGCCCCTCCAGAAGCCAACCTCCGAAGCCTGCGCCAACTCTCTGTTCAGCCCGGACCCTGCCCGAAACCAGCCCGGAACTTCCGGCCTAGCCCGGAACTTCCGGCCTTCACAGAACGATGCCACTCGGACCGAGGCCCATGTACCTCTTCCACTTACCCCTTCGTCCCTAGCACTACATATACTCCTCTCCCACCTCGAATTAGGGTTAGCTTTGTTTAGCACATACTCTTTGTTGAGCATAGCTCCATTACTTCCTTCTCCCACGGAGATTTCCCTCCGTTGAGCGAAGATCCAAGTGATGCGAAGGCCCCTCTAAGGGAAGATCCTAAGGGATTCAAGACCTCCTCCTTTGGAGTGAGGAGACTATCGTTACGTGTATCCTTTTGTTGATTGTGGATCTTGTGTCTCGTGTACTCGTGTGAATCTAGTGGATGTGTAATCGAAGATTGTCCTTGAGCTCGTGATTTCCTCTCGTGTTCTTCGTGTTCTTCATGTTCCTCGTGTTTCTCGTGGAAATCCCCCCTCCAATTCGTGAAAGATTGACGCACACGGGCGTGCCCCGTATCAACCATGCTGCATAACACTGTGGAAAACGTGACAGAGCATTAGGCCATTTGTGCCTTCAAGGCAGGCATTCGGTACCACGAGCTCATCCTGAAGTTCGGCCGGAGTGATGTTCTGTCCCTTAGTCGGGCAATGGAAATCGCCAGTCGATATGCCAATGGCAAGGAAGAAGACCGCCTCCATAGCGGCAATGGCCGCACGAGCGAAGCCCCTCACTCGGGGGATAACGTAGGAAAGAAGTAGAAGCGGAAAGCCGAACCTGCTGGCAAGGAAGAAGCTGCTGCCGTTCTAGGGCAGAGCAAGAGCAAGACAAAATAGAAACAAAAGAAAGACTGGGTCGCCAAGAAGAAGAGCGAGCCCAAGGGTGACATCTTGGATCAGTCCTGCTAGATTCACACCAAGAGGGACGAGGATGGCAACCCCATCTACCCGAAGCACTCCACTCGGGACTATCGCCTGCTCAAGCAGGAGATGCAAGGAGAACCCTCAGAGGACAAGGACGACGACGACGCTAAGGGAACGACGCCTCTAGGTACCCCAACATCGAGAAGGTCCTTATGATCTTCGCGGACGTCGAGAGCAAGAGCCAGTTGAAAGTCATCAACCGAGAGGTTAACATGGCCGTTCCGATAGTCACCAAATACCTAGATTTGGCAAAGACGTTGTCACTTTTGATCAGTCGGATCATCCGGCCCATATATCGACGCCCGGGTGGCAGGCGCTGGTTGTCGATCCGGCGGTCAATGCGGTCCGACTGTGTTAAGTCCTCATGGATGGTGGCAGCAGACTCAACATCATCTACGCTGACACGCTCAGTGCGATGGACATCCCGCTGTACCGACTGAGCAAGAGCAACATGCACTTTCATAGGGTCATCCCCGGAAAAAAGGCTAAGTCACTCGGTCAGATCACCATGAACGTTGTGTTCGACGGCGAGAAGAATTACAGGAAGGAGCGGCTGACCTTCGAGGTGGTGGACTTCCATAGTGCCTATCATGCCATCCTGGGTAGGCCTGCCTACACACGTTTCATGGCCCGACCATGCTACGTGTATCTTAAGCTTAAGATGCTAGGTCCGAAGGGCGTGATTACGGTCACAGGCAATCGAAGGATCGCCAAGGAGTGCCTCCAGTAGGGCTCTAAGATCGCAGATGAGCAAATTGTGATAGTCGAGCTTGACGAGTACAATGAAATGGTGGTTGCAGCAGATCTGCTACAGTCAAAGAAACCAGCCATAGAGTTCGCTTTTCAGTCGATTGGCGAGACAAAGGAAGTCCACATTCACCCGTCGGACCCGAGTGCAGTGGCGACCAACATCTCCACTACACTCGGTGAAAAATAGGAAGGAGAGCTCATCCAGTTCCTTGATGAGAACCGGGACATATTTGCATGGAAGCCGTGTGACATGCCGGGTGTTCCCAAGTAGCTGGCTGAGCATCGACTCTGAGTTGACCCAAAGATCAAACCTGTCAAAGAGCATCTGCGCTGTTCTTCTACGGAGAAGCACAAGGCGATTGGTGAAGAGATTGCTAGGCTCCTAGCTGTCGAGTTCATTCACGAGGTCTACCACTCCGAGTGGCTCACCAATCCTGTTTTGGTGCTGAAGAAGGACAAGTCACTTCAGATGTGCATCGACTTCAAGCATCTCAATTGGGCTTTGCCCGAAAGATCATTTTCCTTTACCACGCATAGACCAAATAGTAGATTCTCCTGCTGGATGTGAGCCTGTCGTTCCTGGATGCGTACTCCGGGTACTATCAAATCCGAATGTATGGCCCCGATGAAATTAAAACGGCCTTCATCACCCCATTCGGGTGTTTCTGCTATATCACTATGCCTTTCGGTCTTAAAAACGCCAGAGCTACCTTCCACCGCATGATTCAAAAATGCTTGCAAAAGCAAACCAGTCAGAACATGGAGGCATACATGGATGACATCGTGGTCAAGTCTAGGCAAGGTTCTGACCTCCTGGCTGACCTCGCTGAAACCTTCGCGAACTTGTGGCGCTACAGAATAAAGCTCAATCCAGCCAAGTGCACTTTCGGGGTCCCCGCAGGGAAGTTACTCATTTTCCTCATTTCCAAACGTGGGATCGACGCCAACCTTGGTAAGATCAGCGCTATAATCCGAATGAAACAACCAGAGCATCTACATGACGTGCAAAGGCTCACAGGCTGCCTTGCAGCCCTGAGTCGATTCATCTCAAGACTCGGTGAAAAGGCACTGCCTATTTACCAGCTAATGAAAAAAAACAGACAAGTTCGAGTGGATGACCAAGGCGCAAGCCGCGTTCCAAGAACTGAAGGCTTTGCTCTCCACCTAGCCGGTGTTAGCTGCTCTGACGTGGCTTGAGACTGCGTTGGTATTTCCCCAAAGAGGAAGGGATGATGCAGCACAATGACGGTAAGTATTTCGCTTAGTTATGAAACCAAGGTTATCGAACCAGTAGGAGGATCACCACCACCCAATAAGCAGCACCTGCACACAAACAACAAATACTTGCATCCCGACGCGAAAGAGAGGTTGTCAATCTCTCTACGGTAAAAAGATAGACTAGGTAGTGATAGATAAGAGAGATAGATCTCTCAAGAACACAAAATAAAAAGGGCAAATAAAAAGTGCAGCAATATATTTTTGGGTTTTTGGTTTTGTAGATCTGAAAACAAAGAGGCAAAAAGATAGATCGGAAAGCAATATGTTGGAAAAGTAGACCCGGGGGCCGTAGGATTCACTAGTGGCTTCTCTCATGAGTATAGCTCACGGTGGGTGAACATATTAATGTTGAGCAATTGATAGAAGATCAAATAATCATGACGACATCCAAGGCGATGATCATTATATAGGCATCACGTCCAAGATAAGTAAACCGACTCCTGCCTGCATCTACCACTATTACTCCACACATCGACCGCTATCCAGCATGCATCTAGTGTATTAAGTTCATGGAAAAACGGAGTAATGCAATAAGAATGATGACATGATGTAGACAAGATCTATTCATGTCGGAATAGACCCCATTTTGTTATCCTTAATGGCAACGATACACACATGCCTTGCTGCCCCTTCTGTCACTAGGAAAGGACACCACAAGATCGAACCCATCACAAAGCACCTCTTCCCATGGCAAGAAAAATCGATCTAGTTGGCCTAACTAAACCAAAGATTCGAAGAAGAAATACGAGGCTATAAGTAATCATGCATATAAGAGATCAAAGAAGACTCAAATAATATTTATGGATAGAAACTGATCATGAACTCAAAATTCATCGGATCCCAACAAACACACCGCAAAAGTTTACATCAAATAGATCTCCAAGAGACCATTGTATTGAGAATCCTAAGAGAGAGAGGAAGCCATCTTGCTACTGCCTACGGACCCGTAGGTATATGGTGGACTACTCATGCATCATCGGAGAGGCACCTATGAAGAAGATGAACCCCTCTGTGATGGTGTTTAGATTGGATCTCGAGGTTCTGGAACTTGCGGCGGCTGGAATTGTGTTTTGTCGACTCCCCTAGGGTTTTCGGAATATTTGGGAATTTATTGGCATCAGAGGCGGTGGAGGGGGCCCCGTGGAGGGCACAACCCACCAGGGCGCCACCTCTCTGGCACTTCTTTGGCCCACTGGGTGTCTTCTGGTCCAAAAAAATCTCCAAAAAGTTTCGTCGCGATTGGACTCTGTTTGGTACTGATATTTTGTGAAGTAAAAAACAAGCAAAAACAGCAACTGGCACTTTGGCACTATGTCAATAGGTTAGTCCCAAAAAATGATATAAAGTTGCTATAAAGTGTTTGTAAAACATCCAAGAATGATAATATAACAACGTGGAACAAGCAAAAATTATAGATACGTTGGAGACGTATCATGCTCCGGACAACCGAGAGCCTTTGCTCTTGTACATCGCAGCCACGAGTCAAGTGGTCAACACCGTCCTCATTGTGGAGCGCAAAGAGCATGGAAAGGCATTCAAGGTTCAACGTCCCATCTATTACATTTCAGAGGTTCTGCCCCCTCCAAGCAAAGATATCCACACCATCAGAAGCTGGTCTATGGCATTTACCTGATGGTAAAGAAGGTAGTCCATTACTTTCAAGACCACTGGGTCACAGTGATCAGCGATGCTCCCCTTTCGGATATTCTGAACAATAGGGACACCACATACCAAGTGGCAAAATGGGCGATTGAGCTCCTTACGCTGGAGATCAAGTTTGAAGACAAGAAAGAAATCAAATCCCAAGCCCTGGTGGACTTCCTGGCCGAGTGGATTGAACAAGAGCAACCAGCCCTGAGCCTTCCCGAGCAATGGACTATGTTCTTTGATGGATCTAAGATGCTCCACGGCTCGGGGGCTGGAGTGGTCCTAGTTTCCCCCAGGGGAGACCGACTGAGCTATGTGCTTCAAATCCACTTCGAGTCATCCAACAATGAAGCCAAGTATGAAGCCCTCCTGTACGGGCTGCGTATGGCTATTTCACTCGGCGTAAGCCGGTTGATGGTCTATGGTGACTCGGACCTTGTTGTGAACCAGGTGATGAAGGAATGGGACATTAGGAGCCCAGCGATGACATGCTATTGCAACACCGTCAGAAAATTGGAAAAGAACTTCGAGGGATTAGAGCTGCACTACATATCTCGAGCCAAGAATCAGGCAACAGATGACCTAGCCAAGATCGGTTCCACTCGGCGAGTTGTTCCGAAGGATGTATTCCTTGAGCATCTTCACGCCCTGACAATTAAATAAGACCCCTTCATGGAGGAGTCCCCGCAAGCAGTCAGTCCATCTGACCCGTCTGAGGTTGACGTCCCAGCAGTGGTTGACTTGGTCCACGAGATGTTGGTCATAGTTCCCGAGTGGACTCAGCCTTACATAGCATACCTACTCCGACAGGAGCTCCCTGAAGATGAAATGGAGGCATGCCAGATCGTACGACGATCCAAGGCCTTCACAATGATGGGAGATCATCTATACAAGAAAAGCACCACCAGAGTCACTGAGCGCTGTATTTCCCCGGAAGAAGGGCTGCAGATCCTGCATGAGATTCACTCGGGAACCTGTGGCCATCACGTGTCCTCTCGGACGTTGGTCACCAAGGCCTCTCGGGCGGGTTTCTATTGGCCCCGCGCCAACGAAGCAGTAAGATACATCGTGGAGTTGTGTGTGGGATGCCAGTTCCACAAGAATCAGTCACACAAGCCCGCATCCGCACTAAAAACAATTCCACTCATTTGGCCGTTTGCTGTCAGGGGCCTCGACATGGTCAGACCCCTATGGACTGGGACGAGTGGATTCACTCACCTGCTTGTGGCAGTGGACAAGTTTACCAAGTGGATGGAAGCAAAGCCAGTGAAGAGCTTGGACTCGACAACTGCCATCAGCTTTGTCAGGCAAATCATCTTCAGATTTGGAGTTCCCCATGATATCATTACAGATAACGGGTCAAACTTTGACTCAGACGAGTTTCGTGAGTTCTGTCACACCCAAGGCACTCGGGTCAATTACTCCTCCGTGGCTCACACGCGTGTCGAACGGGCAAGCGGAGCGGGCTAATGGGATGATCTTACAAGGATTGAAGCCGCGCCTCATGAGGGATCTGAAATATGCCGCCGGAGCCTCGGTCGAAGAACTACCATTGGTATTATGGGGATTATGGACGACTCCGAATCGGTCCACCAATCGCACCCCCTTCTTCATGGTGTATGGATTCGAAGCTGGGTTGCTGAGTGACCTGCTTCACAATCCCCCCCCCTCGAGTGGAGCTTTACTCTGAAGCTGAAGCCAAGGAAGCACGTCAAGACAGCTTAGATCTCCTGGACGAAGACAGGGACTTAGCCCTCATCAGATCAACGCTTTATTAGTAGGATTTGAGGCGCTACCATGACAGACAGGTCAGAGGAAGGGCCTTTCAGGAAGGCGACCTTGTCCTCTGACTGGATCAGTAAAAACTGCACAAGCTAGCGCCTGCATGGCAAGGGCCCTTCGCAATTTCCAAAGTTCTAAACAACGGAGCATATCGGCTCTATAACTTTGAGAAATATATCGAGGAGCCCTGATCCGCAAGTTCTTCACTTAGAACAGAAAACTCCTTCATTTTTGTAATGAACTCCAGAGTGATTTTGATGAATAAAAGTCTTACTTTTTCCATATTTTGTCAAAATTTGCCAAAATTTCATTTTCACTCCAGTGATTCCCATATCATGCTTTCCATTGCCCTCAGTGGGTGAAATGACTTAGCTGCGAACCTGACTTCGTCTAAGTTAAAAAATCCCGAGTGGGGAATATTTCCACACTCGGGGGCTTAGCCGCGACCTCGCTGTCATCTAAGCTATAACATTCCGAGTGGGGAAGATTTCCTCACTCAGGGGCTCTGCTGCGAACCTGACTTCGCCTGAGCTTTAAACGTTTCGAGTGTAAGAAGATTTCTTCACTTGAGAACCTTAGCTGCGAACCTGACTTCGCCTAAGTTAAAAAATCCCGAGTGTGGAAGCTTTCCACACTCGGGGGCTTAGTTACGACCTTGCTATCGTCTAAGCTATAACGTTCCGAGTGGGGAAGATTTCCTCACTCGAAGGCTCCGTTGCGAACCTGACTTTGCCTGAGTTTTAAACGTTTCGAGTGTAAGAAGATTTCTTCACTCGAGAACCTTAGCTGCGAACCTGACTTCGTCTATGTTAAAAATTCCTGAGTGTGGAAGATTTCCACACTCAGGGGCTTACCCGTGACCTCGCTGTCATCTAAGCTATAACGTTCCGAGTGAAGAGGATTTCCTCACTCGGGGGCTCCGCTGCGAACCTGACTTCGCCTGAGCTTTAAACGTTTCGAGTGTAAGAAGATTTCTTCACTCGAGAACCTTAGCTGCGAACCTGACTTCGTCTATGTTAAAAAATCCTGAGTGTGGAAGATTTCCACACTCGGGGGCTTAGCTGCGACCTTGCTATCGTCTAAGCTATAACATTCCGAGCGAGGAGGATTTCCTCACTCGGAGGCTCCGCTGCGAACCTGACTTCGCCAGAGCTTTAAACGTTTCGAGTGTAAGAAGATTTCTTCACTCGAGAACCTTAGCTGGGAACCTGACTTTGTCTAAGTTAAAACATCCCGAGTGTGGAAGATTTCCGCACTCGGGGGCTTAGCTGCGACCTCGCTGTCATCTAAGCTATAACGTCCCGAGTGAAGAAGAGTTCCTCACTCGGAGGCGCAGCTACGACCCCATAATCGCTTAAGTTAAAAATACTCCGAGTGGGGACATCATCCATACTCGGGGGCTTAGCTGCGATCCCGTAATTCGCCTAAGTTAAAAAAATATTCCGCATGTGGATATCATCCTCAGTCAGGGGCTTAGCTGCGTACCAGCGACTGCCTAAGTGAAAAATACACCGGGCGTACGCTCAGGGACTCGGCCTCATCATTTCAAGGCATGAGTGAAAGATATTTAAGAAGTCGAATGAAGATGAAGCAAATAGATAGCATGTTGTCCAAAAGCAAATGGCGGGAGCCCCTGGCTCACTTAAATTTAAAGTTTTTCACGAGGATCACTCGGTTATCGAAGGAGCCATGGCATCAACGAAGGTGTCGTGATCATTGTCGTTGGCAATCTGAGTGCCAGCCTCCAGAAACGTCTCCATGAAGTCCTCGAACATGGCGTGTGATGAGGTCACCTACCACAGATAGGGTTATAGACCTGACATCTAGGGCCCACTTGGGGGCCCACATTAGAATTAAAGTCCCTGGACTACCGATGCATTCAGATACATCTTCAGGATCCACTCGGATCTGGATGGTCACTCGGACGTTACTTCGTCAGTCGGCCATGATCCAACACTCGGACGAGAAGGAGAGGAGCCGATGTAGGAGTCGTAATCTTTGAGAGACTTGATAACTCACATGAAGTGCTTTGAAGACTAACGTTACCAGTAACGTCTTAGATAAGATGACAGTTCCCAGTAACGTCTATAGTTACTCGCATTTAAAGCCTTGTAATGGCACTCAACGGGTCCTGGCGCATTTAATGCCTTGTAATGGCGCTCGACATTACCAGTAATGTCTTAGTTAAGACGGCAGTTCCCAGTAACGTCTGTAGTTACTCGCATTTAATGCCTTGTAATGGCGCTCGACGGGTCCTGGCACACTCTATATAAGCCACCCCCAAGCTCCTGGACAAGGGTTCGGAGATCTCTGTAATCAGACACCCCATAAGCAAACACTAAGCCTCAGGGCTCGAGACGTATGGTCTTTACGACTCCCGAGTGGGTCTCGTACATCCGAGTGTTACACCTGTGCCGTAGCTAGGCTCGCCCCCTTCATTTGTACCCCCACTACTATTGTCAGACTTACTCCCTCGACAGTTGGCGCCCACCGTGGGGCAGCATGTCTAGCAAACTCCAGCGCAGGTGGAGATCCAATTTTTCCAGTCATCACGATGGCACTCGGCGGCGAGATCCTCTCCGGTACCCTCCGCTTAATCGCCAAAGGCTCGACATGGTTGCAGGAGGCGCCGCTGGACACAGACGCGTTGCCCGCCCGCGGTGCGATGCATTTCAGCATAGCGGCACACGGAGTTCTACTTCGACAGCCGTCGAAGCCTATGGCTCCACACTCATCCGTCCCGTTGTGGGCCGCCGCAAGCGCTCTGGGCGTTCACGGCTGCAGGGATGGATCAAGCACGTCGTGGCGCGTCAGTCCACGACCGGGCAGATGGTCGTGCTCGATTCCGATGAGCCCACCGTCAGCTTGTTCCCCTCTTCGGGCGACGAGTTGTCCGATGGGTCTGAGTGCGAGAGCAGCAGAAACGCTGCAGAGATACTGATGGCCAGCACCACCAACCATGGACCTCCTGGGTACTCCGCGGACGGTCCCCGTGGCTGAGATGGTGGCCGCGACGACGGCAACACCGACGCTTACATCCCCCAGCCTCTCAGTCGGGAGCAGCGGGAGGAGATGAGGAGGAGGAACGACCAAGTTCTGCTCACTCCCGTCACGGGGACTACCCCGAAGGAGATGGCCTTGGAGGCCACGCGCCAAGCCACTTTGGCTGAGCGCGAGCGGCTCGAGCGACTCCAGCGGTCACTCGACGACTGCGCGGCCAGAGAGCAGCCCAGCTCCAGCCGCAATCGGCGGCAATTGTTCTCGAATGATAGACTGCACAACATTCCAGTGATGCGCACACCGATGCAAAACCTGGCTGCAGCCACACGGATCGCTGAATCTATTTAGCCGTCTGATTCTGCGGCTAGAGAGGGCATTCGGCAGATCCAGACTCTGCTGAAGACCGCCCTGAGACAAAATTCAAAGGTGTCACAATCGCATCAACGCATACACAGTAAGTCCATTCGGGCCGATACAGTGCAATCTGCTCATAGCCCGCATGCATACGGAAAGCGCCGGCATTCTCCTCCTCCTCTGAGAGGCCTGCATGAGGGACGTTGGCGCGAGGACCGTGATGTCAGTCGGACGCCCCCTTCGAGGGGTGGTTCATATGGCAGACGGCCCTACGACGGCGGTTGACCTCATAGATAAGACCGCGATTGGAGTCCCATTCGGCCCAGGGGCTATGAAGAAGCTGGCCGATGACCTCCACAGCTCAATGCCAGATCCATCATAACACAGAATGTGGTGGAAAAGAATAGATAGATCAGAGATCGAGCGAGGGGGTGGGGGACTTCAGGTCTCGAGTGCTTCAGTAGGTACATCCGAGAAGCAGAGATCCCCTCCAATTACAGGTTGGCGACGGGAATCAGAAAGTTTAACGACGAGTCGAAGCAGGAAATCTGGCTCGAATATTACCGAGTGGCCGTCCAGATCAGCGACGATGATGATTTTGTCACGATGAAGCATCTTCCTCTCATGCTAGAGGGATCTGCGCGGGCCTGGTTAAACCAGTTGCCCGCTAGCAGCATCTACTGCTGGGAAGACCTAGCTCAAGTGTTCGTCAAGACATTTGAGGGCACTTACAAGAGTCTGGGTGGTTTGACGGAGCTGTAGCACTATGTCCAAAAAAGAAATGAAACTCTCCGCGAGTACATTCAGCGCTCTACCGCGCTGCACAATACCGTTGAGAATGTTACTGAACATCAAGCCGTCTGTGCCTTCAAGGCAGACACTCGGTATCGAGAGCTCATCCTGAAGTTCGGCCGAGCTGGGGACCTGTCCCTCATTCGGACCATGGAAATCGCCAATCGGTATGCCAATGGCAAAGAAGAAGACCGCCTCCGAAGCGGCAAAGGACGAACCAGCGACGCCCCTCAATCGGGGGGTAATGCTGGGGAAAAGCAAAAGCGTAAAGCTAATTCTTCAGGTAAGGCAGAAGTTGCGGCGGTCCCCAGCCAGGGGAAACCCAAACCAAAGAAGAAGAAGAAAGAATGGGCTAACAAGAAGAAGCCCGAGTTCAGATCTGACATATTGGACCAACCCTGTGTTGTCCATACCAAGAAGGACGAAGAGGGAAACCTGGTGTACCCAAAGCACACCACTCGGGAGTGCCGAGTGCTCAAGCAGGAGATGGGTGGAGAGCCATCTGGAGAGAAGGAGAACGACGAAGAAGGTGAGGATGCTCCCGAGTATCCGAACGCCGACAAGGTCCTCATGATTTTTGCTGACGTCGAAAGCAAGAGCCGGTTGAAGGTCGTCAATCGGGAGGTCAACATGGCAGCACCGACTATCGTCAAGTACCTCAACTGGGCTAAGACCTCCGTTACCTTAGACCGGTCGGATCATCCAGCCCACATAGCCACCCCTGGGAGGCAGGTGCTGGTTGTTGAGCCAGCTGTCAATGGAGTCCGATTGCGCAAGGTCCTGATGGATGGAGGCAGCGGGCTCAACATAATCTACGCCGTCACGCTCAAGGCAATGGATATTCCGATGTCCTGACTGAGCAAGAGCAACATGCATTTCCATGGGGTCATCCCTGGGAAGAAGGCTGAGTCACTCGACCAAATCGCTCTGGACGTCGTGTTTGGAGACGAGAAGAATTTCCGAAAGGAACGTCTGCCGTTTGAAGTGGTGGACTTTCGCAGCGCCTATCACGCCCATCCATGCTATGTGTATCTTAAACTTAAGATGCCTGGGCCAAAAGGAGAGATTACAGTGACTGCTGATCATATAGTCGCCGAAGAGTGCCTCCAGCACGGCTCCAAGATTGTTAACGAGCAAGTACTCACAGTCGAACTTGACGGATACAAGAAGACGGTGGACACCGCGGATTTGCTCAAGTCCAAACGGCAGGCTATGGATTTAGCTTTCCAATCGGCCGGTGAGACCAAGCAAGTTCCCATTCACCTGCACGATCCGAATGCCTCCCCCACGAACATCTTGACATCACTCGGTGACAAATAGGAAGCTGAGCTCATCCAGTTCCTCCGTGAGAACTGGGACATCTTCACGTGGAAGCCATCTGACATGCCGGGGGTTCCCAGGTAACTGGCTGAGCACCGACTTTGAGTTGCCCCAAAGGTCAAGCCAGTCAAAGAGCACTTGCGTCGATCCTCCGTCGAGAAGCGCAAGGCGATTGGCGAGGAAATCGCTCGGCTCCTAGCTGCTGAGTTCATTCACGAGGTGTATCATTCTGACTGGCTCGCCAACCCTGTCTTGGTGCCTAAGGAGGACAAGTCCCTCAGATGTGCATCGACTTCAAGCACCTCAATCGTGCCTGCCCGAAAGATCATTTTCCCCTTCCCCGCCTAGACCAGATAGTAGATTCTACTGCGGGATGAGAACGCCTGTCGTTCCTGGATACGTACTCCGGGTACCACCAGATCCAAATGTACGGTCCTGATGAAATAAAAACGGCCTTCATCACCCCATTCGGGTGTTTCTGCTACATCACTATGCCATTCAATCTCAAAAATGCCGGGGCGAATTTCATGCGCATGATCCAGAAATGCTTGTAGAAGCAAATCAGTCGGAACGTGGAGGCGTACGTGGATGACATCGTGGTCAAGTCCAGGAAAGGTTACGAGCTCCTGACAGAGCTCGCCGAAACCTTCGCGAACCTGCGACGCTTCCAGATAAAGCTCAATCCGGCAAAATGCACATTCGGAGTGCCAGCAGGCAAGCTACTCGGTTTTCTCGTTTCCGAACGTGGAATCGATGCTAATCCTGACAAAATCGGCGCTATAGTCCGAATGCAAATACCAGAACGTCTGCATGATATGCAAAAGCTCACGGGGTGCCTTGCAACCTTGAGTAGGTTCATCCCTAGACTCGGTGAGAAGGCGTTGCCTCTTTACCGATTGATGAAGAAATGTGATAGGTTTGAGTGGACACCTGAAGCACAAGCCGCATTCGAAGAACTCAAGGCCTTGCTTTCCACCCAGCCGGTGTTAGTTGCTTCGAGCAGCCGAGAGCCTTTGCTCTTGTACATCGCGGCTACCAGCCAAGTGGTCAGCACTGTCCTCAGTGTGGAGCGCGAAGAATCAGGAAAAGCATTCAAAGTGCAAAGACCCATCTATTACATCTTAGAAGTCTTGACCCCCCTCCAAGCAAAGGTACCCGCACTACCAGAAGTTGGTCTATGGTATTTACCTGACCGTTAAAAAGGTGGCTCATTACTTCCAAGAGCACTTGGTCATGGTTATCAGCGATGCCCCCCTGTCGGAAATCCTACATAACAGAGACGCCACGGGCCGAGTGGAAAAATTGGCAATTGAGCTCCTCCCGTTGGAGATCAAGTTTGAAGCCAAAAGGCAATCAAGTCTCAAGCACTGGTGGACTTTTTGGCCGAGTGGATAGAACAAGAACAGCCAGCCCCAAGTATCCCCGAAATCAGGACCATGTTTGTCGATGGATCCAAGATGCTCCAAGGATCCGATGCCGGGGTGGTTCTCATCTCCCCCAAGGGAGACCGATTGAGCTACGTCCTCCAAATCCAGTTCGATTCGTCTAACAACGAGGCCGAATACGAGGCCCTCCTGTACGGGCTCCGTATGGCCTCTCACTCGGTATCCAACGTTTGATGATATTCGGTGATTCGGACCTCGTTGTCAATCAAGTGATGAAAGAATGGGATATCCAAAGACTGGCCATGACCGGGTACTATAATGCAGTAAGGAAACTAGAGAAGAATTTTGAAGGCTTGGAGCTACACCACATACCCCGAGCGAAGAACCAGGCGGCAGACGACCTGGCTAAGATCGGTTCCACTTGGCGGCTCGTGCCGAAAGGCATATTCCTTGAACACCTGCGCGCTCCCACAATTAAAGAAGATCCTTTCACTGAGGAGCCCCCGCAAGTAGTCGGTTCATCAAATCTGACTGAGGTTGACATTCCAGCCCTGGTGGACCTTGTCCATGAAATGTTGGTAATCAGTCTCGAGTGGACTCAACCTTACTTAGCGTACTTGCTCTGGCAAGAACTACCTGAAGACGAAGAAGAAGCCCGCCTGATCGCCCGACGGTCTAAAGCTTTTGAGGTGATGGGAGGTCAGTTATATAAGAAAAGCACTACATGAGTTATTCAGAAATGCATCTCTCCGGAAGAAGGACTACAAATCTTACATGAGATTCACTCGGGAACTTGTGGTTTATGTCTACTACGCAAATTTATTCTTGTAGACTTTGTTGGGCCTCCAAGCGCAGAGTTTTGTAGGACAGTAGAAATTTTCCCTCAAGTGGATGACCTAAGGTTTATCAACCCGTGGGAGGTGTAGGATGAAGATGGTCTCTCTCAAACAACCCTGCAATCAAATAAAAGAAATCTCTTGTGTCCCCAACACACCCAATACAATGGAAAATTGTATAGGTGCACTAGTTCGGCGAAGAGATGGTGATACAAGTGCAATATGGATGGTAGATATAGGTTTTTGTAATCTGAAAATATAAAAACAGCAAGGTAGCAAGTAACAAAAGTGAGCACAAACGGTATTGCAATGCTTGAAAACAAGGCCTAGGGTCCATACTTTCGCTAGTGCAATCTCTCAACAATGCTAATATAATTGGATCACATAACCATCCCTCAATGTGCAACGAAGAATCACTCCAAAGTTCTTATCTAGCGGAGAACATAAGAAGAAATTGTTTGTAGGGTACGAAACCACCTTGAAGTTATCCTTTCCGATCGATCTATCCAAGAGTTCGTACTAAAATAACACCAAGTTATCCTTTCCGATCGATCTATCTAAGAGTTTGTACTAGAATAACACCATATGATATGCATTAACCAACTCTAATGTCACCTAGATACTCCAATGTCACCACAAGTATCCATGAGTTAATTATACAATACGCATCAAACAATTTCAGATTCATAATACTCAATCCAACACAAAGAACCTCAAAGAGTGCCCCAAGATTTCTATCGGAGAACAAGGCATGAAAACGTGCAATCAACCCCTATGCATAGATCCCCAAGGTCACCGGAATCCGCAAGTTGACGCCATAACATATATCAAGTGAATCACTTGAATACCCCAATGTCACTATGGGTATCCACATGCAAGACATACATAAGTGCTCTCAAATCCATAAAAGTATTCAATCCGATAATAACAAAATCTCAAAGGGAAAACTCAATTCATCACAACAAGATAGAGAGGGGAAAACACCATATGATCCAACTATATTAACAAAGCCCGTGATACATCAAGATCGTGCCATCTCAAGAACACGAGAGAGAGAGAGAGATTAAACACATAGCTACCGGTACAAACCCTCAGCCCCAAGGTGGATTACTCACACATTATCATGGTGAGAAAGAGAGAGTTGTTGATGGAGAGGGACAGCCCATAGAGATGGAGGCGATGGCGGCCACGGCGCCGGCGATGGGCGGCGGCCCCTTGCCCCCCTTCTTCCTTGGTCTTGGTGCTGAAATGGAGGAGCCTCTCCCCTTCTTGGCGGCTGCCAAGGGAGATGCAAATTCGTGGATTTTGGTGGCTCTCCCGAAATTATGGTTTTTCTCTCCTTATATGTGCCTCTGTGGTGCTCTATGGCCCTCCGATGGATGGACCCTTGATCCAGTGACTCTTGGGCACCTCTAGAACCTTCCTAGGGACTCCTCACAGCCCTCATGAGTCCTCAAAGTCGTGGCTTGGCCGAACACATCAGATATGGTAAGAGTTGGACTCAATCACGTCATTAAATTCTCGTAATCCCATAATCAGATATTTTCCTCCGGTAAAACGGGTCTACAGATTGCATCCGAACTCCGTTTTGGACGAATTTGGAGTCCAGAATCAATGCCATAAAATTCCCCACACTTTCCTAGTTTTAGCTTTGTCCATTTGATGCCGTATTCAGGGTTCAAACTGACAATCTCTAAAAACTGTTTGTGGACAGATTTGAGGAAAGTCAGAGTCCTCCTCTAACAAGGCTCCTTTTGCGTTTTTTCGTCAATTTCCAATTAATTTCTACACATCAAAGTGTGAAACAAGAACTTGTGCAATTTTGTAACTATTAATAGGTTAGTCCCAGTAAATCATAAAACCATAGTGAAACCATAAGCAAATATGACATGAATACTTCATAAATTATCGATACGTTGGAGATGTATCAGCATCCCCAAGCTTGATTCGTACTCGTCCTCGAGTAGGTAAATGATAAAAAAACTAATTTATGTAGTGTGAATGCTAGCATAATATATAAGTTTGATCATTGATAATTTTAGTCAATTTTCTAGCATCATAACTAGCAATTTTTTCTCATAAAAATCATCATGATAGAGTAGCAACCAATTTACATGAATAGTAAATAACATGAAAGTAAATAGATTGTCCCTTCGTAGAGGGAAGAATAGATTTGTAGAGGTGCCAGAGGTCAAAGCTTAAAATCAGAGATAAATATAATTTTGGGAGGTGCACCCTTCCTATCAACGTTACGACCAAGAGTTATCAATATCTTCCATGCTAAACACATTAGCGGCGGTTCCCAAGCGGTAAAAGTAAAAGTTTACTCCCCCTCCACCAACAAACACACTCCACGGCTAGCCGAATCCACGGGTACCGTCCATACCAACAACATTCCTGGGGGAGTTTTGTTTATTTATTTGCATTTTTATTATTTCGGGACTGGGAATCCCTATTACCGCCCCTCTCATGCAAGGACGAGTGAATAAACACTCATCATGAGAATAACTCGCTTAACATGGAAGATACTGACCGCCCCCCGTCGCTCCATGAGCGGTCCAGGCACACAAAACAAATGTTTATTTGAATGTTTAGACGTGGCACATGCAAATTTACTTGGAATGGCAGTGAAATACCATATATAGGTAGGTATGGTGGACTCTTATGGAAGAAACTGGGTTTAAGGGTTTTTGGATGCACAAGTAGTATCTCTACTTAGTATGAATTTTTGGCTAGCAAAAGATCCTAAGCAAACACCACATGTTGGAGGATCCATAACAATATAACTTCTATGCAAATATACACAACCATAACTCTTTACGTTGTCTTCCTTGTCCAACTTCAACTAATTTGCTGAAGTTTGAAAAAAATTAATGGGTATTCACAATCATAGAAGATATCCAAGATAATATATTTGTATGTCAAAGTTCTCTTCCTTATACTAATAATTTACGAATTGCTTGTATGACCAATATTGTGCTTGTCAAGCTTCAAAAAGATTTCACTTTCTAAACCCAATGGGAAGCTACTACTAGGCATGATATGAACATATAATTTCAACTTCATGGTATTCAATTCATTCAACAATTTACTCATAGGATATAAGTGAAGCACAAGAGTAAATGTCAAGCTAGTCTCAAAAGATATAAGTGAAGATCAATGAGTAGTGAAACAATTAAGTAGCTATGTGAGGACTCTCTCTCTTAATGAAGATTTTCACATCTGAGTATTTTATTCAAACAACAAACTAAACAAAAATAGAACTCCAAGAATAGCACGCATCATGTGAACGAATAAAAATTTAGGCTCCACATAGGCTAACCGATAGTTGACGAAGAGAGGTGGGATGCGTAGCATCCCCAAGATTAGATGCTTGAGACTTCTTGAAATATTTACTTGGGGTGCCTTGGGCATCCCCAAGCTTGAGATTTTGTATCTCGTTCAATCCTCTCATATCATGGTTTCACCTATTCTCAAAAACTTCATCCACACAAAACTCGAAAAGAACTCGTGAGATAGGTTAGTACACATAAGAATAAATCAACACTTCATGTACTGCCAAGACAAGTTTCACAATAATTTTCAAACATCATCTACTGTTTACTATCGTTTCCACAATTTATATCTACCAATATAGGCTATGGAAACTATAGGATAAGTAGATAACAAAACTATGACAACAATCTGTCCAAACAGAACAGTTTGTAGCAATTTATTAAACCAGTGCACTTATGTAACTCAAAAATTTATGAAAATTTAGGACATGCTAAAGAATTTATATGACAACACTGTGTAACAATTTCAGAATTTTCCATGTTCCAGTAAAATATGAAAATTCCTGTACTGTAGTCAAAAGTTTCTGTTTTGGTTCAGCATCATTTCTACTCATCTTGTGAGTCAACCCAAAGTCTTTACTTTGCACTTTATTGAAATAAAAGACACAAAACATGATTACTACAGTAGATTAATCATGTGAACACACCAAAACAGAAAGGAAAAGTGTTGGGTTATCTCCCAACAAGCGCTTTTCTTTAAAGCCTTTTAGCTAGGCATGATGATTTCAATGATGCTCACATAAAAAGTAGTACTTAAAACATACAAGAGAGCATCATGAATCTCATGACAAGCACATTTAAGTCTAACCCACTTCCTATGCATAGGGATTTTGTGAGCAAACAATTTATGGGAACAAGAATCAACTAGCATAGGAAGGCAAAACAAGCATAACTTCAAAACTTTGAACACATAGAGAGGAAACTTGATATTATTGCAATTCCTACAAGCATATGTTCCTCCCTCATAATAAATTTCAGTAGCATCAAGAAGGAATTCAACAATATAACTATCACATAAAGCATTCTTTTCATGATCTACAAGCATAAAATTTTCATTACTCTCCACATAAGCAATTTTCTTCTCATTCATAGTAGTGGGAGCAAACTCAACAAAATAACTATCATAAGACACTTGATTGGCATAACCACATTCAATATTAAAATCATGATGACAAGTTTCAAAGTTACTATCACTTTTTATATCATACATGTCATCACCATAATCATCATAGATAGGAGGCATGCCATCATCATAATAAATTTGCTCATCCTTGAAGGAATTCTCATTAAGTATTTTCATAAATTCTTCCTCTACCAATTGAGCACAATTTTCCGAACCATCATTTTCACGAAAGACTTTATAAAGACGAGACAACTGATGCAACCTAAACTCCATTTTTTTTGTAGTTTTCTTTGATAAAACCAAACTAGTGAAAAACAAGAAACTAAAAGATTAAATTGCAAGATCTAAAGATATACCTTCCAGCACTCACTTCCCCAACAACGGCGCCAGAAAAGAGCTTGTTGTCTACTACGCAACTTTATTCTTGTAGACTTTGTTGGGCCTCCAAGCGCAGAGTTTTGTAGGACAATAGCAATTTTCCCTCAAGTGGATGACCTAAGGTTTATCAATCCGTGGGAGGTGTAGGATGAAGATGGTCTCTCTCAAACAACCCTGCAATCAAATACAAGAAATCTCTTGTGTCCCCAACACACCCAATACAATGGCAAATTGTATAGGTGCACTAGTTCGGCGAAGAGATGGTGATACAAGTGCAATATGGATGGTAGATATAGGTTTTTGTAATCTGAAAATATAAAAACAGCAAGGTAGCAAGTAACAAAAGTGAGCACAAATGGTATTGCAATGCTTGAAAACAAGGCCTAGGGTCCATACTTTCGCTAGTGCAATCTCTCAACAATGCTAATATAATTGGATCACATAACCATCCCTCAATGTGCAACGAAGAATCACTCCAAAGTTCTTATCTAGCGGAGAACATAAGAAGAAATTGTTTATAGGGTACAAAACCACCTTAAAGTTATCCTTTCCGATCAATCTATCCAAGAGTTCGTACTAAAATAACACCGAGTTATCCTTTCCGATAGATCTATCTAAGAGTTCGTACTAGAATAACACCATATGATACGCATTAACCAGCTCTAATGTCACCTAGATACTCCAATGTCACCACAAGTATCCATGAGTTAATTATACAATACGCATCAAACAATTTCAGATTCATAATACTCAATCCAACACAAAGAACCTCAAAGAGTGCCCCAAGATTTCTATCAGAGAACAAGGCATGAAAACGTGCAATCAACCCCTATGCGTAGATCCCCAAGGTCACCGGAATCCGCAAGTTGACGCCATAACATATATCAAGTGAATCACTTGAATACCCCAATGTCACTACGGGTATCCGCATGCAAGACATACATAAATGCTCTCAAATCGATAAAAGTATTCAATCCGATAATAACAGAATCTCAAAGGGAAAACTCAATTCATCACAACAAGATAGAGAGGGGAAAACACCATATGATCCAACTATATTAACAAAGCCCGTGATACATCAAGATCGTGCCATCTCAAGAACACGAGAGAGAGAGAGAGAGAGAGATTAAACACATAGATGCCGCTACAAACCCTCAGCCCCAAGGTGGATTACTCACACATTATCATGGTGAGAAAGAGAGAGTTGTTGATGTAGAGGTGCAACCCCAAAGAGATGGAGGCGATGGCGGCCACGGCGCCGGCGACGGGCGGCGGCGGTGGCGACTGGCGGTGGACCCTTGCCCCCCTTCTTCCATGGTATTGGTGTTGCAATAGAGGTGCCTCTCCCCTTCTTGGTGGCTGCCAAGGGAGAGGCAAATTCGTGGCTTTTGGTGGCTCTCCCAAAATTAGGATTTTACTCTCCTTATATGTGCCTCTGTGGTGCTCTATGGCCCTCCGATGGATGGACCCTTGATCCAATGGCTCTTGGGCACCTCTAGAACCTTCCTAGGGACTCCTCACAGCCCTCGTGAGTCCTCAAAGTCGTGGCTTGGCCGAACACATCAGATATGGTAAGAGTTGGACTCAATCACGTCATCAATTCTCGTAATCCCGTAATCAGATATTTTCCTCCAGTAAAACGGGTCTACAGATCGCATCCGAACTCCGTTTTGGATGAATTTGGAGTCCAGAATCAATGCAATAAAATTCCCCATACTTTCCTAGTTTTAGCTTTTTCCGTTTGACGCCGGGGGTCAAACTGACGATCTCTAAAAACTGTTTGTGGACAGATTTCAGGAAAGTCAGATTCCTCCTCCAACAAGGCTCCTTTTGTGTTTTTTCGCCAATTTCCAATTAATTCCTACACATCAAAGTGTGAAACAAGAACTTGTGCAATTTTGTAACTACTAGTAAACATGCCCGTGCGTTGCATCGGGAGAAAAAAATCTCACACTTTTATTAAAAGAACAGAGTACTCAAGGCGAGATAATTTGGCTGTGCAGTTATGGTATAAGATAAAAGAACTTTTGATAATTCTCACATGGAAACATTCATCCTCTCAGGCCTTAGAAAGAATAAATGTTCCAATCTCTGCCTCCTTATAGTTGATGCTCGCTTCCTCACATAATTGTAAACTTGTCTTATATTCAGTTCTTTATCAATAACAACATTCATGGACCATTCATATGAAGCTTACTGCTAGTCTGCTATAAGGGAGTACTCAACAGATAATCACAATGCTTTTCCATGCCAAAATAAATATAAGGGGTGAGAACCTTGTTTGCAAACGATCCTTTGTTGCCACATTTATCAACTAAATATTGTTTCAGAGACCACAAGGAATGAGGACAGCGAACAACTTTAAAAGAGAGCCTTGTTCATAAAGAGGGAACTCAGCTAAGTCATACATCAAATAATCATATTTCTATACGGCAGTACATCAGTCACAATGCTAAATCCATGGAAGCAGATAACACAATAACCGGGTGATGTGAGGCTTGGCATATAGGTCATAGGCGTCAAGGCCACCAAGCCCAGCCTTGACTGCTGCTCCTCCCTTTCTTCCTCAAAGACCTAAAAAACAGTTTACAAATATAATTTATGCACTATCAATAATAATTACCAACTATCACTATGCCAATGTGCACCCAGCAAATATGATGTGGTGGCACATCGACTGATCTATCTAAGATTAGTCGATAGCATGAGAAGCTATAGGAGCCAAGGAGGACCTGGAATGGATTTATAAAAGCACTCGCATGTTGCTTGTTGGAAATTATATAAGCAGTCTACCCTGTGTATGTCAGTCGAATGCATAGGAATACAATGAAGGTGAACGCAATCTGCAAATAAGCACTTTTCTTTTAGGGAGCACATAATTGCATACAGATATATCACATTATCTTACTTAAGATATGTTACCTGAATGGACAATACGGGAAAATGACATAGATCTGCATATAATGCTTCAATTCCTGAAGAGATAGAAACAATTTTCTACTTGTTACACCCGATCTACTATAAATTGATGGTAATATAATCTCTATTCCTGAAGTAAAACGGCCTGACCTGTTATGCTAAGCATAATTCCTCCAAGAACGTTCCAGCTGTCAGCAGAATCTCTACTTGTTACACCCAATCTATTATAAATTGATGGTAAGGTAATCTCTATTCCTGAAGTAAAACGTCCTGACCTGTTATGCTAAGCATAATTCCTCCAAGAACGGTCCAGCTGTCAGCAAAATTCCCTTGCATTTGGAAATACCGACATATGTAGACTGGATTGTATGCTTTTAACATGGAGCTACCATACTTGTGTATGTTCAGTGCTCTGACACTTCCAATTAAAATGAACCAGATGAGCACCATAGGTGCAAAAGGCCATCCAACTCTATCTATACCATAGCATTGCATACTAAATAGTCCAATTAAGATGATCACGACAACGATTAAAACAATATCTGGCAGATGCAAAGAAAATAAAAGATGAAGCAACTTTAAAACATGAAGCTGAAGTATGATCAACAAGGGTTACCAATGCACATGAGAACATAATTAATACATCAAATAGATGTGAACTGCAGTGACTTCCTTTCATCATTGGCTGAGAATATACTTCTACATGCTATATGAAAATACAAAAATGACAAACATTGGACCAATTCTTCATTCAAATAGGTGATAAAAGTTTCAGAGCTCCAGTACCAATTAAAAACATATGCAACATCATTGCAGTGACATTAAGATTTGAATGCCATCATACAGTACTCAAGTACAAAACTACGAAGAACATAAACATACTGAATCAACCAGTATGAAAGGAGCCAGGAGAAAGGATTTACACCGCAGGGCCTCCGTGCGCCACCGGCTGAATCCCAGGACCTGTTAAAATCCCAATATCCCCATCCAAATTTGTTGCTCATCCAATATCCCTCTCACAAAGTTGAGTCACTAATTTTGGGACGGAGAGAGTATTTTTTTTTCTAAATGGCCTTTCTTCATGTACTCGTTCGCTCAACTCCATGCTTTCCTGATCATCCTCTTCCTCTTATCACCAGCTAGGCATTTAACCAAATAGTGTAAATGCAGAAAGGTACATTCTACAAACCATGTCAATGAGATCTACATGGATCGATTGATCAAATAGTGAAAATCTGAGAAATTTAAATCTGAACTAACAAAAAAAAGCAAACAATCTTCAGACTTTGTAACTGTACCCACATGTCTGCTCCAAAGGATTTGTTATGGAAAGAAAAGGGAGTATGATGCCTAACGGGCGACCAATCATTCCTGCTACTCCAGCTTCCCGCCTCCCAACTTGAATTGATGCTGCCACTATGGCCAGCAAGCATCCGCCGCCAAGATTCATGCATGTCTGCTTCGCGTACACCAACACGCCCCGTCTTACCACCCCTACACTGCTGCTCATCCTGTCGTCTACACGCCCTTGCAGATTCAGTGCACCAGGAGAAGACTAATGAATGAAAAATAGAAAGACCAGATGTTATATGAAATGACAGATGACACACATCAAGGGACTTATTTGTGAAGGACCGAGCTAACAACATTCATATACTGTTTTAAAGCTTGGGGCTTCCCGTGAATGGCAACACTCATTTAGTTCTACACCAGTCAATGTAAAAAAATTAAGGAGCAACATCAAAGATCAACCAAAATGTTACAAAATAATTTAAAAACGTAAGGCCCAAATCTGGAGTGGACATTGTGAATTGGCTCGGAGAATGTGAACCATATAACCAGGAAAGTGCTATATATAACAGTATAACCGAAGATTATCACAAAATTCATTAACAATATAACCGAGGTATGATATATAAATTATTTTGGAGGAAATATGTTATCTGGGAACACATCTTATGTTTTTGTACAGGTTGTACAATACTATCACCATCTAACATGTGACCCGTAAAAACTCATGGGGAAGAAAACCTGAATAGTTAAGGGGACCTTCAGGAAGCTAAAGTCATGCAAGAGCTTTCCACCTGTCAAATCAAACAATCAGTGACCCCAAAAATATAAAGGATATCTTCCGTTAGAGCATGTGTTTATTCATCTTGTTAATATTAGCACTGTTGTGAGCAACTAAGCATATATGGCACCTTTATAGGTTGGACCAAACAACAAATTATCCTATAATTTGTTTGTGGTACTGCTTAATAGGTTGGATCAAAATCTTAGCTTCACAGAACTCTCAGCCCTACCAGAAATAATCCACCGACCATCAGGAGCGAATCAAGCAGATCAATCCTCTCGCCATGACCCTGATATGTGTGACTGAATTTCTACCATGTCATTTCTTTTCCTCTTCCACACATTCCTCTTCATCTTTAGCTTCATCTGTTAAACCAATGGATAACACCATCAATGTCAACAAACAAGATGAAAATAACCAATAACTGGTTCCACACACCATGAGAGACATAGCCAACATACATCCGTGATCCAATCCTGCTTTTCAGGCACAAATTCAGAATAGAATTATCTCTTTATCAATAGTTCGTCCAACTTGCTGGACTGTCTCCTAATCAAAAGCCTTCTACCTTGCAGCCTCTCTCTTTCAGGCCACCTCTTCTTCCTCTACGTTGAGGCAGGCCTGACCATAAGCACCAATATGCGCTGAATCTTTGAGACACCAGTAGCTAGCTGCTCGGTTTAGTGAACAATAGTTTATTTGTACAAGTAAAAGAGCAGCATCAGAATGGGTTTGATTGACTGAAGTGAAAATCAATAGTTGAAACAAATAATCATGGATGCATCCACCACAAAAACAAAGAACTGGAAGAAAAAGTGGGGCGTGGCATAGGTGCCCGTGGCTGTCACCATGTCACAGCAACCGTGTGTGCGGGAGGAGATCGATCTTAGCGCCGCCAGCCTATGGCTCAGGCAGGACGAGAGGGAAAGGAGGCCTCACCGTGGTAGGGCTAGGAGGGTGCTGGAGTGCTCCACCTCGCGTGGTCCCCCTCCTTACCCCGCGCAGGGGCTCGTCGCAGGCAAGCCATCGAGGAAGGGTCGGATGGGCAGGAGGGGATGGATCGGGGAAGTTGAACGCACACCTTCAATTAGGCCGGGGATCATCTTGTCCTCTGCTTCGACGCCTGCCTTCACCTGCAAGGACTTCGTGCCGTCGCTCCGGATTCCTCCGTCTCCCAGCTCCGGCGAGCTCCTCCCTAGGTCATCGCACCGCCCCTCCTTTCTCCCTTATTATCTCCCTCATCTCCCTGTCTCCTTTGTGCCCAGGAGCCGCGAAGAGGAGGGCCACTGGGAGTGGGTGCGCATCGACTACCTCGCAGTCGCCGGGGAGCTGGAGGCCGGTCGCACGCCGGTCGCCTCGGCCCGCCTAAGCCAGTGCCGAGGCTGACGAGAAGCACATGAATGGCAAGCTCCTCGGCCATTGACCGCGCTCAAAGTAGAGCCCAAGCACGCCCACGAGCTCGCCCTCGTGCAGCCACCTTCTCACCTCACACAAGCGCGCCCGCGAGCCCGCCACCTTCGCTAACGTTCTGTCCGCCCCGCTCTCCCCGGCTGGTAACCAGTCCGCCGTGCTCTCCCTGGCCGTTGACCCCGCACAAAGCAGAGCCCGCTCGAAGTCGAGCCGCTCCACCGTGCCAGAGACCCCACAGGCGCCGGATCCGCGCGGCGAGGGGAGTAGGAGAAGCAGGGAGGGGGGGTAGGGGGAGGAGAAGGGGCGGACGCTGCCGCGCAGGGGGGAGGATGAGGAGGGGCGGACACTGGCGACGAGATGCGCCGGAGTGAATCTGCCCAGTTTTTTTATAAAAAAGATGAAACGTTTTTTCCACTTACCGAAGGACTGCGGGTTGAATTCGATTAAACGCAGGGGCTTTTTTGCAAAATCGACGACGACGTATGACCAGAAGCTATCAGTGGTTTATTACTAGGTAGAGATTAATAGGTTAGTCCCAATAAATCATAAAACCATAGTAAAAACATAGGCAAATATGACATGAATACTTCATAAATTATCGTTACATTGGAGACGTATCTGCCAAGGCCTTCCGAGTGGGTTTTTACTGGCCCCAAGCCAACGAGGCAACGAGAGACTTGGTTGATATGTGCGTCGAATGTCAGTTTTACAAGAACCAGTCCCACAAGCCTGCGTCTACGCTGAAGACGATTCCGCTCACCTGGCCATTCACCGTTTGGGGTCTTGATATGGTCGGGCCTTTGCGAACCGGGACGAGTGGTTTTAGCCACTTGCTGGTGGCTGTAGACAAGTTTACCAAATGGATACGAGCAAAGCCTATTAAGAGCATGGACTCGACGACAACAATCAGCTTCCTTCGACAAATCATCTTCAGGTTTGGAGTACCCCATGACATCATTACAAACAACGGGAAGAACTTCGACTCGGATGAGTTCCGCGAGTTCTGCTACACCCAGGGCACTCGGGTTAATTACACACCCGTGGCTCACCCTCTGTCGAATGGGCAAGCAGAACGGGTGAATGGAATGATTCTGCAAGGGCTGAAGCCGCGTCTTATGAGAGATTTGGGATTCGCTGCGGGAGCGTGGGTGGAAGAGTTAACATCAGTATTGTGGGGTCTTCGGATGACCCCCAATCGGTCCACCAATCGCACTTCCTTTTTCATGGTCTACGGTTCAGAAGCCGTCCTCCCGAGTGACTTGCAGCACAACTCCCCCGGTGTGAAACTTTATGATGAAGCCCAAGCTGAAGAGGCGCGTCAGGATGGCTTTGATCTCCTCGAGGAGGAGCGGGAGTTAGCTCTAATCAGATCATCGTTGTATCAACAAGACTTGAGACGCTATTACGACAAACAAGTCAGAGGGTGTGCTTTCCAAGAAGGTGACCTAGTACTCCGACTGGACCAGAAGAAACCTCACAAGTTGGCACCGCCATGGCAAGGCCCATTTGCAATCTCCAAGGTGTTGAACAACGGAGCTTATTGACTCTATAACTTCAAAACGGAGGTAGAAGAGCCTCGAGCTTGGAACACGGACCTGCTCCGCAAGTTCTATACTTAGAGAAATGAACACTCTTTCATTCCTGTAATGAACACCCGAGTGATTTTGATGAATAAAAGGATTTACCTTTTCTATACTTTGTCATTTTTTTTCCTGTAAACCTTTTTCCATTCACTCCGGTGAATTACCTCATAAAATTCACCCTAGTGGGTGTTAAAACTATTCCGAGTGAGGACATCATCCACACTCGGGGGCTTAGTTGCGATCCAGAAATCGCCTAAGTTAAAAAAACTCCGAGTGAGGACATCATCCACACTCGGTGGCTTAGCCGCGATCCAGAAATCGCCTAAGTTTAAATCTACTCCGAGTGAGGACTTCATCCACACTCGGGGGCTTAGCTGCGATCCAGAAATCGCCTAAGTTAAAACTATTTTGAGTGAGGACATCATCCACACTCGGGAGCTTAGCTGCGATCCAGAAATCTCCTAAGTTTAAATCTACTCCGAGTGAGGACTTCATCCACACTCGGGGGCTTAGCTGCGATCCAAAAATCGCCTAAGTTAAAAACTATTCCGAGTGAGGACATCATCCACACTCGGGAGCTTAGTTGCGATCCTGAAATCGCCTAAGTTTAAAATACTCCGAGTGAGGACACCATCCACACTCGGGGGTTTAGCTGCGATCCAGAAATCGCCTAAGTTAAAAACTATTCCGAGTAAGGACATCATCCACACTCGGGAGCTTAGATGCGATCCTGAAATCGCCTAAGTTTAAAATACTCCAAGTGAGGACATCATCCACACTCGGGGGCTTAGCTGCGATCTAGAAATCGCTAAGTTTAATATACTCCGAGTGAGGACATCATCCACACTCGGCGGCTTAGCTGCGATCCAGAAATCGCCTAAGTTTAAATCTACTCCGATTAGGACATCATCCACACTCGGGTGCTTAGCTACGATCCTGAAATTGCCTAAGTTTAAAATACTCCGAGTGAGGACATCATCCACACTCGCGGGCTAAGCTGCGACCCAGAAATCGCCTAATTTAAAAACTATTCCGAGTAAGGACATCATCCACACTCGGGAGCTTAGCTGCAATCCTGATATTGCCTAAGTTTAAAATACTCCGAGTGAGGACATCATCCACACTCAGGGACTTAGCTGCGATCCAGAAATCGCCTAAGTTAAAAACTATTCCGAGTAAGGACATCATCCACAATCGGGAGCTTAGCTGCGATCCTGAAATCGCCTAAGTTTAAAATACTCCGAGTGAGGACATCATCCACACTCGGGGGCTTAGCTGCGATCCAGAAATCGCCTAAGTTTAAAATACTCCAAGTGAGGACATCATCCACACTCAGCGGCTTAGCTGCGATCCAGAAATCGCCTAAGTTTAAATCTACTTCGAGTGAGGACATTATCCACACTCGAGGTCTTAGCTGCGATCCAGTAATTGCCTGAGTTAAAAACTATTCCGAGTGAAGATATCATCCGCAATCGGGGACTTAGCCACAATACAGTAATTGCCTAGGTTAAACATTATTCCAAGTGAGGACATCATCCACACTCGGGAGCTTAGCTGTAATCCAGTAATTGCCTAAGTTAAAAACTATTCCGAGTGAGGATGTCATCCACACTCAGAGACTAGGCCAAACGCTCGAAAAGTCAAATGAAGGCAAACAAACTGAATATTGTTCAAAGCAAAAGTGCAGATAGTCATGGCCGCTAGGTCACGTTAAATGTACAATTACATAAACCACTCGGCATCCCGAGGCAAATTTCGTTCAAAGTTTTTTATCCGAGGATCACTCGGCGGTAGTTGGAGCTGCTGCATCAATGAAGGTCTTGAGGTCGATGCCGTCTGCAATCCAAGTGGCGGCCTCGAGGAACGTCTCAATGCAGTCTTCTATCTTGCCATTCTTCTTGTTGACGACCTTGAGGGACTTCAGCTTCTCCTCATCTACGCCCTTGCAATGGACGCGGACAAGTGAGAGGGCGATGTCGGCTCCGCCGCGGGTTGCAGACTTCTTCCAAGATTGCACTAGGCGAGGTACGTCTTGCATACGGTTGATGAGAGCGTCCAAGTCGTTCGTGAACTCCTTCACGACGGCTACTTCTCGGTCGATATCTTTGATAGCCGTGCACGGAAGACAGTCACCTCCCCGATGTGTTCCTCCAGTCGGAGGAGAGCAAGTCCTGAGCTATCGCGAAGAATGCCCAGGGCCAGATCCAGTTCCTTTTCGATCTTGTCTGTCTCTTCTTCAGCATCCATGCAGAACTCTGTTGAATGGATGGGAGAAAAAGAGTTATTGGAGGACGAGTGAAGAATCAAAGTAACTTGAAACGCAATCGTGTCATTGTCATACCTTTGAGCTTCTCATTCATTTTGTTGCCGAAGTCTTCGATGAACTTCTCCAGCTCAAGTCTCTTGGATGACACCTGCTTCAACTTTGATTCGGTCTCGGCAACCTCCTCCACGGATTTCTTGGCAATGGCCTCCAGTGTCTTCTTATCCTCCTCCCACTTCTCGAGTGACTTCAACTTGTCCTCGACCGCTTTGATCTTCCGGTTGGCATCCTTCCAAGCGGACGCCGGCTCGGTGTCTTTCTTCTCTAGAGCCTCCTTCATGGTGTCTATAGAAATGGAAGCCTGGAGCCTCTTAGTAAGTTGAAGATTTTCACTATGGACATATGATAATATAATTTCAGTGGGATAGGGGAGGAAACAAGTTCTTTGGCAGTCAGACAGAACGTGTTTACCTCCGACTGAACGTTTCTCTTGCTCCAGACGTGTAGTCTTGGCCCTCTCAGCCTCCAAGCTGACGCGCAGGTCCTGCACCTCCTTCTCCAAGGCTTTGTAATGAGTCCCGAGCTCACACACACTCTGCCGACAGAAAAAAGGAAACATCAGTGATGACAGTCGGATACTACGAAAGGGTTCATTCGGTTAAACTACAATACTCTAAGAGTCCAGCCGACTGCTTCAGTCGATGGCAGTCTCGGGGACTACACCCAGTGGGTGCGCTAAGCGCGCCCCCACTGGAAATTCACTCGGGATGAAGTACTTCCACAGGTTGAGTAAGAGGTTCTACACCCCAACAGTCAACGTCGAGAGGCTATGGTCCATGGACCATCACCGCATCCTCTTCGACAAGTATCGCTACACTCGGGATGAGATATTTCCACAAGTTGAGTAACATGTTCTACACCCCGACGGCCAACGTCGAGAGGCTCTGGTCCATGGACCATCACCGCATCCTCTTCGACAAGTAGCACTACACCTATTTCTACAAGCATCATTCGGACTCTAAGACTCCCGCCGACTGCTTCAGTCGATGGCAGTCTCGGGGACTACACCCAGTGGGTGCGCTTAACACGCGCCCACTGGAACCAGAGAACACCCAGTGGGTGTGCCCCCGACGCAAACCCACTCGGGACCCAAAGAAATTGCATACAGACAAAATTTACGACTGAAGATGGTACTTACAAGGGTAATTACTCGAACGTTCTTCTCCAGCGCCTCACTGGCGTCGTAGACCTTTTTCAGCCTGCCGCTCATCAGCTCCAGCTGGATCAGTGCCTCCTTGCTCGCCCCCACTTGGTCCTCCAGGACGTGGTGCAGTGTGAAGATGTTAGCCACATGAGGAGTTGACAAGGTAGATCCGAGTGCTGTCCCGACCCCCGAAGAAGTTCCCTGAACCAGTGCTGATGCCTTAGCGGGCGAAACATCCCGCATCAAGACGTCCACGTCGGCAGAAGGGTTCGGTGTGTCGACCTTGTCATCCCCGTCAATTTCTATCAATTCGCGTGGCCCTGCAAACACTCGAAGATCATTCGGAAGTAAGCACAAAGGAAAAACACAGAGTTCAAAAATCATGTCCGAGTGAGTTCAAAGGTTACCTTTTGAAGACGAAACATCAACATCAGCCTTGTCCTTCTCCAGTGAAGCAATTGAAGTGTCAACTCTGTAATGAAGCCATTCGGAACATCACATCACTCAGTCAAATAACTACAATGTCAATCGGTGCAAAGATACTTATGCTAAGGCCACCGACACGTTTCACTTTAATTTTCAGCAGGACAACCTTCCGGGGTTTGTTGGCAGCAACTTTCGATTGCTTGGCCATCTTCACGGGTGACGGTGCAAGCTCGCCGCACCCGCGCTTCGAACTTCGAGTGGGAAGGACAGGCACAGAGGGCTTCGCGACACTCGGCCCCTTGGTGTTGCTTCCACGGACTCCAGGGTCCTGATGCGCCTTGGAGCGGGTCTCGGGCAGGACATTTTCTGACGGAGAAGATTCCGCCTCGTCCCCTGAGTCCGAGTCCTCTTCCGCCCCGTCGCTCCCGCCGTCCTCCACGTACACCTCTTCGCCGTCCGAGTCCTCCTGGTGCTCGGTGTCACTCATCATGTCAGCAGGGGCATGGTCGACGGCGGGTATTAGGCTCACCATACCCGTGAAGGCCTGCCGACTGAAAATTATGTCACTCAAGATTTTAGTCAGCAAACATTACAATCATTCGGACAACAACAGCAACACACAGAGTTTACCTCATTCGCTGGATTCTTAGCTGAGAATGGAGGCACCAGCCTCGTCCCCGTGGGATTGTCACGAGCCGGAGTGATCGCTTTGAGCTTGTTCTCCACGGCTTCAGCACTGAGTTCCTCCGGGTGCATGCGCGTGGGATCACTCGTCCCCGAGTATAGCCAGATGGGGTGGGCTCTGGCCTGCAGCGGCTGAATTCTCCTTTGAAACAAGACCTCCAGCAGATCCAAACCATTGATGCCTTGCCTCACTAAGGCCACCAACTCGATCACAAGGATTTCCACTTCTGTCTTCTCCTCTTTGGTCACGATCAGCTTGGGAAGCCGCTGAATACGCTCAGGCGAATACAGCGGGAGACCCGACTGACCCTCGCCGACTAGAATGTCTTGAGAGTAAAACCAAGAATCTTACCAACCCTTGACCGAGTCTGGAAAGTTCATTTGTGGGAAACTACCCTTGCCCCTCAGTTGGATGCCTAGACCCCGGCACAACTAAGCTACATTCGTTTTCCACCCAGCCCGAGCAGACTTCTCGACAGTCATCACTCAGCATGTAGAAACATGTTTGAACAATCCCCAGTTCGGATTGCAACCGAGGAAGTTCTCGCAAAGGGAGATGAAAGCCGCCAAGTAAGAAACAACATTGGGAGGAAGATGATGGAGTTGAGCACCGTAGAAATCAAGGAAAGAACGGAATAATGGGTGCAGGGGAAAAGAGAAACCTCTCTCGATGTGGGTCATGAGGGGCACCCGCTCGTCCCCTCGTGGCGCGGGCTCGACCTCGCCCGCCTCCGGCGCTCGCCAGCTCCCCGCGACCAGGAGCCCTTGGCTCTCCAGTTCCTTCATCTGGCCGACGGTGGTCCACGGCTGCAATCAGTCGCTTGGATGAAGCCCGCTGGCACGTCGGCACTCGATGAAGACCCGCACGGCACCTTCTTCACCCTCTTGGCCTTCGCGGTTGCCCCCTTCGTAATCTCCAGCAGATTGGGGGGCGGGTCGGAGGTGGTCCGGGGTGGGGGGGGGTATATGCTCTCGGCGGAGGGACTGAGAGATTGAGGAGGGGAGAATCTCCGATTGGCCCGTCTCCGTGGATTTGGTGGTGTCCGTTGTCTTCAACCTTGGTTTCGATGGGGGGTTTCTTTGCAACGTGGAAGTGCAAGGGGTCATGGTGGTTGCATGTTATGTATGTTTATCAGGTTGACCGTGGGGTCATGGAGTTTCTTTCATAGCGAGTAGTCCGCATGTGGTCTATATGTACCAGTTTTTACCCGGTTTTCCATTAATTAACTGGGCAATTCTCTTCTTCTTAATTAATTGATAAGGCAAAACTTTGGCCTCCGTTTCAAAAAAAAGAGGAGGGGAGAAGTGGTAACTGCCTCTCTCTTCCCTCTTAGTCAATTTTTATACTCCGGCGCGGCACGATCTTGGCCATCGATCCGCGTGCGACGCGATATCTACCGGTAGCGCGAGATCCGCGAGATCTTCGGTGCAGCATTTCAGGGACGCGTGGCATTGATCGTGGCGCGGTTATCGAGGCGCCGCATCCACTTTCCCCACTAACGTAGTGCAACCATCCTAGCGCGCGCACGACTCCCACGATTTCAAAATGGACAAAGTTTTCGCTGCAACGTGATCCGAATAGGCTCTGTGCCCATTGATGCGTTCCGACGTGCTTTGACACTTCGAATGCGCGAGGCAGACCCGTCGAGCACTCGGGCAATTTTCTGATGGCTGCGAGAATTCCTCAAGGAAACTTGATAGGTCAGCCTCTTTCTTGCATCATCATTCGGAAAACTTTGATGGACATGCACTCGAGCCGTTAGATCGTTTCTCTCGAGAGGAGAGCCAACACCAACCGAGTGGCTTGCATAGTCTAGCTATCCCAGTCATTCAAAAAATACACAACCTGAATCCGTTGCAGTCATAGGCCGAGTGAGAGGCAACCTGGGTCGTTTCCTGATGCCTTCGAGGCGCCGATGACATTCCCGCACATCGTCCACTCATCTCCCAAACCTCAACTAATTTGGGGGCTACTGATGAGGTCACCTACCATGGGTAGGGTTATAGACATGACATCTAGGGCCCACTTGGGGGCCCACATTAGCATTAAAGTCCCTGGACTACCGATGCATTCAGATACATCTTCAGGATCCACTCGGATCTGGATGGTCACTCGGACGTCACTTCGTCAGTCGGCCATGATCCAACACTCGGACGAGAGCGAGAGGAGCTGATGTAGGAGTCATAACGTTCGAGAGACTTGATAACTCACATGAAGTGCTGTGAAGACTAACGTTACCAGTAACGTCTTAGTTAAGATGACAGTTCCCAGTAACGCCTGTAGTTACACGCATTTAATGCCTTGTAATGGCGCTCGGCGGGTCCTGGCGCACTCTATATAAGCCGCTCCCAAGCTCCTGGATAAGGGTTCGAAGATCTCTATAATCAGACAACCCCCATAAGCAAACACTAAGCCTCAGGGCTCGAGACGTAGGGTCTTTACCACTCCTGAGTGGGGCCCGAACTCATACATTTGAGTGTTACACCTGTGCCGTACCTAGGCTTCGCCCCCCTTCATTCGTACCCCTAGTACTATTGTCACACTTACTCCCTCGACAGCATGCTTCTTGTTGATGACCTTGAGAGACTTCAGCCTCTCTTCATCCACACCCTTGCAATGGAAACGGACGAGCAAGAGGGCTGCGTCAGGTCCACATCGAGCCGATGACATGTCGGGCCGGGACGTCCCTCACTCAGTCCATGATAGACTCCAGGTCATTCGAGAACTCCTCGCCAGGGGCGACCTCTTGGTCAATCATCAGGACGGCCGAGCGAAGCCGGTTGAGGTAGCCAATCACCTTCTCGACGCGTTCCTCCAGTTGGAGAACGGCCAAGCCGAGCTGTCCCTAAGGATTTGCCGAGATGGATCTAGCTCCTTTTCAATCTTCTCCGTCTCGAACTCGACATCGAGGTAGAATTCTAGGCATGAAAGAATTCTGAAAATTAACAACAAACAAGGCATCAAAAGCAATGCAAGAATCACTCGGTTCGATAGCTTACCTTTAAGCTTCTCGCTCATCTCATTGCCGAAATCCTCCACATATTGCTCTAGTTCGAGCTTCTTGGAAGAGAGGTGCTTGAGTTTTGATTCCCACACGGCGCAATGCTGCTTGAGCTCGGCAAGCTCCTCCACGGACTTCTTCGCCGTGACCTTCAAGGTCTTGTTCTCCTCTTCAAGTTCTCTGACTGATTTGAGTTTGTCCTCAGCCGCTTTGGTCTTGGCGTTGGCTTCCTTCCACGTAGACGCCAGCTCCGTGTCCTTCTTCTTAAGGGCCTCTTTCATGGTGTCTAAAGAAATAGAAGTCCTGAGCCTCTGAGCAAGTTGAAACTTTTCGCTACGAACATCTGGCCGGGCAAACTCAGACGGATTGGGAGAAGAAACAAAGTTCTAGAGACAGCCGGACAAGATAAGTTTAACTCCGAGTAAACGCTTTTCCTGCTCCAGACACATGCTCTTTGCCTTCTCGTCCTCCAAGCTGATCCTGAGGTCCTGTACCTCCTTCTCCACGGTGTTGTATCGGGCTCCAATCTCACAAACACTATGCCGATGACAAGCAAGGAGATGCAATTGATATCAGTCGGATATTAAAACCACTCGGTTGTTCAAGTGAAACAAAAAACAAATAGCTCTAAGACTCCCGCCGACTGCCACAGTCGACGATAGTATCGGGGACTACACCCAGTGGGTGCGCTCAGCGCACCCCCACTGGAAGAGTAATTGGCCTGTATGCAAGTACCACTCCGACTACTTCGGCAAGGTTGGCATGAGGTACTTCCACAAGCTAAGAAACAGGTTCCACACCCTTACAGACAATGTCGAGAAGCTCTGGTCCATAGACCATCACAGCATCCTCTTCAACAAGCACCACTCCGGCTACTTCGACAAGCTTAGCAACAGTTTCTACACCCCGACGGTCCACGTCGAGCTTAAAAAGACTCTAAGACTCCCGCCGACTGCCACATTCAACGGAAGTCTCGGGGACTACACCCAGTGGGTGCGCTTAGCGCGCCCCCACTGTAACTGGAGAACACCCAGTGGGTGTGCCCCATGCAAACCCATCCAGGACCCAAAATAAAAACAAAACTGCATGGAGATCAAAAACTCCCAACTGAAGTTGGTACTTACGATAGTACATTCCCGGACATTCTTCTTTAGGGCTTTGATGTCTACTACGCAACTTTATTCTTGTAGACTCTTGTTGGGCCTCCAAGCGCAGAGTTTTGTAGGACAGTAGCAATTTTCCCTCAAGTGGATGACCTAAGGTTTATCAATCCGTGGGAGGTGTAGGATGAAGATGGTCTCTCTCAAACAACCCTGCAATCAAATACAAGAAATCTCTTGTGTCCCCAACACACCCAATACAATGGCAAATTGTATAGGTGCACTAGTTCGGCGAAGAGATGGTGATACAAGTGCAATATGGATGATAGATATTGGTTTTTGTAATCTGAAAATATAAAAACAGCAAAGTAGCAAGTAACAAAAGTGAGCACAAACGGTATTTGATACGTCTCCAAAGTATCTATAATTTTTTATTGTTCCATGCTATTATATTATCTGTTTTGGATGTTTTATATGCATTAATATGCTATTTTATATTATTTTTGGGACTAACCTATTAATCTAGAGCCTAGTGCCAGTTTCTGTTTTTTCCTTGTTTTTGAGTATTGCAGATAAGGAATATTAAACGGAGTCCAAACGGAATAAAATCTTCGGAATGATTTTTCTTGGACCAGAAGAAACCCAGAAGACTTGGAGATGAAGGCAAGAGACCTGCCGTGGCGTCACAAGCCACCAGGGCGCGCCCTAGGGGGGGGGGGGCGCCCCCTGGCTTGTGGCCCCACGGCAGCCCTCCTAACCCTATTCTTCGGCCCATAAATTCCCAAATATTCCCTGGATACCAAAAAGAGACACAAAAATACTTTTCCGCTGCCGGAAGTCTCTGTTCCCGTGAGATCCAATCTTGGAGCCTTTTCCGGTAATCTGCCGGAGGGGGATTCGATCACGGAGGGCATCTACATCAACTCCATTGCCCCTCCGATGATGCATGAGTAGTTTACCACAGACCTTCGGGTCCATAGCTAGTAGCTAGATGGCTTCTTCTCTCTCTTTGTTCGTCAATACCCTGTTCTTCATGATCTTCATGGAGATCTATCCGATGTAATACTCTTTTGCGGTGTGTTTGTCGAGATCCGATGAAATGTGGGTTTATGATCAGCTTATCTATGAATATTATTTGAATCTTCTCTGAATTCTTATATGCATGATTTCATATCTTTGCAAGTCTCTTCGAGTTATTGGTTTGGTTTGGCCAACTAGATTGGTAATTCTTGCAATGGGAGAAGTGCTTAGTTTTGGGTTCAATCTTGCGGTGTCCTCACCCAGTGACAAAGTAGGGGCAGCGAGGCACGTATTTGTATTGTTGCCATCAAGGATAAAAAGATGGGGTTTTCATCATATTGCTTGAGTTTATCCCTCTACATCGTGTCATCTTACCTAATGCGTTACTCTGTTCTTCATGAACTTAATACTCTAGATGCAGGCAGGAGTCGGTCGATGTGTGGAGTAATAGTAGTAGATGCAGAATCGTTTCGATCTACTTGACACGGACGTGATGCCTATATGCATAATCATTGCCTTGGATATCGTCATAATTATTCGCTTTTCTATCAATTGCTCGACAGTAATTTGTTCACCCACCGTATTATTTTTCTTCATGAGAGAAGCCTCTAGTGAAACCTATGCCCCCCGGGTCTATTTTCCATATTATATTTTCAGATCTATAAACCAAAAATACCAAAAATACCTCGCTGCATTATTTTTACTTTTGTTTTACTTTTCGTTTTAGCAATCTTTCATATCTATCTCTATCAGATCTCATCCTTGCAAGTAACCGTGAAGGGATTGACAACCCCTTTATAGCGTTGGGTGCAAGTGTTTGATTGTTTGTGTAGGTGCAAAGATTGGGGCCTTGCTTGTACCTCCTACAGGATTGATACCTTGGTTCTCAACAACTAAGGGAAATACTTATCTACTTTGCTGCATCACCCTTTCCTCTTCAAGGGAAAACCAACGCAAGCTCAAGAAGTAGCAAGAAGGATTTCTGGCGCCGTTGTCGGGGAGGATACATAGCAAGTCAAGACAAGAACTCTCCCATCAACTTGTCAATTTTTGGCGTGGTTGTCAGAGGGATCTACATCAAGCCTACCAAGTACCCAACACAAACTCATCTCTTGCATTTACATTATTTGCCATTTGCCTCTCGTTTTCCTCTCCCCCACTTCTAAAACGATTTTCAGGAAAACCAAAAAGATTTGCCTTTTTATTCGCCCCTCTTCCGTTCGTCTTTTCGTTTGTTTTTCGTTTGCTCGTTTCCATGGCTCAACCCAAAAGTTTTGATCCTTATCTTAGGAAGCTGGAAGATATTGAGAATAATGCTAAGGGCTTCATGACGCTCCAATTTGACCATAATAGTTTCTTTAGGAACGAGCTTAAAGAAAAAAGGTGTATGGTGGAATACATGAATAAAGAACTTGATGATATGACTAAGGAATTTTGTGGTTTGAAATCTCAGTTTGCTCACCTTGAAAACTTAGTAGGCCAAATTTCTGATAAACAAGCTACCTTAGTCAATAAAATGGCCGCGAAGCCAGAATCTTTAAATAATGATGAAGATCTTAAAGTGATTGATGTGACTCCTATTGAATCTTTGTTTTCTAATATAAATCTTGATAAAGATGGGACTGGAGATAAGTAAACTTTAGTTAAAAGGCGTCCCAATGATTCGGAGTTTATAGATCTTAATGCTAAGATTGATAAAAGTGGGATTGAAGAGGTCGAAACTTTAAATAGCAATGAACCCACTCTATTGGATTTCAAGGACTTTAATTATGATAGTTGTTCTTTGATTGATTGTATTTCCTTGTTGCAATCCATGTTGAATTCTTCGCATGCTTATAATCAAAATAAAGCTTTTACTAAACATATCGTGGATGCTATGATGAAATCTTTTGAAGAAAAACTTGAGTTGGAAGTTTCTATACCTAGAAAGATTTATGATGAGTGGGAACCTAATATTAAGATTAAAATTAAATATTATGAGTGCCATGCTTTGTGTGATTTGGGTGCTAGCGTTTCCACGATTCCAAAAACTTTATGTCATGTGCTAGGTTTCCGTGAATTTGATGATTCCTCTTTAAATTTGCATCCAGCGGATTCCACCATTAAGAAACCTATGGGAAGGATTAATGATGTGCTTATTGTTGCAAATAGGAATTATGTTCCCGTAGATTTCATTGTTCTTGATATAGATTGCAATCCTACATGTCCTATTATTCTTGGTAGACCTTTCCTTAGAACGATTGGTGCAATTATTGATATGAAGGAAGGAAATATTCGATTCCAATTTCTATTAAGGAAAGGCATGGAGCACTTTCCTAGAAAGAAAATAAAATTACCTTATGAATCTATTATGAGAGCTACTTATGGATTGCATACCAAAGATGACAATACCTAGATCTATTGCGTTATGCCTAGCTAGGGGCGTTAAACAATAGCGCTTGTTGGGAGGCAACCCAATTTTATTTTTATGCTTTTGTTTTTGCTTCTGTTTTTGAGTGTTTTGCACATTATTACATCTGTAGTAATTGTGTTTTCTTGTTTAAATTAGTGTTTGAGCCAAGTAAGACCTTTGGGATGGTCTACGGTGTTTGTGATTTGATTTTGCTGAAAAACAGAAACTTTTGCTCTCAGTCCAGGAATTTTGTAAATTCATTGGAACGTGATTTTGATCTGAAATTTTTACACAAGATTGGTATACAAATTTTCCTGATTTTTCTAATTTTTCAGAATTTTTGGAGCTACAGAATTATTCGAAGTCTATAGATTCTACAGACTGTTCGGTTTTAGACAGATTCTGTTTTCTTTGTGTTGTTTGTTTATTTTGATGTATCTATGGGTTGTATCGGGGGGTATGAACCATGGAGAAGTTGGAATACAGTAGATATTACACTAATATAAATAAAGAATGAGTTCACAACAGTACCTAAAGTGGTGATTTATTTTTCTTATACTAACGGATCTCATGAGTTTTCTGTTGAGTTTTGTGTTGTGAAGTTTTCAAGTTTTGGGTAAAGATTTGATGGACTATGGAATAAGGAGTGGCAAGAGCCTAAGCTTGGGGATGCCCAAGGCACCCCAAGCCATATTCAAGGATACCAAAAAGCCTAAGCTTGGTTATGCCCCGGAAGGCATCCCCTCTTTCGTCTTCAATCCCTCGGTAAATTTACTTGGGACTATATTTTTATTCACCACATGATATGTGTTTTGCTTGGAGCGTCTTGTATGATATGAGTCTTTGCTTTTTAGTTTTCCACAATCATCCTTGCTGCACACATATTTTGAGGGGGACACGCATTAATCGTGAATTTATTAGAATACTCTATGTGCTTCACTTATATCTTTTGAGCTAGGCAATGTTGCTCTAGTGCTTCACTTATATCTTTTTAGAGCACGGTGGTGTTTTGTTTTATAGAAATAATTGAACTCTCGTACCTCACTTATATTATTTTGAGAGTCTTTAAACAGCATGGTAATTGGTTTAGGTTATGAATTTAGTCCTAATATAATGGGCATCCAAGAGGGATATAATAAAAACTTTCATATTAAGTGCATTGAATACTATGAGAAGTTTGATTCCTTGCATATAGTTTTGAGATATGAAGATGGTAATATGAGAGTCATGCTAGTGAGTAATTGTGGATTGGTAGAAATACTTGTGTTAAAGTTTGTGATTCCCGTAGCATGCACGTATGGTGAACCGTTATGTAACGAAGTCGGAGCATGATTTGTTTAATGATTGTCAACCTTTGTGTGAGGGTCGGGAGCGCGCAATGGTTAACTCCTACCAACCTCTCCCCTAGGAGCATGCGTCTAATACTTTGCTTCGATAACTAATAGACTTTTGCAATAAGTATGTGAGTTCTTTATGACTAATGTTGAGTCCATGGATTATACGCACTCTCACCCTTCCACCTTTGATAGCCTCTCCAGTACCGCGCAACTTTCGCCGGTGCATTAAACCCACCTTCCTCAAAACAGCCACCATATACTTTCCTCAAAACAGCCACCATACCTACGTATTATGGCATTTCCATATCCATTCCGAGATATATTGCCATGCAACTTCCACCGTTCCGTTTTTCATGACACGCACCATCACTTTCATATTGCATATAGAGTCATATTTTGTTCTAGGTATCGAGTTGTAATTTTTGAGTTGTAAGTAAATAAAAGTGTGATGATCTTCATTATTAGAGCATTGTCCCGTGAGAGAAAAGGATGATGTAAGCTATGACTCCCTCACAAGTTGGGATGAGTCTCCGGACTTTACAAATAATAAAAGAGACCAGAGCGAAGCCCAAATAAAAAAAAGAGGCCAAAGGTGCCCACCAAAAAAATGAGAGAAAGAGAGAAGGGACAATGCTACTATCTTTTTCCACACTTGTGCTTCAAAGTAGCACCATGATCTTCATGATAGAGAGTCTCCTATTTTGTCACTTTCATATAACTAGTGGAATTTTTCATCTTATGCACAACCACTTAGTTTTCCTTTTGAGCTTTCTTACACTTATAGCTCTAGTGCATTCGTTGCATGGCAATCCCTACTCACTCACATTGATATCTATTGATGGGCATCTCCATAGCCCATTGATACGCCTAGTTGATGTGAGACTATCTTCTCCTTTTTCCTCACAACCTCCACCATATTCTATTCCACCTATAGTGCTATATCCATGGCTCACGCTCATGTATTGCGTGAGAGTTGAAAATGTTTGAGAACATAAAAGGTGTGAAACAATTGCTTGACTTGTCATCGGGGTTGTGCATGATTTAGATACTTTGTGTGGGGAAGATGGAGCATAGCCAGACCATATGATTTTGTAGGGATAACTTTCTAAGGCCATGTTATTTCGAAAGGACACAATTGCCTTGTTAGTATGCTTGAAGTATTACTGTTTTTATGTCAATATTAGACTTTTGTTTTGAATCTTATGGATCCGAATATTCATGCCACAATAAAGAATATTACATGGATAAATATGTTAGGTAGCATTCCACATCAAAAATTCTGTTTTTATCATTTACCTACTCGAGGACGAGCAGGAATTAAGCTTGGGGATGCTTGATACGTCTCCAACGTATCTATAATTTTTTATTGTTCCATGCTATTATATTATCTGTTTTGGATGTTTTATATGCATTAATATGCTATTTTATATTATTCTTGGGACTAACCTATTAATCTAGAGCCTAGTGCCAGTTTCTATTTTTCCCTTGTTTTTGAGTATTGCAGATAAGGAATATTAAACGGAGTCCAAACGGAATAAAATTTTCGGAATGATTTTTCTTGGACCAGAAGAAACCCAGAAGACTTGGAGATGAAGGCAAGAGACCTGCCGTGGCGTCACAAGCCACCAGGGCGCGCCCTAGGGGGGCGCCCCCTGGCTTGTGGCCCCACGGCAGCCCTCTTAACCCTATTCTTCGGCCTATAAATTCCCAAATATTCCCTGGATACCAAAAAGAGCCACAAAAATACTTTTCCGCTGCCGGAAGCCTATGTTCCCGTGAGATCCAATCTTGGAGCCTTTTCCGGTAATCTGCCGGAGGGGGATTCGATCACGGAGGGCATCTACATCAACTCCATTGCCCCTCCGATGATGCGTGAGTAGTTTACCACAGACCTTCGGGTCCATAGCTAGTAGCTAGATGGCTTCTTCTCTCTCTTTGTTCTTCAATACCATGATCTTCATGATCTTCATCTTACCTAATGCGTTACTCTGTTCTTCATCAACTTAATACTCTAGATGCAGGCAGGAGTCGGTCGATGTGTGGAGTAATTGTAGTAGATGCAGAATCGTTTCGGTCTACTTGACACGGACGTGATGCCTATATGCATAATCATTGCCTTGGATATCGTCATAATTATTCGCTTTTCTATCAATTGCTCGACAGTAATTTGTTCACCCACCGTATTATTTTCCTTCATGAGAGAAGCCTCTAGTGAAACCTTTGGCCCCCGGGTCTATTTTCCATATTATATTTTTAGATCTATAAACCAAAAATACCAAAAATACCTCACTGCATTATTTTTAGTTTTGTTTTACGTTTCGTTTTAGCAATCTTTCATATCTATCTCTATCAGATCTCATCCTTGCAAGTAACCGTGAAGGGATTGACAACCCCTTTATAGCGTTGGGTGCAAGTGTTTGATTGTTTGTGTTGGTGCAAAGATTGGGGCCTTGCTTGTACCTCCTACTGGATTGATACCTTGGTTCTCAACAACTGAGGGAAATACTTATCTACTTTGCTGCATCACCCTTTCCTCTTTAAGGGAAAACCAACGCAAGCTCAAGAAGTAGCAGTATTGCAATGCTTGAAAACAAGGCCTAGGGTCCGTACTTTCGCTAGTGCAATCTCTCAACAATGCTAATATAATTGGATCACTTAACCATCCCTCAACGTGCAACAAAGAATCACTCCAAAGTTCTTATCTAGCGGAGAACATAAGAAGAAATTGTTTGTAGGGTACGAAACCACCTTAAAGTTATTCTTTCCAATCGATCTATCCAAGAGTTCGTACTAAGATAACATCAAGTTATCCTTTCCGATCGATCTAGCTAAGAGTTCGTACTAGAATAACTCCATATGATACGCATCAACCAACTCTAATGTCACCTAGATACTGCAATGTCACCACAAGTATCCATGAGTTAATTATACGATACACATCAAACAATTTCAGATTCATAATACTCAATCCAACACAAAGAACCTCAAAGTATAACCCAAGATTTCTATCGGAGATAGTAGGACAAGAACGTGTATCAACCCTTATGCATAGATTACCCCAATGTCACCGTGGGAATCCGCAAGTTGAGTACCAAAACATATATCAAGTGAATCAATAGAACACCCCATGGTCACCAAGGGTATCCATATGCAAGACATATATCTAGTGTTCTCAAATCCAATATTCAATCCAACATAATGATATCTCAAAGGGAAAAATTCAATTCATCACAACATGATAGCAAGGTGTCGGCGTTCTGGGAACGGGGGTACCCAGACCTGCTTGCCTACGGCCCAGGGCATGGCCCACCGCGTCAGCCAAGCACGGCTTGGCGCGACTTCGCTCAAGACAAGGCCCTCGCGAGGACCCCCAGCTCGCGAGGAAGAACGGCATCAAGACCAGCAAGGGATGGGCCACCTCAGGCCCCCTCCGGAGTGGCGGAGATCTCTATGCGGGACCCGGCCTCAGGAGTCAAGGATGACGCAAGGAAGGACAGGCGGGCGCCAGCGCGCTAGGTGGGGCAGTTTCCCCTTTGGTGCAAAGGGAGCAGGGACGTACGCGGGTTCCCAAAGTGCCTCCCAAAGGTTTCCATTCCGGTGCAACAAGACCACGACCATGAGCCCCGCAGGGCGGATGTCATCGCTGAGCTCACCTCTGCATCATCGACAGCTACTTTGCAGGCGAAGACCACCTTTGGACGGGGCGGGGATGTACTCCTGTCCCCCTTCAAATTTGGCTGTTGTGGGATCCCTTCCCGCCATTGCGATAAGGGAAGAGGACCCGGGTCACTGCTATATATAGAGGCTAGGATGCACCGTAGGGACCGGACCGAATAGAACCACAAGACAAGGCAGAGAGCCAAGAACACCACTCGAACGCCCTCGCGAGGCCCCTCACCATTGTACTAGTTCATCCACCACACCTCCCCGAGAGGCAATCCACCAAAGCAGGAGTAGGGTATTACGCTTCACAGCGGCCCGAACCTGGGTAAACCACGGTGTTCTTCTTCTTCCTCGTCATCGTGCGAGTTCGCCATAGTAACCATCGAGTAGCGAACCTGGATAGGGCGAGGCTGCAGGGAATCTTCGCACACGCCCCTGTGTTCGAACCTTGTGGGTTTTGCGGAGCCCAAAATCTGACATTTGGCGCACCAGGTAGGGGGCGTGTCGGAGTCTTCTTCAAGCCTCGCTCTCCCCCCTCTCCACCGCTCCGATGGCCGGCGCCCAACAAGCTCCCCCCGGCCGCGGCGAGTTAGCTTCCATCGATCCCGCCACTGCCGCCGGAGACCCACGCCCCGGCGGCATAGTGCTGGGCGGTCAGTATCAAGCCGCCAGTATCGCCTCCGCCGTCGCCGCCCCTCGCACCGCCCAAACACACAGTGGGCGGGCGGCGACCTCAGCACCGGCGTCGCGCTGCACCTACGTGGGGGACCTCGACGCGCATAATGCGCTGCTGCTGGCAAGCTAGATGCTCCGCCACCGCCCCACGCACGGGGGCTTCGACGCATGGGCCGACCACGTCGCAGAGCTGGTCACCGTCGCGCGGAGGGCCGTGGCTCCTCACTCTTCCTCAGGCGCCGGGGGCTCGTTCGCCACGCCTATCCCCCAGCCCGCCGGCGGTGTGCCCCCTCCAGCTCTGGGCGAACCCGAGCGGGGCCCGCCGCATGCCGTGATCCTTCTCCTTCGAATTCTGGTGATCGGTATCGGGGCACAGCCCGGCCACGACGACCGAGTGCACGGAGAAAACAACGAGGCGCCCCACGCGCGCACCAACACACGCCTCCGTGACCCAGTGGACCTTCAACAGCCTAGATTGACCAGGCGGGAGCGCGCCATCCTGCGCCGGGAGCAAGCGGCGCAGGCGTCCAGACAAACAAGCAACAATGGCGAAGGCACGTCAGATCGCCGAGGGAGCAATCCTCGTCAGGAGACGCGCGGCCCACCCTACGGCGGTGGCAGAGGTAAGCAACTTCGCTCTGAGGCTCGTCACAGGAGGGTCTGCGGGCTGCGCGCGCAGGGCGGCGCCCCGCCGCCGCCCGGAGGGGCCGTCCCCGGCGCCCCGCCGGATGGCTCAGGAGGAGAACCGGGCCTTTATGTGGAGCCCTATGTACCATGCTACGTCGTACCTCCGGACGGCGGGGTGGACCAGGCGTCTGCCGCAGGCGCCAACACCCCCCAAGAATAGGGAGAGCCCTGGGCGTCCTCCCCGAGCCGGGCCTGGGGGCTTCCACCGACAGAGCACCGGACCTGGACGATGTGAGTGGGAGGAAGAGGGAGGACGCCCCCAGGCCCGCGGGAACGGCGCAAGCCGTCGCCCTCGCGAGCAAGCAATGCCGAGCCAAGCCCCGAGGCCTCAGGAGAAATGGCCTGGGGGGAGCAGCAAGACGCAAGTAGCGCGGGCCACCCGCAACAACCAGAGCGCCGGCGTGGCCTCAGGAGGCTGGGCCTCACGAGGCCCTCAAGACATTGTCCGGCCGGGGCCCCGACGCTTCACGAGGCGGCTTCATCGACAAAACACCTTTATGGCTGCATCGGATGCATTGTGCTCATGTTTGGGCCGCGGGAGCGCAATCCTGCGGCTACGCGGGGAACAATGCATTTGGGTTTGGGTCATAGAGGCGCGCAACCGAGCAGAAATGCACGGGATGGCTCTTGACGGAGTTGGGAGCAACCGCCCCGTGCGCCCGGGGGCTTGCCCAGCTATCTACGGCCGTGACACTCTCACGTAATAATGAGTGGGCTGTATACGCCCGGAGCCCCCCGAGGACGCGGAGGGTTTCCTTCCCACGCAATGTGGAAGCCCCATGCTCCGTGCTGACGGACAACACTTCCCACCAATGGCTATGCCCACGCAACATGGAAGCCCTACGCTCAGCGCTGGGGGAAGACGAAGACGAAGACTAGCCTAGGTGCCGGACGCGGCGGTTGCTTGCTTCTTTTTGTGTTCGAATTGCCACTTTTTGGAATGAAATTTGAGGACTTCAGAACTTTATATTTAAAAGAAAAAGGGGCGGGGACTTTTCTCTCATTGCTCTCTCGTTTTACTGGTCTTGGACTCTCTTTTTCTGGTTTGGTGTTTCACAAGGGGCCGTGCGCTCCGGCCCTCCCCGAGGCAACTCGGAGCTGGATAGCAAGGCCCTGTCGCCTCAGGGACTTGCATATTTTGGCAGTCGACCCCCGCTCGGGGGCTCGGACCGCAGCGCGGCACCACAGCACGGAGTCTCAGGAGCGGAATGGGGGCCGCTTGAGCATCAAAGGGGGCTCCTGAGCAGCACGCCTCAGGAGCCTTACTGGTCATATAGCCACTCGCCCCTTGATGTCGTCCTTGGTGATCCGGTCGGCATCAAGGGTGTCGGGGCCTCTGAGGGAGTCCTGGTTTAAGGGGTCCTTGGGAGGTCGACCTATTACTTATGGCCGGACTATATGGGCCACTTGCCAAATATTGGAAGGATTGAAGATCTCGTCTCCAAGGAGGAAGCTTCGAGAATCGTGCCTTGCCTTCCACGTTTGGAGTAGTGAATAGGCATGTTTGTCCCTTCGACGTGTAACCGACCATGTGTAAACCCTAGGGACCCCTGGCGTCTATATATGCCGGAGGGTTTTAGGTGGTAGAACGACAGAACTCATCTAGGGTTTAGTTACTTGATCTCAAGGTAGATCAACTCTGTAAGCCCCATACAATCAATATAATCAAGCAGGACGTAGGGTATTACCTCCATAGGAGGGCCCGAACTTGGGTAAAACCTTGTCCCCTTCGTCTCTTGTTACCATCGATCCAAGTCTCACAGTTCGGGACCCCCTACCCGAGGTCCGCCGGTTTTGACACTGACATTGGTGCTTTCATTGAGAGTTCCGCTGTGATCGTCAGAAGGAATCGATGGCTCGCCTAGTCCTCAATGAAGAGGTCCGCAATACGGGCACTTTTGTCCCTGGACAGATCTTCGCTTTCGGCAGCATAGTGCTGCACGCTGACCCGGCCGGCCATCTAGGTCGCGTCGGAAGTTTCGCCCCTGATCAAGAGGTCAGATTCGGGAACTTAGAGTTCTCCATAGACTCTCGAGGCGATCTATCACTAACCGGGCTCGCAGTCTCGCCTGCCATGCCCGAAGACTCTGAGGCTTTAACCCCAGACCCATCTTTCGGCTCCGCCCATGGGATCTACCCCGGCGAGGGCCCGACTTTCAGTCCGGATCAGGTCATAGTGTCCGACGTCCGGACATCAGTTCTTGCCGAACACTCTCCCTGCACGGACGCATCGAAGGTTCACTCCGGAAGCTCCGGGCAGACCGGTCCGATCGAGCTCTCAATACTCGACGAGGCTCTAGATCGGATCTCGTCGATGAAGATCAACGACGACCCAACCCCGATCTATTCTCAGATCGGGCGTCAGACGGGTCAGGACGGATTTTTCGTCCCACCCACCACCCACATGATAGCCACTGTCGAGGATTTAACCGACATGCTAGACTACGCTTCCGAGGAAGCAGAGTACATGGATGAGGAAGATCACTCCCTCACCCCCGCTAAGACCGGGCAGTGGACTGCCACCTCTACATACGACGTCTACATGGTGGACACTCCGAAAAACAACGGCGATAAATTGGATGAAGCGCCGTCAAGACGCCGAAAGCCGCATAAACGGTGAAAAGGAAAAAAGGGGCGAAAGTCTTTCGATGGCACCGGGGACGGAGATACCCCGGAAGACATCGGCGGTCCTGAAATCCCTGATCACCCGTTAGAGGGTCAGGAGAGACCCGAAGGCCGTCGCAACCTCGATGATCCAGATGATCCTGAGGACAACGACTACCTCCGCTCTATCGAGGGGGAGGATAATGCAGATGCCGATGACTTCGCCATCCCCGACAATCCTGAAGATCAGGAACTGTTTAGGCAACAGCTCATATCCACGGCTCGCAGCCTGAAAGCAAAAGAGCGGCAACTCAAAGCCAAACAAGACGACCTGAACGACCGATGGACGAGAGTCCTCTCAGCTGAGGAAGGATACAGCACCGGTCTATCGGACCAACCTAAGAGCTACCCACGCAGAAGGCTGCTGCCACAATTCGACGACGAGCTCACTGATACGCCGTCTCCCAAGCATACCCCATACGACAAGCCAGACCGCCCTCCTCGAGGACGCGACAGGACGGCTGACAATACCGGGTATAGGCCAACGATACCCCGTAGACGGGGAAAGGAGCCACTAGAGCCCGATGGCAGGTTTGACCTGCGACACGACCTGGACCATAGAGCAGGTCGTACGCGATCCATCTACGGATCCAGAGGATACTCACCCGATAGACGGGAAGGGTACTGGCCTTGGTTCGACCGCGACAATGAAGATCGGGAACGAACCCGAGCTAGGACAGACACCAATCACCGGCGCGCCATAGCTCGGGTCAGAGGCGCCGCCCACCCACTGTGCTTCACGGACGAGGTAATGCGGCATCAGTTCCCGGAAGGGTTTAAACCCGTAAACATAGAGCAATACGATGGGACAACTGACCCAACCGTATGGATCGAGGATTTCCTCCTCCACATCCACATGGCACGAGGAGATGACCTCCACGCCATCAAGTACTTACCCCTGAAGCTCAAGGGGCCAGCTCGGCACTGGTTAAATAGCCTCCCCGAAAACTCTATTGGGTGTTGGGAGGATCTAGAAGAGGCATTCCGATCTAACTTCCAGGGAACTTATGTTCGGCCACCGGACTCTTCCGATCTAAGCAACGTCGTACAGAAGTCAGGAGAGTCCACGCGGCTATTCTGGAATCGTTTCCTGACCATGAAGAACCAGATCGTAGACTGCCCGGACACCGAAGCTATAGCCTCCTTCAGGCATAATATTTGGGATGAATGGTTGGCTCGACAGCTCGGCCAGGACAAACCAAGGACAATGTCCGCCCTCACATCACTCATGACCCGATTTTACGCGGGCGAGGATAACTGGCTAGCTAGACGTAGCCATAACCCCGAAGACCCCGGAACCTCTGAAGTTCGGGATGGTAGCGGGAAACCGAAGTGCAACAAGAACAAGCGTCGGCACAATAATAGTGACGCCGATGACATGCCTGTTAATGCCGGCTTCCGCAATTCCCGGCCTGGGCAGCGGAAGAAGCCTCCTAAAGGCAAACCCCGCTGGACAAGATCCTAGAGAGGCCTTGCCAGATCCACGGCACTCAAGAGAAGCCCGCCAATCACACCAACCGTAACTGTTGGGTCTTCAAACAGGCCGGCAAGCTCGCATCCGAGGACCAAGGCAAGAGCCCACGCAGCGAGGACGAGGATGAGCCTCGTGGTCCGATCGGTGGCGGTCAAAAGAAATTCCCTCAAGAGGTAAAGACAGTAAACATGATCTACGCCACTCATATACCCAAAAAGGAGAGGAAGCATGCCCTTCGAGATGTCTACACCATAGAGCCTGTAGCCCCGAAGTATAACCCATGGTCGGCATATCTGATCACTTTCGATCGACGCGACCATCCGACCAATATCCGTCACGGGGGTTCGGCCGCACTCGTCCTAGACCCGATCATAGATGGGTACCACCTCACTAAAGTTCTCATGGACGGTGGAAGTAGCCTCAATCTGATTTACTCAGATACGGTGAAAAAGATGGGCATAGATCCGTCAAGGATCAAGCCCAGCAACACTACCTTCACAAGAGTGATACCAGGCGTTGAAGCCCGGTGCACAGGCTCCGTAAGCCTGGAGGTCGTGTTAGGCTTGCCCGATAACTTCCGAAGCGAGGACTTGATCTTCGACATCGTACCTTTCCGCAGAGGCTATCACGCCCTGCTCGGCCGTACAACGTTTGCTCGCTTTAACGCCATCCCGCACTACGCATACCTCAAGCTCAAGATGCCCAGCCCTAGGGGGTCATTACTGTTAACGGCAACACAAAGCGCTCCCTCCGAACTGAGGAACATGCGTTGGCCCTGGCGGCCAAATTCCATTACACCGATGATTGGCAAGCGCCGACATCTGCCGTAAAGGCACCCAAAGCTGGGAAGCGAGTTCGGTCTCAATCCGAAGTACCAGAACCTTCCTCTCCCCATAAATAGGGACTCGCCCCCCATCGCACGGCCCTAGCACCAGCAAAGTACGTGCCAAGGACGCACAACTTCACGCTCAAAATTCCATGGGCCGCGGTGGGGAACAACTATTAGAGGGTAGGTGTTCGGCTGGACCGAGCTATCACCGTCAACACGTCTTCAAACATACTACATGTACCATAAAGTGCCTGCTAAAGGCGTCAAGCTCATCCATACTTCGGCGACTTCTCAAGACTCTTTCTCCAAAGGTCCGTCCGCCAAACAAGCAAAGCCCATAAAGGCATACACCTCCTTAGGAAATGCAGGAGCGGATAAGCGACAGGGCACATCAAGGACGTCAGGTCATTCATCGAAGGCCCTCGGTACAACCCCTCCTATAAAGTTTATATTTCATTTATCAAATACCTATAAACAGTCGCATCGGCAATTCGAATAATAAGAGTTGTTGAGAAAAATACAGATATATCATTTTCTCTTTGCTGTCCCTTTTCGGAACACTTTCTGTTTTCTCCCTCTTCTCGCGAGCCTATTTGGTATATTTTACGATGCAACCAGCTAATAGACCGGGGGCTCGACCTTAAAAATCGCCCTAATCACAACTGCTTTAGTGTTTGGCGTCTTGGAATTCCGCTTTATATGCATTGGTTCCGAACTATGTCTTGGGTCAATAGTTGGGTTGCCCGGCTCCTGTGCTTGCCCCTTTATGTTCCGCTAGTTCGGCTAAAAGGGCAAAGGGAGCACCGCTGCGATTGCGCTTCCGGCTAGTCTGGTTAAGCGCCTCAGCGGAGAAAGCCGAAAACTGACTGTCATGGTATGCGAGAACCGGTCTGCGAATCCGAGCTTAAGCTAAATCTCGTCAGAGGTTATTCCGTGTCATGCGATGGGTTTGGTGTTAGTACAAACCAGGTGATATAGGCTTTGGCCGCGGTTTATCCGAACATCACAAACGCATGGGGGCTAGTCACCAGCCCCCGCACTCCTTTCTCGCGCCCCTATGGCTAAGTGAAAGCAATAAAGCATTATGGTCTGATTGCCTTGTCCGCCTCACACTTCCGCCTTCGGGTACCAATAGCTCGGCTAAGGGTCATAGTGCGATTGGAAGAGACACCTCGCGTAGTATCTACACGGGGGCTGAAGCCGACAACTCGCAGCTTTCAGGTTTAACGGCCACATAGGAGTTATAAAGGATACAAAACATACAAGACATGATAAAACCATGCATTTTAAATATATACACGCTGACAAGTCTTCGGACATAGTACATCAATCTATTCATACTCGTTTTCTCTCGTACACTGTGATTCTATGGCCCGAGCACCCTCCATAACTCTGGAGAAGTACAACTCAGGGCGCCTATGACCCTTTCCAGGAGGCGGAGGGGCAGTGGCTACCTTCATCGGGTCCAGCCCCGGCCAGTGCACCTTGGCCTTCGCGAAGGTCATCCTGGCTCCTTCGATGCAGGAAGACCGCCTCAGTGCGTCTACCCGAGGAGTGGCATCACCGAGCTTCTGCACCAGGCCGAAGTAACTGCCCGGCAATGGCTCGTTGGGCCATAGCCGGATACAGAGATCCTTCATGGCCGGTTCCGCGTTCCGGTGTAGCTCCATCAGCTGCTTCAGCTGCTCCACAAGGAGAGGAGAACGCTCGCGGGCTTCGAATTGCGCCAAGAATAGCCGAGCTTCATCTCCTTCTCCCCGCGAAGCATAGAACTGCTTCGTGTCCGCTAAGCTCTTCTGGAGGTCCGAGCAGGCGCCTGAGGAATGCCATACTTGGGTAAGCAACTCGAACTTGCTGTCCCCGAAGATACACTGCAATGAATATGGCTTACCATCCATGATAGCTTTGGCTTGGCTGAGCTCCTCTTCAAATGACCGCCTATCCACCCGCTCCTTTTGGAGATTGGTTTTCAGGGTGGATAGTTCGGCGGCCTGCTCCTTGCCCTTCCGCTCCAGGTCCTCGCACTTCCGCCCAGCGTCTTTGAGCTCCTGCTGGATTTCTTCCACCCGAGCCTCGTGCTTGTCGCTGGTGGCCCTTAGGGCGGATAGCGCGGTAGCTGCTTCTTTGGCAGCCACCTTCTCCACCGCAGCCTCCTGCTTGGCCTTCTCAAGCTCAGCCTTGAGCTTCTCAATCTCCTTCGCCGAGGCTGCGCAAGCACTAAGCATATCAAACAACACTGCATTGACAGTACGGTAACGAAGAGGTTTTTACTCTAATTCGACTTACCTTGCGCCTCGTCGAATCTCTTGTTTAGAGCGTCAAGCTCGTCCTCGGAGCTCTTGAGCTTCCGATTTAGCTCTTCTAGCTCGGCAGCATTATTGGCCGCTGCCGTCGACGAAGCCTGTAACAAACAACATCATATAATGTTACAGGAGTTTACAACCTCCGAACTGTCACTAAAATGATCCTATGTACGGTCCTCTTAAGGGCCGACAGAACGATCCGAACATATATTGTCCTATACATAGTTCGGATAAGGATCTATGATTTGACCCCCAGGTAAGTTTTTCCAAACTCACCTAGGGCTCGGGGGCTGCCATGCATATAATCATAACTTACAGAAATCAATATTTCACAAAGCAGAGCATTACATGACTCACCTGAAAGCCCGTTAGGAGACCGTTGAAGGCCTCCTTCAGTCCGGTATCCACGGACTGAATGCTCTGCAGTACCGTACCCATAAGGGTGCGGTGCTCTTCGGAGATGGGGGCGCTTGACAGAGCCTCCCCCATAGCCGGCCACCCAGTGGTCGGTGGTGCCGGTGGTGGTCGGCTGACCCGATCTTCAACCGGGGATTGAACCTGTGCCTTCGGAGGCGTGGTGCGCTCCGGAGACAACCTTGGAGGTGACTGGACATCTCCTTGTCCGGTCTCCTCAGTATCCGGGAGGGGCTTCTCTCCCGGGTCTTCGGCGGCTGAGGTGTTAGCCTCGACCATGATGTCGTCGCCCCCGCCTCCAGTGTCCGGCTCGAAAGGAGCCTCCTGGGATAACACCTCCGCGGTGTCCTTCGTGGCGCCCGGAGGAGTGGGGTGCGACGTGGTTCCGCTCTCCGCTAGCTCGGCGGGCGGGGTCTCCCCGTCCGAAACTTGATCGGTGGGGAGAACGCGCGGTGGGCTGCAAGCCAGAAGGCACTCACACGTCAGAAACATTAAAAAACTTAGCGCTAATAGCTCGCGAGGTCTTCGGATCCTTACCTTCGAGGTGGGAGCTTAACCTTGAGGTTCCTTCGCTGAACCCTCTCGAAATCCTCGGACTGAGTATCCGAGTCCGTACTATCACCGGACAGGGCTACCTGTGTCTGGCGCGTCTTCTACAGGGCAGGAGGATCTACGTCCTCCGGAGCGTCCGATGACGCCGCCCTTTTTCCGGCAAGGGGGGAATCGCCTCCCTCCTCACCCTCATGCTCCTCCTCTTGATTCGAGGAGGCGTCGGTCTCTTCGAACATAGCTTCTCGCTGGTCCCTGTTGCGCAGGCCTGTTCGGCCTGGCTTCTTCTTCTCCTTCTTCTCTGGCGCCTTGTAAGGCGCCACGACGAGCATCTCCAACAGTAGCGGAGACTTGGGGTCTTCGGGCTGTGGAGCCGGACACTTGATGCCCGTGGCTTTGCTCAACCATTCCTATGAAAGGTGATCGGAAAATGCTTAGACTATCTTTAGGAAGATAGAACCGGTGAAATGAAACTATGCTATACCTCGGGTGGGGACTTGATGGCGCTCAAGCCCTTGTCCTCGTTCTTGCCCGGCCAGTTCTCCTGCGCCTTGAACAGCGCCTTCCATAGCTTCTCCCGTGTGGTGTGGAAGAGTTGACGAACTGTAGGATCGTCGTCAGTCCGGTAATCCCACATAGGAGAACTCCGGCGCTGGCAGGGGAGGATGCGCCGTCGAAGCATAACCTGGACCACATTGGTCAGGCCGACTCCCTCCCTGATTAGGGAGGCGATGCCCCTCTGCAGGTCCTCCACCTCTGTGTCCGACCCCCAGTCAAGGCCCTTTCGGACCCATGAGGTCAATCTGGTCGGAGGGCCTGATCTGAATTCGGCAGGAACAGTTCCGCCCTCCTCCCTTGGCTTGGTGATGTAAAACCACTCTTTTTGCCAGGTCTTGATGGTGTCGATGAAGGTGCCGGATGGCCACACTGCGCGCGGAAGCTTGCCGATTTCTGCCCCGCCACAATCCGCATGTGCGCCGGTGACACACTTCGGCTTGATGTTAAAGATCTTGAGCCACAGTCCGAAGTGTGGCTCGACTCGCAGGAACGCCTCGCAGATGATGATAAATGCCGACATATGCATGAAAGAGTTCGGCGGGAGGTCGTGGAAGTCGAGGCCGTAGAAGAACATGAGGCCCCTCACGAAGGGGTGAAGCAGGAAGCTTAACCCTCTGATGAAGTGAGGGATGAAGACCAGCCTCTCACCTGGTTTGGGGGTGGGGATCACCTGACCCTCCTCTGCGGCGCGGTGGAAGACGTTGGCGGGGAGGTATCCGGCCTCCTTGAGGTCTCGGATGTCCTGGTCGGTGACTGAGGAAGCCTCCCACTTGCCGCTAGAACCTGAGCCGGCGATGGCTGTTCTTGGAGGAGGAGTGGATTGGGAAACCTAGATCTGGGCTCTGGAAGCTCGGGAGAAGGGGGAAGCGGGGATGCGAATGCGAGATGCAGATAAGCCTTGGGGTTTTCTTCCCCTTTTATTAAAGCTTGCTGTCAGTTAGCCTCCCTTCACGGCGCCGTGAATCTCTCCGTTTCCCAAGGCATGCGTGCCGTTATACGCGCGTGATCAAACATATCCCGTGTAAAATGGGACACGATCTGTGCATTGATGGATCGTGCTAGTGGAAACGGCCTCGAACCACGAAGCAGGTCTTTTCGACTGGTTCAATGGTCGTGGTGGGCCGTGACTTTTCGTCTGAAAGGTTGTCAGAAGTCACTATTTACTCCCTGACGTTTGGCCTTCAGGGCCGGTTACTCATGATGTTCGGACGATCTATGATCGGAGAAACTACACGTCGACGGGGGCCGAACTAACTCGGCCGAGCATTGTTCGGAGAAAGGAACTCGCCTCGCAAGCCGAAGACTCTAATCATTTGAAGCAGCTGGAGCTTGGACCCTTGGCATTGGAGGCTAGTTCAGGGGCTACTGAAGGAGTCCTGGTTTAAGGGGTCCTCGGGAGGTCGACCTATTACTTATGGGCCGGACTATATGGGCCACTTGCCGAATATTGGAAGGATTGAAGATCTAGTCTCCAAGGAGGAAGCTTCGAGAATCATGGCTTGCCTTCCACGTTTGGAGTAGTGAATAGGCATGTTTGTCCCTTCGACGTGTAACCGACCATGTGTAAACCCTAGGGACCCCTGGCGTCTATATAAGCCGGAGGGTTTTAGGTGGTAGAACGACGAAACTCATCTAGGGTTTAGTTACTTGATCTCGAGGTAGATCAACTCTGTAATCCCCATACAATCAATATAATCAAGCAGGACGTAGGGTATTACCTCCATAGGAGGGCCCGAACCAGGGTAAAACCTTGTCCCCTTCGTCTCTTGTTACCATCGATCCAAGTCTCACAGTTCGGGACCCCCTACCCGAGATCCGCCGGTTTTGACACCGACAGCCTCACCTCGTAGTTGCGTCCTCGGTGATCCGGACGTACATTACGGTGGTAGAGGAAATGCGCGGGACTGGGACCTACCGACGTAGAGCTGCTTGAGCATCAAAGGGGGGGGGGTCCTGAGCAACGCGCCTCAGGAGCCCTACCTGTCACATAGCCACTCGCCCCTTGATGTCGTCCTTGGTGATCCGGTCGGCATCAAGGGTGTCGGGGCCTCACCTCGTAGTTGCGTCCTCGGTGATCCGGACGTACATTACGGTGGTAGAGGAAATGCGCGAGACTAGGACCTGCCGACGCAGAGTGCCGAAAGGCCCCCCTAACTGTCCCACAAGCAAGGAGGAAGCGTCCCCAGCGGAAACGCGGGCTACCTGGACTACCCAGCCGCGCCTCGCAATGCACGAGATCGTCACCGCCCTACAAGCTAAGTACATTACCGAACCAAGCAAGAGTTTCCTGATCTAATGACGACCCGAGGACGGGATAAGGGTTGTGCGCACTAATGTGGGCATGCAGGAACCGCGGGCCACCACACGCGGCTACCGAGACCCCTGAGGCCTAAGGTGCCAGGAAAAACGGCACGAAGGGAGGGACCCCGCCACGACGAGCAGCAAGGCCACGAACCCAGGGAGCAGCGGCCACGAGCTGCCCCTCGTGAGGGAGAACCTCGCAAGGGCCCCGCCGGCCGTCATCATCGAGCCGCATCTGCAGCGACGCCGAGCCCCGCGCGAAGAAACTAAGTCACGTCACGGCAAGCAGGCGACTATCGATTTAAGAAAGGGAATGACGGAGACAAAGGTAATACGCAAAAGGCTAACGCCCTCCGAGGCCACGTTCTTCTTAAAGATTACAGGAACCATGAAAGGGAAACAGGGGATGCCTAGTGGGAGGAGTCGCTGTCGCCGCCCGCGCCGCCGGCCGCCCCGGTGTCGGAGTCATCCTCCCCGCTGGAGGCGGGCACCTAGACGAACCGCTCCACCAGGGACTCCACGTACGGGCGCACCTTGTCCGGGAGGGGCCTCTGGAGCTCGTCAGGCACCCGCTCCCCAACGCGCCGGAGGTCAAGCTCCGGGGCATGGCAGCGCAGGTTGGAGAAGACGCCCGTCAGGGCAAGGTCGAGGAGGTCGCGCGCGTCCGACTCGTTGTCCGCGTTCGCGCGGGAGACGCCGGTTTCCAGCGCCTCCACCACCTTTTGAAAGAAATCAAGATAGCCCCCGTCGCCGCGCATGCACGGCAGCGCGGGGGCTTCCCCGATGAACCGGCTCACCACGCCGTCCGCGCGGCGGGCAATGCCAAGGTACTGCTTGGCGCGCTAGGACTCCATCATCTTGGCATGCGCCGCCTCGTCCTGGGCGGCCTGCACGGCATCGGCTACCTCCTTCACCTGGGCCTGGAGGGACGCCAGCTCCGCCCTCGCCCCCGCTTCGCCCGTGAGGGCGGCCTGGAAGGCGGCCTCGGCGGTCGTCAGCTGGGTCCGCAGCGTGCCACGTCCTCCTGAAGTTCGCCGAGCTTGCGCTTCTTGGCCGCATGCGCCCTGGAAGATGGAGGGGATCAAGTCCAGAGCATTGGACAAGACACCTAAGAAAGAAGGAGGCAGCGGAATACTCACTCGTCGACCATGGCCCATCGATGGCGGACTTGCGCTGACCCCGAGGGCCCCCCGCCACTGCCTCCGGAGGAGGGCGAGGGGGCCGGCGGTGCCGCGCGTTTCCCCACGCCTGCAGCGCTTCTTCTAGACGCCATGGGAGAGGAGAAGCTGGGAAGAGGAGAGGGCTTTCTCTGCGGAACGATGGAAGCAAGAAGGCACCTCGAGACTGCAATGCCCCCCCTGCCAGGTGCGGGGCGGATTTATAGGCGTAACTACAGCCGCGAGATGTCGTGGGAGAGCAGGCGTCGTGTGCCTCTCGGGTGCCGCGGAGCGGTTCGATCGGTGCAGTACCGTCTGCTTCGCCTACCCTACCGATTGACGGGTCACTTCCACGTGGCCCAAGGAGTAGAGGCCCGAGGCGGCAGCAGCATTCAAGGAAGGGCAATGATGGCTGGCGCTGCACACGGGCGTCACATCAGTCGGACTTGGGGCGGTTCCTCATACCCTCGGGGAGCGGGGGCGTCGTCGCCCAGGCGCTCGATGCGTGTAAAGCCTGGCCCGCAGGCGTTTGGGGCCCGCGGCGCTTCGGGTCGTCTTCAAGGCTTCGCCCGGAAGCCAGCTCGGGCGCGCCTTGGGCCCGGGGGCTACTGTCAGCGTTCTGGGAACGGGGGTACCCAGACCTGCCTGCCTGCGGCCCAGGGCATGGCCCACCACGTCAGCCAAGCACGGCCTGGCGCGACTTCGCTCAAGACAAGGCCCTCGCGAGGACCCCAGGCTCGCGAGGAAGAACGGCCTCAAGACCAGCAGGGGATGGGCCTCCTCAGGCCCCCTCCGTAGCGGCGGAGATCTCTATGCGGGACCCGGCCTCAGGAGTCAAGGATGACGCAAGGAAGGATAGGCGGGCGCCAGCGCGCCAGGTGGTGCAGTTTCCCCTTTGGTGCAAAGGGAGCAAGGACGTACGCGGGTTCCCAAAGCGCCTCCCAAAGGTTTCCATTCCGGTGCAACAAGACCATGACCACGAGCCCCGCAGGGCGGATGTCATCGCTGAGCCCACCTCCGCATCATCGACAGCTACTTTGCAGGCGAAGACTACCTTTGGACAGGGCGGGGATGTACTCCTGTTCCCCTTCAAATTTGGCCGTTGTGGGATCCCTTCCCGCCATTGCGATAAGGGAAGAGGACCCGGACCACTGCTATATATAGAGGCTAGGCTGCATCGTAGGGACCGGACCGAACGGAACCACAAGACAAGGCAGAGAGCCAAGAACACCACTCAAACGCCCTCGCGAGGCCCCTCACCACTGTACTAGTTCATCCACCACACCTCCCCGAGAGGCAATCCACCAAAGCAGGAGTAGGGTATTACGCTTCACAGCGGCCCGAACCTGGGGAAACCACCGTGTTCATCTTCTTCCTTGTCATTGTGCGAGTTCGCCGTAGTAACCATCTTGTAGCGAACCTGGGTAGGGCTAGGATGCAGGGAATCTTCGCACACGCCCCTGTGTTCGAACCTTGTGGGTTTTGCGGAGCCGGAAATCCGACACAAGGGAATAACATCATGTGATCCGACTATATTAGCAAAGCCCGTGATACAACAAGATCGTGACATCTCAAGAACATGAGAGAGAGAGATTGAACACATAGCTACTGGTACATACCCTCAACCCCGAGGGTGGACTACTCCCTCCTCTTCATGGCCTCCGCCAGGATGATGAAGATGGCCACCGGAGATGATCTACCCTCTCCGGTAGGGTACTGGAACGCTTCCAGGTTGATTTTTCGTCGATACAGAGAGTTGCGGTGGTGGAACGGAGAGTCTAGGGTTATTTCTGATGGTTTCTATATTTATAGGATTTTTTGGCGTCGGTTTCACGCGAAGGTGGACCACGAGGAGGGCACAAGACACCAGGGCGCGCCTGGGCCCTCTGGCGCGCCCTGGTGGGTTGTGCCCACCTCGTGGCTTTTCTGGCCCTCCCACGAAGTGTCTAGTGCCTCTTTTGTACCCAAAAAATTGTCAAAAAAGTTTCGGGCGGTTCCGAGAACTTTCATTTTCTGCACAAAAACACCACCACGGTAATTCTGCTGAAAACAACATCAGTACGGGTTAGTTCTAAATAAATCATATAAAGTGCATCAAAACCATATAAAAGTATTGTAAAAATAGGTGAATATGGCATGAATAGTTCATAAATTATCGATACGTTGGAGACGTATCAGCATCCCCAAGCATAATTCTTGCTCGTCCTCGAGTAGGTAAATGATAAAAGAATTAATTTATGAAGTGTGAATGCTAGCATAATATATATAAGTTTGAACATTGATAATTTTAGTCAATTTTCTAGCATCATAACCAGCAACTTTTTCTCATAAAAATAATCATGATAGAGCAATCAATTCACATGTCATGGTTCAAATAATGAATTCTCTTGAAACTTAACAACCTATGTTCTTAGTCACCAAACAATTGCAATTCAACTTATTCTCAACAAACTGTAAGTAAGAGCTCCACATACTCAATCATCATATAGTCTTCTGTGATTGCTAGTACTCAAAGCATACTTTTAGAACAAATGGCATCCATCGAACACAGAGAAAGATAGGGGCTTAATGTTTCGCCTCCCAACTCATTTATCATAGAGATAATTGTCAACAATAATAAGTCATGATCAAATATATTTGACTGGCCATATGTGCCTAGATCTTTCCCCACCACATGATGCTTGCCAACTAGAGAATAATTGAGGTTGAAATGACAAGTTGAGTAAACATGAAAAGTAAATAACATGAAAGTAAATAGATTGTCCCTTCGCAAAGGGAAGCAGGGATTTTCACATGTGCCAGAGCTCATTGTTTAAAACAGAGATAAATATATTTTTGGGAGGTGCACCCTTCCTGTCAACGTTACGACCAAGAGTTATCAGTATCTTCCATGTTAAACACATTAGCGGCGGTTCCCAAGCGGTAAAAGTAAAGGTTTACTCCCCCTCCACCAACAAACACACTCCACGGCTAGCCGAATCCACGGGTACCGTCCATACCAACAACATTCCTGGGGGGAGTTTTGTTTAATTATTTGCATTTTTTTCGGGACTGGGAATCCCTATTACCGCCCCTACCGTGCAAGGACGAATGAATAAACACTCATCATGAGAATAACCCGCTTAACATGGAAGATACTGACTGCCTAGAGGTGCCACATGCAAATTTACTTGGAACGGTAGGGTAATACCGCATATAGGTAGATATAGTGGACTCTCATGGCAAGAAACTGGGTTTAAGGGTTTTTGGATGCACAAGTAGTATCTCTACTTAGTATGAATTTTTGGCTTGCAAAAGATCCTAAGCAAACACCACATGTTGGAGGATCCATAACAATATAACTTCTATGCAAATATACACAACCATAACTCATTACGTTGTCTTCCTTGTCCAACTTCAACTAATTTTCTCAAGTTTGAAAATAATTAATGGGTATTCACAATCATAGAAGATGTCCAAGATAATATATTTGTATGTGAGAGTTCTCTTCCTTATACTAATAATTTACGAATTGCTTGTATGACCAATTGTGATTGTCAGACTTCAATAGATTTTACTTTCTAAACCATATGTGAAGTTACTACTAAGCATAAAGCACATTGATAATTTAATATTTATCATATTTCATTGATTCACAATTTACTCATAGGATATAAGTGAAGCACAAGAGTAAATGACAAGCTACTCTCAAAAGATATAAGTGAAGATCAATGAGTAGTCAAGCAATTAAGTAGCTATGTGAGGACTCTCTCTCAATAAAGATTTTCAGATCTGAGTATTTTATTCAAACATCAAACTAAATAAAAATAGCACTCCAAGAATAACACATATCATGTGAACGAATAAAAATTTAGGCTCAACATAGGCTAACCGATAGTTGATGAAGAGAGGTGGGATGCGTAGCATCCCCAAGCTTAGATGCTTGAGACTTCTTGAAAGATTTACTTGGGGTGCCTTGGGCATCCCCAAGCTTGAGATTTTGTATCTTGTTCAATCCTCTCATATCCTGGTTTCACCTAAGTCTCAAAAACTTCATCCACACAAAACTCAAAAAGAACTCGTGAGATAGGTTATTACACATAAGAACAAATCAACACTTCATGTACTGCCAAGACAAGTTGCACACTAATTTTCAAACATCATCTACTGTTTACTACCGTTTCCACAATTTATATCTACCAATATAGGCTATGGAAACTATAGGATAAGTAGATAACAAAACTTTGATAGCAATCTGTCCAAACAGAACAGTCTGTAGCAATCTATTAAACCAGTGTACTTATGTAACTCAAACATTATGAAAATTTAGGAAATGCTAAATAAATTATATGACAATACTGTGTAAAAATTTCAGAAACTTTTCACGTTCTAGTAAAATTTGAAAATTCAAACACTACAGCAAAAGTTTCTGTTTTTACACAGCACACATCAAAACATGCAATGCAAGCATCCTAAGACAATTCTTGGAACTTTTTATTGAAAAACAAGATTATAAATAACACCTAACAGAAAATAACAAAATATAATGATGATCCAAGCAAAGCACATATTGTGTGACGAATAAAAATATAGCTCTAAGTAAGATATACCGATAGTGTTGAAGACGAAAAAGGGGATGCCTTCCGGGGCATCCCCAAGCTTAGGCACTTGAGTATTCCTTGGATATTACCTTGGGGGTGCCTTGGGCATCCCCAAGCTTAGGTTGTTGTCACTCCTTATTCTCCTCATATCGGTGTCTCACCAAAAACTTGAAAAATTCAATCACACAAAACTTAACGGAACTTCGTGAGATGGGTTAGTATAATAAAGATAGATCATTCACTTAGGTACTGTAAAGACAAGATCCATAATTGTTCTCACATAATACCTACTGTATTCTACCATTCCCATAATTTATATCACGGAATATAAGCTATGGGAACACTAAAACAAGCAAACTATGCATGCAAAATAGAATCTATCAAAAATAGAACAGTCTGTGAAGATCCGTAGTGTAACCATACTTTCCTGTTGATACTTACGATAGTACTTTCTCGGACAAAAACAAAACTGCATGGAGATCAAAAACTCCGAACTAAAGTTGGTACTTACGATAGTACTTTCTTGGACATTCTTCTTCAGGGCTTTGATGTCTACTACGCAACTTTATTCTTGTAGACTCTTGTTGGGCCTCCAAGCATAGAGTTTTGTAGGACAGTAGCAATTTTCCCTCAAGTGGATGACCTAAGGTTTATCAATCCATGGGAGGTGTAGGATGAAGATGGTCTCTCTCAAACAACCCTGCAATCAAATATAAGAAATCTCTTGTGTGCCCAACACACCCAATACAATTGCAAATTGTATAGGTGCACTAGTTCGGCGAAGAGATGGTGATACAAGTGCAATATGGATGATATATATTGGTTTTTGTAATCTGAAAATATAAAAATAGCAAGGTCGCAAGTAACAAAAGTGAGCACAAACGGTATTGCAATGCTTGAAAACAAGGCCTAGGGTCCGTACTTTCGCTAGTGCAATCTCTCAACAATGCTAATATAATTGGATCACATAACCATCCCTCAACGTGCAACGAAGAATCACTCCAAAGTTCTTATCTAGCAGAGAACATAAGAAGAAATTGTTTGTAGGGTACGAAACCACCTTAAAGTTATTCTTTCCAATCGATCTATCCAAGAGTTCGTACTAAGATAACATCAAGTTATCCTTTCCGATCGATCTAGCTAAGAGTTTGTACTAGAATAACACCATATGATATGCATCAACCAACTCTAATGTCACCTAGATACTCCAATGTCACCACAAGTACCCATGAGTTAATTATACGATACGCATCAAACAATTTCAGATTCATAATACTCAGTCCAACACAAAGAACCTCAAAGAGTACCCCAAGATTTCTATCGGAGAAAGTAGGACAAGAACGTGTATCAACCCTTATTCATAGATTACCCCAATGTCACTGCAGGAATCCGCAAGTTGAGTACCAAAACATATATCAAGTGAATCAATAGAACACCCCATTTTCACCACGAGTATCCATATGCAAGATATATATCAAGTGTTCTCAAATCCAATATTCAATCCAACATAATGATATCTCAAAGGGAAAAATTCAATTCATCACAACATGATAGCAAGGGAATAACTTCATGTGATCCAACTATATTAACATAGCCCATGATACATCAAGATCGTGACATCTCAAGAACATGAGAGAGAGAGAGATTGAACACATAGCTACTGGTACATACCCTCAGCCCCGAGGGTGGACTACTCCCTCCTTGTCATGGCCTCCGCCGGGATGATGAAGATGGCCACCGGAGATGATCTACCCTCTCCGGCAGGGTACTGGAAACCCTCCAGATTGTTTTTTCGTCGATACAGAGAGTTGCGGCGGCGGAACGAAGAGTCTAGGGTTATTTCTGATGGTTTCTATATTTATAGGATTTTTTGGCGTCGGTTTCACGCGAAGGTGGTCCACGAGGAGGGCACAAGACACTTGGGCGCGTCTGGGCCCTCTGGCGCGCCCTGGTGGGTTGTGCCCATGTCATGGCTCTTCTGGCCCTCCCACGAAGCGTCTAGTACCTCTTTTGTTCCAAAAACAATTGTCAAAAAGTTTCAGGTGATTCCGAGAACTTTCATTTTCTGCACAAAAACAACACCACAGTAATTCTGCTGAAAATAGCGTCAGTCCGGGTTAGTTCTAAATAAATCATATAAAGTGCATCAAAACCATATAAAAGTATTGTAAACATAGGTGAATATGGCATGAATAATTCATAAATTATCGATATTTGGAGACGTATCAGGCTTCACTGACGTCGTACGCCTCCTTCAGCCGGCTGTTCATCAGCTCCACCTGGATCAAGGCCTCCTTGCCCGCGCCCACCTGATCCTCCGGGACATGGTACAATGTGGAAATGTTGGTCGCTGGTGAGGTCGATGGAGGGGTCGATGAGCTGGCTCCGAGTGCGGCTCCGGCCCTCGGAGTAGCACCCTGAACTGGAGTCGGGGCCTTGGCTAGAGAAGCCCTGGTCACTCGAGGCAGGGAGATATCTTGCATCACGACGTCCATGCTGATCGAAGGGTTCGGCGGGTCGACCTTGTCATCCCTGTCGAGCTCGATCACCTCATGTGGCCCTGCAAGCCATCAAGAACACTCGGGTGTTGGAAACATAGAAAACACAACAAATGAATGAGCTCCAAGCAAGTTCAGAAAATACCTTTGTCTGGCACTTCTCAGGAGCCTTAGCGTCGAGCGAAGCGGTCAAAGTATCAGCACTGCAACAAGCAAGTCACTCGGTCAACAACCACTCGGACGGAAGACATTCAAGATATTAAATAAAATGAACATTATTGGTACTTACTTTGAAGCCACGGGCACCTCCACCTTCATTTGCAACAAGGCGGCCTTCCAGGGTTTGATCGCCGTCACCTTGGGCTGCTTAGTTTCCCTCTCGAGCGATTCGGCAGCTTCGCCTTGTGTGTGTTTGGAGGTGCGCGTGGGAGGAGCTGGAGCAGTTGGCTTGGAGACGCCCAATCCCCTGGCGCGCGCACTCGGGTCCTGCCGCGTCTTTGAGCGGCACTCGGTCGGAACATTCTCTGATGGGGACGACCCGGCTTCGTCCCCTTCCTCGGAGTTGTACTCCTCGGCTGTCTCTTCATCCCCATCATCGTCCTTGATAGAGGTGAGGGTGTCCCGATCTTTCGATGAGATGATAACTATCGATTTGGTGGAGACGACTATGACGATCCGACTACAAACGTGCACGACATTGTGCCTTAGCAATCGCTAAACCAATCTCCAAGAGGTTATTGACCATGCCGGAGCACGATCAACCTGACCACGAAGGTCTATTCCTGCAAGCAATCGAAGAATAAGCAATAATATGATAATGGAATGTGAATATTGCGAATATAGATGAAGTATTGATAAGGGTGGGGTTCCGAAAGCGGTCTTGGTCTGGTCGTTGGACACAAACGAAGTACACGAAGTTGCAATGGCTAACTTTTAACTAGACAAAACCCAAAGAATAAGCCACTAGATTGATCTACTTATATAGGAGCAAGGGGTGGCGGCCAAGGAGGTGGGAGGACGTCCCAAGGCAGCCTAAAACTAACCCTAGGTCGTACAAGGCCCATGGGCCCAAGTGGAGGTGATGCAACACCTTTGGACTTGTAGTTTGACTCGGATTCTGCTGCAACGTCAGATTGTTTCGTCGATATCTCCACGCTCCGGACAAATTTTAAGGTGATTCCAATTGGTCTGGAACGCATATGAAATATACTTCCAACAAAAAACGAATCACCCAATTTGGAGTCCGGATGAAAAAGATCTTGGCGTTTTGAGACAGGTGTGTCTGTGCAGTCCGAATCTGAGTCCAGAACGTGAGAGACTTGGACTCTATCTTCTCTTGGGCTAAAAGTGACATGAGAGAACTTCTTGAACATCACCTAATTATTTCCTTTGACGTGAAAGGACCTTTTGAATAGCAACCAACCATTACCTCTTCCTTTGTCATCACACGTGGTTCATACAAGTGTTCGGCCATTCTGCATTTAGGCATAAAATAAAAATAGGTGAAGTATTTTTGTTTCGGATAAAATAAATAAATTATTGCATAATTCTTATAAGAAATCACCTCACAAATATGCAGGTATGCAATATTTTTGGTTATATCCAAGGTAGTCATGTCCTCGTCATCCTCCCCTTCTTGAAAACAAAGCCGTCCTCGGCGTTGCTTAGTCTGAAATGTGACTAACAAAAGAGACAAGGTGTACATGTTGTACATGTATATGTCATCTATTTTTATTGTTCTCGGTTGTGGCACATGTGACACATTTATAGAAGAGCACACTTCAAATGTCATGAAATATAAAGCCAAAATATTATCACAAGAAGTAGAACGCATGAAAATATTGCAACTCAGTTTGCACATATAAGTGAATTCCTTATTCATATCAAAAGATTGACAATGTTCATCATTAAACCATCCCAACATTGGTAAATGAACTTAAATTATTCCAAATTTAGATGCTACAACATGCTTAAATAAGCAAACATGCAACATGTCATTTGACACAGAATCATCACCAAAATTGGAGGTCATATCAAAATGATTAAACAGTGGCAGAATTATTTTCAAACATATTTGATCCAAATTTGATTTATTTCCTGATTCACATGGTTCTTTCTTATCAACAGTTAATTCAATGGGTGCACTCAAAATTGTTGATATTTGATCACATGGCAAAGTTAAATCATGAACATATTCCTCTAAAATAGGTGGTGTGATCAAAGTAATGGGTAGCTCATCACATGATACATTGGAATTGACAAGGCATTCATCATACTCATGTGAAGGTGGAAGATCAGTACCTTTGTCATTACCTCTTATGATCAACTCACATGATGTAGGCACTGTCGGTGGTGATGTGTCACATGGTGAAGGTGATATAGCCCTCACAAAAATTGTTGTGGTTGTCATAGTATGCCTAGTAGTTGAAGTAACAACCGTATCAACTCTTAGAATGTGCACCTTGCGCTCGTTCTCCTTGTGGGCAACACATTGTTTTATTACCTGTTCAGCTTTGCAAGCATGAAAAAACAAACGATCCATAGAATAACACTTTTCATGAATTAGTACTCCTGAATATGACGGTTTAATCCTCCCCAAAATCTATCCATAAAATCTTCTTCACTTTCTTCTAATGAGGAATGCAACAAGGTCGTTTGTAAATCATCATAATATTTTGTTACGGTGTCACTACCTTGTTTTAAATTTTGTAACTTTTTAATCATGTCACGAGTGTAATAAGTAGGAACGAATGTGTGTCTCATGGCAAGTTTTAAATCATCCCAAGTAATATGTATATAATCAGGGTGTAACCGACAATATTCACTCCACCAAACTGAAGCATAACCAGTGAATGAATCAACCGCGACCTTAATTTTTTTATTGTCAGCAAAATTATGAGAAGCAAATATATCATTTATTTCGAACTCACATTCAATATATAAAGCAGGTCTAAAACGTCCATTAAATGGCGGTATAAAAAAATTAACCTGATAATCTTCATTTGGATATCTTTGCACCTCTCATAACGGTTGTTGTGGTGGCACATCTCCCACGATCGACGAATCCCACAAACTGACAACTCTGGATCCTATCATGGTTAGTAGAAACAAGAAACAAAATCCAAGAATATTGTTCCTATGTACTACTAGGATGTGGTGGTAAAACACTCACAGTAAAGCAAATACCAATGTCTTACAAATTCTTACCATGCAGCAGGTGGTGACCGGCAATCAACGGTGTCAATACATGGCGCCACTCGTCCCCTCGCGGCAACGGCTCGATCTCCCCCACCTGTAGCAGCCGCCAGCTCCCGGCAGCTAAGAGCCCCTGGCTCTCCAGCTCCTGCAGACGGTTCTTAGTGACCCGCGGTGCCATCCAATCGCCCTGGATCCACCCAGCCTACACGCCGGCGCTCGAAGATCGCGACCCCTTTTTTGCCTGCTCGGCCTTCGCAATCGAGCTTCGCGTCATCTCCGTCGGGCGGGTCGGCGTTGAAGACGTGCCGAGGATGAAGAGCGGGCGAAGGAGTTTGGCGGAGTGTCGAAGGAGTCGAGGGGGGAAAAGTGAGATCTGATCCTCTCTCTCTCTCTCTTTGTCTGTCTGTTCACCTCTTTTTATACGCCAATCCGGCGTATATCCGGTCGTCAATCCGCGGGCAGTGCGAGATCCGCGAGATCCCGTGGACAGCGCTTTGGGGACACGTGGTGACATTCCTAGCACGGGAATCGAGGCATCTCGCCCACTTGCCCCACTTTTGCGGCGCAACCGCTTCCACGCTCGCAAACGAGTCGCCCACGATTTCAATCCCGCGAAAATTTCGCAGCGAATTGGCTTGAGTCGTCTCTGCCCCCACCTGTCCAAATCGTCGCATATCGGTCCGCCGAATACCCGTCGTGGTCCCCGTTCACTCGGATGCTCATAGAACTGATCATAGGAGTTCCCCAGGGACGCTTGGAAGGTCGACCTTCACTCCTTCGCAGTCACTCGGAGTTCCCGACGGACGTGCGCACAGACCATTGGGTTGTTTCTCCCAAGAGATAATCTAACGCCATTCGACTGCGCGTGGCAGTCAAACTGTTTCGATCAGTCGGAATCTTTCAATCCTGAATCCATTGTGGTTTCATCCTGGATCGAATGGAAATCGCTCGTAACTGTTTTCTAGGCACCCCAAGGCGCCGGTGACACTCCAAAGTGTCACTCACTTGCCCTATTAAACCTCAACCGATTCAGGGGTTAATGATGAGGTCACCTACCAGAGGTAGGGTCACGGACCGGGCATCCGGGGCCCACCTAGGGTCCCACATGATCATTAAAGTCTGTGGACATATGCATTTGGATGCATGCTCAAGATCCACTCGGATCCACCAAGTCACTCGGACGTCACCCAGCCAGTCGGCCAAGCTCCAGCACTCGGGCAGAGAGGATGTATGGACGACGTGGGAGCTGCAATGTTCGAGGGACTTAGAACCATACATGAAGTGTTGTCAACACGAACGTTACCTGTAACGCCCTGTAGTTACTCTCATTTAATGCCCTTGTAATGGCGCTCAACGGGTCCTCGCGCACTCTATATAAGCCACCCCGAGCTCCTGGACAAGGGTTCAACACTCTGTTGTAATCATACCCCCCAGAGAAAACACAAGCCTGTGGGCACGAGATGTAGGGTCTTTACCTCCTCCGAGAGGGCCCTGAACTCGTAAAATCTGAATGTTACACCTGCGCCGTAGCTAGGCTTCGCCCCTCATTCGTACCCCTAGTACTATTGTCAGGATCTCTCCCATGACAGCGACCACGCCGCCCACATGGCCATGGCCACCGGGTAGCAACGAGCCACGGTCTCTGCCCATGAGCAGTGCACTACCACCACCAGGGCCACAGCCCCGGCATCCAAGACCTTGACACTACCTCACCCGAGATCCGCCACTATCCCGACCAAAGAGACGAGCGGAAAGGCCCCGCCTTTCATACCCCTAGACGGACCCCCAGCAACAAGACCCAATAGGCCGGCCAAAATTGGCCTCCATCGACCCGTCCTGCAGCCCCGAGCGCGAAACGAGTTCGGTCCTTCCGCAGGGCGCGAGACGAGATCGGTCCTACTGCACCGGGGGCGAGACGAGCGATGGACTGCAGCTGGGAGAGGGGCAACCCTTTGATGAAAGTAATGCTCGGACGATGAGGAGAGGGATCAAAGGTTTCCACAGGCCTCCTACGGACAAGACGACGCCGAAACACGCCAGCCGCCGCTGAAACTGACCTGCCCAGCTGTGGTGGAGCCATCCACAGCAGGAGCAGCAACTACACCGGGCCATAACCCAACCCACGCCGTACGACGAGCTCCAAGCATCAGATCCGCCGGGCACTCACCCGCGCCACCATCCGGCATGGCCGCCGCCTGCATCAGATCCACCCTGGAGATGAGCAAAATAGGTGCCCCGCCGAGCCGCACCGGAATGGGAACGCAGGTGGCACCCCCGCTAGCACGACGCCATGGCAGGGGCGGCCGCCCATGACCCGTGCCGCCCACGGCCTGCCCTGCCGGAGGTCAGATCTGGCTAGGCCATAGCTAGACGCCGTCCCCAAGTCCAGCAAGCACTCCCGCCATGCTGCACACCGCTACGACCATGGCCTGCTTGGGCTCGAGCCGAATCGAACCACCGCGGCCACGATGGAACCACCTCCCATGGTAGCCGCCAGATCCGACCCAGTCAACCCCTGTTGCCTCCTGGCTGCACGCACAATGCCGCCATGCAGCCCACTGCAGCACTAGAGAGCCTCTGCCACACCGGCACCGATGCCCACCGTGGCGGCGTCGCAGCCCGGCACCATGACGTCCTAGCTCGACGGCGCCGACCCGCGTCATCTTCGAGCGAGCGAGGAGGTGAAAGATCCCCACAGCTGCCGGCAGCGGCCAGGCTTCACCTGGGTGCGCCTTGTGGTGACGGCGGGGGGAGGGAGGAGAGGAGGGGAGGTGGGGGCGCTGCCAGCGGCTACGGCTCCCCCCGTCGCCCGCGGGAGCGAGGGCTCTTCCGCCCATGTCCCCTCAAGGTAAGGGGCTTAATTTCAGTCTGATATGGGAGAACGTGTTTGTGGCAAGTTTTTAGAACAAGCAGGACTATAATCCGGTTTTTGCTGGAGGTTGGATGATTGGCAATCCTTCTAGTAAAAGATTTGATATCAAGTCGCGCCCACGAGAGCTGAAATTTGGTAGGATGAAAATTTGGGCGCGAGTGATGAACTTGCCTTTTAATCTATTACTAGAAGGATTGGGCGCACTTTGCTGCACGGCTGGTGTTGTTGGGTTTCTTAAAATTACTCACTATGTTTCAAAATAAAGGTGTATTACATTTTTGAAAACTCAAACCTTTTAAGTTAGATCAAATTTGTAGAGAAATATATCAAAATCCATAATGTCAAATCGGTATGATTAGATTCATCATGAAATGAAATTTTGTACTTTTTTATTTAATATTATAAATGTCAACATTTTTTTGTCTAAACTTGGTCAAAGTTAAATAAACTTGATTTTCCAAAAAATACCCTTTATATTTTGGAAGTGATGGTATTTTTAGTTTGGCGGATTGGGGAGATGATGGAGTGTGTTTTATTTTTAGTTATAAGGCGGTGATTTGATGAGCCTTTCCTGGTGTGGTTATGTGTTATCCGCTAACCAACGTAAATTTATGTAGGAAATTTCTGCATCAGTAGATGCATGTACTCCCTCTGATCCCATTTTTTCCGCGCAGAATTTTTTTTGTTCTTATCCTCAATGGTCCGTGCGCAAGCGTTGTTCGCCTAATCTTTCCACTTTTGCCCCTCCACTTCGGCATGGGTTGCGCACGCTGCGCCTCTTTTCTCTCAACTGATCCCATCGCCTTCCGCTTGTTTTTCCCCGTCCAGCTCCAACTCTTTGCCATGGAGAACTACCAAACTCATGAGTTTGTTGCCACAATAAGCCACGACGAGCGCGTCAGGTGTGTGTGTGCGCGCGCACCGGGCGCGTCGGGTGCGGTCCGGGCCGCGTCGGGTCCGTGGCATGTGTAAGTGAGTGCGTGTGTGTGGAGCACACGGATGTCCGTGTGGGTGTACACCGTGCGCGTGTGTGTAGGGCTAGTTTGTTGGCGAGCGAGGCGGGCGCGATGAGATGGTCCGCTGCGGGCTCGCCGCGACCGGGACGTGTGCGTGCATGTTGTGGGCGCGGTTAGAGTGGGCTGGACCGAGTGATCCGAGTAGGCAGGGACGTGGGTTCGTGCCTTGGCGTGGCCCTGGAATAAACCCCCCTCGTGTGCATTGTAACAGTGTGTGGCCAGATTTTGTGCTCAAGTAAATTGCCGTTGGAACGACGGGCGTTCGTGCGCTAGTACACCACCATGTCCACCACGTGCTCTCCCTTCTTCCTTTCTTCTTCTCCGGTTCGTGCCAAGAGAGAGAGAGAGAGGTGTCCAGAGAGAGGGAAGAGAGAGAGAGAGAGAGAGAGCAACGGAGAGCTAGGGCTAGGGCTAAATGCTAACATTTGGCATCAGAGCAAGGTTTTGGAGGTGTGTGCCGGCGATGTTGCTCATCCCGCACATCACCAACGGAGGAAGCTCGATGACGCTGTCCCTCCTGCAGCTGACTCCCGTGAACTACACCTCCTAGGCGATCAAGGTGGAGGCAATCCTTGATGTCCAGGGGCTGTGGTGCGTTGTTGCTCTGATGGAGGGCGCGGGGATCGATGCCGGATAGAGCAAGACAGCACAGGCGATGCTACTAGGCGTGCTGTCAGAGGAGATTTTGATGCAGGTTGCGACGAAGCCGACGCCTAAAGAGGTGTGGGACAACCTCAAGATCCGATTCATCCGAGTCGATCAGGTGAGGGCGGCACGACTCGTAACTCTCCATGACAAGTTCGATCGCCTGCGCATGGAGGGTGGCGATGAGCTAGACGCGTATGTTGGGAAGGTCAGTAGCATGGCGGCGAGGTACGCGGTGCTCGGGGCGACACTCGATGATGCTACCAAATTCAAGAAGCTTCTCGACACCGTGCCGGACTGTCTGTGCGCCGCGGTGGCCAGGATTGAGCAGTTTTGTGACGTGAAGGAGATGCCGTTCGAGGAGGCTCTCGGGCGGCAGAAAGCGTGCGAGGAACGGACACGGTGGTGTACTCAGGATGGCAGCATACGCGATGGCGACCAGCTTCTGCTCACGGCGGCGCAATGGACGACGCGGCAACGCCAGGAGAAAGTCTGCCTTGACCATGAAGACGACGGCGGTGGCAGCACGCTATCGGGCGGTGGAGGGAGGCGGCGTGGTCGCTGCTACAATTGCGGTCAGCGTGGGCACTTCCCGCACGAGTACCAGAAGCCGCGGAATGTGGAGGCGGCGGAGTAAGGTCTCCTTGCCGACGTCGACGACGAGCCATCACTCCTCCAAGCCGTGGCTTAGGGGGTGAATGTTTGTGTAATAAGCCACGGCGAGCGCGTCAGGTGTGTGTGGGTGCACGCACCGGGCGCGTTGGGTGCGGTCCGGGCCGTGTCGGGTTTGTGGCGTGTGTGCGTGAGTGCGTGCGTGTGGAGCACGGGGGTGCCCTGTGGGTGTACATCGTGCGCGTGTGTGTAGCCCTAGTCTTTTGGTGAGTGAGGCGGGCGTGATGAGCTGGTCCGTTGCGGGCTTGCCGCGACCGGGACGTGTGCGTGCATGTCGTTGGCGCGGCCAGAGAGGGCTAGAACGAGTGCTACGAGTAGGTAGGGATGTGGGTCCGTGCCCTGGCGTGGCCCTGGTATAACCCCCCTCGTGTGCGTTGTAACAGTGTGTGGCCGAAGTTCATGAAAATTATCGTTGGAGCGGCGGGCGCTCGTGCACCAGTACACCACCGTGTCCACCATGTGCTCTCCCTTCTTCCTTTCTTCTCCTCCGGTTCGTGCCAAGAGAGGGAGAGAGGTGTCCAGAGAGAGAGAGATAGAGAGAGAGGGAGGGAGCAGCGGCGAGCTAGGGCTAGGGATAAATCCCAACATTTGGCATCAGAGCGAGGTTTCGGAGGTGTGCGCCGGCGATGTCGCTCGTCCCGGATGACGCTGACGGAGGAAGCTTGATGACGCTATCCCTCCCGTAGCTGACGCCGGTGAACTACACCTCCTGGGTGATCAAGGTGGAGGCAATCCTTGATGTCCAAGGGTTGTGGTTCATGGTTGCTTCGGCAGAGGGCGCGGGCATCAACGCCGACAATTGCAAGACGACACGGGCGATGCTACTGGGTGCACTGTCGGAGGAGATTTTGATGCTGGTTGCGACGAAGCTGACGGCAAAAGAGGTGTGGGATAGCTTCAAGATATGGTTCCTCGGAGCCGATCGGGTGAAGGCGGCAAGACTCGCGACTCTTCGCGATGAGTTCGATCACTTGCGCATGGAGGACGGCGACGAGCTGGACGCGTACGCTGGGAAGGTCAAAAGCATGGCGGCAAGGTACGCGGTGCTCGGGGCGACACTCGATGATGCTACCATGGTCAAGAAGCTGCTCGACACCATGCCAAACCGGCTATACGCTGCGGTGGCCAGGATTGAGCAGTTCTGTGACGTGAAGGAGATGTCGTTCGAGCAGGGTCTCGGGTGGCTGAAAGCATTTGAGGAACGGACGCGGCGGCGCACTTAGGATGGCGGCAGACGCGACGATGACCAACTCCTGCTCACAACGCCGCAATGGGCGGCACGACAGCGTAAGGAGAAAGGCGGCTTCGACCACGACGACGATAGACGATGGTAGCACAACATCGGGCGGCGGAGGGAGGCGGCCCGGTCGCTGCTACAATTGCGGCCAGCATGGGCACTTCTAGCGCGAGTGCCCGAAGCCGCGGAAAGTGGAGGCCGCGGAGCAAGCTCTCCTTGCCGACGTCGATGACAAGAACCACTCCCCTAGGCCGTGGCTTAGGCGGTGAATGTGGCGTAATAAGCCACGAAGAGTGCGTCGGCTGTGTGCGCGTGCGCGCACTGGGCGCGTCGGGTGCGGTCCGGGCTGCGTCATGTTTGTGGCGTGTGTGCATGAGTGTGTGCATGCGGAGCACGGGGGTGTCCGTGTGGGTGTACACTGTGCACGTTTTTGTAGGGCTATATCTGTTGGCGAGCGAGGCGGGTGCGATGAGCTGGTCTGTTGCGGGCTCGCCCCGACTGGGACGTGTGCGTGCATGTCGTGGGCGTGGACCAAGTGCTCCGAATAGACAGGGATGTGGGTTCGTTCCCTGGCGTGGCACTGGTATAACCCCCCCCCCCCCCCCCTCGTGTGCGTTCTAACCGTGTGTGCCTAGAGTTTGTGCTCAAGAAAATTGCCGTTGGAGCGGTTGGCGTTCGTGCGCCTGTACACCACCGTGTCCACCACGTGCTCTCCTTATTCTTCCTTTCTTCTTGGTTTGTGCCGAGAGAGAGAGAGAGAGAGAGAGAGGTGTCTAAAGAGAGAGAGGGAGCAGCGGCGAGGTGCTAAATCCCAATAGAGTTTGCAGGAGAAAGCCAAGCTATATACGAGGAAGAAGAAAATCTATACGAGCAGGCGAGGAGGAAGATGAGGGCAATTGAGGTGAGGGACTTGTGTTGGTGGAGGAGAACGGTGGCTGCAAGGAAGATTGGGATGACAGCGAACTCATGGATGGCGGCGTCCACGTGGCAGACGACGTACCTCTGTCAGTTGGTGGAGGACAGCGTCCTCGCGGACGCTGGCATGCTCAGGACAGCGAGCTCGCGTAGGACAACATCCTCGCGGATGCCGGCATGCTCGTCGCCAGTGTCATGCTCGCGGATGACAGCGTGCTCGTGTACCTCGTTGTGCACGCACCGGCTGTGCAGGACAGACAACTCGCGTAGGATAGCGTCCTCGTGGATGACGACATGCTCGTCGCCGGTAGTATGTTAGCATCCCTGCCAGGACGGACCCCTATGATAGCACCAACAACACTAGCGGTACACGGGCCAAGCGTGTATCGCGTCCCAACATGCGCGTCATAGGGACGGAGTGGGCCAACCAGCTACAAGCATCGGGCCACACTACTTAAGCAACGAGAGCAACAGTGATACGGCATCCAGTGGATCATGGCGAAAGGCACCGACGGCTACGTACCCCCCTTCACCTTCTTCCCTGTTCTTCCAGTTCATCTTGTATCGAGGCATTTTCCCCAAGTGTGTAGATCTCTTGTACCTAAGCTACTACTTTGGAGAGCTAGACCGAGAGAATATCAGTGTTACCCTAACATTTGGTATTAGAGACCACTCTCCACCCTTCCATCCCTTTCGATCTGGTGAATTTCGTCAAAACTAGACACCTGCGGCAAGCTCGAGAGCACATCGAGGAAATGGACCCAGCGATGAAGGAGTACATGGATAGAATCGCTAAGTCCATGGAGGAATTTTGGATCGATCTCCACAACAACACTGCTGCAGTGCACGCAAACACAACAAAACTCGATGATCTGCTCGCCTGGTGCCCGGATCTCGAGCGCCCTGTCTCCGAGCTCAGCGACGTGGTGTTGGATCTTTGTCAAGGGCGCGCTCCTGCGGCGGCGGCGCCTGGTGCGGCAGCATCGGAGCCTTCGACGCACGAGCCTCCCTTCGCAGCGGCAATCGACCTGTCTTCCGTCGTGGATCGCACAAAGGAGCTGCCCCACGGGTCTGTGGACCACGGTGATGCATTTCTTCACCGGGAGAAGACACCAGTGACCCTGTCGGTGTCCCTCCCGGGCATGGGTCAGTTGCCTCCCAATCCCCAGTTCCTCCTACCTCCCCGTTCGCACACGCCAGTCAGATTCTCGTGGGTCTGGGTCAGGCCCATCCATCCATTGCTTTCCCGGTATTTTCAGGCGAAAATCCTAGGCACTGGAAAACCATGTGCGAACAGTACTTTGCTATATTTGGGATCCACAGTACCTTTTGGTTCCCTATGGCCGCTCTAAACTTCTATGGTTCCACGACAGTGTGGCTGCAGTCCATACAGTCTAAGTTGTCTAGCTTTCATTGGGAATCCTTTTCAGCAACACTTTGCACTCGTTTTGGACATGATCGTCATCAATTACTCATTAGGAAATTTTATACTATCCATCAGACTTTGACTGTTGCTGATTACATTAAACGATTCGAAGTTCTGATAAATCATTTAACTTCATATTCTGAAGCAACTCACCCCTTGTTTTACCTGGCCCGTTTTGTCGAGGGGCTTCGCAATGACTTCCGCATGGTGGTGCCGGTACAGCGTCCACCCGATTTGTACATGACATGTTCCCTGACGCTACTTCAGGAGGAGGTCATGGAGCCAACGCCATGATCATCCGCACGTTCCTGCATCACGGGCGCCTGAAGCAGTGTTGCACCCAAGTGCTCCCCTGCCTCTGCCGCCTCCACCAACACCAAGACCGACCCCAGTGCACACTCATAAGCAGCAAAAGATCGCCAGGGCGTCGAAAGCGCAAGCACTGATAACACCAAGCTCAAGGCCCTCCATGATTATCGTCGAGCACGTGGGCTGTGTTTCAAGTGCGGCGAACGATGGGGCCACGAGCATGTGTGTCCCACATCCATACAACTACATATTGTTCAAGAACTGATCGAACTCTTCGGTATCGACACCGGCATCAATGCTTCGTTGTTACCTGAAGCAGACCCGGCAGAGACAATGATGGCTATTTCGTGCACAACCCTGACAGGTGGAGTTTCAACTAAAGTATTTCAACTCAGAGCTTGTATACAAGGACATGAAATGTTAATTCTTGTTGACTCGGGTAGTACAACCTCATTTGTGGATCAGAAGCTCGCTGAATCACTCGAAGGTGTGACAGATCTGCCGCACGCGTGCAAGGTGCGCATGGCTGATGGAGGGGAACTCACCTGCTCCTCTATGGTGCCCCAATGCACCTGGTACTCCCAAGGGCATGAATTCACCACCAACATGAAAGTTCTGCCGCTAGGAACATATGATGCAATCTTGGGCATGTACTGGTTAGAGGAACACAACCCCATGATCGTGGATTGGAGGCCCAAATGTATTGAGATCCAGGCCGCCAATGCGATAATTGTTCAGCGCGGACATGACGCACAGTCCACAGTTTGTCACATAATCAACAGCCTGTGACTCCAGAGTCTGATCAACACTGAGGCAGTCACTCATGTCATCTTCCTCCATTCTGTCACTGCTGAAGAAGAGCTCCTGCAGGCAGTACCAGACTTTATTCAACAAATTCTACTCCGTTTGAGGATGTGTTTGGCGAACCCACTGGATTAACCCCATGGCGCTCCTGTGATCATCGAATACCTCTCATCCCCGGGGCAAGCCCAGTGAACATCCGTCCGTACAGGCACAAACCTGAACACAAGATTGAAATAGAAAAACAAGTGGCAAAACTGCTCCGCTCTAGCATTATTCAGAGAAGTTCAAGTCCCTTCTCGTCTCCCATCATCCTCGTCAAGAAGAAGGACAACACTTGGCACTTCTGCATCGATTATAGGCACCTCAATGCTCTCATCATCATTGGGAAATACCATGTTCCCATTATTGACTTGATGAACTTCATGGAGCTTAGTTGTCGTGGTTTTGTCACGGCAGATGACCTAGTGAAAGGATTTAGGGGTGAAGCCATCGCTATGGTGGTTAACTCGAAGGGGTTGATCGGGACGAAAGACACGGGTTTACCCAGGTTCGGCCCCTCTCGAAGGAGGTAAAAGCCTACGTCCTGCTTTGAGTTGTATTGATTGGGTATCGATTACAAGGGATCGGATTTGCTTGACCTAGCTATCGATCAAAGGTTTTGTCTCTTAAGCCGCCCAGGGAACCTGCCTTTATATACACAGGTCGAGGCCCTGGGCTTACTAGAGTCCGGGCCGGGTTATATCTAGTAACCGACATCTCTAAATCACCTTGCCTTGCCTAGTAAGCCATCTCCTGGCGGCTTACGCCTCCGGGTCACACATTGCCTTCCGGCTCTGGGCTTCCGCCCGGCCCGTCTGGTAACTTACCAGCAGGCTCGTCTTAGTCTTCTGGCCTGCTTAAGGCCTTACTGTTTAAGCCGCCAACTTCCTAACCCGGCCCCTCCTGGGCGGGTCTCACCATGGGGTTATATCCCCAACATTAGTCCCCAGATTGATCTGAACCTGTTCATGTCAATCTTCAAGTCTTCTGGTTGGCGAGTCTTGTGTTCTTCATAATCACCTGACCTGAAATAAACCTTCATAACCCCCCATGTAAAAATGGATGACGTCATCTCTGGTAAATCCAAAAGATCTTAATGACATCACAATGGATCTTTGCATTAACTGGTCAACCCAAGAATCGAGGCGTTTTCTTGGTCAATCATCGTCTTGTCTCCTCGATTCCCGCGCTGGACTGTTGTTGTTCCATCTCCCCCTTATAAATAGGCGCGGGGTCCCATCCTTTCCACTTTTTCCCCACTGCCGCTTCTCTCTTCTTCTTCCTCGAGTCGCCCGCGCAGCCGAAGCTCCGTTGTGCCGTCCGGACCACGCCCCCGTCCTCAACAAGGCCACTGCATCACCCTGATCGTAACCAGAGCTCGCCGGCGCACGCCCGCACCCCCTGCGTCTTCCAGGTTCCACTCTTCTTCACTCTTAGATCCACATTAGTTCATCGGAGTTCTTCTGAGCCCACCACCGTTCATCGGAGCACTCTCCATTAATCGGTAGAAGAAACACCTTTAGGCTTTCAAAACGCTGGCCAAACCGCGCGGCGCCCTGCTTAATACGTATTTCAGAGATGGCGTAGATCACTCCTTCATTGGAATCCATGTTCCAACTGCTTGTTCTTCCATGGCTGTTTTTAGGTTTTAGCAAATGTTTTCCTTTTATTTTCGTCCGCAGATCTGTAATGGTAGCGGTAGTCGGTGAAACTTGTTTGTCCCATACTTAGCAGTATTTTCAATATTCATTGTCCATTTGACCTGCCATCATGCTGCCGGCTCTCCCTGGCAAAATATAAGCTGCTTCATACCTATAGTTGACGGCGGCTCATAACTTTAATAATAATCCGCCAAGCAGCATTGCCGTCTTAGGGTCGTAGCTGTTTTTGGACATGTAGCATTCTTAAGACGCCATATTTCCATGTCTCTCCACAGCCTTTAACCCGCCGTTATGGCTAAAGCCCCCGCCTCTTGCGATTGGGTAGGCTCTGGGGTTACCGAGGAGATACTCAATGATTTCGTGGTCATGGGAGTTTTACCGGCTCAAGACGTCATCCATTGGCGGGTTCCTGGCGACGAGATCACTCCTGAACCCAATGAAGGGGAAGTTATCGTCTTCACTGACCATCTCCTCCGTGGCTTCTCACCGCCCAGATCAAAAAAATTCTGGGACGCTCTACATTTTTACAAGCTTCATCCTCAAGACATTGGCCCCAACTCGGTCACCAACATATGCCAATTCCAAATATTTTGTGAAGCATATCTGCAAGAAGAGCCCTCCGTTGACCTCTTTAGAGATTTCTTCTACATCAACCGCCAGATGGAAATTGCAGATGGTCCAAGCCTTGAACTTGGTGGCGTTTCAATTCAGAGGCGGAGAGATGTGTCTTTTCCTTCTGCCACTCTGCCCAGTCACCCCAAGGACTGGAACCACACCTGGTTTTATTGCAAAGATACTTCCCCAGAAGGAGAAAATCCATTGCCGGGTTATCGTCCCTAGCGGCTCTGCACCACCACCGAGCTCCCAGACCGGCTGTCCGCCATAGAGCGCGCCCAGAACGCTTAGACATTTTCAAAGATTAGAGCCTTATTGGTCAACGGGCTGACTGGCGTTGATCTAACCCGCTGCTGGGTTTCCTGGAGAATCTTACCATTGAGCCGGCATGGCGGCTTAATGTGTGAATACACTGGTGAGGTGAATGACCCTCAGCGCTTCAACCAGACACCACTGACAGACAAGGACCTCAACTTGATTGTCAAATCATTGCTGGGAGAACCTCAGGAGGTCTGCAATAAGATGGGGTTAAGCCCCTTCTATGCTCTTAACCCGGCTCCCGCAGTAAGACCTTTTCTTTCAAACCTCATTCTTTCCCTTTAGATGTTGCACTTCATATGCCTCATTTAACCTTTCTACAAATGTATACAGGCTGACTCTCCCTTCTGGAAAAGGAGAATATCCACAACCTTAACTTCAAAGAAGAAGAGCAAGGCAACCAAGACCCGGGCTCCGACTCGTAAAAAGAAACAATCCGCCCAAGAGCTGCTCGAACTAGATGACTCGGAGGTAGAACTTGACTCCCTTGGCCTTCTTTTTATGCAACTTATTGACGTTGACTCCTCTCAGGGTGAAGCGGAGGCAAGCCACGCTGGTGCCGCAGAGGTAACTATCATCTCGTCCGACTTGGAAACTTTGCCAACAGAGAAAATACGGCGGGTCATCCGGAAAGTAAAATTTTCACATCCTCTTGCTCACTTGGATCTCGACTTTCTTTTGAAGAAGCAGCAACATGACGCTAGGCGTCAGACCGGGAGCGGCGGATCTGAAGACTTAATGGCCGGCTTACCCGACACTCCAGCTCCTCGGAAGCACCATAATGAGGTACTTCATAGCTTATGTTTTTCATTTCTTCTATACATTAGTCTCGTGCTGTAACTTGATCATATTTCCCAATTTTGACTTTTCAGGAAACACCTCCTTCTTCTGGCGACTCAACCGCCTCGAAATTACCTCCTCTTGTTATCAACCCGGGGTAAACTTCTTTGCATCCCATGCTGTTTACCAACATTTTCCCCTTGCATATGACTTATAATGAAATCTTTGCTCACAGGGCCCAAGCTAAAAAGAGGAAATTGAGCAGGTCATCTGCCAATCCTGACGCCCAGAGTCGGAGAACCCGAAGCTTGGCACTCCTGAAATTCAAGTCGAGCCCTCTGAAGCTGATCAAGGCGCCCATGATGAAACTCCCCATCCTACTGAGCCGGCGGATGTTGACATTGTGATTCTTGAGGCTAATTCGGAAGCTGATCCTAAGCCGCCCAGCCCTCTGCCAACAGCCGAAGATGTGACTTCTCATGAAGAAGAGGTTACCATCACTGGAACAGCTTACACAGCTCCCGCCCCTTCCAACGTGCTAACCAAGCATATTAGTAAGGATGAGGCGCCTTCGCCAGAGAAGGAGAAGGTTAAGCTTGACCTGCCTAATCTTGAGAAGCTTAGTGCTGACGAGCTACACTCTGGATACCTAAGCCACCTCTCCGCAAGCCGGGACATGGAGGCCAACTTAGTTGGCATGATGAAGAAGAAATATGAGGTACTCAACCTTCCTTGCCTTCCATATATCCTTACGTAGCCCCCAAGAGCCAGCTTATTTGCTTGAAGATAAGCCGGGTCTTCAGCAATATGTAGACTTCAATAAATTAGCTTGTAGCCCCCAAGGGTCGGGTCATTATGTAAATAATGAGCCGACACTTACTATATGGTAAAGAAAATGCCAAGTGTAGCCCCCAAGGGTCGGGTCATTATGTAAATAATGAGCCGGAACTTTTTGTAGATCTGATCATATAGACTTGAAGAACAAAGTGTAGCCCCCAAGGGCCGGGTTATCTTCGTGAAGATGATCCGGGTCTTATTTGTATTGTAGACTTTGAAAGAACTGATACACATTAGCCCCCAAGTGTCAAGTATATTGCTTGCAATCTGCTTGAGACTTGTAACAACCTTGTTCAGTACTCCCAAGTTCCATTATAAACCGTGCTGGCGACTTAAATTTGATAAACTTATACTTGACAATTATATTGTGCAGGAAGCTTTAAATGTGGCCGAGTCTAGTTTGACCGACCTTAGGAAAAACCTGGCTTTGCAACAAGACGCCCGAGCTGAAGCTGACGCAAAATGGTGGCTCTCCTCAACAGAGCTGGAGAAGACTAAGGCGGATTTTGAAGCCTACAAGCAATCTGTTGAAGCTGAACAAGCCGCCTTAGTCAAACGCGCAGAAGACGCCGAGGGCCAACTTAAACCCGTTGCTGAAGAGCTGACCAGTCTCAAACGCCATGTAGCTCGGATGACTGAGGCTGTCTTTGGTAAGTATTGCTGATTATGTTATCTGCATTCTTTTCAAACAGTCTTATAAAGACTCGCCCGGCGACTTATACAATTGAATTGTTTGTAGGTCGTCTAACTCGTAACCTTCCAGACGACAGCTTGCTTAAGCTGAAAGCTTTATATTCATTCACTGAGCAGCTGTATGCCAGAAACCTCTTCACCATCAGGGCTGTCATGGGTGAAAAGGGCACTCCAAAGCTTATCAAAGACGTGCTGAAATGCCTCTCCACCATCCCCAAGCAGTTCGAAGAATTGAAGAAATCAGCTGCCCGTAAAGGCGCAATAGCTGCTTTGAGCCGGGCTTTGGCTTATGCACCGGAGCTTAACCCGGAGGAGATGGTTGGGGGGTTTCCACAGCTGAAGGCCGACGGGTCAGAATTCACGCAAGATGACTATGCTCGTTGCTTCAGAGTGTCTCGAGCATTGGCCAGAAAAATTAGCCGCAGAGGCTGATCTGAAGGTTTATCAGGCGGCTTACGACGACAACAATGCACGAGTCCGGGCACCTACTTTTGAGCCAGTGGATCTGACTCCTCAGCGTCGTAAGCATATCTTTGCCCCTGATGTTGACCCGTCTCCAATCTTGCATGACGAAGCTGAATTCGAAGCCTTAATCAATTACAACTGGGATGTGGACAACCTTCAGATCCAGGAGACAGAAGACCCGGCGCAGGATGACCCGACGGCGAGTTAGGCGAGGAGCTAGCCTCAGATGAAGTTAACCCGGGCATGCTGAGCTGTCGGGTTATTACTTTTGTGAAAAACTATGAGTCCACAAATTTTGGGCTCCATGTAACCTTGTAATAGCCGTAGTAAAAAACTTGATTGCCTGTGCCGTGCCATCGCGCACGTTTTGAGCTTTATCAACTCATATGCTGGCAGCTTTGGTGCTTCAATTTTTTTTCCACCATGTGTATGTTTTGATATGATCATATTTCTTATGCCTCAGTATCAATTCATGAATTCCCACTGGCGCGTCATAATAGCCATACACTGTAATCCATGAGCAATACTAAGCCATGATAAGTTATTATCCAAAGACTTAGAATCTTATCAAGAAAAATTCCTGCAAAATAACAAGCAGAAAACATATGTATATCTTTCATTACTGTTTAGGCGTCTTTGAAGGCACAACCAAAAGAGGTCAACTTTTGTTTATATTTTTGAGAAAAACTCAAGGTTTTTGCTTCAAAGAAGCTAGGCATGAGTGCCCAAAATCCCATAAGCCGGCTCTCACGTGAGATAAATCCGTCGTTTTAACCTTAACCAGTTCAGGATCTTAAAAAAGATTGACTGTTAAGAGTACGAACGGGCCACATAGCGGAGAGACTACAACAGATAGGTGAGTTTATCCTAGCTCTCTGTAAGCTGGCTCTCTCGTGACATAAGCTGCCGTTTTAACTTTGACTAGTTCAGGGTCTTAGGAAAGATTGACTGTCAAATGTTCGGCGGGTCAGCTGGCGGAGTAGCAAGTTGCAAACAGGCAAGTTTAACTCAGATATGGTTTTTAAGCCGGTCAAGAGGGTATGAAAGCTAAACTCAGTGAGTTGGAAGCCCCCAAGTGACCTTATTATGAACCAACTTTTGCACAAGACTGTTGGAGGAAAAACGACAGAGGCCCCGAATTATGGGGATGCCCACTTTATTATATGATAAAAAGGGGTATATACAATGATAGAAGTATGTACATTGATGAGAGTCGATGGCTCAAGTGTAGTAAGGCCGAAGATGAGCAATGTTCCATGGCCTGGCAGTCTCCTCCCCAGAAGTGCGTGACTTGTCGCTCTCCCGCACATCAATGAGATAATATGAACCATTGTTGAGATTTCTGCTGATCACAAAATGTCCTTCCTAGGGGTGATAACTTATGCATATCTGTCTGGTCTTGAATCAGACGAAGCACTAAGTCGCCTTCTTGGAACGTCCGGGTCTTGACTCAGCGGCTATGATAGCGACGCGGATCTTGCTGGTAAATCGCCGACCGTGCTGCTGCAAGATCCCGTTCTTCATCCAAGGCATCCAATGCGTCCTGACGTGCCATCTCATTATCAGTTTCAACGTAAGCCGCCACCCTCGGCGAGTCATGATGGATATCACTGGGGAGAACAGCTTCTGCACCATAAACCATGAAGAAAGGCATGTAGCCTGTTGATCTGTTGGGGGTGGTTCTGATGCTCCAAAGAAATGAAGGTAATTCCTCCACCCAACAACCCAAAGTTCGTTCCAAAGGAACCATAAGCCGGGGTTTTATCCCTCTCAAGAAATTTCCTGGTTAGCACGCTCTGCTTGGCCATTAGACTATGGGTGAGCCACAGAGGAGACATCGAGGCGGTTGTGTTCACTTTCGCAGAACTCTTTCATAGCCCCCTTGGACAGATTTGTACCATTGTCAGTAGTGATACTGTGAGGGTAACCAAAATGAAAGATCAGCTTCTTGACGAACTGAACTGCCGTTGCTGCGTCTCACTTGCTGACCGGCTCTGCCACAACCCACTTGGTAAATTTATCAACCGCCACCAAGAGGTGGGTCTTGTTATCTTTGGACCTCTTAAACGGTCCAACCATATCAAGCCCCCAGACCGCAAACGGCCAGGTGATTGGAATCATCCGCCACTCTTGAGCTGGCACATGGGCACGTCGTCCAAATTTCTGACACCCATCACATTTACTGACCAAATACTCTGCATCTGCATGAGCTGTCAACCAGTAAAAACCGTGCCGAAAAGCTTTGGCCACCAGGGATTTTGACCCGGCATGGTGACCACAATCGCCAGCATGTATCTCTTGTAAAATTTCACGGCCCTCCTCAGCAGAAACATATCTTTGAAACACGCCAGTCACGCTACACCTGTGCAGCTCGCCATTGACAATAGTCATGGATTTGGACCGCCTCATGATTTGCCATGCCAAGGTCTCGTCCTCGGGTAACTCGCCACGAGTCAAATATGCCAAATAAGGCAGCGTCCAATCAGGAATAGAATGAAGAGCCGCCACCAACTGTCCTTCTGGGTCAGGTATAGCAAGATCCTCCTTAGAAGGTAATTTGACGGATGGGTGATGCAGTACATCCAGAAACACATTAGGCGGCACCGGCTTCTGCTGAGACCCCAATCGTGATAATGCATCAGCCGCCTCATTCTTCCAACGATCAATATGATCCACCTGATAACCCTTAAAGTGACCAGCAATGACGTCAACCGCCTGGCGGTAAGCAGCCATGCGAGGGTCTTTAGAATCCCACGTGCCCAATACTTGTTGGGCCACAAGGTCTGAGTCGCCGAGACATCTGACCCGGCTCAAATTCATCTCCTTGGCCACACGGAGCCCATGAAGCAAGGCTTCATACTTAGCTGCATTGTTAGTACAAGGAAACATTAGCCTTAATACATAACAAAATTTGTCACCTCTAGGGGAAGTCAAAAAAACTCCAGCCCCCGAGCCTTCCAATTGTCTGGATCCATCAAAATGAATTGTCCAATATGTGTTGTCTGGCTTCTCCTCAGGTGCTTGACACTCCGTCCAATCATTCATAAAATCCACCAGGGCTTGAGACTAGCAATCCTGCAGGTGGCTTCTCTATTCTAAATGATATCTCCCAAAGGAGCAGAGCTGACCACCGTGATTGGATGTCCAAGGAAATAATGCTTCAACTTGCGATTCGCCATGAACACTCCAAACACCAACTTTTGCCAATGTGGGTACCTTTGCTTGGACTTTGTCAAAATCTCGCTGACGTAATAAACCGACCGCTGGACTGGATACTCTTTGCCTGCCTCCTTGCGCTTCACAACGACTGCAGCGCTGACGGCTTTGTTATTAGCTGCCACGTACTGGAGCAATGGCTCTTTTTCCACGGGAGCAGCCAAGATAGGCGGCTCAACTAACTGTTTTTTGAGCGCCTCAAACGCATCATTGGCAGCATCACTCCAGACAAAATCATCTGTCTTCTTCATCATCTGATACAAAGGGATAGCCTTCTCACCCAGGCGGCTTATGAACCGGCTTAAGGCGGCAATACGACCCGCCAAGCGCTGGACGTCATTAATGCACGCCGGCTTAGACAATGAGGTGACAGCCTTTATTTTATCCGGGTTGGCTTCGATGCCCCGCTCTGAAACCAAAAATCCCAGGAGCTTGCCTGCAGGTACACCAAAAACACATTTAGCCGGATTAAGCATCATCTTGTAAACCCGCAGGTTATCAAAAGTTTCCTTCAAGTCATCAAGCAGAGTCCCCTTCTTCCTTGACTTGATCACAATATCATCCACATAAGCATGAACATTGCGTCCAATTTGACTATGAAGACAGTTCTGCACACAACGTTGATAAGTCACCTGCGCACTTTTGAGTCCAAAAGGCATGGACACGTAGAAAAAAGCTCCAAAAGGCGTGATGAAAGACGTCTTCTCTTGGTCTTTGACTGCCATCTTGATCGGATGATAACCCGAATAAGCGTCCAGGAAACATAAACTCTCACAAACTGTCGTTGCATTAATGATCTGGTCGATACGGGGGAGAGCAAATGGATCAATCGGACACGCCTTGTTGAGATCTGTGTAATCTACACACATGCGCCACGTGCCGTTCTTCTTAAGTACGAGCACGGGGTTAGCCAACTGCTCCGGGTGAAAAACCTCCACGATAAACCCTGCTGCTAAGAGCCGGGCTACCTCTTCCCCAATAGCTTTACGCCGCTCTTCATTGAAACGACGGAGGAATTGCTTGACTGGCTTAAACTTAGGATCCACATTAAGGTGGTGCTCAGCGAATTCTCTCGGTACACCCGGCATGTCAGAAGGCTTCCATGCAAAGATGTCCCGATTCTCACGGATGAATTCGATGAGCGCGCTTTCCTATTTGGGGTCCATACTGGCCCCGATAGTGAACTGCTGCGATGAGTCGCCAGGAACAAAGTCCACCAACTTGGTATCCTCTGCCACAAATTTCAGGGGCGGGTCAGATTCTGTACTGGGCTTTTTCAACGGGGTCATATCCGCCGGGTCAACATTGTCTTTATAAAACTTGAGCTCTCCCTCAGCACAAGTTGACTCCGCATACGCAGCATCGCCTTCCTCGCACTCAAGAGCAATCTTCCGATCACCATGCACCGTAATCGTCCCCTTCAGACCAGGCATCTTGAGCTGCAAGTAAACATAACAGGGCCAAGCCATGAACTTGGCATAAGCCGGCCTTCCAAACAGAGCATGATATGGACTCTTGATTTTAACCACCTCAAACCACAAGGTCTCTACCCTGTAGTTGAACTCATCACCAAAAGCTACCTCAAGGGCAATTTTTCCTACTGGATAAGCTGACTTGCCAGGTACGACGCCGTGAAATACTATGGACGACGGTTTGAGATCCTTGTCAGTCAGATTCACCCGGCGAAAGGTGTCATAGTACAGGATGTTGATGCTGCTGCCACCGTCCATCAGTACCTTGGTGAACAGGTAGCCTTCGACCTGAGGGGCTACCACAAGGGCCAAGTGCCCCGGGTTATCGACTCTCGGCGGGTGATCCTCCCTGCTCCATGATATGGTGTGCTTAGACCATTTTAGGTATTGTGGAAGAGCCGGCATTGCTGCATGAACTACCCTCTTGCGCACCTTCTGATCACGCTTATCAAGACTCGTGGTGAAGACGTGATATTGGCCTCCATTAAGCTGCTTTGGGTTACTCTGATACCCTGATTGGTTGTTTTGCTGCTGACCACCATTACCGGGCTGCGATTATGGCCACCATGATCGCCTTGACCCTGATAACCTGATCCTGAGCCGCCCGCACCGAAACCTAAACCGTGAGAGCCGGATCCTATGCCGCCAGGCGGTCCGTTGCCGTTACCATGATGCTGGTTAAGGCTGTAATTCCGGAACTCCCGTAGGATATAACAATCCTTCCAAGCATGAGTGGATGGCTTGTTAGGTAGACTGTGCTTCGGGCAGGGGTCGTTAAGCATTGCCTCCATGTTGAAAGGCTTGCCCTTGCCAAAAGGTGGTTTACCGTTGCCGATAGCGCGGTTGTTCCCAGCGTTGGTATTAGCCACAAGATCTGACCCGCCGTCTGGTTGCTTCCGTTTACCGCCATTGCCTGGGTTGTTACGTCCTGCCCCATTCTGCTGCTGACCCTTGCCGTTGCCATTCTTCTTACCCTTAGCCGACTTCTCATCATTAGAACCAGGATCCTTCTGATGTCTACTACACAACCTTCTTCTTGTAGACTCGTGTTGGGCCTCCAAGCGCAGAGTTTTGTAGGACAGCAGCAAATTTACCTCAGGTGGATGACCTAAGGTTTATCAATCCATGGGAGGCGTAGGCCGAAGATGGTCTCTCTCAAACAACCCTGCAACCAAATAACAAAGAGTCTCTTGTGTCCCCAACACACCCAATACAATGGCTAATTGTATAGGTGCACTAGTTCAGCGAAGAGATGGTGATACAAGTGCAATATGGATGGTAGATATGGGTTTTTGTAATCTGAAAATATAAAAACAGCAAGGTAGCAAGTAACAAAAGTGAGCACAAACGGTATTGCAATGCATGGAAACAAGGCCTAGGGTTCATACTTTCACTAGTGCAAGTTCTCTCAACAATACTAACATAGTTGAATCATATGTAAATCTCTCACACGCGACAAAGAGTTCGCTCCAAAGTCACAAATAGCGGAGAACAAACGAAGAAATTATTGTAGGGTACGAAACCACCTCAAAGTTATCTTTTCCGATCAATCATATGAGCTATTCCTATAAGTGTCACAAACAGCCCTAGAGTTCATACTAAAATAACACCTTAAGATACATATCAACCAAAACCCTAATGTCACCTAGATACTCCAATGTCACCACAAGTACCCATGGGCTTGATCATACGATATGCATCACATAATTTCAGATTCATCATATTCAACCCAACACAAATAACTTCAAAGAGTGCCCCAAAGTTTCTACCGGAGAGTCAAGACAAGAACGTGTGCCAACCCCTATGCATAGATTCCCAAGGTCACGGAACCCGCAAGTTGATCACCAAAACATACATCAAGTAGATCAATAGAACATCCCATTGTCACCACAGATATCCCATCGCAAGACATACATCAAGTGTTCTCAGATCCTTAAAGACTCAATCCGATAAGTAAACTTCAAAAGGGAAAACTCAATTCATCACAACTAGATAGAGAGGGGAAACACTCCATATGATTCATCTATATTAATAAAGCTCGTGGTACATCAAGATCGTGCCATCTCAAGAACACGAGAGAGAGAGATCAAACACATAGCTACTGGTACATACCCTCAGCCCCGAGGGTGAACTACTCCCTCCTCGTCATGGAGAGCATCGGGATGATGAAGATGGCCTCCGGTGATGGTTTCCCCCTCCGGCAGGGTGCCGGAAAAGGCTCCCGATTGGTTTTTCGTGGCTCTGGAGGCTTGCGGCGGCGGAACTCCCGATCTAGGTTTATTTTCGGAGGTTTCTTTATTTATAGGAATTTATGGCGATGGAAACAAGTCAGGATGGGCCACGAGGGAGTCACAAGCTAGGGGGGCGCGCCCTAGGGGGGGGCGTGCCCTAGGGGGGGGGCGCCCCTGTGGCTTGTGGCTGCCTCGTGGCTCTTCTGGCCCAACTCCGATGCTTCGTGGGTCTCTTCTGGTCCATAAAAATCACCGTAATTTTTTATTCCGTTTGGACTCCGTTTGATATTCCTTTTCTGTAAAACTCAAAAACAAGGAAAAAACAGAAACTGGCACTGCACTCTGGGTTAATAGGTTAGTCCCAAAAATAATATAAAGTTGTAGTAAAATGATTGTAAAACATCCAAGAATGATAATATAACAACATGGAACAAGCAAAAATTATAGATACGTTGGAGACGTATCAGCATCCCCAAGCTTAATTCCTGCTCGTCCTCGAGTAGGTAAATGATAAAAACAGAATTTTTGATGTGGAATGCTGCCTAACCTGTTCATCATATTCTTTTCTTCTTTGTATAGCATGGATATTTGGACTTGTAAATGATTCAAAGCAATAGTCTAGTTTTAACATAATGACTTCAATACTCAAGCATGTCAACAAGCAACCAGGTCTTTCAAAATATCAACACTAAAGAAAGTTATCCCTAGCCCATCATGCTCAATCATTGATCCATTCATGAAACACACTCAAATATTAGCTATGCCCAATGCTCAAGTACGATCATAGTGCCCCCTAGTTGGTGCTTATAAGAGAAGATGGAGACTCAAAGCAAAAAATAAAAATTGCATAAAGTAAATAGATAGGCCCTTCGCAGAGGGAAGCAGGGATTTGTAGAGGTGCCAGAGCTCAAGGTTGAAATTGAGAGAGAAAAATATTTTGAGTGGCATGCTTTTCCTGTCAACGAAAACGACGAAGTAGCTCACAATACTTTCCATGCTAGATACATTATAGGCGGTTCCCAAACAGAATAGTAAATTTTTTACTCCCCCTCCACCAATCAATCACACTCCACGGCGAGCCGAATCCACGGGTACCGTCCATACCAACAACATTCCTGGGGGAGTTTTGTTACATTATTTTTTTTGATTTGAATTTTGAGCATGGGACTGGGCATCCCGAATACCAGCCACTTTCTCGTGAATGATAGTGAATCAACACATATCGTGAGAATAACACACCTAGCATGGAAAAATATTGGATACTCCCCACCGTTTCATGAGCGGTACGGGCACACAAAAGAGAAAATTTATTTTGAAGATTTAGAGATGGCACATACAAATTTGCTTGGAACGGCATGGAAATACCGCATATAGGTAGGTATGGTGGACTCATAAGGCAAAACTTGGTTTAAGGATTTTGGATGCACAAGTAGTATTTCTACTTAGTACAAATGAAGGCTAGCAAATAGATTGGGAAGCAACCAAACCGAGGACCGAAAAATCACATAAGTGAGCATTGAGTCATAACTAACACCGAATAATGCACCACAAGTAGGATGTAACTTCATTGCATAACTATTGACTTTCGTGCATGCATAGGGAATCACAAACCTTAACACCAATATTCCTACTAAGCATAATTACTCATTAACATGACTCACATATTACTATCATCATGTTTCAAAACTATTACAAAGAATCAAGTTTAATTTGTCCAATGATCTTCATGAAAGTTTTTATTATATCTTCCTTGGATATCTATCACTTTGGGGCTAGTTTCATATATTGCCATTGCTTTTTGGCAAGCTCAAACAAATTTAAGTGGAGCACATGAGCAAATGACAAGTTACTCTCAAAAGATATAAGTGAAGATTAATGAGTAGTCAAACAATTAAGTAGCTATGTGAGGACTCTCTCTCCCTCAATAAATATTTTCAGATCTTAAGTACTTTATTAAATAGCAAGCAAAACAAAAATAGCACTCCAAGAATAGCACGCATCATGTGAACGAATAAAAATTTAGGCTCAACATAGGCTGACCAATAATTGTTGATGAAGAGAGGTGGGATGCGTAGCATCCCCAAGCTTAGATGCTTGAGACTTCTTGAAATATTTACTTGGGGTGCCTTGGGCATCCCCAAGCTTGAGCTTTTGTATCTCGTTCAATCCTCTCATATCATGGTTTCACCTATTCTCAAAAACATCTTCCACACAAAACTTGAAAAGAACTCGTGAGATAGGTTAGTACACATAATAATAAATCAACTCTTTATGTACTGCCAAGACAAGTTGCATAATAATTTTCAAACATTAGGTACTGTATACTATCATTTCCACAATTTATATCTACCAATATATGCTATGGAAACTATAGGATAAGTAGATAACAAAATTATGACAGCAATCTGTCCAAACAGAACAGTCTGTAGCAATTTATGTAAACAGTGTACTTATGTAATTCAAAAAATTATGAAAATGTAGGACATGCTAAATAATTTATATGACAATACTGTGTAAATTTTTTAGAAACTTTCCACGTTCCAGTAAAATATGAAAATTCAAACACTACAGAAAAAGTTTCTATTTTTTACACAGCACATATCAAACATGCAATGCAAGCATCCTAAAGGCAATTCTTGGAACTTTTTATTGAAAAACAAGATTATAAATAACACCTAACAGAAAGTAACAAAATATAATGACGATCCAAGCAAAGCACATATTGTGTGACGAATAAAAATATAGCTCCAAGTAAGATATACCGATAGTGTTGAAGACGAAAGAGGGGATGCCTTCCGGGGCATCCCCAAGCTAAGGCGCTTGAGTCTTCCTTGGATATTACCTTGGGGGTGCCTTGGGCATCCCCAAACTTAGGTTCTTATGACTCCTTATTCTCCTCATATCGGTGTCTCACCCAAAACTTGAAAACTTCAATCACACAAAACTTAACGGAACTTCGTGAGAAGGGTTAGTGTAATAAAGATAAATCATTCACTTAGGTACTGTCCAGACAAGATTCATAATTGTTCTCACATAATACCTACTGTATTATATCATTCCCATAATTTATATTACTGAATATAAGCTATGGGAACACTAAAACAAGTAAACTATGCATGCAAAACAGAATCTGTCAAAAACAGAACAGTCTGTGAAGATCTGTAGTGTAACAATACTTCCCTGTATCTAAAAATTCTGAAAAATTAGGACAATCTAGAAAATTTGTATATCAAGACTTTGTAAAAATTTCAGATCAAAAGCACGTTCCAGCGAATTTACAAAATTCCTGGACTGAGAGCAAAAGTTTCTGTTTTTGCACAGAATCAAGTCAACTATCATCCACACTATCCCAAAGGCTTTACTTGGCACTTTATTCAAATAAAAGACACAAAAAATGATTACTACAGTAGCTTAATCATGTGAACACACTAAAACAGAAAGTAAAAGTGTTGGGTTGCCTTCCAACAAGCGCTTTTCTTTAATGCCTTTTAGGTAGGCATGATGATTTCGATGATGCTCGCATAGGAATAGTAGTTGAAACATGCAAAAGAGCATCATGAATCTCATGACAAGCATATTTAAGTCTAACCCACTTCCTATGCATAGGGATTTTGTGAGCAAACAATTTATGGGAGAAAGAATCAACTAGCATAGGAAGGCAAAACAAGCATAACTTCAAAACTTTGAACACATAGAGAGGAAACTTGATATTATTGCAATTCCTACAAGCATATGTTCCTCCCTCATAATAATTTTCAGTAGCATCATGAAGGAATTTTACAATATAACCAGCACATAAAGCATTCTTTTCATGATCTACAAGCATAGAAATTTTGTCACTCTCCACATAAGCAATTTTCTTCTCATCAATAGTAGTGGGAGCAAACTCAACAAAATAACTATCATGTGAAGCATAATCCAATTGAAAATTAAAATCATGATGATAGCATACGTGTCATCACAATAATAATCATAAATAGGAGGCATGCTTTCATCATCATAAATTTTCTCATCAAAACTTGGGTGACAAAAAATATCATCTTCATCAAACATAGCATCCCCAAGCTTGTGGCTTTGCATATCATTAGCATCATGGATATTCAAGGAATTCATACTAACAACATTGCAATCATGCTCATCACTCAAAGATTTAGTGCCAAATATTTTAATAACTTCTTCTTCTAACACTTGAGCACAATTTTCCTTTCCATCATTTTCACGAAATACATTAAAAAGATGAAGCATATGAGGCAACCTCAATTCCATTTTTTGTAGTTTTCTTTTATAAAACCAAACTAGTGATAAAACAAGAAACTAAAAGAGTCAATTGCAAGATCTAAAGATATACCTTCAAACACTCACCTCCCCGGCAACGGCGCCAGAAAAGAGCTTCGTTGATGGGATGTGAGTGCCGCTTACCTAGCCTCCCCGGCAACGGCGCCAGAAAAGAGCTTGATGTCTACTACACAACCTTGTTCTTGTAGACTCGTGTTGGGCCTCCAAGCGCAGAGTTTTGTAGGACAGTAGCAAATTTCCCTCAAGTGGATGACCTAAGGTTTATCAATCCGTGGGAGGCGTAGGATGAAGATGGTCTCTCTCAAACAACCCTGCAACCAAATAACAAAGAGTCTCTTGTGTCCCCAACACACCCAATACAATGGCTAATTGTATAAGTCCACTAGTTCAGCGAAGAGATGGTGATACAAGTGCAATATGCATGGTAGATATGGGTTTTTGTAATCTGAAAATATAAAAACAGCAAGGTAGCAAGTAACAAAAGTGAGCACAAACGGTATTGCAATGCTTGAAAACAAGGCCTAGGGTTCATACTTTCACTAGTGCAATTTCTCTCAACAATACTAACATAGTTGAATCATATGTAAATCTCTCACACGCGACAAAGAGTTCACTCCAAAGTCACAAATAGCGGAGAACAAACGAAGAAATTATTGTAGGGTACGAAACCACCTCAAAGTTATTCTTTCCGATCAATCATATAAGCTATTCCTATAAGTGTCACAAACAGCCCTAGAGTTCGTACTAAAATAACACCTTAAGATACATATCAACCAAAACCCTAATGTCACCTAGATACTCCAATGTCACCACAAGTACCCATGGGCTAGATCATACGATATGCATCACATAATTTCAGATTCATCATATTCAATCCAACACAAATAACTTCAAAGAGTGCCCCAAAGTTTCTACCGGAGAGTCAAGACAAGAACGTGTGCCAACCCCTATGCATAGATTCCCAAGGTCACGGAACCCGCAAGTTGATCACCAAAACATACATCAAGTAGATCAATAGAACATCCCATTGTCACCACAGATATCCCATCGCAAGACATACATCAAGTGTTCTCAGATCCTTAAAGACTCAATCCGATAAGTAAACTTCAAAAGGGAAAACTCAATTCATCACAACTAGATAGAGAGGGGAAACACTCCATATGATTCATCTATATTAATAAAGCTCGTGGTACATCAAGATCGTGCCATCTCAAGAACACGAGAGAGAGAGAGATCAAACACATAGCTACTGGTACATACCCTCAACCCCGAGGGTGAACTACTCCCTCCTCGTCATGGAGAGCGTCGGGATGATGAAGATGGCCTCCGGTGATGGTTTCCCCCTCCGGCAGGGTGCCGGAAAAGGCTCCCGATTGGTTTTTCGTGGCTCTGGAGGCTTGCGGCAGCGGAACTCCCGATCTAGGTTTATTTTCGGAGGTTTCTATATTTATAGTAATTTATGGCGGTGGAAACAAGTCAGGATGGGCCACGAGGGAGTCACAAGCCAGGGGGGCGCGCCCTAGGGGGGGCGCCCCTGTGGCTTGTGGCTGCCTCGTGGCTCTTCTGGCCCAACTCCGATGCTCCGTGGGTCTCTTTTGGTCCATAAAAAATCACCGTAAATTTTTTTTCCGTTTGGACTCCGTTTGATATTCCTTTTCTGTAAAACCCAAAAACAAGGAAAAAACAGAAACTGGCACTGGGCTCTAGGTTAATAGGTTAGTCCCAAAAATAATATAAAGTTGTAGTAAAATGATTGTAAAACATCCAAGAATGATAATATAACAGCACGGAACAAGCAAAAATTATAGATACGTTGGAGACGTATCACCTTCGTGCTGTCCGAATCTGCATATTTAGTGAGAGCCGCCATGAGCTCACCCATGTCCTGGCAAGAACGCTTGAGCCGTCCAAGCTTCTGCTTAAGGGGCAAAAAGTGACAATTCTTATCCAGAATCAAAACCGCCTGAGCTTCCGTGATATTGTCAGACGAGTGGATAATGGTTGAGACCCGCCGGACCCAATGATGGGCCGACTCATCCTCACGCTGCACGCAATGATCCAAATCAACGATCATCATAGGCTGCTTGCACGTCCCTTGAAAATTCTTGATGAACCGTGCTTTCAACTCGGCCCAGGAATTAATGGTATTGGGTGGCAAACCCTTTAACCATGTATGAGCTGGTCCTTCCAACATCATGATGAAGTACTTAGCACAAACTGCATCACTAACATCCAACATCTCCATGGCTAGCTCATAACTCTCGATCCAGGCTTTTGGAGGCAGATCAGCTGTATAATTAGGCACTTTGCACGGACCCTTAAAATCCTTTGGCAGGCGCTCATTCCACAGAGCCGGTGCTAAACACGGCAATCCCACAGCTCTGGAGGTGACTCTGGCTCCCACCGAAGTTGAAGGGGTTACTGGGGGCGGTTCTTGGTAAGCCGCTGCGGCTGCCGCCTCACGCTGAGCTCTGGCATGATCCACGATTGCCTGAGTGTTGACAACGGGTGGGCCATCATGGGGCGGGTTCCGACGTCGCTCACTGCTAGAGACCGCCGGTGACTCCAAGCGCCGGCTATAACTGTGGCTTGGGATAGGGGTTGAGTGCACACGACTCTGGCTGTAAGTATACTTCTCCTGTTGAGCCACTGCTGTCTGCATGTACCCAATGGCATTCCGTGCCTCTTCGGCAAAGGGTGTCCCCTCAGTGAGGGGGAGCGCATTGAGCCTGGCAGCCGCTGCTATAATGTTCTCCACCGGGTTAGAGTAATGACCAGGTGGTGTCAGAAAACGCTGCGGCGGGGTCTGATTCCTGCGGGGCGGGTCTGGCTGCCGATGCTGAGTCGCTGCCCTATTCCCAGGCACTTCCGCCGTTCGGGTCACGCACGGTCAGAGGCGCGTTCGGTCCTGTCCCCGGCGTGTTAAAAATATTTCTGGGCTCATACTGATCAGGCAGGCGGGTCTAATGCCTCATCCGAAAAACTTCCTCTCAGGTTTGTTGATCCAGATTAAGGCGAAAAGCTTCAGCCCTGAGACGTTCCGACTCAGCATCCATCTGAGCCTGCAATGCATTGATATCCTCCTGGGCCCTGGCCATCTGGTCCTTCAGCCTCGCGATCCCTGCATTACGGCTTGCTTGATTTTCCGTTGTGACCTCGGTTCCCATCAGAGTTGTCAGCTCGTTCATCAGATCCAGCAAAACTTGAGCCGGCGGCCTGGTTGACCTGGACCCTGCTGCGCCGGCAACCGCCGTCCCGGCCGCCGTGCTGCCAGAAGCCGGCGCCGATCCAAGCATGAAGACGGCGGCTTGGCTCGGCGGCTCATAGGGCTCCGGAACACTATAACCCTCAAAATAGCTCCCAAGCCCGCCGTTATGAAGCTGGTAGATTGACTCTGCCTCTCCACTCGAGGATCCATCCTCTGAGCAGACGAGGGTTTCCTCTCGTGACACAGAACCTTCCGCAAGTTCCACGCCTTGGGTGAAGCCGACGAAAACGTGCTTCCGGCCCGGCTGGATCCGGGCGGGTTGCGCGCACCGGGCCGACTCGACGAGGTTGGTGCAGATGTCCGGCCCGGGCTTAGATCCGCCGATCTTGCCGATGAAAACGTGAATTCCGCCGAAGGGGACCCGGTACCCATACTCGATTGAGTCGGCCTCGGGCCCCCAGCCAGCGTCGTCGATGTAGAGCTTGCCGCGGCGACTCTTAGTCATCCTGCCAATGGCGTATCCCTCGATCCCTGGGAGAGAGCCCTTCGAGTACTCCAAACCACCGCGCATCTACCCCACGGTGGGCGCCAACTGTCGTGGTTTTGTCACGGCAGATGTCCTAGTGAAAGGACTTAGGGGTGAAGTCATCGCTACGGTGGTTAACTCGAAGTGGTCGATCGGGACGAAAGACACGGGTTTACCCAGGTTCGGCCCCTCTCGAAGGAGGTAAAAGCCTACATCCTGCTTTGAGTTCTATTGATTGGGTATCGATTACTAGGGAGCGGATTTGCTTGGCCTAGCTATCGATCAAAGGTTTCGTCTCTTAAGCCGCCCAGGGAACCCGCCTTTATATACACAGGTCGAGGCCCTGGGCTTACAAGAGTCCGGGTAGGGTTATATCTAGTAACCAACCTTATCTCTAAATCATCTTGCCTTGCCTAGTAAGCCATCTCCCGGCTGCTTACGCCTCCGGATCACACATTGCCTTCCAGCTCTGGGCTTCCGCCCGGCCCGTCTGGTAACTTACCAGCAGGCTCGTCTTAGTCTTCTGTCCTGCTTAAGGCCTTACTGCTTAAGCCGCCAACTTCCTAACCCGGCCCCTCCTGGGTGGGTCTCACCATGGGGTTATATCCCCAACATTAGTGGTTCTCCAAGCTATATCTCTATGCAGGATATCATCAGATACGACTCACGGAGGGTGAGGAATTCAAAACAACATTTCAAACTCAGCTCGGTCACTTCAAGTTCAAAGTAGTGGGTTTTGGATTGGCTGGTGGCCCAACCACATTTAACGGTGCAATGAACACAACTCTGCATCCCCTGCTCAAGAAATGTGTCCTAGTGTTCTTCGATGGCATTCTGGTGTTCAGTAGGACCTTGGAGGAGCACAAGCAACATCTGAAAGAAGTATTGCAACTGTTGCACCGTGATCAGTGGAAGGTTAAACGATCAAAGTGTGCGTTCGGCCAACAACAACTCACCTATTTGGTTCATGTGGTCAGTGCTCAGTGGGTGTCTACAAAACCAACCAAAATTCAAGCAGTTCAACGCTGGACAACGCCTACCAATGTCAAGGAAGTAAGGAGCTTCTTGGGGCTCGCAGCTTTTACCGCAGATTCATGCAGAATTTTAGCATCATAGCTAAACCTCTTTTCCAGTTTCTGAAGAAAGGGGGCCCTTTCGTATGGACACAAGACACGAAAGTAGCCTTTCAACTCCTCGAGCAACAATTGATTTTGGCCCCAGTTCTCGCGCTGCCAGATTTTTCCAAGCCGTTCTCTATCGAAACCTATGCAAGTGATAAAGGAGTGGGAGCAGTTCTCCATCAGAATGGACATCCAATTGCATTCATGAGAAAAGCTCTGTCTCCCCGCTACCAAGGACTCATGACATATGATAAAGAGTACCTCGCGATCATCATCACGGTCAATCAATGGAGACCATACATGCAACACACGAACTTCACAATCCATAATGATCAGCGCAACTTGATTCATTTGGAAACTCAACGGCTCACGACTCTGTGACAGCAACGAGCCTTTACAAAACTAGTGGGACTGACTTACACTATCCGCTACAAAAAGGGAAAAGAGAACTCAGCGACAGATGCCTTGTCACGAGCTCATTTTTCTTAAACCCTCACAACTATATCCTATTGCAAGCCAGCGTGGCTCGAGGACATTACCAACAGCTACAACAGTAACCCGCAAGCGCAATGATTGCTGGAGCAGTTGGCAGTCCGCGAAGATCCAAAAGGGTGCTTCACACTACAATAGGGTGTTCTTCGGTTCCGCGGTCGCATTTGTCTAGGAGGGAGCACAGCTATGCAACAGCGCATCATGGCGGCATTCCACGACAGTCCTATGGGGGGTCACTCCGGGTTCCCGGCCACATATCACCACATCCGTTGACTATTCGCCTGGCCCAAGATGAAGCTACAAGTGCAACACTACGTCAAATGCTATCAGACATGTCAGCAAGCTAAACCGTACCATGCAACCTCACCTGGACTTCTCATGCCCTTGCCCATCCCACAACAGCCTTGGAATATGATCACAATGGACTCTGTGGACGGGCTTCCTCAATCAGGCAAGTACAACTGTTCACTGGTTCTGGTGGACAAAAGGACCAAGATTGCATATTTCCTTCCCTTGGCTCACCCATACACGGCTGCAAAAGTTGCACAACAGTATATGCATCAGATCTACAGAGTTGATGGTTTCCCCGGAGCAATTGTGTTCGACCGAGATCTGGTGTTCACCAGTCACTTCTGGCAAGAGCTGTTCCAATATGTGGGCACTGAACTATGGATGAGCATGGCGAATCACCCGCAGACCAATGGTCAAAAAGAGCACGTCAACCAATGCATTGAGACCTTCTTGTGTTGCTTCACACATGCCTACGTGAAACGGTGGAGCTTCTGGATACCCTTGGCTCAATTTTGGTATAATTCCTCCCATCACTCTACCATTGGTATAACCCCTTTCAAAGCATAATTTGGCCATGAACCTCGCCATTGGGGCTTGTTTGCTGTCAATGCCTGTTCAGTCCCAACGCTGCAAAACTGGTTGGAGGAGCGGGCAATCATTCAAGATTTGCTACAACAACATCTGAACCGAGCGCCGCAATACATGAAGCACTAGGCAGACAAGAAACGCTCACCACGAACCATCGAAGTAGGTGATCAGGTGTTTCTGAAACTTCAGCCTTACACTCAGACATCGGTGGCTCCAAGGGCAAATCACAAGCATTTGTTCAAGTTCTACGAACCCTTTCCTGTCATCGCAAAGGTGAATGATGCGGCCTACAAGCTGCAGCTACTGGCGCAGGCGACAATTCACCCAGTATTCCATGTCTCCGAGCTCCGTCGAGCTATTCTGCTTGATACACAAGTTCATTCCGATCTCCCTGTCTATTCTAACGAGCTTGTTGTACCTGTGGCTATCCTAAAGACAAGGTGGCGCAAGAGAAGCAATGGCGCCATGCTTGAACAGGTGAAAGTGCACTGGTCCGACCCATCCTCCATGGGAGATACCTGAGAAGACAAGAGTTCTCTTCAAGCTCGTTTCCCGAAGGCGGAGGCTTGGGGGCAAGCCTCATCACAAGAAGAGGGGGATGTTAGCATCCTTGCCAGGATAGACCCCCAAGACAGCGCCAACAACACTCACATTACATGGGCCAAGCGTGTATCGCGGCCCAACCCGCGCGTCACAGGGCCGGAGTGGGCTAATGAGCTACAAGCATCGGGCCACACTACTTAAGCGAGGAGAGCACCAGTGAGACGGCATCCAATGGATCAAGGCGAAAGGCACCAGCGGCTACCTACTCCCCTTTACCTTCTTCCTTGTTCTTCCAGTTCATCTTGTATGGAGGCATTTTCCCCAAGTGTGTAAATCTTTTGTACCTAAGCTACTACTTCGGAGAGCTAGATCGAGAGAATATCAGTGGTATGCTAACATAGTATGCTCGCACACGACAATGCGCTCGTGTCAGTTGACGTTCTCGTGGATGATGGATCGGGTGGCTTGCTCGTGTACGGTGTCGTCCTCGTGTCCAGTCCCAGGTGGCATGCTCGTGCACGGTGTCATCCTTGTGCTCAGTTCCCGGTGGCGTGCTCGTGTACGGTGTTGTGCTCGCGTCCGATGATGCTCATGGTGAACAAGGGAGGAGCAAAAGGATAGAGGGAAGAAGTGCAGACTGTTCTTGTCATGGGGGAAGCTTTATCCTTTATAGACATGTCCAATTGGAGAAAAAAATCACCCGAGCCACTCCTCGGTACGCGGGCTCAACCTTATGGGTAGAGAAAAAAGAATCGTAGGGAGTACTATATTGGTGCTAAATTATCGCATGGTGGCACTTATTTTTTCTAGGTGGTGGGAGGGTAAGTGGGATTGATATGTTTTGCCAGTTGTTGCTGATAGATTTGAATAATTGTTAGCCCGGTTAAAACCGTAAACCAAATCTAAAATTGAATATATCAATTGAATGAAAAAGCTTGAAAATTAGGGAACAAAGCTTGAAAATTAGGGAACACATGTAATTAAAAGAATTGAGTAGGAGAGCTCCTTGAGGAACTATTGACCCAATCGAAATCGGCTGACCCATTTCTAAATTGAAGACCTTAATTAATTGTGGGACCCTAAACTAAGGAAGCATAATGTATAGTATAAAAGAATTGAATGAGAGAGCTTTGACAAACTATTGACCCGGTCAAAATCGGGTGATCCAATTCAAATTGGAGACCTTAGTTGAATGTGGGATCTTTAAAACTAGGTAGAATAGTGTTATAGAGGATGCCTGCCATGGCCAGAGAGGATTGCAAGCATGGTGGGAGACATGGTGAACCTGGATGTTGATTCCAAGGGTTTTGTGTTTGGTGATTGCTTGAGGTTTAGGGTGTGGATCAAGGTGAAAGAGTCGTTGATGAGACGGGTTCAGCTAAACAAGATAAGGGCAAAACAATTTGAATTCTTTGACATCCAATACGAGAACTTTTCATACTTCTGTTTCTCTTGTAGTTTGTTGGGACACACGGAGTTTCTCTGTGCAACGCCGAGATGAAGAGATGAATATGGTCGACCACCATATCATGAGTCTCTCAGGCTTATCCCTAATATAAACAGGAGCTGGGATACCACTCCTAATAACATGCCCGAGGGATCCGGTGTCGGAGGCAAGTATAAGGATGATGGAGAGGAACATGAGGAAGAAGTGGAACTGGGCACCTAGGTTACCTCGCCAGAGAAGGATCTGAACAAAGTTAAGAAAGTTGTCTACCAGTTTAATACTAGGGGCAGAAACACTAATGGGCTGGACGTGGAAACAACGCTGTGCACCGCCGGGTAGCATGGAGAAAAACCCTACATGGCCAGACGCGGGACCAAGACATTGTGAATAAGAAGAGATAAAGCGAGGAACATGAGTCCTTGGGTTCAAGGGATGATAGTAGAGACTCAAAGAAGAAGACGACAGATGAGTTGGCTCCTAAGGAACTGGCGAAACCCAACCCCGCCGGTCCATAATGAATTTCTTATCATGGAACTGCCGAGGGGTTGGGAACCCGAAGACAGTTCAAGAACTTCGCAATTTGGTGAGATTGGAAGCGCTCGCCCTCTTCTTGTTATGAGAGACGTAAATCGAGGGAAGAAGACTAAGTGACTTAACATCACGATTAGGATTTGAAGGATGCTATCCCATGAGAAGTGATGGGCTTAGTGGAGGTTTGGCCTTGTTTTGTTGTAAGGATGTTGATGTAACCCTTAATAATTTCTTTGACAAACATATTGATGTTATGGTGATAAATATTGTGGGAGATAGCAAAGTGTGGAGGTTTACCGGGTTCTATGCAAAAGCAAGACGAAGCGAATGCGCGAGAGATGGAACTTGTTACGATGGCTAGAAGCTCAGAGTGATGTACCACGGCCATGCGATGGAGACTTTAATGAAATATTGGACAACTCGAAGTATTTTGGTGCACATGACCGCCCAGAGTGGCATAAGGAAGGATTTAGAGAGTGCCTTGATGCTTGCAACTTCCGTGAGCTTGGTTTTCAAGGTGTCCCTTTTACGTGAGACAACATGCAACGAGGTGATTCGAATGTGAAATTTATACTGGATTGATTTTTTATGAAGCCGGCAATGATGAGTTTATACTCAGGCTCTTTTGTGCGGCATATACCATCACCCAAATCTAATCATTGCATGCTAAATGTGAGAGTGAAACATCTTGTGAAAGATGATGGTGTGCGCATCCGCTGATTCATGTACAAAGAACCATGGTAAAGAGATGATTCATATGATGAAGTTGTTCTGAGTGGATGGCGGAGTGGCACGGGTATGCATGGTCTACAATGGCTCAATGATGCTCTTATGAACATGGAAACTCACCTTACGGATTGGAAGACAAAGAAGTTTGGGGATGTGAATGGAAAATCAGGAAAGTACATACGGAATATGAGAAGGAGAGGTTGAACTCGCTCTTTAGGGGTCCGACACGCAAGGAGAAGGATCTATCTCGGCATCTCTCTGAAGTATTACATAAAGAGGAGAAAATGGTGTATCAGAGGTCGCGTGTAGATTGGTTGAAGGGGGGATACCGAAATACCGATTTCATTCAAGCGCGTGCGGCTATAGGTACGTGCAAAAGTCAGTGGATGGTGCAATGTGTGAGACAAAGGAAGACATTCACGCTGAGGTGCAACAATTTCTATACGAATCTATAAACTGCACAAGGTTATACTGATGTTGATGCGATCCTTCACCATGTGCCACATAAAATCACGGATGCAATGAATGAAAGAATTCTCAAGCAATTTGTCAAGGAGGAAGTGAAGGCCGCCCTGTTTACTATGGGGCCTACAAAGGTTCCAGGGAGTGATGGATTTCATGCAGGGTTTTACCAATGCCATTGGGAGCTAACTGAACCGACTGTCACTAGGGTAGTTCTTGGTTTCTTGAATCGAGGCGCATGCCTGATTGTGTGAACAACATGGTAATTGTCCTTATACCGAAGGTAAAAAATTGTCAAAATATCACACAATATAGGACAATTTCTTTGTGTAGTGTTCTTTACAAGATGCATTTAAAAGTGTTGGCTAATCGATTAACGGAAATACTTGCTGAAATAATTTTTTCAGGAATAGAGTGCTTTTGTCCCGGGGTGGCTCATTACCGATAACGTTCTCATAGCCTATGAATGTATACATTCTATGAATAAGAAAGGTAAACAAGAATGTTGTGCGGTTAAACTAGATATGAGCAAGGCCTACGATTTAGTTGAGTGGGCATATGTTAAGGGTATTATGTGTCAGCTAGGTTTTGGTGAGGAATGCTATCACTTGTGATGCGGTATGTCACCGTAGTGGACTTTGAAGTTAAAGTAAATGAAGAGTTAGTACCAAGTTTTAAACCCTCTACGGGGGGGGGGGGGTCCATGTAACGACCCGGTTGTAATGCCTTTAGTATGCTTCTAGTTGTGACTTCATTATAATCTTTTGTTGCATGGTATTTATTTTTGTGGATGTGCTTCTTCTTAAATTGTTTGATTTTGCATCATGAATCATCCCATCATGTCATTTTTTGTTTATAGGTGTGGGTGTGCCTCCTCTCTTCATGTGTGCATCAACCGCAAGTTCATTCCACAAGTTTTCAAAACACCAAGACCAAGACCAATTTCCATTTCCACTTCTTCTTTATTCCATTCAATTTCTTAGTGACATTTTTCTATCGCAGAAAAATGTTCACCATTTTTTTATAAATCTTAAGTCATTCCAAAATCACCCCCTCCAAATTTCAGCCATTTTGGAATTATTTTGGTTGGATTCAAATTTCCTGCAAGTTTGAAATTAATTCAAACTTGTCTAAATTTTATATCTTTAAAATTACCAAATCTAGTTTTATTAATGCATAATTCCAGGTTTCCAGATATAATTTTGCTTCCCCCAAATCCCTCTCCAAACCCCCTATTAATTTCTTTCTTTGGCTTTTGATATTATATAAATAGAGAAAAAAGGAGGGAGCTTACCGGGCCGACCTAACTGGGCGCTCCCTCCAGCCCTAGCAGCGAAGCCAGCCAGCGCCGGCGCCAGTAGCTGCGGCATCGTCAATGCATGCCTCCTCCTCTCTCCCAGCTTGGAGCGCCAGAGGACCCACATGCAGCGACTTCCCTTCCTCCTTTTCTTCCTCCTCACGACCCCTCTCTCGGTTTAAAGTACACAGGGGCTCGGGCACATGGCCATGAGGGCACGCCTTCTGCCGCGCCCACCCTATAAAACCCACACTCATGGCTCCCCTGAGGTTCCTCCTCGCCTCCTCCTTCCCTCCTCGCACCGCTACTACTCCCTAGTGCCTCCTCCTCATCTCCCCTCGCTGCAGCCGCCATGGCAGGGCCGGCCACGAGCTCGCCTCCGGCCTAGCTCGTGCCACCGGCGACCTTCCTCTCGATATCCTCGAGCACAGCGCCGCCTCCCCTGCTATGTTTCCATGAAGAATGATGTCTACTACGCAACTTTATTCTTGTAGACTCTGTTGGGCCTCCAAGCGCAGAGTTTTGTAGGACAGTAGCAATTCTCCCTTAATTGGATGACCTAAGGTTTATCAATCCGTGGGAGGTGTAGGATGAAGATGGTCTCTCTCAAACAACCCTGCAATCAAATACAAGAAATCTCTTGTGTCCCCAACACACCCAATACAATGGCAAATTGTATAGGCACACTAGTTCGACAAAGAGATGATGATAAAAGTGCAATATGGATAGTAGATATAGGTTTTTATAATTTGAAAATATAAAAACAGCATGGTAGCAAGTGACAAAACTGAGAGCAAAACGTTATATAAATGCTTGGAAATAAGGCCTAGGGTTCATACTTTCGTGAATGCAATCTCTCAACAGTGCTAATATAATTGAATCATATAACCATCCCTCAATGTGCGAAAAGGAATCACTCCAAAGTTCCTATCTAGCCGACAACATAAGAAGAAATTGTTGTAGGTAGCAAGACCACCTCAAAGTTATCCTTTCCGATCAATCTATTGATCTGTCCCTATAAGTGTCACAAAAAACCCTAGAGTTCGTACTAGAATAACACCTATGAAACACATCAATCAACCCTAATATCACTTATATACTCTAATGACACCACAAGTATCCGTGGGTTAATTATTTGACATGCATCAAACAATTTCAGATTCATCATATTCAATCCAACACAAAGAACTTCAAAGAGTATGTGACACCCTGGGTTTAAGCTACAGTGATCATTGTAATTAAGCACAGTAATGACCATGAACAGTGCCTAATCATTTTGCTAAGTGGGGCTTGATCAAGTTGAAATTCAAATTCCATTTCAAAATGCCCTAGGAATTATTGTGATAAAAATAATTCTGCAAACAACAAAAGTAAAATGTTCCAAACTTGTGAAATATTCCAAAACATGTAATGTTGAGGAAAACAACATCACCAAGATTCTGGTGTGGACCCCACCATCAATAACAGTAGCTAAAAGCATTTTAAAAGTGCTCTAAATTGCATTGGAAAATAAAAACAGTTTCTGAAAATGCTCAAAGTGGATGTGGCCCTCCAAAATATTGCAAGTTAATTGTTGGACCATATGACACATTTTTGCTTAAAGGATTATTGGTCTAAAATAAATAAAACAGAAACTTACAAAAGAAAACAGAAATAAAAACAGAAGAGAAAAGAAAGAAAAAGAAAAAGGCCCACTTACCTGGCTACTGGGCCGAACCGGCCCAGCCCACCTCCACTCACCTGCTCCCCCCCTGCGTGTCGACGCCGCCGTGGACAGGAGCTCGCCGCGCCGCCCGCCGCTTGCCACGGCGCCGGAGCAGGTGGGCGAGGGGATAAGGGCTCCCCGAGCCACCTCCCCTGGACGCCCTCCCACATTCGCCCCCTCGCCTTGCTCTCTCTCTCGCTCGCTCGCCCTCCAGATCTCGCTCGCGCCCGCGCCGCCGTCGCCATGGCCGCCGGCTAGGCGCGGCCACCGCCTTCCGTTCGTCGCTCCGACGTGTCCGTCCGCTCCGCCTCGCTCGACTCCGTCGCCTACGCCTCGCTACTGGAGCTCGGAGCCACCGCACCACCCTCGACGCCATCTTCTTCCTCCTCTGCTCCGACGAGCTTCGCCGACGATTCCGACCGCACCAGGCCTTCCCCGAGCCCGCTTTTGCTCACCTGTAGGACCACTGTGAGGCCCCGCTTCCTTCCCCTTCTTCCCCTGGTCGAATCCGTAGCTGTAGCCGTCGATTTCGCCGGAGCCCGATTGTGCCTCCGCCTCTGCTCGTCGCCGGCGTGGCTCCGATGACCTTTTAGTCACGGGCTCGTGGCCATTGTGATCGCGCGCGCACGTAGGTCGTCGCTAGCTGCTTAAATCGCCCGCGCGCGCAACGTATCACCGTCCCCGAACCTCACCCGAGAAGCTCCCCGCCGACGAGGACGTGGCGCTCAGCTCTGACCACCGTAGCTCGAGCTGAGGCCCGGAATGGATCGGCGATGATCTCTGCTCGCGGTAGGAGGAAACGGCGGTCGATTTGACCCCCAGAGCTGCATTTCCGAGCCCGGCCGTGCTTTCGGGCGCTCGCCGGAGTAGCTCCGGCGATGGACGTCGGCCGCCGCCGACGTGGCTGACCTGGGGCCACCCCCAGGGCCACTGCCAGTGGGCCAGGCCAGCCCCAGTTGACCACTTGACCTGGTCAACTGGCTGACTGGGCACTGCCCAGTCACTGACTGGTGGGGCCCCTCCCACCTATGTCTATGACAGGTGGGCCACCCCTGTCAGGCCACTAGCTAGTTAGTTAAGTTAATTAAAATAATTAGTTTAGGTTAATCAGTCACTGACAGATGGGCCCCACTGCTAATTAACCCTGTTTAATTTAATTAAAAACCTGAAATAACACTGAGTCTATGACATGTGGGGCCCACTGGTCAGGTTTGACCTGGCCAGCCCCCTGTTGACTGCTGACGCAATGCTGACCTCATGCTGACGTCATCATTCACTATTCTGGATAATGTTGCATTTAAGTAATTAAAAAAATTCCAGAAAATTGATAAAACTTTAGAAAATCATATCTTTTAAACCGTAACCCCGATGAAAATAGTTTATATATGAAATTTGATCAGAAAAATCCCACGAATCCAAATATGCCATCCATTCATCTGTCACATGCACCTGGCATGATGAACATGGAACTTTCCCCTCCGGACCGTTTGTCCGATAAATCCAAAGACCCGGGAAATATCGTCAGATATTCTCCCGCTTCGTCTGCAACGCGTAGTACTGCGTTAGTGCATGCCTAGCCCTGCATATTGCCATGTCATGCATCGTATTGCATCTGTTTGCTTGTATTTATTGTTTCTTCCCCCTCTTCTCTCCGGTAGACCCCGAGACTGACGCTGTCGCCGAGTACGACTACGCCCTTGACGTTTAGCCCTTTTCCGCAAAGCAGCAAGGCAAGCAAAACCCCCTTGAGCATTCCGGTATCACCCATCTCTCTCCCTCTTATGCTTGCATTAGATTTTGCTACTGTATTAGTTAGCTCCTATTCTGATGCATAGCCTGTTTTTGATGAACTGCTACTACACCTGTTATTATATCAACTGCTTAGCATAGGTTGATCAGTGAACCCCTGAGACCCCCTTAGTCCTAGTTGCCCCTGCTTTCATCGACGACACCGAGGACTTGAAGACAGAAGACTCAGTCGTCATGACTGACAAGCCGTTACCGACACATCACCACACACCCCTTAAGTATGGCACTACAGAGCTACTACCGAGTGCCGAGGGTGATACCTCACTTAGCACTCCCGGTGTTAATTCTGTAGCGTAGCTATCGGTCATGGGTATCGAGGGTGATTCCTCCTTCCCATTTACCGGTAGCGACTCTTGTCTTACTCATACCTCGAGTGGGATCCATCGAGGGTGATTCCTCGGATATCGACTTGGTGTATGGACACACAGTTACTATGACCTGGTTACAGAAACATGTTGAAGACGGGTCGGCCCCAAGGGTACCCGCGAGAGTGATATGTGGTGGGGTGCGCCGGTAAGGCACCCGAGTGTTATTGGCGGGGCGACGGACCGCACTTTATGGGTCGCGCTTTCCCCGCATTAATAAAATGCTAATGGGTTGGGTACTTGATCTGAGTTAGGTCGTTGGCCTTAATACGCACTAACCATCACGTGGGAAAGTTATGGGCACTCAGCGTCGTTGTATCAGCCGAAGCTCATCGGACGTCAGCAATGGAGTGGCGCGCGCCGGATTGGTCTGGAACGCATCGCGCTTGTTACTAAGGGTGCTAGGACTGCTTCTGGCCGCGTTCGCATCGTGCAGGAGTGCAAAGGCAAGTGGGCCCACGAACCTACGCGCTTAGGATTTAGACCGGCGGGGTGGCCTCTTCGTTGAGCCTAGGTGGGGCGACGACGTGCTGATATCCCGAGGCCGGGCATGACCCAGGAAAGTGTGTCCGGCCGGAGGTGACTCAGGCGTGTTGGGGAATATGTGGTGCACCCCTGCAGGGATGATTAATCTATTCGAATAGCCGTGTCCACGGTAACAGGACGACTTGGAGTTGTACCTTGACCTTAGACAACTATAACTGTAATTTAATTTGAAATGAATTGTGGCTCCGGGATTGCTTCCTCGCAGGGAGTCGAGGAAGGATCCCTGGGCGTGTTTACTTAATTAAAAAAAAATCAACAATATGACTATATATGAGATACAGGTCTACACTCTTCTAATGCTGCAAGATGTTGAAGATGCTAGTCTTCAATAGGACTAGGCCTTCTCCCTATTCTTGCTTTCTGCAGTCAGTCCAGATATAACCCCTCCCCTTGATAATGATGCATATTTAGAATAGTTCTGATGTCAGTCTTGCGAGTACTTTGGATGAGTACTCACAGCTGCTTTGCTTCCCTTTTCCCCCTCGATACGTTGCTGCGTTCAGACGATGGAGCCTAGGAGATGGAGTACGCCGGAGACAACTGCTACACCACCGCCGGAGCCTACTACTACGTGGAGGCTGCCCCCGACGCTCAGGAGTAGTTAGGAGGTTCCCAGGCAGGAGGCCTCGCCTCTTTCGATCCGTTTGCTTATGTTTGTGCTAGCCTTCTTAAGGCAAAACTTGTCTAACTTATGTCTGTACTCAGATATATTTGCTTCCGCTGACTCGTGTTTATGTCGAGCTTTGTATTCGAGCCCTCGAGGCCCCTGGCTTGTAATATGAAGCTGTATGACTTTATATTGGTGTCTTTTGTTGTGTTGTGATATCAATCAGTGAGTCCCTAATCTTGGCCGTACGCATTGTGTGCATGATTAGCGTACGGACGAGAATGGGGGCATCACAGAGTACCCCAAGATTTCTATCGGAGAAAGTAGGACAAGAACGTGTATCAACCCATATGCATAGATTACCCCAATATCACCGAGGGAATCCACAAGTTGAATACCAAAACATATATCAAGTGAATCAATAGAATACCCCATTGTCACCACGGGTATCCACATGCAAGACATATATCAAGTGCTCTCAAATCCAAAGTATTCAATCCAACATAATGAAATCTCAACGGGAAAGACTCAATTCATCACATCAAGATAGCAAGGGAAGAACACCATATGATCCAACTATATTAACAAAGCCCGTGATACATCAAGATCATGCCATATCAAGAACACGAGAGAGATAGAGATAGAGAGAGAGATCAAACACATAGCTACTGGTACATACCCTCAGCCTTGAGGGTGAGCTACTCCCTCCTCGTCACGGAGACCACCGGGATGATGAAGATGGCCTCTGGTGATGATTTTCCCCTCCGGCAGGGTACAGGAAAGGGCTTCGGATGAGATTTCTATGATACAGAGAGTTGCGGCGGTGGAGCGGAAGTTCTAGGTTAACTTCTAGAGTTTTTGGGATTTATAGGATTTTTCAGTGTTGGAATCATGCGGAACGGAGCCATGGGGTGGTCACAAGGTAATAGGGCGCCCCCTCTTGTCTTGGGGGCACCTGGTGGCCCCCTCCTGCGCTCCAATATTTCTCATATATTCCAAAAAAACCGTCAAAAAGTTTCGGGCGATTCCGAGAACTTTTATTTTCTGCATAAAACAACACCACGGTAATTCTGCTGAAAACAACGTTAGTCTGGGTTAGTTACAACTAAATCATATAAAGTGCATCAAAACCATATAAAAATATTATAAACATAGGTAAATATGGCATGAATACTTCATAAATTATTGATATGTTGGAGATGTATCAGCATCCCCGAGCTTAATTCCTACTCGTTCTCGAGTAGGTAAATGATAAAAGAATAAATTTATGAAGTGTGAATGCTAGGTTAGTGCAACAATTTTATAAATGATAATTTCAGTCACCTTTTCTAGCATCATAAACAACAACTCTTCTCATAAAACTCATCATGATAATGTAGCAATCAATTCACATGGTATGGTTCAATTAATGCATTCTCTTGAAACTTAACAACCTATGTTCTTAGTCATCCAACAATTATAGTTTTACAAAATCTAAGTAAGAGCTCCACATAATCAGTTACCATATAGTCTTCTATGATTGCTAGTATTCAAACCATATTTTTAGAACAAACAACATTCATCGAACACAGATAAACATAGGGGCTTAATGTTTCGCCTCCCAACACACTTATCATAAAGATAATTGTCAACAATAATAACTCATGATCAAATATATTTGACTGGATATATGTGTTTGGATCTTTCCCCACCACATGATGCTTGCCAACTAGAGATTGAGGTTGGAATAAGAAGTCGACTCAACATGAAAAGTAAATAACATGAAAGTAAATAGAATGTCCCTTCGCAGAGGGAAACAATGATTTCCAGAGGTGCCAGATCTCATTGCTTAAAACAAAGATGAATATATTTTGGGTGGTGTGCCTTTTCTGCCAATGTCACGACAAGTGATTTCAATATCTTCCATGCTAAACACATTAATGGCGGTTCCCAAATGGAACTGAAATTTTACTCCCCCTCCACCATTCAAACACAATCCATGGCTGATCGAATCCACGGGTACCCTCCAAACAAACGACTTCCTAGGGGAGTTTTTGTTTATTTCTTGTTGTATTATGTAGGAATAGGCATCCTTTTTACCAGCCTCTCTGGTGCAATGACAAGTGAATAAACACTCATCGTGATTTAAACAAACTTATCATGGAAGATATTGTGGGGACCCCGACTCATAAGTCGTGATCACCGAATGCACGTGTACAGTGATCCCAGAGATCAATGCTCACTGAACACACAGAAGCTGAATAACAAGAGTCTTACATCCATACTTAGCGTCTTACACAAATAAAGACCATGAAGGTCAAGTCTTTACATAGATAGGGCCATGAAGGCCAAATAACAAACATAACTAGCAGCAGAAATCTTGATCGAAAGCGTAGACCCATGACATCTGCCTTAACCCTACATGCATTCTGACTGGGAAGCGTCCTAGTTCACATGTTCGTCACCAACGAACTCTTCACCTTATTCCTGCTCTTCCATGCCTGGCCAATTAAATAACCAGTGGCAAGCCAATGAGTACTTTGAATGTACTCGCAAGCAACCCATGTTTTGGAACAAGGTATAACAATGTATAATATAGCACTAAGTATGTAAGTTTGCGGAAAGCTAATTTTTGAGTGCATTGACATGATCAATTAACTTGTAGAAGCATGCATCATGAGGTAGCAAATATCCATGTGAACATGTTACAGATATGAATATGAACATGGTCTGAACTTCTCATGTTCAATCATCATGCCAAGTCATCGGACTTAGCTCAACCATCATCCTTGTCACACACACACACACACACACACACACACACACACACACACACACCAAGTTTGTAAACCATGGACGTAGCCTAAGAGTGGTCATCCAATTGTCCTTGACCGTGGACACGGCTATTCGAATAGTTTTACACTCAGTAGAGGTTGCACACTTTACCCACGAGACTCGGGAAACTTCCGTGTCAAGCCATGACTTGCGGTATATTGCATACCCGAGGTAAGTACCCGAACATCGCCTTTCCCCTGACGATACTAACAAAGAGTCCACTCGTTGGCACCCAGCCCGCATGATGTACATCACAAGTAACATCCATGCAGGGACCAATGGTGTGCCCGGTGTCTGTGAAAACAGCCCCTGACCATCCTTCCCGGCACGACCCCATATCGAGAGTGACCACGTCACTCCCGCCACTAGTAATGCGGGCTCTCTGCTAATAATCATCAAAGTAATCAACAAAGCCCCGTCGCATAAGGGGTATCATTAAGGTTGGAATAACGGTCGTAACTTACACCAATCCATTTTTGAAAACCACACACTCTCACTTGCATCATATCCCTCGGGCATTAGTGGCACCCGACGGGGTTTTCGAAAAGTCTTTGAAAACACTTTTGTTTCCATCCCCATGCATATCCCTGTCCCACTTTCGTAGCAACTACTTAACAACCTAAGTACTCACATCCGCATAACCCTCATAAGGAGGTAGGGTCACGCACGATGCAAGTATCAATGGTAAAAGTATCGGAGGCAACCCACCGAAGTGGTCACCGCATCATCACGATCAATATATTGACAATAAAGTGGTATATGTCATGCAAAGAAAATGGTTTCTTAACATGGTCAAAGGGCTGCTTGCCTGGCTCAGCAAAGTCTTCGGGGTCTTCAAAGTCTTCGGGTCCAACTCCCTCATCAACAACGCAATCTATCGTCGCGATAATAATGGCAATAATAAGAATCACAACAAAAACAGAGCACAAAATCCACTTCTAAAATGTTACCCTACTCTGTAAAATACTATAATAGAAACTAAAAATGTTTGTCTCTGGTTTTGAGGTGAAAAAGACTTTAAAAACTATTTTAACAGTAGCTAGAAATATTTAAAACTAGGTTTTAAATAAATCCAGTACATAAAATGTTTTCAAAAAATTTCACAAGTGGCACTATAAAATTCTACAGAATATTCTAAGATTTGTGGTGGAAGATTTTGAATTTGGAAAAGTATTTGAACTAGTGGAACTTTGGGGAATTTGAACAGAAAAAGAAAAAGGGCACTGTGCCCTGGGCCAGAATTGGCCGCAACTGGTCCGGCCCAGAGCAAAGCAGCCCCAAGCGAACCGGTGCCCCCCGCGCGCGCCAGGTTCAAAGCTGATAGGCGAGGCCTAGCGGGCAGCCTCAAATATGGGAGAGAGAGGGAGGAGAGGATGACAGGTGGATCCCACCTATCATCTCCTTCCTCTCGACAGGGCGGCGGCGATGCTCACCGGCGGCGAAGGAGGGCACAACGAGGGCAACCGAGGATGGGAATGGCTTCAGGAGGTCGCCGCTGGTCAAGGGGTGCGGGAGTTGGTCGTTGGGGAGGCCTAAGTAGCCGGCGATGAGGTCCTGCGGCGGAGGCGCTTCGGGAGGTAGTCGGAGTCGTCGCCTCCGGCTGCAAATCACCAGGGGAAGGAGGGGAAAAGGGTCAGGGGCGAAAGGGGATTCCAAAGGGAGAGAAACAAGGGCCGGAGGGGCTCTGTACCCGGAGGTCGCCGGAATCCTGATGAGGCGAACTTCGAGCTTGATGTCGAGCTCGGGAGGTCCCGGCGAGGAATGGGTGGACTAGGGGCTTGATTAGGAGTAGCAGGGGGTCGAAGGAAGGAAAGAGGAGGCCCGGGGTGGCTTAAATAACCGGGGGCGCATTGCACCATAGGCGGAGCTCACCGGCGCTCGTGGAACCGGCCCTGGTGGCCACGGGAGGGAGCAGGGGCTGGTCTGTGGTGTACCTGGGGGTCGCCCACGACTAGAGGGGGCAAGAGTGAAAGCGGGGGAGGTCAGAGGTGCCGCACGTGCGAGCCCACTCATTGGATCTCTCGGGCAGCCACGACGCGCGTGCGAGGGAGGCCGCCAGAGGGAGAGAGAGGAGGGGGATAGGGGCTTGGCGCCTTGCGGACGTCGAGGCCGACCAGCAAGCGAGAGGAGGGAGTCTGAGGCTGTCGGGGGCCTAGGAATGGGGGCGGCTACAGTGCGGGAGCGCACTATAGCGTGCTCCAGGGCACCGTTTTGGCTTCCCAGACTTGCCTCACGCGCTCTGGGCGTGCCCTGCCTTGTCTACAACTATAGTAAAAATATTAGATCGAGGAGAATAGGGGAAGGGGGTCAAACCTGGTTTTTACCAAACAAGCAGAAGGTGTTTGATCTAGATTTAGGCAAGTAAAATGAGTTTGCTTGCCATGAGATTTAACAGGATGAAAATTTAGGTAAAAATAGAGTGGACCACCAAGTTTGAGATGGTTTGAAGAAAGTTGGCAATGTAAACTTGGTAAACCCTAGAAATTAACAGAATCAGATTTATGTAGATCTAGGCATGCTAAACTAATCTCCTAAATGCACCACTTGGTGTAGTAGCATTATTTGGGGATTAGAACATGTCCACAAAGTTTGGGGTCAATAGGAGAAACTTCACAATGTAAAGTTGTTCAAAGTTGATTCTGGACAGAGAGGGTTTTGGAATATTTTGATGAATCAAATCAATTGGGATTGAGATGAAACTTTGCAAGATCATCACATATAGCAGGTGTGACTTGCTGGAAGTTTCCTAGATTTTATTGAGAATATTTCCTATATAAATATTTCAAATGCTTGGTTTAAGCAGAAAGGGTTTTGAAGGGTTTTGCCTATTATGATGAACATGACCATGTGTTGAAACTCATATATATGGAAACTATATGTCCACTGAGTTTCCCTAAACTTTCTCAAATATTTTCAAAGCATTTAAATAATTTTTCCCTATGAAAAACCATTTATGGCCTTAATAAAAAGCTTTTAAAATAGTAAAATAATCTTTAAAATTAATATTTGGTGGTTTTGGGAAGTCTTATATATAGTAGGTTTCAAAATAAGTTTTTTGGGAAAAGGATCTACCCAATTTGAGGACTTGTAGTACAAACCTCAATTCAGGGTTTTTTGAAAACTTAATTTGAATATATCCTTTTTGGCCAAAATAATATTTGATAAAAATAGTTTTGGGTACTATACACATGTCATGATCATTTGGCAAGAAGTTTGGATCAAGGAAGGTGAATATGGAGAGAAGAAAATCTTTGAGTGCGAAAACACAATCAAACAAGCAAGCAAGCAACAACAATTCAAACAAGCACTTGCATTCAAAAAGTTTTAAATGGTCCCAAATTTTATAAAACCATAGCATAGCAAAGTGATACTAACACAGGGTGTGACAGACCTACCCCCCTTACAAGAATCTCGTCCCCGAGATTCCTAGGCTAAGCGCTAAAAACATAAGGGAACTCAGATCTAAGATAGTCTTCACGCTCCCACGATGCTTCTGCTTCAGTGTGGTTGCTCCATTGTGTCGGATTTCGGGCTCCGCAAAACCCTCAAGGTTCGAATAGAGGGGTGTGTGCGAAGCTTCCCTGCAGCCTCGCCCTACCCAGGTTCGCTACTCGATGGTTATTATGGCGAACTCGCACGATGACGAGGAAGAAGATGAACACGGAGGTTTACCCAGGTTCGGGCAGCTGTGAAGCATAATATCCTACTCCTGCTTTGGTGGATTGCCTCTCGGGGAGGTGTGGTGGATGAACTAGTACAGTGGTCTCGAGCCTCACGAGGGCACTCGAGTGGTGTTCTTGGCTCTCGGCCTTGTCTTGTGTTGGTGTGTTCGTCCCCCTCTCTACGGTGCAGCCTAGCCTCTATATATAGCTGCGGCCCGGGTCCTCTTCCCTTATCGCAATGGCAGGAAGGGATCCCACAACGGCCAAATTTGAAGGGGGACAGGAGTACATCCCCGCCCTGTCCAAAGGTGGTCTTCGCCTGCAAAGTAGCTGTCGATGATGCAGAGGTGGGCTCGGCGATGACATCCGCCCGGCGGGGCCCATGGTCGTGGTCTTGTTGCACCGGAATGGAAACCTTTGGGAGGCGCGTTGGGAACCCGCGTACGTCCCTGCTCCCTTTGCACCAAAGGGGAAACTGCACCGCCTGGCGCGCTGGCGCCCGCCTGTCCTTCCTTGCGTCATCCTTGACTCCTGAGGCCGGGTTCTGCATAGAGATCTCCGCCGCTCCAGAGGGGGCCTGAGGAGGCCTACCCCCTGCTGGTCTTGGTGCTGTTCTCCCTCGCGAGCCTAGGGTCCTCGCGAGGGCCTTGCCTTGTGTGGAGTCGCACCAGGCCGTGTTTGGCTGACGAGGTGGGCCATGCCCTGGGCCGCAGGCAGGCAGGTCTGGGTACCCCCATTCCCAGAACGCCGACAGTAGCCCCCGGGCCCAAGGCGCGCTCGAGCTGGCTTCCGGGCGAAGCCTTGAGGTCGGCCCGAAGCGCCGCGGGCCCCAAACGCCTGCGGGCCAGGCTGGCGCGCGTCGTCCGGTTGGTGTCGGGCGTCCAACGTCTCTTCGGCCACCGTCCGAGTCGACAAAAGCCCGACTTCTAGCACCGAGCCATTATTGCTTTCCTCTTCTGCGCTCCTGCTCTTACTCCCAGATCCCCGGCCTTAGCAGAGACCTCTCTAGATCCGGCGCCACTCCGTCCTACCCCTTGCCGCGTCGGCCCCGCGATCTTCCTAATGGCTCCCGCCGGCAAGCCGAAGCCAAAGGCCCAGAGCTCAGCCTCCGCCTCCATCTCACCGGCGCTTTCGGAGTCCTCCATTGCCAAGGACGGAGACCTCGTCCCGGTGCTCCCGTCGATGGTGGATGAGACCAACGAGTGTGGGCAGACCTTGATATGGGGCGGCTCTTCGGAGAAGCGGCCCTCGTCCAGGTCAGTCTATCCTTTCTTCCTTCATAGTGTCTTCGCCGGGCTCATCCCGCCTTTCTCCGCGTTCTTCACCGCCATCCTCGACCACTATGGGATTCAAGCCCTTCATCTCCAGCCCAACTCCATCCTGCTCTTGTCCGTCTTTGCCTTCTACTGCGAGGCTTTCGTGGACGTGAAGCCTTCGGTGGCCCTCTTCCGACATTTCTTCAGCTTGCCCGTGCATGACGGCGCTCAGCGGTCGCCGTGCGTCTCCTTCATCGCGGTCCAGAGCGGTAACATGCTCTTAAAGGCTGGGAAGAAGGTGGAGAACTTCAGGCACCGCTGGGTCTTCATGGATCTCAAGAACTCCAACCCCCGCTTGGATCTGCCGAAGGAGTTGCCGGAGAAGACCCCCGCGTGGAGCTCTGCGAAGCTTTCGGTCCCCCGGGCTAAGCCCGTCCTGGAGCGGATTTCTCGCGATATCAGTGCCAGGAAGCTGACTGGGGGGATGATAGTGAAGGAGTTCTTGACGGAGCGCCTGGCGCCCCTCCAGTCTCATTCCAGGCCCCTGTGGGATTATCAGGGCAGCGGCGACAACCTCAGGCTTCGGTCCGCTCGCATAACCCCCGAGGAACTGAACAGGGTTGTGACAATCCTGCTCAACGGCGACCCCGGTGATTTCCCAGACGCCTACGCCCCGCTGTACCGCCAAGATGCCTGTCTTCGACGAACTGGGGCTCTCCCCAGCTGAGGGCCTTGGCTCCCCGGTGATGGTGTCCTCCGGCGACACCACGGGCGGGGAGGATTCGGAGAAGACAGCGGATGACGACCTGGCGGGGGCGTCTCCCCCGTCACAGAGCATGCTCTTGCGCGACCTCGAGGATGATGACGATGTTGGTGAAGTTTCTGCTGCACGCTCTTCTTGCCCCGCCAAGGTCCTCAGGGGGCTAGGACCGGCTTCCCGTGCCACACGGTCCGCCTGCCTGGCGACCCCAGGAAGCGCGGGGCAGAGTCTCCTCCGGTGTGCCATGTCTCTGCCGGCAAGGCGGTTGAGGTGCCTGCCTCGCCCCCGCCCGAATCACGGCCTGCCGGCCAGGTGGGCGAGGCCGGGGCCACGGCGATCCCTCCAGCGGCTGCCCTTGCGGACAGTGCCCCTGTTTCCCAGCGTGGTGGTGCCCTCACCGGGAAAGGCGAGGGCACCCCCGTCGTCGCCGGAGCGGAGAGGAAGAGTAAGTGGGTCGACGTCGAAGAGTAAGTAACCCGGCTCGGCCTTGGTCGCCTGCCGATAGCTTGTGTGCTAATGATTCTTCCTTTGCTTGGTAACCAGGAACGCCGTCGCACAGAAGATGAGGAAGAAGAAGGCGGGCGTCAAGCCGAAGGCGTCTTCCGATGCACCGCTCGCTCCTGTTGTGCCGCCGTCGCCTGTCGTGGCGCCTGCGGGCGAGGGGGTGGAGGCTCGCGAGGCAACCCTCCTGGTCACCGCCGCGGAGCCCCCCGAGCCCCCAATGCCTGTTGGCGTGGTCGCTCCTGCCCTCGAGGGCGCGTCGGTATCACCGTCCGGAGGGCGTGCCCCAGAGGGCCGGCCGCCCGTCGATCCGTCTGCATCCGTCTTGCCCGTGGTCGTCGCGCAGCCTTCGGAGCCTCCTACTCCTCGTGCTGCTGTCTCCCGGGGAACGTCGCCTATGATCGCGCAGGCGACTCCTCCGGAGGAGGCCTTGATGCCTTCGTCGCGCGGCCTCGATGTTCTGGACGGGGCCTTCACCGCACCGGGTCAAGTTTGGGACGCCCTCGCGGGTACCGACGATCGCCTCGCGAGCGGGCGCCTGGGGCTCCTCTCCGGGTGGCTCCGGGCTGACGCCTCTGTCGTGGCGGTCTGGGGCTAGGCCGAAGCTACCGTGGTGAAGAGCGAGAAGGAGGCCGCGTCAGCCAAGGCAGCCCTCGAGGCGGCGCTGACCGACGCGGCCTCTACTGTAGGGCGTCGTGACGAGGCGGATTCCCGCTTGAAGATTCTTCAGGAAGAGAAGTCCGCGCTTGAGGAGTAACTGCGTCAGCAGGGGGAGGCCTTCAAGACCTGCAAGGCTCAGCTTGCCGATCAGGACTCCGAGCTATCCCAGGCGATGGCCGACCGTGCCGCGGCGCGAGAGCACCTGGACGCGCGGGAAAGGGAGGTTGCCCTGGAAAAGGCCCGGCTCGAAACCACGGAAAAGGCTTTAGCTGAGGCCGAGGAGAAAAAGGCCGCGGAGCTTAGCGCCCTTCCCCCGGTCGAGCTCAGGCTTCGCCAAGCGCTCCACTCCCTCTGTCGGGAAGGGTTTATGGAACCCCTGGTGGCTCCGGAGAGCGGCTTCGCGGAGCTTGCTTCGAAGCTTGTCGAGGCGCTGGAGGGCGCCGTTGCCCAGGTGGAGGGAGTCTTGCAGAGCGAGTGCTGCGACCTCTTTTCTGAGGCCACGACGCGTGTCTTCAGCCACCTTCACCTTCGCGAGCCAGGGTTCGACTTCGACTCCGTGATCCGCCCGGTCGCCCCCGGGGTCCGCAGCAGCGCTGCGGCGGCAGTGAAGGGCGTCGTGGAGGCGCTGGTGAAGAAGTTCACCCGCATCACCGTTCCTCCGCCTCCTGAAGCTGCAGGGGTTAGCGGCGAAGAAGACAACGCCAGCGATGTCGACGACGAGTTCCCTGTGGACGGGACGATTGGCGGTGGAGGCTCCTCCTGATTCCTCTTCCTAGTTCCCTTCCTGCAATGTTCACCGTGCCTTGCGAAGGCGTTAAACTTGTTCGTATTTGCGAAAACTTTTAATGCTTGTAATAAATGTTGAACTGTGTGATTGCCCCCTTCGCCTTGTTTCCTTCTTGCTTGCTGTAATGCTCTGCATCGGCAGGGCCCGGCCCCGCGCATACCTCAGCCGCTGTTGGGCCGTCCGGATCACCGAGGACGGTTCCAAGGGGTGAGGGTCTACGTGGCCAGTGAGGCTCCTGAGTCGCGATGCTCAGGAGTCCCCCTTGACGTACGAGCAACCCTCATGAAGGGAACACGGTGAAGGTAGGGTTAACTTGGAAATTTTGAACACCTTGCGCTCTGCGTCGGCAGGGCCCGGCCCCGCGCATACCTCAGCCGCCGTTGGGCCGTCCGGATCACCAAGGTCGGTTCCAAGGGGTGAGGGGCTACGTGGCCAGTGAGGCTCCTGAGTCGCGATGCTCAAGAGTCCCCCTTGACGTACGAGCTCCAGCGTCCTTCTTGACTTGGAAATTTTGAACACCTTTCGCTCTGCGTCGGCAGGGCCCGGCCCCGCGCATACCTCAGCCGTCGTTGGGCCGTCCGGGTCACCAAGGACGGTTCCAAGGGGTGAGGGGCTACGTGGCTAGTGAGGCTCCTGAGTCGCGATGCTCAGGAGTCCCCCTTGACGTACGAGCTCCGGCGTCCTCCTTGAGAGTTTTGAGCGCTTTGAGCTCTGTGTAGGCAGGGCCCGGCCCCGCGCATACCTCAGCCGCCGTTGGGCCGTCCGGATCACCGAGGACGGTTCCAAGGGGTGAGGGGCTACGTGACCAGTGAGGCTCCTGAGTCGCGATACTCAGGAGTCCCCCTTGATGTACGAGCGGCTCCCATACCTTTCCTTGCTGGCTTCTACTGAGAGGGGCGCGTGAAGACCAGGTTTGGCAGACCTGGGGAGGTGGCGTCTACCAAGGGTGGCCCGGTAGTAGCCCCCATGCAGCCCCCTCACGCGTACATCCCAGGGGGAACGCAGTGAGACGGGGCCGCGAGGGGCCTTCCTGAGGTTGGATGCAGCCGCTGGGGCGCCCTCAGTTGTTTATCCCCAGCAAGGAGCGAAGGGCTTCCACATTGCATGGGCATAGTCATTGGAGGGCCGTGTTGACCGCCAGCACGGAGCAGTGGCTTCCACATTGCGTGGGCATAGCCATTGGAAGGCTGTGTTGACCGCCAGCACGGAGCTATGGCTTCCACATTGCGTGGGCATAGCCATTGGAGGGCCGTGTTGACCGCCAGCATGGAGCTGTGGCTTCCACATTGCGTGGGAAGGAACCCCTCCGCGTCCTCGGGGGGCTCCGGGCGTGTACAGCCCATTGAGTTCGTACGCGTGGCTAGCACGGTAGAACTGGGAGGTGTATCTGGGAGCTCACGAGGGCGCTTTGGCCTCGCGAGGTCCCTACCTCAAAGGCGGTTTGTGCCTGGGTCTTCTTGTAGATAGTGCCGTCTGAGGTCCTGCAAATTTTGGAGAAGCCTGCGCCGAACGTCCTCCCTAGGGCCATCGCACGAGAGGGCCAAGCACCAGTGACCCCACGAGGTGACGTGAACGGGGCTGGCCCGCCAGACAGAGCTCAGCCACTAGATTTATCAACGCTGCAGGGACGGACCCGAGCACAGACGCCGTGCCCAGTCCTCTCCCGAGGCGGTCGAAGGTAGGATCATTCGGGTGTGGCGACAGTCACGCCGGCAAAGTGCCGTGCAGGCAAAGGGGAAACGTTAGGAAACAGATCACATGCATGAGAAACTGATGAAATATGCGTAAATGCGGCGGATGCAGGGGTACGCCCTGATCGCCTAAGGATAATGCGGCCCGGTGGGCTCCCTCAAACGGAATGAACCAAAAAGTTACCTGGCACAGACCAACAAAAAGTCACCTGGCGGCCATGCCGCTGAAGAGTCGAAGCTGCCATCGTAGCCTGATTTTGTACCTCTACGAGCGCGACCCTCACGGGACCGTCGTCTCCCGGGGCTCGGGACCCATGCTCGGTCCGGGCATCTCCTCCAACTCCTCGCCGCGCCTCGCCAGGCAAGGTGCGAGCATGGCCCGGGCAAGGCACTGGAACGTGACGCCGGCGTTTGCCAGGCCAAAGGGCATGCAGACGTAGTTGTGCGGGTAGACCCATCCGTGGTCGGCACATGTTGGCCAAAAGTGGCCCTGGGACGCGGCCCTGTTGATTGCGAGCATGTTGACGTAGACGCATGCTGGTCGACTGGGCCGACAATGGCGGCTGCGATTGGTGGTGCAGGGCAGTCCCCGCCTCGCTCGGCCTGTGCCTCCTGAAGCTCCTTGATCGCTTTGATGACAGACTCTTGCGAGCTCGGCGCCTCGCGCCGTGCCCCTGGCTCTGGTAGCTTCAGGTTGTGCCCGAACGCCTCCCTTGTCTCAACGGTCAAGCCGGGGGCATCCTGGATGGAAGCCCCCGAGCCCGACCCAAGGGGGGCGCCGAGCGCGCTTTCCTATGCGATGGAAGTTGGTGCCCTGTCCCTGGGTGCAGAGCTTGAGGCTACGCCCTTGGAGGTCCCAGCCCCCTGGCGCTCCGCGGGGATGAGCGGCTTCTTCTTTTTGCGTGCGTCCTCACGAGGCAGGGCTTCCTCCTCGTCGTCCGAGCGCTCGGCCACTGCAGCGCGGTAAGCACGCTCGAGGGAGCAGACAGCATCCTTCTCATCGCAGGTGACGGTGATGACGCCACCACTCCCTGGCATCTTGAGGACGTTGTAGCCGTGATGAGTCGCTGCCATAAACTTGGCGAGGGCCGGGTACCCGAGGATGGCGTTGTATGGGAGGTGGATGTGGGCGACGACGAAGATGATGATCTCGGTGTGGTAGTTCTTGCGTCCGCTGAAGGTGACGGGCAGGCGTACTTGCCCAATGGGGATGGTGGACCTATTAGTGACTCCCGAGAAGGGCTTGGTCGGCATGAGCTGGTCGTACGGCACTTGGAGCGTCTCGAAGGTCTCGATGGAGAGGACATTGAGCCCCGCTCCACTGTCGATGAGGGTCTTGGTGACGAGGACGTTGCTGATGGTTGGAGTGCATAGCATGGGGAGCCTGCCGGCCATGGCCGAGCACCTGAGCTGATCCCTCGAATCAAAGGTGATTGTTGTCTGGGACCACTTGAGGGGACGCATGGCCTCCCGCGCGAACTGCTTGAAGACGCGGTTTGATGCTGGGGCTTGGGCGCCGCCCAGGATACAGGCTACCGCCCTGACCTCCTGGAAGCCCCCAGCCCCATCGTCCTGCATGTCCTCTTCCTTCCTTCTGGGTGGTGGTGGTAGTGGTGGTATGCCGCCCTCATGAGGACGGGCCTCACGAGGCTGGCCACGGCGTGACCCCTCCGGAGGGTCATCGCGCCAGCGGTCCTCCCGAGCCTGATCGCGCCAGCGGTCCTCTCGAGCCTGATCGCGCCAGCGGTCCTCCTGAGGCTGGTCTCGCCACCCCTGACGCGGTTCCCGGTTGTCCCAACGGCCTCCACCGCGGCCTCCGCCGCGTCCGAAGCCACGATCAGTGCGTCCAGGGCGCTGGCCGAAGTGTTCGGCACGGACCAGCCTGAGTTCCTGGAAGTCGGCGGTGTCGTGGTTGTTGGTGCCGTGGAAGACGCAGGTCGGTCTCCCTCCTGCGGGGTGTTCCTCGCCTCGGCTTCGCTTCGCCTCAGGCTCGGCCGCAAGCACCGCTGGGGCCTTGCGATTTGCCTCCTTGGCCTTGGTCTTCTTTTCCTCTGGCTCTGCCGCCGAAGGCTCACGGAGTGACAGGTGACCTTCTTCAGCCTTGGCGCACCTGTTCGCCAGGTTGAACATCTCCAGGGCTGAGCACAGTTCGTCGTTCATGGCGAGCTCCTCTTTCATCTTGAGGTCCGTGACACCGTCGGTGAATGCGGAGATGATAGCCTCATCCGACGCCTTCGGGACCTTGAGGCGCGTAGTTGTGAAGCGCTGTATGAACTTGTGCAGGGTCTCTCCCTCCTGCTGCTTTACACGCCGCAAGTCGTTCACGGTGAGCGCGCGGTCGTGGGTGCCTTGGAAGTTGGCGACGAAGCGCTTGCGCAGGTCGTCCCAGGAGGTGATGGACCCCTCTGGGAGGTTGAGGAGCCAGGAAAGCGCGCCGCCCTTGAGTGCCATGGGGAACCAGCACGCCATGACTTTGTCGTCTCCACCAGCCGCCCGGATGCTCAGCGTGTAGAGCTGTAGGAACTTGGCGGGATCCGGGGTGCCGTCGTAGCGAGGGGGTAGGTCGGGCTTGAACTTGCAGGGACATGTGGTTGGATGGAGCTCCAGGGCGATGGCGAGGCACCCCACCGGCTCGACGGGTGCTGCGTGTGCGGACGGGGCCCGGTCTTGGCGCTCCTGAGGGGCCGCCTCGAGTGGTGCCCGGTCGCGACGCTGGTTCGGCAGCGCGGGGAGCGCACGCGCGTCGACGCGCGGCCGGGGCACCAGCTGGCAGCTTACTTCATCTCTTGCCCTTGCCCGTGGTTCGCGGGGCTAGTCGTGCGGGCGCGCTTCACGCCTGGGCTCGGGGTCGACGTTGCGTTGCGGAGGAGGTGGCGGCGCATCGCGGGCCACGTCGTCTACCAAGGAAGGCCGGGGTCGAAACGAGTAGGAGAGCGCTGAAGCATCGCCGGCGGCACTGACGAGCTCCGCGATGCGCCGAAGCCAGTCATCGTAGCGGTCGGGGGCGGGGCGGTAGCGGAGCAGCTCGTTCGCCATGGTGAGTGCGCCCGAACCGCGCGCCGGCCCGGGCTGAACGTGGGAGGACGACCCGGTAGCTGGAACGATCGACGGAGGGGCGGTGTGGCCGTCGCGCCGCGCGGTGACCGGCTGGGAGGAGTTGGCCATAGGCGAGGGGGACCGGCGCGCGCCGGCGCGGCCCACGGGTGCCGTCTGGGCAACGCGGGCAGTTCGGCACTCGGCGCGTGCTCGGCGGGCGTCAGACATCGGAGCGGCGAGGTGGGAGAAGAGCTTGGCTCAAGGAAGACTCCGACACGCCCCTACCTGGCGCGCAAAATGTCGGATTTCGGGCTCCGCAAAACCGTCAAGGTTCGAACACAGGGGCGTGTGCGAAGCTTCCCTGCAGCCTCGCCCTACCCAGGTTCGCTACTCGATGGTTATTATGGTGAACTCGCATGATGACGAGGAAGAAGATGAACACGGTGGTTTACCCAGGTTTGGGCCGCTATGAAGCGTAATACCCTACTCCTGCTTTGGTGGATTGCCTCTCGGGGAGGTGTGGTGGATGAACTAGTACAGTGGTCTCGAGCCTCGCGAGGGCGCTCGAGTGGTGTTCTTGGCTCTCGGCCTTGTCTTGTGTTGGTGTGTTCGTCCCCCTCTCTACGGTGCAGCCTAGCCTCTCTATATAGCTGCGGCCCGGGTCCTCTTCCCTTATCGCAATGGCGGGAAGGGATCCCACAACGGCCAAATTCGAAGGGGGACAGGAGTACATCCTTGCCCTGTCCAAAGGTGGTCTTCGCCTGCAAAGTAGTTGTCGATGATGCAGAGGTGGGCTCGGCGATGACATCCGCCCGGTGGGGCCCGTGGTCGTGGTCTTGTTGCACCGGAATGGAAACCTTTGGGAGGCGCTTTGGGAACCCGCGTACGCCCCTGCTCCCTTTGCACCAAAGGGGAAACTGCACCGCCTGGCGCGCTGGCACCCGCCTGTACTTCCTTGCATCATCCTTGACTTCTGAGGCCGGGTTCTGCATAGAGATCTCCGCCGCTCCGGAGGGGGCCTGAGGAGGCCTACCCCCTGCTGGTCTTGGTGCTGTTCTCCCTAGCGAGCCTGGGGTCCTCGCAAGGGCCTTGCCTTGTATGGAGTCGCGCCAGGCCGTGTTTGGCTGACGAGGTGGGCCATGCCCTGGGCCGCAGGCAGGCAGGTCTGGGTACCCTCGTTCCCAGAACGCCGACACATTGGACCTTGAAGTACTTGATGGTGCGGCTTCGGGTGCAACGCTCAGCTTCATCCAAAATACGAACTGGCCTCTCACGATAGGTGAGGTCAGGCTAAAGGTCTATGGCTTGATGATCAATGTCCTTGTAGAGGTCGGGGCGTTTGGGAACTTGGAGACACTTCCGGAGTTGTAACACGTGCAAGACGTTGTGCACATTAGATATCTCGGAAGGTAGCTCTAGCTGGTAGGCAACTTCTCCTCGTCTATCGGTGATCTTGAAGGGGCCGATGTATCTTGATGCCAGCTTCCCCTTGACGTGTAAACACTTGGTTCCTTTAAGAGGCGTGACTCGGAGATAAATATGGTCTCCAACACGGAAACTCATGTCCCGACGACGGAAGTCGGCGTAGCTCTTCTGCCGGGTTTTGGCGGTCTTGAGGCGCTCTCAGACGAGTTAAACTTGCTCTTCTGCTTCTCGGAGGATGTCTGGTCCGTCGACTAGTCCTTCTCTGGTTTCCGACCAATTGAGGGGAGTGCGGCAGTTGCGTCCGTACAACACCTCAAATGGTGCCATCTGAAGACTCAACTGATAGCTGTTGTTGTAGGAGAACTTGGCGAATGGTAAGCAATCTTCCCACTTTGCTCCATACGCCAAAACACAATCACGAAGCATATCCTCGAGTATCTAGTTTACTCGTTCTGTCTGGCCTCCGGTCTGAGGATGAAAAGCAGTGCTCAAGGACAACTTGGTTCCCAAGGCTTCTAGGAATCTATTCTAGAATCTCGAGGTAAACTGGGTACCTCGGTCTGATACGATCTCCTTTGGAACTCCGTGGAGGCTGACGATCCGGTTGATGTAGAGGTTGGCCAGTTGGTTTCTGTTGTAGGTCGTCTTGACGGGAATGAAGTGGGCTACCTTGGTCAGGTGATCGGCAATGACCCAAATGGAATCATGTCCTTTGCTTGACCTTGGCAATCCGGTGATGAAGTCCATCCCGACTTTGTCCCACTTCCACTCAGGCACTTTGAGAGGCTGCATTAGTCCAGCGGGTCACTGATGCTCAGCTTTGACTCTCTGGCATATGTCACACTTAGCGACAAAAGAGCATATCTCTCTATTCATTCCATGCCACCAGAATCTTGCTTTGAGGTCTTGGTACATCTTGGTTCCTCCAGGGTGGATGGAACACGGAGTGTCGTGGGCTTCTTGCAAGATCAAATTCTTGAGCTCAACCTTGTTGGGTACGCAAATGCGCTTCCCGAACCATACAACTCCTTGATCATCCACTGAGAATCCTGGGCCTTGCCTGCCTTGATCTTCCTCTTGATGCCTTCAATGCTCTCGTGTCCCTTCTGAGCTTCCCTGATATCATCCATCAAGGTAGGCCTTGTTTCGAGGTTGGCTAGGAAACCAGGTGCAACTAGTTCCAGGCCAAAGCTTTCAAGCTCTTCATACAGGGCGGGTAGCCTTTCCTTAATCATAGCATTCAGGGAACAAGCCTTTCTGCTTAAGGTGTCTGCTACCACGTTAGCCTTTCCGGGGTGGTATTGAACACTGAGGTCATAATCCTTGATGAAATCCAACCATCTTCGCTGCCTCATGTTCAATTCCTTTTGAGTGAAAATATACTTCAAACTCTTGTGGTCCATGTATATCTCACATCGCTATCCCAGAAGGTAATGTCGCCATGTCTTCAAGGCATGAACTACGGCTACCAACTCAAGCTCGTGAGTGGCGTAGTTCTCTTCATGAGGACGTAGCTGTCTGGATAGATATGCTACGACTCTGCCTTCTTGCATCAGAACACCTCCAAGCCCAGTTTTGATGCATCATAATATATCAAAAATTCCTTGTGAATATCGGGGGTGGACAAAACTGGAGTTGTTGTCAATCTCTTCTTGAGATCTTGGAAGCTTTCTTCACACTTCGGCGTCCATTCAAACTTCTTGTCCTTCTTCAAAAGCTGAGTCATGGGTCGGGCAATGCTCGAGAATCCTTCGACGAACTTCGGTAATATCCCGCGAGTCCGAGGAAGCTTCTGACTTCCTTCACATTGCTTGGGGATTGCCATTCAGTCACGGCTTCAATCTTGGCAGGATCCACTGACAATCCTTCTGCAGTCAACACATGACCCAAGAATCCAACTTCATGCAGCCAGAATTCACACTTGCTGAACTTGGCATAGAGCTGGTGCTCTCGAAGCTTGTCTAGGACCAATCTCAAGAGTTGCTCATGCTCTTCTTCAGACTTGGAGAAGACGAGTATGTCATCAATGAAGACGACAACAAACTTGGCCAAGTACTCCATAAAGACTTTGTTCATGAGGTACATGAAGTAGGCAGGGGCATTGGTTAATCCAAACGACATGATCGTGTATTCATACAGGCAATACCGGGTTACAAACGCCATCTTCAGAATGTCTTGGGGTCTGATCTTCAACTGATAGTACCCAGACCTGAGGTCGATCTTGGAAAACACCTTAGCTCCATTCAGCTGATCGAACAGGTCTTCAATCTTGGGAAGTGGGTACTTGTTCTTTATTGTGACCTCATTGAGAGAACGGTAATCAACACAGAGTCGGATAGTTCCGTCCCTCTTTGACACAAATAGAACAGGTGATCCCCAAGGAGAGGCACTAGGGCGAATAAATCCTTTCCTGAGCTGCTTTGCCAGTTGCTTCTTCAACTCAGCCAACTCTTCGGATCCCATTCTATAGGGCTTCTTATAGATGGGTCCTGCCCCGGGCATTATCTCAATGATGAACTCAATGTCGCGGTCAGGAGGCATTCTGGGCAGCTCATCAGGGAATACATCTGGGTATTCACATACCACTAGCACCTGATCCAACTCAACTCCCGACAGACAGTTAGCCCGAGGGGCTTGAGTGGAGGCAGGGTTGGGAACATACTTGACTTCCACTCCTTGGCGATTGGTCATGGTAACAATCCTCTTGGCGCAGTCTAACAAGCCTTGGTGCCTGGTTAACCAGTCCATGCCAAGGATCACATCCGCCTTCCGACTTCAGGATGATAAGGTCTGCTAGGAAGTCTACCCCATTGATGTTAATCTCAACTCCTTTACATCCGATCCTAGACTTCATAACTGATCCCGGGGTTTGTATCAACATATGACTACCTAGGGGTGTAGACTTCGTACCACTCTCTTGTGCAAACTTTTAGGTAAAAAAAGAATGTGAAGCTCCACAATCAAATAGAACAGTTGCTGGAGTTGAGTTGACGAGGAACGTACCCAGTATGACGTCCGGGTCCTCCTGGGCTTCCTAAGCGGTGATGTGATGCACACGACCCTTGCCATTGTTGGGCTGGTTGCGGGGAGCTGGATTCCTTGGTGGCGCTCCACGGCCTTGACCATGGTTTGGCGCATTGGGGCGCGGTGCATCTGGCTTCTTGTTGGGAGACTGCCTAGAGATGTGTCCTGGCTGGCCACATCCAAAGCAAGTGACCTGGCCTGAGTTGTTGTTGTTGTTCCTGCCTCCATTGTTGTTATTGGGGTTGTTGTAAGCTGGCCTGGGATTGGCATACTGCTGAGGCTAGTAGCTCGGACGAGGTGCAGGAGGCCTAGCCTGCTCAGGCTGATAGGTTAGCTTGGCTGGGGTTGGCTGCCAGGGGCGAGGCTTCTGGTTGCTGTAACTACCCTGGCTGATCATCTTGCGCTTGCGAGTTTCATCCATGGAATGACGCTTGTCGTCAAGCATGAGGGCCTTGTTCACCAGATCGAAGAAGGTCCGACAGTCGCAGACAATGAGCTGATACTGCAGGGCTTGCTGGAGTCCTTCCATGAAGCGTTCCATCTTAGCAGCTTCAGTGTTGACATCTTCAGGTGCATACCTTGACAGCAGGTTGAACTTCTGCATGTACTCCTTGACAGAGCCACTTCCTTGCTTCAGCGCTCGGAATTCTCTCTTCTTGATAGCCATGATCCTAGAAGGAATGTGGGCGATGCGGAATCCTTCCTTAAAGTTATCCCAGGTGATCACACGATCGCCTTGCATGACCTTGAATCCATCCCACCAAGCTCTGGCATTACCTTCGAGGAAGTGAGAGGCATACAACACCTTCTCACGATCCTCATTGCAATTGACCAATGCAAGGAGGTCCTCGATGGTGCGGATCCAGTCATCGGCATCCAGGGGTTCAGCAGTCCCGGTGAAGGTTGGGGGCGAATTCCTCATGAACTCAGACAGAGTGGAGCGGCCATTGCCGTTCCTGCCTTGATGCTGGTTGTTCACAAGGACCTGAGCCATCTGCTGGATAGAAGCAGTGTTGGCTTGGCGTTCCTCCCGGAGAACTTGGAGAAACTGAGCTATGGTCATGTTCTCCGGTGGAGGTGGTGGCGGGGGAATGTCGCCATGTGGCTGCTCCGGGTGGTCTCCAGCGTGAGCAGACCCACCATCTCCCTATTGTTGGCTGGAGTTGCCGGCTTCAGGGTTGGTGAAGGAGCTGTTGCGGGTTGCAATCACCATCCTGTTTGGAGCAGCCAGGTCAAACAACTGGGATAGACGAGAGGGAAAAACAGCAATTGAGAAAGCGCGCCTAAGGGGGTTGGTATAGTGAAAGTGTGGTAAAACAAAGGTCAAAAGACCAAACACATATATTAAGATAAGGTAGATGATGGAGTCGCTTACATGTTGCCTAAGGCAAAAGCGCGACTTGCATCGGGACACACAAACAACAAAACAAGCAACAAGCACACATTGTTTCATATGAACCATCACACGGACTCGACTTCGCATGAAGGGTACATGACTGATCCTACCCTAGGGGTTCTCGGACCTAGGTGGTGGAGTGCTCGGTCTCATAGTCGCACTCCTCTGGGTCTTCCTCCTGGTCATCATCCGTACATGCATCGTCTCTGGTCGAGGGGGTCGGAGAACGAGGAGGTCCATCCCGACGACGCTTCATCGGTGGGTCAGTGAAGAGCACACGGTACTCTTTCACGCTCATGCGACGACGACGTGTGGGTGCCTCTCTAGATGAGGGTATTCCTCCTCTGTAAGCGATAGCTGGTCGTCCCTCGGGGGCTCCATCCTTCTTGATCTTGTCTGGCTTCGTCTTGGCTTGACGAAGTAGCTCTCGGGTGTGGTGAAGTTCCTCGCGGAGCTTCACGGACTCCTTAATCAGGTTGTGAGCCAGACTATCGGCGGAGAGGCTGAAGTAGGTCTGAAACCTGAGTGGTGTGCCATCCTCCTTGGATGGGATCAACGTCCAACTCTCGCCAAGGTCATCCTTCCTGAAAGGTAGGTAGCGAGTAGCTGGCTCCTCAGCCATCTCTGGAACGATGTCTCAAAGGTGGAGGAGTGCCTTGCGCGCAGCTGTCTTGATTGACTACGAGTGCCAAGGTCCCCATCTGTGGTCCCTCAAAGAACCAACTAGTCGGGGAGTCGTTTGCCTTCACGACCACATCAACGTGGTACTCCTTCATGACGACATCGACCCAGTGCTCGTGGTAGAGGAAAACGGGTGGTCGGCGATACTGGCACTTCTCCAGGCTATCCTCAATGAGTAGGGGAAAGCCGGATACTAGGAGGGCTTCAGGTACGATGGCCATCTACAAGGTTTGAAGAGAGGAGAGTCAGTAAGGGTTTGAATGAGACATAGAAGAGAAGAAAATGTTACACTCAGCAACTAGGCATAGTTTTTGAAAAGGGTTTTATCCTAACTAACGTCCATGCTAACTAAGGCTTCCTACAGTCAGGATGGCTCTGATACCAGCTCTATGGGGATCCCGACTCATAAGTCATGATCACCGAATGCACGTGTACAATGATCCCAGAGATCAATGCTCACTGAACACACAGAAGCTGAATAACAAGAGTCTTACATCCATACTTAGCATCGTACAAAAATAAAGACCATGGAGGTCAAGTATTTACATAGATAGGGCCATGAAGGCCAAATAACAAACATAACTAGCAGCGGAAATCTTGATCGAAAGCATAGACCCATGCCATCTGCCTTAACCCTACATGCATTCTGGCTGGGAAGCGTCCTAGTTCGCATGTTCGTCACCAACGAACTCTTCACCATATTCCTGCTCTTCCATGCCTGGCCAATTAAATAACCAGTGGCAAGCCAATGAGTACTTTGAATGTACTCGCAAGCAACCCATGTTTTGGAACAAGGTATAACAATGTATGATATAGCACTAAGTATGTAAGTTTGCGGAAAGCTAATTTTTGAGTGCATTGACATGATCAATTAACTTGTAGAAGCATGCATCATGAGGTAGCAAATATCCATGTGAACAGGTTACAGATATTAATATGAACAGGGTCTGAATATCTCATGTTCAATCGTCGTGCCAAGTCATCGGACTTAGCTCAACCATCATCCTTGTCACACACACACACACACACACACACACCAAGTTTGTAAACCATGGACGTAGCCTAAGAGCGGTCATCCAATTGTCCTTGACTGTGGACACGGCTATTCGAATAGTTTTACACTCCGCACAGGTTGCACACTTTACCCACGAGACTCGGGAAACTTCCGTGTCAAGCCATGACTCGCGGTATATTGCATACCCGAGGTAAGTACCCAAACATCGCCTTTCCCCTGATGATACTAACAAAGAGTCCACTCGTTGGCACCTAGCCCGCATGATGTACATCACAAGTAACATCCATGCAGGGACCAACGGTGTGCCCGGTGTCTGTGAAAACAGCCCCTGACAGTCCTTCCCGGCATGACCCCGTATCGAGAGTGACCACGTCACTCCCGCCACTAGTAATGCGGGCTCTCTGCTAATACCCATCAAAGTAATCAACAAAGCCCCGTCCCATAAGGGCTAGCATGGTTGTACATGTAAGGTTGGAATAACGTTCGCAACTTACACCAATCCATTTTTGAAAACCACACACACTCACTTGCTCCGGTACACCACTTCTTTCTCAAGTGGTTACCTACTCAACATCATCACCCTCGGGCATTAGTGGCACCCGACGGGGTTTTCAAAAAGTCTTTGAAAACACTTTCGTTTCCATCCCCATGCATATCCCCGTCCCACTTTGCGTAGCAACTACTTAGCAACCTAACTACTCCCACACGCATAACCCTCATAAGGAGGTAGGGTCATGCACGATGCAAGTATCAACGATAAAAGTATCGGAGGCAACCTACCGAAGTGGTCACCACATCATCATGATCAACATATTGACAATAAAGTGTTATATGTCATGCAAAGAAAATGGTTTCTCAACATGCTCAAAGGGCTGCTTGCTTGGCTCAGCAAAGTCTTCGGGGTCTTCAAAGTCTTCGGGTCCAACTCCCTCGTCAACAACGCAATCTATCGTCGCGATAATAACGGCAATAATAAGAATCACAACAAAAATAGAGCCCAAAATCCACTTCTAAAATGTTACCCTACTCTGTAAAATACTATAATTGAAACTAAAAATGTTTGTCTGTGGTTTTGAGGTGAAAAAACTTTAAAAACTATTTTAACAGAGGCTAGAAATATTCAAAACTAGGTTTTAAATAAATCCAGTACATAAAATGTTTTCCAATTTTTTCACAAGTGGCACTATTAAATTCTACAGAATATTCTATGATTTGTGGTGGAAGAATTTTTGAATTTGGAAAATTATTTGAACCAGTGGAATTTTTGGGAATTTGAACAGAAAAATAAAAAGAAAATGGGTACTGTGCCCTCGGCCAGAACTGGCCGTAACTGGGCCGGCCCAGAGCAAAGCAACCATAGGTGAACCGATGCCCCCCGCGCGCGCCAGGTTCAAACCTGACGGGCGGGGCCCAGCGGGCAGCCTCACAGAGGGGGAGAGAGAGGGAGGAGAGGATGACAGGTGGAGCCCACCTGTCATCTCCTTCCTCTCGACAGGGCGGCGGTGATGCTCACCGGCGGCGAAGGAGGGCACGGCGAGGGCAACCGAGGATGGGAACGGCTTCAGGAGGTTGCCGCTGGTTGAGGCATGCTGGAGTTGGTCGCCGGGGAGGCCTGAGTCGCCGGGGACAAGGTCCCGCGGCGGAGGCGCTTCGAGAGGTGGTCAGAGTCGTCGCCTCCGGATGCAAATTACTAGGGGAAGGAGGGGAAAAGGGTTAGGGGCGAGAGGGAATTCCAAAGGGAGAGAAATGAGGGCCGAAGGGGCTCTGTACCCGGAGGTCGCTGGAATCCTGATGCGGCGAACTCCGAGCTCGATCTCGAGATCGGGAGCTCCTGGCGAGGAATGGGTGGACCAAGGGCTTGATTAGGAGTAGTAGGGGGTCGAAGGAAGGAAAGAGGAGGCCCGGGGTGGCTTAAATAACCGGGGGCGTGTTGCACCATAGGCTGAGCTCACCGGTGCTCGCGGAACCGGCCCTGGTGGCCACGGGAGGGAGAAGGGGCTGGTCTGTGGTGTACCTAGGGGTCGCCCACGACCAGAGGGGGCAAGAGGGGAAGCGGGGGAGGTCAGAGGCGCCGCACGTGCGAGCCCACTCATTGGATCTCTCGGGCGGCCACGACGCGCGTGCGAGGGAGGCCGCCAGAGGGAGAGAGAGGAGGGGGACAGGGGCTTGGCGCCTTGCGGACGTCGAGGCCGACCAGCAAGCGAGAGGAGGGAGCCTGAGGCTGTCGGGGGCCTCGGAATGGGGGCGGCTACAGTGCGGGAGCGCACTGTAGCGTGCTCCAGAGCACCGTTTTGGCTTCCCAGACTTGCCTCACGCGCTCTGGGCATGCCCTGCCTTGTCTACAAGTCCCTGGAGGCTCTGGAGATGCTCCTTGGATGCTTGCGTGCTAAGGTAAGAGGTAGAAAAATAAATGGGGGGAGGAGAGAGGTGTTGCCAAGGTTGTCCAGATGGAAAAATAGGGGTTCCACCCCCTCCAATGATTGAGACTTGGCAAGGGAAACTTAGTGGAGGTAGGAGGTAATAATGTGGGACTATGGTAAAAATATTAGATCAAGGAGAATAGGGGAAGGGGGTCAAACCTGGTTTTTACCAAACAAGCAGAAGGTGTTTGATCTAGATTTGGGCAACTAAAATGAGTTTGCTTGCCATGAGATTTAACATGATGAGAATGTAGGTAAAAATAGAGTGGACCACCAAGTTTGAGATGGTTTGAAGAAAGTTGGCAATGTAAACTTGGTAAACCCTAGAAATTAATAGAATCAGATTTCTATAGATCTAGGCATGCTAAACTAATCTACTAAATGCACCAGTTGGTGTAGTAGCATTATTTGGGGATTAGAACATGTCCACAAAGTTTGGGGCCAATAGGAGAAACTTCACAATGTAAAGTTGTTCAAATTTGATTCTGATCAGAGAGGGTTTTGGAATATTTTGGTGAATCAAGTCAATTGGGCTTGAGATGAAACTTTTCAAGATCATCACATATAGCAGGTGTGACTTGCTGGAATTTTCCTGGATTTTATTTAGAATATTTCCTATAGAAATATTTCAAATTTTTGGTTTAAGCAGAAAGGGTTTTGAAGGGTTTTGCCTATTATGATGAACTTGACCATGTGTAGAAACTCATATATATGGAAAATATATGTCCACTGAGTTCTCCTAAATTTTCTCAAATATTTTCAAAGCATTTAAATAATTTTTTCCTATGAAAAACCATTTCTGGCCTTAAGAAAAAGCCTTTGAATAAAATAGTAAAGTAATCTTTAAAATTCATATTTGGTGGTTTTGGGAAGTCTTATATATAGTAGGTTTCAAATGAAGTTTTTGGCGAAAAAGGATCTACCCAATTTGGGGACTTGTAGTACAAACCTCAATTCAGGGGTTTTTGAAAACTTAATTTGAATAAATCCTTTTTGGCCAAAATAATATTTGATAAAAATAATTTTGGGTACTATACACATGGCATTATCATTGGGCAAGAAGTTTGGATCAAGGAAGTTGAATATGGAGAGAAGAAAATCTTTGAGTGCCAAAACACAATCAAACAAGCAAGCAAGCAACAACAATTCAAGCAAGCACTTGCACTGAAAAAGTTTTAAATGGTCCCAAATTTTATAAAACCTGTCGGCGTTCTGGGATTGGGGGTACCTCACTCTGTGCGTTCGGTTTATTCGGTTTATATGATTCGGTTTATACGGTTTTCCGGTTTGTACGGTATTAATACTTCGGTTTATACGGTATGAAATTAAAATACGGTTCGGTTTCGGTATATACCAAATTATTTCAGTATGGTTTCGGTATATACCATATTAACCAAAGTTGACGCGAATTTTGAAACTACACCGTGAAAGTTTCCATGCAAATATGTACGTACATCGGCTTATTGGGCTCAAGCATATATTTATTCATGCATCGCATTTACCTGATGGTTGCCGGCTGATCGAACATGCAAATATGTACATGCGTCGGCTTATTTCATAGGCTTGGCCGCTTGGCACTTGGCAGGCAATGTGTAGATAAAAAAATGGGCCTCAACGCTACTAGTCACGGCCACGGGCCTAGTCTGATCCACTAGCACAGCCCATGCAAGTAACTGTGCACTTGTGTTGTTCTGTAGTGCATGTGTGTACCAAACATGTGTGTACCAAACATTAGTACCACCTCGCTGCTTCGCGAGAGAAGGCTGAGGTGAGACGCCTATAAGAAGGGGTCTGGGTGAGTGTGTGGTAGGAAGCTCGCACAGCTCACGAGTGACATCCCAATGCATCAGCCATCAGGCCGTTGTTTGTTATAGAATAAAGAAAAATATTATTGTTCGGTTAATTCGGTTTACCGATGGTTTTTTCGGTATTTACCGAATAAACCGAAGTTCCAAATGGTACGGAAATCTCATACCGTACCGAAAACCAGAAACCGGAGTAACCGATTTTTTCTGCTCGGTTCGGTTTTTTCTGGTTCGGTTTTCCGGTTCGGTATAAAAATGCACAGAGTGAGGGGTACCCAGCCCTGCCTGCCCGCGGCCCAGCGCGTGGCCCTCCACGAAAGCCCGATACGGCCCTGCAACAAGCCCCCCAAGTCAAGGCCCTCGTGAGAGCCCCCGCCTCACGAGGAGGACAAAGCCAAGACCTCCGGAGGAGTGGCACCCCTTCAGGCCGCCTCCCGAGGAGCGAAGATTCCTATGCAAGCACCCGGCCTCATGAGGCAGGGATGACGTCGGTTCTGATGGCTTAGCCAGGCTGACGCCAGCGGGCGCAGAGGGAGGACAGTTTCCTATTTGGTGCTAAGAAAACAGGGACGTACGCGAGTTCCCAAGGAACCCCCCCAAAGGTTTCCTTCCCGGTGCAAGAGGACCGAGACCACGAGCTCGGCGGGATGGATGTCATCGCCGAGCCCACCACTGCGTCACGCCCAGAAGCTTTGCAGGCGAAGACCACCTTTAGTCAGGATAGGATGTACCTCTTGTCCCCTTTCAAATTTGGCCGTTGTGGGATCCCTTCCCGCCTGTTCGACGGGGGAAGAGGATCGTGGCCCCTATAAATAGGGACAAGCTCCCATCGTAGAGGGCAGGTTGAATCGAGTCAAGTTCATCACCACCAAGAGCCCTCGCGAGGCCACCCAACCACTGTACTAGTTCATCCACAGCCCCCTCGTGAGGCCAATCCACCACAAAGCAGGAGTAGGGTTTTACACTTCAAGGTGGCCCGAACCTGGGTAAATCTCTGTGTCCATCTTCTTCCTCGCTAAAACTTACTCGACGCAGCTAGGCCGTAGGGTGACAAGCTTGAGACTTGAGGCCGGGGGAGATCTTCGCACACGCCCCAGTGTTCGAACCTTGTTGGGTTTTGCGGAGCCCCGATTCCGACAAAACTATAGCATAGCAAAGTGATACAAACACAGGGTGTGACAAATATTGACCGCCCCGTCGCTCCATGAGCGGTACGGGCACACAAAACAAATGTTTATTCCAAGGTTTTAGAGATGGCACATGCAAATTTACTTGGAATGATAGTGAAATACCATATATAGGTAGGTATGATGGACACTCATGGAAGAAACTTGTCTTAGGGATTTGGGATGCACAAGTAGTATCTCTACTTAATACGAAGTTTTGGCTAGCAAAAGGTTCTAAACAAGCACCACATGTTGGAGGATCCATACCGATATAACTTCTATGCAAATATACCCAAACATAACTCATTGCATTGTCTTCCTTGTCCAACTTCAACTAATTTGATCAAGTTTGAAAATAATTAATGGGTATTCACAATCATAAAAGATGTCCAAGATAATGTATTTGTATGTGAAAGTTCTCTTCCTTATACTAATCGTTCATGAATTGCTTGTATGACCAATACTATGATTGTCAAATTTAATAGATTTTACTATCTAAACCAAATGTTAAACTACTACTAATCATAAAGCACATGGATAATTTCAGATTTATGATATTAAATTCATTCACAATTTACTCTTAGGATATAAGTGAAGTACAAGAGTAAACATCAAACTACTCTCAAAAGATATAAGTGAAGATCAAATGAGTAGTTAAACAACAAGTATCTATGTGAGGACTCTCTCTCAATAAAGACTTTCATATCTAAGATTTATTTCAAACAACAAAGAAAACAAAAATACACTCCAAGAATAGCACATATCATGTGAACGAATAAAAACTTAGGCTCAACATAGGCTAACCAATAGTTGTTGACAAAGAGAAGTGGGATGCGTAGCATCCCCAAGCTTAGATGCTTGAGAGTTCTTAGAATATTGACTTGGGGAGCCTTGGGCATACCCAAGCTTGACCTTTTGTGTCTCGTTAAATCCCCTCTATCATGGTTTCCTAAATTTTAGAAGCTTCATCCACATAAAACTTGACAAGAACTCGTGAGATAGGTTAGTGCACATAAGAATAAATCAACACTTTATGTACTGCCAAGACAAGTTTCATAACAATTTTCTAACATTATCTACTGTTTACTATCATTTCCACAATTTATATATACCAACATAAACTATGGAAACTATAGGATAAGTACATAACAAAACTATGACAACAATCTGTCTGAACAGGACAGTCTGTAGCAATTAAATCAAAAAGTGTACTTATGTAATTCAATAATTTCTGAACATTTATGACATGATAAAAAATTTATATGAAAATACCATGTAAATTTTTCAGAAACTTTCCATGATCCAGTAAAATATGAAATTTCAAACACTACAGAAAAGTTTCTGTTTTTACACAGCAGGCATCAAACATGCAATTCAAGGATCCTAAATGGAAATTCTTGGTACATTTTATTGAAAAACATGACTATAAATAACAGCAAGAAAATACTAACAAAATAAAATTATGCTCCAAGAAAAAAACATATCATGTGATGAATAAAAATATGGCTCCAAGTAAGATATATCGATAGTGTTGAAGACGAAAGAGGGGATGCCTTCCGGGGCATCCCCAAGCTTAGACGCTTGAGTCTTCCTTGAAAATTACCTTGAGGGTGCCTTGGTAATACCCAATCTAAGGTAATTGTCACTCCTTATTCTCCTCACATCACTATCTCACCCAAAACTTGAAAACTTCAATCACACGGAACTCAATGGAACTTCGTGAGATGGGTTAGTACAATAAGTATAGATCATTCACTTAGGTATTGTAAAGACAAGATTCATAATTGTTCTCACATAATACCTAATTTATTATATCATTCATATAATTTATATCACTAAATATAAGTTATGGAAACACTAAAACAAGCAAACTATGCATGCAAAACAAAATCTGTCAAAAACTGAACAGTCTGTGAAGATCTGAATGAAATCCATACTTCCCTGACTCTACAAATTCTGAAAAACTAGGACAACGCATATAATTTTCATAGCAATTTTGTGTAAAAATTTCAGAATATTTGGACACTCCAATAAAGTCAAAGAACTTATATATTGGAGGCAAAAGTTTCTGTTTTTGCATAGAATCAAATCAACAAGTATCCACACTATTCCAAAGGCTTTACTTGGCACATTATTGAAATAAAAGGAACATAACATGATTACTACACTAGCTTAATCATATAAACACACAAAAATAGGAAGTATAAATATTGGGTTGTCTCCCAACAAGCGCTATTCTTTAAAGCCCATTTAGCTAGGCATGATGATTTCAATGATGCTCACATAAAAGTAAAGAATTGAAACACACTTCCTATGCATATGGATTTTGTGAGCAAACAATTTATGGGAGCAAGAATCAAGTAACATATGAAGGAAACAAGTATAAATTCGAAGCTTTCAACACATAGAGGGGAAACTTGATATTATTGAGATATGCAGAAGCATACGTTCCTCCCTCATAATAATTTTCAGTAGCATCATGAAGGAATTCAACAATATAACCATCACATAAAGCATTCTTTTCATGATCCACAAGCATATAAAATTTATTACTCTCCACACAAGCAGACTTCTCATACATAATAGTGGGAGTATCATAGGAGACTCAAATACTATAAATTGTTTCCACATTAAAAGAGTAATGCTCAGAAAAAGGGTATTCATAATTATGACAAGTTTTATAATAATAATAATGATCACTACTTTTTATAACATAAGTATCATCACAATAACCATCATAAGTTGCTACTTTGTTCTCATCATAATCAATTTGATCATTCAAAGTAAGGGGACTAAAAAGTTCATCTTCATTAAGCATAGCATCCCCAAGCTTGGGGTAAACATTAATTGCAGCAAATATATTCTCAAACATGTCATTCTCATCAAGCATAGCATCCCCAAGCTTGGGGCAAACATTAATTGCAGCAAATATATTCTCAAACATGTCATTCTCATCAAGCATAGCATCCCCAAGCTTGTGGGTTTGCATACCATTATCACAATCACTCTTATGATCAATAGTAAGAATGGCACCAATAGTATAACAATTATTATCATCATGATTTTCAAAGTTGGTGCTAAAAATATTTTTAATATTATAAGGAGTATCATTATCTTCCCAATCATAACTATCATGACAAGTAATAGGCATAACAACATCATCAAGTGTCACACCCTGTGTTTGTATCACTTTGTTATGTTATGGTTTTATAAAGTTTGGACCCATTTACAACTTTTGCTTGTTTTGATGGATGACTTGGGTGTTACTTGCTTGAATGATTGTTGTGTTTTAATTCCCAAAGATTATTCTTCTCTTCATATTCATCTTCCTTGATCCAAACTTCTTGCCCAATGATCATGCCATGTGTATAGTACCCAAAACTATTTTTATCAAATATTATTTTGGCCAAAAAGCATTTATTCAAATTAGGCCTTATAAAACCCCTGAATTGAGGTTTGTACTACAAGTCCTCAAATTGGGTGGTATGTTTTGCACCAAAGAGTTTATTTGGAACCCGCTATATATAAGACTTCCCCAAACCACCAAATATTAATTTTAAAGATTATTTTCCTATTTTATTTAAAGGCTTTTATTTAAGGCCAGAAATGGTATTTCCTAGGGAAAATTATTTTTATGCTTTCAAAATATTTGGGAAAATTTAGGGAAACTTAGTGGACATATATTTTCCATATATATGAGTTTAAACACATGGTCATGTTCAAAATATTGGACAAAACCTTCCAAAACCCTTTCTGTCTATTTCAAGCTTTTGAAATATTTATATACGAAATATTCTCAAATAAATCCAGAAAAATTCTATCCAGTCACACGTGCCATATGTGATGATCTTGCAAAGTTTCATATCAATCCCAATTGATTTGATTCACCAAAATATTCGAAAACCATTCCTGTCCAGAATCAAATTTGAACAACTTTACATTGTGAAGTTTCTCCTATTAACCCCAAACTTTGTGGGCATGTTCTGTTACCCAAATAATGATGCTACACCAAGTGGTGCATCATGGAGAATGGAATTGCATGCCTAGATCTACAGGAACCTGATTCTGTTGATTTCTAGGGTTTACAATGCCTACATTGTGAACTTTCTTCAAACCAGCTCAAACTTGGCGGTCCACTCTTTTTTCACCTACATTTTCATCCTGTCAAATCCCATGGCAAGCAAACTCCTTTTACTTGCCCAAATCATCATCAAAAACCTTCTGATAGTTTAGTAAAAACCTTGTTTAACCCCCTTCCACTATTCTCCTTGATCTCAAACTTTTACCACAGTCACTTGTATGCCCCCTCTACCCCTAGTAATAATCTCAAGCCCAGGTTCAATCATAGAGTGGGGTAAAACCCCATTTCTACCCCCTAGACAACAAGAATCCCCCTCTCTCTCTCTCTCCACTTCCCTCCTGTTCTAGTCAACCTACAGAGCATCCAATGCTTCCCCCCCCGACCTATTTTCTTCCCCTAGATCCCCTATACGCAGGTGGCCGCGCAGAAGCAGCCAAAGGCATGCCGTCGCATGCCAAAAACGCGCTCCAGAGCGTGCTACAGTGCGCGCCCACACTATAGCTAGCGCCCATCCCCACCTCCCAACCACCTGGGGATGCGGGAGCGTGTCCCCTGGCTTCTCCTCGACGTCCGTGAGATGCCAAGTGGTCGAGCCCCTTCTCCTTCTCTCTCTGGCGCCCCCAGTCGCGCGTGCCCGAGCACCGCAAAGCTCCGCCACTCCCTATCCATGCGGGGGACCTGCCTCGTGCTCGACCCGCTCTCTCTCTCTCTCTCGCTCCCCAACAACCTGGACTAACCCCACGAGCGCCGCGGAGCAGCCCCGACCCCCTCCCGTGGCCTCCAGAACCCATCCGGCGGGTGCCCGAGGACCCAGTCCACGGCAACCCCCGACCTCCCTATAAGAGGCATCCCCGAGCGCCTCTTGCGGCCTCCCTATATCTACCTGGCACCTAATCGCCCGCCTACTCAATCCATCCACCCCAAGGCAGCCTCGAGCTTGAGAACGAGCTGGAGCTCCGTCGTCTCGGCTCTCCAGCAATTGCGCGGTACAGGCCTCCTCTTGCCCCCATTCTCCCTCCATTGGAACTACCTCAAGTCCCTGACCTCATTCCCCCTCATCCCCGCTTCTGTTGTAGCTCAGGGCGACGGAATCGAGCTCGGTCCGTAGCGCCGCCACCCTGCTTCCTCATCGCCGGCGTTCCATCAGCTCCGGTGACCTGCTCCACCCCTCGGAGACACGCGACAAGCCCAGGAACCCGTCGGTGCCATCAGGTCCGCCTGCCGCGCCCCGTGTCGTCGTCAGTGAGCTCCTCTGCTCCCTGTCGTGAGGTGAGGGATGACAAGTGGAGCCCACCTGTCATACCCTCACCCTCCCCTCTCTCGCTACCAAGTAGGGCCCGCGTGCATGTTTAAAAATGAACCTACCGCGCGCACCGTTTCTCCCTGGGCCGAATCCCCTTTGGGCCGGCTCAGCTGCGACGGTTTCGGCCCGAATGCACAATAGCATTCATCTTTTTATTTTTCCAGTGAACTTGCAAATATTCCACAGATCAAAATAATTGTCCAATTCCAAAAATTCTAACTCCATAAATCTTGTAATATTCTATAGTATTTAATAATGCCATTTGTGAATTTTTTTGAAAACATTTTATGTACTGGATTTATTTAAAAGCTAGTTTTAAGTATTTTTAGCCTCTGTTAAGATAGTTTTAAAAATCTTTTTCACTTCAAAACCAGAGACAAATCTTTTTAGTTTCTATTGTAGTATTCTACAGAGTAGGGTAACATTTTAGAAGTGGATTTTGTGCTCTGTTTTTGTTGTGATTCTTATTATTGCCGTTATTATCGCGACGATAGATTGCGTTGTTGACGAGGGAGTTGGACCCGAAGTCTTTGAAGACCCCGAAGACTTTGTAGCCCTTTGACCATGTTAAGAAACCTTTTATTGCATGGCATATAGCAGTATACTTTTGATGTGTTGATCATGATGTTATACCTTTATGGGTTACCCCTATGCTTACACCGTTGATACTTGCATGACATGACTCTACCCCTTACTTAGAGTTGTGTGGGTGGGAGATAGTTAGGTTGCTAAGTAGTTGCTACGCAAAGTGGGACGGGCTTATGCATGGAGTTGGAAGCAAAATGTTTTTAAAGACTTTTCGAAAAACCCGTCAGGTGCCACTAATGCCTGAGGGAGATGACGTTGAGCTAGGTAACCACTTGATAAAGAAGTGGCGTACCGGAGCAAGTTGTGTGTGTGTTTTCAAAAATGGAGAGATTTAAGATTTGCTGACCGTCCCAACCTTACATGTACAACCACGATACCCCTTATGGGACGGGGCTTGTTGATTACTTTGGTTGATGCTAGCATAGAGCATGCATTACTAGTGGCAAGAGTGTCCTGGTCACTCTCGATACGGGGTCATACCGGAATGGGCGATCATGGGCTGTTTTCACAGACACTGGGCACACCGTTGCGTGCCCTCATGGATGATACGTGTGATGTATATCATGAGGGATGGCACCAACGAGTGGACTCTTTGTTTATTATCGCTAGGGGAAAGGCATTGTTCGGGTACTTACCTCAGGTATGAACAATACCGCGAGTCGTGGCTTGACACGGAAGTTTCTCGAGTCTCGTGGGTAAAGTGTGCAACCTCTATAGAGTGTAAAACTATTCGAATAGCCGTGTCCACGGTCATGGACAGTTGGAGGTCCTACTTAAACTACGTCCGATGTATTCACAAACTTGGCGTGTGTGTGTATGTGTGGGAGAAAGATGATACTTGAGCAAGGTCCGATGACTTGGCGTGAAGATTGGACATGAGATGTCCAACTTCTGTTTATATTTATATCTGTAACTTGTTCACATGGATACTTGCTACCTCATGATGCATGCTTTTACAAGTTAATTGATCATGTCATTGCACTCAAAATTAGCTTTCCGCAAACTTACCTACTTAGTGCTATATCATGCATTGTTATACCTTGTTCCAAAGCATGGGTTACTTGCGAGTACATTCAAAGTACTCATTGGCTTGCCACTGGTTATTTAATTGGCAAGGCATGGAAGAGCAGGAATATGGTGAAGAGTTTGTTGGTGACGAACATGCGAACTAGAACGCTTCCCAGTCAGAATGCCTGTAGGGTTAAGGCAGATCGCATGGGTCTACGTTTTCGACCAAGATTTCCGCTGCTAGTTGTTTTTGTTATTTGGCCTTCATTGCCCTACCTATGTAAGAATTGACCTACATGGTCTTTATTTGTGTAAGACGCTAAGTATGGATGTAAGACTCTTGTTATTTAGCTTTTGTGTGTTAACTGAGCATTGATCTCTGGGATCACTGTACACGTGCATTCGGTGATCATGACTTATGAGTTGGGTTCCCGATATTAAGTGTATCATCGTCCTCAACACTGTAGGATTCATTCTCAACAATGATAGGTGCAACATTATTTGGGAGAGATACCTTTTTACATCTACTTTTTCTTCTCTTGTTCTTCTTCTTCTTTACCACATTTTGTGTGGGTTTAAGTAATTTTTCTGAGCTCCTTATTGAAGAGATTGGTTCGATGGAAAGATCCTCCTTGTTACCTAATTCATTACAAGAAACAATAGGAGGGTATTGAGAGATATTTACCCTTTCATTAGTATTCTTTTTATACTCTGTTGGTTTCCCATTATTTCTATAGTTGGAAATATAAGCATTCTCATTGCAATTTATTATGCAAAACATATAGATTTCCTGTAGATTAGTTTCATTATCATTAGTGACAAGGAATATATCGAACCAATCATTTTTATGTGACAACTATTGACACCCCAAAAATAAACAAAGTTCATTATAGAGTTCACGGGAGATCAAATTATCATAATATTTGGAAATGGTTCGATCATGAAAAAGCATGCATTGGAAATTAAGATGACCAACCCTATTGCAAAGTTCACAAGTAATGGGATGAAGAGAGCATAATATTGTAGGAAATTCATCTTTCACTTTAAGCCACCAATTGGTTTATCATGTTTATGCTTCTTACAAAATCTATCATCCCTATAAGGCATGTCTTTACAAATTTTATTCACTCCGCAAAAACTGACATGCTTATAGGAAATCTTTTTATCATGACTAGTGCAATCATCATTAGTGTCATGGATATTCAAGGAATTCATACTAACAACATTGCTATCATGCTCATCATTCAAGGAATTCAACATTTTGATAAATTCTTCCTCTAACAATTGAGCACAATTTTCCGATCTATCATTTTCGCAAAGACATTATAAAGACGAAGCATATGAGGCAACCTAAATTTCATTTTTTGTAATTTTCTTTTATAAACCAAACTAGTGATAAACAAGAAAATAAAAGATTCAGTTACAAGATCTAAATATATACCTTCAAGCACTCACCTCCCTAGCAACGACGCCAAAAAAGAGCTTGATGTCTACTACAAAACTTTATTCTTGTAGACTCTGTTGGGCCTCCAAGCGCAGAGTTCTGTAGGATAGTAGCAATTTTCCCTCAAGTGGATGAACTAAGGTTTATCAATTCGTGGGAGGTGTAGGATGAAGATGGTCTCCCTCCAACAACCCTGCAATCAAATACAAGAAATCTCTTGTGTCCCCAACACACCCAATACAATCGCAAATTGTATAGGTGCACTAATTCGGCAAAGAGCTGATGATACAAGTGCAATATGGATAGTAGATATAGGTTTTTGTAATCTGAAAATATAAAAAACAGAAGGCAACAAGTGACAGATAGCGAGCAGAACGTTATATAATTGCTTGGAAATAAGGCCTAGGGTTCATACTTTCGCTAGTGCAATATCTCAACAGTGCTAACATAATTGAATCATATAAGTATCCCTCAACATGCGAAAAAGAATCACTCGAAAGTTCCTATGTAGCGAAGAACATAAGAAGAAATTGTTATGGTAGCAAGACCACCTCAAAGTTATCCTTTCCGATAAATCTATTGAGCCATCCCTATAAGTGTCACAAACAACCCTAGAGTTCGTACTAGAATAACACCTATGATACGCATCAATCAACCCTAAAGTCACCTAGATACTTCAATGTCACCACAAGTATCCGTGGGTTAATTATTCGACATGCATAAAATAATTTCAGATTTATCATATTCAATCCAACACAATGAACTTCCAAGAGTACCCCAAGATTTCTATCGGAGAAAGTAGGACAAGAATGTGTATCAACCCATATGCATAGATTACCCCAATATCACCGCGGGAATCCGCTAGTTGATTACCAAAACATATATCAAGTGAATCAATAGAATACCCCATTGTCACCACGGGTATCCACATTTAAGACATATATCAAGTGCTCTCAAATCGAAAGTATCCAATCCAACACAACGAGATCTCAAAGAGAAAAGACTCAATTCATCACATCAAGATAGCAAGGGAAGAACACCATATGATCCAACTATATTAACAAAGCCCGTGATACATCAAGATCATGCCATCTCAAGAACACAAGAGAGAGAGAGAGAGATCAAACACATAGCTACTCGTACATACCCTCAGCCTCGAGGTTGAACTACTCCCTCCTCGTCATGGAGACCACCAGGATGATGAAGATGGCCTCCGGTGATGATTTTCCCCTCCGGCAGGGTACCAGAAAGGGATTCGGATGAGATTTCTTCGATACAGAGAGTTGCGGCGGTGGAGCGGAAGTTCTGGTTAACTTCCGGGGGTTTTGGGATTTATAGGATTTTTCAGCGTTGGAATCACGCGAGACGGAGCCACGGGGTGGTCCCAAGGTAACATGGCACGCCCTAGGGGGGCGCCCTCTTGCCTTGGGGGCATGTGGTGTCCCTCCTCCGGTGGTTCTTTGCTCTAGTATTTCTCATATGTTCCAAAAAAGTCGTCAAAAAGTTTCAGGTGATTCCGAGAACTTTTATTTTCTGCACAAAAATAACACCATGGTAATTCTGCTAAAAATAGCGTCAGTCCATGTTAGTTCCAATTAAATCTTGTAAAGTGCAGCAAAACCATATAAAAATATTGTAAACATAGGTAAATATGGCATGAATACTTCATAAATTATTGATATGTTGGAGACGTATCAAAGACCCGAGCCAAAGGACGCCAAGATCAACGACCCCTTCGACCTCTTCTTCATGTTCTCCACGGAACAGAAAGATCGCCAAGTTCCTCGACTCGCTGCCGTCGCTCCACTTCAACTCCGGCGACCAAATCATGTCCTAGGTAAACTAGGTATATCCATCTCCCTCTATGCCAAATCTCTCGCCGTCTAGTGCACCGTACGCGACATAATCTTGATGTCAAATCCATGCTCTCGATGAACTCTGTGACCTAGTTCACACTCCGACACTTTCTAGCTCAGATATGAGCCTCCCCATGTATTTTTGTTCGACGATTTTATGTCTTAGGCCTAGCCTCATGTTCATACCATGGATTTGCACCAAACTCATGTGCCTAGGAGGTCCAGGGAGAAGATCCTGAAGCCCTCACAAATTCTGAATATTTCTATCAGAAAACTAAATTTTCACCAAGTCTGAAAAGCTACAGTTTTATTTCTTTTACTTGTTTTCGAGAGGCTAAAACTTTTACCCTGTTGATCGTATGGTGTTGTGCCTATTATCATTGTTGGAGTACTTTCTATGATCTACAAGTCGGCATCACTTGCATCCATGATAGAGTTCATTTACTTGATGTAATCACTGATTGAAAAGTGCATCTATTATAAACTGGCTGTTATATTTTTTGTTTTATTCCATTTTCAACATATCGATTTGGCATGGACTAGGTGTCCAATTATGACAGATTTGTGTTTAAGTAAAATGTGACATTTTCTTCATATGAACATATGAATATTATATATGAAAATGGGCTAGAAAAATCCAATGAATCCATCAGTAGTATTACTTTTGCATTTTGAGCAAGTTCTGTTACATGTAATTTCAACATGATGTGGCATTTTGTGATTTTTGAATGAATTAATTCATGCACTATATGAATTAACTTTGAACATGAGTTAGAGTCATTTTCACATATACTTGCTCCTGGTATTTTTTACATGCCATGAAATCCATGTTTAGCTACTTTTATAATCTTGTGGACATGCCTAGACAATGTTGCTGTTTTTGAGCTAGCTAAATTTCACAAAGTCTGAAACTGTTATATCAACATTGCATTTTGTCTTGATGATTGCCATGAATCTGTGATTCCTACGGATATGCTCATGTTGGATGAATTGTAGTACATTATGTCTACTACCGTGCCGTGAAATTTCATGCCATGATAAGTCATGTAGCATATTTAAAACTTGCTATGAATCTGCCTTCATGTTAACTCAGTTCTGTCAAAATCTGTGATTTTCACTAAGTCATAATTTGTAACATTATATTGCCATATCATGGGCTCATTTACAATTGATCCATGGATCAAACCAACCGGAACCTTTTGGATGATATATTGTGCATTAAACATGCTACAACTGCATGTCTTATTTGAGCATTTTATGTTCTTGTAGCTTGTTGTTTTGATGGTTGCAAAGTGCCTAGTTGCTGTTTGTGGCAGATTGCATTGCATTATTGTTGTGATCATTGTGGGAGTTCTATGCATTGGTTTTTCATGATATTTATATCTATTTCATCTAAAATTTCATATCCTATGCAGTGGCATGCTTGGGATGCCAAGATTTTGCCTCTATCCTTCCTCATGTCCAGATCTATCATTGTTTCCTTCCGTATCTTGTCGTGAGTGTTCTCAGAGAACCGTAACTCCGATTGCGATGATCTTTATATGCATTTGCATCGTTTTCATGTGTAGAATCCAATTTTTCCATGATAATGCATGTGAACATAATTAATATTGTTGTTCTGTCCAGAATGTTAAAAACACTAATTTTGCATATGGAGTGTTTCTTGATCCATCACTACTGCAGGATGCTGCTAACGCGACACATCAATCAGAGACCCTTCGACAAAACTGTGTGCGTTGACCAAATCGCAAACGGTATAGTTATAGCTCTGTCACTAATGACGTTAACTGTGTGCGATGGCGCATCCATCAAATACGATTTAAAAAATAGTTGCGTGTGTGATGTTTGGCAAATAGTTGGCCTAGATAAACTATTTGCCATTGGGTAATATAACGCAAATGCTTATAAAAATACAAGTGTGCGATGTACGGCATACAGTTCACCCCGATAAACTATTTGCGCTGATCAAGCAAAACACAAATGATTGTCCAGATGATCACGTGTGCGATAGATGGCATACAGGTCACTCGGATGAACTGTTTGTGATGAGGTAAAATAACATAAACGGTTACATAGATCAAGATGTGTGTGATAGACCGCATACAGGCCACTGGGATGAACTATGTGCGATAAGCAAAAATAACACAAACGGTTTCTCAGATCAAGATGTGTCTGATCTACACAGGTCACTCGGATGTGTTGTGGGCAAATGGTTCCGGATAAAGAACTATCAGGGACTGATGAAATCATCACCGACGGATTTGGTTATTTATTCCGTATGCAATGTGATTTGCTCAACCTGCCCACAAACATCTATGCTCTATTTAGAAGAACATGATCGCATAACCAAATTAAGCATCCAATACACACATAACATTGGAGCACACCATAATAAACTATTACATGCATAATAAACTTATCCCTCTAAAACTATGAATATTTCTACATAGAGGGAGTATGAGAATTGAGAAACGATCATCAAATCATCTACTTCTTGTGACGCTTGCCGCCAGCGCTCTGCTTGTGGCTCGATCCCTCATTGTCTTCAGGTAGGAGGCACTTCCTCATGTCAACGATCCGCCTTAACATCTCGTAGCATGTGTATGCTTGCTTGGCCGCGGTCTGGAGGTGATATTCATCTAGTTTCTTCACCCAGCCCTTGTGCTAGACAGGCTTGTTCTTGTCGTGATCAGCCTTCATGTCAACGTAGTAGGGGTCGATGATGGCCTCGGCCAGGTCAACATGTGAGTCCATGTGCTTCTTGCTGCCCCAGACCCTGTAGTGGCCGCGGATGTCGACAAGCTTCTGGCAAGCCAAGCTCGAAGTCTTGAGCACCTTTGGATCATCGGTGGTGTCCACCGTAGCGAACCTGTAGTTGGGGCTGTTGACAAACCTAGTGAAACGCTCATAAGGCACTGTGGCCAGGCAGTAGTGGTAGAGGAGGATGTGATGGCCAACGCACAACTGGGCGACGACAACCTTCTGATCATGCCCAACACGACCGCCGGTGTAAGCGAGGTCGAAGCCGACCACTTTGTACTTGTCATCCGCATCAAGTAGCTGCTCCATGGTGTCGATGGAGTCCTCCACCATGCCCGGGTCATTGGTGTACACCACCGTGAGGTCCGTCTTCCTCATGTGGGTCTCTACATGATGCAGGCCGAACTCCATTGGAGCGCCGCTGGACATCCTCTCTGTATGCGTCGTCCAGGGTGCGCTTATTGTGTTGTGGGGCATGATCGAAAGCGTGATGAGACTATGGTTAATGGCCATGGGTATAAATGGGGGCCGGACGTCCTGGAAAACCGTCACGTCCGGATGGCAGTTTTTGCAGCGCGTGATTCAGTCGTGCAGCACGTAACTGCATGGGGCGATGCGCGTGGTGCAACCGCATGCATATGGAGCCCCGAACATGATCGTGGGCCGGCCCCAACGGCTGGCAGAGCGCGCGCGGAGGGGCACGAGTGCAGAGCACGCGCAGGGGCGCGAGAGCAAAGCACGTGCAGGGATGCAAGAACAGAGCACACGGTGGGACGCAAGGTCGAACCAGACCACTCTGTACTTGTCCTCGTCAAGTAACAGGTCCATGACGTTGTAGTTCTCCACCCAGATCGGATGTTTGGTGTACACCACGAATGGACAGGGCGTGTCTACGGCATGCATGGTCCAAACACGACACATCAATCAGAGACCCTTCGACGAAACTGTGTGCGATGCATGAATCGCAAAAGGTATAGTTCAAGCTCCGTCGCTAATGGCACGAACTGTGTGTGAAGGTGGATTCATCAAATACGATTCAGAAAGTAGTTGCGTGTGAGATCTACGGCAGATAGTTTGTTCTTATGAACCGTTTGTGATTAGAGAAGATAACAGAAACGGTTACCAAAACTACATATGTGTGCGAAGTACGACATACAGTTCACTCGGATAAACTGTGTGCGCTGATACAGCAGAACACAAACGATTCGGCATAACAAGATGTGTGCGATATACAGCAAACAGGTGAGTAATGAGAATCGTGTGCGAACACCAGATATAACACAGACGATTGATGCTAATAACACGTGTGTGTTGTGGGGAAACGTTTGCTGGTATACAACTGTCAACGATTGATGAAATCATCACCGACGGGTTTCGTAGTTTAGTCCGTGTGTACTGTGATTTGCTCGGTCCGCACAACATCAATGCTGCGCCTACAGAACAACAACATATGTACTTATAAGAACATGATTGCATAAACAAAAAAGAACACAATGCAATTTCAAATATTATATCACAAATACCAGCAATATTACAAGGTTCAAATTCCAGCATAACGAGGCCCAAATTCAAAGATTACAAGGTACAAACTGACATTAGAAATCAAAATCAATCTTCAGGATCCATGGGATGAAATATTTCTGCGAAGGGATCATCCACCGAGAAGTCATATATCGGCTCGATAGAATCTCTTCCGAATAATCTGTCATATGAACTTCCAAAGTAAAAATTAGCTTCTGCAGATCCTTTTCCATTCCGCCGTAGACGCCTCCGCTGGTCAGTAAACCATCCATCATGGCGCACTAAATATAGTGCAAACCTCATTACCTTGAGCACCCTTGCTTTCTGAACAAAGAAACTGGCAAATTGAATCTCTGGATTGGTGCCTCGGTACTCGTTCAAAGTAATTTCTGTGAGATGGAATTCAAGGCATTCGATGGGATTGTTGTATTGGGCCACCTTTTCCACTCCAACTCCTGCTTGTATCTGCAAATGAAGACAACATATCAGTGCTTAGATGCAGAATCGAACACTACAGACCTCTTTGATTTTACTAATTTATAAAATACACTAATAGATTGACATGCCATCTTCGATCGTTCATGATTAACATCTCAAAAAAATGTATAGCACACATTTCATTGTAATCATGGGTAAAAGTACCAACAAATTGAACTCCATTGTGGTTAAGAATTAACAAGAAAGGAACATCACCTCGACGTATAGCTTCTCCGTGCATGGAAAGCATATAAGGAACTTAACAACTTCATCTAGATTGGGGCCGATAGATTGTAGTGCCAAGATCTTCACTGTGCGTAGAGACAATGCGAGGCTTGTGGGAATCATTTTCTGGATGACAGCCGAACATAGATCAACAAAAACTAGATAAAATGTGATGTACAATAATAAGAATGAGAATATGATTGTTGTACCTGAACGGGTATGGATCCAGCTGTAACAAGTTCAGAGAATTCAGCACACGAATACCCCAACACTTTCAATTTCGGTGCGCCAATGACCCTGATTCTTGTTCGACCTTCTTTATCAAGTACAAACAATCTCTCTAGGAAAGGCGCATTCTCAATGACCATATCATGAAACTCCCCAATTGACAGCGTGTTGCGGCACCGGCCATGCACATAAATCGTACGGAGATTCGTCGTAGCGATGTGGAGGCTACTGAACCCAAACATCATCTAAAGACAAAGGTACTCGAGCGTTGTACAGCCACCGAGCAGGCGCTCCAAATCCGACTTCGAGATGCTGACGCCAATGAGCTCGAGGTGCTTCAGTTTAGGGAGATGAAGAGCGTGCGTGGCATTAATCTTGGGGAAAATGCACCGCATGAATGTAGCGCGGCGCAGCGTGGGAGTGAGGCGGAGGACGGATGGAGGCAACGAGCGCCCATGTCCAGCAAAAAAGTTGAGCTCCTCGAGCTGATCTAGGGCAGGGGATAAGAACCAGTGGTCAAACTTGGGTTCGGCCTTGCAGTTTGAACGGAAAGTGCCGATGGCAAGGCGTCTGACGGGCGCAGTGTGCGTGGCGAGGATGTGGGATAATGCATCCAAGCATTTGCGATCCCCGCTGCAGAGCTCGTTGTCGTCGAGGAGGTCAGTGGGGTGGAGTGCCATCGAGGGCGCCACCGCCTGGAGAGGATGGTGGTCTGCACGGCAGATTTGATGGGGAGGAGGGACATGATGGTTACCAACATCTCGTCGGGGATGCTGCTGAAGAAGTCCACGCTCGTCGGAGGCTCGTGTGGTTCATCCTCCACCCGCCCCCGCTTGTTGGCTGCCTCGTCATCCATCGAAAAAGGAGGCGATCCGCGGCGGCGACCCAAATAGATAAGACCGGAGGAGAAGGTGTAGCACTAGTGGAGAACTTGGGAGAGAATAGGGCTGTGGGTGGTAGTCCGAGGTCAAAGGGCTTGATTCCCGGTGAGCCAGCTGCGCCAACGCGACGGACTGCTCGCATGCATCCCTTTGAGCCTGCGGGGCGGACTCCTCGCACGTGTCCCGTCTAATCAAACTTGCACCCATAGCACAGGTAGGGCCCACCTCTCATAGAGGCAGGGCCACGCGTCTGCTCGATGAGCCCATTCCCAAACGGTTTCTAAAAACCAATAAGCATTTCGTGCTTGGGAACTAAAACCATCAATGAATATTGAGCTTGTTTCCTTTCACATTCCAAATTACCACGCGCTAATTTTTTTCGCAAATCAGTTCACACCTACCAAACCTAAACGTGTTCTCACTTAGCAGCTGTTTACTGTATTAGGCTATAAAAACACAAACTCGTACTCGAAAATTACCGCACATTCATCACCCCCGCCACCAAAAAAACAGGCCTTTCTTTGTTAGTCCTTCATTCCGTCTGCCATCGCCGGTAGGGGGGGTTCTGGGTCGAGATATAACCAGGGAAGAAAGACCAAAGCCACGGAAGCAACCAAGAGGTCCCGTCGCCGCGCCGCGGAAGCGCGAGAGAGCTCCAGCCACACCACTTTGGCCGTAGCATAGATATCCGATGGCGCCGCGGACGCCCGGGAGGATCTTTCTCGGAGAGGCGACAGCTCTCACAGTCACAAGCGCATTTGCCTCGGAGGCGAACTGGACGATTTGGCAGTCTTTGATTCCTCAGCCAGCGATGACATGCACGCTGATCTCGATAGGAAGGATGCCATGATCGATGACCTGGTGAAGCTGCTGGAGAAGAGCGATGCCTCGATTGAAAGGGCGACCGGCCTCGTGGAGAAACTTATGGAGGAGAACGACGCCTGGAAGAAACTCCTCGAGAAGAAAAGTGCCTCGGAGGGGAGGCTGAAAGAACTTTCCGAGGCCAGCGACGACATGAGCTGAGCTCGATAGGAAGGATGCCATGATCGATGACCTGGTGAAGCTGCTGGAGAAGAGCGACGCCTCGGTTGACAGGGCGACCGGCCTCGTGGAGAAACTTATAGAGGAGAACGACGCCTGGAAGAAACTCCTTGAGAAGAAAAGTGCCCCAGAGGGGAGGCTGAAAGAACTCTTTGAGGAACTTTTGAAAGACTTGGCGAAGCTCTACTTCGAGCGGGAGGGGTTGTTGAAGGAATCCGTGGAGCGTGTGAAGGAACTTCATGCGTACGCGACGCAGGCCATCGACGCTTTCGAGCAAAGAGCCCGCGCCATGGCCGCAATGCGGAAGATGTCAGATGAGAGGCGACAGGAGATGGAGGTCATGGAGGCGATGAAGAAGGAGATTGAGGAACTTCGCGCCCAGCAATCCATGAAGAATTAGATAGCAGCGGGCCAGATTGTTTTCTTTGTCTTCCTTCTTCAACCTCTTCCTTCTTCTTTTGCCCCTGTGTCTTTGGGGAGTTGCCACATGTGGCATTTTTTATTATCATGCATATGTAAGAAAATTATTATCTTTGCCGGTGCTAATTTGTTTGTTCGTTTGTACATGTATACGAGTTGAAAACAGACAAAACGTCAAAGTTCTCGGCTAGGCACGAACAGAACAGTGATCACAAGCAAAATAGTCCCTCCGTCCAGGCGATTAACCACGTGATAAAACAGCGGGTAGGACGCCATTAATTCAGAAGTTGGGAGCGAGGCGAGCGCGGGGGTGGAGGTCATAGTATCGCTTCCCGATGAGCATGCGCAGTAGACTCTCATGCGTCCCATCAAGCATGCACGGCGGACAGCTCTCATGCATCCTGTCAAGCCTGCGCGGTGGAAAGCTCACATGCGTCCTATCATCAACCTGCAGCTACACGCACGGCTCCCCCATATCAAGTACTCCCTCTGTTTCTTTTAGTTAGCATATAAAATTTGGTCAAATTCAAAAAGAAACGGAGGGAGTAAAAAATTGACGCGTGGCACCAAATGGTTATCATACAAGTTTTGTATGTACAGGAATTCAATAAACCAATATTATCAATGATTGCGGCCAAGCTATCATGCCTAAATGTTTCTAATTCATTCACATTCGTATGAAAAGGGCCCTAGAAAACTCAATTGATGTATAGAAAGGGCCGAATTGGTGCACTCGAGGACACATTGAATGTAGTTTCGTCACAAAAGGTGTCATGTTCCCTATCGAAACCACAAGGTCAGAGCATGTGCCTCTAGTTCAAAATTTGAACTATGCATATTAAATCCCTAGAAAACTCAATTAATGTATAAAAGGGGCCGAATCGGTGGACTAACGACTCATTGAATGTAGTTTCACCAACAAAGGTGACATGTTCCCTATCAAAATCACAAGGCTTCGTGAATAAGCTTTGGCTTGTAAGATGCATGTCCAAATATTTGTCCCAAATTCGTCAGAAAACAAAATGCACACCATAGATTTGTTGTGGCATGACATTGTGTAAGTTTCGTGAATTCATGGCGAGCTTTGGGTTCTCTCGGACTTTGAAACCAAGATTATCAATGTTTGCGGTCTAGTCACGACACAGAGATGTTTGTAATTCAGTGACCATCAGTGCATGGGATCTAAACATGGACCCAATGACACAAAATGGTTTTTAATACATTTTGGTGCGCTAGAGCCCATGCTTGTAATTCAAACTTAAGTTTTTCACATTAAGTGCATGCCTAGAAAACTCATATGTCGTTTCGACCACAAAGGTGACATGTTCCATATCGAAACCACCATGCTTGTCGTGGGAAGCTCCAATTTGTAAGAGGTTTGTCCCAAAACTTATATACCATGTCCTATAAGTGTCGTGTCGAGACACCAGTTTCAATAATTTCACATTTTAGCATTGCACTTGTATTAGCCTATCTTGCATGTAGAGAAAATATCAACGCAAGAAGAGACATAGAATGTTGTTCCCTCCATAGAGGTGACATGTTTCGTATCGAAACCACAATGGTTCTTGAGAGAAGTTTTGGTGTGCAAGAGAGTTGTCCCACATTGGATAAAAAATTATCATGTCGTATAAGTGTCGTGTCATGACACTGGGGTAAGTTTCAAGAATTTTAGACGAGTTGTGGATTTATGATGATTTAATAGCCAAGTTTCTCAATGTTTGTGGCCTCATCATGACTTTGAGATGTTTGCAATCCATTCACATTCATTTGCATGGGACCTAAACAAGGAACCCAAGGACACAAATACATTTTTTCAACCCATTTTGGTGACACGAAGCATGTTCCTTTAGTTCAAATTTGAATTATGCACATTAAATGTCTAAAACTTGATTAGTGTAGTATACAAAAAGCTAAACGAACCATGAATAATTTAAAGCAGTTCTATACGCCCGTCTGAAGCTCGTGCGTGTGTAAGCACGGTGTGTGCGTGTCGTGCTATCTCGAGCTTCCTTCTTTTAGAAGTTATCCAATTTGTATTAAAATGATGTTCTATCCAAGCACGCTTCTCCCGCCGCTCCCCCAATCGGTCTCCCGTCACTCCCCCAATCGGTTTCCCGCCGAAGTGCCGGCCCCGTCATCAACCTACTGGACGAGGAGGACGAGACGGAGCAGGCCGGAGAGCAGGCAAAAGCGGCATCACGCCATCGAGCATCAGCAAGACGTCATCATCAGCCCCCATGCCACCATCGCACACGGTTTCCAGTACTACCAGAAACGTCTGCGATGCGTGTCTGGTCCCACCAGGTGCCCATCGGGGCACGCCTTGTATATGATAGGAGGCAACCGTTACCAGCAAGACGCGGCTTTCCAGCCCGTAACCCATTCGAATGGAACTCGGAAGTTAAGCGTGCTTTCGGTGGAGTAGTCAAGGATGGGTGACCGGTTGGGATGTTGCTAGATTTCATGGTTCATTTAGGCGGTGTGATATGATCACTATTGGCATAAATAAAATGCCTGTAGTGATATGTCATTCTGGCTAAATAAATCTTGAGATCCTTGTTTTGAAAATATCCATGATTTTTTTTTGCTTCTTTTGCTATTTTGAAAATGTAAAGGATCGAGTGTGTGTGTGTGTGTGTGTGTGTGTGTGTGTGTGTGTGTGTGATATGTCATTCCCGCTAAATAAATCTGATCCTTGTTTCGAAAATATCCATGATTTTCTTTTGCTTCTTTTGCGGTTTTGAAAATGTCAAGGATCGAGTGTGTGTGTGTGTGTGTGTACCAATGCCTATGTGTGGACCATGTGCCTACATTGTGCGGTTTCTGATGAAAAACCTATCGGTGGGCCCTTAGGCTTCTGACGATGTGTGTGTGTGTGTGTGTGTGTGTGTGTGTGTGTAAACCCATATGCTTGTGTGTGGACCATGTGTACATTGTGCGGTTTCCGACGACAAACCTAATAGTGGGCCCTTAGGGTGTGTTATGCCTTTTATTGACAATGCTGGAAGGCAAAGGATGGGTGATGGTGTGCACGCGCGCATGTGTGTGTGGGGGGGGGGGGGTGCACGCGTGCGCGTGTGTGAACCCATGCCTGTGTGTGGACCATGTGCCTACATTGTTCGGTTTCCGAAGACAAACCTATCGGCAGGCCCTTAGGGTTTGTCATGCCTTTTACTGACAACGCTGGAAGGCCAAGGATGGGTGACGGTGTGTGCGTGTGCGTGTGTGCATATCTGTGTGTGTCTGTGTGTGTGTGTGTGTGTGTGTGTGTGTGTGTGTGTGGACCATGCATGCGTCCATTGTGCGGTTTTCGACGACACGCTTATATACCGATGGGCCGCTATATATCATCCATTTGAGTGACAACACTGGAACGTCACCCTGCTACGTGTCATGTGTGTGTGGGGGTGGGGGTGGGGGGAGGGAAAATAAATAAATATATATATATATATATATATATATATATATACGTCCATAACGATGTAGGTAGTATATATATAACCAATCATAAGGGAGGTAAATATGTATATATATATATATGTCCAGTTATCTTAGCTAGGTGCATGCCACATCATAGATAGTGTACCATTGTGTATTAATTGTTGAAACACCGGACCACACCATTTTCTCATATACATTTGGCCATATGCAGGGGGGTGGTGTTCTTCTAGCCCCGCTCAACTGATCTTTGAAGACGCGCCAAGTCGTGGGACCGCGTGATCTATATATCCCTATTGTCCAACAACAATATGTGATGGTTTGGCCATATTAACGTATAAATTCTCCTCGTTGTCTTACAAAAATTCAGACATGGATAAATGTGTGACAAAGTTTGAACCAGGTCATGTGTACATAGGACCCCATATATCCTTCGGCACATAGTGTAGCGGGCAACACCCTATATTATGTTTGTCATGAAACCCTTTTGTGTCACATTGGACACTTTTAGGCATGCACATATGCAGCATGTGCCACACATTAAAGTTGCGCACATGACAACACCATGTTCGTACATATATATACTTCATCTGAACCTAATTAGAAGTCTTTTTTATAGATTTCACTACGAACTACATATATATTTAGGAACGGGGGGAGTATATATTTGGGTCACTAGCGGGCGTGGTTGTGTTTTGACCCTCTCTTGCGTTTTTTCTCTCGTTTATCTCAAAGATGCTAGTATTATGTAAAATAGCAAACGAAACTGACGAAACAATCGTATGCAATTGTACCCCGAGCAGACACAAGTGTGCTACGCTAACCGTGTGCGATGCCCGTAGACAGCAAAATCGGCCATGCCTAGTGGTGCCAATGGTAAGCGTCAGCCAGTGCATAGGAGTAATGTGCACAGTACAAACCCAAACCCGACAGTGACCTATAAAAGATCTCGCTGGCGGCGGCTAACAGCTAATTTTTCCGCCGATAGCTCGCCACCACCACCACACAAACCAAATGGAACCGTTGCTCAACCATGGGGATGTGCATGGCGCCGTCCTGATAGTGTTGGACGACAACATGATAGAGGATTCCGACGCGTTGGCCGCCATGGCGGGCAATGGCAAATAGCCAGCTGCCACAGCCGACGAGGACGGGATAGAGGATTCCGACGCGCTGTCCTCCATGTTGGTCAACGGTCAACCGTCATCTGCCCCAGCCGACGACGATGACGACGACCCCAAGTTTCAGCGTCGGATGCAGATGGCCATCGCTCTGTCCGTCCAGGAATTGGGCCTTGATGTGTTCGTGCGCGATGAGGACGAACGCTGTCTCAGTGTCGGTGTGGAACAATCTATCGCATCTGCGGATGCCATCCGCAACGCGGCTAGGGATCTGAAGCGGCAGAAACGGCAGGAGAGTGCGAAGAGGAAGCGGAACTCAGATGCAGAGGGCAAAAAGAGGAGGGAGCAGAACCAGAAGGCGATGTAGGAGGCCGCCGCATGCCTCTCAGCCGCGTTGGAGGCCAGTGCAGGCCTTGCAGCTGCGGTGGCAGCCCTGGCAACAGCGGCCACGACAACCAGGGAAGCAGCTCTAGCGAGATCGGTGCCCGTCTGTATCCCGATGGCCCACCTGGATGCCACGACATCTTCGTCGACAGCGGCAGACCTGGCGAGAGGCACCGCGGTCGCTCCGGCCGAGGTAGCCCCGCCGGTCTCCGTCGTGGAACCAGTGGAGCTCATCAACTTGACGAGCTCCTCTGAATACTCGTTCTGAGGCGAGGAAGGTCATGGCGACGGTGGAGGCGCGGCGTTTGTATGCATCCATGGCGTAGTGAATATTTTGTGCAGTTCATCTTCATGTAAATTGACGAACTGTTTGTAAATTACTGAGCGTATGAACTAATGTCAACTAACCCGCTGCAAAATAAGGCATTTTGTGTTGAAAATTTGCCAAATGTTTGTGTCATCTGTTTGTGTCCATGTGGAAATTTAGGATGAATTTGACGTCTGCGACTGAAATTGAGGATGAACCATGTGAGATGAACCCGCCTTGAGAAATCTCAGAAAGAGCTACCCGCCTCGAGCGATGCAAAAATTCGTGGTTTCGCTGCACGACATTTCGTTACAGTGTAGAGCGTACACACTTTATTATGTTTGGACTGTGTGCGATCTTGGTTGCTCCCGCCCAGTTCGTTTGCCAAAATTTAATTGGAAGCGGTATTTCAACTGCATGCTGCCTTTCCTCGTCCACCGCGCCGACCCTATAGTAAAATTTCAGCTGCCAAGGCATTTGAACTGTCGCCATCCCTCGTCCACACCATTACTACTAAAATTTTCAGCACCAGCGGCACATCTGCAAACACACCCCTCCCCCGTCCGCACAACACCCGCTCCCCATTCCTCCCCCGCTTGAACCCTAGCTCGCCCCCGCCGCCGCCTCCCACGACCAACCTCAGTCGGTCTGCCCATGCCTCATAGCTAAACAAGTTCAGGGTCCCCACCGATCCACATACACCATCGCCTTCCTGAGTTTTTAGATGAGGTCGGCGGTGTCCCTTTCCCCCAGATCCCCATCCCGTACTCCAGAGAGTCGCAGCCTAATCAGCCCGACCACATCTCCCGTGGACCTCGAGGAGTGTATGAGCAAAAAGAGGTCTATCATGGCCTCTCCGCCGTACGCTAGTGAGGTGGGCGCCATTTGCGCCGACCCTTCGATCCCGGACGAACACCTCGCCGCGGGAGCCGGTGAGGACGCTGCCTATGTTGCCATGCCGAAGGCTTCAAGTCTGTGGGAATGCGTGTTCATGTATCTCGGGAGAGCCGGCTACGACATCAAGCTCGTCAACATCACCGGCTTCACCCGGGCCATGTCACAAGTTAAGTGGTCCACCGGCAACGCCTCTGGTTCAACCGTCGTCGATCTCTCCAAAGGCCCCACCGCTGATCTCCTCCACCTCGTGGTCATGGATTTACGATCCTTCTACGCCATCGAGCCCCTTTTGTCATTTCTGAAGGAAACGTTCTACGGCGGTGGCTTGGGATCCTTAGCTTCAAAGTCAGATCTCATCCACCAAGATAATGGCACACACTACGGCTGTTACAAGGGGAAACGTGCCATCTGCGACATCAGGGAGCGCACCATGGGCACCTCATATCCTAAGTGGAAGGAGCCCATCCATGACAAGTGAGGCAACATCCTGTGAGCAAATCACACCTTTTGTAGCTAGCCGTCTCGTACCCATTGTTGTAGTAGCTTTTGCCATGCGATTATCATGCAGTGTTTAATTGAGCATTTGTCCAGTTGTCAAGCAGATGCCTTGCTTTTCTGTATCTGGTTGTTAGGTTGGTTGCATTGAGTATTTGTCCAGTTTTCAATGGCTATAGTTGGTTGTTACAGTGAGCATGAATGGCTTGTTTCTTTCAGTTATTCACAATGTGATGTTCATTATGTTCAAGTATGAACTGTGCAGTTCAATTTCATCAATATCACCTGTTATGCCTGGTATTGTTAACCTGTGCCCTTAACTCCCGCTTTAAACATTTATGCCTTGTTTCTCTGAATTTGGTTGCCAGGTTGGTTGAAGTGAGCATTTGTCTAGTTTTCAAGCAGATGCCTTGATTTTCTGTATCTGGTTGTTAGGTTGATTGCAGCGAGCATTTGTCTAGTTTTCAAGAAGACGCCTTGCTTTTCGTTATCTGGTTGTTAGGTTGGTTCCATTGAGCATTTGTCCAGTATCAAATGGCTATATTTGGTCGATATAGTGAGCATATATGCCTTGCTTATTTCAAGCAGATACCTCGTATACTTGGTTGATGTTAATCCTGATGTACTTATCATGACTTTACATGTACTTGCACAGAACAACAATGGGATTGGCCAACGTTTTCCACCGAGGTTCTTTTCATCCCTCCGCTTATACTCCATCCGTTCCATCATGTAGTGCATATAGATTTTTGTTATGTATCTACATATACCATCTAAAATGTATACAATATAAAATTTTGTGATGTATCTAATGAAATGGAATGGCAATTCTAGATGTAAATGTTTTTCTCTACAAACTTGGTCAAAGTAAGTAAATGTTGACGTCTCAAAATGTTTATATGCAACACATTATGGAACTGATGGAGTAATATATTACACCATTCTGCAACTGCATTTTAGCTTCTAATATTGGCTTCTTGCTTGTAGGTACATATGTCTTAGGTAAAGATCCATTCCTGGACCCTTTTTGCGTGTGGGGTAATGAAATATTCATGAACCAGCATCAAGTGAGGAAACTGAAAATGATTGTTATGGAAAAGAGACGAACAATGCTAATTAGGCTATTTATTTATGCTCTATCCAACACAACAGTGAGCTGTAGGATGGTAACTACGAACTCCGTAGGCTTCTATTACTACTGCCCATAATGAGTTGTCACACAACAATGTCTAAATCTTTTTCTTTTGCAGTGGTTCCCAAACCAGTTTACTCAAGATCACCTCGCAAAGTACATGATTGCTGGACATGCAATGAAGGTTAAAATATATCATCGAGACTACAATGAGCATCGAGAAGTCGTAATGAAGACAGTGAAGGATGGGCGGGCGGCCATCACTAGGGGCTGGCCTAGAGTCGTTCGTGCGTTAGGCATGGAGGAGGGCACAATATGGGCATTCCGCTTCACCTTCTCCAGCATACAAAATGTCTTTCGGCTCTCTCTTTACCGTCTTTAGTACAACCGTGCTTCCATCATTCTTTATTTGTCCCTTCTGTACTTTCCTTTTTTTTTAGAATTGATGCTTATGTAGTTCTTGAGTATATGTACATGTTAATCGAATTATGCATTCGTTCTTAAACCTAAACATGATTCGATATGAAATACATGAATTCCTACTTTCAAATTTAAATTATGTGAATTATGAATAAAGGTATTTAATTAGGGGCAAATCCTGCTCTGCAGGCCATTACAATGAACACAGTTTGAGAAAGCAAAACATCTGCGATCAACTCCAACATCACACACGTTTCTCCATTCGAGGCATGTGCGATGAATCTCATCTTCGCGCACGGTCAGAAGAGAAAGAACGTGTGAGCTTAACAACACCAGCGTTTGTGCTAGTCTCCTTATCACACACGATTTTGTATTTTGAACTGTGTACCATCGTAAACGTTGGTCAAAGAAGAACGCGTGCGATAGGCCTTCATCCGATACAGTTATTCTGGATGACACGTTTGGGAAGTATGGATCACACGTTTGGGATGTTTTATAAATCACAAACGTTTATCAACAACCCCGTGTGTGGGATATATTCAACCTTCGCGTACGGTTTTACAATGATAAACGTATGCACTCTTATATCATATCACAGACGGTCAAAGTGGAACTAACTGTGTGTGATTGTCTCCTTATCGTACACGCTTTATAATCGTGAACTGTTTGCGATTCGGTGCACATCGTAAACGGCGCTTCACATAATAGCGCGTGCGATGTTGTGTGATCTCACACGAGATGCAAGTATGAACCGTATGGGAAATACACATATCTCAAACGATTATCCGGTGACCCTCGTTTGTGATAGATGCGGACACCCCATACGCTTAGTTTTGCCAAACGTTTGCGTTCGTTGGCCACCATCGCCGACGGCTTTGCCGTGTCGTGTGGGATGGACCCCCCTGTCACCCACACATGCAAGGCAATGGTTTCAAAGTACGTCGCGGAAAGGGGTTAAAAACCGTTTGTATAGCACGTCGCTGCACCAGTGCATGCTATACATGGATCAATACTTCATTTAATGTGACCAGTGTAGGATTGCCATGCTAAATATATTAAATGGTCACGCATTATAATTGTTTGTGTATTTTTGCATGGTTGTGTGTTTATTGGATGTTTTTTCTTTCTTGTGGGTAGTACTGGGTGACGAGCCTGAGTTCGAGGAACCTATCGAGAACTCTTACGAGGAGCAAGCTTGTTATCCCACTGAAGAATCAGAAGGCAAGATGATCGTTACCCTGCATAAAATTACTATCTTTACTATGCTAGTTGTCTTGTTGCTATCACTATGTCTCTTTACCTACCACTTGTGTCAAGCCTCCCAGCATGCCATGATAAGCCTCTAACCCTCCACATCCTAGCAAACTGTTGTTTGGCTAAGTCACTGTTTGCTTAGCCCCTCTTATAGCATTGCTAGTTGAAGGTGCAGGTGGATCCATGTGATAACATGGATATCTTGCGATATCATAATATTCTTGCTATTTAATTTAATGCATCTAAACACTTGGTATAGGGTGGAAGACTTGGCCTTTTGAGTTGTGTTTTGTTCCACTCTTGCCGCCTTAGTTTCCGATTACTGATGTTATGTTCCATATTGAGCGCTCCTATCATGCTCAGGGTTGTTATGGGGACCCCGTGAACTTTCATTTTGGGATATAACTCTTCAGGCAAGGCCCAAAATTGGTACTACATTTGCTAATAACTAATAAAATTGAATAGGGAGTAGCTACCCCGTTGATAATTAATCAACAAACCGGGCCAGTGCTCCTCAAGAGTGTTGATCCAAACGTGCTGCCTACGGGGCCGCCTCGAGGAAACTCGGGGATTGGTTTAACTCGTAGCTAGTCCCATCTGGTAGTGCCCTGATAACGAGATACATGCGTTTCCTATCAGGATCTGGCCTGCCCGACGGTCTTGCTAGATTTGTTTTACCTTTAACGAACGTCTTGTGCACAGGGATTCCGAGGATACTACGGTCTAACCCGCAGTTGAGGTTTTCCACCGCAGCTTGTGGCTAGTTTGTGATGGATGAGTTGGAGCAACCCTTTAGGGTTAAATCTTTCTGAAAGCCATGCCCGCGATTATGTGGCAATTTGGAAAGTTATAATACCCGGTTATTTAAAACTTGAAGTAAATCCAATTAAAACACACCAGCCGTGTGTGTGTAACCGTGATCTCTTTTCGAGGGAGTTCGGGAAGAGAACAGAGTGGAGTTATGCTTGATCGTAAGTAGGCGGTCAGGATCACTTCTTGATCATAACTAGTTCACGACCGTCATGCGTAGAACACTCATCTTATTCTTGTAATCGCAAGTTAGCCATATAAAAGGCTTACTGCTGCTACAACCTCACCACTTAACCATGCCATACCTATAAGTTTAGATAGTCTCGATACCCTGGGTTATAAGATTGTTGAGTCCTCGGGCTCACAGATTCCTACAACACCACAGGTGCAGGTACAAATGATCTTGCCGCTGATGATGCCACATCACTCTAGTGGGAGTACGATGAGGAACGTGGGCGCATGTACGTGACATACCCTGATGAGTATATGTGGGATCGAGAAGGGATGTCTAGAGGGGGGCGGATGAATAGACTACTTGACAAATTCAAAACTAACCTTTTCCCAAATTTAATGGTTCGAAGATTTTAGCAATTCTAACCAGTCTAGCATACCCTACACATGCAAGTCTAGGAGTATAGCAGCGGAAAGTAAAGACAAGCACATGTAAGTAAGATTAGAGAAGAGGAGATCAAACACAATAGGAGAAACGAAGATTTTTCCCGTTGTTCCGATAGGTGGTGCTACCGTACGTCCACGTTGATGGAGACTTCAACCCATGGAGGGTAACGGTCGCGAGAGTCCACAGATGACTCCACCCATAAGGGCCCACAAAGTAGCAACCTCGTCTATTCCATCACGACTTACGTCCACGAAGGACTAGCCTCACTGGGGATAGATATTCACAAAGTAGGCGATCTCCTCGCCCATACAAACTTCTTGGTTCAACTACACACACAAAGACAGAGGCTACCAAGCAACACCTAACCAATCTAGGAGGCACCACTCTCCAAAAGGTAATATATGTGGTAAGAATGATTAACTCCTTGCTCTTGTACTTCAAAAGATAGTCTCCTCAACACACAATCACTCTCTCATAGATTTGGCTTGGTAGAAGAGGTTGATTGGGTGGAAAGCAACTTAGGGAGGCTAGAAATCAAGATTCATATGGTTGGAGTGGAAGATCTTGATCTCAACACATGAGTAGGTGGTTCGCTCTCAGAAAATGGATGGGGCAAGTGTTGGTCTATTATGAGTGCTTCCTTTGCGAGTGATAGGTAGGTGGAGGGGTATATATAGGCATATCGAAAATCCGACCATTACAACATTATTACCCAACTCGGTGAAACCGAAGCAAAAACCCGGTTGCCCCGACTACTACAAAATGTGGCAACTTTTGACGTTTCGGTGAGACCGATATATAAATCTTGGTGGGTTCGATTTGGCTGACCTAGGCAGTTACCCAAACTCAGTGAGACCGATTCTGATGCGGAGCATCCTACGGACATCACCATGACAAGAGTCCGTTCGGCAAGTGACACGTGCGACATCTACTTCACATACATAAAGGTGAATCCTTTCCTTTACACGTGTTCACTTGACCCCTTCAAGGATGGTATACTACTTGACACTCCTCTCTTGTGCACGCATAGGTATTATTGGAGCTTCACGGAGGAAGAGGAGGAGTGCAAGCGCCAAGGAACAACTACACCATCCGCGAAGGAAGCGTGGAAGCGCAGATGGAAGAAGAGCATTTGTGCCAGCCCAGGAATTAGAGGTACAACCGGTCCACAACCAGCCAACCACCGGTCAACCGGTACAACCGGTCAACTACCGCCCAACTACTGCTCCGACCGGGCCAAGTTTCTGTTTGGAAGCGGTTCGAGACCAGTACCACCCCGGTTGTTCTGCCTGACGCCTCCAAACCAGTAAAACCAGTCCAAGCTCCGGTACAACCGGTCCTAGCTTCGTCGCACGCCTTCAGGAAGAGTGCAACCGCCACCAGTGGTACAACCGGTGGTCTGACCGGTACAACCGCCCTTCAATTGTGCAGTAGAAAGAGTCACGACTCATGTAACCCTAACTTACCCCTTGGACAATAAGTACTTACCTCCTAGCTCCAAATTAAGGTTAGCAATGGTTTAGCTCATATATTAGTTGAGCATTGCTCCTCCATATACTTCTCCCCGAGAGATTGCGACCTCTTTGTGAGAAGATCCTATGGATGTCAAGGCCCCTTCATAGGGAAGGTCCTCCGGGATTTCAAGGCCTCATCTCCCCATGGGATTTGGGATGAACTCTACCATGTATCCTCTTTCCCTTTGTTGTTCTTGTACCTTTGTGGATTTTGTGTGGATATGAGTCTAGTGGATGTGTGATTGGACTTGTTCTTGAGTGTTTCTCTTGTGTTTTCTCCCTGTACTTTCCCGTGTTCTTCGTGGAATCCTCCTCCAATTCGTGAAAGATCGACACCCACGGGTTTGCCCCGTATCATCTTGGTATCAAGAGGAACGTTTCTCACAAATTTGGAGTCCCCCCCTTCGTTTTCTAGCTTAATTTTGTGTGTTTTTGTCCCAATTCGAAAATTTCCACCAAAAATAGCCTCACCAAATTTTTTGTGATTTGTTGGTTCTTGTGAGAATCAATTTATAACATGACCTAAAGTATTTGATATGTTTACTATACTAACGGATCTCACGAAGGTTTCGTTGAGTTTTGTGTGCTTTGTTGATTTTGATCCATGAAATTCGTGTTTAGCAAGTAGATCTAGCTTTCCCACCGCGAAATCCACCCTAATTTTTCTTTTTCCCCATCAATTTTGACCCCGAGATCGAAAATTTCCGCCCCGAGTTCCTCCCGTGCTCAGATCTGGGAATTTTCCCGTACCGAGCAGTACAACCGCAAGCCATTGCGGTACAACCGCTCCCCCTCCACCTGATGTTTCGGCCCAGGAGCGGTACAACCGCCCTACCAAGCAGTACAACCGCTAACCCCAGGTCTAGCACTTCCGCAAACTCAAAAACGACACCTCCAAGATGCTCTAGGAGTGGTACAACCGCCCTTCCAAGCGGTACAACCGCCCCTCCCAGTTTCAGTCTCGACTGATTCACCATTTTGACCATAACTAATTCACCCGGAGTCCGATTTTGACTTTCTTTAGCTCGTTGGATAGCTATTGACATCCTCCATCCCACAAAATTAGTTCCACCAGCATTTGAATCCATCTTGTTTTTTCTCATTTTGGCATGTTTGCCTAGGCTTCCATCATAACTTCCGCATAGCTTTCCCACCATAAACTTCCTCCATCCTAACCCAATTTTTTTTGAGATTTTGAGTTGCGGTTTCCATTTCCTAAGGTGTTTCGGCTAATTAGGGACGGTTCCACATCGACAACGCCGCCACTCATCATCGCCTTGGCCTCGACATCGACAATGACCACTTTGCCTTTTAGCACCCCAACCGTAAGCAAGGACGGTAATCTCGACGACATCATTGTCCATTTCCTTGCCATTGCATTGATCGCTTCGAGCCTATTGCATACCTTACCCAGTGAGACTAGTGAGTTGAGAATCACCGGGCCACGTTACTTGTGCACCGTAGTGTTACTCTTATGTCGCATAGCTAGTTTTAGCGTGCAAACATCTTCCTATCTACACTGTTCCATAAGTCTCTCCCGTGCATATCCAACATACTTGTCTCATATCTTGGTTCGAGCATCAAGCATAGCATATCAAAAAAAGAGCAAAAGAAGAAAAAGTTTTTAAGCAAAGAGGAGATACAAAAGAACTTATAAGCAATAGCAATAGCATTGAGACATCTTGTATAGTGGATACTCTTGAATCATACATACATAGCATACTTGGGATTGAAGACGGCACATTTACTCTAATAGGTTGGTGCACAAGTGCGTATCTAGCCCATTTGAGCAATCGAGCTATTGTCTCTCTAGAATCCATGCAACACGAGCTTTTTCTGGGGCTCACAATTTGTGCTCATTCCTTGGTTGCGCGGATCCCACTTATCTATCCATGTATGTGTTCCTAGTGCCACCATAGCTATTGATCTATTTTCTTTGCATTGCAATTTTGTGAATCTTCCTCAACCCTTTCAATATCTTGACTAACATTTGCTTGAATTTTGTGCCACTTGTCCTAACCAAGCCACTTGATAAGCTTTACTTTGTAGGTGTGAGTCAACAAGTCCGATGCCAATTCCACTATTCTCTCAATTCACATTGAGTGAAACGGGATACATCCTCAACTTTGGGAACGGTATCTTGGTATTGTTTATCTCATTTCCTACTCACCATTGTTCGAGTCTTGTGATGGCCAGGCAAAGCACATCCTCTTCGGTCTACAACAACAATTACGAGTTCGATGCCATGAAGAACTTCATCGACGCCAAGATAGATGCTCAAATGGAGGAGCTCAAGGTCCTCATCAACACCGGCAAGAGGTATTCCTCATCTTCGAGAAGACGCTCAAGTGCACATGCTTCCGAGCTTCCATCTCCGGCAAGATCACATCGACATCGGCAACATCAACAACATGAAGAAATAACGATGCAAACATCAAGGCGTCCAACAAAGAACAAGTGTGAAGGTCATGATCTCGACATCAACCACCGCTCAACGACTTCACCACTACCTTGGCATCTTCACCAAGCGACTTCAAGGCATATTCGCCTTTGGATATGCGGCATCTTCGCCGACAAACACCTCAAGAGAAGATCCCCAAGCTCAAGTCTGCGACTTCCACGAGCAACTACGACCTTGACATCGACCATGAGATTCCTTTCTTTAGGAGTCAAGACCTGAAAGCACAACTTATCCCTAGGTGTTTTTGGTAATTAATAACAACGTATATTTCATTGGACTAATGTTTCCACTAAGTATATCTCAGGAAAAAGTTCAATGATGGGTTGGCAAATTGATGTGTGTGGAGAATCCCCAAGAAGATGAAGAAAAGAAGAAGCAATAGGATTGGCCAAGCTTCAAGCGTCAAGACTCTACATTTTTTATTTTGTGGGAAATCACTTTGATTCCATAGGAAAGCCAATACTATTAAAAGGGGGTGAGGAAATATGATGATCTGGTTTCTCAAGTGCTTAGAGATTAGCCACCAAAAATAGTCACTCATTTTCCACACAAAATCTTCTGTCCAAAGCCAAACTTGCAAAATCTGCGCCACCAACTATTTCCACTCGGCCCTACCGATTTTCAACTCAGACAGAACCCTGCCAAACCTTAGCTTCTCGGCGTAACCAAGTTTTCATTTTCGGTCTCACCGAAGTCGTGACCAACTCTCTATTAGGTTGATTTGCAGAATCGGTCTCACCGAGTTCTACAAATCGGTCTCACCGAGTTCTGCAAATCGGTCTCACCGAGTTGATGGCCAAGTCTCTGGTTAGCCGTTACCCCATTGTCGGTATCACCGAGTTTTATATATCGGTCTCACCGAAAACGCCAAAGTTGACACATTTTGCATTAGTCGGTAAAACCGAGTTTTTGCTTCGGTTCCACCGAGTTGGGCAATAATGTTGTAATGGTTGGATTTTTGGAGATGCCTATATATACCCCTCCACCACCTATCACTCGAAGAGAAGCACTCAGAACCATTCTACACTTGTCATATCCAATTTTCTGAGAGAGAACCACCTTCCCTTGTGTTGAGGTCAAGATCATCCACTCCAACCATATGGATCTTGATTTCTAGCCTCCCCAAGTTGCTTTCCACCCAATCAATCTCTTCTACACATGCCAAATCTATGAGAGAGTGATTGAGTGTTGAGGAGACTATCTTTTGAAACACAAGAGCAAGGAGTTCATCATACTACCACATCTATTACCTTTTGGAGGGTGGTGCCTCCTAGATTGGTTAGGTGTTACTTTGGAGCCTCCTTCTTCGTGATTGTGGAGTTGAACCAAGGAATTTGTAAGGGCATGGAGATCGCCAGTTCGTGAAGATCTACCCCGAGTAAGGCTAGTCCTCTATGGACGTAGGCCACATGGAATAGACAAGGTTGCTACTTCATGGACCCTTCGTGGGTGGAGCCCTCCGTGGACTCTCGCGACTGTTATCCTCCGTGGGTTGAAGTCTCCATAAACGTGGATGCACGATAGCGCCACCTATCGGAACCACGGGAAAAATCTTTGTGTCTCCAATTGCAGTTGATCTCCTCTCCCTCCTTTACTTACATGTGTTTGTCTTTACTTTCCGCTACTATACTCTTAGACATGCATGTGTACGGTGAACTTGACTTGTGCAAATTGCTAAAATCTGCCCACAACTAAAATTGGGAAAATGATATATCTTATATTGGTCAAGTAGTCTAATAACCCCCCCTCTAGACATACTTTGGATCCTACAAGTGGTATCAGAGCTTTGGTCTCCATTGCATTGGTCTCACAACCTAGGAGAGTATGGCGTCTAGTGAGGGAAACTATCACCGTAGAGGTCCATATTTTGATTGTACAAATTTTTCTAGTTGGAAGCATAAGATGAAAAAGAATATTATTTGTCATAACCCCGCCGTATGTGTTGTTGTTCGTGTTGGCTTGCAAGGTGAACTTTTTGGTGATGGAAAGGAACCGGATCGTGAAGCGACTGCGGAAGAATTGAAGATGCTGCAATACAATGCTCAAGCATGTGACATTCTATTCAACTGCCTATGCTCCGAGGAATTCAACAAAATCAACCGTCTTGAGAATGCAAAGGAAATTTGGGATACTTTGGTTGATATGCACGAACGTACCGAATCCGTCAGGGAATCTAAGTTGGATGTGCTTCAAAGTCAACTTGACAAGTTCAAGATGAAGGATGGTGAAAGAGTTGTGGAATTATACTCTAGGCTTGCTCTCATCACCAATGAGATTGCCGGCTTAGGAAGCGAAGAAATGACTGACAAATTCATTATCAAGAAGATCCTTAGAGCCTTGGATGGAAAGTATGACACCGTGTGCACATTGATCCAAATGATGCGAAACTACAAAGATCTCAAGCCTACGGAAGTCATTGGAAGGATTGTTGCTCACGAGATGCAACTCAAAGACAAGGAAGAACTTCACACCAAGTCAAGCGGTGCTTACAAAGCTACAAGCGACACTACCACTACATCAAGTGACAACCTTGTAAGCAATGAAGAGATAAGCCTCATGGTCAAGAAATTCAACAAGTTCTACAAGAGTATAGGCAAAGAGAGAAGCTCCAATTCAAGATATGAAGAGAAGCGTTCATCTAGTCATGACCGAAATTGCTACAATTGTGGAAGGCCCGGACACTACTCCAATGAGTGCACGCCCCCCCACAAGAGAAGAGAAGAATCACCTAGAAGATGAAGCTCAAGAGATGAGTCACCTCGAAGAGAGAGGAGTAGAGAAGATCGTTATGAATGAAGACCTTCAAGGAGAAGTAGGGACTCGGAGAAGAAGGACAAGTATACCAAGAGCTACACAAGAAGAAGACATCAAGCTCATGTTGGTGAATGGGTTTCCAGCTCTGAATCCGACAACGAATCCGAGAGAAGCTATCACTCCAACTCCGACTATAGTCAAGATGAAGGTGTTGCCGGACTAGCACTCGTAACCTCCAACTCCTATGACATATTTGATTCACCAAATGAAGGGAGTGGAAGTTGCTTCATGGATAAAGGCCCCAAGGTATCACACCCCAAATACATTAACTTCAATAGTGATGAGGATGACTTACTTGGATATGATGACTAGCTATTTGATAAAACTTGTGATATTAATCAAAATGAGCTAGATAATGATCATGCTAGTCAAGATAAGTCGTGTGATGATGATAAGAAGGAAATAGAACGACTAACTAAAGAATTAAATACTCTTAAGTTAGCCCATGAATCTACTTTAGAAGATCATAGAGAGCTTGTAAGAACTCATGAGAAGCTAGGCTTTGAGAAGCTCAATTTAGAGCAAAAACATGAGTTTCTTAAAGCAATCAATGATGATCTCCGAAAGAAGACTTCTTCTTATCTAGCCAAATGACTACTCTTGTCTACATTTATTCCACAAGTTAAGACTAAACAATCTAGTAACAGAGGCAAGAAAGGTTCTTCATCTAGTAACAACAAAGCTAATGCTAAATCAAATGATGTTGTTTCTAGTAGTTCTATTGATTCCACTAACAATTCTCTTAGCCAAGTTACACTTGAGCAAGAAAACAATTTATTTAAAGGAATTATAGAGAAAGGTGTCTACAAAAGTCTTGTCAGATGTAAGCAATTCGAAGAAATTGTACGCAAGCATGGAGGATACCGGAAGAACCATGGCATTGGCTACTTCAACGCCAATGGAGTCGAATGGGAAGAAGGTCAATACCCCAAGCCTAAGTTTGTTCCTCAAACGGAGAAGTATGAACCTACTCCTCCCAAGGGAACAAGCTCTTAAGATGACCTTCGTCCACAGGACCACAAGGGCAAGGGCAAGCTTCATGATGACATTGACACACTTGAAGATGAGTCCCTAGCCATGGTGAAGTGGGTTCCCAAGGCTATTCCAAGTTCTACTTCAACTAATACTACTTCAACACCAAGGATCCCCATCAATTTGATGTCGGTCCCCAAGAAGAAGAACTAGAGAAGTTCTTGAGGGGTGACACCGACAATGAAATTCACTCATATTCATTATTGGCAAGAGCTATTTGCAATCAACTCCAACTCTATGCAGTAGTTCAAGGAGTCACACATTCCCTCAAAGGTAAGCAAGAGACATGGTAATGAATGAATCCATGGACATCATCCTATATGCTTTGCACTCCATGTCCATAGATATCCTTGTATTTGTCTCTTGTGTTTGGGACTAACCCATATAGGTGAGAAGAGTAAGGAAACAACGAGGATTGCTCCAAACTCAAGATGATCTTCATCAACATTGAGCATCCACCACTACATCACCTACATGAAGTCTTCTACGACAAAACCCAAGGTTAGTTTATCCCTCTTAGGGGGGTGTCACATCAAGGGGCAGCTTTACTCTAAGACTTGAGTTAAAGCATCTCTTAAGAATGTGACAACATTAAATGCTTTATGTAAAAGTGGTAACCCCACTTGTACTTAAACGATGAGTATGACCTATGATCAAGTATTCTTACTTGACTCCTAAGTCAATATACTCATATATAGATGACTCCGTCATCGCCAAAGTGCTTGTTAGATGCTAGAGTGGTTTTGCATGTTTGCCATGATTTCATTCGACATCTTATTGTGTGAGCATGTTGGTATGCATATCTTTTCTCATTCGAGGATATCCAATTGTTACTATTTGGTTCTTGTTTTTATTTTAACCAATTGGATGTACAAGAATGCCTAGGAACCCTCTCTAGCTAGCTATGCTTTCTTGTCTCAAGCTCTATTCTTGCTTCATCACAAAACTTGAACAAGCACTTCTCGAACCCTGTGTGTGAGGAGCACTCGGAGTTCCGTTGCGTCAAGGCTCACATCCAAAACCTCCCTAAAGTGCAACTCGATGGAACTAATCAAAAATTATCGGTTCCACCGAATGCTCAGGGTTGATCTGTTTTGCACCTCGGTAGCACCGATAACATAATCTCGGCTTCATCGAGTTTCCCTGTCAACTGACAGTAGAGGAACTCGGTGGCACCGAAATTTTAGTATCGGCGTCACCGACAGTAAAGGGTACTTAATCCTGGCGGACCGGACGTTTTGAAATTCATCTTCAAACGCTCGAGTCTCGAACCCTAAGCTGCCGCACCGGACCCCTTGGTCGTCGCCCTTGTCTCCCCGAGCGCCTTCGCCGTTGGGATCCTTGCCGTCGACGGAAATCATCACCGCCGTCGTCGCTGTAGTCGGACCATCGCCAAGTTAGGGTATGGTTTCGATCCCCTCTTGCATTTCAATGTCTAATTCAAGCGCATTAGGGTTGCTCCATATTCTTGCCACGGATTGAAAGCTTCTTATCCCACCAAATACTTCCATAGATTAGAGAACAAAGAAATTTTGGATCTGACCTCCCGCAACATGTATCTCGGTGCCACCGAGTTGATAAAATCGGTTCTAACGATTTAGTTTTTAGGGTTTTTGCGAACCGCTTTGGTGAGACTGAGAAGTTCTTTTCGGTGACACCGAAAAGACTGCCCAAGTCTCTGTTAATGCAAGTGGTCTGTCTCGATGACTCCGAAAATTTCAACCCAGTGCAACCGAAATACATTTTGCAGTAAATCAAACCCAAGTTTCTAAGTTCAAATTTTTGAAAAACTCTAGTATTTTGTGATAATCAACCTCTCTTCTCTTCTATACTCTATTCATAGGGTCAACATATCAGGTTCAGATGATAGCCAGAACAACTTCAGAGAAAGAGATGTGGACATGAGTGCAGGCACTAGCCCTGAAGCTAGTTCATCTTCTTATGATGATGTGCCTAGCTCTCCTGAACTGCCCAAGGCTACCACCAGGGCAAGAACGAAGTTGAACTCATATCAGGAAGATGCTGATTTTGTGCCAGAGGAGGAATTAGCCAAGAAGAAGAAAAGAGAAAGCTGCCAAGAGAACAACTGTAGAGGCTACTTCAACAAAAAGGACTGTTAGAAAGGAATATGCCAGCACTGATGCTAGGAGAGCACTAGAGAGTGCTAGAGGAAAAATGACTTTGTCTCTTGAATCGCCAACCAAGAACAAGTCCTTGCCTAATAAGGAAGGAGAGAAGAAGAGGATCAGGAAGAGAATTATACACGTTGTTGGCAGACTAACTTCAATGTATGAAGATCCAACAGAAACCGAGGAACAGGATGAAGAGGAGGAACCAGCTGCCAAAGCCCCTCCATCTAAGAAGAAGAAATTGATGGTAGATGCTATGCCCAAGGTTGCTCCAGCTAAGAGCACCAAGTCTGCTCCCAAGAAGTCTGCTGCAGACTCCAAGTCAAAGAAGTCTACCAGAGACATTCCAAGTGTTGTTTTTAGCTTGGAATGATGAGATGATCATGCAGTTTTATTTCACTGCACACTTTTATCCGGATGGCAGGATTATTTGGATGACTGAAGGAGTGAGGTACCAATCAACTGTTGATCAGTGGGCTACCATCTTAGGAGCTCCATAGGTACAAGAGGGATATTTGGATGTCTACGCTGAATCCAAGATGAGTCACAACTCCATGGCAAATATGTATAAGGAAATCCCTACTTCAAATGTGCATTCACATAAGTTTGGGTCTGTCTATTTCCTGCAAGCAGGACTACCCACCACTAACAGCATTTTGAAGCATACCTTGATGCCCAAATCTAGAGATGATAAGATGATAAGGGGTACTCCATCAACATGATGCATCACATAGACTCTCACACCAGGATAAGAGTGATGGATTTGATAGTAGAGACTGTGAAAAGGACTGCTGCTGATCAAAAACGATCATGTGGATATGCACCATACATTGAGATGCTTATCAACTCTCAGTTGGAAAAGAATGTATATGCACTTGATCGTCCTCATTTGCCACTTTTGCCAGAATTTGAGGATAATGTTGTGGAGATGGATCCAGATCATCCCACTTCATCTTCTGGAAGAGCAGCAGCTAAAGCAGCCAGAGCCACTAGTGCTCCAGTTCCTAGAACCAAGGGTGAGCAAATGGAACTTATCATCAACAGTATGCAAAGCATGCAGACGGATATCAAGCAACTCCTAAAGAATCAAGATAGTCTTGTGAGGATCATGGATAACATGTTTACCACACTGAACAACAAGGTGGATGGGCTGACAAAAACTGTGGACGAGCTCAAGAGGAAGTAGATACAGTGCCTAGCCCTCATACCAGTGATGATGATGAGGAGAGTCCAGTTCTTCAGCCAGGCAGCAAGTTCAAGACTCAGTCGAGGACTCCCACTGTGCCAGCACCAGAGATCAGGCCTACCTCTTCAGCACCTGCCACAGCTCCGTTAGCACCTCCTGCACCTCCAGTGTCGACTCCACCACCTCAGAGGACTTCAGCAGAAATTTTTGCAGATACTCTTCTCTCGACTCCATCGAGAGCTATAGGAGCAGCTTCATCATCTCATGGAGGAGATCCTGCCCAGAGCAATGCTTAGCTCAGTAGCTTTGAAGTTTTTGGTAACTTGTTGCCAAAGGGGGAGAAGTTGTAGATCATAGGGCTTCGAGAGAGAGCGTGTTGCTTTTTTATTCCTCTCTGCTAGTTTTTAAAAAAACATTTGGTTTATCGTTTGGTTCAAACTTCGTTGGTGATTGATCATATACTCTTGTGTGATGCTACTACTTTACTACCTTTGAGATATATCTTGATGATCATTCACTTAATGTTTGGTGTGATGTGCTTGTTATTCACTCATATTAATTCTTGTGCACCACCAAGTTGTATGTGACATGGAAGAGTGACCCATAATCATAATCAATTGTGCATTTGCATTCAAACGCAAATTTAAAAAATGCACAAATTTAGGGGGAGCTCTTGCTTATCACATACTTCTCAAAGCGACGATGCTATTCATTCTTTATATCTCTCATCGAAGCTTTGATCTATATGTTGTCATCAATTACCAAAAAGGGGGAGATTGAAAGCACAACTCCTCCCTAGGTGGTTTTGGTAATTAATAACAACATACATTTCATTGGACTAATGTTTCCACTAAGTATATCTCAGGAAAAAGTTCAATGATGGTTTGGCAAATTGATGTCTGTGGAGAATCCCCAAGGAGATGAAGAGAATAAGAAGCAATAGGATTGGCCAAGCTTCAAGCATCAAGACTCTACATTTTATATTTTGTGACAAATCACTTTGAGTCCATAGGAAAGCCAATACTATTAAAAGGGGTGAGGAAATATGATGATCTGGTTGCTCAAGTGCTTAGAGATTAGCCACCAAAAATACTCACTCATTTTCCACACATAATCTTCTGTCCAAAGCCAAACTTGCAAAATTGGTGCCACCAACTATTTCCACTCAGCCCCACCGATTTTCAACTTAGACAGAACCCTACCAAACCCTAGCTTCTCGGTGTAACCAAGTTTTCATTTTCGGTCTCACCGAAGTCGTGACCAATTCTCTGTTTGGTTTATTTTTAGAATCGGTCCCACCGAGTTCTGCAAATCGGTCTCACCGAGTTGACGGCCAAGTCTCTGGTTAGCTGTTACCCCATGGTCGGTACCATTGAGATTTATATATCGGTCTCACCGAAAACGGCAAAGTTGCCACATTTTGCACTAGTCGGTGCAATCGAGTTTTTATGTTATAATGGTTAGATTTTTGGAGATGGCTATATATATCCCTTCACCACCTATCACTCGAAGAGAAGCACTCAGAACCATTCCACACTTGTCATATCCAATTTTCTGAGAGAGAACCACCTTCCCTTGTGTTGAGGTCAAGATCATCCACTCCAACCATATGGATCTTGATTTCTAGCCTCCCCAAGTTGCTTTCCACCCAATCAATCTCTTCCACCCATGCCAAATCTGTGAGAGAGTGATTGAGTGTTGAGGAGACTATCTTTTGAAGCACAAGATCAAGGAGTTCATCATACTACCACATCTATTACCTTTTGGAGGGTGGTGCCTCCTAGATTGGTTAGGTGTTACTTGGGAGCCTCCTTCTTCGTGATTGTGGAGTTGAACCAAGGAGTTTGTAAGGTCAAGGAGATCGCCTACTTCGTGAAGATCTACCCTGAGTAAGGCTAGTCCTCCGTGGACGTAGGCCACATGGAATAGACAAGGTTGCTACTTCGTGCACCCTTCGTGGACTCTCGTGACCGTTACCCTCTGTGGGTTGAAGTCTCCATAAACGTGGATGTACGATAACGCCACCTATCGGAACCACGGGAAAAATCTTCATGTCTCCAATTGCATTTGATCTCCTCTCCCTCCTTTACTTACATTTGTTTGTCTTTACTTTCCGCTGCTATACTCTTAGACATGCATGTGTAGCGTGAACTTGACTTGTGCAAATTGCTAAAATCGGCCCACAACTAAAATTGGGAAAAGGATAGATTTTATTTGGTCAAGTAGTCTAATAACCCCCCCCCCCTCTAGGCATACTTTGGATCCTACAAGACCCCAAGGAGTATCTCGAGTGGGAGTGCAAGATGGACCACTACCTCAAGCTACTTCAAGTCCCTTCCAAAGATCAAGTGAAGTGCGCCAAAAGAAACTTCCACAACGACGCGTCATCATGGTGACTTCACACATCTTCGAAGAACTTTGACATGAGTTGGTCCAAGACAAAGAAAACGATGCGGCGAGAGTTTGTGCCTTCTACATACATGGAACATCTTCAACGCCAATTGGAGAACACCATACAAGGATCCAAGTCCATCGACGAGTACTTCATGAAGATGAAGAAAGCCTTGTGACGATCCGGCATGGACAACCCCATTTGGATGAAGTTCTACTTCATGATGGGATTGAACAATGACATCGCCAAGACTATCTTCAACAAAAACTACGAGTCTCTTGAAGAACTCTACATTGGTGCTCTCTAGGCGGAATAAGAACTAAACGCCAAGGCTACTCGACCCCGCGCACACTTCACGATTACCAAGCTCCATGGCGACGAGCATGAGTATGGTACCACCAAGATGCTCAAGCCCGACGATGCTCCCAAGTTTGACTTAACCTCCATCCCTCTTTGTGGCATTGACGATGCCGAGTCTACCATTACTCTTTTTGAAGACGGCGCGACGACGACTATGACTACGGAGCCAGTCAAGGTACATGCTTCGGAGGCGAGCGACAAGTGGCGAGCATGGTTGACGTTTCCATCTTTGGAGGCGAGAGTGATGATGTGCCATCGTCGGCATTCATCCACGGCGACGGTGATGAGATGGTTGAGCATGGGATTTTTCCCTCGACCACGACGACGTGTGGAGATGAGTTGAGAGACTTATGCCACCATATTGATAGTGAGAGTGCCTTCACCACTAGCCCCATATATGATGAGTTTCCCCAATTTCCATGTGAGGAGAGCCACAACCCCCACCACTTCTGTGAGATGAGTGACTCCACCATATGTGAGTTTGAGTGCACCTACCTTGAGGGAGTGTGTGAGCCACCAAATAGAGAAACCGAGGTAGTTGATTGGGCATGTGAGGCCATTTCAATTTCTAACAACTTAATCTCTACCTCAATTGTGTCTTCTCATTTGGTGCTAGGTCCCATACACGATGATGCGCCGATCCTCGACGAATTCGTCCTCCCTTTGGACAAGACGATGGCCATGGTGGAATATGACGCACCCCCACATGGTTCCATCATGATGACGATGACCACGAGTTGGTCCTTCCTACCTCACCTATATCTCATGAGCGGAGCTCTAAAGGTAACATAGGTGATGGTTCTTCACTTGTCCCACTAGTGGACTATCTTGACATTGATTGCTTGCATGATGATGATCCACCTATTGCCATGCTTCATGCTTATGCGACTTTATCATGTGATGAATTACCCATTTATGATGAGTTTGACGATTCTCATGTGGAGTCTATTAATTGTGATGCCATGTTGCATAGGATACATTGTGAGAATTCTATAGGTCACATCATGTTTGACAATCCACTTGACTTGTCATATGCTATGCATGAGATCACTCATATCGCATCCTTGCAATCTCGTCGTAGTAACTATGCATATGCCATTAAAATAAATCCAATTTGCACATATGGCATAGATGACAAACCCATGGTTATTTGCTCTTCTTGTGATGATATTGCCATGCTTCCTTTGCATCATTTGCGCAATTGTTCACTATTTCCATGCTATGACCACCATGCTTTGGAAATGCTTTGTTTTGGATGTTTTCCATATTCTCCATATTATGCTTCCTCTATTGCACATGAGAAGAACCCCATAGTTTCCTCATACCTATTAGGAGATTTTGAACCATCCTACACTTTGCATGATCCCCATATTTGTGTGCACAATATGCTTCCCATGAATAAAAACGCAAGTAATGTGCCATATATTTGCATGCTCAATTTGTGTCCCCATCGTGTTATACACAACAACTATTCTTTCATGATGGATGACATGTTCCTATACCAAGCATCAAATTTCTTTGAGCATTGCTTATATGGTGCTAACTCTCATGTGCACATACACATTATGATGGATGATGTGTATATTTACCATGCACATACTTTGTTTCGTGTGTCTCCTTGTTGTGTAGGTACACATGATTCTCCGTCAACCTCGCAAGCGCACAAGTAGACGAAAAGAGCTCTAGAGAGCAACGAAGACGTTCGCCACCATGGAGTGCTTATCCTCCACCCACCCTCTTTGTGCAAATACTTCGCACATTTCTTCTACATGACTCTCACATGGCTTCTTTCTCATTACACTTATTATGCCCATATTGCCATGTCCACTTTGCATGATATGCTCATTTCTATGCCCTGGCCATGCAATTGTGACCCATGCTTTGCATCTCACATGACACTTGATTATATGACTTGTATGTGTACTTGCAAGCTTGGTGGAGATATTACTTGCTATTGCCATGTTTGCTTTGTGCTCCATGCCTATGATGACACATTGATCTTGCTTTGTGTTCGTGCTCGCGATATGTCATGTGCATTAGTAATGTCCACTATTTGCTCATATGACATGATTTCCATGATTTTATTTAGTATGTTGCATCTTCGCACTACTAGCTTGCATGACATGGTTACTATGCTTGCTTATGTTGCATTACTGATGATTAATACTTGCTCCTTTCATGCGGTTGATGACAACCATTGCCATGCTTCACACATGATTGCTATTGCTTGTTGTCACATGTCTCCATGTGTTGCCTCTCTCATGCTAGATGATTTGCCATGTATTGAGTGCAACAATGCTATGAATTTTTCTAATGAGATTGCCCCATAGCTTTCTCTCATATTATTGGAGCTTTTGACATCTTTGATGTGAAGCATGCTTGCCTTCCTTCTTTGCACCATATGCCTAGTGCCATGAATATAGACATTGTTGCATCATATTATTCATGCAGTTTTTCTTCTAATTGTTATGTGCAAGAGAACAGAACCATCATGATGGATGATGTGTTTGTCTACCATGTTACATTGTTTCCTTTGCTGTGTGTATGTGTAGGATACTTCGACTACATGTCAAATTCCACTTCATGTGAGTTGACCATTCGAGCTCTTGAGAGGGAGCCATGCTACACCGACGCGTTTCTACATCGCACTTGCTTGTGTTTCGGCATTGTGAAGGACTCACAAGGTCACACTTTTGAGGTGACATCCTTCTTGAGCTTGGATATTCTGGATCATCCTACTTGTGTTGCTTGTACCATGACATATATTGGTCATCTTGTACCACATGTTTGCACACAAGTTAGTGATATTCCTTTTACTCACAATTGCCACATTGCCATGCCTCATGACATATATACCTTGTGTGTTGCATCAAACTTGTGGATTAATTGCTCCTAGCATATGTTTGGTTGCAACAATGTCACTTCTTCACATTAGGCATGCCCCATTTCTTGCTACATGCTTGACTTGATTGCCTCACATGATGACCAATTGCTCTTTCTATTGTGTTGAGTGCTTTTAACTTTGGATTGCCCTATGTGTTTAGACACTTCATATTATTTGGTGTTGTGAATGATTCCTATGCATATCACAGACCTTTTGTTGATTGCTTTGTGCATACGTGCTATCACCTTGAGGTGGATGCTTGTTCAATTGTCACACATAATTGCATCCATACCTCACCTTTGCATACTTGTTCCCACAATGCTTTTACTTGTGCTAAACTTATATGCTTACATGCCATGCAACAATCCTTTGTCACATCCTATGATATGTATGATGACAACACTTGTTCGGTGATTCACCACTTGAATGCTTGGTTTTGCACTAACGCTAACCACATTTGTTTTTACAAGTGTTTGTCGTATTTGCTCCTTTTGAAGGAATTACTAGGCGGTGAGACATTGGAGAGTGCCCCTTTAGAGCTTGATGATGATGAGTGCTTGGTGATCGTCCACTTCTACACGGCGACGACATCTCCTTCCCATGGTGATTTGGATTTTGATCCAAGGACGGTTCATTCCCAAGGCGGAGGGGATGATGCGGAGCATCCTACTGACATCACCATGGCAATAGTCCCTTCGGCAAGTAACACGTGCGACATCTACTTCACATACATAAAGGTGAATCCTTTCCTTTACATGTGTTCACTTGACCCCTTCAAGGATGGTATACTACTTGACACTCCTCTCGTGTGCATGCATAGGTATTATTGGAGCTTCACGGAGGAAGAGGAGGAGTGCAAGTGCCAAGGAACAACTACACCATCCGCGAAGGAAGCATGGAAGCGCAGAAGGAAGAAGAGCATTTGTGCCAGCCCAGGAATTAGAGGTACAACCAGTCCACAACCGGCCAACCATCAGTCAACCGGTACAATCGGTCAACTACCGCCCAACTACCGCTCCGACCGGGCCAAGTTTCTGTTTTGAAGCGGTTCGAGACCGGTACCACCCCGGTTGTTCCACCTGACGCCTCCAAACCGGTACAACCGACCAAAGCTCCGGTACAACCGGTCCCAGCTTCGTCGCATGCCTTCAGGAAGAGTACAACCGCCACCAGTGGCAACCGGTGGTCTGACCGGTACAACCGCCCTTCAATTGCGCAGTAGAAAGAGTAATGACTCATGTAACCCTAACTTACCCCTTGGACTATAAGTACTTGCCTCCTAGCTCCAAATTAGGGTTAGCAATGGTTTAGCTCATAGATTAGTTGAGCATTGCTCCTTCCATATACTTCTCCCCGATAGATTGCGACCACTTTGTGAGAAGATCCTATGGATGTCAAGGCCCCTTCGTAGGGAATATCCTCTGAGATTTCAAGGCCTCATCTCCCCATGGGATTTGGGATGAACTCTACCATGTATCCTCTTTCCCTTTGTTGTTCGTGTACCTTTGTTGATCTTGTGTGGATATGAGTCTAGTGGATGTGTGATTGGACTTGTTCTTGAGTGTTTCTCTTGTGATTTCTCCCCGTTCTTCCCCGTGTTCTTCGTGGAATCCTCCTCCAATTTGTGAAAAATAGACACCCACGGGTTTGCCCCATATCAGATTCCTAAAACTCGGAAATTCCGATTTTTAGAAATAGGATACCAGAGAGTTGGTTACTGATTTCGGTGTCACCGAAAATGGACTTGGTGTCACCGAGACACTAGGGTTTGTCATATGATCTATCTAGGGTGAAACTCGGTAGGGACGATTTAGGAAAGTTGGTGGCACCGAATTTGAGTGGTAGGGTTTAGACAGAGTATTTTGTTGGAGAAACTCATGGGTATTTTTGGTGGCTAACTCTAAGCAATTGAGCAACCAGATCATCATGGATGCCTCATCCCCTTTTAATAGTATTGACTTTCCTATGGACTCAAATGTGATTTCTCACAAAATGCAAAATGTAGAGTCTTGAAGCTTGATGCCTTGCCAATCCTATTCCTTTCCTTCTTCTTCTTTCCTTGGGGATTCTCCACACATTCCAGCCAATTCTCTCTGTGGACTTCATCTGAAATAAACTAGGTAAAACTATTAGACCAAGAGACAATGTATGTTGTCATGAATTATGAAAACCTCCAACGGAGCATATGTGCTTTCAGTAGAGAGGGATGCCTTGGTCAATAGCCTGGGATATGCTGGATTGATGTCATATTTTTGTTTGATTTCGTCTGTAGTCGGACCCTGCTCTTCTGAATGATGTTTGTATGGATGATTGTATTTGAATATTAAATGTTGTAGCATGTGGCGAGTGTAAGCCAACTCCATATACTCATCTCCTCTTTACAGGTATTGTGATGATATCCATTCTTGCGAAGCGACTCAAAATGCGCTTCAATCCTTATCGTGGCCCTCGTGCCTTCGTGAGGATTGTACCGCATTTGTTGGCGTGACAATCTGGTAGGGGGCCCGATATCTCCTTATCTGTTTCTACTTTATGGTGAAGGTCTGTCATGTATGTTGAAGAATTATGATGTGGGATGGATCGACAGAGGAATCAATGTAAGCTACTGTCCCCTACGAATTTCCCATCTTTTGTTTGTGAATGGTTACTTGATTTTTATGAAAGCTGATAGGCCGAACACCGTGAGACCGGATGAAATACTAGGTAATTACAATGTGGGCTCTGGATAGAGTGCATACAAGGCAAATAGTTCAGTTTTCTTTAGTCCGAACAATGGTGTTTCGGTGAGGAGGGGAGTCAAAGCGGCTTTGCATATTCATCGAGAAGCGATGACAGAGAAGTATCTTGGCCTTCCCATGACAACATGAAGGATCACATAACAAAATTATGAGCATATAAATGAGCGATCCCGGTGTGACGCGCCCGCCTTGATCGTACACTAATCATACACACAAATGCGCATGATCAAGACCAGAGACTCACGGGAAGATATCGCAACACAACTCTAGACACAAATTCAAACATAAAGCTCTATATTACAAGCAGGCCACGAAGGTTCGAATACATAAGTCAGCGGAAGCAACAATATCTAAGTACATACATAAATAAACAAGTTTGCCTTAAGAAGGCTGAGCAAAATTATGACATCTAGATTGAAAAGGCACAAGCCTCGTGCCTGGGAGCCTCCTGTCTACTCCTGGTCATCGGCGGCCTTCACGTAATAGTAGGCTCCATCATGGTAGTATTAGTCATCGATGGGATCAGCTGGCTCCTGGGCCCCGTCATTTGATCGTAGCAATCGTATCAAGCGGAAAAGGGGAGCAAAGCAGCTGTGAGTACTCATCTAAAGTACTCGCAAGTCTTACATCAGATCTATGCTAAGTATGCATCAGTATCAAAGGAATGGGGATATATCTTTTGACTGAACTGTAGAAATGCTAGAAGAGAAGGGAAATCCTAGACTATCAAAGACTAGCATCTTGCATCGTCTTGCAGCATTAGAAGAGTACAAATTAGTATGTCAAAAGTAATAAGTATGTAGTAGCAATGCCCAGAGATCCTTCCTCGACTCCCTGCGAGAAACAATCCCGGAGCCATCATTTCAATTTCATGTCTCCAGTATCTAGTTCTAGTTGTATAGATCAAGATACTCTCCGAGCGTCCGTTACCATGGACACGGCTATTCGAATAGATATACTTCCCTGTCGGGGTGCACAAACTTACCCAACACGCTTGATTAACTCTGGCAATGCCTGGCCTCGGTTGATCGACATGCCGTAGTCCTACCTAGGCTCGACAGAGAGGTCAGCATGCCGGTCTAAACCCTAATCGCTCACGGGTCTTGGCCCATCTCCCTTTGCACTCCTGCGCGTTATGAGGACAGTCGGGATCAGTCCTAGCTACATCTTTATACAAAGCAGTTGCTTACGCGGGCCATCCGGGTGCGTGCCGCTCAACTGTAACGTCGGAAGAGCTTTCGAGAGAATGTACGACACAGAGTGCCCATACTTATTCCCGCGTGGTGGTCAGTGAAAAAAGGCTAGAGGCCTACTCGAATCACATATCCAAACCCGTTAGTGTCTTGGGAGCGCGCGGAGACGATCAATGATCCACAATCTGTGGTCTAGTCACCCCGTCTCATGGACTTACGGCAAGGGCTAAAATTGCGTGGCCATGTCGTGTAATTATCTCGCGGGGACCCTCCAGGTCAATCCCACTCCACATCACTCGCTGGTACCCCTCGGGGCCGACCCGTCTTTCACATTTCTCTCGCGGGTACCCGTCGGGGCCAACCCATCTTTCACATGGTTCTGGGGTAAAGTCAAAGTAACAGTGTGTCCATAACATCAAGGGGGATTCTGAGGAATCACCCTCAAAGGATTCCACTTGATGTATCTGTCAAGGTGACCTAGGAGGAATCACCCACGAGGGTTCACACTTGAGGTGTTGCACGACAGAGTCGTTATCGGGAGTGGGGAAGGAGGAATCACTCTCCGTAATCCATGACCGACTAGCTTCACTACAGAGCTATCATCAGGAGTGCATTACGAGGTATCACCCTCGACACTCGATAGTATGTCACACCCTGTGTTTGTATCACTTTTATATGCTATGGTTTTATAAAATTTGGACCCATTTTAAACTTTTGCTTGATTATGATGGATGACTTGAGTGTTACCTGCTTGAATGATTGTTTTGTTTTAATTCCCAAAGATTCTTCTTCTCTCCATATTCATCTTCCTTGATCCAAACTTATTGCCCAATGATCATGCCATGTGTATAGTACCCAAAACTATTTTTATAAAATTTTATTTTGGCCAAAAAGGATTTATTCAAATTAGGTCTTCAAAAACCCCTGAATTGAGGTTTGCACTACAAGTCCTCAAATTGGGTGGATCCTTTTCCCCAATGACTTTATTTGAAGCCTACTATATATAAGACTTCCCAAAACCACCAAATATTAATTTTAAAGATTATTTTACTATTTTATTTAAAGGCTTTTTCTTAAAGCCAGAAATGGTTTTTCATAGGGCAAAATTATTTAAATGCTTTGAAAATATTTGAGAAAATTTAGGGAAACTCAGTGGACATATATTTTCCATATATATGAGTTTCAACACATGGTCATGTTCAACATAATGGGCAAAACCCTTCAAAACCTTTTCTTCTTAAATCAATCATTTGAAATATTTCTATAGGAAATATTCTCAATAAAATCTAGAAAAATTCCAGCAAGTCACACATGCTATATGTGATGATCTTGCAAAGTTTCATCTCAATCCCAATTAATTTGATGCACCAAAATATTCCAAAACCATTCCTGTCCAGAATCAAAGTTGAACAACTTTACATTGTGAAGTTTCTCCTATTGACCCCAAACTTTGTGGGCATGTTCTATTACCCAAATAATGATGCTACACCAGGTGGTGCATCAAGGAGAATGGGTTTTCATGCCTGGATCTACTGAATCATGATTCTGTTGATTTCTAGGGTTTACAATGCCTACATTGTGAACTTTCCTCAAACCATCTCAAAGTTGGAGGTCCACTGCATTTCCACCTACATTTTCGTCCTGTTAAATCTCATGGCAAGCAAACTCCTTTTACTTGCCCAAATATCATCAAACACCTTCTGATTGTTTAGTAAAAACCTTGTTTGACCCCCTTCCACTATTCTCCTTGATCTCAAACTTTTACCACAGTCACTTGTATGCCCCCTCTACCCCCAGTAATGATCTCAAGCCCAGGTTCAATCATAGAGTGGGGTAAAACCCCATTTCTACCCCCTGGACAGCTAGAATACCTCTCTCTCTCTCCACTTCCCTCACGTTCTAGTCGACCTACAGAGCATCCAATGCTTCCCCTCGACTTATTTTCTTCCCCTAGATCCCCTAGACGCAGGTGGCCGCGCAGAAGCAGCCAAAGGCATGCCGCGGGATGCCAAAAAGGCACTCCAGAGCGCGCTACAGTGCGCACCTGCACTGTAGCTAGTGCCTATCCCCACCTCTCGACCACCTGGGGATGCGGGAGCTTGTCCCCCTGACCCTTCTCGACGTCCGCAGCACGGCAACATGTCGCCCCCTCCTCTCTCCCCCTCCAACGTCCTCCCACACGCGCGATGCGGCTGCCCCTCTCGGCCAAACGCGGGCCTCGCACACGCGCTCACCCCCGCTTCCCCCCTTGCCCCCTCTGGTCGTCCCAACAACACCACAGACCAGCCCCTGCTCCCTCCCGTGGCCACCAGGGCCGATTCCGTGGGCGCCGGTGAGCTCCGCCCATGGTGCACCGCACCCTCATCTATTTAAAGCCCCCGAGCTTGCCCTCCGCCCTCCTCTCGCTCTCACACCTGCCCAATCGCCCCCCTATACCACCCAAGCATTCCCCCGAGCTCCCAGAGCTCGGATTGGACCGGAGCTCCGCCGACTCGGCCATCCGGCGATCTCGAGGTAGGAGGCCTCTCCGGTGCCCATTTTCCTTCCCTCGTTCTCCCCTTGCCTTCCTAACTCGATCCCCTCCATCTTCCACGCTCATTGCAGAGAGAATCGTCGGGTTCGAGCTCGCCCGAGGCCTCCTCCGCCGCACTCCTTCCTCGCCGGCAAGTCCGACCCCTCCGGCGACCCTTTCGACCACCACTCGAACGACGGCTCAATCCTGAGTCGACCCGTGCCCTTGGAACGCCTCGCCGTGGCCTGGAACGCTAGCGGTGAGCCCCTGCCCCCCTCTGGTCATGGGGTTAGGGATGACAGGTGGGGGCCACCTGTCATCCCCACCTCTCTCCCGCGCCTTCCCTCTCTCTCTAGCATACGGGCCCCGCCCGTCGGGTTTAAACTGACGCGCGCAGGGGCACCGAGCCGCTCGGGCCGTTTGCGCTGGCTGGGCCGGCTCGGCTGGCCGGTTTGGCCCGCGTGGCACAGTGGCCCTTTTTCTTTTCTTTTCTGTGGATTTTTCCAAAACTTCCATAGAAATAAATAATAATCCAAATCCAAATATTCTTCCACCATAAATCTTAAAATATTCTGTAGTATTTATTAATGCCACTTGTGAATTTTTTTGAAAATGTTTTATGTAGTAGTTTTATTTAAAACCTAGTTTTAAATATTTTTAGCCTCTGTTAAAATAGTTTTCAAAATCTTTTTCACTTCAAAACTAGAGACAAATATTTTTAGTTTCTATTGTAGTATTTTATAGAGTAGGGTAACATTTTAGAAGTGAATTTTGTGCTCTGTTTTTGTTGTGATTCTTATTATTGCCGTTATTATCCCGGCGATAGATTGCGTTGTTGACGAGGGAGTTGGACCCGAAAACTTTGAAGACCCTGAATACTTTGCTGAGCCAGGCAAGTAGCCCTTTGACCATGTTAAGAAACCCTTTATTACATGGCATATAGCACTTTAATTCTTCTGTTATGTTGATCATGATGTGGTGACCACTTTAGTGGATGCCTCTGCTACTTTTCCATTGATACTTGCATCATGCATGACCCTACCTCCTTATGAGGGTTATGCGGGTGGGAGTAGATAGGATGCTTAAGTAGTTGCTACGCAAAATGGGACGGGAATATGCATGGTGATGGAAACCAATTAAGGTGTTTTCAAAGACTTTTCGAAAAACCCGTCGGGTGCCACTAATGCTCGAGGGAGATAATGTTGAGCTAGGTGACCACTTGATAAAGAAATGGTGCACCGGAGCTAGTGAGTGTGTGGTTTTCGAAAATGGATTGGTGTAAGTTGCGACCGTTATTCCAACCCTACATGTACAACCATGACACCCCTTATGGGATGGGGCTTTGTTGATTACTTTGGTCGATGCTAGCGGAGGGCCCGCATTACTAGTGGCGGGAGAGTATGAGTTACTCTCTCGATACGGGGTCGTGCTAGGTAGGGCGACCATGGGCTGTTTTTACAGACACCGGGCACACTGTTGTGTTCCTTCAGGGATGGTACTATGTTGAGCAATGCTCGTGTTTTGTACATCATGAAGATATGGACCAACGAGTGGAATCTTTGTTTAGTATCGTCAGGGGAAAGGCATTGTTCGGGTACTTACCTCGGGTATGAACAATACCGCGAGTCGTGGTTTGACACGGAAGTTTCCCGAGTCTTGTGGGTAAAGGGTGCAACCTCTGTAGAGTGTAAAACTATTCGAATAGCCGTGTCCACGGTCAAGGACAGTTGAATGACCGCTCTTGGGCTACGTCCATTGTTTACAAAAACTTGGCATGTGTGGGTGTGTGAGACAAAGATGGTACTTGAGTTGAGTCGTGATGACTTGACGTGATGATCAAGCATGAGATGTTCAAACCTTTATTCATATTGATATCTTTAACCGGTTCATACGAATACCTGCTACTTGTTGATGCATGCTATCACTAATTATTTTGAACATGTTATTGCACTCAAACTAGCTTTCCGCAAATTACCTACTTAGTGCTATATCATGCATTGTTATACCTTGTTCCAAAACATGGGCTCCTTGCAAGTACATTCAAAGTACTCATTGGCTTTCCACTGGTTATTTAATTGACCAGACATGGAGGAGCAGGAATATGGTGAAGAGCTCGTTGGTGACGAACATGCGAACTAGGACGCCTCCCAGTCAGAATGTCTGTAGGGTTAAGGCAGATGGCATGGGTTCACGCTTTCGATCAAGATTTCCGTTGCTAGTTATGTTTGTTACTTGGCCTTCATGGCCCTATCTATGTAAGACTTGACCTTGATGGTCTTTATTTGTGTAAGACGCTAAGAATGGATGTAAGACTCTTGTTATTCAGCTTATGTGTGTTCAGTGAGCATTGATCTCTGGGATCACTGTACACGTGCACTCGGTGGTCACGACTTATGAGTCGGGGTCCCCACATAGTAGCTCTACAGAGTCGTATAACTAAGGGGGGTGTGAGGTGATGTGTCGGGCTCAGGACGTTGATCACGTTGATAGAGTCATCGATGATGAAGCGGGGGCAACAGGGACAAGGTGAGGGGTCACTGGTGGATCACTAACCAACATATACTAAGCATTTAGGATAGACAGGTAAAGTATGACAGCAGGTTACAAAAGGAGGCTATGAATCAGAATAGGAGCTATCAACAACAATAGCAAATTCTAATGCAAGCATGAGAGAGAAGGAATGGGCGATATAGGAATGATCAAGGGGTTTTGTTTGCCTGGAAGCTCTGCTGCAAGTGGCTGGACGTCAGAGGTGTAGTCGTACCTGGTAGCAGTGTCGGTCTCGGGGTCTACTGGAGAGAAGAGGGGGAAGAAACATTAAATATAGAGCAAACAAATGCATCACGATGCATAACAATATAATATGATGTGCTAGGGGTTGACCTAACGCAGTGCTACACGTTACATACAGAGCAGGAAAATATCTATGGATAATTCCCTGGTCTTAGGCATTTATCGGACAAACGATCCGGAGGGGAAAGTTCCATGTTCATCATGCTAGAGGCATGTGAGAGATGAACAGATAGCATATTCGTATTCGTTATATTTTTTTGAGCAACTTTCATATATACATTATTTTCATCTAACTTACGGATTAATTTATATGATTTCTCAAAGATTTAAACATTTTTCTGAAATTTACTAGATTTAAATGAATTCAGAAATAGCTTTACTACGTCAGCAGCACGTCAGGCTGACGTCAGTAGTCAACCCAGCTGGTCCAGGTCAAACCTGACCGCTGGATCCCACATGTCTATGACTGATGAGTTAATGAGGGGTTTATTTTAACTAAACTAGTTAATTAGCCACTAGGGCCCACATGTCAGTGACTAATTATATTAACTAATTATTTTAACTAGTTATTAGTTAGATTAGGGGAGTGGCCCACATGTGAGTGGCTGGGGCAGCCCAGTTAGCACAGTTGACTGGTCAAACCAGTTAACTCGGCCCCTGGGGCCCACTGGTCAGTGAGCCCCGGGCCAAGCCACATCATCTGCGGCCGGCAACTCGCCACCGGCGACGCCAAAACACGGCGGAGGCATGGGAGGGCGACAGGATTTACCTACGGGCCGCCAAAATGGGCGAGGCCGATGGTGTTCGAACGGCCGTTCGACGCCGCACCGAACGGTGGCGGTGGCAGATGCTGGGGTGGCCGGAGGTGAGCACAACGTCGACGACAGCGGCGACGTCGTTCGGGCCTCGACGGGGACGGAGCTGCTGGACACGACAGGGCATGCGGGGGTTACGGGCGGCTTCGCCGCGAGGCCTTGAGCATGGTCCCGTGCCCGGATGCGGACGACGTCAACAATGACGAGCGGAGCTACGGGGGTGGATTCAAAAGGGGCAAAGAGGGGAAAGGAAGAGGGGCTCACGGCGACCCTGTATAGGTGCAAAGAGGGATCGAGGGAGGCTCGACGGAACTGGAATTGATGACGACGTGCGGTGGTGCCCGAGGAAGAAGACGACGGCGATCCGGCGATGTGGGGTTGCCCAACTCGAACGGGTGGTCATGGGCGACGTAGCGACGGAGGTGCTACTGGCACAGTCCTAGGCGGCGGTGAGGATGGAGAGCACGCGGGCGAGTGTGGCCATGGCGACGGTGGCTCTGGCGTGCGCGGGGGAGGAAGAAAATGACGCAAGGGGGGAGAATGAGGGAGCTAGTGTTCGTGGGAGGCCGCGGGGCGCCCTTTTCTGCGCGGCCAGCTCGGCGTATGGCCGCCACGACGACGAACGAGGCCGTGGCGGGCATCGGAGGTGGCCACGAGCCCCTCCCCCTATAGCGAGGAGGGAAATGACCTGGTTGGGCTGGGCCTACACTGTGCACTTGAGGCCCAAGTGCACGGTGGGGCTTTTTTATCGTTTTATTTGCTTTTTGTTTTCTTTTTAAAACAAAAGTAATTTAGTTTTATAAAATATAAAACTTGCACCAATAATTATAATGCATTAAAAGACACTGCCACAAAAAGTTTGGCATTTAAATAAATTAGTTTGCAATTTTTATAATTTAAAAAGCATTTAAATTATTGTCATGGTCCCTGTTTTAATTATTTTAGGGCTCTTAAACACTTTACAAGAAGTTGATTTCTCCACCATAATTATCCATGGATTATTTGCCACATTATGAACATTTTAGTTTCCATGTTTTTGGAATTTCTGTATTTCACTTATAATTTGAATTTGAATTCAGAAGTGGAATTTGAAATGACATATGGATCAAAAGATGATCAAACACTGTTTAGCAAAATGCCTTAGCTTAATCAGAGAGATTGTTGTAGCTTAATACATGGGGGTGTTACAACTCTCCTCCTCTAAAAGAAATTCTCATCCCGAGAATAACAGCCTGTTTGGCAGCTTGAGGGATTGGGAATGGGAGTTTAGGAGGGGGAGTTCGTGAAGGGATTAGACTTGGGAAGTAGACTATTAGTCCCAATCCCATGCTTGGTGTGTGGTGGGAATTATCAGTGGGAATTCAACAGGGAGTTATTTTCCTTTGTTTGGTTCATGGTCATAGGAATGGGAATTGTTCTATGAGATGAGCACATGAGTGTTGCCGTTAAACATGCTGCAATAAGAAAAGACTCATATTTTGAATTTACTTGTGCCACATCGAAGAAAGAGAGAAAATGTTGGAAGCAACAACGTTGCATTTGATCAATAGACTTACATACATACAACATATCAGAGATATCAGGTCAGGAAGGAGATACCACATAATACACAGGTGTCATGCTCGCTGGATGCTTTTAATAGTATCCTTTCCAAGAGTATAAGACGAGATTATATAAAAATAAATGGTGAGGCACTGAATGTTGCAAATGATGCACTTTAAAAAAACAACTACTAGTCCTGAACAGAAAAATAAAATATGAGCTGCTAATCTGGATATTCACTTATTTTTTTGCTGCCTCAAGCTCCTGACGAACAAACAGTACTTTGAAATCATCACGCAACTGTATGAAAAGCTCAGTCTTTCGAGCATCACCACCAATGACACGAACAGCCATAACAACTTCTTCTATACTGAGATCTTTAAGATTTTGCAGAATATCAAGTAACTTAGTTCTGTTGGCTGATGTTTGCTCATGAACTTCAGCTTCATAAATAAACGCCCTCTGTAAACCATTCATAGTTTTTGAATTCTCCTGTTCTGCTTCCAAGAACTTTGCAATTGTGTTGGACACACTTATAAGGCCTGATTCGAGTGCATCATCATCAGGGTATGTTCTCTTACGACTAGGCCTAGAACCACCAGCTGGGTTGGTGTTCTCATGTGTTTGAGGAGAATTCTCCTTGACCGGTTGGCTAGTAGGTTCTGCATCTGTTGTTCATTCAACTTCTATAACTTCCTCTTCTCCAGGACCTTTAGCGCTGCCTCCTTTAGCCAAATCACTAGCATAAACCTCACATAGCTTGTCAAAATTAACCATAGGCTTCATGTATAGAGGACCTGTTCCTTCACGGGACTGCAAAGAGAGCATGCATTTGCATTAGAAAATAAACTCTACTGCACAAAAAATGAAACATAACATATACTTTGTCTAGTTAATTAACAAAGTGTACCTTCGCCCAACCCATATAGGTCTCTCTATCTCCGATTACCATCTTCTTCTCATCGTCCCATCCAAATCCACTGCCATTTTGCATAATTTCCAAAACATAGGAAAGTTGCTTCTTCAAAATATTAACTTTTGACCTGATATGTGGATCAACTTTGAGATCAGCATGTGGTAGTACTTCCGCCATCTTCTTCTCAATATATGTAAGATATCCGGACTTGTGACCGGTGTCTACTTTCCAAGATGAATCATTCATGTCATATAGAATGTCAATAAGTAACTTTTCCTCCTCCGCTGTCCATGTTCTCTTGTCTCTCTTTTTGGATGTCAATTTGTTCTCCTTTGCCTTGGTATTCTGCTATATTTTAATAGGACGATAAACTAGTATGTACAAATGATAAAGAATATAGATGCATGGTCATAAATGAAATATAATGTTCATACATTAACCAATCTCTCCTATCATTACAGAAAAGTGAATAAAAAGAAACATAAGAAACTATGACATATGGGACAAAAGAAATATTGATGAAGAATGTCTGGACACTGATAGGTTGCTAAATAAACATTTAAGATCCAACACCTAACATCTACTAGCGTGTATCAGCGATCTCGTCTTTTCTCTGTCCAAGCTTTCCACATTTCTTTAGCTAATTTATCTCTTTTCTCAGTCCATTGTGATGATGTTTCGGTGGACTGAATGAAATCCTCATTTACTTGTTGTTGTTGAAGGCATAGCATGTACTCATCTAGATATTGTTCACAAGGATCAACACGCATTTGTTGTCGTATCAGATTGTGAATATAGCAACATGCTAAAATTATGTCAACTTGTGTATCAAAAGGATAATAAGAGGGATTCCTAATGATAGCCCATCGCATCTTCAACAATCCGAAAGTCCTCTCAATCACATTTATTGCTGATGAATGCCACATGTTAAATAATTCCTCTCTTTTTGTTGGGGTTTTTTTTCCAATCATTGAGATGATACCACTGTCCTCTGTATGGAGCAAGAAATCCTTCATAGTTCTTGTATTCAGCGTCGACTAGATAATAGCACCCTATGCAATAGGACATGTGTATCGGTTCGTTAACTATGTATACAATATATACATCTACCTAAGATGGACCATCTTAATATTATCTCTTACCACGAGGAACCTTAAGGCCATTTGATCTTGATATAGCATCTCGAAGCACCCTCCCATCAGTGGCTGATCCTTCCCAACCCGGTAATACATAAATGAATTGCATGTCCGGCGCATATACACCCAGAACATTTGTTGCAACTTCATTCTTTCGTGAACAGAATCTTGGTTTCTCAGTTTGGGGCACATGAACTTCTACATATGTCCCGTCTAAGGCGCCTAAACAATTCTATAGTAAGAACAAAATGTGTTAGACCGTGAACAAAACTGGACCTACAACTCTTTTCTAGGTTGAAATATTATTTTGATACCTTAAACCACTTCCACCTTCCATCTGTGCAGTTGGCTGGAATTGGACGAGGCTTCTTAAGTAACACTTTCCAGAGTTTTAAAACTGTGCCTAGAACTTGATGGAATTTCCGACTTACTGATTCATGCGAACGCTGGAAATCATGATGGATTGCTCGATTTTTCTCATCATGTGCAAGTATGTGAAGGAACATCGCAACCGTTTCTTCCACGCTCATGTGCCTAGTATCCTTTAACCCACCTATTTCTCTTACCAAAGAACATAATACTCTAAAACACCGCCTATCCATCCGAAGTTGGAAAATGCATTCTGTGTCGCTTACTTGTATCTTATTGTTCATGGTTTGTGCTCGAGTAATCGGGTCATACCAAGAAGGTTGCCTAATTTGACGCATCCTACATCGACTCCTCCTAAGTAACATTATCAAGTTTGCAATAATGGATATAAGATTATGAGTATTTTCACTCTTCGTCGCCTCATTGTGTGCCATAATATTATGATTTCCTAGTTTGTTGGTGGACGTGCCATGTCTGTAAACAAAATTATATAATAGTGTCACACAATTAGAATTTTTTGACGATTCAAGATGGTTATGTACAAGCATCAGCTGTAAAAAATAAGATAGGATGCAATACACACCACACAACGAAACAACAAGAAATCAGCGAGTCACACATGATCACCCAAGAAAAATAATGCATGCAGAAAAATAACTTTTTTTGTTGAAGTACCTCCGCTAGAAGTTTCTCGTTAGTGTCTCGACAAGGTCTTGGATTTAGATTAGCAGAAGCACTTTCATGGCATTTATGCTTAACATAGATCTCTGCATACTTGTGTTTCTTTGCGAAGTTCAACATCTTAAGAACAGAATTATCATCGTGAACCAGATCAATTCCGTCACCAAGGCTACACCCAGGAACTGTATAATATAACTCATCACCATCCTTGAAACCTATGTATTTAGCCATGCGAACTAGACGAAAATAGGATGTACGCTCACTATCACAATCTCGAAAAATAGATACTTCACCTCCATCATAAGTAAGTGGACCGTCCATTGAAAAAGAACCCCCGTGATGCATTTTGATATGGATCAAATCCCTCTCCATTCTGTATATATAAGGCATTTAAACACATATTTCAAATCCATGGTTATTACTTAAACCATTATTGTTATTTGACTGTTGCTACAGTACCAAGGAATTTTTGTACACAAGTAAGTTGACAAAGAAATTATGCACATGCGAGCTAGCTGCTTGTTTAACCTTTGTTACAAGATACTCATAGGAGGTTCTGATGTGATGAAGTGACTTGGCCGAACAAGTGACGCTTGTTACCCAGGAATATAATTTGACAGGAACCATGAAGCATACAGCAGGTACACAAACGGAAGTGCTATATGACATATACATATTGTTCTCTACATGCAGCCACAACGGCAAGTGAGCAGCCATTGTGGCTTGCCGGTTTTCAGGTATATGTCAGGTGGCATCATGAACAATCTTGGTTCTCCACATGTGCAAGTAGCAGCCACAATGGCAAGCCAGCGATGGCCAACAACTACAGCCGAAGACTAGCAAATAAATGTATACAAGTACAAGAGATTTCATCCAGTAATTGTTCATATCCATGTCACATCTATACTTCTAAAAAGGACACCGTGAACTAATGGAGACAGAGACCTCTGTAAAATATTTTTATGAATTTAACAAGGAAGCAAATGAAATAGTAAATCAAAGTAGTAATCCGCACCTCTGGCATTTTGGTGACTCTTGCTTGTGAACTGCAAAGGGGGAACGGAAGTGATGGAACAAATCTGTGACCTGTGAATCAGGAAAAGCAATAGAAAGAAGAATAGATCTGCATCAGTTTTTACAGGGAAAAAGAACGAATCCAACTTTGTTAGGAAAACCAGATGGGATACCGCTAGATGTGTACCTAACAAGGTTGGATTGATAGGAAAATATCCACGGATTCAAGATGAGAAGGGGAAGAACGGGTTACCTCAGCTCCTGTTCGTGCTTGCCGCCGAGATTGGGAAGAAGTTACGGCCGCCGATTTGTTTGGAGGACTAATGATGGTGCTGCTAAATAGGGGTTATTAGCTAGGATTTTACCGCACTTTCGCTAGGATTTTCGCGCCTTTTCCCCCTTACGCCGAGGGACGTGAGGAGCAGCTGGAGTTGTTTTTCTTGGCATCAATTCCCACTCCCACGTTGAATTACTAGGGTCCCCCCAGGGAAGAGTTTTACGGGACTTGGGCCTCCCAATTCCCCTTCCCCTTCCCCTCTTAACTCCCATGTCCCTGAGTCAATCAAAGGAAGTTAATTCCCATGGACCATAAACTCCCATTCCCCACGTCCAACTACCCCCAAACAAACACACTGTAAGAGGTAGAAGGAAAAAAGATTGGGGTATTCTGCACGCAGATTATCTTCGTGTTCCCAAGTGGCTTCATCTTGAGTATGATTCGATCACTGCACTTTGAGGAACTTGGTAACCTTCTGGCGGGTTCGACATTCAGCTTCTTCAAGAATGCAGATCAGATGCTCTTTGTAAGTGAGATCATCTTGCACTTCGATCAATTCAGGATCCACTACTCGGTGAGGGTCCTTGAAGCAACGACGAAGTTGCAAAACATGGAAGACATCATGGACATGAGGGAATTGCGATGGCAGTTCCAGTTTATAAGCCACATATCCACGTGTGGCAAGAATGCGGAAAGGACCAATGTAGCGAGGAGCTAACTTGCCCTTTATACCAAAACGATGAGTGCCTCTCATAGGAGTGACACGCAAATAAGCTTGTTCACAAGGGTTATAGATAGATCCCAAGTGTTTACGGTCATAGTTGCTCTTCTGACGGTACTGGGCCGCCTTAAGGTTTTCCCGTACAATGACTTTGAACGAACCCTTATCACAGCAGTGGAGATAACATAGCAGATAGATTGCTGAAGAAGAACAATAAAGAAACACTAATGGAGGTTAACTTAGATTGGGTACTGAGAAAAATTCTCGAGGAAACGATTGACAATAATCTTTGAATAATATATGATAACTTTCACATATATGATGGTGGCACAACAATATAACACTTCAACTAACATGGAATAACAGTCAGGAATGATGTGAATGATGAATGCGATCCTGAGAGAAATGCAGAGTGTCGAACTGAAGGGTATCTAGTCAAGGTGCATGAACTAAATGGTATAACAGTAATATGACTAGAAGATAAGAGCACAAGAACAAGATAACTATCACAAAGCAAAAGTGTATGGTGAGTTAAGAAAGTGGACCAGTGGTGCTCGATGGCAACAATTGATTTGGTAGACCAGTTCACTCTTCTGCAAAAGAGCTACGTCTAGTTGGAGGGACTTGTAATTGAAGCCATGATGAAATCTCTCTCTGTGCTATTCACCTTCAACTCAAAGCTGATTAGACTCCAGTTAATTTTACTCATGGTAGATGCTTGTCGGCGATCTCCAAACCTTCCAGACTTAGTCTTCGGTAACCACAATTACTCTTGGTCACACTGCAAACCACAAACACTCTTGGTTGCCGAAGAATAACTCGGGGAAAACAATTACTCTTTGTCACCCGAGCCAACACCTATCCATCTAGAGAGTGTGCAACTCTCAAGTGTAATAGGTACAAGAACTCTAACTCGGATCTACTGTGATGCTCAACCACTATCTAAGTTTTGGCTCTTGATTTTCTCTAAGTAAATCTTAAGCTGAAATCTCTTAAGAGGGGATGCTCAATCAATCTTCTCAGAAATCTTAAGCAAAGCAGTCAACGGGCAATGTTCGTGCGGGGTGTCTATTTATAGCCAGAACCTTTCCTGATGGGAAATGACCAAATTGGGCACACAGATCAGGCAATGGCCGAAAACCACGTTTCCAATGGTCGGACTTTGATCACAACGATAACATTTCTTGCAGATCAAGAAATGCTAACTCCTCGGTCCGAAAGACATCTCCTCCAGCATCGAAGAACAACGTCTTCTGCTGACCGATAATCATTCGGAGCACAAAGAGATTTCTCCCAGTCTTTCATAGGTTTTGTCTAAGCATCACAGCGGACTTATGCTTCGAGAACCTATACCCCTCTTAATAGTACGGAGGTCCTATGACTCAAATATGAGAAATAAGAACAACGAAGAGAATGCTACGTCTTTAATTCGCCTTCAATCCTCTCGAATGCAGTCTATTTTTCCTCAGACGATCCGTAGGAATATTGCTTCCTATCAGCAATAATTTTGAGAGGTCAACTCCTTCGATACAATCATTCCGCTCACACATCTTCTTGAGATGTAGCTCATCCTTCTCTGATTCACAGATAATCTTCGGTGAAGTTATTCGAACTTCACAACATATACATCATTCTCCTTGGACTTGCATGGACTATTTCTCTTGGTGTGCACTAGCAAACAAATCAGTCCATGCCTGTTTCTGACAACAATCTCCAAAACACAAGGGGGTAATATATTGCACCAACACTTCATTAGCATTGAAGCGCAGAGCATTGCTGCAAGATACTTTCCTCGAACACTATCCCCGTTTAGAATGTTTGCCATCCTGTAAGCATATTTTCTACAAGAGAGATGCATAAGTTCAAATGTGATCTGACAGCTATAACATTTCATGATGCGAGGATACACATATGCTTCCTAGCAAGGAGTGGAAATATTTGCTATACTGCAGCAGACTGGTTCTTTGGCCACTGAAATCTGGTTATTATCTGTAGGAGTTGGGTTTCTCAGTGCTGGAGCAGTTCCTATGAACACTGGAGTAGCGTTAATATCTCTTGGAGTTTGGATCTTTTGCAAAGACCTTGTTAGTACCACTTCAGATTCTAACATAGCCCTCTTCCACTTACATGCCTTGTATAGAAGAATAGTGCTTAAGTTATAGAAGATGCTATGGTGGAGAGATGGAATAGGTACCCGAAGAATAGAAATGCATGATATATTAACACGTACTCCCTCCATCTGGAAATAAATGGATGTATCTAGACGTATTTTAGTTCTAAATACATCCATTTTTATCCATTTCTACGACAAGTAATCCAGACAGAGGGAGTATGATGTACACGCTAAGGATACAATAGGAAAATAGAGTAAAAGAAACACTAGTTGAATGTAAAACTATATGATAGCTGGAATAGGTAAAAAAATAGGAAGGCAGCATATTCACAAGTATGATGGGCAAACTAAGATGGCATTGCAACAGAACAATAGAACAACACTTCAATGTAAAAACCATGGTATGGTAGACGGATGGAGTACATAACAACAATGCATGAGATATTCAAAAGAATGATGTCCAAACTAAGCAGATGGCCTTGCGACAGAGTAGAATGACAATACTTTAATTTGAAAACATGTTATCATGAATGGAATATGTACTGAAAACAGGAAGGCATGACATATTCACATGTATGATCATCGGGCTAAGCACATGGCATTGCAACAAAGTAGATGCATTGCAAGATATTATATGCATGATGCTACCCATATCACGGGCCAAGTTAGAGCAAGGACCTTGTGGGGTGAATAGGAATCATCATCTCTCTGCAACTCTTCTAAAGAACTAAATTTAACGGTTCCATCATATTGAATATCATTAACGTCAAGTTTGTTGACCGTTTCATTGCTCCACGAGTTTGTTTTAGTGGATTAGTTCCGATATTCAATATCATTGTATGCAATAATATCTGACATGCATGGAAGACAACTACTAGTGAGATTATATAATGAGTGCCTGTAGGAGACGACTTAAGTAGTAGCAACAAGTTGATACCTCAAAAAATAAAATGAGCACACATGATTGCTACAAATATATACTATTTGTACTCGAGATTAACGAAATGGCACACAATAGTAGTACATAACAACAACATAGGTAATACTAGAAGGGGTATAATCCGCAACCCATATCTCCGATGAGAAGCAAGACGATGTGGCTAAAGAGGCAGAAAACACACAATTTTAAGAATGGCACATATGTCTGATCTGAAGAAATACCCGAAGAGATCAATACTAAGGTACGAGACTGGTTACACGCCGGTCGACTGAAAACTAAAGGGCCATACGCTTGTTTTTGCACTGTCCGATCTACGTCAGATGGCTGGATGGCTGCCTTATGCCTCCCGACTTTCACTGTTCAGGATCTTCCTCAAACAGCCAGCCACCACTGATAGAGCAGCATGCCTCCACTGTCCCTGGCCGCGATAGCTCCGACCTTTACCCTACCCCTCGCCCCACCGAACTTCCATACTTGTGCCGCCCCCGGACATACCACAAAGACTCGCCGTGTTGAAGATCTGGTGCTGACAGTACCTTGACCCCACGCAACCCTAAGATAGGCACCGAAGCGCTGCTTCCGCGGTAAAGATGCGCCCTCGCAACCCTACGATAGACACCGAGGCACTGCTTCCCCAGCCAACTGACAGCCTACGACCTCCGCCGCCTCGAGGGGTGCTACTTCCTTCCATTGGGAATTGACTGACCCAAAGGAATAATTTAGGCGACTGATGCCCATGTAAAGTGAATAAGATGAGTGTACGCTCTTTCTTGCGGCTGATACATCCCAAATGTATCTACTTTTCCAAACACTCTTGCTATTGTTTTGGACTCTATTTTGCATGATTTTAATGAAACTAACCCAGAGTGACACTGTTTTCAGCAGAACTGCCATGGTGTTGTTTTTGTGTAGAAATAAAAGTTGTCGGAATTGGACGAGACTTGGCAAGGATTTATGTTGAATAAATAAGAATACTGGAACAAAGTCCTACCAGAGGGGGGCCACTAGCCATCCACAAGGAGACAAGGCACGTCCTACTGCCTTGTGGGCCCCTCGAAGCTATGTTTCCCCTACCTCTAACTCAATAAGTGCCATCTTCCTGAGAGAAAAATATAAGAACAAAAGTTTCATCACCTTTTACGATATGGAGCTGCCGCCACCTCCTATTCTTCTCCGGGGGGCAGATTTGGAGCCTGTTTTTGTCGATGTCGTCATCATCAGCCCCTCTTCATCAACAACCTCATAATGCTCGCCACCAGGAGTGATTAATTCCATTGTAGGCATCTCCTAAGGTAGATGGAGATGGATGATATTGATCATGTAACCGAGTCAATTTGTTATGGATTGATCCCTGGTATCCACTATGTTCTGTGATTGATGTTGCTATGACTTTGCTATGCTTAATGCTTGTCACTAGGGCCCGTGTGCCATGATTTAATATGTGAACCTATTTTTTTCATGAATACAAGTGAGTTTTAGATCCTATCTTGCAAGTTGTATGCACCTTTTACGTGTTATAATCCACAGACCCCAAGGCGACTATAATTGGGATTCGATCCGGTGATGACCGTACTATGAGGAGTTCATGTATTCACTGTGTTAATGCTTTGTTTTTGTTCTCTATGAAAAAGCGGCCTTAATTACTCTTAAATTTCCATTAGGACCCCGCTGCCATGGGAGGGTTGGAAAAAAGTTGTTATGCATGTTCTTATTATAAGCACCTATAACTATACGTAATACATGCCTACATATTATTGATGAATTGGAGCTAGCTCTATGTCGCTCTAGGTTGTGACTGCTACATGGTTGATGTCATTCAAATGTCCATCGCTAATCCATGCCTACGCTTTTCTAATATTGTGTTTGCTAAGTACTGCTATTGATGCTGTTGTTACAACTGCTACTGCTACTACCACTGTTACCATTACAACTACTATCAAAACTATCAAACAACCATGCTACTAATACTTTGCTGCCAAGAATTAATATCCCAAGTGTGGTTGAATTGAAAACTCGAATGCTATGGCTTATAAATATTCTTTGGCTCCCCTTGGGTCAAATCAATAAATTTGGGTAAAATACTTCCCTCGAAGACTGTTACGATCCCCTATACTTGTGGGTTATCAACGGACCGATGAAGTACGCATCTTCATCTGCCGAGTCGGTGAGACCAGCATGGTGCGGTGGCTCCCGGCAATGGGGAAGCAGACAAGTGGCAGCGGTCGACGACAATGGGGCACCAGCATTGGGGCGCTTGACACGTCCGAAGTTGCAGCTACTCCGGTGTCGTGCACGACGACACGGTTGAATCGGCTCCGGTACAGTTCATGTGGTCGGCATCAAGGCAGCTCTGACAACATGGAGTAAGAGTCACACAACCAATGCATGATAGCAGCTCCGACATTGGGTAGGAGGGCGGCGGTGCATCGGGTGCGGTGGGAGGGCATGGAGGAGGGGCTGAGGTTTCACGAATGGGGAGAAGGTGATTTGGTGCCCACGGTGTATGAATGGGGAATTGGGAGGGGGAACCATGTATTACGAATGCAATTGTTTGAAATTTGTCGGAAGTTTCAATTCTACCCCTGTCATTTGAGGGTCGGGGATAGTAGGGTAACTTTGCTTCTCCGAAATAGTGTGCGCCAGCTATTTTGGGTGAGGAGGGCATGATTTAAAACATTGGGCGCGAGCGATTTCGGCCGAGGATATGGTGTTTCGCTACCCATGGTTTATGAATTATGGGGCGGGGGCCTGCGATTTCGGCTGAGGAGAGGGCGCACTTGGATGAAGTTACAAGCCTACCCTTGATATAGAACATACCCGACCATTTGATGTGGTTCCCACATAGGACGATTATTTCGCGTCTCGCGTTTAATTGCTCGGGCGGTTTCGACCTAGCAGAGGGTATTTTAGTGGTTCATTCAAATTTTGGGAGAACAAGCATCCATGTCTACCTTACCAAGTCAATTCGAATCAAATTTGAAATATTAGTTCTATAGTGTAACATCTTCACTCTTCTTTTTTAGATGGTGAGATGATGCACGGGATTAATGTCTTTTTACATGGTCGTTGCTACCGATTAATTGGAAAAATAGTCGACCCACTAAAAAACATGGATCAAACCCAAAAGGAAATACCTCAATTCAATTAAATAGATCGCTCACCCAGTCAAAATTGTGGACTAAATCCAAAATTGAACACCTTAATTGAATAGCATGTCGTATTGTAGTATACGACACCACACACATGTTCAAAGTCAGATTAATAAACCTATTTAATACACCTATCTCTGTTCAAGTGTGAATTGCAAACACCATGTTCTCCAATTCAAATGTTTGAATGCAATTTATATTGAATCATGGTTTATATCAGTCTTGTATGCATACACGCGATCTCTCCCCTCTTCCACAGTCCCGTTCTCTCTCTAGCCGACACTGTCTTTCTCTTGCGTGCATACAAACACAATCCTTGTCGGTCCCCTCTCTCTCTCTCTCTAGGTCTCTCTAGCTCGCATGCACACTCTACATATAGGTCTCTCTCGCACACAATGTATGACTCTCTATTCTAAACTAACTAGGTAGGGTGCACTGATCAGGCACACACAAATTCTCTCGCTCGTTGTCCATAACTCTCTCACGCACACACCGTCGTCTGGGGGCTCTTCTCTGTCATGCCCAAAATGTGGTACTATCCTCGCGAAGGCACGAGGGCCACGATGAGGATAGAAGCGCATTTTGAGTTGCTTCGCAAGAATAGATATCATCACAATACATCTAAAGAGGAGATGAGTATATGGAGTTGGCTTACACTCGCCACATGCTACAACATTAACATTTCTAATACAATCATCCATACAAACATCATTCAGAAGAGCAGGGTCCGACTACACACGAAATCAAACGAAAATATGACATCCATCATGTAAATCCCTGACTACCGACCAAGGCACCCACCTCTACTCGTCGGGGTATGTCACGTACATGCGGCCACGTTCCTCATCGTACTCCCACCGGAGTGCTGTGGCATCATTTGCAGCAAGATCATTTGTACCTGCACCTTTGGTGTTGTAGGAATCTGTGAGCCCAAGGACTCAACAATCTTATTACCTAGGGTACCGAGACTATCTAAACTTATAGGTATGGCATGGTTAAGTGGTGAGGTTGCAGCAGCACTAAGAATTTTATTTGGCTAACTTATGAGTACAAGAATAAGATGAGTGTTCTACACATAACGGTTCTGAACTGGTTATGATCAAGAAGTGATCCTGAACACCTACTTACAATCAATCATAAACCCACCGTGTTCTCTTCCCGAACTCCCTCAAAAAGAGACGATCACGGTTACACACACAGTTGGTGCATTTTAATTGGATTTACTTCAAGTTTTCTATAACTGGGTATTATAAATTTCCAAGTTGCCACATAATCGCGGGCACGACTTTTAGAAAGATTTAACCCTGCAGGGGTGCTCCAACTCATCCATCACAAACTATCCACAAGCTGCGGTGGATGACCTCAACCGCGGGATGGCCCGTGGTATCATCGGAATCCCGGTGCACAAGACATTCGGTAAAGGTAAATCAAATCCAGCAAGACCACCCGGCAGGCCAGATCCCAATAGGAGTTGCACATATCTCATTCTTAGGGCACTACCAAATGAGTAGTTGATGTCTACTATGCAACTTTATTCTTGTAGACGTTGTTGGGACACCAAGTGCAGAGTTTTGTAGGACAGCAGCAAATTTCCCTCAAGTGGATGACCTAAGATTTATCAATCCGTGGGAGGTGTAGGATGAAGATGGTCACTCTCAAACAACCCTGCAATCGAATATAAGAAATGTCTTGTGTCCCCAACACACCCAATACAATGGCAAATATTATAGGTGCACTAGTTCGGTGAAGAGATGGTGATACAAGTGCAATATGGATGATAGAAATAGGTTTTTGTAATCTGAAAATATAAAAACAGCAAGGTAACAAATAGTAAACATTGAGAAAAATGGTATATTAATGCTTGGAAACAAGGCCTAGGGTTCATACTTTCACCAGTGCAATCTCCCAACAATTCTAACATAGTTGAATCACATGATCATCCCTCAACATGCAACAAAGAATCACTCCAAAGTTCATAGTAGCGGTGAACATAAGATGAAATTGGTGTAGGTAGTAGAACCACCTCAAAGTTATTCTTTCCAATCAATCTTTTGAGCTATTCCTATAAGTGTCACAAACAGCCCTAGAGTTCGTAGTAAAATAACACCAATGATACATATCAATCAACCTTAATGTCACCTAGATACTCCAATATCACCTCAAGTATCCGTGGTTATATTATGCGACATGCGTAAAACAATTTCAGATCTATCATATTCAATCCAACACAAAGAACTTCAAGGAGCACCCCAAGATTTCTATCAGAGAAAGTAGTATGAAAACGTGCAATCAACCCCTATGCATAGATCCCCAAGGTCACCGGAATCCGCAAGTTGATGCCATAACATATATCAAGTGAATCAATATAATACCCCATTGTCACCACGGGTATCCGCATGCAAGACATACATCAAGTGTTCTCAAACCAAAAAATTCAATCAAACATAACGAGATCTCAAAGGGAAAGATTCAATTCATCACAAAAAGATAGAGAGGGAAGAACACCATATGATCCAACTATATTAACAAAGCCTGTGATACATCAAGATCGTGCCATCTCAAGAACACGAGAGAGATATTAAACACATAGCTACTGGTACATACTGATAACCCATAAGTGTAGGGGATCGTTTGTAGCCTTTTTCGATAAGTAAGAGTGTCGAACTGAATGAGCAGCTAAAGGTAGAATTAATATTCTCTCAAGTTCTATTGACCACCGATACAACTCTACGCACACTAACGCTTACTTTACCTAGAACAAGTATGAAACTACTTTTCGGGAAGGAAACTAGAAGTACTTAGTAGGTGTAATAGATAATTTTGCAAGATAATAAAGAGAAAGTAAATAAAAGTTAGGGGCTTCTTAGATGAAGAACAATAAAGTAAATTGTTTAGTAGAAAGATTTGTTGTGTAACGCAAGAGAAAGATTGTCCATAGGCAATTGAGTATAACATGATAGATATTTATCATATGCAATGAGGGAGAGGCATACGCTAACACACTTTCCGTACTTGGATCATTAAGGACAGTATAACCGCACCTAATCCCTGCCCTCACAGCGATTTGCATTTTTGACCGTCCGTTTTAACTACCTGGGTGTTTCTGGTCGTCGGATCGTTGCCATATGTCCCGCATATGGTAAACTAGGCCTACTGTCCTATGGACAGCTGCTTCACAGGCCAAAACAGCGTCATGTGGTTAACTGGGCCGTAGGCCGGCCCATTCCAGTCATGTGCTTCGGTGAATGAGGTCCAGTGGTGTGGTTCATTAAAGGGGTCCATCGAGGGAATGACCGATGAGCATTCGTCCATCCAGTACCAACGCGAGGAGGTCGATTGGATCGACCGGAGGATGTGCGGGATTGACTGGAGGAGCGGGTTCCCGGCCCAGCCGACCGAGCTACGCGAGGGGATCAGCGGAGTGATAACCCACAAGTATAGGGGATCGCAACGGTTTTCGAGGGTAGAGTATTCAACCCAAATTTATAGATTCGACACAAGGGGAGCCAAAGAATACTTGAGAGTATTAGTATTTGAGTTGTCAATTCAACCACACCTGGAGATTAAATATCTGCAGCAAAGTGATCAGTAGCACAGTAATATGATAGTTTGGTAGCAGTAGCAACAGTAACAGTAGCGGTAACAATAGTAGCAATAGTTTTGTAGTAGTTGGAACAGCAGCAGCAGCAATAGTAACTTAGCAAGAACAATAAGTGGAAAGCTCGTAGGCACTGGATCGGTAACTCGTTGGATGATATTCGTCATGTAACAATCATAGCCTAGGGCGACACAGAACTAGCTCCAGTTCATCAATATAATGTAGGCATGTATTCCGTAAATAGTCATACGTGCTTATGGAAAAGAACTTGCATGACATCTTTTGTCCTACCCTCCCATGGCAGCGGGGTCCATAAGGAAACTAAGGGATATTAAGGCCTCCTTTTAATTGAGAACCGGAACAAAGCATTAATACATGGTGAATATATGAACTCCTCAAACTATGGTCATCACCGCGAAGTATCCCAAATATTGTCACTATGGGGTTCACGGATCATAACACGTAATAGGTGCATATGACTAGGCAAGATCGGATCAACAACATAGATATAGAGATGATAACATAAACGGTTCGGATATAAAATCATGACACTCGGGCCCTAGTGTCAAGCATTAGGCATAGCATAGTCATAGCAACATCAATCTCAGAACATAATGGATACTAGGGATCAAGCCCTAACAAAACTAACTCAATTACATAATGAATCTCAGCCAACTCCTCACCGACCAGCAAGCCTACGAAGGAATTACTCACTCCCGGTGGGGAGCATCATGGAATTGGCGATGGAGAAACGTTGGTGATGACGAAGACCGAAGATTCCCCTCTCCGGAGCCCCAAACGGGCTCCAGATCTGGCCTCCAGATGAAGAACAGGAGGTGGCGGCGGCTCCGTATCGTAAAACGTGATGAAACTTTCTCTCTGATTTTTTCTCCGAAAATATGAATTTATAGTGGCGGAATTAGGGTCAGTGGGGCCACGAGGTGGGCACAACCCACGAGGGCGCGCCCAGGGGGCCTGGCGCGCCCTGGTGGGTGCTGGCCACCCTGGCCCCCCTCTTCGGTGGATTTTGGCTCCAATAATTCACATATATTCTGAAATAATTCTCCAAAAAGTTTTGTTCCATTCCGAGAACTTTTATTTCTGTACAAAAACAACACCATGGTAGTTCTGCTGAAAACAGCGTCAGTCCGGGTTAGTTCCATTCAAATCATGCAAATTAGAGTCCAAAACAAGGGCAAAAGAGTGAGGAAAAGAGGATACGTTGGAGACGTATCAACTCCCCCAATCTTAAACCTTTACTTGTCCTCAAGCAATTCAGTTGACAAACTGAAAGTGATAAAGAAAAACTTGTATGAACTCTTTTGTTCTTGTTTACATATATATGCTTAAGTAGCACCCAGGTTTTCAGCAAAGATTATGACTAACCATGTCAACAATAACTCTTAGAAATTATATTAACTCATAACAACAACATAAGCAACTAGCGAGCAATAATAAGATATCTCAAGCGCCAACACTTTGTCAAAACAATCATGATACAATATGACAATAGTGGTATCTCACTAGCCCTTTCTGGGACCGCAAATCATAAATGCAGAGCACCTCCAAAGTTCAAGCAGCGACTAAACATTGTAATTCATGGTAGAAAAGATCCAGTCATACTGCACCCAACATCAACTATACACAATGCATGAGGATGGCAATAGTGCTCTCAGGTCTGGCGCTTATTTGAGAAGGTGATGACTCAACATAAAAGTAAATAGATAGTCCCTTCGCAGAGGGAAGCATGGATTTGCAACGGTGCCAGAGCTCAAAGTTTAAAATAGAGATAGATATAATTTTGGGAGGTACACCCTTCCTGTCAACGTCATGACCAAGAGTTATCAATATCTTCCGTGCTAAACAAATTAGCGGCGGTTCCCAAGCGGTAAAAGTAAAGGTTTACTCCCCCTCCACCAACAATCACACTCCACGGCTGGCCGCATCCACAGGTACCGTGCAAACCAACAACATTCCTGGGGCAGTTTTGTTTAATTATTTTTTATTTTTTTATTTCGGGACTGGGAATCCCTATTACCGCCCCTCTCGTGTAAGGACAAGTGAATAAACACTCATCATGAGAATAACCTGCTTAGCATGGAAGATACTGACCGCCCCCTGTCGCTCCATGAGCGGTCCAGGCACACAAAACAGATGTTCATTTGAATTTTTTAGAGGTGGCACATGCAAATTTACATGGAACGGCAGGGTAATACCGCATATAGGTAGATATAGTGGACTCATCTGGCATAACTTGGTTTAAGGGTTTTGATGCACAAGCAGTATTCCCGCTTACTACAGGCGAAGGCTAGCAAATAGATTGAGAAGCGGCCAGCTAGAGAGCGAAAACGGTCATGAACATGCATTACATATAATCAACATTGAATACTAGCATGAGTAGGATATGGACACCATGAACATAAATATCATGAAGGCTATGTTGGTTTTGATTCAACTACATGAGTGAACATGTGCCAAGTCAAGCCACTTGAAACATTAAGAGGAGGATACCATATCATCATACCGCATCACAACCATTTTAATGCATGTTGACACCCAAGTTAAATCATTATCCACTCCTAGCTACTTAAGCATGGCATGAACAACTATAATCTCTAATGGTCATTGCAAACATGTTTGATCATAATGAGTTGAATCAAGGGATACTATGTTAAACATATTTACAAAAACAAAAACAAGCTGAGTTCATACCCGCCTTTCTCTGCCACAGTCAATTCATCAAATGTCGTCATTATTGCCTTTCACTTGCACGATCGAATGATAAGAAAATAATAGTAGTGCAAGAGTGTCGTGGACTAAGCTGGAATCTGCAAACATTTTATTCAAGAGGAGAAGACAAAGTAATATGGGCTCTTCGTTAGATAAACAATAATGCAGATTAGAGCCACTCAACAATTTCATTGTGGTCTTCTTCTAGGCATGACTCAGGTAAAAAGAAAAGAATTTCATAGAAACACACTGAAATATTTTTGGAGTTTTTGGTTTTTCTTGAAGCAAGCAAATTAAAGAGGAAAAACAAAAACGAGAAAAACTATTTACACGGGAAATCTCCCAAGAAGTAAAAGAAGAAGCGAGAAATCTTTTTGTGTTTTCTTTTGATGCTACAATTAAACTAAGCTAGAAAGAAAAACTAAAAAGAAGTAGGAAATATTTTTGGATTTTCTCAAAGTTTTTCAAACACACAAGAAGAAAGCGAGAAAACAAATCTAGCATGGATATTACAATGAAAAAGTGTGAACACCGACAACTGGAATGAAATATGTGAACATGAATGTAATGTCGGTGGAAATACGTACTCCCCCAAGCTTAGGCTTTTGGCCTAGCTTGGTATTCACCATCCGTAGTAGCCATTCGGTCCCAAGTTGTAGTGCGGCGGAGGCGGCACCTGAGCATCCCACCCCTGGGGCTCCTCCTCTGCAGCTGCTAGGTTGTTCCGGTAGGCTGTAATGTCATCTGGCATGATCATGTATCCGTTCCTGGCAATAGAATCGAACAAAGCAGGTGCAGGCAACGGAATAACATCACGTGTTTCCTTGTTGAATACTAGGTTGTAATGAATGTCATGGGGAGAATCAGTTACATCTAGGAATTGGTGAGCCTGCAGTGACTTGCGATCAAGGTAAACTCAGGATAAGAGATAATCATGTGGGCAAAACTGGAATCTAAAGTGTCTCGCTAGACGAGTAGCATAAATACCACCATGTATCTTTCCCTTAGTTTTGTTAAGATGTAAGCGACGAGCAATAATAGCCCCCATACTAAAGGTGTGATCATCATAAAGTGCACGACGTAAAATAGCAAGGTCAGGGGCATTGAGTGCGCCGACCTTCTCCCTAGCGGTTAAACACTTAGCGATGACCAAAGCGAAATAATGTACTGAGGGAAACTGCAAGCTGGTAGCAGTGGCGCTTGACACGCCTCTATCCTCACCCACGGTTAATGTGTGGAGAAAGTCCTCAAACTCAGATGGCCTAGGTTCTCTCAAGTCCCCATCAGAAGGGATCAAGCATATGTTGCAGAAGTCAGTTAATGGTATTTTGTAAGTTTCAGCATAAAGATTAAACTGCACTTCAGAAGGATTGTTTCTCCCTAGATAATAAAAGCTTTGCACAAAGGAATTCGTAAGGATGTGATATTGGTCACACTTAGCTGCGAGGAACTCGGTCAACCCAGCGTTTGCAACAAACTGAGCGAACTCTTGATGGAACCCAGCCTCCTCCATTAAGGCATCATGCGGCCATTCACACGGCCACACCTCCACCTTCCTTGGGGTGTGAAGGTCATTGTCCGATGATTCCCCAATGACTCCCTTGGCATTTTTCTTGGAGGAGAACTTCCTAAAGATTTGCATTTTATTCCTATAAAAATTCTGAAAAAATTTAGTCCACAAAAAATTTGTCAACAAAACTTTGTAAGATTGTTAGCAACTACTCCCAAGCATGCATAGAGGCCATATTGAGCATTCAAACTACTTATAACTCTAAGAATTCAACATGCAAGCTCATCTAAAGCAGCACCAAGCGTAGCTAATTACTCGAAAAACAACCTACTAAAACAAAAACTAATTGGAGCAATGGAGGAGTCACATACCAAGTAGCAATCCCTCCAAAAAGTTTCAGAAACGGAGCTTTGAGCAAAGAGATTGAAATCCGCGAGTTTGAGAGCAAGAACACGAGAATGGTGACTATGGTGATTTTTTCCTGGAGGTAGGGGATGATGTGGGCTAGAGAGATAAGTGAGGGGGCCCACGTGGGGGCCACAACCCACCAGGGCACGCCTAGGGGTGCTGGCACGCCCTGGTGTCTTGTGGGCACCAGGTGCACCCCCTCTGGTATTATTTGCACCAGAAATTCATAAATATTCAGAAACAAATCGTGTTAAATTTTCAGGGCATTCTAGGAATTTTTATTTTTGGGTCATTTTTTATTGCACGGAGAAAACAGAAAACAGGATAAACAAGGCATTTTATTCTATTCAACTAACTAAAACAGAAAATAAAAAGTGGGAGCAGAGAGTTGTGCTTTACTAGATTCATCGACTTCATACCTCTAAAAAATGATCCATTAATAAGGTTGATCAAGGCTTATGAACAACCACTTCCGATTAGCATGAAACCGAAGAACTTTCATAAAACACTAGGTTACCTCTATGGGGATGTGCATATCCCGGACAATAAGTATATCATATTTCTTTTTGGCAGTAGGAAGAGGTAATTGAAAACTTCCAATAGTGATGGTCGGAGATTCTTCAATAACATTTATACCATTCACTTGGAATTGTTTCTTCGGAAAGTGCACCGTATGCTCATTACCATTGATATGAAAAGTGACTTTGCTTTTATTGCAATCAATAACAACCCTTGCAGTATTCAAAAAGGGTCTACCAAGGATAATCAACATGTTGTCGTTCTCGGGCATCTCAAGAATAACAAAGTCCGTTAAGATAGTAACATTTGCAACAACAACAGGCACATCCTCACAAATACCAATAGGTATGGCAGTTGATTTGTCAGCATTTGCAATGATATCTTGGTAGGTGTGAGTTTATTCAAATCAAGTCTTTTATATAAGGAGAAAGGCATAACACTAACACCGGCTCCCAAATCACACAAAGCAGTTTTGACATAGTTTCTCTTAATGGAGCAAGGTATAGTTGGTATTCCGGGATCTCCTAGTTTTTAGGTACTCCATCCTTAAAAGAATAATAAGCAAGCATGGTGAAGATTTCAGCTTCCGGTATCTTTCTTTTATTTGTGATGATGTCTTTCATATACTTTGCATAAGGGGCCATATTTAGGATATCGGTTAAGCGGGTACGCAAAAAGACTAGCCTAATCATTTCAGCAAAGCGTTCAAATTCTTCATCATCCTTTTTCTTAGATGGCTTAGGTGGAAATGGCATGGGTTTCTGAACCCATGGCTCTCTTTATTTACCATGTTCCCTAGCCACAAAGTGTCTTTTATCATACCGTTTATTTTTAGGTTGTGGGTTATCAAGATCAGGAGCAGGCTCTATTTCAACATCATTATCTGGTTCTTTATCATTACTAGGTTGAGCATCATCATGAACATCATCATTATCATTTTCATTATCACTAGGTGAATGTTCACTACCAGATTGAGTTTCAGCATCAGAAATAGAGACATCATTATTATCAGGAGGTTTTTGTGTCTCGGGTTCACTAGAGGTATGCAAAGTCCTATCATATTTCTTTTTCTTTTTCTTCTTAGAAGGACTAGGTGCATCAGTATTAATTCTCCGAGAGTCTTGTTCAATTCTTTTAGGATGACCATCAGGATAAAGTGGTTCTTGGGTCATTCTACCTCCTCTAGTTACTACTCTAGCAGCAAAATCATGCATATTATTATTCATTTCATCAAGCAATTCTTTTTGAGACTTAGCAACTTGTTCTAACTGAGTTTGAACCATGGAGGCATGCTTTCCTACACCTCTAACATCATTACTGATTCTAAATAGCAAGTCACTCAAGCGAGCAATCTTATATTTACTAATTGGATGCACCATCCAAGCTTCCACGTTAATTCTGATGTACAATTATTATTCACCATCAGATCAGAAAATAAACAGCCGAGATCTAATTGGAGTTAAGATAGAGATAGCTTCCAGACTCACATACGATTCCTATTCACCGTGAGATGAAAAAAATAAAAAGCCAAGTTCTAATTGAAGTCAAGATAAACAACCAAAGATAAACAGCCAAGATAGCTTCCTTTACGTTTAAAAAAATGATAGCTTCCTTTACAGTAATCTCTCAAGAGTCCAGACTTTGGACGGAAATTGGCTCTGGGTCATAGGTGCATATGCACCCATTGTTCAAATACATATTTTGAAAAGTTAAAAAATTACGACAAAAATCTCGCGAGTAAATCCGGCCATTATATGTGCGTGCACAAAGTTTCGGTGAAAAAGGACATTTTTTGTTGTGTGTGTAAAAAGACAAATTTTGATCCTTGATTGCAGCTATTCACGAGGCATTTGTTTATCTTTTTTGTACATGTCACAAAAAATGTCTTTTTTTCACTGAAACTTTGTGCACGCGCATATAATGTCCGAATGTACAAACTGGATTTTTTCCTCCAATTTTTTTTACTTTTTAAATGTGTTTTTTACATATTTTTCGTAATAGGTACACCTATTATTCACGTATGTCTGTATCAAGTCTAGGCAATTATCAAGTATGTGTAGCTCCCCTTCTCTTGGACGAGATAATACCGCCGTCGTCAACGGATCCCAGACGTAAAAAGAAGTCCTATGTGACCACATAGACACGTCTAAAAAACACCAATCTTCCCACGTAGAAAAATCACCCGGCCTCCTCCCTTGAAAAAGGGATAGAAACGGACACGGACCAATACGAGGTGCTTCAGTCCTCCCGGAAAAAAAAAGTGCTCGAGTCCTTTAAAAAATGTGCACATCACAGTTTCCTAAAAAAACAAACACCACATGCCTGTTTCCATGACAAAAGGAAACGTATAAATAATGTGTCAATATGCCTCAAGTTACCAAAAAGATTGTACACATAACTTTTTTTGGTCTCCAAAAAGGACACGTACAAATAAAGCGTGTCATGCTCCATAATGGAAAACAAGTTTCAGTCTCACGTATAAAAGACCAGCCAAGCTGTGTTCATAAAAAAAAAACAGCCAAGCTAAAAGAAATAAGACACACACGTACAAAAATCTCTGTCCAACGACTCCCAAATATCATACTGCCAAGGTCCCGCAAAAAAAAAACTGCCAAGGTCATTAATTTTATATAGGTAAAATCTCCCTATTTTAACACAACTAGGAAAAAAGTGCATAAATTGTTTTTTTCGGTAAAATATATGCAAAGATTGTCACACACCCGAAAGTCTTCTACAAACATAAGCCATTAATAAATATCAATTAAAGCAATGTTACTGTTTTTCGTGCTGAGGGGTTGGCAAGCTAGACATTTGAGAACTCCAAATAGGAAGATCTGACAATGACCTACACTACATTTTAAATGCATACATGCATTTTTTTTTCAATTAGTATGCAGTACATTGTTGTTTATTTTCATAATAGCCAGATACATTCTCAATGAAAGTATAGTATTGTTTTTTCTAAGTTAAGGGAGACTCACCGCCCAATGCATTATGAAGAATTGCAGATTATCTAATTGATAAAGTATCATTGCAATAGCGGAAACATTATATACACCGACCGCGACAAAGCAATACAACCTTAGATACTTGATTCCATCATCCAATGGCAAACAAACCACCAATGTAGTAGGCACTGGAGTAATCATTCAAGAACACTATTTTATAATAATTCAATTTATGCAGCTTTTTGCTATATACATCATTTTTGAAAAAAATGCTAGCCCATGTCCCACACGCCTGTGCTTCAAAAAGAGTTGAGTAGTAAGTGAGTGCATGTGCATGTTTCTCCCAACTTCTGTTGAGCTGTACTATATAAGCTACCATGTGGACGGAATTCATACGTATTATTTTCTAAGTCAAGCAGACATGTATATGGCCATACGGATCGAATGAATACACATTTGCTCAGGTGCATCCTTTGTAGGTCACTAAAAATTCACAAAGAGACATACTTTCCACAATAATGGGAAGGATTCATTCTTACTAATCATGGTAGTTTGCGCAAGATAAAGGGAAAATGGATGCACTTCGTCCAATCATGATGCCTATATATACATGTGTTTATATTGTGTTATGATTGTTTGAATACCAAAGCATTTGCCCTTTAGTATTTTATTTGGAATTTATACTCTTGCATTACAAATCCATATAATATCTAGGCCGTGCAGACACATGGGTTCATGACTAGTCATATCAGAATTATATTTCAATTGTTTCAGAACATGGGCATTGAAATGATCTTGGTTCATAATATAGTTGTCAAACTCATATAAGCATTGACTAGGATGTTTATTGTTAGGGATGTCACTTTCATTAAACTTTAATAAAGAATTTACCTCTACCACCTATGGAGGTGGTGGTGTGTCAAGGCCATGTATTTCTTCAGTAGGTGGCAAATTCTTAACATCCTCATCTTTAATACCTTTTTCCTTCATAGATTTCTTTGCCTCTTGCATATCTTCAGGACTGAGAAATAAGATACCCCTCTTCTTCGGAGTGGGTTTAGGCGGTGGTTCAAGAAGAGTCCAATCATCATAATTCTTCAATATGTTATTCAATAATTCCTCAGCTTGTTCACCAGTTCGTTCCCTGAAAACACAACCAGCACAACTATCTAGGAAGTCCCTAGAAGCATCGTTTAGTCCATTATAAAAGATATCAAGTATTTCATTTTTCTTGAGAGGATGATCAGGCAAAGCATTAAGCAATTGGAGAAGCCTCCCCCAAGCTTCTGGGAGACTCCCTTCTTCAATTTGCACAAAGTTAAATATTTCCTGTAAGGCAGCTTGTTTCTTATGAGCAGGAAAATATTTTTCAGAGAAGTAGTAGATCATATCCTGGGGACTACGCACACAACCAGGAGCAAGAGTACTATACCATGTCTTAGCATCACCCTTTAATGAGAACAGAAATGACTTAAGGATATAATAGTAGCGAATCTTCTCATCATGAGCAAAGAGGGGGGCTATATCATTCAGCTTAGTAAGGTGTGCCACTATAGTTTCAGTTTCATAACCATGGAAAGGATCAGATTCAACCAAAGTAATTAACTCTGGGTCAACAGAGAACTCATAATCCTTATCACTAACAACGATAGGTGAAGTAGCAAACTTAGGATCACAATTTATTCTAGCATTCAGAGTCTTTTCCTTATACTTGCGTAGCAATTTCTTAAGATCGTTTCTATCCTTGCAACAAAGAATTTCTCTAGTTATCTCTTCGTCCATAACATAACCTTCAGGTATCTTAGGCATTTCAAACTTAGGAGAGCTAGGACTAATAGGAGTTTCATATTGATCATCAGTTTCATAAGCTTCATCAGTTTCAGCAATCTCATCAGTTTTAGTAGTTTCATTCTCTTTAGCTCTAGCAATTTGTTTATCAAGAAATTCTCCTAGTGGCACATTATCATCAAGCATGGTACTAGCATCATCAATAGCATAATTCATAGCAGAGGTAGCATCATCAATAACTTGCGACATATCAGGATTACTAGCATATGGTGGTGTTGCAAGCTTACTCATAACAGAAGGTGAATCAAGTGCAGAGCTAGATGGCAGTTCCTTACCTCCCCTCGTCTTAGAGGGAAAAATCTTAGTCTTTGGATCCTTAAGATTCTTCATAGTGATAAATTGATATAAATCCCAAGTGACTCAACAAATATTGCTATGCTCCCCGGCAACAGTGCCAGAAAAAGGTCTTGATAACCCACAAGTATAGGGGATCGCAACAATTTTCGAGGGTAGAGTATTCAACCCAAATTTATAGATTCGACACAAGGGGAGCCAAAGAATACTTGAGAGTATTAGCAGTTGAGTTGTCAATTCAACCACACCTGGAGATTAAATATCTGCAGCAAAGTGATCAGTAGCACAGTAATATGATAGTTTGGTAGCAGTAGCAATAGTAACAGTAGCGGTAACAGTAGTAGCAATAGTTTTGTAGGTGTTGGAACAGCAGCAACAACAATAGTAACTTAGCAAGAACAATAAGTGGAAAGCTCGTAGGCATTGGATCGGTAACTCGTTGGATGATATTCGTCATGTAACAATCAAAACCTAGGGCGACACAGAACTTGCTCCAGTTCATCAATATAATGTAGGCATGTATTCCGTAAATAGTCATACGTGCTTATGGAAAAGAACTTGCAAGACATCTTTTGTCCTACCCTCCCGTGGCAGCGGGGTCCATAAGGAAACTAAGGGATATTAAGGTCTCCTTTTAATAGATAATCGGAACGAAGCATTAACACATGGTGAATACGTGAACTCCTCAAACTACGGTCATCACCGCGAAGTATCCCAAATATTGTCACTATGGGGTTGACGGATCATAACACGTAATAGGTGCATATGACTAGGCAAGATCGGATCAAGAACATAGATATAGAGATGATAACATAAACGGTTCAGATCTGAAATCATGGGACTCGGTCCCTAGTGTCAAGCATTAGGCATAGCAAAGTCATAGCAACATCAATCTCAGAACATAATGTATACTAGGGATCAAGCCCTAACAAAACTAACTCGATTACATGATGAATCTCATCCAACTCCTCACCAACCAGCAAGCCTACAAAGGAATTACTCACTCCTGGTGGGGAGCATCATGGAATTGGCAATGGAGAAAGGTTGGTGATGACGAAGACCGAAGATTCCCCTCTCCGGAGCCCCAAACGGGCTCCAGATTTGGCCTCCCGATGAAGAACAGGAGGTGGCGGCGGCTCCGTATCGTAAAACGCGATGAAACTTTCTCTCTGATTTTTTTCTCCGAAAATAGGAATTTATAGTGACGGAATTAGGGTCAGTGGGGCCACGAGGTGGGCACAACCCACTAGGGCACGCCTAGGGGGCCTGGCGTGCCCTGGTGGGTGCTGGCCACCCTGGCCCCCTCTTCGGTGGATTTTGGCTCCAATAATTCACATATATTCTAAAATAATTCTCTAAAAAGTTTCGTTCCATTCCGAGAACTTTTATTTCTGCACACAAACAACACCATGGTAGTTCTGCTGAAAACAGCGTCAGTCCGGGTTAGTTCCATTCAAATCATGCAAATTAGAGTTCAAAACAAGGGCAAAAGAGTGAGGAAAAGTAGATACGTTGGAGACATATCACGGAGGCACATGATGCGGGTGAAGAAAGTCGTCGCGCCGTCTCCCAGATCCAACCGAGAGGCTCGCGATTCAGGGCGTTGGTGTCGGCAGCCGACCAGGTCGCTTTCCGGGCGATGCCACGATGCGGTGCCCAGGGGCCAGGGCAGCAGACCGTCCTTTGTCGATTCGACTCCGTCGATTCAGTAATTCAATCCCGGTTACAAAAGGCCAGTAATGGTAATCGATGTGTTCGGGTCAGTTAAGCTGCCAATTCACGTTCCTCCTTTAATCTCCCGTCCATATAATCTCCACTATCTACCCTCTTCACTCCTCGCTTCCGCAAAATCTTATACGACAGCCATGGTTGACACTCAGGTCACCGATTCGTCTTCCCTCTTCTACCAATGGCCCCTCCACCATTCCCCCAATTCTGCATTATAGATTTTTTATTGATATTGTTCTTTGTACTCGGAAATAACCGTAGTTTCTCTAGCTTGATCAATTAGACATCAGCTCCAATAGGTTGGCTGATTCTGCTGCATTGTAATGGGATTCACTGCTTTCACCTTTAATGATTTCTTCCCTGATATTAATATGCTTAAACACAACATCTTCCAATTGCTCATAGTGCGAATTGTTACAGTGTGAGACTATTTCCTCGGGTCCAATATTGTTTCACACAGCGCAGAGTTGACTTAGAGTAACCATCTTGTATCCAGCTCTTCTATTCTAAATGAACGACGTGAGGATAGTGCATATCAGAGTCTTCTATTTGAAGGTATTTCTTTTATCACAGACCAATTCTTGTTTGTCCTATAATTTTCAAGTCCCCTCGTTACTTGGGCATGCCTCACTTTCTAGGAATGCAAAGGTGAAGGTATGATATTTTTCTTAGTTCTCATTTGGTGCATGTATTTTGATTGATTGTAGCGAGTGATTTTCAAAATTGAATTATTCATTAGAACTAAATTATAAGCCCAGTGTTTAAAACGAGGGAATAGAAAAAAACATATGGCAAAGCACCTGTTAGTTGTGTTTATGTTGGTAATTTTGTACGACATCATTTCCCCTTTTTTCATGTTCGTTGTAATCCACAAACCTCATCTATGGTGTTGGAGCCTGATTCAAGTGGATTGATTCGGGGTATTGCAATGGCTATCGAACTAGGTTAGTACGTATCTGTCGGGGTACGGATGCTCATGATCACCTATGGGGCCAAAGGCCCCTTGTGGTTCGGCAAGGGGGGTCGCGTTGCACGAAGGGCGGAGAGCATGAGACGGCACGACGATCAGGACACAAGCATTTTACCTAGGTTCGGGCCGCTGCTAAGCATAAAACCCTACTTCTACTTTTGGTGGATTTGATTCGAAGAACACCTCGTGCTCTATTCCGGCAAGGGTTGCCTTTGGGGAAAGAGCTGCTAGTTGAGTACAAATATTCGGGGGTGCGAATCCTGAGCTAGGTAGCCTTGGGCCTCCTTTTATAGTGCAAGGGGTTACCACAATAGCAAAACAGTCATTATCTATCGATTAGATAGCTTAGCAGAGCTATCATACCTAACTCTAGCATTTAGGACAAAACACCATGATTACTAGCCTAGGTGGCGCTCGGGGGTGCATCCCCGGCAAGCTCTTGCCACTGCTTGGCCGGTCGTTGCTTACGGTCTTGACACGCTGCAGGGCAGGTGTCAACTGAGCATAACTTGCTTCCCGGTGTGTCGCTACGTGTTTAGCGAGAGCTGATTAGCCGCTTGAGGGCTCGACACCGCATCGATACTTGACTGGCGTAGGGATGCGGTGGAGCGGTGGCTGGTTAGCTCGTGCCTGTCGGGGGATGGCTTGCTAGGTCTTCAGGAAGGTGCGCATGTCTTGGCCCCCGGCAAGCGCCGGGGACGTGCTTGGCCCGTCGCAGTCCAGGCTTGGGCTGCCGCGTTGGGCTTGTTGGTGTCTGGTCTCGAAGGGTTCAGCTACTACCGCCTGTGCATAAGTCAAGGGCACTGGGTACCCCTGTACTAGTGCACCGACAGGAGCCCCCGGGTCTGGCCCACACGCGCTCATCAAGTGCCGTTGGGTCAGGCCCAAAATCTATGCACAGGCGCGCAATGGGAGGGAGTAACTGCCAATTTATTGGTCATCACTCACCCACTACCTCAGGCCATTTCCGCCACGCGCGCCACATGCATAGCGAGGAGTTAGTGACGGGCGCGCGTGACTTAAAGTCCTAGTCGTGGCAGAAACCGCAGTGCCATGGATTGGAGCAATGGGGCGGTTACCTGTTCGCCCGTGATCGTGGGCGATGGAATTGGTGGAGATGGGCGGCGACCCTTGGAGTGGAGGAGAGCCAGCCTCCGCGCTCTCCCCTATAAATTGGGGGTCGTGAGGGGCGATGCTCATCCATCCTTTATTCCTCCTTGAGTCCGAATCCACATAGCTCGCCCTTCTGCTTCCTTGTCTTGAGCCACGCTCGCCCTCCCGATGCTCAGGGGGAGGGGCTTAGCGAGCGTGTTTGCAGGGCCTTCCCCTTGGACCCATGCTCAGTCCCCGTCATCGATAGACGACTCTGAGCTGAAGGCTGGTCGGGGAAAAAAATCTTGGATGGAGGAGCGGGCAGTGTGGTGGCCGTGTTGGAGACAACTGCGGCGGCACGCCTGCCGCCGCGCTGCCTGGTTCTTTAGCCTTGACATCGCGCCATGTGGTTGACATCGCGCCATGTGGTTGACATCACGCCGGGGTCCATATTGGAGGTGCAGCGTCGCGGCGGTCCGCGGTTCCCGCATTCCTTCTTCAAGGTGATGGAGAAAAACGCCCACACGGCCACCGCGGGCGTGCGTATGGTCGCAGCCGTGTGTCGTCATTTATCGCGGTGAAGCTCTCCTCCCGCAGCGTTTTGGATGGAGCGTACGGGAGGGAGCCCTTCATCTATGTGTGCTCTTCTAAGGCGGGGGATAGAATTCCCCGCCTTTGGCCACCGGGGACGACCATGCTCTCTGTGGGGTCCCCAGGTGGCCGCGCCTGGAGCTTGGGTGATGGTGGGGGTGTCTCGTCGAGTGGTGGCGATGAGGAAGACGATGGCGGTCGGGGACCTACGACACATCAGGAGCACGGATGAGGTCTCCGACGCGTCGCGTTCCCCGGCAGCACCATCATCACCATCTGGGCTCCGGCAGCGCCACCATCTGCACCTGCCCTCCGCCTTCTTTCCCCTTGTCGGTCTAGCCGCTCTGTCGGCTTCGTCCGCCCTGCCTGGGGACAGGGTCCATCTGCTCACCGGTCGCGTCCCTTTGGTCCTGGCTGGGAAGCGTCGAATCCCGGCCAGGCGCTCCTTTTGCCCTCCGTTCCTTCTTCACCTAATCCCTAAGAGGAGAGGGACAAGAAAGGCATTACGGGGCATTTATCTTTTCGTAGCCGAAAATGTAGGCGTCTGCCAAATTTTTGCTGATCAAAATGTAATTTCTTATCCACTTTGTATCAGAAATGAATGAGAAAAGGTGTTGTCTCTTTTTTTTGCAAGTACTATTCCTTTTCCTTCCTTATTTATACTACATCAGTATGTTTTGTCTTTGCTACACGGAGCTACTTGCCGGGTCATCATTCAAACCACGAGTGCCAAAGAGGGGAAACGAGCCCCCGGCAACAGGTTGGCGTTGTTCCCCGGTAGAGCTCCTTGTCGGTGTCGGCACCGCCACCCCCATAAACAAAGACAGGGGGCGGCTCGTCCCGACAAGGATTTTCACCACGTGGATGACTCCACAACCCGCAGTAAGGAAGATACTAAGGGTTTCCTTGACAAATCGAAAGGTACTGAACTTGGGATATGTGATATACTTATCTTTTACAAGTAGTAACCTTTTTAGAACGTGATGGGCCGCCATCCTTGTTTCTTTGTTCCCCTTCCCTATTTTCTCGATGGTCAAACATGTCGGGTGAGAACAGTAACAAAGATTATGGGTTCATTAGGTATTCTAGCAAATCTTTATAACTCAAAAGCGATAACATTGCAGTCATAAAAATGCGTAATGAGCATGTAAAAATGATGATATGATGTAATGCCTAGCTTTATTATTGTCGCACAGGGTCTGCGCCTGGCTTTGTACAAAGGGTTACATGCAACATCGACAAGGTTTGTACAAAAGGTGGCTGCCGGGGACTGAGCCCGGCAGCCGCGCCTTATGGGTAGAACTTATGAAGATGCTCAATGTTCCATGAGTTAAGCACCTTGATGCCATCTTCGGTCTCCAGACGGAGTGCGCCAGGTCTGGTGACTCGTTCTACCCGGTAAGGGCCTTCCCACTTCGGCGTCAACTTGTTAGCACCCTTGGCGGACTGAACACGCCTAAGGACAAGGTCGCCTTCCTCAAGGCTCCGGGCGTGGACCCTGTGGCTATGGTAGCAGCGCAGGGCTTGCTGGTAACGTGCAGCACGCACCGCAGCCCGGAGACGGTCTTCCTCAAGGAGCATGGCATCGTCATGCCGTAGCTTCTGTTGCTCTACTTCATCGTAGGCAAGCACTCGAGGTGACCCGTATATGAGTTCCATGGGGAGTACTGCTTCCGCCCCGTACACTAGGGAGAAGGGCGTCTGGCCAGTAGCTCGATTTTGTGTCATCCTGAGGGACCAAAGAACCACCCGCAACTCATCTATCCAGCACCTACCGCTCTTCCGCAGCTTATCAAAAGTTCTTGTCTTGAGTCCTCGCAGCACTTCAGCATTCATCATCTCGACTTGCCCGTTACTTCTCGGGTGAGCAACAGAGGCGAAGGAGACCTTGCTTCCAAGGCTTCGGATATATTGCATGAAGGCGCGGCTCGTGAACTGGGTGCCGTTGTCAGTGATAACTCTGTTAGGCACTCCAAAACGGCACACCATTCCTTTCATGAACTTGATAGCTGACTACGCGGTCACCTTTCTCACTGGTTCCACCTCAGGCCACTTTGTGAACTTGTCGGTTGCCACAAACAAGAACTCAAAGCCCCCGACAGCACGGGGGAAGGGGCCCAGAATATCGAGCCCCCAGACCGAGAATGGCCAGGATAGAGGGATTGTTTGCAAGGCTTGTGCTGGTTGATGGATGTTCTTGGAATGGAACTGGCAGGCTTCACACTTGGTGACCAGCTCAGTAGCGTCCTGGAGAGCAGTGTGCCAATAGAAACCCTGTCGGAAAGCTTTCCCGACAAGGGCCCTTGATCCAATGTGGGAACCACATACTCCTACGTGAATCTCCGCCAACAGCTTCAGTCCATCCTCCCGGCAGATACACCTTAATTTCACACCGTTCGGTCATCTTCTGTACAGGGTGTCATCGACAAACTGGTACATACTTGACCGACGGGCTACTCTTTCGGCTTCCTCTTGCTCTTCGGGGAGTTCTCTTGTTTGAAGGAAATTGACTATATGTTGCGCCCAGGTTGGAGCCTGCGGCTCGACAACAAGGACTAAAGGCATCTCCTCGTCTCCGGGATCGCTTGCCTCAACCGCGAGAACCTGAGGTCCTACGGGAGGGAGCTGCTCATCAACCGGAACGGGGTTTTCCCCGGCAGCCTCTCTACCAGCGGCTTCGGGAAGCTCTGCCGGGAAATGCTTCCCGGAGTTCAGCTTCCTTCTCTTCTTGGACATCGCTGATGGCGCTACTGATGATTGGGTGAGGCGGAGAACGAAAGTTCCTGGCTCCACAGGAAGCTTCTGCGCGGCGCACTTTGATAGATGGTCAGCAATGCAGTTTTCTGCTCGTGGCACGTGCTCTGTTTGCAGTCCATCAAAATGCTTCTCCAATTTCCTCACTTCTTACATGTATGCTTCCATCAGCGAGCTCTGGTAATCCTTGTTGACTTGCTTCACCACAAGCTGCGAATCTCCTCGGACGATCAGCCTCTTTATTCCCAACTCTACCGCGATCCTAAGTCCGGCAAGGAGCCCTTCGTACTCAGCGGTATTGTTGGTGGCTTCCTCCCAGGGGAAGTGCATTTGGACAACGTACTTGAGGTGCTCTCCGGTAGGGGCAATGAGGAGCACGCCTGCACCAGCACCCTGGAGTGAGAAAGCACCGTCAAAGTACATGATCCAATCCTTGGGTGTCTCTTTGCCGGGGAGGATTGTCTCCGAAGTTTTATCATCTGGCGTGGGTGTCCATTCTGCAATAAACTCCACCAACGCCCTGCTCTGAATGGTGGAAGTGTTCTCATACTTCAATCCGAAACATGACAACTCTAATGCCCACTCAACTATCCTGCCAGTGGCTTCGGGGTTCCTCAGTATGCATTGCAAAGGGAAACGGGTAACAACTGTTATCTCATGGGCTTGGAAGTAGTGGCGCAGCTTCCTCGAGGCCATGATGAGGCCGAAGATCAGCTTTTGTACTCCAGAGTACCTTGATCTAGCCCCCCTGTAGCAGGGAACTGACAAAGTACACGGGCCGCTGCACCATTTTCTTCTTTGCCATCTCTTTGGATCCGCTGTCGATCATTTGTTGAGGTCCCCCTTGATCTGTATCGAGTCCTGCCGCGGATGCTTCTTTCTCGTCCCCGGTAGCATCAGCAGCTGCTGCTGAATCTCCATCCATTTCCCGCTGCGCCACCAGCGCTGCACTAACCACTTGATTCGTCGCTGCCAAATATAGAAGCAACGGCTCTTGTGGTTTAGGAGCGACCAAGGTGGGAGCAGAGGATAGGTAATTCTTCAGGTCTTGCAGTGTTGCATCTGCCTCCGGGGTCCACTTCATTGGGCCGGCCTTCTTCAAGATCTTCAAGAACGGCAAGGCGCGCTCAGCAGACTTGGAGATGAACCTATTCAATGCGGCAACACATCCGGTCAGGCGTCTGATATCCGTGATAGTCTTGGGTGCCTATATCTGTTCAATCGCCTTGATCTTGTCGGGATTGGCTTCTATTCCTCGCTGAGATACAAAGAACCCAAGCAGCTTGCCGGATGGGACACCGAACACACACTTTTCTGGGTTGAGCTTCAGGTTGATCTTGCGCAAGTTTGCAAAAGTTTCTTCTATATCTTGTATGAGAGTGGCTTCATCCTTGGTCTTGACCACGATATCATCCATGTAGGCTTCCACATTTCTGTGCAGTTGAGGTCCAAAACCAATCTGAATAGCTCTGGCGAAGGTTGAACCAGCACTCTTTAACCCGAAGGGCATACGCACAAAACAGTACGTGCCACAGGGAGTTATGAATGCGGTCTTCTCCTCATCTTCTTTAGTCATAAATATCTGGTGGTATCCGGAGTAGGCATCCAAAAATGAGAGCAAGTCACATCCGGAGGTGGAATCAACAATCTGATCTATGCGCGGCAACGGGAAAGGGTCCTTCGGGCAAGCTTTGTTCAAGTCAGTAAAGTCTATGCAAAGCCTCCATTTCCCATTTGCCTTACGTACCACCACCGGGTTTGCCAGCCAAGTTGGATGCAGCACCCCTCTGACCAAACCAGCTGCTTCAAGCTTCTTGATTTTCTTGGCAATGAACTACTGCCGCTCCAGGGCTTGCTTCCTAACCTTTTGCTTGACGGGCCAGGCATGAGGACAGATAGCAAGGTGGTGCTCAATTACCTCCCTAGGAACACCGGGGATGCTAGATGGTTGCCAGGCAAACACATCGATATTCTTCCGCAGGAAGGTAACGAGCGTGCTTTCCTATTTGTCAGTAAGGGTAGCACTTATGGTGAACGTGCCACCAGTGCCATCCAGCCTTGCCGGGATATTCTTCGTCTCAGGATAGGTGGCCTTGGTCTTCTTGCTAGCGGAACTCCACGGCAGGTCATCGTCGGGTGCGGCGCACTCCGAAGAGGCGCGCTTCCCGGAGTCCTTGCCGGTGTTCCTGCTAGCCTTCTTCCATTTCTCTGTGTCCTTGGCGGGAGCTGGGATTTCCGTGGCTTCAGCTGCTACCGCGTCATGATACATCTGGTCCACGCAGATAACTGCGTTCTTCTTGTCGGATGGCATGGAAATGACCCCAATGGGCCGTGGCATCTTCAAGGTATTGTAAGCATAGTGAGATGCCGCCATGAACTTTGCCAGTGCTGGGCGACCGAGGATTCCGTTGTAAGGCAGCGAGATCTCGGCGACGTCGAACACTATCCTCTCTATCCGGAAGTTCAGTTCCCCGCCAAATGTCACAGGCAGAGTGATCTTTCCCTTAGGTCGGCTCCTGCCGGGGTTGATTCCTTGGAATGTACCCGTGGCTTCGAGCTCTTCATCAAGTATCTGCAGTTTCTCAGCCACTTTAGGGGAGATTAAGTTCTATCCCGCCCCGGCGTCAACTAACATCTTGGACACCTTGAGGTTGCGGATTGTCGGAGAAACCAACAATGGCAAACTCCCGACCATAGTGGTATAGTCAGGATGGTCCTCTTCATCAAAGATGATAGGCGTGCGGGACCATTTGAGTGGCTTCCTAGATTCTGCAGTTGGTTCCACATCATTGACCTCGCGTGTCACCTGGTTGAGCTGGCGGCGAGAGGAATGCAAGGATGCACCCCCGTGAACGCACATGGCTTCGGTTGCTTTCTGAAACTCCCTGTCGCTGGAATCCTCATCATCATCCTCATCCTCACTCATATTGTCTATTTCCTTCTTCTCTCGGCCTCTGGCGGGTTTTTCCTTTTGCTGCGGGGTTTTGCCACAGGGACCTACTCTGCCACCACGGCCTTTCCCGGCAGCACCGTCCTGGCCTTTTTCTTTGTCGCGCTTCTCGTACTCGGCCCTCTACTTCTCAACAAGTTGCTCGACCTGTCGGCATTCTTGGAGGTCATGGCCCTTGGTGCGGTGAATTTTGCAGTACGGCCCGTCAGACTTCCCGGTCTTCTCAGCGGCAGCAGCATCCCGGCAATCAGCGCACGCGGCAGCTCCCTTGCCGGGGGTTTCGGCTTTCTCCTTCTTGCTTGCACCGAGGTCTCCGGAGCTCTCGACAGCCAGTACTGCTTTTCCCTTTCGCTTCTTGTTGCGCTTCCTGCTTCTTCCCTTTGGGTCGGGGGCGTCGTCGTCATCATCGAAGTCCATTTCGACGTTCGCCTCCTCACCGGGAAGCCACCTTCCTTCTTCAGCTCAAGCGCATTTATCCGCCAAAGTGTAAAGCTCATTAGCAGTCTTGGGGAGCTTGACATTCATCTTGGCTCGCATCCTCCTGTTGCGCACGTTCGAATGGAACGCGGCAATCACCGCTGCGGGGTGTATCTTAGGGATGTTGCGGTGCACTCAGCTGAATCTCTGGATATACTTCCTCAGGGTTTCTCCCTCCTTTTGCGGGAGGACTTGGAGATCGCTGGGCTGGTCTGGTTCTTGATGACCACCGGTGAAGGCGCCAACGAACTCGTTGCATAGATCAGCCCATGACAAAATTGAATTTTCCGGCAGGTGCATCAGCCATCACCTCACGTTCGGCTTAAGTGCCAAAGGGAAATAGTTAGCGAGCACCTTTTCATCTCTTCCCCCCGTAGCATGAACAGCTTTGGTGTATATGCCCAAGAACTCTGCCGGGTTCAGCTTCCCGTCATATTTCTCAGGCAGCTCAGGTTTGAAGGCTCGGGTCGATGGCCAGCGGACCTGTCGCAGCTTGCTAGTGAAGGAAGGGCAACCAACCTCGTAAGGAAGGTACCAACCAGCACTGGGCGCGGGGTCACTGACGTCTGGACCATTGCGCTTGTCAGATTGATGGTGCGCTTCCCGGCGTCGCTCGATGGTGATGCGCGCATCTTCTTTCTGCCGGTCTTCAAGGACACGCCGTTGATCCCGATGGTCGCGCGGGCCAGACGTGACTATGGATGCCTCGTCGTGCTCATCAGCATGCGAGGCTTGCGGCGGCTGCCTCTGGGCTTGTTGTCACGGAGGGGACTGCACCGCTGGGGTGGCCCCTTCGACGCGCTCGCCAGCACGGGCTGCCGCTACTGTTCGTGTACGTCGCGACGGCTGTGCATGCTGGGGCTTGTTGGCTTCAATGAAAGAAATCAAACTCTGAATGGTGGCTCTTCATTCGTCCATCTTATCAGCTGTGGGCATGAAGTTGAGCAGCATCTGGACTCGCGCCATGGCTTCCTCTGCGGTGCTCGGCATGGCGAAAGAGGCGGACCGCGATGTCGCTTGACTCCTGGTGGGGCCAAGAGAAGCGTCGCCGCGCTCTTGATGCCGTGCGCCACTCGCCGGAGCTTTTTGGCGTGCAGGGGGCCAAACCTGCGGGCCCGCGGCTCCACTCGACGCTCCGTCTCGTTCCGCACGAGGTGCACGCTCAGTAGTCTCGCCGGCAACGGGTGCGGCCGAAGGGTCATGGCTCGCACCGGACCGGGCGCCGCCGACGCGGCCGCGGCCATCCGCGCGGTGGTGAGGTGATGAACGGTTGTTTTCCTCGCCCGTGGCGTTGGAGCCGAGCTCGCCAAGTTGTTGTTGTGGTCGCTCCCCTCCAGCGTCTCCTGCTCCATCTCCGGCCGTGAAGGACTGGACGGGGGCGCCGCCTGTGCCGACCGCATCGTCCACGATGCCCACCTCACCCGCAGCCGCCGCGGTGTCGACGGCGCCGACAGCCGCGTGTGAGGGAACCTTCGAAGTGGAGGGATGCGTGGCCGCACCAGATTTGTTCTTGGGAGCCATTGTTGAAGAAGATGACGATGAAGATCGATTCTCCGTTCACGAACTCGGGTTCGCGCAAATGATGCATGCCCCTACCTAGCGCACCAAAGATGTCGGAGCACGGATGCTCACGATCACCTATGGGGCCAAAGGCCCCTTGTGGTTCGGCAAGGGGGGTCAAGTTGCACGAAGGGCGGAGAGCGTGAGACGGCGCGACGATCAGGACACAAGCATTTTACCCAGGTTCGGGCCGCTGCTAAGCGTAAAACCCTACTCCTGCTTTTGGTGGATTTGATTGGAAGAACACAAGTGGTGCCTCGCGCTCTATCCTGGCAATGGTTGCCTTTGGGGAAAGAGCTGCTAGGTGAGTACAAATGTTCGGGGGTGCGAATCATGAGCTAGGTAGCCTTGGGCCTCCTTTTATAGTGCAAGGGGTTACCATAATGGCAAAACAGTCATTATCTATCGATTAGATAGCTTAGCAGAGCCATCATACCTAACTCTGGCATTTAGGACAAAACACCACGATTACTAGCCTAGGTGGCGCTCGAGGGTGCATCCCCGGCAAGCTCTTGCCACCGCTTGGCCGGTCGTTGCTTACGGTCTTGACACGCTGCAGGGCGGGTGTCAACTGAGCATAACTTGCTTCCCGGGGTGTCGCCACATGTTTAGCGAGAGCTGATTAGACGCTTGAGGGCTCGACACCACATCGATAAGTGACTGGCGTAGCGATGCGGTGGAGAGGTGGCTGGTTAGCTCGTGCCTGCCGGGGGATGGCTTGCCGGGTGTTCAGGAAGGTGCGCATGTCTTGGTCCCCGGCAAGCGCCGGGGACGTGCTTGGCACATCACAGTCCAGGCTTGGGCTGCATCGTTGGGCTTGTTGGGGTCTGGTCTCGAAGGGTTCAGCTACTACCTCCTGTGCATAAGTCAGGGGCACTGGGTACCCCTGTACTAGTGCACCGACAGTATCCTCTGCAATACTTCATCTTCCTACTTCTAGATCTCTCCGTGCGTGCATGCATTAGTTAGTTAAATTTGATGCTATCGTTTATGTGTGGACGTGTGGTTCACACCATGCTTTTGCGGGATCGCAACTTTGGTTGTTATCTGTCAGCAGCGCTGCTATGTGGCAAGAGCACGTCATGATTTCCTTCTGTTGGATCAATGATTATATATGTGATTTTGCAGGCAATCTCTCTCTCTGTGTGTGTGTGTGTGTGTGCGTGTGTGTGCGTGTGTGTGTTTCAGTTTTTTTACCTTCATTTGATTAGAAATTATGTAGGCGTTCACCAACATCGCATGAAATTATTTTCTCACTAACTTTATTTTCTCAATTTCTTCAGGTATAGAAAATGAAATCCAAGTTGTCAATCCAACAAAAGGGCTCAGCATCGTGCATAACTGCATATTATGTGGTAGTCAGGATGGCCATTTGTCTTACCTAGCTACCTTACCCTTATTTTTTTACATTTATTATAGGGTCATGTGTATTCTAAATGTAATGTGTATTTTCTTTTTTATTCTACGATATATTGTGAAGTGGAATCTGTAACTGAATTGTTGATGTACCCACGTGCACATGTTAGGATCTTCGACGTACACTCTCCTTTATCATTTTTATTTCATGCCAATAGGGTATGACATGTGTTGTCTTTGTTTGGGCATTGTCCATGCCAATAGGGTAGACAACCCTTGATCAGATTAATTTAAAATCGATCATGTGGACAGATTCAATGTAGCCAAGTACCTGTAGGCACACGGAGAGATAGTGCAAAAGGAATCAACAAAAAAATTGTCTACTGAAATTTACATGTAGATCAAGGGTTATCAATTCACTTATCCAGAAAGAATTTATTCAATTTGAGGCACTGCTTTCAATTGGGCTGACTGCATGTGCAGTGCACACAAGAAAGACCCAAGCAAGCCAAACCGAAATAATGGAACTTCTATTATGTGATTGTAGTTACTCAAAAATAAAGCCGACTACATGCTTTTACAAAGCATTGCAACCCTTTTTCATTAAACATTCCTAATAAACAGGCGCCGCAACACGCGCCATTAACGAACTAGAATGCACTTATGATTGGATCTCTAGCAAGCATCCGCAACTACTAGAAATCATTAAGTTAAACCCAACCATAGCATTAAACATCAAGTCCTCTTTACTCACATACGCAAACAATCCCCTTACTTGGGTGTAACACTACTAGAAAAAAGCACATTAGTGGCGCACCACTTTTGGGTATTAATGGCGCACCATAGGTGCGCCACTATTACCACGCCACTAATAAGAAATACTAATGGCGCACCTCTGGTGCGCCATTAGTATTGCAGGTAACAGTGGCGCACCTCTGGTGCGCCATTACTATTGCTACAGGTGCGCCACTGGTAACTTTTTTTTTAATTTTTTTGATTTTTTTTGAATTTTGAAGGCGGGAAAATAGTAGTGGCGCACCGTCTAACCCCCACCGTGCACCATTGCTATTTTTGAATTTTGAATTTGGATCTGGATCTAGATCTGGCTCGTTTTTTTGGCTCGTTTTTTTCCTCGTTTTTTTGCTCGAATTTTTTTCAAATTTCGTTCTGGTACGTTCTTGTGTGTTTGGGTGGTTGTGTAACGCGCACCGGCGCGGACGGCTGTGGACAGTGGCCGGGATGGGGAGCACGGGCGGCGTCGGGGACAACTCCGGTGACGTGGCTGACCACCGGCGGGCGTGCGGGGCGGCGCCCTGGCTCCGTTATTGGCACAAGGGGTGGTCGGGGACGTCGGGGTTGACGGGAACGACTTGGTGCGGTGGCGGGGTCGGTGGTGGCTCTTGCAGCTCCTCCGGGCACCTCCTCGGCGTGTCCTGCAGAGCCACGGTGAGGCAAGGGTTAGCTAGGGCGGAGGAATGCAGAGAGGGAGCAGAGTGGAGCGAGGGCAACCTCCTTGTTGCCGGAGAGCTCCGGCTCTCTCCTTCTCTCGGCGGCTGCTCCTGGTGAGCAGGGCTTCACCCTAGGCTACTAGTTACTGGGGAGAGGGGGGAGATGTGGTGCGAGGTGAGGAGGGGCTCGGGCTGGCCTTATGTAGGCGAGGGGTTACAGACTTAGCAATGGCGCACCACGGGTGTGGTGCGCCATTACTAGTTTTGAAATTTCAAACTAGTAATGGCGCACCACCCCATGGTGCGCCATTGCTAACTTGTTTTTTATTTTTTTATTTTTTGAATTTGGAAGGTGGGAAAGTTAGCAGTGGCGCACTATGCACTGGTGCGCCACTGCTAATTTTTTTATTTTTTTACCTCCAGATCTTAAAATGGCTGTAACTTTTTTTCTGTTAGGTTTTTGAGGATTCTAAAAAATCGATAACGGGCATAGCCCGTTGAATTCGGATGTATCTTTTCGAGTAGATGCTTTTTCATATAAAAAACTTTTTCATCGGAGGTCGTATGCAAAAGTTACGGCCATTTTACCGAAACACGGCGGCTTTTTGCAAAAAAATTCAAAATTCATGTTTATTAATTTTCCTAACAACTAGAACACATAACACATGGGCATCTATTTTTTTGAATTATTTTGAATCTTTTACCATTTTCTTTTCTTTAATTTTAAGTTGAAAAGGCGATCCACGGGGGGGGGGGGGGGTGGGTGTGTGTTTGTGTGTGTGTGGTGGGGTGTGTCTGTGTGTGTGAGCAATAGTAATGGCGCACCCTCCCTGGTGCGCCATTGCTACCTTAGCAATGGCGCACCAGGGAGGGTGCGCCATTACTATTGCTCACACACACAGACACACCCCACCACACACACATAGCAATGGCGCACCACACCAAGGTGCGCCATTACTATGTAGCATAGTAATGGCGCACCTAGGTGTGGTGCGCCATTGCTATGTCTGGTGAGGTGGGGGGGTGGGCAAAAAAAATAACAATGGCGCACTGTTCAGGTGGTGCGCCACTACTAAAAAAATAACAATGGCGCACCTGTTTCTGGTGCGCCATTGCTATATAGCAGTGGCGCACCACCACCATGGTGCGCCACTAATAGGGATATTGGCTATAGCCAGTTTTCTAGTAGTGTAAGCTTCCGTCACTCTAGCCACCCACTATAAGCGAATCATGAACATATTGCAAACCCTCCAGCGTGAATCCTTCGTGTGTGCGCCTCACGAAAAGCACCTTAGGACATCACCATATCAACATACAACTCATATCAATAACATCATACCACAATTAACCCGCAGGACAAAATAGATCTACTCAAACATCATAGGATAGCCACACATCATTGGATCATACTTTTTCAATATGCATCAACTTTTTATTCTTCACGCAATACATGAGCGTGAACCATGGACATAGCATATAGGTGGAATAGAATGTGGTGGTAGGTTTCAAAGGGGTAAAAGTGGAGAAGAAAGTCTCGCATCAACTCGGCGTATCAATGGGCTATGGAGATGCCCAGGAGTAGGGATTGCCATGCAACAGATGCACTAGAGCTATAAGTGTATGAAAGCTCAACTGAAGCTAAGTGGGTGTGCATCCAACTTTCTTGCTCATGAAGACCTCGGGCATTTGAGGACGCCCATCATTGGAATATACAAGCCAAGTTCTATAATGAAAAATTCCCACTAGCATATGAAAATGACATAACATGAGACTCTGTATATGAGGAACAAGGTGCCACTTTGAGGCAGAAGTGTGATAAAGGATAGTAGCAAAGTCCATTCTCTCTTTTTCTCTCATTTATTTGTTTTTTTTCATGGTGGGCCTTTTCTTTTTTCGCCTCCCCCAATTTTTTTATGGTGGGCTCATTTGGCCTCCCCCATTTTTATTTCTTCACTGGGACAATGCTCTAATAATGATGATCATCATACTTTTATTTACTTACAACTCGATATGAAAAACTGATAGGATGATATGACTCTATATGAATGCCTCTGGCATTGTACCAGGATGTGCAATGATCTAGCGTAGCAAAAGATATCAAAAAACCGACAAGCCATGTAAATATCATGCTAGCTATCTTACGATCATGCAAAGCAATATGACAATGGAAATGCAAGTCATATGAAGTGACGGTGGAAGTTGCATGGCAATATATCTCGGAATGGCTATGGGAAATGCCATGATAGGTAGGTATGGTGGCTGTTTTGCGGAAGATATAATGAGGCTTATGTGCAACATAGCATATCATGTCACGGGGTTTGGATGCACCGGTGAAAGTTGCACCGATCCCCGAGGCAAGAATGGGCAATGCACGGTACCGAAGAGGCTAGCACATATGTGGAGGTGAGAGTGCGTATATCCATGGATTCACATTAGTAATAAAGAACTCATATACTTATTGCAAAGTTTATTAGTTTTTCACAAATCAAAGTACTACTCGCATGCCTCAAGGGAGGAGGATGGGAGGAGTTAACCATCGTGCACCTCCGACCCGAAACAACACTAGGATTTGAACGAGGAATAGAAATGCTCACACATCCTCACCATGCCTTTTAAATTTTTAGACAAACAAGAAGTTAACACCTATTAATACCGACACTTCTACGAATCAACAATGATGCATTCACACCCTTTCGCATTACCACATCAATATCATTAACCCACAATTTCTCGTTAATGTGCTACATGAAGGTTTTGATTATCACTCCTTGAATACCTATTATTTTTGGACTAGTCCTAAAACCCATGCAAATTACCATCACTGTTTATTAACTCTCAAACATATATAAGTGATGATTGAGAGTTTAATTCTTTCTACAAAAGACCTAGACATGCTCTAATAAATATAAGTGAAGCAAAAGAGCATTCTACAAATAACGGATTTCTATACGTAGAGAAACATGCATCCAACTTCAAATGATATAAGTGAAGCACATGAAGCATTCTATGAAGCAAATATATATAAGTGAAGTGCAAAGAGCATTCCATAAATCAACCATGGACTTTCCCAAACTAGCATGGTGCATTGCTAAAAGGAAAATAAAAGGCACACGACGCTCCAAGAATTTACGCATATCATGTGAACAAAACAAAAACTGAAACATACCGATAGTTGTTGAAGAAGAAAGATGGGATGCCTTCCAGGGCATCCCCAAGCTTAGACGTTTGAGTCTCCTTGAATATTTACTTGGGCTGCCTTGGGAAACCCCAAGCTTGAGCTCTTGTCTCTCCTTATTCTTCTCACATCGACACCTCCTCGATCTTCGAACACTACATCCACACAAAATTTGACAAAACTTTTATTAAGAACGTTAGTACACATAACACCAAATCCCATCATGTCTTGCCATAACATTATTGCATAATTATAATCTAACATTAACCGCTGTATGCTATCACAATTCTATGGCTCCCATGTCAATGGGGCTCAACAAGAATTCAAACATAAGCACGCAAAGCAACTATAACAGCAATCTGTGAAAAACAGGACAGTCTGTAAAGATGCAGATGGAACATATACTTCTGTAACTCGAACAATTCAGAAACATTAGGACGTAATAAAGAATTTGTTTAAAAGTATTGTGTAAAATTTTTAGGCAATTGTAAAGTAAATTGTTTAGTAGAAAGCTTTTTTGTGTAACGCAAGAGAAAGATTAGGGTGTAATAGATAATTTTGCAAGATAATAAAGAGCAAGTAAATAAAAGTTAGGGGCTGCTTAGATGAAGAAAAATAAAGTAAATTGTTTAGTAGAAAGCTTTTGTGTGTAACGCAAGAGAAAGATTGTCCATAGGCAATTGAATATAACATGATAGATAATTATCATATGCAATGAGGGAGAGGCATACACTAACACACTTTCCGTGCATGGATCATATGCACTTATGATTGGACCTCTAGCAAGCATCCGCAACTACTAGAAATCATTAAGGTAAACCCAACCATATCATTAAACACCAAGTCCTCTTTACTCCCGTACGCAAACAATCCCCTTACTCGGGTGTAAGCTTCTGCTACTCTAGCCACCCACTATAAGTGAATCATGAACATATTGCAAACCCTCTAGCGTGAATCCTTCACATGTGCGCCTCACGGAAGGCACCTTAGGACAGCACCATATCAACATACAACTCATATCAATAACATCATACCACAGTTAACCCGTAGGACAAAAGAGATCTACTCTAACATCATAGGATAGCCACACATCATTGGATAATAATATATAGCATTAAGCACCACGTTTAAGTAGAGATTACATCGGGGAGAAGAGGTTTTATACCACTGCATAGAGGGGGAGAGAGTTGGTGGTGACGGCGGTGAAGTTGTTGGTGTAGATCACCATCACGATGGTTGCCCCGGCGACGCTCCGGCGCCACCGGGAGAGAGGGGGAGAGAGCCCCCTCCTTCTTCTTCCTTGGCCTCCTTGCTAGGTGGGAGGAGAGTTTTCCCTCTGGTCCATGGCCGCCATGGCTCCTGGAGGGCAGGAGCCCCTCCGAGATTGGATCTATCTCTCTGTCTCTCTTCTGTTTCCGCGACTGTTTTCGGACCCCTTCACCGTTTCTTAAATATCCGGAGATCCGTAACTCCGATCGGGCGAAAATATCTTTCTTGCGGCAGAAGGAGGGCCCCAACCGACTTAAGGGCTAGCCACAAACCATCAGGGCGCCCCCAGGCCGTGCCCTGTTGGCTTGTGGGCCGCTCGGGCATCGTCTTGCGTTGATTCCGACTCCCAAAATTCACATATATTCCAAAAAAAATCTCCGTAAATTTTTATCACGTTTGGGCTTCGTTTGATATGGAATTTCTACAAAACAAAAAACACACAAAAAAACAGAAACTCGCACTGGGTCAATAGGTTAGTGCTCAAAAATAATATAAATTTGGTAAATAATTACTCAAAAAGTATCCTAGAATGATAATATAATAGCATGGAACAATCAAAAATTATAGATACGTTGGAGACGTATCACATACCATCAGCCCCGAGGGTGAACTACTCCCTCCTCGTCATGGCCTCCGCCGGGATGATGAAGATGGCCACCGGAGATGATTTCCCCTCTCCTGCAGGGTACTGGAAAGTCTCCAGATTGGTTTTTCACCAAAACAGAGAGTTGCGGCGGCTGAGCGGAAGTTCTCTGTTAACTTTCGAGGGTTTCTATATTTATAGGATTTTTCAGCGTAGGAATCACGTCAAAGGGAGACACGTGGGCCCCAGTACCCATCAGGGCGCGGCCAGGGGTGCCGTGGCGTGATGGGTATTGTCCCACAGGTGGCTCCCCTCTGGTGGTTCTTCGCTCCAGTATTTCTTATTTCCTCCAGAAAAAATATTAAAAAGTTTCGGGCGATTCCGAGGACTTTCATTTTCTGCACAAAAACAACACCATGGTAATTCTGCTGAAAACAACGTCAGTCTGGGTTAGTTCTAAATAAATCATATAAAGTGCATCAAAACCAAATAAAAGTATTGTAAACATAGGTAAATATGGCATGAATACTTCATGAATTATCGATACGTTGGAGATGTATCAGCATCCCCAAGCTTAATTCCTACTCGTCCTCTAGTAGGTAAACGATAGAAGAAATAATTTATGAAGTGTGAATGCTAGCATAGTATATAAAGTTTGATCAATGAAAATTCCAATCACTTTTTCTAGCATCATAACCAGCAACTTTTTCTCATAAAAATCATCATGGTAGAGTAGCATTCAATTCACATGTTTTGGTTCAAACAATGCATTTTCTTGAAACTTAACAACACATGTTTTAGTCACCAAACAATTCCAATGCATTATCAACTCTAAGTAAGAACTCCACATACTCAATTATTATATAGCCTTTTTATGATTGCTAATACTCAAGGCATATTTTTAGAACAAAAAACATCCATCAAACACAAAGAAAGATAGGGGCTTATTGTTTCGCCTCCCAACATACTTATCATGAAGATAATTGTCAACAATAATGAATCATGATCAAATATATTTTACTGGATATATATGTTTGGATCTTTCCCCACCACATGATACTTGCCAACTAATAGATTGAGGTTGTAATAAGAAGTTGACTCAACAAGAATAGTAAATAACATGAAAGTAAATAGATTGTCCCTTCGCAGAGGGGAGCAGGGATTTGCAGAAGTGCCAGAGCTCATTGTATTAATAACAGAGACGAATATGTGATTTTGAGTGGTATACTTTTCCTGTCAATGTCACAACAGAGTTTTCAATATCTTCCATGCTAAACACATTCAAACACATTCAAACACATTCCATGGCTGGCCAAATCCACGGTTGCCCTCCAAACAATCAACTTTCCTGGGGGAGTTTTTGGTTATTTATTTTTGTATTATGCAGGACTGGGCATCCTTTTTACCAGCCTCTCTCGTGTAATAATAAGTGAATAAACAATCATCTTGATAATAACCCGCTTAGCATGGAAGATAATGACCGCCCCGTCGCTCCAAGAGCGGTACGAGCACACAAAACGGATGTTTATTTTAAGGTGTTAGAGGTGACACATGCAAATTTACTTGGAATGGCAATGAAATACCATATATAGGTAGGTATGGTGGACTATCATGGAAGAAAATTAGCTCAAGGGTTTGGATGCACAAGTAGTATCTCTACTTAGTATGAAGTTTTGGCTAACAAAAGGTTCTAAACAAGCACCACATGTTGGAGGATCCATAACAATATAACTTCTATGGAAATATACCCAAAGATAACCATTACATTGTCTTCCTTGTCCAACTTCAACTATTTAATCAAGGTTGAAAATAACAGTGGGTATTCACAATCATAAAAGATGTCCAAGATAATGTATTTGTATGTGAAAGTTCTCTTTCTTATACTAATCATTCATAAATTGCTTGTATGATCAATATTGTGATCGTCAAAGTTCAGTATATTTTACTTTATAAAACAAGTGTGAACCTGCTACTAAGAGTATAGCACATTGATAATTTCAGATTTATGATATTTCATCCATTCACGATTTACTCTTAGGATATAAGTGAAGCACATCAGTAAACCTCAAACTACTCTCAAAAGATATAAGTGAAGATCAATGAGTAGTCAGACAATCAAGTAGCTATGTGAGGACTCTCTCTCTCTCTCAATAAACATTTTCAGATCTGATTATTTTATTCAAACAGCAAACAAAATAAAAATGGCACTCCAAGAATAGCACATATCATGTGAACGAAGAAAAATTTATGCTCAACATAGGCTAACCGATAGTTGACGAAGAAAGGCGGGATGCGTAGCATCCCCAAGCTTAGATGCTTCAGACTTCTTGAAATATTTACTTGGGTTGCCTTGGGCATCCCCAATCTTGTGCTTTTGTATCTCGTTCAATCCTCTCATATCCCGGTTTCACCTAAGTCTCAAAAACTTCATCCACAAAAAAACTCGAAAAGAACTCGTGAGATAGGTGAGTACGCATAAGAATAAATCAACACTTCATGTACTGCCAAGACAAGTTGCATAATAATTTCCAAACATTAGGTATTGTATACTATCATTTACACAATTTATATCAACCAATATAAGCCATGAAAACTCTAGGATAAGTAGATAACAAAATTATGACAGCAATCTGTCCAAATAGAACAGTCTGTAGAAATCTAACAAAACTATGACAGCAATAAGTCAAAAGAAGAAGACCATAACATTGTGGAATTGCAGTACAACAACTGGCATTTCTCTCACGTTCTAGGTACCATCAGTGTGGAATTCGAGGACTTTCATCTCTTCTTCAACTTCGATGAGCTTGCTGCCACTCTTGTCAAATGCTTGATGTTGTAAGTACTTCACAAACTCTGATCAACTTCTCCATACAAGGTTGTAAATGACAAAAAAGCTACTTGTACTGTATTCCTCTCAAGGGATTGACGACGCAGAGAACATCAAGGGTGCATGCGTATTTCATAGATCCTGATTTAGCAAACGGCGTTTTGTTACAAGATAATGACTCACGCACGGCTTCCATTGATTATGTCGCCAAGATCTTGTTCGACTTACAGATAGGAGAATTCTTCATGTGGCCATATTATAAAGAGTAATTTAAATATACAACCACGCATACATTGATTGTCTTTCAGTTTTAGACATAGTTCGTACGTTCATGGTTTTCTTAAACTGTAGAGGTCACTGGATCTTGGTGGTCATGATACGTCCATTTTGCATCATGCTTTTATATTGATATTTATTGCATTATGGGCTGTTATTACACATTATGGTACAATACTTATGCCTGTTCTCTCTTATTTTACAAGGTTTACATGAAGAGGGAGAATGCCGGCAGCTGGAATTCTGGACTGGAAAAGGAGCAAATCTGAGATACCTATTCTGCACAACTCCAAAAGTCCTGAAAACTTACGGAGAATTATTTTGGAATATATAAAAAATACTGGGTAGAAGAAATACCAGAGGGCGCCCACCAGGCAGTCACAAGCCAGGGGGCGCGCCCTACCCCCCTGGGCGCGCCCCTGTGGCTTGTGGCCCACCTGGCAGCCCTCCGGTGCCCATCTTCTGCTATATGGAGGGTTTTGACCTGGAAAAAATCATAACATAGCTGTCGGGGCGAAGCGCCGCCGTCTCGAGGCGGAACTTGGGCAGAATCAATCTAGGGCTCCGGCGGAGCTGTTCTGTCGGGGAAACTTCCCTCCCGGAGGGGGAAATCGAAGCCATCGTCATCACCAACGATCCTCTCATCGAGAGGGGGTCAATCTCCATCAACATCTTCACCAGCACCATCTCCTCTCAAACCCTAGTTCATCTCTTGTATCCGATCTTTGTCTCAAAACCTCGGATTGGTACCTGTGGGTTGCTAGTAGTGTTGATTACTCCTTGTAGTTGATGCTAGTTGGTTTACTTGGTGGAAGATCATATGTTCAGATCCTTGATCATCATTAATACTCCTCTGATTATGAACATGAATATGCTTTGTGAGTAGTTACGTTTGTTCCTGAGGACATGGGATAAGTCTTGTTATAAGTAATCATGTGAATTTGGTAATCGTTCGATATTTTAATGAGATGTATGTTGTCTCTCCTCTAGTGGTGTTATGTGAACGTCGACTACATAACACTTCACCATTGTTTGGGCCTAGAGGAAGGCATTGGGAAGTAATAAGTAGATGATGGATTGCTAGAGTGACAGAAGCTTAAACCCTAGTTTATGCGTTGCTTCGTAAGGGGCTGATTTGGATCCACACGTTTCATGCTATGGTTAGATTTATCTTAATTCTTCTTTCGTAGTTGCGGATGCTTGCGAGAGTGGTTAATCATAAGTGGGAGGCTTGTCCAAGTAAGGGCAGCACCCAAGCACCGGTCCACCCACATATCAAATTATCAAAGTAACGAACGCGAATCATATGAGCATGATGAAAACTAGCTTGACAGAAATTCCCATGTGTCCTCGGGAGCGCTTTGCTTTATATAAGAGTTCGTCCAGGCTTGTCCTTTGCTATAAAAAGATTGGGCCACCTTGATGCACCTTAGTTACACTTGTTACTTGCTACCCGTTATGAATTATCTTATCACAAAACTATCTGCTACCGATAATTTCAGTGCTTGCAGAGAATACCTTACTGAGAACTGCTTGTCATTTCCTTCTGCTCCTCGTTGGGTTCGACACTCTTACTTATCGAAAGGACTACGATAGATCCCCTATACTTGTGGGTCATCAAGACTCTTTTCTGGCACCGTTGCCGGGAGTGAAGCGCCTTTGGTGAGTGGAACTTGGTAAGGAAAAATTTATGTACTGTGCTGAAATTTACTGTCACTTGTTACTATGGAAAGTAATCCTTTGAGGGGCTTGTTCGGGGTATCTTCATCTCGACCGGAAGCACAAAGAGTTGCCCCTCAACCTGCTGAACCTACTGAAAATATTTATTATGAAATTCCTTCGGGTATGATAGAGAAACTGCTAGCTAATCCTTATGCAGGAGATGGAACACTACATCCTGATTTGCATCTAATCTATGTGGATGAAGTTTGTGGATTATTTAAGCTTGCAGGTTTGCCCGAGGATGTTGTCAAGAAGAAGGTCTTTCCTTTATCTTTGAAGGAGAAGGCATAGACATGGTATAGGCTACGTGATGATATTGGATCATGGAACTACAACCGATTGAAATTGGAATTTCATCAGAAGTTTTATCCTATGCATCTGGTTCATCGTGATTGGAATTATATTTATAATTTTTTGCCTCGTGAAGGAGAAAGAATCGCTCAAGCTTGGGGGAGGCTTAAGTCAATGTTATATTCATGCCCCAACCATGAGCTCTCAAGAGATATTATTATTCAGAATTTTTATGCTCGGCTTTCTCATAATGATCGATCCATGCTCGACACTTCTTGTGGTGGTTCCTTTATGAAGAAGGATATTGAATTCAAATGGGACTTATTGGAAAGAATTAAACGAAACTCTGAAGATTGGGAACTCGACGAAGGTAAGGAGTCAGGTATAAACCTTAAGTTTGATTGTGTTAAATCTTTTATAGACACCGATGCTTTTCGTGAATTTAGCACTAAATATGGACTTGACTCTGAGATAGTAGCTTCTTTCTGTGAATCTTTTGCTACTCATGTTGATCTCCCTCAGGAGAAGTGGTTTAAATATCATCCTCCCATTGAAGTGAAAGTAGTTGAACCTATTAAAGTTGAAGAGGAAACTATTACTTATAATGTTGATCCTGTTATTCCTACTGCTTATATTGAGAAACCACCCTTCCCTGTTAGGATAAAAGAACATGCTAAAGCTTCAACCGTGGTTCGTAAGAGTTGTATTAGAACACCTACACTCCCTGAACAAATTAAAGTTGAACCTAGTGTTGCTATGATTAAAGATCTCTTGGTTGATAATATTGATGGGCATGTTATTCATTTCTGTGATGAAGCTGCTAGAATTGCTAGACCTGATACTAAGAGTAAACATAGACCTGTTGTTGGCGTGCCTGTTGTTTCTGTTAAAATAGGAGATCATTGTTATCATGGCTTGTGTGATATGGGTGCTAGCGTGAGTGCAATTCCCTTTTCCTTATACAAAGAAATTATGCATGATATTGCACCAGTTGAGCTAGAGGAAATTGATGTTACTATTAAGCTTGCCAATAGAGATACTATTGCACCAATGGGGATTATTAGAGATGTTGAAGTCTTGTGTGGGAAAATAAAATATCCTACTGATTTTCTTGTTCTCGGCTCCCCACAAGATGATTTTTGTCCCATTATATTTGGCAGACCCTTCTTGAATACTGTTAATGCTAGGATTGATTGTGAGAAAGAAACAGTTACTGTGAGTTTTGGGGACGTGTCTCATGCGTTCAATTTCTCTAAATTTCGTAGACAACCCCATGACAAAGAATTGCCTAGTAAAGATGAAATTATTGGTCTTGCTTCTATCGATGTGCCTCCTACTGATCCTTTAGAACAATATTTGCTAGACCATGAAAATGATATGCATATGAATAAGAGGAATGAAATAGATAAAAATTTCTTTGATCAGCAGCCTATTTTGAAACACAACTTACCTGTTGAAATACTTGGGGATCCTCCTCCACCCAAAGGTGATCCCGTGTTTGAGCTTAAACAATTACCCGATACTTTGAAATATGCTTATCTTGATGAAAAGGAGATATATCCTGTTATTATTAGTGCTAACCTTTCAGAGCATCAAGAAAAGAGATTATTGAAAACTCTGAGGAAGCACCGTGCTGATATTGGATATACTCTTGATGATCTTAAGGGCATTAGTCCCACTCTATGTCAGCATAAAATTAATATGGAGCCTGATGCCAAACCAGTTATTGATCACCAACGACGGTTGAATCCTAAGATGAAAGAAGTGGTAAGAAAAGAAATACTAAAGCTTCTGGAGGCAGGTATAATTTATCCTGTTGCTGATAGTAGATGGGTTAGTCCCGTTCATTGTGTCCCTAAGAAAGGAGGTATTACCGTTGTTCCTAATGATAAAAATGAATTGATCCCGCAAAGAATTGTTACAGGTTATAGAATGGTAATTGATTTTAGGAAATTAAATAAAGCTACTAAGAAAGATCATTACCCTTTACCTTTTATTGATCAAATGCTAGAAAGACTATCCAAACATACTCATTTTTGCTTTCTAGATGGTTACTCTGGTTTCTCTCAAATACCTGTATCAAGAGAGGATCAAGAAAAAACCACTTTTACTTGCCCTTTCGGTACCTTTGCTTATAGACGTATGCCTTTTGGTTTATGCAATGCACCTGCTACCTTTCAAAGATGTATGATGGCTATATTCTCTGGCTTTTGTGAAAAGATTCTTGAGGTCTTCATGGATGATTTTTCCGTTTACGGAACTTCTTTTGATGATTGCTTGAGCAACCTTGATCGAGTTTTGCAGAGATGTGAAGAAACTAATCTTGTCTTGAATTGGGAAAAGTGCCACTTTATGGTTAATGAAGGCATTGTCTTGGGGCACAAAATCTCCAAAAGAGGTATTGAAGTTGATAAGGCTAAAGTTGATGCTATTGAAAAAATGCCGTGTCCCACGGACATAAGAGGTATAAGAAGTTTCCTTGGTCATGTTGGTTTCTATAGGAGGTTTATTAAAGACTTCTCTAAGATTTCTAGGCCTCTCACCAATCTTTTACAAAAAGATATTCCATTCGTTTTTGATGATGATTGTGTAGAAGCATTTGAAATCCTAAAGAATGCCTTGATTTCCGCACCTGTTGTTCAACCACCTGATTGGAACCTACCCTTTGAAATTATGTGTGATGCTAGTGATTACGCTATTGGTGCTATCCTAGGACAAAGAGTTGATAAGAAATTAAATGTTATCCATTATGCTAGTTATACTCTAGACAGTGCTCAAAGAAATTATGCTACTACTTAAAAGGAATTTTTAGCGGTTGTTTTTGCTTGTGATAAGTTCAGACCTTATATTGTTGATTCCAAAGTAACTGTTCACACCGATCATGCTGCTATTAAGTACCTTATGGAAAAGAAAGATGCTAAACCTAGACTTATTAGGTGGGTTCTTCTGCTACAAGAATTTGATTTGCATATTATTGATAGAAAGGGTGCTGATAACCCTGTGGCAGATAACTTGTCTAGGTTAGAAAATGTTCTCGATGACCCACTACCTATTGATGATAGCTTTCCTGATGAGCAATTAGCTGTCATAAATGCTTCACATAATGCTCCATGGTATGATGATTATGCTAATTACATTGTTGCTAAATTTATACCGCCTAGTTTCACATACCAACAAAAGAAAAAGTTCTTCTATGACTTGAGACATTACTTTTGGGATGATCCACACCATTATAAAGAAGGAGTAGATGGTATTATTAGACGTTGTGTACCTGAGCATGAATAGGAACAGATCCTACGCAAGTGTCACTCCGAGGCCTACGGAGGACACCACGCTGGAGATAGAACTGCACATAAGGTACTACAATCTGGTTTTTATTGGCCTACTCTCTTCAAGGATGCTCGTAAGTTTGTTTTGTCTTGTGATGAATGTCAAAGAATTGGTAATATTAGTAGACGTCAGGAAATGCCTATGAATTACTCTCTTGTTATTGAACCATTTGATGTTTGGGGTTTCGATTATATGGGACCTTTTCCACAATCTAACGGGTATACTCATATTCTAGTTGTTGTTGATTATGTTACTAAGTGGGTAGAAGCTATTCCAACTAGTAGCGTTGATCATAACACTTCTATTAAAATGCTTAAAGAAGTTATTTTCCCTAGATTTGGAGTCCCTAGATATTTGATGACTGATGGTGGTTCACACTTTATTCATGGTGCTTTCCGTAAATTGCTTGCTAAGTATGATGTTAATCATAGAATTGCATCTCCATATCATCCTCAGTCTAGTGGTCAAGTAGAATTGAGCAATAGAGAAATTAAATTGATATTGCAAAAGACTGTTAATAGATCTAGGAAGAATTGGTCTAAGAAACTTGATGATGCATTGTGGGCTTATAGAACTGCTTATAAAAACCCTATGGGTATGTCTCCGTATAAGATGGTTTATGGTAAAGCTTGTCACTTACCTCTTGAGCTAGAGCATAAATCTTATTGGGCAATTAAAGAGCTCAATTATGATTTCAAACTTGCTAGTGAGAAGAGGTTATTTGACATCAGCTCACTTGATGAATGGAGAACCCAAGCCTATGAGAATGCCAAGTTATTTAAAGAAAAGGTTAAGAGATGGCATGATAGAAGGATGCAAAAGCGTGAATTTAATGTAGGTGATCATGTCTTGCTATACAATTCCCGTTTAAGATTTTTTGCAGGAAAACTTCTCTCTAAGTGGGAAGGTCCTTACGTTATCGAGGAGGTATACCATTCCGGTGCCATCAAGATCAACAACGCTGAAGGCACAACCCGAAGGTGGTGAACGGTCAAAGAATCAAACATTATATCTCAGGTACTGCCATAAATGTTGAAACCAATGTTATCAATACCATAACTCCAGAGGAGTACATTAGGGAGACCTACCAAAATGTTTCAGACTCCGAAAAGGAATAGGTATGTGGTACGCTAAGTAAACCGACCCCAAAACTTTTTCAATGGCAATTTTTATCCGTTTTGGAATATTTAAAAAATTAGAAAAATTAATGGCAGTCCGAAAAGTGCACGAGGAAGCGACAAGCCAGGGGGGCGCGCCCTACTCCCCTGGGCGCGCCCCTGTGGCTTGTGGCTACCTCGTGTACCCTCCGGACTCCATTTTCTCTTGGAATACTCCTTCGGGTCGGTAAAAATTCATTATATAATCTCCCGAAGGTTTTGACCTTTGTATCACGACAATATCTACTGTTTTCGTTTTGAGCTGTTTCTGCAACAGATTTAGAGCAAGATGTCGTTCCAAGATTTCGATGGGGAGAGCTATATATCTCATTACCTTGCCAATCCCAAGCTCTATGGAGACTTAGATCCTTATGGATTGTTCTCGGAGGAGGAGCAAGAAGGCAAGTGTGAGGAAGAAAGCTCGGATGAAGAAGAGACCCCCCTGCCTCAACCAGGGGATATGCACGTGGAGTTCCGGAAATCAAGCCTTCCAAACACAAGGAGAAAACCCAAGGTTCTATTTGTCCCTTCTCGTTTTCTGCAGGAAAGCAAGGAAGAATTATGTCAAAGTGTATTGAAGCTCGAGCAGGAGGTAGACGACCTGAGGGAACATAATTTTATGCTTAAGAGGAAACTAGAGAAGCTTCTAACCTCATCAACAACTCCAACATCACCACCTCCGAAGAAAGACAACTAAACACATGGGTATGGGCACTCCCCTTGGCTTGTGCCAAGCTTGGGGGAGGTGCCCCGGTATCGTAGCACCATCACATCTTTTATTTTTTATCGTTTTTCTTAGTTCGATCCTTTTGGTTATATCTTGATCTAGTAGAATAAATTTTTAGTGTGATCTTGTTTTGAGTTTTGCTTTATATTCCCCATATGTAAGCAAGTCCGAGAGCTATATAATAAAGAGTAGTTTTGAGTTGAGGGCTTTGCTTGTTTGATATGATCTTGATCTTGAGGAAAAAGAAATAGAAAGAAATATAGAATAAAAGCAAAGGGTATATATGATGACCTTATGGGGAGTGATGACTTCACATATAAGAAGTATGTTGATGGAAACTTGTTGTGAGTTAACAAACATAGCTATTGGTCATTGTGGCAATTAAAAGGAAGTAATAAAGAAAGAGAGGTTCACATACAAATATATTATTTTGGACATCTTTTATGATTGTGAGCACTCATTAAAATATTATATGTTAAGAAGTGGATGTTGGACAAGGAAGACAACATAATGAGTTATGTTTGCTTATTTCCGAATAGAAGTTATATGGTTATAGATCCCTCAACATGTGTCACTTGCTTCCACCTCATATCAGCCAAAACTTCCGCACCAAGTAGAGATACTACGTGTGCATCCAAACACCCTTAACCCAGTTTTGCTATGAGAGTCCACCATACCTACCTATGGATTGAGTAAGATCCTTCAAGTAAGTTGTCATCGGTGCAAGCAATAAAAAATTGCTCTCTAAATATGTGTGATCTATTAGTGTGAGGAAAATAAGCTTTATACGAACTTGTGATAGGGAAGAAATAAAAGCGAAGGACTGCATAATAAAGTTTTCTATCACAAGGGGCAATATAAAGTGATGTTCTTTTGCATTAAGGCATTGTGCATCCAACTATAAAAGTGCATGACAACCTCTGTTTCCCTCTGCGAAGGGCCTATCTGTTACTTTTATTTTCTAGTACTTACCTTTATGCAAGAGTCGTGGTGATCTCCATCACTTTCTTTATTTCGCCTTTATCTTTCGGCAAGCGTCATGTGTTGGGGAATGATCTAGACACATATATCCACTTGGAAGTGGGCGAGCATGAGTTATTTCTGTTGACACTACCCTTGAGGTAAATAGTTGGGAGGCAATACTATAAGCCCCTATCTTTCTCTGTGTCTGATTGAAACTTTGACCTCATAGGTACCTCGTGAGTGTTAGCAATTGTGAAAGACTAAAAGATGATTGAGTATGTGGATTTGCTTTACAAGCTCTTATATTGACTCTTTCCTACGTTATGATAAATTGGAATTGCTTCAATGATTGAGATCATAGTTTGTTGGTTCTCAATAGAGTTCTTGATTCATACTTTACCTTGTGAATGAATTGTTACTCCAGCATAAGAAATTATATGTCAATATATGTTGCTGTTCTAAAGATGACCATGATGCCTTCATGTCCGTATTTTATTTTATCGACACCTCTATCTCTAAACATGTGGGCATATTTATCGATTTCGGCTTTCGCTTGAGGAGAAGCGAGGTCTAAGCTTGGGGGAGTTGATACGTCCATTTTGCATCATGCTTTTATATTAATCTTTATTGCATTATGGGCTGTTATTAGACATTATGGTACAATACTTATGCCTTTTCTCTCTTATTTTACAAGGTTTACATGAAGAGGGAGAATGCCGGCAGCTGGAATTCTGGACTGGAAAAGGAGCAAATCTGAGATACCTATTCTGCACAACTCCAAAAGTCCTGAAAACTTACGGAGAATTATTTTGGAATATATAAAAAATATTGGGCAGAAGAAATACCAGAGGGGGCCCACCAGGCAGTCACAAGCCAGGGGGGTGCGCCCTACCCCCCTGGGCGCCCCCCTGTGACTTGTGGCCCACCTGGCAGCCCTCCGGTGCCCATCTTCTGCTATATGGAGGGTTTTGACCTGGAAAAAATCATAACAGAGCTTTCGGGGCGAAGCGCCGCCGTCTCGAGGCGGAACTTGGGCAGAACCAATCTAGGGCTCCGGCGGAGCTGTTCTGCCGGGGAAACTTCCCTCCCAGAGGGGGAAATCGAAGCCATTGTCATCACCAACGATCCTCTCATCGAGAGGGGGTCAATCTCCATCAACATCTTCACCAGCACCATCTCCTCTCAAACCCTAGTTCATCTCTTGTATCCGATCTTTGTCTCAAAACCTCAGATTGGTACCTGTGGGTTGCTAGTAGTGTTGATTACTCCTTGTAGTTGATGCTAGTTGGTTTACTTGGTGGAAGATCATATGTTCAGATCCTTGATCATCATTAATACTCCTCTGATTATGAACATGGATATGCTTTGTGAGTAGTTACGTTTGTTCCTGAGGACATGGGATAAGTCTTGTTATAAGTAATCATGTGAATTTGGTATTCGTTCGATATTTTGATGAGATGTATGCTGTCTCTCCTCTAGTGGTGTTATGTGAACATCGACTACATAACACTTTACCATTGTTTGGGCCTAGAGGAAGGCATTGGGAAGTAATAAGTAGATGATGGGTTGCTAGAGTGACAGAAGCTTAAACCCTAGTTTATGCGTTGCTTCGTAAGGGGCTGATTTGGATCCACACGTTTCATGCTATGGTTAGATTTATCTTAATTCTTCTTTCGTAGTTGCGGATGCTTGCGAGAGTGGTTAATCATAAGTGGGAGGCTTCTCCAAGTAAGGGCAGCACCCAAGCACCGGTCCACCCACATATCAAATTATCAAAGTAACGAACGCGAATCATATGAGCATGATGAAAACTAGCTTGACAGAAATTCGCATGTGTCCTCGGGAGCGCTTTGCTTTATATAAGAGTTCGTCCAGGCTTGTCCTTTGCTATAAAAAGGATTGGGCCACCTTGCTGCACCTTAGTTACACTTGTTAACTGCTACCCGTTACGAATTATCTTATCACAAAACTATCTGTTACCGATAATTTCAGTGCTTGCAGAGAATACCTTACTGAGAACTGCTTGTCATTTCCTTCTGCTCCTCGTTGGGTTCGACACTCTTACTTATTAAAAGGACTACGATAGATCCCCTATACTTGTGGTTCATCAGGTCATTGTTCCATAACGCAACACAGTTTACTACATGGATTCTCTCAGAGAGTCAAATGTGCCTCAGGATCTGAGTCATCTTCAGGATTTCATGGATAGGTATTGAATTCTTTGATGTTAATACGTTGTGTTCATATCTGGTTCCAGAATTGAGTGTGTGAAAATTCATCTTCATTTGCAATGTATTGTCAAAGAACATAACTTTAGGGGGGCTAAGGTTCGACCGCCAACTACCTGTGCAGCACTTGATCGTTTCTCCGGTAAGAAAACGGAATCCGTTATTTTCAGAAAATGCTAGTCAGATGTTCAAGTTTCTAAGTAAACCTCTTTCTACTTCTCTCCATAGAAAAAAAACAACTTACACCGGTTAGGTTGTTCCTAACAGGGCAAATACATGACTAATAGTGTACAAAAAATTCCAGTGTCGTCAGCAACAACAAGGTACCAACCCATGTGGATACTACGTTTGTGCACACATCATGAACCTATGCAGACATGCTGAATGTGGTGTCTATGCTGACAGGATAAAACCAGTAAGTCTGCTTCTTAATTACTATCTTCTACTCCACACGTATGTCACATTCTGATCTAAAAGTCATGCAGCCGATGTTCGGACCGATGACTTCTGAACTGCTCGCCGCTGATGAATTGTTGTCTGTTAAGAAATTTATCAGCACCTTCTTTGTGAAACACTATATCAAGCCCTCTAAAGACGTCAAAGATTTCCGGATTCAAATATCCTAAAAATAAGTACGCATTCATATAGTGTTATCAGCTAAACATATACACATGGATGCATTATTTTCCATGTGATCATGTCTTCGTATTTCGTACACTATGATTATGTACTGTATATGTCGGTTTAACAGCTGTGGAATTTAGCTAGCATTTTCTCAATTGCTTATTGTCGTGAATTATGATGAATCTTCTGCTTGTGGATACTATTCATTCAATTGCATATTGTGGTGAATTATGATGAATGTTCCTCATGTGGACACTATTTGTCGATTGCATATTGTGGCGAATTTGCTATTTGCAGGGTGAATTAAATGCGATATTTTACAATAACCTGGCAAATTCAGCGCACACGGTTCAAGCAACTAAGCGTGTGCGGTCCAGAACGGAAAGCACACGCAACTCATAGCGCAACCGCCTGCGATCCATAGGAAAAGCACACGAGATATAATCTAAAACGTCGGTGATACATAAGAAATAGCAAACGGTTTGCAACACTTGTACGTGTGCGTAGGAGTTACTCAATCGTTTGCGATATCACTGTATCTCACACGTGAGCCAACAGGAAACCGTGCCCAATGCAAAGGCGATCCCACACGTACATTTTTTGAGAAACGTGTCCGATGATGTTATTCATGGTACACGGTTCCCAGAGAAATCTCATGTGCGATGATGAAGATATCACACACAATGTCTACAATGGCCCGTGTGGATTAGGTAACGTTTTGCAAACGGTCAAAGGTCAAACTCCGTTTGTTTTCCATGAGCAATTAGACGCGTTTCACTCGTCTTGGACGTGTGTGATTGATCCCAAATCCCACACGTACGCCCAAAAGATTATGTGTGCGATCTGTTCCTGCACCGCACACGATTATATTTGTAGATCGTTTGCGTTCTTTGGCCACCATCGCCGACGGTTTTGCGGTGTCGTGTGGGATGGACCCCCCCTATCGCCCACACATGCAAGGCGACGGTTTGCAACTACGTCGCGGAAAGGGGTTAAAAACCATTTGTATAGCACGTCGCTGCACCAGTGTATATTCCATATTGAGCGCTCCTAACATGCTTGGGGTTGTTATGGGGACCCCCTTGATTTTCATTTTGGGATAAAACTCTTCCGGCAAGGCCCAACAATGGTACTACATTTTCCTAACTTATAAAACTTACATAGGGAGTAATTAACCCGTGGATATTTAATCAACCCCGGGCCATTGCTCCTCATGAGTGTTGGTCCAAACTAGAGTCGTGTGAAGGGCCAACCCGGGGCAACTCAGGCGATTTCTATCAGGCCACTGTACGCTGTGCTCATCCGGTCGTGTCGTCCTAAGAACAAGATACACGGCTCCTATCGGGTTCATCGACACATCGGGCGGTCTTGCTGGATTTCCTTTACCCTTCTTGAATGTCTTGTGCACCAGGATTCCGAGGATACTATGTGCTTTCTCACGGTTGAGGTTTTCCACCGCAACTTGTGGCTAGTTGGTGATGGATGAATTGGAGCACCCCTACAGGGTTAAATCGTTCTGAGAGCCGTACCCACGGTTATGTGGCAACTTGGAAATTTTATAATACCCAGTAATAGAAAACTTGAAGCAAACTAAATTAAAACACACCAACTGTGTGTGTAACCATGACCGTCTCTTCTTGTGAGGTTTGAACCAAGAAGGGAACAAGGTGGGGTTATGTTTGACTCGTAAGTAGGTTTTTAGGATCACTTCTTGATCATTACTAGTTCACGTCCGTTTATGCGTAGATCGCTCTTCTTATTCTTGTACTTGTAAGTTAGCTAGATAACAAATGCTTAGTGCTTACTGCAGCCTCACCACTTAACCATACCTCACCCATTAAGCTTTGCTAGTCTTGATACCTTTAGAAATGAGATTGCTGAGTCCCCGTGTCTCACAGATTCCTACAACAATAGATGCATGTACAGGTTATGCAATGATTTGACGTGAGCGCGATGATTGTTCTATTTGGAGTTCTTCTTCTTCTTCATCGATCATAGGATGGGTTCTAGGCCGGCAACCTGAGATTAGCAAGGGTGGGCGTCGTCTTATTTTTCTTCTGATTTCATCTGTAGTCAGATCCTGCTCTTCTGTATGATGTTTGTGATGTATTGATGTATTTATATCTTTATGATGTAGCGTGTGGCAAGTTCAAGCCTACTCCATATACTCATCTCTTCTTTACATGTATTTACTACGAAACGACAAGATGCGCTTCTATCCCAATCGAGGCCCTCGAGCCAGGATGAGGAAGGTACCGCATCTTGGGCATTACAAGTTGGTATCAGAGCTGTACCGACCTAGGAGCCCCCTTGATTGACCGAACTTGGCCATTGTCGAGTCTAGAAAGAAAAACTATATTTTGAGTTTAGTTATATATCGGAGAGTAGGAATTCTTTTTACTCCTCTTACCTTTGTCGCTCTGGTGGGGAATTGTGACATAGGAATTTTAATTCTATCTGTCTTCTCACTCAATTTTTTTTAGGATCACAAGGATATTTTGGAAATATACGATGTCGTTGTGAACGGGATTTTGCGCCTGGTGCCTCTTGTCAAATTGTGGTAGAAGTGTCCCAGGGAGTTGAGCTCCAGGGAATTCTTGTCGCACTCGCTATCGTTCAGTTTCCTTACTATCTCAGGACGAAGACGTTCGAAATCGCTTCAATACCATTTGTGGCGAGAGGAGTTTGGCGTCACCCAGTACTGGGGAGAGCCGCCAGATGTACTGCCATATTTAGTATCATTGTGATTACGAGTGTCTGAAGTAGTTGAGTTTCTGAGGTTTCTCTGGTAATGTGTTGACGGATGTGATACGCTGGAGGTGTAGTATTATTGCTAGGAGTTGAGTGAATTATTCAATAATTACTCCGTGTATCCGTTGGACCAGATTGCATAACCAGAAAATTTTCGGGAGTCCTCAGGTGCATAATGGGTTATGTATTTGTTTCCGGCTTAATTTGCAAGCCTTATCTTTTGTTTTGCTGGAGTATGGTAATTCGAGTTGCTTCGATGTCAAGTGTTGATTTCATATCTTTCCTAAGCGGTGTTCTCATATTTCTATGGGAGTGCTAATCCTTTTGCTCAATCAAATTGTCATGTCAATTCTTTTCCATCCGGAGTGCTTTTCTTCAAGTTAATTCAATATTTGCAAGATAGATCCTCATATTTCTTTCTGGAGTTCTTTTCATCTATACAAGTTGTCTTTGTTTTTTCCCACCCTCCCGCCCTTTTTCTTAAACGATTAAGTTATCATCCAAGTGCCTTTATTTTCATTGATGCTTCTGCTATCTTTTCTTCTGTATTGTGTCCGATGATTCATTGTGAAGATTCTCAAGTGTAATGAATTCATTATTCTTCGTTATTGCTTTCTTCCCCGATGGATTCAACTCAACCTCTCGGTGTTCATCATATCCTTTGTCATCTGCCCAATGCTTTCCAGTGTTGGAAATTTTAGCTAAGCCTCTTTATTCTTCTCCAAAGTTTTCCGCATATCTTAGAAGACTTGTTCTTCCGTTCAAATCCGCTTAAGTTATTTCAAGGCTCTCACCTCATCAAGTTCTTAATTTGTACCGGCGTAATCTATCTTCCTAGCAATCGATTCAACAGTGTTTCCTTTTAGTGGGCCCCTAACCCATAGGTCTTTTCTAGGATCTTACATGGCTTTCTGATTTTTCCCGGAGGTTCTTCTCAAATTCCTTTTCAATTGTGACGTAAGAATGAATTCCATCAGTCATACTCATCCTACAAGATGGCTTCAAATTTTTTTCATCATTGTTTTAACCTTTCTTTATTGATTGTTCCGGAGTGTCTCAACAATATTGGTGATGTGTCTCGCCATTATTCTCAGCGTTGAAGACCGAAGGAGAGTTCCTCTTAAATGTTGGTCCATTCTCTTGAAGATTCGTGTTTGTAGCTTGATGTTATTCTTTCACATTGTTTCCATTCATGAGAAATTGCTTCCATATCTATCCGGAGCATTTCATAGCTGTTTTCATTTTTCGATTCTTCGAAGGCCATCATTTTAGAAGAATCCTTCGTTCTTAGCTTTCAGCTTTCGTTCTCAAATTCTTCTCAATTGACGTCTCTTCATTCGTTCAATATTTCTTTTGTTCATATCTCTTTTCTTACCGGTGGCTTGTTAAGATTTCTCTAGTCGGATCGTGACCTCTCCATTCTTATGTATCCCAATTCATTGAAGTATTCTCCTTTGGATGTAAATTCTTTTCCGGTGTTTCATTGAAGACGTCTTCAAGTTTGTGCTATCTCTCTTCAATCTTTTCAAGAGGAATAAGTAGAATGTCAAATCCGTTGCTTGTCATCAATTTAACTTGATGAAGGATAAGCATAACATAATTCTTATTCTTTTTCTTCGAAGTGATTGCATTCCTTCTTCTAGAGCTGTTCATGATATCTAACTCTCAATTCTAAGTGGTTTATCTTTTCCTTTCTAGAGTTCCAAGTTTTTCGCAAGTATCTCTTCGTGAAGCTTCATCTAAATCATGGCAAGGCCTCAATCTTGTTCTTTTTGCAACCTTCAATTAAATTCTATCATCCTTTTATCTCCGGTGTTCTTCCAAGAGGTTCTTCAAGGTGGTCATCAAGGATTTAATTCATTCTCGAAGTGTTCTTAAAGATTCTTGTGGGAGGAGCTCAAATATTCTTTGTCTTGCATTCCAATGTGCAATTCCTTCACCATTATCTTTTGAGACGGTGTTATATCATTCTTGATTCATGAGGAGTCTCAAAGAGAATTTGTCAAGAATGAGATATTTAAACCCATCTTTTCTTTCTCGGAGTTATGTTAGATTGGATTTCACCTAAAGCGTTTCCTAAGGATTGTTGTTATTATGGTGCTTATCAATGATCCAAGTATTCTCTTATCCTCTTGGCGAAAGGAGTTTTTCATCTCTTTGTTGATCTCAATCCAATTAATTGTTTATCATTTGTGGCCAGTTGTCACCTCATAATTTTGAGATGTTTCCCATAAGCCCACAACAAGCTTATTTCTTTTGTGCTGATTTTACAACAACTCCGTCCAAACCTTCTTGTAAGGATGCTTTTCAATTCAGTTGTGGTAGAAGTTGTCATTTTCTTCTCCGTTCTTTTCTTTCCAACGATCTAGCTTCTATGCTTATGTTTCGGAGGCATTGTGATGTTGCTCTCTTCGAACCACCAGCTCGTGTTATCAAGATCATGCTCTTGCCTTGCTTATCCACTTAACCGGAGTATTGTACCATCATTTTCAAGTTCTTTTCATCTTATCAAGTTTTGCTTCTATTTCAACCGAAGTGCTGCCCAAATTCTTCGTTCTCATTCCTTGCCAATCTCGTTTCAACTGGAGTGATTTCAAATTCTTGCTTGTTCCTCGTGACATTCTTCATCTCTTTGCAACCTTCAAGGTTCTTTGGTTTCACTCCTTTGTCAAAGAAGCAACTAAGTTTTACCTCTTCCTTTCCTCCTCCTCTTCTCATTCTAAGATCTCGGGTCAAGATCTCTTGTTAGTGGAGGAGATTTGTAATATCCCTAGATCTATTTATTTCGAGTTTTGCCGTGTGATTATTTGGTTGTCACATTCATCATCACATCATTCGCATCATTAGCATTGCATCGGCACTCCTTCACCGTCACTTTTTCACACTTGCATCCGTTCATAGTTGCCAGTTCTCCCCGTTCTCGTCATCGATCGTTTCGTGACCAACCACACACGCATGCGCCCGCGACATCATAAAAATATTGTTTTAAAAGTGCGTATAAAACATTCTTGGAATGGGTTGAAAGTTGGCGTGCGGTCTTGTTATATTGTAGGTAGATCGCCTACCAAATTTCGTCACATTCGGAGTCCGTTTGATACATGAACCGTTAAACATATAGCAACACTATAGCCGGTCAAATCGTAGATGTTTTTCTATTTTAAAAACCTGATGCCGGGCTGCCTGTTTTCCCTCTCATATCCGTCTAGCCTCTCCGCACAGTGCACCAATCTGCTCGCAACTTAGTCCGAAAACTCCCCCCGGACTTGAACGAGGCGGTCATGACTAGTGGGTCCGGATAAACCCCGAAATACCCCAAACATTCTTTGTTTCTCCATTGGACGTACTGAACCTATTTATTCTCGACCATCTGATTTGAAGCGGAGGGCTTTGAACGGACCGCATTTGGAAAACCCCTGTTATTTACTAGTAAATGTGCACGTGCAACGCACGTAACCTTAGAAATTTCTTCAATGTTTCTGGTTACTTAAATCTGTTTGTTGATCATAATAGTCGTCACCATGTCATGCCATGTTTTATAATAACAATAGTAATCGTACATGCGTTGACCAAATTAAGCTTAACGATTTGGAGACAACTTTTCGAGATTTTTCAGCGGTGTATTGATACACAATTACTTAACCTACCTAACCTTATGAAGGCAAATTTTAAAGATTTTCATTCTAAAAAAATCAAGATTTTTAGGCAATATCTCACACATATTTTATGCATACAGTATTTCAAAATTATTGAAAATTGTGTGGTTGTGTTAAAAGAATTTCAATGTGTGCACAATGTGACAAAAATGTTCTTAGTCATAGTAATCTTGCATGTGGATGGCGCATCTGGATCAATACCACTGAAACTGAACATGGTTTCCGTAAAAAATATATTAAAATCCTTAGTAGGTTTAGGCAAGAAAGCATAAGACATTAATACTATTATGAAAAATAACAATTTAAATTCAAGCATCTGTAGAGAAAAAACCCTTATTGAAATACATTGAATTAGTACATGTGGAAATAAGGTTTACAATGCTAATAATCATGTACTGGTTATAGGTACAATTGTTATGCAAAAGGTCTAGATGGGTTAGGTGCTCTAAGTACCATGCCAGGAAATCATCAATATTCCATTGAAGTTTAAAGTATGCTTAAATGTGAAATGTCTCTAATTCAAATTTCAAGAAAATATCAATGTATACAAGTACCTTAGCAAATATATCTTGTCCAAATTTGCTCCTTCGCTCACGGAACAACAAAAGCAAGAGAGAACTGGATTTGTCATAGCAAAATCCGATCAAACCATCCATGCATAGCACCAAACTGCAGCAAACCACTAGATTAGTAATCGCATTCTAATTATACATGCAAAGACCGTATGGGCTTGTCCTAACACATAACAACACAACTATTCTTGTACTAACATCCCAGTCACCCCCCCCCCCCCCGCCCCTCTCAAATTTGAAAAAAGGAAACTGTCGACAGTTTTCAATATTGTATATCCACATAAAACAGAGTTCGGGTTGGTACGACTGCAAGAAAACTAAAATTTTGTAACCGGGGAAAACATAGCTCAGATTATTGTTTTCTTTCTATTTCTTACATAGAGTTTGTTAGAGAGCACATTATTCGATTAACCGTGATACATACAACATCCGGAAATGATGTGATACATCGACCGGACTAGAGTTTGCATGATGTGATACATCAACCTGAATAAACTCGTGACAGCTAAAGAAGAGAGTGATCCATTCCATTCTCTTCATTTCCCACGCATGCCTGAATTAAGTGAGCAGGGGGAGTACTGAATGTGTGATACATAGAATAGCCTGAAATGTTTTGGAGCAACATTGGTAAGAAGACACGTCTTAAGCAGCTTGGGGATTATACAAAGCAAGGAACATGCTGAACAGAACTGAAGCATATGAGTGTCATTCATGTTCATCAGTAACAAGACATCTCTTCAATAGTACTTCTAGATTTGACATGCATACCCTTTGTTTCTTGGATATGAAAATTTTGCAAATGTGTATACATTTGGAACTTGGAAGGACTGTTGTATGGAACTAGATGATGCCCCGCGCGTTGCGGCGGGAACATTGCTAAAAAAAATGGATAAATAGTTGCTATAAAAAATCTAAAAATAATGGAAAGCAAATGTAAGCTTATAAACAATAAAATACAATGCGTATAAAAAGAGAGTGAAAATTATAGTTGAAAAATGTAATTTCTAACAAAATTTGGAGGATGAACTCTAATGCAGAAAACTACTTATGACTAATATGCATGAATTCATGATGTGGCGCCATTGCATGTTATTTATGTTTTGCATGCATACTTGCTTATGTGTCATGGTTGCATGGCTAGGAAAATTACGTAGTGGGTTGTAGCTATTTAGGAATAGAGGACACTGACTTGAATGGCTATATAGTCAACACATAATATCTGATGCACCATGAATGGTTATTCTTGTGGGATATACTTAAACTGGAGTCAGGGGAAGAGAAAGCGACAGGTCCATGTATGTGAAAGAGAAATAGTAAATTAGAGAAATAAATAGATAAACCTATAGACTTCACCAAGGAAAAGTCAAAAAATTGTTGGCTGCAGCCCTGCTAGGTAGCTGGTGGCATATGAGGGATAGGGCGTGTGATAGAGCATGGGGCATCACAACGGAAAACAAGCGTCCGGGCCAGAGATGTACTCATGTTTAAATTTAACCTTCAGGTAATTTGTATGAATTGTAAGCCCCGTATAAAACCCAAAAGGGAGAATTAATCGTTGCACATGAGCACCCGTACTGAAGCTAAGCACGATTAAAAAGGCATTATTTTCTCAAGTACAACTACAGTTTCAGCAGCTAAATCCACAATGATTTCTCACATAAATTTTCGCACAGTGTTGCTTTCATCAATAAAGCATTTACATTCTATATCCTATGAGAAATTTTATGGTGCATCATAATACACGAGAGACCGTGTATTATATTAGCGATCCAACGGATGCCATTAGTTGGGCCTTATTAAGGTCGAGGGGCATTTTCGACCTAAAAAATTACGGCCCAATTTAATCCAGGGGTATAATTGTCCTAAAATTTTGAATTAAATTAATTACATTAAAATAGCATTAACATAGCACTTAGCGTCATCGCTCATTTGAATTTCCGTGAGCTTTTCCTCGGCTCCTCGAACCCTAGCACTCGTCGATCAGCCGCCGCCCTCAATCACCGCCGATCAGCCGCCGCCCTCAATCCGCGCCGATCAGCTGCCGCCGTACTCGTCGTGCGACCCCCTCCTCCTCCACCTCGTCCTCCCCATCCCTCGCACGCGATCCCCCTCGATCACTCGGGTCCTCAGCTCCACCGCTACCTTCACCGATTGGACGCCCCTTCCCAGACGCGAGTCATCGCCGTCCATCAAGTCGCGCCGGATCTTCACAACAACGTCTGAGATGTAAGTGCCGCCGTCATCTGTGGTCCCTTCTGCATAGTACCTATAGGATCGGATATGATTAGGGTTTAGGAGAAGTGTATTTCCGAATTACAAAGTGTAGTCAGGATTTGGTTATGACATGTTTTGGATTTACTTAGGAGATATTCTGTAATATGAGAAGGTTGTGACTACATTTCGGTTGAAAGCAAGTGCAATTCTGATTTAGTTAGGACTTAGTTTGGGTTATGTGGCACGAGAAAGATGTCAGCGGATTTGGATTCATAGAAAGTGTAGTCTGGGTTTGGGTAATGAAATATTTTGGATTTACTTAGGAAATATTTTGGATTGAGTTTGGAGTTATTTTGGATTCAGTTAGGGGATACATTTTAATTGAGTTTGGAGTTATTTTGGATTTAGGTAGGAGATTTGATCTAAGTTGGATTTAGTTAGGGGATACTTTTTAATTGAGTTTGGAGTTATTTTGGATTTAGTTAGGAGATTTGATATATGAGGGATGATTTATCAGGGTGTGTTTACTCACGGCATTTGAAGGATTATTTACGACATTTTGGATTTAGTTAGGGCAATGATAACCCACAAGAATAGGGGATCAGTTGTAGCCTCTTTCGATAAGTAAGAGTGTCGAACCCAACGAGGAGCTAAAGGTAGAACAAATATTCCCTCAAGTTCTATCGACCACCGATACAACTCTACGCACGCTTAACGTTCAGTTTACCTAGAACAAGTATGAAACTAGAAGTACTTTGTAGGTGTGATATGATAGGTTTGCAAGATAATAAAGAGCACGTAAATAAAAACTAGGGGCTGCTTAGATAAAGAAACAACTAAGTTAGTTTAACGAGTGTGGAAAAGTGGTGGTAGGAGTTGCGGAATTGTCCCTAGGCAATCGATAACTAGACCGGTAATCATTATTGCAATTTTATATGAGGGAGAGGCATAAGCTAACAAACTTTCTCTACTTGGATCATATGCACTTATGATTGGAACTCTAGCAAGCATCCGCAACTACTAAAGATCATTAAGGTAAAACCCAACCATAGCATTATAAGGTATCAAGTCCTCTTTATTCCCATACGCAAACAACCTACTTACTCGGGTCTGTGCTTCTGTCACTCACGCCACCCACCATAAGCGAATCATAAACATATTGCAAACCCTACAGCGGGGATCCCTCACGCTTGCGCGACACGGAGAGCACCATAGGACAGCACTAATAATAAAACATGCAACTCAAACCAATCATGATCATCAATCAACCCATAGGACAAAATAGATCTACTCAGACATCATAGGATGGCAACACATCATTGGATAATAATATGAAGCATAAAGCACCATGTTCAAGTAGAGGGTACAGCGGGTTGCGGGAGAGTGGACCGCTGTAAATAGATGGGGGAAGGTGATGGAGGTGTTGGTGAAGATGACGGAGTTGTTGGAGTAGATCGCCGTCACGATGATGGCCCCGACGGCGTTCCGGTGCCACCGGGAGAGAGGGGGAGAGAGCACCCCTCCTTCTTCTTCTTCCTTGGCCTCCCCCCTAGATGGGAGGAGGGTTTCCCCTCTGGTCCTTGGCCTCCATGGCGGCGGAGGGGCGAGAGCCCCTCCGAGATTGGATCTCTCTCTCTGTTTCCTTCTGTTTCTGCCTTCTGATTCTGGCCTTTCACCGTTTCTTAAATATCCGGAGATCCGTAACTCCGATTGGGCTGAAATTTTGAGGGGATATTTATCCAAAAACTAGCTTTCTTGCGGCCAAAGGACAACTCCAACCGACCTAAGGGGTGGCCACAAGCCCTCAGGGCGCGCCCAGGGGGGTAGGGAGCGCCCCCTGGCTTGTGGCGCCCTCGGGCACCGTCTTCTGTTGATTCCACTTCCCAAAATTCACATATATTCAAAAAAAAATCTCCGTAAGTTTTTATCCCGTTTGGACTTCGTTTGATATGGATTTTCTGCGAAACAAAAAACATGCAACAAACAGGAACTGGCACTGGGCACTGGATCAATATGTTAGTCCCAAAAATAGTATAAAAAGTTGCCAAAAGTATATGAAAGTTGTAGAATATTGGCATGAAACAATCAAAAATTATAGATACGACGGAGACGTATCAGTATCCCCAAGCTTAATTCCTGCTCGTCCTCGAGTAGGTAAATGATAAAAAAGATAATTTTTGATGTGGAATGCTACCTAGCATAATCTTGATCATATAATCTAATCATGGCATGAATATTAAGACACGAGTGATTCAAAGCAATAGTCTATATTGACATAAAAACAGTAATACTTTGAGCACACCAACAAGGCAATTGCGTCCTTTCAAAATAACATGGCCTTAGAAAGTTATCCCTACAAAATCATATGGTCTGGCTATGCTCCATCTTCCCCACACAAAGTATCTAAATCATGCACAACCCCGATGAACAAGCCAAGCAATTGTTTCACACTTTTAATGTTCTCAAACCTTTTCAACTCTCACGCAATACATGAGCGTGAGCCATGGATATAGCACTATAGGTGGAATAGAATATGGTGGAGGTTGCAAGGGAAAGGGAGAAGATAGTCTCACATCAACTAGGCGTATCAACGGGCTATGGAGATGCCCATCAATAGATATCAATGTGAGTGAGTAGGGATTGCCATGCAACAAATGCACTAGAGCTATAAGTGTATGAAAGCTCCAAAAGAAAACTAAGTGGTTGTGCATATGAAAAATTCCACTAGCTATAGGAAAGTGACAAAATAGGAGACTCTTTATCATGAAGATCATGGTGCTACTTTGAAGCACAAGTGTGGAAAAAGATAGTAGCATTGTCCCTTCTCTCTTTCTCTCATTTTTTTTTCTTTTCTCTTTTTTTTATTTTGATGGGCATCATTGGCCTCTTTTTTTTTATTTGGGCTTCGCTGGCCTCTTTTATTTTTTGTAAAGTCCGGAGACTCATCCCAACTTGTGAGGGATTCATAGCTTCCATCACCCTTTTCTCACACGGGACAAATGCTCTAATAATGAAAATCATCACACTTTTATTTACTTACAACTCGATACCTAGAACAAAATATGACTCTATATGCAATATGAAAGTGATGATGCATGTCATGAAAAACGGAACGGTGGAAGTTGCATGGCAATATATCTCGGAATGGCTATGGAAATGCCATAATAGGTAGGTATGGTGGATGTTTTGAGGAAAATATATGGTGGCTGTTTTGAGGAAGGTGGGTTTGATGTACCGGCGAAAGTTGCGCGGTACTAGAGAGGCTAGCAAAGGTGGAAGGGTGAGAGTGCGTATAATCCATGGACTCAACATTAGTCATAAAGAACTCACATACTTATTGCAAAAGTCTATTAGTTATCAAACAAAGCATTAGACTCATGCTCCTAGGGGAGAGGTTGGTAGGAGTTAACCATCGCGCGCTCCCGACCCTCACACAAAGGATGACAATCATTAAACAAATCATGCTCCGACTTCGTTACATAATGGTTCACCATACGTGCATGCTACGGGAATCACAAACTTCAACACATGTATTTCTCCAATACACAACTACTCACTAGCATGACTCTCATATTACCATCTTCATATCGCAAAACTATTGCAAAGAATCAAACATATCATATTCAGTGATCTACAAGTTTTATGTAGGATTTTATGACTAACCATGTGAATGACCAACTCCTGTTAACTCTCTAAATAGATATAAGTGAAGCATGAGAGTTTAATTCTTTCTACAAAAGATATGCCCACGCTCTAACAAATATAAGTGAAGCAAAAGAGCATTCTACAAATGGCGGTTTTCTATGTGTAGGGAGCCAGGCAATCCAAACTTCAAATGATATAAGTGAAGCACATGAAGCATTCTACAAAGCCATACTCAAAAGATATAAGTGAGGTGCAAAGAGCCTTCTATAAATCAACCAAGGACTTTCTCATACCAGCATGGTGCATTATTAAAATAAAAATAAAAAGCACACGACGCTCCAAGATTTACGCATATCATGTGACGAATAAAAATATAGCTCCAAGTAAAATTACCGATGGTTGTTAGAAGAAAGAGGGGATGCCTTCCGGGGCATCCCCAAGCTTAGTTTCTTGGGAGTCCTTGAATATTACCTTGGAGTGCCTCGGGCATCCCCAAGCTTAGTCTCTTTCCACTCCTTATTCCTTCATCCATCGTGATCTCACCCAAAACTTGAAAACTTCAATCACACAAAACTTAACAAAACCCTCGTGAGATCCGTTAGTATAATAAAGCAAATTACAACTTTAAGTACTGTTGCCAACCAATTCATATTTGTTTTTGCATTGTAGCTACTGTAATATAACTTTTCCATGGCTTATACCACCGATACAATCGATAGTTTCATCAAAACGAGCAAAACAATGCATCAAAAACAGAATCTGTCTTAAACAGAACAGTCTGAAGCAATCTGAAATTGACTATACTTCTGTAACTCTAAAAATTCTGAAAACTTAGGACCAAATAAACAATTTGCATAGCAGTACTGTGTAAAAAATTCAGAAACTTTTGACATTCCAGTAAAAAATGTAAATTCACGCACTACAGCCAAAGTTTCTGTTTTTGCACTGCACACACCAAACAAGCAATCTAATCATCCTAAAGGAAAATCTTGGCACATTATTTTTATAATACAATGGATTTATACAAGGGGATAATTATTTTTGTTGAAAAGTTTCTGTAATTAAGATTCGCAAAGTTTCCATGGGCATGAACAAAGTTCAAGGAGCTCCCCCACTTCAACGGTGCTCGTCCTTCTTACTTTCACTTCTCCTTTTGAAAAAGTTTTAGGTTCCCCTCTTTATTTTTTTTGTTTTTAAACTATATAAAAGCACACAACAGAATAAAATGACTCTCTAAAACTTCCGGGTTGTCTCCCTGGCAGTGCTTTCTTTAAAGCCATTAAGCTAGGCATATAGTGCTCAAGTAATGGATCCACCCGGATCCCAAGGTATATCAAAGCCAATTTTAATTAACAATGATTTGTAATTTAGTAGTGAGCACAAAGTAACATAAATCATGCAACAACGAAGTCTAACTCTCTTCCTATGCATCGGCATGTCATAAAAGAACAATTCATGCACACAAAGTAAAGGCCAATGCATAGTATAAACAGTTTCTTGCAATTTTATCGTATTGGAAACATAGAGAGGTGGAGATGTAGTTCCTCTCTCATAATAATTGCAAGTAGGAGCAGCAAGCACATGCATATTATATCTATCAAAATCATCATGTGTAATAGTAAAAGGCAACCCATCTATATAATCCTTAATAAGTGCAAACTTCTCCGATATAGTGTAGTTGGGAGAATTCAAAAAGATAATAGGACTATCATGCGTGGGTGCAATAGAAACAATTTCATTCTTAACATAAGGAACTATAGCAAGTTCATCTCCATAAGCATCATTCATATTGGCATCATGGCCACAAGCATAGCAAGCATCAAGTTCATCAAAAAGGGATATTTCAAACGAATCCAAGGGATCATAACAATTATCATAGCATTCATCCTTCTGTAAGAACAAAGGGAAATTAAACAATGTATGAGTTGAAGAGTTACTCTCATTAGAAGGTGGGCATGGGTAGCTAGTCCGCTCTTCCTCCTTTTGTTCTTCGCTCTCCTCGTCATCTTTTTCATCTAATGAGCTCACAGTGTCATCATTTTCTTCTTCCATAGTTTCCTGCAAAATATTAGTCTCCTCTTGGACAGTGGAGGAGTCCTCAATATATGGCTTAACATAAGCATTAGAAGCATAGTTTTCATAGCAATATTTAAGTATGGCAAAACTTTCAGATTTGTAAAGAGTAGCATCATACTTTTCAATCAAAGAAGCAATTTCATAGGCACCCTTAAAAGCAACAAATTCTTTAATTTGCTCAATATCATAGTAATTATAAACACCCTTGGCATAAGAAGATATGATTCCATTATCCTTAAACTCACATTGATAGGGAAGGTGTTTTTTAGGGTCTTCGGAACAACAAGTAAAATCATAAATTTCGCATAAATTAGAAGCATAGCATTGCAAACTATTAATATCATGCCATAAAAGTTTCCCTTTTTGAGATAAGCGGTGACGCACATAATAAGCATGCTCATTTAATGATTTGCCCTCAACTAAGCTAGTTGGGGTTTCAGCACGAGCACAAACGGATCGAAGATGATCCAAATAATATTCTTCGGTAGTACGGAACACTAGTGGTTCCTCAACTTTTGGAGCAGCAAGTACATCTAATTTTTTTGGTATTTTGCGTTTCCTACCCATATCTAAAGATAGAAAACAACTAAGAACAGCAAATAAAATCTACTTAGTGATAAAGCAAACAAGCACACACGAGAATATTCACCCCACGCTATTGCTCCCCGGCAACGGCGCCAGAAAAAGGTCTTGATAACCCACAAGTATAGGGGATCAGTTGTAGCCTCTTTCGATAAGTAAGAGTGTAGAACCCAATGAGGAGCTAAAGGTAGAACAAATATTCCCTCAAGTTCTATCGACCACCGACACAACTCTACGCACGCTTAACGTTCGGTTTACCTAGAACAAGTATGAAACTAGAAGTACTTTGTAGGTGTGATAGGATAGGTTTGCAAGATAATAAAGAGCATGTAAATAAAAACTAGGGGCTGCTTAGATAAAGAAACAACTAAGTTAGTTTAACGAGTGTGGAAAAGTGGTGGTAGGAGTTGCGGAATTGTCCCTAGGCAATCGATAACTAGACCGGTAATCATTATTGCAATTTTATATGAGGGAGAGGCATAAGCTAACATACTTTCTCTACTTGGATCATATGCACTTATGATTGGAACTCTAGCAAGCATCCGCAACTACTAAAGATCATTAAGGTAAAACCCAATCATAGCATTATAAGGTATCAAGTCCTCTTTATTCCCATACGCAAACAACCTACTTACTCGGGTCTGTGCTTCTATCACTCACGCCACCCACCATAAGCGAATCATAAACATATTGCAAACCCTACAGCGGGGATCCCTCGCGCTTGCGCGACACGGAGAGCACCATAGGACAGCACCAATAATAAAACATGCAACTCAAACCAATCATGATCATCAATCAACCCATAGGACAAAATAGATCTACTCAGACATCATAGGATGGCAACACATCATTGGATAATAATATGAAGCATAAAGCACCATGTTCAAGTAGAGGGTACAGCGGGTTGCGGGAGAGTGGACCGCTGTAAATTGATGGGGGAAGGTGATGGAGGTGTTGGTGAAGATGACGGAGTTGTTGGAGTAGATCGCCGTCACGATGATGGCCCCGGCGGCGTTCCGGTGCCACCGGGAGAGAGGGGGAGAGAGCCCCCCTCCTTCTTCTTCTTCCTTGGCCTCCCCCTAGATGGGAGGAGGGTTTCCCCTCTGGTCCTTGGCCTCCATGGCGGCGGAGAGGCGAGAGCCCCTCCGAGATTGGATCTCTCTCTCTGTTTCCTTCTGTTTCTGCCTTCTGATTCTGGCCTTTCACCGTTTCTTAAATATCCGGAGATCCGTAACTCCGATTGGGCTGAAATTTTGAGGGGATCTTTATCGAAAAAGTAGCTTTCTTGCGGCCAAAGTACAGCTCCAACCGACCTAAGGGGTGGCCACAAGCCCTCAGGGCGCGCCCAGGGGGGTAGGGCGCGCCCCCTGGCTTGTGGCGCCCTCGGGCATCGCCTTCTGTTGATTCCACTTCCCAAAATTCACATATATTCAAAAAAAATCTCCATAAGTTTTTATCCCGTTTGGACTTCGTTTGATATGGATTTTCTGCAAAACAAAAAACATGCAACAAACAGAAACTGGCACTGGGCACTGGATCAATATGTTAGTCCCAAAAATAGTATAAAAAGTTGCCAAAAGTATATGAAAGTTGTAGAATATTGGCATGAAACAATCAAAAATTATAGATACGACGGAGACGTATCAGGCAACCACCTTAGTTACAGCTTTTGAAGGACTGAGATAGGTACATGAATCCGAACTGAAAGGTTGTTTCAATTATTTAAGCAGAGTAGTGCATAATTATTGGGATATGCTACCCAATCGTAACATTATCTATGTGTTTTCGTTGGCAGCATAACGACATGGATGATAAAGGCAACGCGGGCGAAAACTTGGGCGATAAAGGCAAGGATGACAAGGACATTGGTTACAGAAGCAACGCAAGCAAAAACATGGATGATAATGACATTGAGGATGTAGGCTTGGACAACAAAGGAATGGATGGTAAAGACATGGATGATCGGGACAACGAGGATGGAGGCAAAGATGGCATACACGTGGATGGTAAAGACATGGATGATCAGGACAACAAGGATGCAGGCAAGGGTGGCATACACATGGATGGTAAAGACATGGATGATCAGGACAACGAGAATGCAGGCAAGGATGGCATAGACCTGAATGAGTATATGGAATACGTAGAGATCATGAAGAAGACTTTCAGGACTGAGCAAGAAGCCTACATGTTCTATGTAGACTATGCTAGAAATAAGGGTTTTGGTGTTAGAAAGGATGATCTGAAGTACAGGGGTTCGAAACAAAATGCATACCGACGGACATACAAGTGCTGCAAACAAGGATGGAGGGCCCTTAAGCACTTCAATAGAGCCAAAAGAAAAAGAACACCAAGGGGTCTTTCTCGGTGTGGGTGTCCCGCTCTTTTTCAGGTTGAGCTACAAGATGGCAGTGGCCTCTGGTTTGTCAAGAATTTTGTGGACAAGCATAACCATCAGTTTGTCCCTCCTGACCTGACTCCCTACTTATCGGCTCATCGTAGAATGACTGACGCGCAAAAGGCGGATATCATCGAGTATGCTATCGGTGGACTTCGAACGCATCAGATTATGAATGTAATGGAGAAGAACGCCGGAGGTCCCGACAAGCTTGGCTTTATAGACCGGGACCTATATAACCATGTTTCAATCCAGAAGAGTCGCAAGATAGAGGGCGAAGATGCTTCATTTTTGGTCACCTATATGATAGCACAGAAAAAAGCAGACTCAGAATTCTTTTACAAATACACAACAGACAGCCAAGGCCATTTGAGGAACATATTCTGGGCCGATTCACAATCTCGGATTGACTATGCTGCCTTTGGTGGCGTCGTGGTGTTCGACAGTACATATCGGTCCAACAAGTACAGGCTTCCATTTGTCCCATTTGTTGGTCTGAACCATCACTGTAGCACAATTTTGTTTGGGGTCGGTCTAGTGTCAGACGAGACAGTTGGATCATACCAGTGGCTTCTTCATGTATTTTTGGAGGCAATGTCCCAGAAGCAACCCACTTCAGCAATCACCGACGGGGATGGTTCGATGGCTAAAGCAATGGCTACTGTCTGGACAGACACAGATCATCGTTTGTGCACATGGCATATCGAGGAGAATATGGTGAGCTACCTCCGGAAAAATAAGCTTAAGGAATTTAGGAAATTCATTTACCGTCGTTGGGATGTTGATGAGTTTGAGAAAGAATGGGAGGCTTATAAGGTTCGGTTCAAAATAAAACGAACGGGGAAGAGGTCTTCATGGGTTAACATGATGTACGAGCTGAGACACAAGTGGGCCGTGGCATACACAAAGGGTAGATACTTTCTTGGCATGATGAGTAATCAGAGCGAGTCTCTCAACTCAAGGCTACATGTGCACCTGAACAGGAAAATGCAACTTGTTGATTTGTTGCAGCATGTTGAGCACTGTGTGTCCATAATGCGTAAGAATAAAGTAGCATTAGACGCAGTAGCGGCACATACGGTACCCTTCACTAAGCTGAGTGCACAACCTCTGGAGATTGCTGCCTCTCATATTTATACTCCTGTGATGTTTGTAAAGGTAAAGCGTCGGATCGTCGAAGGAACAAATTGGCATGTCACAGACATGGTGGGTTCTGATGGTTTGGTAAGGTATGGAGTTTTGCGCAAATTCCCATATGATAAAGTCCTGTATGCCAAGGATGCTAGAGAATTGCAATGTAAGGATGCTAATGACTTGAATGCTAAGGTTCCTACATAATTGGAGGGTAAGGATGGCGAGGACTTGGATGCAAAAAACATGGATGGTAATGATCCCAATGGCTTGAATGTAAGGATGGCGAGGACTTGGATGCAGAAAAGTTGGATGGTACGGATCCCAATGGCTTCGAAGGTAAGCATGATGAGGAGTTGGATGCAAAAAAGTTGGATGCACAAGGCGAGGATGCTAACTCTGCGAATGTTATATATCACGTGACTTTTCTGTTCATAGGAGCAAAACTGGATAAGGCATTTTGTAAATGTGGAAAGATGGAAAGTGAGGATTACCCATGCGCACATATATTTTGCGTTCTGGATCATCTTGGTGTACGCACATTTCCAACAATTTTTGTGAAGAAAAGATGGACAATGCATGCGAAGCCAGCATTCCCTTCTTCGAGGACTGCGAATACTCATGTATGGTCTGAGCACATGAATAAGTATCATCAACTACGCAACATGGCTAGTGACGCTTTATTCACAGCTGCAGCTAGCGATTCACAATCAGAACAGGTGATGGAGTTCCTCCGGAGTATATTGGTTGACGCGGAAAAAACTGATTTTGGATGAAGCACAGAAATCGTTTGTTCCTTTGCCGGCATACTTCTCTGCTGCTCGAGAATGTTGCACTGATAACGTGCAAAACCCAATCAAAATAGTTCCAAAAGGGAGACCAACTACCGAAGAATCCAAAAAGAGGATTAAAAGTAGGTGCGAGCAGATGAGACACAAAAAAAAAACAGTAAAGTTTGTGCACATGTTTATCTCATTGTTAGTTTCCATACATGCTTACAGTGTAATATGTTCTCTCGGAGAGTGTTCAAATATGTTTCTTCAATTTACACAAGAAAGATTTGGGGAAATCAAAGGCCACAGGGAAGAGCAAGAGAAAAGAGAAAGATATTGATGCAGAAGAAGAGACAGACTCAGATACAGAAGAAGAGTCGGATTCAGATACAGAAGAAGAGGAAGATTCAGATGCAGAAGAAGAGGAAGATTCAGATGCAGAAGAAGAGGAAGAGGAAGATGCAGAAGATGGTAGGAAGAGACCATTAAAGGATGGTAGGCTACGGAAGGGTACGAAGGTACCATTGAAGGATGGTAGGGCGCGGAAGGGTAGGAAGATACCATTGGAGGGTGCAAAAGAAGATTATGCAAAACCAAACAAGTGGGCATTTAGTGCCATGATGCGTAGTTAAACATGTTTACGGATGTTGGATGCATATTCATCTATTTCATTTTTTTTGTAGGAAACGCAAGTGTCCTGGAAATGTCAAAGCTGGGAGGAAGGAAATGCGAGACGACAAGAAAGTGCCTTCTGTGAATGTCGCAACAAAGGGTGCGCGAAGAAAACCAATGAAGTTAGTGTCTCTTGTTACATGTGTGCTCTACAAGTCAGGTCTTTGTTAGTACAGTGTTGACGTTTCTTAACTTTTTCAGGAGTGCCCCTAGGAAGGGCGGTAAAGAAGAACATGTCAAAGGTGTGATGAAGACAAAAAGGCCTGCTAAGAATGTTGCAAAGGATTTGGGAATAAGAGCTGTGGAGTTAGCTTTTGCAGCTATGAAGAGAAAATCAGTGAAGTTAGTGTTTTTTGTGTTCATGTCTAATGTACACATTCAAATCTTCTTTGCTATGATATTAACAAATGTTGATTCATGCAGGAAAGGAAAAGTGAAGTCGAGACAGGATGTTTAGGTGCACATTCAGCAGGCAGATTTCTGGGGTGAAAAAGATTGAGAACAAAATGAATTAGGCAGATTTCCGTGCGGTGATCCACCTTGTTTTGGATGTATTTGACCTATTTGATGGACTGCCACTATTTTTGTGAATTCCTAGTTTGATTTGTAGCCTCATTTTAATATGGCCTGATCGAGATGGAAGCCTAGTTATGATTTATCAACACATCGACGGATTGAAATGTTCAAACCATCCAATAATGCATTTTTAGTGAAGTTGGTTTTCCGTATTTATCTCATTTTTTACATGTAATTTTGCAGAAATTTTGTCTGAGTGTAGTCAAATTCAGACTTGAAATATAAAATAGAAACCTCATTTTTATAAAGCTGAAAATAGCATGTTGAATTTTCTCAAAAACCTATTATTATGAGCACAAAATTTCAAAATTGTATCAAAATAGAAACCTCGTTTTTCAATTAATATAAAAATGGGATATATTTCAAAATAATGTTGAGAAATGTTGATTTTAAAAATTAAGCATACTGATTTAAAAATTGAAAATTTCATACTTATTTAAAATTAGCATGCTCATTTGAAAATGCTGATTTTAAAAAGAGATGTTGTTTTGAATATGATGTTTTTAAAATAACATGCTGATTTCAAAATAGCGATCTGATTTCAAAAATAACATGCTGATTTTAGAAATAGCATGGTGATTTCAAAATGAGATGCTGTTTTGAATATGCTAATTTTAAAATAACATGATGATTTCAAAAATAGTGTGCTGTTTTGAATATGATGTTTTAAAAACAGCAATGCTATTTTAAGTATGTTTTTTAAAATAACATGTTGTTTTTAAAAATGCTATGATGCGTATTTAAAAATAACATGCTATTTTTATAAATAACATGCTCTTCTTGAAAACAACATGCTGTTTTTAAAAATAACATGCTGTTTTTTTAAAATAACAGGCTCTTTTTTAAAATAACAGAAACGTCGTTTTTGAAATACGAAAGCTTTCACTCCCAAGTTTTTGATCTAATTTTTTTAATGAATTTTTTTACAACACATACAAACCTCATTTTCAAAATAACTCGTACTAGCCAACACAGAAAACTCGTTTTCAATATTAAACTAGCATCGAATCCATATGAAACCCGGTTAGATTTGAATTTCAGGAGCTAGCATCATTTCAAAATTATGGTAAAAAAAGAAAAAATCATTGCAGCCTAAAGGAATCATACCAAGGAGATATAGACTTGCGTCACATTAGTTCATACTACCAACTAGCAGTTACTGCCAAGTTCCACTTACTAAATGAAGTTCGTATCTAGTTGGACCGAGAAGCTGATGCTGCAAACTACCGGTTACTGACAGGTTCCACTTACTGGATGATCTTCATATCCAGTTGTACCCAAAAGCTGATTCTACCAAGTTCCAGTTACTGCCTACCAAATACATATCATAACAACTAGCATCAAACTACTGCCCAGTACATACATATCATAATATGTCATTGAGTAATGGTTCATTACATGGGTCAACGAATCTTCATGCCATTGACCATGTTCACCTTAAGCCCACCTCGGCTCCTTTCCACAAACTTGAAGATAGCCATATGATCTTCTTTCATACGGGAGCTGTCAACGACTTCTCTCCAGTTCTTCGTCATGATAGCACGCCCGTCCTGCTTGCCCATCTTGAACAAGACCTTTTTAGAACCTTCAAAACGTTCGTTGGTGACACGCACAAGCATGGGCTTTCGCAGATAATCTTTGAGGTAGCAGCAGCTGTAATCCTTTGAGAAGCACTGATTGCACAAGGAAATAAATAATGTTACATTATGGCATTTTCAAAAGTTGGGATATGATTTGCAAGAAGAAAGTCCAAGTATTTACCATGTTGCTCTTCCCTTCGAGGAATGTCGAGCGAGTGACTGTGCAGACATGGTATGGTACGGAAGGTTTGTCATGCTTTACTATGTCTTGAAGATGGTCCCACCGCTCCATGTTTAAAGTAACATGGTTGCCGTAAAAGATGTGCTTCTCGAACTCTCTCTTCCCCTGGTTTTGCGGACCTGTATCAAAAAACTTCAGATGACAGAGTAGTTCATAATTTCATACATAAGATCTGAACATCAACACTGGGTTGATGATCAATGCCTACTCCAACGAGCTAGAAATGAAGAACATAGGTAACCCAATCACATTCACCCAGCAATATCTCGTATAAACATGGGCAAATCGAATATTTCATTGATTTAAACTAACAGCTATACACTCTACTCTATTTTAAGCTCTAGTTGAGTCAATGTTGATTTGGAAATGAAGCAACAGGTTCATCTAGAACCCAAACAGAGTAAAGTGGAAAGTGGCGTAATCAAGTGTTACTCAAACCTGAACTTTATACAGTTCATGGTTCAGTTAACATCTGACCAGCCATATAGAACTTTACCCCTTTCTGCCACGATGGGATCGTGTTCGACATATCCATCTCCATCAGAACCATCATCAGTGTCATAGTCGCTAGAGGTGTCGTCATCAAGGCTATAGCCTTGACTCCCTTGTGAAGCGCCATCTGACATTCCACCTGAAGTGCCATCCGAAGCATCATCTGATGTGGTCCGGTAGTCACTCTCTCCCCTACTGATGAGGATGGGTTCTCCTTCCATTGAAACCTGTTGCATACATTGCAATGAACAAATGATAGTTATTGATATATGAATTCAGGCTTACATTAGCACTTGGGAGCACCATATACAATGGGAATAATCTTTTCGCATACTACTTGTTAAGTACATAGTTCGTTCATGTACCAATCACTAGCCAACATTTGGCATTTTTACAAATATTGGCATGCCAAATTTTGGCAGCGAACCATTTATGCTGATAGAGCATGATTGGTTCGCTACCAATGTAGACATTGCCAAATATTGGCAACTTTATGTGAGATGGACAACAAAACTTGGTAACCAACCAATTAGTAGCCAGTATCTGGCACAATGTGAAACATTGGCATGCATAACATACCAATTACGCTCATAATTCGAACAAGTAGTAAAAAGGATCATCAAAAATATAAACAAACCATAATTGTTACACCATGATTCATAGCCAACCAATCAATTAACAAATCATTTCATCCAAAGTATGCATCAATTAGTAGCATTGTATACTTAACAAATCATTCAAAAAATGCACCATGATTGAGTGCTCTCATCGAGTGATACGTGAAACTAATAAATATATATTAGTGCCTTCAATCACTACAAATTTCCTGATGGGCTATTGTGTGCTACCATCAGCTAATAAATCGAAGTCTTTAAATTGTCCCAACAAAACAAATAATGCATTTGCTCTTGTACATAACATTTTTAGAGGTAGCCGTGGAGGTTAATTTTCCAGTGAGAATAAGGACTTGATAGTATCTCTCAAGCAAGATGACAGCATAGTGAAGGCTATGACAACGAGCAAGGTGTGCTGGCCAACACCCACCCTTTTGTATAACTTGGTAAGTATTTACTCATTACTACCCATACCAACAAGTAAAATCATGATTATGAAGTAAAATGGCAGAAAATCTAACAGTGAAGTATTTGTTGCAATATGAACTACTAGCTCACAGCAAATCTTCATTAACCCCAACAAGCCCATACCATATCATTGAGATATGGCTAACATAATTCAAATAAACAGTAACAAGTATCATAAAAAATATGCACGAACCATAAATTTTACATGTGTGCACATATCATAAAAAAAATGCAGCAATCAGTAGCCGTGTATAATTAACAAAACATTCAAAAATGCACCAATCATCATACTACCATCGAGTAATACGTGGAACTATAACTGATCCTCCTACCACCATTACAAATTTCCTCATGGACTTGATAGCATCCCTCAAGCAAGGCTATGTCAATGAGCAAGGTATGCTGGCCAACATCCACCATTTTCTCTTACTTGGTAGGAAAGTTTAACTCATTAGTACCCATACGAACAAGTAAAAGCATGATCATGCAGTACATTGTCAGATTATCTTGCTGTAAAATTACTTGTTGCACTATGACCTACTAGTTGACAGCAAACCTGCAAATACCCGAAAGATGCACACACGCAAGTGTCAGATCTTAACTTGGGCGGTGCTGCTAGATCGGAAATTATAGTCAGGTCGACATGGAAGGGCAGGGAAGATCTATCTTACCTGCGAATTCGTACCAGATGGGGCTGGAGTAGACTTGTTCGAAGCTGGAACCACTAGAGCTAGCTTGGGGCGGCGGATTGGGGAAAAGAGGTGGCATAGTCGGACCTTGTTGTCGACGAAGCAGTGGAGAATCGTGCCCGGAGTAGGGGGGGCGTGGATAGCCTCCCAGATCCGGCCGATTTGGCGACGACGGGGGCGGCCAAGGTGACGGCTGCACAAACCCTAGCCGTCGCCGTCCAGTCGCCTCTCTGTCTCCACAAAGTACGAAGGGTGGGGGGATTGGGAATGGGGGTGGTTGGGTTGGGGTTGGGGCCATCGCTCGCTTGTCTCTCTCTACCAGCCCACAAAAGGAACAAAGGTTTGGGCCATATCAGCTGCAGATTTGGCAGCTTACCAATTCTGGCCAAAAAGAAAAGGCCAGGCTAGGACCACCACAGGTGTGCTTTTGATGAAACCCTAACAATATAGTGCCGTTGATATTGCATGTGCATGTGTCTTCCAATACATCAATTGATCTTGCATTTTTTTAGCACTCCACAGTATATATGTATATACATGAAAAAATTGGGTAACCGATAGAATGGTTAACTATTAGATGTAATCAGATTGAAATATATAGAAAACAAGAATTAAATAGTACACAATTAAATATAACATTTCACCATTTTTGCAAGAACTTTGATGATTAAAATATTTATTGGTATTTCAAAAGAAAAAAAACTCGCAAAAGACTACTTATGCCATCCAGAACTTCTTCAGGGTTTCGATTATTCGTCTACTTTTTGGCATGTTTGTTATCATCACACCTTCTTCGGACCTTCTCACTGTCTGACAAATTCCTAAGATATTGCTCTAGTGCCTTGTGTTTCGCCCGCATACCAGGCTTCATTTGGTAGCCTTTGGCCACACCTTCGGCGTGCTCAAGAATACTAATGAAAGCTGGGTCTAGATATTTGCCCTAGAATGCGCATGAATATGCCATACGCTTAAGCACTTTGCACTGTCCATTATGCAATTCTTCAAGGATTTTCTGAGTGTGTGCATCCATCTCTTCTTCCAAAATGTCCGCATAATCATCATAATAAGGCTGCAAGTTTAAATTATGTATGATATAAGCTGCATTATTTACAGTACATAATAGTCCCTACGTTCCATAATGTGGTGCCTATAAATTATTTATTAAACTGGACAAATTAAGGAGGAAAAAGCAATATCAAATCCATATGAAAGCATAAAGCATACACTTGTTTATATGTCTGTCAAATGACTTGGACAACCTTTATGATGTCTGACTTTTAGCAGTTAACTAAATGCACTAAACTGTGGAGTGAATGAACCATTAATTTCTAACGAGTGATTGAATAAATAATGATCATTATGTACTGATGGTCAATAATATTTATAGCTAGATTCCAGCAAATTGATGATTTAAGGATTAATCTAACCTGAAACTTGAAGACATAAATCTAGGGTTAAATAAAAAAATCACCGTAACGGAATTCCAGTGCGTGTCGTGCATCTGTTGCTACTTGTGATCGACGACGGAGTCGTGCAACTCCTCGTCGTCATGATGCATATCTGGGTCGGACACTGAGTAGTCCAAAGCTTTCTCGTGGGAATCCTGACCCATGCCATGGACGATGACGTCGGTGGTTGGCCCCGCATGTCCCAGATCTGTCACGACGGCGTCCATGACAGGCCCCGCACGACCATGGCCATGATCTGTCACCAGGGCCACTCGATCTTCACGAGTGGATTTCATATCCGGCGGCAAGAGGCGGGTGTGAGAGCGGCGGCGATGGTTTTAGATCATACCCTAGGGGGAGAGATGCGGGGAGTAATTGGTAGTTTCAAATGGTTGACTAACCAAAAATGAAGAAGGGATTACCTCGCAAAAAAATGTCAGAAGGGATTGGTTGGACAAAAAAAATTGATTGCATTATTTACCGTCTACTGAAATAGGTAAAGCAAAAAAAATCTGATTGCATTGTGTTAAACTATTTACATAATTGATTACACAGACTATTTATCTAGTTTTGGGGCATCTCCAACGATGACCCGCAAATTCGCTCCGGCTTGGCGTGTTTGACCAGTCATTTTTACTAGGCTTCGCGTGCCGGCGCCACATATTTTCACTGGGCGCGTGTACCAAGGCCAAGCCGCATGGTGATGATGAAGCGCCTGGACTGTTGGCGGTTCACATGCCGGCGCAGCGTATTTTCACTGGGCGCATATGATAAGACACATCATGATGATGACGCGCCTGGGCAGTTGGCGGCTACAGGAACGAGCTGTCACATACTCCCTCCATCTTGGTGTATAAGTCATTCGCGTAGTTCTAGGTCATCGATTCGAGGAATTAAATATGTGTTATATGTCATGAAAATTATATCATTAGATTTCTACACGGATGTAGTTTCTAAATATATATTTTTTGTCACATATAATACATATTTAGATAGTTAAATTGTCAACCTAGAACTACGCGAATGACTTATACACCGAGACGGAGGTAGTAGTGGTCTGTTCACGTCGCTGCGTTCGGCGTGTTTGACAAGTCATCGTAACTACAGTTCGCGAGGCAGCGCATGGTATTTTCACATGACGCATCATCATGATGACGCGCCTGGGCTGTTGGCTTGGTTCACCCATTTACTGCGAGGAGTTCAAAAACGACTAGGCAGTTGCAATTAAAGTAGGTACAGAAGAACATAAATTTAAGCTGCCGTCCTAAATTAGTACACGGTCACTTGCAAAGCTAACATGCATGAACAGCGGCACATGAACATCCATGTATTTACATAAATATGACCTTCACTGTTTCTAGGATATTCAGGAACAACGACATATGAGCGGCTGCGAAAGATCATGTTCCAGTCCCAGGCGTTTCTCATAGATGGCACGATCCATAGTGGTGCGCAGCGAGAATATCTCTCGCAACTGCTTAGTTTCATACCCCATGGAGAAGTCCCATCCAAGCTGAAGCGGCATAAATCAGGCAGCCGTCCGTCCCAGATAGCTATCCGGCGGTTGATTGTGAATACGCAACCATGCTTCATGAACGGTAAGCCAAGGGCATCGTGGACGGAAGGTGGCATCCTTCTTACTATTGGGTAGCTGCCGCCAACGAAAATAGAGTGCTGTCCAAGAGAGTTTACAGGCTCCCAAATAGCAACACAAAGGTCATGCTTAAGGCCGTTGATCTGGTATAGCTCACATTGCAGACTTGAACACAAAAGGTAAAATGCATGTGGTGAAGGTGAGGTTGAATTGACTACATGTTTTGATTATGAAGCAATACCTGGTTCCATCGTGAGGATTCGATCCATATCGGGGACACTATCTCCAACACCGACGCCGGCGATGGGACGGTGTACAAGGACTAATAGGATCGTACCTACTAATTGCTCAATGTCAGTTACAAGTCTCCATGCAAGAGGTTGTTGAACTGCAAGTTCTGGCGGTTCGATCCTGATTGGGGGGTGGATCATTCCTGGTGGACATGTAGTACCAGATGTAAGTAAGAAAAAACACCGATAAATACATGAATACTGAATTTAATTAGGTCTCGTTGCATACCGTAAAATGTAAACCATACGAAGCAATCCCCGTGGTCTGTCACCGCGAATACCTTGCCTGCATGATACACGGCGTCTTCGTACTTGTACGAGTACAAACATGCTGCAGGCAACACGTACCAGGCATTTCCGGCTAAGTGACTCTGGGTCATGGCGATTGCGATGTCGAACACCGCAATAAGACGGAAATTGGCGTACTCGCCCAACCTTGTTGGCGGTTCCGCGAGTGCTATCTTCTTCATAGTAGCTAAGGCGCCAGCGTAGTGCATGACCATGGTCTCCAAATTGGCATGGCCGAATCCGACGTTGGATAGTGGGTCTACGGCAACGTCGGCGCCGGTGTAGATGTTGTGAATCGTCACGTCCGTAGCCTTCGTAATGTAAACAAGCCAATCGCCGTTTGCCCCAACCCAAACCTATACATGATTGAGCAAGTACATGGTAAATCTTTGAAGAATTTCTTTATAAATTGAAGTACTTGTTGAGGCCAAGTGGATCTGTTCACTTACCTGGTTGTCGGACAAAATCCTAGTGCCTTGCAATTCTTGGTCTGTTCCATCCATGGCAGGGCACTCTAGAGGCGAGATCTTGCATCTTCATCCACGTTGTGCTTGATTGGACCACCAGAAAACATGTTCCTCAAGGACGCAAGGAAGACCAAGGACCATGACCTTGCCGCTCACATGTTTACGCACAAACGCTCTTAAGTAGTTGGTGCATGTACCGCCTAGTCTTGCGGCGGTGAGGAAGTCTGTACGACTGAAGATCTGTTCAAGAGCATCATCATCGATGGTACGACTGACGGTCTGTTCAAGAGCATCATCGTCGATGTTATCGTCGTGGCAGATTCAAGTGTTGATACCCCAGCCATCAATGGTCCCAAACTATTCAACGTTCTAGGTAAAGTAGTTATTATGAATTTCTTTCTATATTAACCACTGCTTAGAGATAATCAATGTTTAAAATCATTGCCACAGCCACTTATGGAACATTAAAACCAAAGATCCAGTTCATATAGAAAAAAAAGCAGCCAAACATAACATTTTAATACCTTATTTGATTGTTCATAACTCTTGCTGAGAGGAAATCAATCTTTATGTTATTATCACAATCATCTGCATAGGCAATTCAATTCCATGGTACAGCTATGAACTAGTATGAGCACAATCATCAACCCTAGCCAGATTATTAGCACAAAAAATTATATAGATCAGAAAATGACCTATAAAGGGATGAACACATGTAACCTAGCTAGTTACATAACGCATGTACCGAATCTAGATAGGGATTTCATCGATTAAAGAAAAAAAGAACAATGGCCTTCCCCAAAAATCATTTCATCCAAAGTATGCATAAATTAGTAGCATTGTATACTTAACAAATCATTCAAAAATGCACCATGATTGAGTGCTCTCATCGAGTAATACGTGAAACTAATAAATATATATTAGTGCCTTCAATCACTACAAATTTCCTGATGGGCTGTTGTGTGCTACCATCAGCTAATAAATCGAAGTCTTTAAATTGTCCCAACAAAACAAATAATGCATTTTCTCTTGTACATAACATTTTTAGAGGTAGCCATGGAGGTTAATTTTCCAGTGAGAATAAGGACTTGATAGTATCTCTCAAGCAAGATGACAGCATAGTGAAGGCTATGACAACGAGCAAGGTGTGCTGGCCAACACCCACCCTTTTGTATAACTTGGTAAGTATTTACTCATTACTACACATACCAACAAGCAAAATCATGATTATGAAGTAAAATGGCAGAAAATCTAACAGTGAAGTATTTGTTGCAATATGAACTACTAGCTCACAGCAAATCTTCATTAACCCCAACAAGCCCATACCATATCATTGAGATATGGCTAACATAATTCAAATAAACAGTAACAAGTATCATAAAAAATATGCACGAACCATAAATTTTACATGTGTGCACATATCATAAAAAAATGCAGCAATCAGTAGCCGTGTAAAATTAACAAAACATTCAAAAAATGCACCAATCATCATACTACCATCGAGTAACACGTGGAACTATAACTGATCCTCCTACCACCATTACAAATTTCCTCATGGACTTGATAGCATCCCTCAAGCTAGTGAAGGCTATGTCAACGAGCAAGGTTTGTTGGCCAACATCCACCATTTTCTCTTACTTGGTAGGAAAGTTTAACTCATTAGTACCCATACGAACAAGTAAAAACATGATTATGTAGTACATTGTCAGATTATCTTGATGTAAAATTACTTGTTGCACTATGACCTACTAGTTGACAGCAAACCTGCAAATACCCGAAACATGCACACACGCAAGTGTCAGATCTTAACTTGGGCGGTGCTGCTAGATCGGAAATTATAGTCAGGTCGACATGGAAGGGCAGGGAAGATCTATCTTACCTGCGAATTCGTACCAGATGGGGCTGGAGTAGACTTGTTCGAAGCTGGAACCACCAGAGCTAGCTTGGGGTGGCGGATTGGGGAAAAGAGGTGCCGTAGTCAGACCTTGTTGTCGATGAAGCAGTGGAGAATCATGCCCGGAGTAGGGGGGGCGTGGATAGCCTCCCAGATCCGGCCGATTTGGCGACGACGGGGGCGGCCAAGGTGACGGCTGCACAAACCCTAGCCGTCGAAGTCTAGTCGCCTCTCTGTCTCCGCAAAGTATGAAGGGTGGTGGGATTGGGAATGGGGGTGGTGGGGTTGGGGTTGGGGCCATCGCTCGCTTGTCTCTCTCTACCAGCCCACAAAAGGAACAAAGGTTTGGGCCGTATCAGCTGCAGATTTGGCAGCTTACCAATTCTGGCCAAAAAGAAAAGGCCAGGCTAGGACCACCACAGGTGTGCTTTTGATGAAACCCTAACAATACAATGCCGTTGATATTGCATGTGCATGTGTCTTCCAATACATCAATTGATCTTGAATTTTTTTTAGCACTCCACAGTATATATGTATATACATGAAAAAATTGGGTAACCGATAGAATGGTTAATTATTAGATGTAATCAGATTGAAATATATAGAAAACAAGAATTAAATAGTACACAATTAAATATAACATTTCACCATTTTGCAAGAACTTTGATGATTAAAATATTTATTGGTATTTTCAAAAGAAAAAAAAACTCGCAAAAGACTACTTATGCCATCCAGAACTTCTCCAGGGTTTCGATTATTCGTCTACTTTTTGGCATGTTGGTTATCAACACGCCTTCTTCGGACCTTCTCACTGTCTGACAAATTCCTAAGATATTGCGCTAGTGCCTTGTGTTTCGCCCGCATACCAGGCTTCATTTGGTAGCCTTTGGCCACACCTTCGGCGTGCTCAAGAATACTAATGAAAGCTGGGTCTAGATATTTGCCACAGAATGCGCATCGATACGCCATACGCTTAAGCACTTTGCACTGTCCATTATGCAATTCTTCAAGGATTTTCTGAGTGTGTGCATCCATCTCTTCTTCCAAAATGTCCGCATAATCATCATAATTAGGCTGCAAGTTTAAATTATGTATGATATAAGCTGCATTATTTACAGTACTTAATAGTCCCTACGTTCCATAATGTAGTGCCTATAAATTATTTATTAAACTGGACAAATTAAGGAGGAAAAAGCAATATCAAATCCATATGAAAGCATAAATCATACATTTGTTTATATGTTTGTCAAATGACTTGGACAACATTTATGATGTCTGACTTTTAGCATTTAACTAAATGCACTAAACTGTGGAGTGGATGTACCATTAATTTCTAACGAGTGATTGAATAAATAATAATCATTATGTACTGATGGTCAACAGTATTTATAGCTAGATTCCAGCAAATTGATGATTTAAGGATTAATCTAACCTGAAACTTGAAGACATAAATCTAGGGTTAAATAAAAAAATCCCCGTAACGGAATTCCAGTGCGTGCCATGCATCTGCTGCTGCTTGTGATCGACGACGGAGTCGTGCAATTCCTCGTCGTCATGATGCATATCTGGGTCGGACACTGAGTAGTCCAAAGCTTTCTCGTGGGAATCCTGACCCATGCCATGGACGACGACGTCGGTGGTTGGCCCCGCACCTCCCCGATCTGTCACGACGGCGTCCATGACAGGCCCCGCTCGACCATGGCCACGATCTGTCACCAGGGCCACTCGATCTTCACGAGTGGATTTCATATCCGGCGGCAAGAGGTGGGCGTGAGAGCGGCGGCGATGGTTTTAGAGCATACCCTAGGGGGAGAGATGCGGGGAGTAATTGGTAGTTTCAAATGGTTGACTAACCAAAAATGAAGAAGGGATTACCTCGCAAAAAAAATGTCAGAAGGGATTGGTTGGACAAAAAAAATTGATTGCATTATTTACCGTCTGCTGAAATAGGTAAAGCAAAAAAAATCTGATTGCATTGTGTTAAACTATTTACATAATTTATTACACAGACTATTTATCTAGTTTTGGGGCATCTCCAACGATGACCCGCAAATTCGCTCCGGCTTGGCGTGTTTGACCAGTCATTTTTACTAGGCTTCGCATGCCGGCACCACGTATTTTCACTGGGCACGTGTACCAAGGCCAAGCCGCATGGTGATGATGAAGCGCCTGGACTGTTGGCGGTTCACGTGCCGGCGTAGCGCATTTTCACTGGGTGCGTATGACAAGATGCATCGTGATGATGCCGCGCTTGGGCAGTTGGCGGCTACAGGAACGAGCTGTCACATACTCCCTCCGTCTCGGTGTATAAGTCATTCGCGTAGTTCTAGGTCATCGATTCGAGGAATTAAATATGTGTTATATGTCATGAAAATTATATCATTAGATTTCTACACGGATGTAGTTTCTAAATATATATTTTTGTCACATATAATACATATTTAGATAGTTAAATTGTCAACCTAGAACTACGCGAATGACTTATACACCGAGACGGAGGTAGTAGTGGTCTGTTCACGTCGCTGCGTTCGGCATGTTTGACAAGTCATTGTAACTACGGTTCACGAGGCAGCGCATGGTATTTTCACATGACGCATCGTCATGATGACGCGCCTGGGTTGTTGGCTTGCTTCACCCATTTACTGCGAGGAGTTCAAAAACGACTAGGCAGTTGCAATTAAAGTAGGTACAGAAGAACATAAAGTTAAGCTGCCGTCCTAAATTAGTACACGGTCACTTGCAAAGCTAACATGCATGAACAGAGGCACATGAACATCCATGTAATTACATAAATATGACCTTCACTGTTTCTTGGATATTCAGGAACAACGACTTATGAGCGGCTACGAAAGATCATGTTCCAGTCCCAGGCGTTTCTCATAGATGGCACGATCCATAGTGGTGCGCAGCGAGAATATCTCTCGCAACTGCTTAGTTTCATACCCCATGGAGAAGTCCCATCCAAGTTGAAGCGGCATAAATCAGGCAGTCGTCCGTCCCAGATAGCTATCCGGCGGTTGATTGTGAATATGCAACCAAGCTTCATGAACTGTAAGCCAAGGGCATCATGGACGGAAGGTGGCATCCTTCTTACTATTGGGTAGCTGTCACCAACGAAAATAGAGTGCTGTCCAAGAGAGTTTACAGGCTCCCAAATAGCAACACAAAGGTCATGCTGCAGGCCGTTGATCTGGTATAGCTCACATTGCAGACCTGAACACAAAAGGTAAAATGCATGTGGTGAAGGTGAGGTTGAATTGACTACATGTTTTGATTATGAAGCAATACCTGGTTCCATCGTGAGGATTCGATCCATATAGGGGACACCATCTCCAACACCGGCGCCGGCGATGGGACGGTGTACAAGGACTAATAGGATAGTATCTCCTAATTGCTCAATGTCAGTTACAAGTCTCCATGCAAGAGGTTGTTGAACTGCAAATTCTTGCGGTTCGATCCTGATTGGGGGGTGGCTCATTCCTAGTGGACATGTAGTACCAGATGTAAGTAAGAAAAAACACCGATAAATACATGAATACTAAATTTAATTAGGTCTCGTTGCATACCGTAAAATGTAAACCATACGAAGCAATCCCCGTGGTCTTTCACCGCGAAGACCTTGCCTGCATGATACACGGCGTCTTCATACTTGTACGGGTACAAACATGCTGCTGGCAACACGTACCAGGCATTTCCGGCTAAGTGACTCTAGGTCATGGCGATTGCGATGTCGAACACCGCAATAAGATGGAAATCGGCGTACTCGCCCAACCTTGTTGGCGGTTCCGCGAGTGCTATCTTATTCATAGTAGCTAAGGCGCCAGCGTAGTGCATGACCATGGTATCCAAATTGGCATGGCCAATCCGACGTTGGATAGTGGGGCTACGGCAATGTCGGCGCCGGTGTAGATGTTGTGAATCATCACGTCCGTAGCCTCCATAATGTAAACAAGCCAATCGCCGTTTGCCCTAACCCAAACCTATACATGATTGTGCAAATACATGGTAAATATTTGAAGAATTTCTTTATAAATTGAAGTACTTGTTGAGGCCAAGTGGATCTGTTCACTTACCTGGTTGTCGGACAAAATCCTAGTGCCTTGCAATTCTTGGTCTGTTCCATCCATGGCAGGGCACTCTAGAGGCGAGATCTTGCATCTTCGTCCACGCTGTGCTTGATTGGACCACCAGAAAACATGTTCCTCAAGGACGCAAGGAAGACCAAGGACCATGACCTTGCCGCTCGCATGTTTACGCACAAACGCTCTTAAGTAGTTGGTGTATGTACCGCCTAGTCTTGCGGTGGTGAGGAAGTCTGTACGGCTGAAGATCTGTTCAAGAGCATCATCATCGATGGTATGACTGACGATCTGTTCAAGAGCATCATCGTCGATGTTATCGTCGTGGCAGATTCAAGTGTTGATACCCCAGCCATCAATGGTCCCGAACTATTCAACGTTCTAGGTAAAGTAGTTATTATGAATTTCTTTCTATATTAACCACTGCTTAGAGATAATCAATGTTTAAAATCATTGCCACAGCCACTTATGGAACATTAAAACCAAAGATCCAGTTCATATAAAAAAAGCAGCCAAACATAACATTTTAATACCTTATTTGATTGTTCATAACTCTTGCTCAGAGGAAATCAATCTTTATGTTATTATCACAATCATCTGCATAGGCAATTCAATTCCATGGTACAGCTATGAACTAGTATGAGCACAATCATCAACCCTAGCCAGATTATTAGCACAAAAATTATATAGATCAGAAAATGACCTATAAAGGGCTGAACACATGTAACCTAGCTAGTTACATAACGCATGTATAGAATCTAGATAGGGATTTCATCGATTAAAGAAAAAAAAGAACACTGGCCTTCCCCAGAAATAGAGAAAAGGGCTGACCAGAGAAAACATAGGATTCCCCACCCCCTAAAAAGGACATAGATGACTAACATCTTCTTCGTCGACGTTGCCGACGACCGCAGGCTCGGGCAGAGGAGGCAACACAACCTGCAGAGGAGCAACCGGCTGCGGGAGAGGAGCCACCTGCTCAGGCTAAGGAGCCACAGGAGCTACCTGTTTGGAATTGTTAGCAGAATAATTTATATAGATAAAAAATTGACATATACATGCCTGAACAAGAGTAACATAGCTCAGCTGCGGATCCAGGATTTCATACTTGGCTGTTCATAAATTTATATTGCAAACTAAAACGACGACAATATTTTCAAAACGGAGTGAGTAATATCTAAAATGTTCATGTCAAAAGATTCTTTTTTCATCATAATGGCAGTACTGACATGAATGACAGAAAACAAAGATTATTTACTACTTGACCATACAATATGGCATTTTTAGAAAATATTATCCTTTACTTCCAGAAAATATTATCACAATCATCTGCATAGGCAATTCAATTCCAAGGTCCAGCTACGAACTAGTATTAGCACAATCACCAACCCTTGCCGGTAGCAGAATAATTTATCTAGATAAATATGACCTATACAGGGCTCAACACATGCAACCTAGCTAGTTACCTAAAGCATCTACAAAATCTAGGTATGGAGTTCATCGATCAAAGAAAACAAAGAAACCCTTGCCTTCCCCAAAAATAGAGAAAATGACTGAGAGTGAAAACTTAGGATTTTACAAAAGAAAATAAAGGAGATACCCCCCCGGCGTTCCTTTATGTAAGGTGTATTACTTTTGGCACGGTGATCCAGGCACATAATTATACACATGTTAGGACAAAATTAACCTTGGCTAAATCATTGATTAGCGGCAACTAAATCATTTAGGCTAGGAAATTAAGAGATACATGCAATCAGGAGAGAGATACTTTCCTTTTTCTATTTACAAGAGAGATGCATGCAATCAGGGGAGATATACTTTCCTTTCTTTAAAGGGCTAACAATGGAATTACGAGGAATTATAAGAAATGCAGCTTACATTGTGGAATGTTACCAATAAAACACCCTATATAAGAATTTTCTACCAGAAAAAAATTGGGTGCACTACTGTACTGGTGCTGCTGCTTGTTTTATACGAACTGTAATGAATTTTAGTGCACAAACTAAACCACCTTTAGTCCATTTACCAATAAACCACCCTATATAAGAATTTTCTACCAGAAAAAAGTTGGGTGCGCACTACTGTAATGGTGCTACTGCTATTAAAATCAGCCACCCACTTAGATCCAATGACTGTCAATCCTATGTGAATCTCAGCAATTGGGTGCAAGCAATGTTGAATGGGCATGCATGTGGCAATTTTCTAACCCATTCTACTCTGTAGTGGGACATACTGTACATAATATGAGAACTGGATACATTGTGGAGAACTGATCTACTTCACATCGATGCCAAAGTTCTGACGCAACACAAATTTGGCATCAACACGTTGTGGATGCCCAGCCATGGGATCGGAGTGGTTGTTACATCTTAAAAAGCACAGAACATGTACAATGCAAAAGTTACTATAGAGGGGCCGATCCCCAGACCCATGCACCCATGTGGATTTGCCCTGAACCCAACGGACCTAAAGAATCTAGGTACATATTTCATGGACTGAAGAAAAGCAGAAACCCTAGCCTACCCCAAAAATAGAGAAAAATACTGAGCAGGGGAAACCTAGGATATTACCAAAAATAGGAGTTAGATGACTTACCTCTTCTCCGTCGTCGTCGCCGTCGACCACGGGCTGGGGCAGAGGAGGTAGCTGGCGCGGCAGAGGAGGCCCCTGATCCGGCGGAGAAGCCACCTTCTCCGGAAGACGATCCTGGACGGCCTCGAGGACCTCAATCCCGCCCTGCTGCCCGCTCGACCCCTCGCCGGCGGCAACGGGTTTCTCCATGGCCAGCTTCCTGTGGGGTTTGGATGCTTCGTCCGCCCGGGCGTCGGCCTCGGCGTGGCCAATCCCTCCCATGGTGCGCTTGGGCATCTTGACGGCGGAGGTGCAGCGGCAGGAAGGGTGCACGGCGAGCAGTGAGGCGTGGGAGGAGAAAACCCTCGTTTCTGTATTTGTGGATGGGGAAGAGGACGAGGGGGGTGGCGATTAGATAGTAATGCTATGGGGAAGCGGAGCGGCTGGCTCTAGACTTTGGGATGCCTGACGTGCCATTATTTAGTCATCGGCTAGTGAAACACAACTGTTGCCACGTTCACACCACGCCGTGCGTTGTTCACACCAACACGTCTGCCACCATAATGCAACTTCCCATTGAAATGAAGGACCCGATCGTGCACAGCCATGATTTAGGAGTAATGAAACTTCCCTCTAGAAAAATGTGTAATGCAACTGCTTCCTCATTAAACAGAAAACAAAGTAATACAATGGAAAAACTGCGTTTGTAGGCTTGTTTCATGTGCACGTGTCATGTTTTATATTTGTTCAAAAATATGTTGAAAAACTTTACAAACAATGGAATGGAAAATGAATGTGACAAAACTTCGTCGGCGACCGCATGGATTCGTTTGCCATATGCCCAATGTCTGGTACAGAGGAGGGGAATGTGGATCTACACGATGCCAAGCGTTTCATCTGGACGCATATCCTGCAACCCTAGCCAACTGGGCCGACAACATGCGCCACTAGCCTTCTCGATCCAAACCATGCACTAGTGTCCACCATGGGCAAAGATGCTCGGGTGGACACGTATGCTGGCACTAGTGAATGATGTCGTATCTCGGTGTGCAATATTTGTAGCCGCAGGTTGCCTTGACATGCGTGGCATGCCGAGGGAAGGGGCTCGTCGCAGATCCAACGAACTGAGGTGGGCTCAAGTATGGATGGATGGTGTGCGTCAACTTGGCTAATGTTGCACGTTTGAGTGCAGGTGGCTATGTGTGCATTGCTAGGGCTAGATGGCTAATGAGTGCGCATGCGTCGTGTGCACATTGTCAAGGTTGACTTGTGGGTGTTTACGTGGCCATGCGTGTATGCATGGTGTGGGTCCAGTTGGCGTGTGGCGCGGGACGTGCCGTGATGGCTATGGCCAACATCTTGCGGCACCGAGTTCTGAAGCGGATGAAGGAATGTGCCATGCATTCCCTTCATAGGCCGGACTCGTGCTCCTCTCGATGGATAGCTTAGGGATGTGATTTGGTCCTATTTACACACAACCTATGTGAATGTTTATGTGTGCCGCTCTCGATGTTTGACCACATCCTCCATGTGTCGTATGATAACACCGCGGCTGGTTCCATGAGCTTAGCACTGGGTCGTACGGTACCACATGGCCCATATATGGACCAAAGAGCTTAGCATGGGAATGTCACCCCATTCCCTGGTATGATTTCATGTGGCCTCGGTCTAGATCCTGAATTTCACAGGATACTACCCTAGAAAAGCGGCAAATGTCCAGAATATGGCATGCAAGCCCCAAGAAAAGTCGGGGTCTGGCATGCGCTCAGGTGTTCGCTTGGCGACGTGGCCTGAGAGCATGCGCTCGGCGTCTTTCTTGGTGGCATTGTACATGTCGTTGCTCCAAGCATCGTCATCTTGAAGTAGCTCGGGGGAATATGCCACCAGGTAAGCGCAATAGCTTGACAAGTGGGTGGCCACACTTGCATGGCCAGAAGTTGTTGAGTGTGGGTAACTCCGCTTCTGCTTCGGTGCTCCCCCCTTGGACTGAACGCGGAGTCAAGGAATACATCGACGACTAAGATGGTCCAATACCCGTTTGGAAGGAGGGGCACGACCGCACGATCGTCTTCTCAGTGCATGCGCAAAGCGTCCGTAGAGCCCTGGACGAGCCCGTACGGCCTGGTTTGTTCGTACTCCCTCCGGTCCTTTTTAGTTTGCATATAAGTTTTGTCCGGAGTCAAAGTATCTCTACTTTGACCAAACTTATAGAAAAAATTATTAACATTCACAATGCCAAATCAATGTTGTTAGATTCTTTATGAAATGTAGTTTCATTGTATATATATTTGGTATTATAGATATTGATATTTTTTAATATAAATTTGGTCAAACTTTGTAAAGTTTGACTTGACCAAAATCTAATACGCGGAGTAAAAAGGACCGGAGGGAGTACGCTGACCGTATAGTCGTATTCGTATACGCGGGGGTTTCGTTTTCGCGTGCGCATACGGCGGCCGTGGGATAGCACGTGTCGACAGAAGTTACCAAAACTGTCCCATCCTATAAGAGGAGGGGAACCACCTCCGGGCGCATCGCCCCCACCATTTCCCCCCAATTCGTCTCCCTCGCTGCGTCGCCTCGCTCTCTCCCACCGTGTCGCCTCGCTCTCCACCACCGCATCGCCTCGGTCTCCTCCACCGCATCGTCTCCCTCACCTCCATCTCCTAGTCTAATGGAGGACGCTGGTCGTGCTGCCGCCGCTGCCACCGCAGGGGATGTGTTGGAGAAGCAGGGAGCGCCCACCACCGCAGAAGCAGTGCAGGACGTTGCCGGCGTCCAGGGCGGTGCGGGAGAGGCCACAACTGTCGTCGCTGCTACAGATCTGGCGAAGGAGGTGCCGGAGCAGGAGGTCACGGCGGCGAGCGGCACTGTGCAGGCTGGCGACGAGGAGGTAGTTCCGTTTCCTTGTTAGTTCTAATATTTAGAATGTAGGGTTAGTTGGATTGCTTTGATTGTGATTCCTAGGGTAGTGCAGATGGTTAGATTAGTTGGTTTGTGGATGCGGTTTTCTAGATGGGGTTTTCTAGATGGGGTTTTCTGGATGGGGTTTTTTGTATTAGATTTTGTGCCTTAGGTTTGTTGTATTAAATTCGTGCTAAAATGCTACAGATATCTCAATGAGAGATAGGGATCTCTGTACTTGAATGCTTGACAGATAAATGCTTATTAGATTAGTGGTTGAATGCTACAGAGATCTATGCTTGTTAGATTTGTGCTTCAATTGTACAGAGATAGGTTTTGTATGTCATATGCCCAAAAGGAATGCATTAATTTCGAAGGAGAAGAGATAGAATATAATTTTAAAGGGATGCTTCAATTTTGATGTACCTATCAATTGATTAAGATGCCACTTGATTCATTTATGATATATCAATTTGTTGTTTACGTGACTACTACATTTAAAGATGTTACTTGGAGATATATGCATTTATAGTTTACTATCATAGTGCATAATGTATCATATTGATGCAACAAAATTTAAGATATTACCTGGAGATCTCGAGCAAGTGGCTGAAGTTTACTGTAATTTGTTGGAGGTCTATTGCATTTGTTGTTTACGTAACTACTGGAATTTAATATGTCACTTGGTTATCTATTCATTTATAGTTTAAGGCAGTGTACTACCACTACCATATTGCATAATGTATCATATTGCTTCAACAAAGTTTAAGATGTTATCTCCAACAAGTGGCTGAAGTTATCGGTACTTTGTTGGAGATTTACTGCATATGTTGTATGAGCTACTGCAATTTAAGATGTTATTTGGAGATTTATGTATATACTGCAATTTAAGGCAGTGCACTATCACATTGCAGGAGAAGGATCCTGAGGGCAAGAAGAGGAAGCTGGACATGACTGACTTCTCTGACCCGTATGATCTAGACTCTGACGACGACAAACCCTATGAGGTATAGCCCTAGTTGAAATTTTGTTTGTTCATCTAGTTCCTTTCACATGTTTTACTATATTAATGCATAATGTATTAATGTAATTTATTTGTGTGTGCAGTATCACTCTAATGGTGATGTGGACAAGGGGAACATCGAGTCCTTCATAGCGAAGGAATTCGAGAAGATCAAAGCCAAGGGAATCTCTCTGTACTTCAAGAGGAAGAAGTACGTGTGCCCCTACTATACCACAAAGACAAAGCCCAAGGATGGGCGCTATGAGCACCTTATCTCGCATGCACGGGATGCATCGACCAGTTCCGACGACTACAAGGTCCGAGGACAGCATGGTGCGCTCCTGAAGGCTCTGCATCCCCACTAGGCCTACATGATATTTCTCATCTGAAGCTGCAAGTGCTACTCATCATCAATATATGTGATGATACTTTTACTTTTGTTAATAAGCATGGGGTTGTGAACTGTTGGAAACTTGGTCTGCTTTTGTAGTATGTTTATATATGACTGTAATGTAGTATGTCTCTGAACTTGATGCCCTGTTTAGATGAACTTGATGCCCTGTTTATGTGAAGTGGATGGTATTAATCTAGAATGCTATCTATATTTATATCTCATGGATTTATTTGTGGCGTATGCTTCCTTCTGTTTAGATTACACAATGGATCATCATTTTAAAAAAATTGTGTGAATGTTGGAGTGAAATATACAAGTGTAAGATATTAAAAATGGTGTTTGCAAAAAAACATTTGAAATAGAAGTAATGAATTTTTGTATGAAATGAGTGAAATATAAGACAACATATTATCATACATTTATGAATTTGAAAACTGCAATAAATAATAAAAGGGAAAATTTGAAAATAACAAAGGAAAAAGAAATATAGCAGTGTAAGAAAATAGGTGATGAGAAAAGGTGGTCGCAAAAAAAGAACATTTGAATTAGAAGTGATGGATTTTTGTATGAAATGAATGAAATATAAGACAAGATATTATCAAACATTTATCAATTTTAAAATTGTAATAACTAATAAAAAGGATAATCTAAAAAATAAAAAGGGAAAAAGAAATATGCATAGAAGATGGCCAGCCCAACCATCTACACGGACGGGCGGTCCAGCACGCGAGTGAGGCTGGCCTGGGGCAGCCCACCAAAATTGGGCCCAACCACTGTGCCGCACCGGGCACAGCTGACGGGTGGTGGGAATTTAGTCCCACCTCGCCGGGCGAGAGGCACCAGCACCGGTTTATATACCCGGCTGTGAGATGGTTGGCATGAGCCTCTCTCAACCAGACAACATATCGTCCCCGCCTACCTATATGCCCTGTTAGGCCTACTGGCAGGATTAATAAATTCCCCTTGGGCCTGCATCCTGGCCCATACTGCCTTGGAATCTAGTCGTATGCAGGCTGTGGGTTCTGAAATTTCCTGTTAGTAGGTGGGCTTTTTTTCATATATCACTTGTTTATTTTTGGACCATCTGCAAATCACCCCAAATTTGGTGCCATGCATGTAATGAACATGATTATGAAAGCAATTTCAACAATAATGAAGTGCACACTGTCCCCCTAAGGTAAAGTATGAGGTATGTCCCTGAGTTTCACCGAGCCAGTATAAAATATAAAAAAATTCAAAACTTTGGAAAACTTTCATATCCTATCTATGTTCGGTACATGCGCCTTTGGATTGTTCTCCGTTGACCAAGAGAAAGCACCGACAGAAACGGAGGAACGGCCCCCGCACTCACTACGCATACCAGATGCATTAATGTTCCCTCACAGTAACTAAAACCAAACATGCACCGAGGCCGTCTAGAACCACATGGTACACCACTCAGGCACTGGACCAACACCACTTACGCCAGCCCCCAAGCCCCCCCCCCCCCCCCCCCCGTATAGATTCATAGGTCACACCCCGCAAAATAGCTTAGCACAAGACTTTCACCCCGATTCCGAGCTATGATTTCATGTGACCGCGGTCTAGACCTTGTATTTCCGAGGTTACTACAATGTGCACCCATAGCCAGCATGACACACTGCATGCACCTAGAGCTACCTGGGCCCACAACATGCGCCACTACACGTAAGTGTCCACAAAATAGACTATCCCATTATCAACAATTTTTTTTGCCAAAACAAGTAAGATGTTTTTTAATTTCTTCAAAATAGCAAGTTTTCTGCTAAATAATAATTTCATTAATTACACATTATAAGGTGCATTTCTTGGCCCTCAAAAATGGGTGCATATTTTGGAAAGCGACAAAAATCCTTTCCCTCGAAAAAAAGAATCCTCTTCTTGACTCTCTCACCATCACGTTCGATGGCCTCGCCCTATAATCTAGGAGAGGCCGATCCAGTCTCGCCACGGGGGCCAACTTCCACGCGGTAGCTATTTTTGATTGGTTGCAAATATCTCTCCAAAACTGTTTATGATGGGAAAATCACCTTCCTTTTTTTCCTTGCAAAGATATGTGGCGAAAAAACATGGAACAAAATCGTAGGAGGCAGTTTAAAAAAAATCGTAGGAGGCAGGGTGGGATACGTGCACATGCTGCCTTTTTGTAGTACAAGTGCACTTGTTGGCAAATTGCATGTGCACGTGTCATGTTTCAATTTTTGTTGTAAATTATGTTGTACACCTTTATCTAGACGATTGAATTATTGTTTTCATATGTTAATAAATTCCTAAATATTGAATTTCATCATGCACTCAACACAGAGCATCCAAGCTCCGTCGGTGACCGCACGGATTCGTCTGCCATATGCCCGCTGTCCGGTACCGGGGAGGGGAATGTGGATCCACGCGATGCCATGCGTTTCATCTGGACCCATATCCTGCTCCCATAGCCAACTGGGCTGACAACATGCGCCGCTAAACTTCTTGATCCAAACCGTGCGCTAGCGTCGACCATGTGCCGAGATGGTCAGGTAGACACGTTTGCTGGCACTAGTGAATGACATCGGATCTCGGTGTGCAATATGTGTAACCACGTGTCGCTTTCACATGCGTGGCATGGGAAAATACTCGTCGGAGGTCAAACGAACTGAGGTGGGATCAAGTGTGGATGGATGGTGTGGGTCAACTTGGCTAACGGTGCACGGTTTGAGTTCATGTGGCTAGGTGTGCATGGCTTGGGGCTAGATGGCTAATGAGTGCGCATGCGTCATTTGTACATTGTCAAGGTTGACCGGTGGGTGTCTACGTGGCGACAAGTGTATGCATGGTGTGGGTCCAGTTCGCAAGCGGCACACGGGACGGGCTTTGGTGGCTAGGGCCCACATCTTGCGGCATCGAGTGCTGAAGCGAAAGAAGGGACGCGCCATGCATTCCCTTCACAGGCCGGATCGTGCCCCTCTCGACGGATAGCTTAGGGATGCAATTTGGTCCCGTTTACATACAACCTATTGAAGGCTTACATGTGCCGCTCTCGATGTTTGACCAGACCTTCCATGGGTGTATGATAACACCGTGACAGGTCCCGTGAGCTTAGCATTGGGTCGTACGGTACCACATGGCCCATATATGGACCAAAGAACTTAGCATGGGACTGTCACCCCATTCCCTGCTATGATTGCATGTGGCGTCGGTCTAGATCCTGAATTTTTTAGGATACTACCCTAGAAAAGCGGCAAATGTCCCGAATATGGGACACGGGCCCCTAGGAAGGTCCGGTTGTGGCATGCACCTTAGGATAGTTCTCGGTTAACCTAGAGAAAGCACCGACGGAAACGGAGGAACGGCCCACGAACTCAATGTGCATACAGGACGTGTTCCCTCACGATAGCTAGATCCAAAGCATGCATCGAGGCCGTCCAGAACAACATGGTGCACCACTCAGGCACTAGACCCACACCACTTACGCCAGCCCCCAAGCCAAGCACACCCCCCGGTATAGATTCATAGGTCGCACCCCGCAAAATAGCTTAGCACAAGACTTTCACCCCGATTCCGAGCTATGATTTCATGTGACCGCGGTCTAGACCTTGTATTTCCGAGGTTACTACAATGTGCACCCATAGCCAGCATGACACACTGCATGCACCAAGAGCTACCTGGGCCCACAACATGCGCCACTACACGTATGTGTCCACAAAATGGACTATCCCATTATAAACAATTTTTTTTGCCAAAACAAGTAAGATGTTTTTTAATTGCTTCAAAATAGCAAGGTTTCTGGTAAGTAATAATTTCATTAATTACACATTATAAGGTGCATTTCTTGTCCCTCATAAATGGGTGCATTTTTTGGAAAGCGACAAAATTCCTTTCACTTGAAAAAAACAATCCTCTTCTTGACTCTCTCACCATCACGTTCAATGGCCTCGCCCTATAATCTAGGAGAGGCCGATCCAATCTCGCCATGGGGGGCAACTTTCACGATGTAGCTATTTTTGATTGGTTGGAAATATCTCTCCAAAACTGTTTATGATGGGAAAATCACCTTCCTTTTTTTCCTTCCAGAGATATGTGGCGAAAAAACATGGAACAAAATCGTAGGAGGCAGTTTAAAAAAAATTGTAGGAGGCAGGGTGGGATACGTGCACATGCTGCCTTTTTGTAGTACAAGTGCACTTGTTGGCAAATTGCATGTGCACGTGTCATGTTTCAATTTTTCTTGAAAATTATGTTGTACACCTTTACCTAGACGATTGAATTATTGTTTTCATATGTTAATAAATTCCTAAATATTGAATTTCATCATGCACCCAACACAGAGCATCCAAGCTCCGTTGGTGACCGCACGGATTCGTCTGCCATATGCCCGCTGTCCGGTACCGGGGAGGGGAATGTCGATCTACGCGATGCCATGTGTTTCATCTGGACCCATATCATGCTCCCATAGCCAATTGGGCCGACAACATGCGCCGCTAAACTTCTTGATCGAAACCATGCGCTAGCGTCGACCATGTGCCGAGATGCTCAGGTGGACACGTTTGCTGGCACTAGTGAATGACGTCGGATCTCGGTGTGCAAAATGTGTAACCGCGTGTCGCTTTCACATGCGTGGCATGGGAACAGACTCGTCGAAGGTCCAACGGACCGAGGTGGGATCAAGTGTGGATGGATGGTGTGGGTCAACTTGGCTAACGGTGCACAGGTTGAGTTCATCTGGCTAGGTGTGCATGGCTTGTGGCTAGATGGCTAATGAGTGCACATGCGTCATGTGTACATTGTCAAGTTTGACCGGTGGGTGTCTACGTGGTCACGCGTGTATGCATGGTGTGGGTCCAGTTGGCAAGCGGCGCACGGGACGGGCCTTGGTGGCTAGGGCCCACATCTTGCGGCATCGAGTTCTGAAGCGGAAGAAGGGACGTGCCGTGCATTCCCTTCATAGGCCAGATCGTGCCCCTCTCGATGGATAGCTTAGGGATGCGATTTGGTCCCGTTTACACAGCCTATTGAAGGCTTACACGTGCCGCTCTCGATGTTTGACAACACCTTCCATGGGTGTATGATAACACCGTGGCAGGTCCCGTGAGCTTAGCATTGGATCGTACGGTACCACATGGCCCATATATGGACCAAAGAGCTTAGCATGGGACTGTCACCCTATTCCCTGCTATGATTGCATGTGGCCTCGGTCTAGATCCTGAATTTTTTAGGACACTGCCCTGAAAAAGCGGCAAATGTCCCGAATATGGGACACGGGCCCCTAGGAAGGTCCGGGTGTGGCATGCACCTTTGGATGGTTCTCCGTTGACCTAGAGAAAGCACCGTCGGAAACGGAGGAACGGCTCACGAATTGACTGCGCATACCGGACGCGTTCCCTCACGATAGCTAGATCCAAAGCATGCATCGAGGCTGTCTAGAACCACATGGTGCACCACTCAGGCAGTGGACCCACACCACTTACGCCAGCCCCCAAGCCAAGCACCCCCCCCCCGTATAGATTCATAGGTCACACCCCGCAAAATAGCTTAGCACAAGACTTTAACCCCGATTCCGAGCTATGATTTCATGTGACCACAGTCTAGACCTTGTATTTCCGAGGTTACTTCAATGTGCACCCATAGCCAGAATGACACACTGCATGCACCTAGAGCTACCTGGGCCCACAACATGTGCCACTACACGTAAGTGTCCACAAAATGGACTATCCCATTATAAACAATTTTTTTTGCCAAAACAAGTAAGATGTTTCTTAATTGCTTCAAAATAGCAAGGTTTCTTCTAAATAATAATTTCATTAATTACACATTATAAGGTGCATTTCTTGTCCCTAAAAAATGGGTGCATTTTTTGGAAAGCGACAAAATTCCTTTCCCTCGAAAAAAAGAATCCTTCTTGACACTCTCACCATCACGTTCGATGGCCTCGCCCTATAATCTAGGAGAGGCCGATCCAATCTCGCCACGGGGGCCAACTTCCACGCGGTAGCTATTTTTGATTGGTTGCAAATATCTCTCCAAAACTGTTTATGATGGGAAAATCACCTTCCTTTTTTTTTCCTTCCAAAGATATGTGGCGAAAAAACATGGAACAAAATCATAGGAGGAAGTTTTTCTAAAAAAAAATCGTAGGAGGCAAAGTGGGATACGTGCACATGTTGCCTTTTTGTAGTACAAGTGCATTTGTTGGAAAATTTCATGTGCACGTGTCATGTTTCATTTTTTCTTGAAAATTATGTTGTACACCTTTACCTAGACGATTGAATTATTGTTTTCATATGTTAATAAATTCCTAAATATTGAATTTCATCATGCACCCAACCGAATTAAAATAAAAACAAAAAAACTGAACCATAATAACCATATTAACCGAATGAACACCCCTAGGATGGGCATAGGTGCCTAGGCGGCACACCATACAACACCAAGTTAAACGATCTTCTTTTTAGATAAAAAAAACTACCGAAATAACCATATGCAACGTCGTATACCAAACGAACATCAATGCTATGGCACGGTTCAAGGCAAATAGTCTATTTACAAATAACTTTAATAGCCCAGTCCTAGATAAGGGCAACTAGACATTGGCAGGGGTGGTGGATGCAGCATGATCCATGCTTTTAGGTCTTCTCCCCAATATGTTCGCCAACTCAGCAGGTTTTGCCTTGAGATGCCACCTCTTTCTGTAAGCTGCAATTGCCATGGTTTTGGAATGCTGGTTCCCTCTCCTGCAGAACGGGCATTTGTAGCGCCCGTTACGCCGGTAGACAATCTTTGCAGACATGAGCCACTTGAATATTTTTTTTTGAAATTTTCCCTCAGCTGTAGGTGGTTGTTCCATTGTTCCGAATCTGCAATCAACTAATAGAAGAAAAAAAACTCAGGTCAGCGAAATGAACACTATATCAAAGCCCGGCATAAAATGGGTTGTTTTTTCTTTGCATTGGTTTCCTAAAACATTGGTTATATGAAAGACAGACATAAAATGGAATACAAATGGTCCATTCATCTAAATTTGCAAACCCTATGACTGATGACCGTACGATTAATCAAGAAAGCGAACATGTGGATTGTCTGTACGAATAGTGAGGAATTACAAGAGAGCAATTTCTAGGGTTAACCTCGAGAAGGCAAACTCTAGGGTTAATCTCTGCAGACCCTACCGATTGGCCGTCGTTCGTGATGTCTTGGACCAGCTGCGGCTGCGAATCGGCGGCGACGACGTCCTTGTCGATCAGTTCCAGCATGGGGTCCACATCCACCGCACGGAGCGCACCAGCCACGCCCCCTCCTCCGGCAGGTAGGATCATCCTCGCTGGTAAGATTGTAGGCGTTTGGGCGGCGGCGAGTAGTGCGTGGCGGCGAAGACGTGGGTGGATAGCAGAGGCGGTCGTACGCTGGAGGCGGGATCGAGATTTGGGAGTGAAAATTCAACTTGTTCAGGAGAGAGAGGTCAAGGCCGTGCACACTTCGTCACTTAAAAAAAAGGTAACTGTTTCGTACATTTTAGGTACCAACATGCATGTGTACGCGGCCGATCGTGCACACCCTGAGATTTGCCCGAACCAACCAATCAAGCAAGCAAGCAAAAGAAAAGTGTGTAAGAGCACATTTCTCCATGTGTGGTTTTGGGTAATTGATGACAATCCCTATGGGCAAATGGTTGCCTTAAGTTATATTCGAAGGATTTGTCCATAGGCACTTCTTGAAGTCCATCTATTGGTTTCAAGGAGTTTATATGGTGACCAAAGTGGTATTCAAGGTTTTATCCAAAGATTGGTCATAGAGAAGATAAGATACAAGGTTGATCAAGACTAAGTCAAAGAGTGAATCAAGTTGATCAACACACAAAGTGTACAAGATGTACCGAGAGGGATCAAGTGATCCCATGGTATGGTAAGCATTGTCCATTACGCTTTGTGTACTAACCCATGTTCCCTGTGAGTGTTCTTTGTGGGGTTAGGTATATTTCCATGGGCTTGCATCAAGAGGAAGATCCCATACATCCCATGGATGATGACATCAAGTTGTGATCGTCATCAAGGTTGCGGTGTGCATGCTCAAGTGAAGCATCACGGAGAGATCATGCTTGAGGCTTGCCGTTCATTGTGGTGACAATGGACTTGTGAAGATGTGCCGAAGAGTGGCTCACCCATAGTGGAGTATGGGGAGCAAGAAAGGTGGTCCATCTTGAGAAGGACAAGATCGTCATCATCTAGCTCAAGTGGACTATGTGCAAGGCAAAGGTTTGACCTTGATAGGGTTTTCTATTTTACCGGTCTCATAGTGGTAGTTGGGAGACTGGGTTATAGGATAGATAGCCGTACTATCAAGGGGGCTCTCAAGTGAGTAGCTTGATCGTATTGTTCGTTGAGATCTCAAACCATTGCATTCCTGGCATCATCATCTTTCTTGGTTCTTGGTTGGTTTTTCTCTTTGAGGTTTCTTGAGCTTATGGTCAGCTTCATGACAAGCTCAAGTTCATCGAAAACGGAGTCCATATGCATCTTCTATGATGTTTTCGATGTTGGAGTTCTTGCCGGTTCTTCATTGATAGAGGTTTCACATCTCTATACCATTGGAATTTTTATACTGCCTCTTCTTAGGATAACCCATAAGCTTGAGTTTGGATAGTACTTGTCTTGTGCTATCCAACAAGCTTGAGTTTGCTCAATTCGGAGCTCGTATGCGAAAGTTATGGCAGTTTCAGTGCCAGACTGTTTTTCTCTGAACAAGCGGTAGTACTGCTCGGTAGCACGGTAGTACCGCTTGGGCGGTACTTCCGCTATGTACTACCGTTGTCACTACCGCTTATATTTGCCTTCTGGTGCATACACGGGTCTCTGGCCATTTTCGGCGAAAATACCGCTCTCCCCAGAGCGGTAGTACCGCTCTAGCAGTACTTCCACCCTGAAGAGCCGCTCGAACTACCGCTTATTTTTTTAAGCAGAAGTACCGAGCGGTACTGCCGCCCTGAGGATCCGCGGCCTCTTTCGCATCCTTTTTTTCTTCCGGTCTTCTGGGATTTCTGAGCGGAAGTACCGCTCCCTCCAGAGCGGTACTACCGCTTTGTTGTTCCAGGATGGGTATAAGCGGAAGTACCGCTCCCCTGAGCGGTACTACCGCTTGTGTGCGGGCTGTGGGGGTAACGGTTGGATTTCCCCCCACCTATAAAAGGGGGTCTTCTTCCCCATTGCTCCTCAACTCTTGAGCTTGTGTTCTTCCCCCATTGTTGACCTTCTTCGAGCTTGCTAACTCTCAATCCCTCCAATGATTCTTGCTAGTTCTTGAGGGAAAAGAAAGAGGAGATCTAGATCCACATTTCCACCAATCACTTTCTCCTCTTTGTGAGGGGAACCCCTTGGATCTTGATCTTGGAGTTCTTCGTGTTCTTCGTTCTTCCTCTCTTTTTCCTCCATAGCATTAGTTGTTGTGGTGGGATTTGGGAGAGAGGGACTTGGGCACTCCGTGTGCCCTTGCCATTGCATTTGGTGCATAGGTTTGAGTTTTCCACGGTGATACGTGGAAGTGAGAAGTTGAGAAGCTTATTATTCTTGGGTGTTTGAGCACCCATGAGCTTGTTCCTCTTGGGTGCTTTGGCTCAATCATTGTGGTGCAAAGCTCCGAGCAAGCTTCGGGGTCTCCAATTAGGTTGTGGAGATTGCCCCGAGCATTTGAGGTCACCTCGGAGCCACAATCCATTGTGGTGAAGCTTCGTGGTGTTGTTGGGAGCCTCCAACTAAGTTGTGCAGTTTGCCCCAACCTTGTTTGTATGGGTTCGGTGACCGCCCTCAAGGGTCCCTTAGTGGAATCACGGCATCTTGCATTATGCGAGGGCGTGAGGAGATTACGGTGGCCCTAGTGGCTTCTTGGGGAGCATTGTGCCTCCACACCGCTCCGAACGGAGATTAGCATCCGCAACGGTGTGAACTTCAGGATACATCGTCGTCTCTGTGTGCCTCGGTTATCTCTTACCCAAGCCCTTTACTTATGCACTTTACTTTGTGATAGCCATATTGTTTCTTGTTATATATCTTGCTATCACTTAGTTGTCTATCTTGCTTAGCATAAGTTGTTGGTGCACATAGGTGAGCCTAGTTGTTTCAGGTTTTGTGCTTGACTAATTAAACGATAGTTTTATTCCGCATTTGTTCAAGCCTAAACCGTAATTATTTTAAAGCGCCTATTCACCCCCCCCCTCTAGGCGACATCCACATCCTTTCAAAGTGCACATTGTCCGTCAACAAACGTGCCAACATAAATCACCAAAATAGGAGGGACAATTTTTTGTTTTGAAAACTACTACTATTTTTTTTGACAAAACTCTACATCAAGTGAAGGAACCGAGAGGGTCTAGATGCCGGACCCCGCACTCCGTCCGCATGCCGGACACGTTCCCTTCAATTAGCTAGATCCAGCACACGATATGGCCTTCGTTTTCACATAGCCCGCGTGAGTGCTTATGCGTGCCGCTCTCGGTCATTGAGCACACCCTCCATGGGTCATACGATGACACCGCGCCAGATCCCGTGAAGCACCACTTAATCACAAACCGGATGCATCGCCTCTCAGTAGCTAGATCCAAACCATGCACCCCCGCCGTCTAGACCCACATGGAGTAGCACTTAGCTACATGACACACACCACTTACGCCAGCCCCCGAACCATGCATCCCCGCAGTGTATACTCATATGTGGCCATTTGTGCATGCATGTTGTGGGTCCATCTGAGTGCGATGCAGGGGACGGGTCTTGGTTACTAGGTCTCAGATCATGCGTCACCGAGTTTTGAGGAAAGTGAAGGAACAGGCCCTACACTCCGTCTGCATGCCGGACACGTTCCCTCCAATTGGCTAGATCCAGCATGCGATATGGCCTCCTTTCCACATAGCCCGCTTGAGGGCTTATGCGTGTCGCTATCGATCATTGAGCACATTCTCCATGGGTCATACGATGACACAGCGCCAGGTCCCGTGAAGCACCACTTAGGCACAAACCGGACACATTACCTCTCAGTAGCTGGATCCAAACCATGCACCCCCGCCGTCTATACCCACATGGAGCAGCACTTAGCTACATGACCCGTCCCACTTACACCAGCCCCCGAACCATGCATCCCCGTTGTGTAGACTCATATGTGGCAATTTGTGCACGCATGTTGTGGGTCCATCTGAGTGGGATGCACGGGAAGGGCCTTGGTTACTAGGTCTCACATCATGCGGCAACGAGTTTTGAGGAAATTGAAGGAACGGGCCCCGCACCACGTCCGCATGTCGGGCACGTTCCCTCCAATTGGCTAGATCCAGAATGCGATATGGCCTCGTTTCCACATAGCCCGCGCAAGGGCATATGCGGGTCACTCTTGGACATTGAGCACACCCTTCATGGGTCATACGATGACACCGCGCCAAGTCCCGTGAAGCACCACTTAGACGTAAACCGGACACACTGCCTCTCAATAGCTAGATCCAAACCATGCACCCCCGCTGTCTAGACCCACATGAGTAGCACTTACCTACATGACCCACACCACTTTCGCCAGCCCCAGAACCATGCATCCCCGCTGTGTAGACTCATATGTGGCCATGATGCATGTTGTGGGTCCAGCTAAGTGCGATGCACGGCACGGGACTTTGTGGATAGGGCCCACGTCAAGCGGCACCAAGTTTTGAAGAAAATGAAGGAACGGGCCCCGCACTCCGTCCGGATGCTGGACTCGTTCTGTTCCACTGGCTAGATCTAACACGCGAGATGGCCTCATTTCCACATAGTCCGCATGCTGCTCCGGCGTCAGCTGTGCGTAGGTGGTGATGAGCCGGCGGACCATCCTGACGGAGAGGGAAGTGCGAGAGGAGGCGGAAGGGCTCGGGTGGCAGTGGAGAGAGGGAGGAGGCGGATGTGCTAGGGCTGGAGGTGCCGGCCGGCTTACATAGCCGGCCTCGAGCTCGGGCGGCCAGCCGGAGCGGCGCCACGCGACGTTCACACCACGGCGACGGTCGAGGCGCCAGTCGGACCATCGGGTTTCCCAGCAAGTCCGCGTGGGGCCATGCCGTCAGTATGGTTAGTTGAGTTTTTCCCTAATTTTTTAGGGTTTTCCTTTGTTTTTGTTCTTTTAGACAAGAGGGTTCATCGTTTTTTTAGTAACAGAGGGTTTTCCTTTGTGAACTGGTTTGCGGCCTGTGGGCTCCGTGTCATCCCCAACCCCATCCCAACCCCCCCCCACCCACCCACCCACCCACTCACACACCACCCCGCCGCTACACCGCCGCCTACTCGCCTGGTCGCTCTCGACGGTTGGAGCAGAAGAACGCGGCGTGAGATTGGGAGGCTGCCAGCAAGCACCAGGCGACTACCGGCGGCCAGGCGAGGTGAGAAACCCTAACTTGTAATCTTCGACTCCTTTGTTCCTTCTTGTGTTGCCATTTATGGAGCTGGATCTGGTTTTAAAGTCGGGGATAAGATTGTTAGGATTTTTAAATTGGAGGTGAGATGGAAGGCGATGCAGAGATTGAAGGAAGTTTTCAACATCGGTGGCTTGCTCGTTGTTTCTTTTCTAGGGTTTCGGTATTCCAAGGTTTTCATAACCATGAGGAAGCATAGCAGCAAATAGCACTAAAGAGTTCATTAAAGAATTTAAAAGAAAAATTGGCCTTGTGCAGGAAGAAACCGGAGGGGTGGGCTCAAAACTTATAGGTTGGGCTAGTGGACTAAATCCTTTTTTGGCCGAAATTAGGATGGGTTTAGTAAGGCAGCCATTAACTTCTAGTCCTAGATTGCACGTCAACTAAACATTTGTGAGATTAATATTTACTGTACCTTTTGGATTTCTTACAGAATATGAAATTTTGATCCAAATATTTGTATCTTTCTAGGAGAATAACAGTAACCTCTTAATTCTGTTGCCCAAATTAAGGTCATACTTTAAAGATTATAACTGTGGGGGCGTTCAAGGTGTGCGTGTGTACATTGGGTGGGCCGAGTAACAACGCTAGTAGGATTTATGTTTTGATAGGACTTTTCTTAGATATTACTGCTCAGTCTTAGATAGTACCTCAGTCGTGCCGCAGAGGAGGAGGAGCCAATGCCGCACGTCGATGCTCGGGACGAGCCCATGCTGCCGGTCGACGGTCAGGAGAAGGACATGTCTGAAGAAGCTGTGGTGCGGCGGGCACGCGCTGCGTTGCGGCGTTATGAGGAGTGAGGGCGAGCCACCCACTCAGTTCAAGTGTATTATTCTTGATTACTGATGCAGTACCTTTGTTGATTATACTGTATGATTGTTGATTACTATGTTTACATGCTCTATAAGCCCTTTCCTTCAATTCTCATCCTTTGTTGTTCTTCATTTTATTTTGTTTACACAGGTGGTGTGCATAACCTGTCGACAGGACTGCAATAGGCCAGATGCCAACGTTTAACATTTACCATCAAGCTAGATGGGGACACTTCATCTGTGGTACAACTAAGGATGTCAATTTTTACTTGTATTTTGTTTGTTCTCCTCTATTATGAAGATCAATAAAATGTAGGAATTAAATAGCAATTAAATTTTACATGTACAGATCGTGCCATGCTACGCATGGCACCACTTCAGCGCCATCCAAGGCAGTTCATTGCTTTTTCAAGCGAGAGGGAGCCGAACGTATGTTTTTGACGTGCACAAAGGGAATTCAAGGGCGATGATCGTTGGTGACAACTGGCGCAGGTTTGTCGAAGACTTCGACCTGCGAGAAGGTGACCTAGTCTCCTTCGATTTGACTGAAGACATTCCTATGGTGTACTTCTGCAACCTGCCAAGGACATGCGATAAAAACGAAGAGCATAAAGACCCTCTAGAATCAGCTGTCATAACGAAGGGAATTAATCTGACGGATCAAGAGAAGCTGAACCTACATGAACTTTTGGCGATGAAGAAAGGTTATATAGGTGCATTTTTTGTCCACCGCTTCACCAAGTCGAACATAGCAGGAAAGACGATGGTATGTTTTTGTTATATTAGTATTTTGTATTTTGTATGCAATATTCTTTGTTTTTTTCATGGAGAGAAAGATTAATGCTATGCTATTCTACCTGGTGTGTGTTTTGCATATCCTTTTGTTTCCCATAAATGTGGATGTAGCCTTATGTAATATATGTAGATGTAGATGAAGATCCTTTTGTTTACTGTTCCTTCACATATTTGAACTTTTTCTTCCTATGATGGTGCATACAGAGATTACCGGTGAAAGTTGTCGACACCCTGAAGACCCCAGGGGATGGGGAGATACCGGGAGATGGGCTTGCTGGCATTCATCTGTGCAAGGACAGTTTCATGCCTGTCAAGTACCACAAGTGTGATGATGGCCGCATCATCTTCGGCAAGGGATGGAGTGATTTTGTCCATAGTGAAGGGCTCAAGATTGATAAAGCCGTTCTTTTCAGTTTCAAGACCACCACCCGTGAAGATCTTCAGATCAAGGTGGTTATGAACATCCTGACCGAGGGGCCACAAATGTAGCACGACAACGCAAGAGTGTCCTTTACACTAGGTATAGTGTGAAAACTTTGTTGATAGCAGTTATGCATCTATGGGGTTACGTAACATACTTCATTCTGTCTTGGGTGGAAATGACTATGAGAGGAGGACATGTTGCATTTAGAGTGAATGCTAGGATTGGGCCCTATTCAGGAATCAAAATAGGGCTTACACACATGGTTGCTTTATCCCCTCTTGTATTTTATTTGGTTTCTGTTTCCATGGCTATAATCATGAACGATGGTAATGCAAATGGAATTGTTAAGGGGGTTTCATTAAAAGACAGTGGATACTCAGCCCGAGGCACCCTCTATGAACAATAATATCAAAACAAATAGAAAAAAAAATAAAAAAAGGCTTAAACTTTGCAACATCAAAGACGATAAAACTTTCTAGGTGCTTGCAAGTTTTCATACCAAAATAACATTCGAGGAGCTCTACACAGGAAAAACATTTCAGTTCTTCAAGTTTCGAGCACTTTTAGCACTAAAACCTGAAACTAGTTTGTAAATATTTTTCTACATGATATTTTGGCATGAAAACTTGCAAGCACCTAGAAAATTTTATCATCTTTGATGTTGCAAAGTTTTAGATTATTTTGATTCTTTTTCCTATTTTTCTGATTTTACTGTTCATAGGTGGTGCCTAGGCACCCGGGAGCTGTTACACCTTTCTTTTCATTAAAAATTTAAATCATGGAGTTAAGATGGGAGAACTACCTATGAGTGTTTGCATAGGAGATGCACGAAGGGCAGTGAAATATGTTTTCTTTTTCTGGCAAGCATGAAATAATTGATCATCTTCTTTTTTACATGTTGTTTCATGTCTTATTGATGACTGCTTTGGAAGTTGGATTAAAAGTTTCTCAAAGAATGACAAGAAATTAGTTATAGATGGTGTGTCAGCTGTGTTCTTGACTCTTTGGTAATGCAGGAATAATTTGGTACTACAAAATAAATGGTATATTGATCTTATGATTCTTGTTTAGTTAATTTGTTTCTGGATCATGGGATTATATTGCAGATGAAGGTGGAAAACAAGGAGGTGCTGATGTTGGGAGCAAAGATGCTAGAGCGAGTAGCAGGTGAATTGTACAGATCATCACAAGTGTGGAGGCACAGTGTACTGCGATGTCGCCTGGGTATCTCTCAGCTATATTTTAAGTCCTCTACCGTAGTTCTATCTTTTGTACCTTGATGTTAAGTCTAGCTTGTCTTGCTACCATGTATGATTTGTGCTGCTAGTTGATGACTTTAGTTTCTAGTTGTAGTTTGTATCAGGGACTTGAAAGACCCATATGGTTTCTGTTAATGGCAAATCAGAGGGGGTGACCCTTGTTTCTATTAGTAAAAAAATAACTTTCTCTATGGATCAAATTAGGGAAGACAAAAAAATAAAGCGATGACACAGAGGCACTTAACCAGACAACTAGTAGAAGAAAAGGATGATTTAACTTGCAGGAAATTTGAACTTACAAATTAGTAGCAGTATACAATAGTATTTACATCATCTCAGCTACATAAACAGAAACATTATAGGTTGACTAATTCTTCCTTCCGGTCCTCTTCGACCGCCTAGTTGGTTCGACGTGCTGCTCGCACTGGCTCTCGAACCCCTTCTGGAAGTTCACCAAGCGCATGTATACATCATAGGTGGCATACGCGTCCATGGAAGCATAATAGATGTTATTCAAGGGCAGGGGCGCTTCCCTCCATATACGGTGCTCATCTTCTGTGATACCATCCTTCATCTTGTTGTAGCTATGGTGGATGATCGAACCAGCAAAGTCGGCCAAGCCATAGTTGACTTAATCTTCACTGGATTGGGCACTCTCCACATAGTCTTGATCTCCATGAAGTTTGCTACCACCAGACCAACACGTTTAAGCATTGTACGGTCATTGACAATGTCAAACCCAACAAAGGTGTACTCCTTGTCAAGCAGGAAGGCGGCCAGCAGGCCGCAGTGCTCATCAGCAACGCTTATGTGGTACAGGAGGACGTGGACGCCGACGCATAACTGGATCACGGCAGCCATCTGTGTCGGACCCCTAGGCCAGGTGAACTCCACATCCAGTCCAACTATCTTCTGGTCGTTGTTCTACAGCCAGTGCTTGAATCTGCGAATGCAGTACTCAACACAGCTGGCCTTGTTCGTGTATTTCACAACAAGTTCGGTATTGCCATCTGCCCTGACAGCGTAATCTTTCACGAACGCCATGCCGAAGGACTGTGATTGATGAAATCAGTATAAGACATGAAGCATGACAATAACATTGATAACAGAAAGCTGAGATGAGGATAATGGTAGATAGTATACTGATTCTGGCGCTATTGGAAATTTATCTCAACAAGTGCATCAACAATTTAACTAAAAACATGTATTCCTGCTGTAAAAAAATGTATGATTAGATCACTAAAGTAGTGAACCAAAAGATGTTATATTTCCTTACAGAGGTTAGTATCTGTGAAACTAATGTAAACAGGTGTATCAACACTCAAGAACATGTAACAGGGGAACAAGAAATTAACAAGGCAACGGACTAGATGTTGCATGCATACGAATCTGTGTGCAAAATTCTCATAAGGCGACGGACTAAATTTTGATGAATCTGTGTGCACAAAATAGAGAAGCAGGACAACAATAAATTGACAAGAAGAAGAAGGACAGCGTATGTGATGGTACTGGAGAACTACAAACGAAATTGACAGGAAAGAAAACTCACCGATACAGGGAGAGGGGGCGACGCAGAGGAAGAGGGAGAGGGGGCGACGCAGAGGAAGAGGAACCGCTGTTTGAGAGTGGTTGCAGTATGGACGAAGCGCCTTCGCGCATGCCCGTCTAAATACTCGTTGGGACGGGACTCCTCGATTTCCTTTTCTTTTCGAGTTCTCTTTCTTCTTTTTTTGATAGCGGGATTTCCTCGCTTTCCTTTTTCATCTTTTTTTGAATGGGATCCTATAAGAAAGAAGAAGAAGCCCAAACGCTTCAAGGTTGATCTAAATTTGCTAAAAAAATCATCACGTGATCTAAAACTACCTCTTCGTGAGATCTCTACGTGATCTAAAAAAACTACCTCTTCGTATCGTTTTTTTGCGGTATATCCCAGAGTCCCACGATTTCTTTCTGGTTGAGTTAAAAAAATTCCTTGGTCGGTTGTTAGAGAATCCCTACTATAAATACACGGTCTCTTCACGGCATAGATCATGATCCGAATTCCCACCGTAACCCACGCCTCCCATACCTAGCCTACCATGACGACACCGAACTACCACCCCACGCCGCCCAAAGTAACTCCCAGATCGGAGAAGCCGATGAAGCCATCATCTTCGAAGCCTGCTTCGGCGAATCCAGAGATGAAGGGCACGCCAGAGAAGCCGATGAAAGAGAAGGGCACATCGGAGAAGCATAAGATGAAAGAGAACAGCAATGGAGCCGGTTGCCATCGAGAGAATCCTCCGGTAACGAGCGAGATGCTTCTATTCTGTATACTCCCTCTTTCCCAAAATCTTGGGCGTCTAATTTTTTGCATGCAATCCATAATTTACAGCGCACTTGACTTTTTCTCTCAATTAGTTACAGCCATAACAAACTATCCCTATTTTACTGGAAGGGAGATCGTGGATGCCTTCCTCTCTTCTTACTTTTTAGTCGTGCATGCCTCTTTCTCTAATGATCAACGTGACCTAATGTGCTCTCGTCTACTTTACCTGTACTTATGGAAACTAAGGAGTATGTGCTCTTGAATGCTTGCAATGGAACTGCTACATTCTTTTATTGAGTTTATCTATAAACTATTGTCTTCCGAACATCTATGCGGTTATTTTCGTAAGTTTGGTGCCTGAACTTCAGTAGTCTATATAAATATTCTTGTATCATTTGTTGTTAAATCCTTTGTCGAGATAAATGAATATTCTTGTATCATTTGTCGAGATAAATGAATAGCTTCCTTTTCTATGTTTGTTGTTGATTATAAGGCCGAGAAGCTTTATGAGATTTCATGCAGTACCGTAGAGCACAATTTTTATATTCGCATAGATTAAATCTACTTTGTTATATCATTGTTTATACGTATACCATACAAAATCTAATCATAATTTTGGCACATTCAGGGAACTCAGGTTGCTTCTTTGCTGCAATATCAGAAGTTCATACAAGAATTAAACACACAGCAACGGACGTACATCAAGTTGATAGGACTGGGTGAACTTCTCAAGGCACCTAGCATGAAAATGAGACGCTTACTGTGTCAGGCCATCGCTTATTCATATGATGTAGAGCAGGATGCCTTTATCATTAATGGGAGACCATGTAGGATCACACTACAAGATGTAGAGCATATAACAGGCCTGTCCTGCATGGGGAAGAAACACGTCCCTTCAAATCACAACGGTACTGTGGAGTTGTGGAACGAACTGAAAGACCCCAATGACACAAAAGTAACTTTGAAAGGATTGCTAGCCAAGATGAAAGGCGACAACACACCTAATTTTGTGAGGCCATTTGTCTTGTACACCATAGGCAAATATCTATGCCCGACAACACAGCAGTATGTGGACAACAGATACCTTGGGATTGTTAGAAACGTTGAGACGATAAAGAGCACAAATCTTGGGCAGCTAACGCTTGACCATCTTATGGCTAGCGTCAAGAAATTTGTAAATGGTGGAGCAAATCTAGAGGGGAACCTACCACTGCTTCAGGTAATTCTTTGTATAGTACAATTATCAGTTACCTAACTTACATTATGTGATCTACGGCAAAGTTTTCTAAACTGGTTTTGTTGTCATGCAGACGTGGTACTACGAGAAGTTCAGGGTGCACCAATTGGACTCCAGCATCTCATATGCATCAAGGTTAAGGCCGCCGATCCAGAGCTGGAGTGAGGAGAAGGCACACAAGGTTGACAACATAATCAACAAAAATTATATAGGAGTTGGAGAGGTAAAGTGTCAGTATTCTGTCCCTGGATTATCTAGCATATATTTCGAATCATACTAACGACACTAAACCGCAGTATGTCGAGGACCTGCTGCGGCCTTTCAACCCACCACCAGATGGTACGCCGGCTAAACCGAAGACTGATGGTCAGGTAAATGAGTTCCATCAGGCACAAATCAATATTGTAACTTTGCAAGTACAATCAAAGTTATATGCTTCTAACTGCTTGTAAGTTGCAGGATAAGGCACTCATCGGCCGTGTATTGGGTAATTTGAAAGAACTTGCCTCCATCGTGCGGGAAGGGGGTGCACAACAATTCGATAGGATGTGCACCCTTGAAAAAAAATTGACGAGTGCCTTAGGCGTACCCTTGCGAATGGCAGACGCGTGGACGACCTCATCACAGAATTCAATGTAAGCATACCTTTATGATATTCCAAATAATTTTTCTATCAATACTCCCTAGATTAACACTTTATTTTTTCAGAACCACCGCTATGGAATATTTGATGCTGATCGCCCAGGAGTCGAGGACATACATCTATCTTACCTGGGAGGACATGCTGACCCAATGGAGGTCCCAGCAGAGAATGCTCCTCACCGGGGAAAACAAAAAGATGACACGGAGGTCGCTGCCAAAGGCATTTCGGCTAAGGGAATACAAAAAGATGACACAGATGCCCCCATGAAGAATGTTGATGAAGATTTGCAGGCTGCTCCTAGTTTGCATTCGCGAAAGCATTCCAAAACCACCACAAGCCTTGGAGCTTTCATGGTGATACACATTTTACAGTAAACTGATTTGTTTTAAGTTAACGCAGATTGCTAGCTAACATATATATGATCTTCCACGTTCAGGATGAAGAAGACAGAGCTGTTGCTGCAGCTTACAAGGAGAGTCTCAGGAATGTTTCAGAGCTTTATCAAGAGGTGGATGCTTCGCAGGGTGCTCCGAGTTTGGATTCTCGAAAGCATTCAAAAATGACCCCAAGCCTTGAAGCTTTCCTGGTGATGCACATGTTACATTAAACTGATTTTGTTTTTAAGTTCACGCAGATTTCTACCTAACAAGCGCTTTATTTCGAATCACAGGATCCTCTGGATTTGAGGCACACTAAGAATGTGCGAAAGGCTGAAGAAAGAAAAAATCAAGTTGATGAAGATGTGTGTATTGAGATGGGGGAAGAGGCAGGTACCAAAAGAAAGCACCGGTCTGCCAAGGCTAAGGGAACGCAGGAGCAGGAAGAACCCCATGTCTTCCCAATTTATGAGGACAGCTATGATGATTCCCTAGAAAAGCAGCGACAAAGTGTGGTTGAATCCATGCCACCAACTCGTGCGAGCGGCCGGAAAAGAGTGGTGTCTTCATTATTCAAGAGTGAAGATTACATTTTGTACGATAGTGATAAGAAGAGAAAGAAAAACAGGACTCCATCGGAGTCTACCAACGACTCAAGGGACACAAACAATACAAAGAGGAAAAACCGCCTAAGCAATTTAAAAAATACAGATACAGGTGCTTCGAGGCTGGAGGGCGAGCTTGACAAGTTTCGACAGGATCGCGTGGCCGAAATTGTCAACACTTCAGATATTGAAAAAGAATTGGTGGTAATTGATGACATCGTTCTGCTATAGAAGCATTTGCAATGCCTCACACAAATAGAAGGAGACGAACAAGACAAATGGTTGGGTGACGAAGTAAGATATTTCCCAAATTAGTTCATCAATTTCCTTTTGCACAGTACAATGAACTTCAATTTCGTTTTAGGTGGTTGATGTTCTGATTCAGCTCATGCGTCATGATCATCCGAAGGACATAAGGGACGGGCACCTGGTTTACATTGAGAGGGTGGCCGGCGTCGCTATGCTCGAAAGAGATGGTAAGGTAGAGAACTGCCACGAGGATGCTTTGGCGGGCAGTCATGGAACAACAAAAGGCGACAACTACCGCAGACATGATCTGGTACCATATAACCATGACTTAAAACACATTTCTTTATCTTATTATTATGCATGTTGATCTCATCATCATTGCTTTCTCGGTTTTCCTACCTACCAACATGACAAACACCCACTGGTTCCTTGTGGTCATAAACCCCAGACGGAGGGAGGTTCAGATTCTTGATTCACTTTACACCTACCTAGCACGCACACAAGTAAATCACGTGGTGAGATTTTAAACTTTTTCAATAAAACGCAGGATTTAACATCATACATAACTGTGAATTGTGAGCAAGTTCTAATCCCATGGACTTGCAGATACGTGGGGTGGAAGCACATCTGAGAGCATCGCTGCGAATCAATGGACCACAAAGCCATGCATGGCAAGACATTAACGTGACCCAATGGACAGTAAAGTGTGTTCCTGTGCCAGCACAAGAAGACATGTCAGTAAAAAACATTAGCTTTGTTTCTGTTTTTCATTGTTAATACATGAAATGCTGCTAACAGAATTAAATGTCGCAGTTCTTCTTGTGCACTCTACATGCTGAATCGAATTCTTTACGGGAGAAGATCTGACACTGAAATATGACGAAGTACGTAGAGTAACAGCTAAATTTCTGTCAATTTTTTGAACCTAAGGAACGATAGTAACATATCCTCCCATGCAGGCCTACATCGAGGATTACAGAAGAGAGCTGCCTGTTATGCTCTTTAATTCACCCTACAACAAATTGAAATCCGTGAGAAAGCTGAAGATGTACACTGCTAGCCTATCGGATGCAGCTGCGGCTGAAGATGCTGAAGATGTAAGCAGTTAGACCAGCAGTGGTTCATTCTTACATGTGGAGTGTACACTTGGCGATGAAGCGATAGAGTAGGGTGTGGTTTGGTTTTAGTCCCGAAGAAGGTTTCCTAGCCATGTTCTTAGTCCATTGCGGATTAATCAAGTTGTAATACTTCACAGTACTGGTTCTAAATACTATTCTTCAAATAAATTTTGTCTGCATGGCAGCACCTTCAAATATATATTTGCTTTTTGCAACCAGACTTTTTGTTTCAAGGTTAAATATTTTGGTCTGCATGGGAGCACCTTCAAAAATTTCAGCACCAACTGGACATCGAAATCCAGTGCGTGCTGAAATATTTTGGCCGTAAGGTAAATATTTCGGTGAGTGCTGAAGCGAATGTAACTAAGTAAATTTCATCGAAACCTCACCGAAAGTGAAAACCATGGTGTCGTGGCATCTTGAGCAGCGCCAGACATGATCCAATATTTATCAACAAAATTTGATCTCACATATATGAGAGGAATAAGGTATGAGCATGAGTATGCAATATCAGATGGGCAATAAAATAGCTTCACAACAGAGATTAAAATACTTCACGTGTGAACACTCAATCACAGCTAGGCCAGGAATTGACTTAGAACCAACAAAACAGAGCATAATGAAATGCGAACCTATCTTATTTTGACAATCTTGGTTGTATTCATCCTAACCAGTTTTTTAGGTGTTCATCCTAATTAGTTTTTTAAGGAAGTTCATCATAATTAGCTAGGATAGTTAAATATGGCTTCAAAATTCTGACAGAAGTTGCGAGAGGTGATTCTGGAAGAATCACCAAAAAGAACTGGGCCTAAAGCAAGTAACAGAGGGGGCTTGCGCTTGATGGAACAATGTAGTAAGGCCAATATTGTCGAAGAAAATATATTCCGGTATATTCCTTCCTTTTTTTGCACAATCGTACGTGCTCTGAGGTAGTTAGGAATCCCTGTTGTAGGCCGCTACAGGGTGGTTACGACTCCCTATAAATAGGAATTGCAGCTAAACCTCCAGATCTACCTTGAAGGCCATCTACGCCGCCGAAACATTGCAACCACGGAAGCCAGCAAAGACCGAAGGACCCGAAGGACGGCGCCAGAAGATGAATCCTCTGGTAACTCGCCATGCAACCCTAGTTTCGTTTTCTTCCCACGATCTCCCTGTAACCCCACCTTTTTTTCCTCCCGCGATCTTCCACCTACGATTTTTTTTCTGCAACCCTAGTTTCGTTTTATTCACACTATTTGCACATGTATGGAACTCAGGATGCCTCTTTTCTGCCATATGAGAAGTTCATAGACGGATTAAACACGCAGCAAAGGTTGTACATCAAGTCAATAGGACTGGGTGAACTTCTCAAGACACCTCGAAACAAAATTAGACGTGTACTATGCAAGGCCATCGCTAATTCATATGATGAAGAGTAGGATGCCTTTATCATTAATGGAAGACCATGTAGGATCACACTAGAAGATGTGTCGCATATAACAGGCATGCCTTGCGTGGGGAAGAAGCACGTCCCTTCAAATCTTGACGATAGTATGGAGTTGTGGAAGAAACTGAAGGACCGTAATGACACCAAAATAACTTTCAAAGGATTACTAGCCAAGATGAAAGATGGCATTGAGAGGGCAGCTGGCGTCGCTATGCTCGAAAGAGATGGTAGGGTAGAGAAGTGCCACAAGGATGCTTTGTCGGGCAGTCATGGAACAACAAAAGGCGACAACTACCTCAGACATGATCTGGTACCATTTAACCACGAGTTAAAACACATTTCTTTATATTATTTTTATGCATGTCGATCTGATCATCATTGCTTTCCAGGTTTTCCTACCTACGAACATGGCGAACACCACTGGTTCCTTGTGGTCGTAAACCCCAGAAGGAGGGAGATTCAGATTCTTGATTCACTTTTCGGCTATGCAGTACGCACACAAGTAAATCACGTGGTGAGATTTTAAATGTTTTTCAATAAAACACAATATTCAACATCATACCTAACTATGAATCGTGAGCAACTTGTCATCCCATGGACTTGTAGATACGTGTGGTGGAAGCACATCAGAGAGCATCGTGACTAATCAATGGACCACAAAGCCATGCATGGCAAGACATTAACCTGACCCAATGGACAGTAAAGCTTATTCCTATGCCAAGACAAGTTGACATGTCAGTCAAAAAATATTAGCTTATTCCCGTAGACGGTTTCCTAGCCATTTTCTTATTCCATTGTGGATTAATCAAGTTGTAATACTTAAAAGTAATGGTTGTAAATACTATTCTTCAAATAAATTTGGTCTGCATGGGATCACCTTCAAATATATATTTGCTTTTTTACAACCACACTTTTTGTTTGAAGGTTAAGTGGTTAATAGGTAAGTTAAGTGAAATCTGACTTTTATAGTTAAGTTTCGTCAGAGTCAGGACAAGATTCACCTCTGGGATTTTAGCATGTGGCTCCCACATGTCATTTACACGCACAGAATCTACAAGGATTTTATCATGTGGCTCCCACTTGTCATTCACACACACAACACCTACAAGGTGTCATTCACACAAACGCAACACGTACAAAAATACTTGTCGGTGGACCCATAAAGGACATGTGACGTGACGATAAAACCCTAAAATACTTCTCGGAGGTGACGCAACATGTAAACGTTATTGGCATTCGTTCAAATTTTGCGTGGACCACTGGGATGGGCATGCCCAGTTGCTGGCAAATTTTTGTGTCATTCTGAAGATGACAAAAAATTGACCTTCTTCACCGGAGGCCGTTCGGGTAGGAGCGAAGGGTCCGCCTCGAAGGACGGTTTTTTTCGACATGCTTCGTTTGAACCCAATTTTTTTCTATAGCGTTGTACCAACACGAGAAGCATCCATGCCAAGTTTCATTGTTTCTCGATGTTGTATCGATTTTCTACAGTTTTAGCAACGATAAAACCATAAAATACTTCCCGGAGGTGACGCGACGTGTAAACTTTGTCGGAATCCGTTCAAATTTTGTGTGGACCATTGGGGTGGGCATGCCCACATGCTGGCATAATTTTGTGTGATTCTGATGATGACCAAAATTTGACCTTCTTCACCGGAGGCCGTTCGGGTAGGAGCGAAGGGTCGGCCTCGAAGGACGTTTTTTTTCGACATGATTCAAATAGACACAATTTTTTTATACAACCTTGTACCAAGATGAGAAGCATCCATGCCAAGTTTCATTTTGTTTCAACGTTGTATCAATTTTCTAGGGTTTTAGCGATGATAAAACCATCAAATATTTTCCCCGCAAAAAAAACCATCAAATATTTCACTATTGCTACTGCCTGTTTAAGTGGTTTTCTAGGGTTTTCGCAAACATTAAATCACAGAAACTCACGCGCACCGTCAATTGGGGTATTTCCCAAAATATCTCCCCCACAACCTCAAACGTACGTGATTTGAGGTAGTTAGGAATCCCTGTTATAGGCCGCTACGCGGTGGTTATGACTCCCTATAAATAGGAATTGTAGCTAAACCTCCAGATCTACCTTGAAGCCCATCTACGCCGCCGAAACATTGCAACCACGGAAACCAGCAAAGATGGAAGGACCCGAAGGACGGCGCCAGAAGATGAGTCCTCCGGTAACTCGCCATGCAACCCTAGTTTCGTTTTCTTCCCACGATCTCCCTGTAACCCCACCTGTTTTTCCTCCCATGATGTTCCACCTATGATTTTTTTCTGCAACCCTAGTTTCGTTTTATTCACACAATTTGCACATGTATGGATCTCAGGATGCTTCTTTTATGCCATATGAGAAGTTCATAGACGGATTAAGCACGCAACAAAGGTTGTACATCAAGTTGCTAGGACTAGGTGAACTTCTCAAGACACCTCGCATCAAAATTAGATGTGTACTCTGCCAGGCCATCGCTAATTCATATGATGAAAAGTAGGATGCCTTTATCATTAATGGGAGACCATGTAGGATCACACTAGAAGATGTGGCGCATATAACAGGCATGCCCTGCGTGGGGAAGAAGCATGTCCCTTCAAATCATGACGATACTATGGAGTTGTGGAAGGAACTGAAAGACTGTAATGACATCAAAATAACTTTCAAAGGATTGCTAGCCAAGATGGACGGCGACGACACACCTAATTTTGTCAGGCCATTTGTGTTGTACACCATAGGCAAATATGTGTGCCCGACAACAGAGCATTATGTGGATAACAAATATCTTGGGATTGTTAGAAACGTTGACACGATAAAGGGCACCAATCTTGGACAGCTAGTGCTTGACTATCTTATGGCTAGCGTCAAGAAGTTTGTATATGTTGGAGGAAATCTGGAGGGGAACCTACCACTATTGCAGGTAATTCACAGTAATACTATCATCAGATACATTTTATACATTACGTAATCTACGACAAAGTTTGTAAACTGCTTTTGTTTTCATGCAGACGTGGTACTACGAGAAGTTCAGGGTGCACCAATTGGACTCTAGCATCTCATATGTATCAAGGTAAATGCCGCTGATCCAGAACTGGAGTGAGGAGAAGGCACAAAAGGTTGACAAGATAATTCAGGAGAATTATCTTGGAGTTGGAGAGGTAAAGTATCAGTACTGTGCATGGATTATGTACCATATTTTTCAAATCATACTAATGACACTAAACTGCAGTATGTTGAGGACCTGCTGTGGCCTTTCATTCCGCCACCAGATGGTACACTGGCCAAACCGAAGACTGGCCGTCAGGTAAATGAGTTACAGCACGCACAAATATATATTGTAACATTGCAACTACTACCGAAGTTATATGATTCAAACTGTTTTAAAGTTGCAGACCAAGGTACTTGTCGGCCGTGTATTGACTGAGTTGAAAGAAGTTGGGTCCCTTGTGCGGGAGGCCGATGCACAACAAGTCCATAGGATGTGCACCCTTGAAAGCAAAATCAATGAGTGCCTTAGGCGTACCCTTACAATTGGCAAGCTCATGGAGGACCTCATCAAAGAATTAAACGTAAGCATAGCATTATGATGTAAATCATCCGATTATGAGATTAATATAATTGGAAATATACATGTAGAAGGTTTTTTCTAAATAACCTTAGTATGAAAACACCCCAAACTAATATCTGTTTATATTTAGAAGAAGAACCGCTATAGAATATTACCAGGAGTGGAGGATATACGTCTCGCTGATTTCGGAGTATCTTCATACCCAATGGAGGCCCCTGCTGAGAATGCTGATCATGGTTCTGACAAGGGAAAACAAAAGGATATCACGGAGTTCGCTGCTAAGGACCATTCTAAGCAGGGAATACAAAAGGATGATATGGAGGCCCCCGTGAAGGACCTTGATGAAGATTTTGCCGTACGCATAGTAACTAAATTATTAAACAATCATTTTCGTTTCAGAAATAACATGTGATCTTGCACGTACAGGATGAAGAATTCTACTATGGTGCTATCGCGATCAAGGACAATCTCAGGGGTATTAAAAAGCTTTTGAATGAGGTGGATGATTTGCAGGTTGCTCCTAGTTTGGATTTGCAAATGGATTCCATAGGCACCACAAGACTTGAAAATTTCCAGGTGATGTACATTTTACCTATAACCGAGCAAGAATCTGGTAGCTAAAGGCTAACACGCGTTTTATTTCGTATAACAAAATCCGTTGAAGGCTACGGGATCGCGGGAGACTGAAGAACCCCGTGCCTTCAAAAATGATGACAGCCATGATGAATCCTTTCGAAAGGAGCTAGAAGTAAGTGTGGTTGAATCGACGCCACCAAATCATGGCAAATTTAAGGTTGACAAATACGTTGCATACGGTACTGAAAAGGTAAAAAGGGAAAGCAAGACTCCATCAGAGTCTACCAACGATTCCAAGGACAGAAACAATAAAAAGAGAAAAATCGGCTCTAGCAATTCAAAAAAGAGGGCAGAATCTCCTGTACGGAAGAGGAGGGACAATCTAGACAAGTCTCGAATGGATTTAGTGGCCGAACTGATCAACACTACAGATCGTGAAAAACAAATGGTGTTAGTTGATGACATTGTTGTGCTATCGAAGCATTTGCAATGCCTCACCCATAGAAATGTAGCCGAAGATGGCATATGGTTGGGCAAGGAAGTAAGATATTTCACAACTTTGTTTATTGATTTTCATTTGTAAAATACAATTAACCTGATTTTTTATGTAGGTGGTTGATGCTGCAATTCAGCTCATGCGCCATGATGAACCAATTGATACAAGGGACGGGCAACTGGTTTCCATTGAGAGGGTGGCCGGTGTCGCTAACCTCGAAACAGCTGGTAGGATACAGAAGTTCTATGAGGACGCTTTGGCGGGCATTCCTGGATCAACACAAGGCACCAACTACCTAAAACATGATCTGGTACTGTAACCACGACAGCCTCCACATTTTATGTATTACTATAGTTACATGATCTAATTATATGTGCTCTCCAGATTTTCCTACCTACAAACACTTTAAACTTCATCTGGTTCCTTCTGGTCGTAAACCCCAGAAAGAGGCAGATTCAGGTTCTTGATTCACTTTTCCACTATATGATACACAAAGAAGTAAATAACGTGGTGAGAATTTTAAGAACTTTCATTACAACAAAGGAATCAACATCCTACCTATGTATTAATCGTAAGCAACTTCGCATATCTTCGACTTGCAGATACGTGGGATGGAAGCACATCTGAGAGCATCGATGAGAATCAATGGGCCACAAAGCAGTGCATGGGAAGACATTAACGTGACCCAATGGACAATAAAGCTTGTTTCCGTGCCAAAAGCTGATGCAACGTGAGTCAACAATATTAGCTATTGTTTTTTGTTTTTGATTGTTAATACATGAAGTGCTGCTAGGAAATGGAAAAATGTTGCAGTTCTTGTAGTGCACTGTACATGATGAAGAACATCGAATTGTTTACGGGGGAAGATCTGACTATGCATTATGACGAAGTACGTAGAGTAACATCTATAATTCTGTCAAATTTTTAAACTTACGGAACGATACTAACATATCCTCCCATGCAGGACGACATCGACAAATTCAGAAGAGAGCTACCTGTTGTCCTTGTCGATTCACCCTACAACAAATTGAAATACAGCAAAAGGTTGAAGATGCACCAAGCTAGCCTATCGGATGCAGCTGTGGATGAAGATGCTGAAGATGTAAGCAGTTAGTCCAGCAGTGGTTCATTCTTAAATGTGGAGTGTACACTAATAGAGTAGGGTGTGGTTGGGTTTTAGTCCCGAAGAAGGTTTCCTAGCCATGTTCTTAGTCCATTGCGGATTAATCAAGTTGTAATACTTCAATATTATTGTTGGTTCCAATACTTTGCTTGAAATAAATTTGGTCTATATGGGGTCATAGAAATCTATATTTGCTTTTTTACAACCATGTGACAGTTACAGTGTATGGAGAAGATTCAGACCAATTACAGTGCACGAGCAACCCTAGAAGAATAATGGATTATGATTTGTTTATTTTTATATTTTCGGTCACCAATGGCAAGTCACATGCCATATTGAATATGCTGCTTTGAAAAGCATGCTGATTTTAAAAAGAGATGCTGTTTTGAATATGCTAATTTTAAAATAACATGTTGATTTCAAAAATAGCATGCTATTTTAAAATGAGAATATGCTAATTTTAAAATAACATGCTGATTTCAAAAATAGCATGCTATTTTAAAATGAGAATATGCTAATTTTAAAATAACATGCTGATACCAAAAATAGCATGCTGATTTTAAAATGAGAATATGCTAATTTTAAAATAACATGCTGATACAAAAAATAGCATGCTGATTTTAAAATGAGATGCTGTTTTTAAATATGCTGTTTTCAAAATAACATGATGATTTCAAAAATAGTATGCTGTTTTTAAAATAGAATGCTATTTTAAATATGTTGTTTTATAAATAACATGCTGTTTTTAAAAATGCTGTTATGCGTATTTAAAAATAATATGCTGTTTTTAAAAATAACATGCTCTTTTTAAACATTCTGTTTTTAAAAATAACATGCTCTTTTTAAACATTCTGTTTTTAAAAATAACATGCTCTTTCTGAAAATAACATGCTGTTTTTAAAAATAACATGCTATTTTTAAAAAAATAACATGCTCTTCTTGAAAATAGCAGAAACGTCGTTTTTGAAATATGAAAGCTTTCACTCCCAAGTTTTTGCACTATTTTTTAATGAATTTATTTACAACACATACAAACCTCATTTTCAAAATAACTCATACTAGCCAACACAGAAACGTCGTTTTCAATATGAAACAAGCATCTAATCCACATGAAACCCGGTTAGATTTGAATTTCAGGAGCTTGCATCATTTCAAAATTATGGGAAAAAAAGAAAAAATCATTGCAGCCTAAAGTAATGATATCAAGCAGGGTACACTACAGGCCACATATATAGACTTGCGTCACATAAGTTCATACTACCAACAAGCAGTTACGGCCAAGTTCCACTTAATACATAAATTAAATACGTAAGAAGTTCTGATCATCAAATACATAGCAAGTTCTGATCATTAAGTACATAACTTAATATCCTCACATAACTAATAATGCATAAAACATGAACAATCTTTTGATCTTCAGGGCCATGAGCTTCAGCAACATATCCATGCTCCCACCTGTAGCATATAAAGATTAGAAAATATAAGATGCAATACATATAAAAAATGGCATTTGGATAGACAATTTCATAAAATATGCTAAAATGCAAGCATCATGTAGCCCACAGGAAAATGATCAAACTTCATATAAGGCACCTTGTGATATAATGTATAGGTTAAACGATGTGTTCATTTGATAGTGTGCATATGACTAGTCAACATGGTAGAAACAATATAACAAGTACTTTTACCTGTCAAAAGATTGTTCTGTTCACATCTATATGGCATGTAAAGAATGAAAAATTTCAGATTGAATACATATAAAGATAATGACATTTGTTGATTGAGAACTCACAATATGCTAATTTGAAAATCACAAGGCAATCTGTCAAGCACACACACATACCAATTAGAATACCAAGTTGACATAACTCAATGTTGAATTAATAATAATTTTGCAACATGCAAAATTACTGTTGCAATTTAGGAAGTAGTTAAAAATAGGGGTTCATACCCGCTCCCCTCTACGGTAGCACCAATGGCTCCCACCTTAGGAGAGGTAAATCTTGACTCCACCTCTATGGCACAAACTTAATTACATGTATCTAAAACATTAAGATACTTACCAAATAATGGTCTTGGTAAATGTTTCTGTTCATGAGGATTAGGTAACTGGATATATTGTTTTAGGCAAACTTTATGGTTGATTGTGGGCAACTGGATACTTGGTTTTAGAAAACTGTATGGTTGATTGTGGGCAACTATGACACCTGAAAAAGGGATAAAGAACATACAGAAGTTCATTTTTGCAGGGTTCACAGACACTTCGCGGTTTTAGCTACGTCCCCATGACCAAGTCCACCCTGTTCGTCCTCATGAACAACTCCACCCTGCTCCCCCTCTATGATTAATCGCCAAGTATTTACGATCATACCATTGGATCCCATCCCGAGGAGATAAATTTTTGATGCATCTCTATGACACAAACTTGAAAGGTATATACAAGCTTTACATATTAGACAAATTATGGTCTTGGTAATGTTTATATTCATGAGGAAGTTGCAACTGGATACATGGTTTTAGACAGCCGTATGGTTGATTGTGGGCAACTAGATACATGGTTTTAGACAACTGTACGATTGATTGTGGGCAACTGGATAAATGATTTTAGGCAACATTATTATGGTTGATTGTAGTCAACTATGACACCTAAAAAAAGGGATAAGAACATACACGTGTTTATTTTTGAAGGGGTGACAAATAAAGTTCATACAGTAAAAACAGTTCATGGTTTTAGTTATGTCCCCATGACCAGCTCCACACCGCTCCCCCGCTATGATCATTTTTCCTAGTATAGACAATCATACCAATGGATCCAACCCCGAGGAGATGAAATTCTTGATGCATCTCTATGACACAATCATAATTGAAAGGTATCTAAAACTTTTACATATTACCTAAATTATGGTCTTGGTAATGTTTCTGTTCATGAGGATAGGGCAACTGGATACATGGTTTTAGACAACCGTATAATTTTGCCGCTGTAAAAGCTATAGTTGTGCAGATGATGCATTTTACCAGTGCTGTAGCATCCTATGTACCCCCTACACAATTGCTAAAACCCTAACCACCTCATTGCCGAAAGAGTCTAAGACAACACCCTGATTGTAAGCATGAGCAGATGAAAAATCAAGTCAAGTGCGAAGCTTACCCTAAACGCCACCACCGCCATTGAAACGAGGACATCGTTGAGGGAACCGTGGAGAACGGCGGGGAAGTGACGTCGCGCGCACCAACGGCCTCCTGTTGCGTATGGCATGCATCCACTCCGGTGGCACCGCCTGGAACAGTACCCTCACGAACGGCACCCCATATCTGTTCGTGGGGTCATCCTCTGGATGCTCGATCCTGGATCTGTACGCCCACCACCTGCGCCTGACTTTCCTCTCCTCCGAATCCGTCTGCTCCATCGCCCAGAGGAGAAACACGATGGACTGGACGGACTCCCGGTGGACTCCATCCGGGTGCCAGAAGGCCTCCCTCTCGCCCGGTCTGAGACGCTTGGACATATCACTCACCGTCCTCGCCACCTCCCAGTCATTGTTGAACCAAGAAAGGATTTCCGTCCATCTGGCTAACTTCCGTTTGTTGCCGCCGGCGATGGTCGGGAGTCTATCGCGTAGCGCCATCGATCTGCTGGTGGTGGATTTGGAGGAGGAGTGGAGAGACGGTGGTTCTGCAATGGAGACGAGGGAGAGGAGAGGAGGATTTTATGCAGTGGAGAAGAGGGAGAGGAGGGGGTGGTTTTCCAATGGGGAAGTGGGAGAGGATCGTGTGGCGGCGGTTTACGATTGGATGACACGGCGGCGGTATAACTCCCTTGTTTTCCTTTCAATGGATTTTTTTTCTCATCGGGAAGAGAGACCATCGCCGGCGGCCGCCTCGGGGAGGGCAGAGTCCCGAGGAGGCGGGAGAGCGTGAGGGAATTGGGGTGGATGGAGGGTGGGTGCGCGACTTGCGGCTAGATCCTGCCGGCGGTATGAAACCCTACCGCCGGCGAGGATCGTCATCCATGCATCCTCACCCTAGCGACGATGAACAACCAATCTAGGAGAAAACCTGATCGAGAAAAACCTGATGGTCGATCCAGAAAATAGCCCTGAAACTTTATACCGAAAATACCCTTGAAATATTTTGGGAGGGGAAACCTGATGTTTGAAGAAAAAAATCTTTCCGAAAATACCCCTCGGGCGTCTATATAATACCAATGACATCAGTGTATTGCATTGCATCTCGACCATCGAATCGGGTCCGACGGACGGCCCATATCGACCAGATGCACCGTAAAAGGACTCTATCCTATATGTAAAACAACATTCTTTGATGTCCATCAGTAACACATATAGATTTTCTCCCAGGAAATTACAAATTTAATAGAAGATTCCTATACACGTGAAATAGAACTAAGTTAAAATTATACACACAAAACAGAACTAAGTTAGAACTCTGTATAGAGAATGCACCTTGCAAGTTTTTGTGTAAGAAAATTATTAGATATTCCTGAGAATTTACCAACGAACATACCTGCACGGTTGTTGTGCTACTACGGATATATATTAGTATACTCAGTTAATTTCTAAATGCCTAGCTGAATGAGATTGCAGAAAATCATATCACTTGATGATCAAGGGAATTAGCAAATGAAGCAAGCATGTAGATGAGCTAACCTGAGTTATTAGTAGGCGGCTGTGGGATGGCGCGTGGACATACATCCCACTGGTCTCCACATCCACTCGTACAATGACAAGGAGTCATCCATAAACATCTGTAACCATACTTGAATCCTATAAATGTATGGTACCATCCATCAACAGGAAGAACATAAGACAAATGATATGAAAAAAATGAAAAGGGGGCAAAAGTGGGCTTTCCTTGCTGATGTAGATTGGCTTGGTTCAGAGGACAACTGCTGCTGGGGCGTGCAGAATTTCCAGTGAAGGAATCTGGACATGCTCCTCTCTTGAGTCGGCAACCTCCTCCAGTCCAGATGCGATCCCAACCTAGTGGTGAGTCGCCGCCGTCAACGCCGTCTCCTCTTTCGCAGCAGTGATTTCTCTCTGGTCACGTGAGTCAAGGCAAGGTGCTCAAAAGGTTGCACCATTGGGGTTAACATGACTTGATGAAAAATCCAGAACTTTTCACAAAACGAAAAGTTGCTGCTGAAGTAAAGTCTAATCGGACAAGTGAAAGAAGTACAACAACATTAAGCTAAAAAGGAACAGATGGTGGGTAGAACTCGGAAATGATAGAATAGGAATACAGAAGGAATTTCTGCGGCATGTAACAGGTTTTTACTAGCCCAATCTGGAAAATAACTTCAGAACAGATAGTGTTCGTGAGTCTGAAATGACACAACAGGTACTTCTGAGTTCTAACATCTGAGGTGGGCAGAGATTTTCCATGACGAATCTGTTAAAGAAGTTCAGCCGACGATGATAATGCCTGAAAAATCTGAAGAATATTTTTGCCCACATACCTCGGGTCTCCCGGAGGGCTCAAGCTCAAGTAGCTTGAGTCTGTGCTCCTGATTTGGCCGCGGCGGAGACAATCTCCTCTCCTCACAGAGGACCGGCATCCTTTCCCCAAACCCCGCGTGCCGGCGAGGACCAAACCCCTGCCAGGCCCCCTACTAGGCCCCGAACTACTCGAAGGGCACTGGCGATGTCGCGTGCGGGAAGAGGCACCAGCATCGGCGCGTGCGGTTGCGGGCGAAGGCGAGATCGCCCTTGACCTCAAATTCACGGCGCTATCATGCCGGTGGCAAGCCGCCTAGGGCGGACAAAGTGGATCCACATGGTCGCTGGGAAGCAGAAGAGGACCGGCAGCGGCGACGGAGGCGAAGCAGAGCGATGACGGAGGATGAGTAGATCGGCGGGCGGAGGCCCCTGTCCATGCTCTGGCGAATGCTGGCGTTCGTTGGAGGAGGGGAAGTGGGTGAAAATTCATGTGGGAGGGGCGTTGCGCGTAGCGGTTTTTTTACGAAAGGCGGGTGGGATTAGTGATCGAGGATTAGTAGCTTAATAATTGTGTGGTTTGTTGTGTTAAACACCGGAGCATTAAGGACCTTTAGATCTTGTAGATGAACGGGCCTGATTGTTTGGATCTGCCCCCTCTCGTGCTTTTATAGGGGTAGTAGATGTATGAAATATGTCGAACCTACCAAAACCCTAACCCGTTTTGACTCGTGGCCGTCTGATATCAAACGGAGGGTCCAAGATCTGAACAAAACAGCCCCTATTCAGCCCCTACCTATTTAAGGATGTGTTCCACTTTCTCTTTTGTCAAACTCTAGACCAACTCCCTCGTTTTCAGTCCTAGCCGCCGCCACCCAAGCCTTGTTTTCCACACCAGCCAACTCCTGCCTCCACCTCCCACCGATCAGCCAATGAGAAAACCCCACCCCTCCCTTGCAGAACCATCCACCGAACCATCCATCAATCTGGACCGCAGGATTCGATATCCAATGGCCCAGGGGACCTCCTATCTCCACCCCGCAGATCCGATGCGATCTGGATCGGGAAGCTCTCGAGCTCTCTCTCTCCCGACCAGCACCTCCCCCGCCTCGACCTCGTCGCCACCTCGTCACCGGAGCACCAGCCCTGGCGACCTCCAGGTCACGCCCCACGCCGTCCTTCCCTGCCTCCCCTGGCCTCGACCTACCTCTCTCTCTCTCTCTCAGTTCCCTCTTTCCCTTTTTGGTCCACAGGAACGAACGACATGGCAACCAGCAGGAAATGGAGCTCGCCCATGCGCTGTCGCCACCGCCCATGGAGCACAGCGCCACCGGCGGGGATGGGCCCCTCTCCACCAGATCTAGAGGATCTCGGCCTCCCTGCGCTCCATTCCTGATGTTCCCGGCCTCCCCTATGACCTCCTCTCCGCCATGACTGCTGAGGCGTTGAACTCTCTTGCCTGAACGCTGCCGTCGCTCGCTTCTTGTGTGCGTGCGAGCACACACACCAGCAACAACGAGGCCCAGCTCGCCTACCGCCGCCCAAGGCCCAACGCACGCCCCAGCGCCAGCCTCCCGTGGGCCGTGCCCCGCCTCGGCCCAGCTGCAGTGCCAGCAGCCTCACAGGGCCCAGCTCCTTCTCCACCGACGGGCCCATCGGGCTGCGAGGTGAGCAGCCTTCTTCGCCTTGATGGGCTTGGTCCATGTGGCGCTGTGTAATTTTCTATGCCCGAAGGCATCGTTTATTATGTTGCGCTCATGCCTGTTTAGCCCATGTTATATCCAGATTTGATCCATGTATATTTTTTCCTGTCGTGCGAATTTTGCAATTTATCCAGGAATTGTCTGTTTTACAAAAAAAACCCGAATTTCATGCGTATAATAACTCTCAAACCGTGCATCGGATTAAAACATTTAATATATGTAAAATGTAAACAATTTTGTGTAGATTAATAATATCCAACTTTCATCCATGTTTAAAATGTTTAAACCTGTTGTGTCCATTAATTTTCTTAAATGCATGTCAAAACGGTTGTCTCATATCTTAATAACTGTAGCTCCGGTTTTAATGATCCACATATGTAACTTTACTAGAATAACGTCTAGAATAACATGATGCACTTTTTTTTTCATGTTTGACAAATATAAAATATGTGATAGGCAGATCTGTACCAAAGAGCCGGCCAGGGACTGGACGGCCCTCGTTCGCGTAGTTTGCATATGAGGTCGTTTCAAAAGTGCTATATGTTGTTTCCGGCCTCATTTAAAATGCATAGATAGAAAGTTTATTTAATCCTCACCTCTTGTCATGTTTAACAACATTTAAACTTGCCGTGTAAATAAACGAGAGTGAACTAAATATTTGAATGTGGAGTTTCGTCAATATGCAACTCATTGCATATTGAACTTTACTTAATGTGTAGTAGTTGATTATTTTGTTTTGCCATGCCTTGAATATTTAAACTTGACATGCATCATCCTTGTTTGTGCACCATGAATATGTTGTGGTGTTTACCGTGTCATTGGTTTGTTTCTGGTTTTGTTTCTTCTTGATAGAGTTCCAAAACCGATTCGAAGTGTGAGGATTCGTTTGAATACACTGTCCGTCTACTTAACGGATTCATTCATCTTCCAAGCGGGATCTCAGGCAAGATGATCATTTCCCTGGATACCACTACTATCATTGCTATGCTAGTTGTCTTGTTTCTATTGCTATGTCTCGCTACCTACCACTTATTTGTCAAGCCTCCCAAAAATTCCATGATAAGCCTCTAACCCTCCACCTTCCGAGCAAACCGTTGTTTGGTTATGTTACCGATTGCTCAACCCTTCTTATAACGTTGCTAGTTGGAGGTGCAGGTTGTTCCATGTGATAACATGGATATCTTGGGATATCACAGTATTCTTACTATTTAATTTAATGCACATATACACTTGGTAAAGGGTGGAAGGCTTGGCCTTTTGTTTGGTGTTTTGTTCCACGCTTGTCGCCTTAGTTTCCGAGTACCTGTATTATGTTCCATATTGAGCGCTCCTAACATGCTTGGGGTTGTTATGGGGATCCCCTTGATTTTCGTTTTGGGATAAAACTCTTCCGGCAGGGCCCAACATTGGTACTACATTTGCCTAACTTATAAAACTTGCATAGGGAGTAATTAACCCGTGGATAATTAATCAACCCCCGGGCCAGTGCTCCTCATGAGTGTTGGTCCAAACTAGAGTCATGTGCGAGGCCAACCCGTTGCAACTCGGGAGATTTCTATCAGGCCACTGTAAGCTATGCTCATCCGGTCGTGTCCTGAAAACGAGATACGCGGCTCCTACCGGGTTCGTTGACATGTCGGGCGGTCTTGCTATTTTTTGTTTTACCCGTCTCGAACGCCTTGTGCCCCGGGATTCCGAGGATATTACGGGCTATCTCGCAGTTGAGGTTTTCCACCACATCTTGTGGCTAGTTTGTGATGGATGAGTTGGAGCACCCCTGTAGGGTTAAATCTTTCTGAGAGCCGTGCCCGCGGTTATGTGGCAACTTGGAAAATTTATAATACCCGGTAATAGAAAAGTTGAAGCAAACTTAATTAAAACACACCAACCGTGTGCGTAACTGTGACCATCTCTTCTTGTGAAGTTTGAACCAAGAAGGGGACACAGTTGGGTTATGTTTGACTCGTAAGTAGGTGTTCAGGATCACTTCTTGATCATTACTAGTTTACGTCCGTTTATGCATAGACCACTCTTCTTATTCTTGTACTCGTAAGTTAGCCAGATAACAAATGCTTAGTCCTTGCTGCAGCCTCACCACTTAACCATACCTCACCCATTAAGCTTTGCTAGTCATGATACCCTTGGAAATGAGATTGCTGAGTCCCCGTGGCTCACAAATTCCTACAACAAGATATGCAGGTATAGGCAATGCAATGATTTGACGTGAGCGCGATGATTATTCTATTTGGAGTTCTTCTTCTTCTTCTTTTTCTTCTTCTTCATCGATCATAGGATGGGTTCCGGGCTGGCAACCTGGGATTAGCAAGGTGGATGTCATCTTCTTGTTCGTTTGATTTCATCCGTAGTTGGATCCTGCTCTTTTGTATGATGTTTGTGATGTATTGATGTATTGATATCTTTATGATGTAGCATGTGGCGAGTGTAAGCCAACTCCATATAGACATCTCTTGTTTACATGTATTGTGACGATTTCCATTCTTGCGAAACGACAAGATGCGCTTCTATCCCTATCGAGGCCCTCGATCCAGGATGAGGATAGTACCACATCTTGGGCGTTACACTTCTCTTGGCCATGTGCTACGGGTCTTTATCTTTCTCTGTTGCAAGCAAGCACACACAATCTCCATGTATCACCTCACCTCGCTTTCTCCCTCGGAGATGCATGTGTGATATGTCTCCATAAGGCACAAACACTTTCTCTGTACTTTATCGTGTATTGTGCCTTTCTCTTTCACACACACACCCCCTCTTTGTTCACACTCACTCTTTCTCCTTCACACACACACTATACCTCTCTCCGGTCCGTAGCACATAGATGTTTTGAAATGTCAAACCTCACAAAGTTTGACCAAGTATGTGGAGGAAAACATTTACATCTAGAGTAGCAAACATATATCATTAAATTCATCACAAGTTGTAGTTTCATATTATATATCTTTGGTATTGTAGATATAATAATTTTCTCTATAAACTTGGTCAAAGTTTCCATAGTTTGACTTTTCAAAAATTATACGCACTAAATCATTGAATGGAGGGAGTATCTCTTTCTCTCTCTCTATCTCTCACGGGTCTTCCCTCTCACTCGATCTCTCTTTACAAAAGGATTATATGGTCATTAGATCAGTGTATAGCTCCGTATATTGTTTAGTTGACCAGTCAACTGGTGTACATGGTGCCTTGTCAGCTCGTGTTCTCTATCTGCGTGTGTGGGTCCATGTGGTTGTGGGTGAAAAATAAATAAACTAGATGCTCATTTATGACCTAGAAGTATAGGGGATCACAACAGTCTTCGAGGGAAGTATTTTAGCCAAATTTATTGATTCGACACAAGGTGAGCCAAAGAATATTTATAAGCCTTAGCAGTTGCGTTGTCAATGCAACCACACATGGGATGGTAATTCTGTGCAACAAAGTATTAGTAGCACAATAGTTTGATAGTTCCGATAGTAGAAGTAACGGTAAGAGTGGTAACAGTAGCAGTAGCAATTGTAACTGCAGCAACAATAGTAGTAACTTAGTGAACACAATATAAGAAAAGCATAGCCATGGAGCAACGATGGATATTTGGATGACATCAACCATGTAACAGTTACAACCTAGAGCAACATAGAACTAAATCCAATTCATCAATCATATGTAGGCATGTATTCCATATATAGTTTGTCGGGGCAGGATGCACCCGATCACCTATGGGACCAAGGGCCCCTTTGTGGTTCGGCAGGGGTGAGGTCAAGTTGCACAAAGAGAAGAGATCATGAGACAGCACGACGATGGGACGATGGTGTTTTACCCAGGTTCGGGCCGCTGAGAAGCGTAAAACCCTACTCCTAGTAGATTAATCAGAGGAGCACGAAGCACACGCAACGCTCAAACCCAGCAAGGTCGCCTTCGGGGGAGCTGCTACGCGAGTACAAGTGTCCAAAGGTCCGAATCTTGAGCTAGGTTGCCTTGGGCCTCCTTTTATAGGTCAAGGGGCAACCACAGTGGCAAAACAGACATTACCTAGTGATTAGATAGCTAACAGCGCTATCATACCTAACTCTGGCATTTAGGACAAAATGCCATAACTGCTAGCCTAGGTGGCGCGCGGAGATGCATCCCCGGCAAGCTCTTACCACCGCTTAGCTGGCTGTTGCTTAGTGCTTGGACACGCCTCTGGACGGGTGTCAAATGGATGTAATCTGTCTTCCGGTGCGTCGCCACATGCTTAGCGAGGGCCACTTAGCCACCTGAGGGCATGACACCGCATCGATAACTGACTGGTGTTGCGATGCGGTGGAGCGGTGGCCGATCGGCTCGCTCCTGCCAGGGGATGGCTTGCCGGGTCTTCTGGAAGGCGTGCGTGCGCCTCGGTCCCCGGCAGGTACCGGGGACGCGGCTAGCGCGGCTTAGGATTGTTCTGGGCCGTTGCATCATCCTTGTCGGCGTAGCTAGCCAGCGTAGGCTGCCTCTGTCGAGGTCTTGGATGTTGGCATCGTCTTCTTGATGCGCTCCTTGATCTCATGAAGAGCGGCTTCTCTGGCTTGGGCTGGTCTTGACGGGGTTCTACTACTACTTCCTGTGCATAAGTCAGGGGCACTGGGTACCCCATTCCCAGTGCATCGACAGGAGCCCCCGGGTCTGGCCCAAACGCGCTCGCCCAGCGCCATTGGGTCGGGCCCAAAATTTATGCACAGGCACGCAATATGAGGGGTAACTGTCGATTTTTAAGCCTGCACTCACTTTTTATCTCAGGCCGTTTCCGCCACGTGCACCGCATGCATTGCGGGCAGTTTGCGGTGGATGCGCATTGCCCACAGGCGTGAGAGTGGCAGAAACTGCAACGCGTGGGATTGGAGTAATGGGGCGGTTACCTGTTCACCCGTGATCGTGGGTAGTGGGATTGGTGGAGACGGGCGGCCCCCTTGGAGTGGAGGAGAGCCAGCCCCCGTGCCCTTCCCTATAAATTAGGGGGTCACAGCGGCGATGCTCATCCATCTCCTTCTCCTCCTCAATCTCAAATCCACATTGCTTGTCCTTCTTCTCCGGTTTTCGGACCGCCCCTTCCCTCCTGATGGTCAGGGGGAGGGTTGGGCGAAAGCGCCTGCCGCCGCGGGGCCCTCTTTTCGTGTTCATGCTCAGCCTCGAGCTTGGTCCGATGGTTTTGGATCGGGGGCTGGCGGGAGGAGCCTCGGACGGGAGAGTGGGCGGCGTGGCGGCCGCGCCGGGGGCAGCTGCGGTGGTGCACCCGCTGCTGCGTCGCCCGCTGCTTCAGCCTTGGCAGAATGCCGCGTGGATAACACCGTGCTGGAGTCTATAGTGGAAACACAGTGTTGTGGTCGACCGTGGTCTCTGCGCTCTTTCTTCAAGGCGACGGCGAAAGATCATCCGTGCGTCCGTCGGCTGCGCGTGAGTAATCGCAGCAGCGGTTCTTCATGGATCGCGACAGGGTTCCCCACTCATGGCGTTGTGTGTCCTGCACATGGGTGGAAGCCTTTCGCATGCGTGTACTCCTTAAGGGCAGGGAGTCTTCTCTGCACCGGGTCATTGGGGACGACCATGCTCTCTGTGAGGCTCCTCAGTCGCCGCGTCAGGAGCTCGGACGATGGCGGAAGCGTCTCCTCGAGCAGTGGCGACGAGGAAGACGATGGCGGTCGGCGACCCACGACGCTTCAGGAGCGTGGATGACAGCTCCGGCGAGTCGCGATTGCCGGTAGCACCATCATCACCAGCTGGGCTCCGGCAGCGCCACCATCTGCACCTGCCCTCCGCCTTCTTCTTCCTTGTCGGCTTTGTCCGCCCGGCCGTCTTCGTCCGCCCTGCCTGGGGGCTGGGGCCTTCTTATCTCTGGACGCATCCCTCTGGTCCTGGCGGGGAGGCGCCGAATTCCAGTCAGGCGCTCCTTTTGCCCTCTTTTCCTTCACCACCTAATCCCTAGGAGGAGAGGGACAAAAAGGCATTACGGGGCACTTATCTTTTTATAAATTAAAAGATGTAGGCGCTTGCCAAGTTTTAGTTATTCATACTGTAATCTTTATCCATTTTGTACCAAAAACGAATGAAAGAATGCTATTTCTCTTCCTTAAGTACTATCCTTTCTTTCCTTGTTTCTACTGAGTCAGCATGTTTGTCCTTGCCGCATGGAACTGTCTAACCGCGAGCGCCAAAGGGGGAGCGAGCCCCCGGCAGCAGGCTGGTATCGTTCCCCGGCAAGGCTCCTTGTCGGTATCGGCGCAACCCCCCAGCGCTGATGAACGACAGGAGCGGGGGGATGGCTCGTTCCGACAAGGGTTTCCGTTGCGTGATGAACTCCATGGTACACAGTAAAAAAGAAACAGGAGGGGTTTACTTAAAGGGAGTAAATGGCATCAAGTTTAGGATACGCGATTAGACTTATCTTTTTTAGGCAGTATCCTTTTTCTGGAGTCCGACGAGCCGCCGTTCTTGTCCCTTTGCCCTTCTCCTTTGTTTTCCTGGCGGTAAAACATGTAAGGCAAGAGGCCTCTTCCCTCTAGAGAGAGGGAGAGCAGTAACAAAGATCACAGGCTCATCATGTACTCTAGTAGATTTCTAGAACTTAAAAGCGATAACATTGCAACATAAAAAAATGCATAGTAAACATGCAGTTTGATGATATGATGCAATGCCTAGCTTTATTATTGCATGCACAGGTTCTGCGCCTGACTTTGTACAAAGGGTTACATGCAACTACGGCAAGGCTTGTACAAAAGGTGGCTGCCGGGGACTGAGCCCGGCAACCGCGCCTCACAGGTAGAACTTACGAAAATGCTCAATATTCCATGAGTTAAGCACTTTGATGCCATCTTCGGTCTCCAGACGGACTGCGCCAGGTCTGGTGACTCATGCTACCAGGTAAGGGTCGGCCTTTCCACTTCAGCGTCAACTTGTTGGTACCCTTAGCGGACTGAACGTGCTTAAGGACAAGGTCGCCTTCCTGAAGGCTCCGGGTGTGGACCCTGGGGCTATGGTAGCGGCACAGGGCTAGCTGGTAGCGTGCAGCACGCACAGCGGACCGGAGACGATCTTCCTCGAGGAGCAAGGCTTCGTCATGCCATAGTTGCTTTTGCTCTACTTCATCGTAGGAAAGTACTCGAGGTGACCCATATATGAGTTCCGTGGGGAGAACTGCTTCCGCCCCGTATACTAGGGAGAAGGGTGTCTGGCCAGTAGCTCGATTTGGTGTCATTCTGAGGGACCAAAGAACCACCGACAGCTCATCTATCCAACGTTTGCCGCATCTCCGCAGTCTATCGAAAGTTCTTGTCTTGAGTCCATGCAACACTTCATCATTCATCCTCTCGACTTGCCCATTGCTCCTTGGGTGAGCAACAGAGGCGAAGGAGACCTTGCTTCCAAGGTTCTGGATGTACTGCATAAAGGCGTGGCTCATGAACTGGGTGCCATTGTCGGTCATCACCCTGTTGGGTACTCCAAAACGGCACACCAGTCCTTTCAGGAACTTGACAGCTGACTGTGTGGTCACCTTCCTCATCGGTTCCACCTCATGCCACTTCGTAAACTTGTCGATTGCTACGAACAAGAATTCAAAGCCCCCGACAGCGCGGGGAAAGGGGCCCAAAATATCGAGCCCCCAGACTGAGAATGGCCAGGATAAACGGATAGTCTGGAGAGCTTGCGCTGATTGATGGATGTTCTTGGAATGGAACTGCCAAGCTTCACACTTGGTGACCAGCTCAGCTGCATCCTGGAGGGCAGTGGGCCAATAGAAACCCTACCGGAAAGCTTTCCCGGCAAGGGCCCTTGATCCAATGTGAGACACACACATGCCTCCGTGTATCTCTGCCAACAGCTTCAGTCCATCTTCCCGGCAAATGCACCTCAATTTCACACCGTTTGGTCTTTTTCTATATAGAGTGTCATCGACAAACCGGTACATACTAGACTGTCGGGCTACTTTTTGGCTTCTTCTTGTTCTTCGGGAAGCTCTCCTGTTTGAAGGAAGTGGACTATGCGTTGTGCCCAAGTGAGGGACTAAAGGCATCTCCTCGTCCGTGGGAGCGCTTGCCTCGACCGCGAGGACCTGGGGTCCTGCAGGAGGGAGCTGCTCACCAAGCGAAACGGGACTGACCCCGGCAGTCTCTCTATCAGCAGCTTCGGGAAGCTCTGCCGGGAAATGCTTGCTGGAATTCAGCATTCTTCTTTTCCTGGTCATCGTTGACGGGGATACTGATGGCTGAACGAGGTGGAAGACAAAGGTTCCTGGTTCCACAGGGAGCTTTTGTGCAGCGCACTTTGATAGGTGATCAGCGATGCTATTTTCCGCACGCGGCACGTGCTCGGTTTGCAACCCATCAAAGTGCTCCTCCAGTTTACTCACCTCTTCCACATATGCTTCCATTAACGGAGTCTGATAATCTTTGTTGACTTGTCTCACCACCAGTTGAGAATCTCCTCGGATGATCAGTTTCTTGATTCCCAACTCCACTTCGATCCTGAGTCTGGTAAGGAGCCCCTCATATTCATGTGTGTTGTTGGTGGCCTCCTCCCGGGGAAAGTGCATTTAGACCACGTATTTGAGATGGTCTCCAGTGGGGGCGATGAGGAGCACACCTGCTCCGGCGCCCTGAAGTGAGAAAGCATCGTCAAAGTACATGATCCATTACTTAGGCGCTTCTTTGTCGGGGAGAATTGTCTCGGGAACCTCTTCATCTGGCGTAGGTGCCCATTCTGCAATGAATTCCTCCAACGCTCTGCTCTGGATTGTGGAAGTGCTCTCATATTTCAAACCAAAACTTGACAGCTCCAGCGCCCACTCAAGTATCCTGCCAGTGGCTTCGGGGTTCCTCAATATGCGATGCAGTGGAAAGCGGGTGACAACAGTGATCTTGTGGGCTTGGAAGTAGTGGCGCAGCTTCCTCGAGGCCATGAGAAGGCCGAAGATCAGCTTTTGCACCCCAGAGTACCTTGACCTAGCCCCTTGTAACAAGGAGCTGACAAAGTACACTGGCCGCTGCACCACCTTCTTCTTCGCCACTTCCTTGAAACTGCCCTCGCTCGCCGGCTTAGGTTCCCCTTGGTTAGTATCTGGTCCTGCCACGGATGTTTCGGTTCCACCCCCGATGACTTCAGTCATAGCAGCTGCATCTTCATCCACTTCTCGCTGCGCCACCAGTGCTGCACTAACCACTTGATTCGTTGCTGCCAGGTATAGCAGCAACGGTTCTTGCGGTTTAGGCGCGACCAAGGTGGGAGCGGAGGAAAGGTAAGTTTTTAGGTCTTGTAGTGTTGCTTCTGCTTCCGGGGTCCACTTTATTGGGCCGGCCTTCTTCAGAGTCTTGAAAAACAGCAGGGCGCGCTCAGCAGATTTGGAGATGAACCTACTCAACGCGGCAACGCATCCGGCCAAGCGCCTTACGTCCTTGACGGACTTGGGTCCTTGTATCTGCTCAATTGCTTTGATCTTGTCGGGATTGGCTTCTATTCCTCGCTAAGACACAAAGAAACCAAGCAGCCTGCCGGATGGGACACCGAACACACACTTCTCAAGGTTGAGCTTCAAATTAATCTTGGGCAAGTTCACAAAGGTTTCTTCCAAATCTTGTATGATAGTGGCTTCATTTTTGGTCTTGACTACTATGTCATCCATGTAAGCGCCACGTTCCTATGCAACTGAGGTTCAAATCCAATCTGCACGGCCCTTGCAAAGGTAGAACCAACGCTCTTTAACCCGAAGGGCATACGTACAAAGCAGTATGTGCCACACGGAGTTATGAACACGGTCTTCTCCTCGTCTTCCTTGGCCATGAATATCTGGTGGTATCCGGAGTATGCGTCCAAGAAGGAAAGCAAGTCACACCCGGAAGTGGAATCAACAATCTGATCGATGCGCGGCAAGGGAAAAGGGTCCTTCGGGCATGCTTTGTTTAAGTCAGTGAAATCAATGCAAAGCCTCCATTTCCGATTCGCCTTGCGCACCACCACCGGGTTAGCTAACCATGTCGGATGCAACACTCCTCTGACCAAACCAGCTGCTTCAAGCTTCTTGATTTCTTCGGCAATGAACTGCTGCCGCTCCAAGGCCTGCTTTCTAACTTTCTGCTTGACGGGCCTGGCATGAGGGCAGACATCAAGGTGGTGCTCAATTACCTCCCTGGGAACACCGGCGATGTCAGATGGTTGCCAAGCAAACACAACGACATTCGCCCGCAGGAAGGCAATGAGCGCGTTTTCCTATTTGTCATTAAGGGTGGCACTAATGGTAAACGTACCACCAGCGCCATCCTGCCCTGTCGGGACCTTCTTCGTCGCAGGATAAGTGACCTTGGATCTCTTGCTAGTGGAACTCTCCGGCAGGCCATCAACGGTTGCAGCGCACTCCGAAGTGGCGCGCTTCCCGGAGTCCTTGCCGGCGTCGCTGCTAGACTTCTCTCCCTTCTTTGATTCCTTGGCGGGAGCTGGTGCTTCTGCGACTTCAGCTGCTACCGCATCTTGATACATCTTGTCCACACATATGACCGCGTCCTTCTTATCAGATGGAATGGAGATGATTCCCATGGGCCCTGGCATCTTCAAGGTGTTGTAAGCGTAGTGGGACGCTGCCATGAATTTTGCCAGAGCTGGGCGGCCAAGAATTCCATTGGAAGGCAGAGGGATTTCGACCACATCAAACACTACCTTCTCAGTCTGGTAGCTCAACTCCCCTTCAAACGTCACAGGCAAAGTGATCTTTCCCTTGGGTCGGCTCCTGCCGGGGTTGACTCCTTGGAATGTACCCGTAGCCTTGAGCTCTCCGTCAGGGATCTGCAACCTCTCAACCACCTTAGGGGAGATTAAGTTCAACCCCACCCCACCGTCAACTAACATTTTGGTTACTTTGAGGTTGCGGATTGTTGGGGAGACCAACAACGGCAAACATCCGACTGCGGTAGTGCGATTAGGATGATCCTCTTCATCAAAGATGATAGGCGTGCGGGACCATTTGAGTGGCCTTCTGGACTCGACAGCTGGCTCCAAGGCGCTGATCTCACATGCCCACTGATTGAGCTGGCGATGAGAGGAATGCAAGGATGCACCCCCGTCAACACACATGGCTTCAGTTGCCCTCTGGAATTCTCGATCACTGGACTCTTCATCATCCCCATCATCACTCATATCATCTTCTTCTTTCTTCTCACGGCCTCTAGCAGGTTTTTGCTTCTGCTGCGGGGCCTTGCCGTGGCGGCCTCCTCTACCACAACGGCCCTTCCCTGAAGCACCATCTTGGCCTTTCTCCTTGTCACGCTTCTCGTACTCAGCCTTCTGCTTCTCAGCAAGCTGCTCGACTTGGCGGCATTCTTGGAGATCATGGCCCTTAGTGCGGTGGATCTTGCAGTACGGCCCGTCGGACTTTCCGGTTTTCTCCGCTGCTACGGCCTCACTGCAATCAGTGCACGCGACAGCTCCCTTGCCGGGGGTCTCGGCCTTGGCCTTCTTGCCGGCAGCGAGATTACCAGAGCTCTCAATAGCCAACACCGCTTTCCCTTTGTGCTTCTTGTTGCGCCTTCGGCTTCTCCCTTTCGAGCTAGGGGCATCGTCATCGTCGTCGGAGTCGACTTCGATACCAGCCTCTTCTCCGGGGAGTCGCCTTCCTTCCTCAGCACGAGCACACTTGTCCGCCAATGTGTATAGCTCATTGACGGTCTTGGGGAGCTTCACATTCATCTTGGCCCGCATCCTCCTGTTGCGCACGTTCGAATGGAACGCGACAATCACGGCTGCGGGGTGTATCTCCGGAATATTGCGGTGCACTTGACTGAATCTCTGGATGTACTTCCGCAGGGTCTCTCCTTCCTTTTGCGGAAGGACTTGCAGGTCGCTGGGCTGTCCTGGCTCCTAGTGGCCACCTGTGAAGGCACCGACGAACTCGTTGCACAAATCATCCCATGATGAGATAGAGTTTTCCGGCAGGTGCATCAACCATGATCTCACATTTGGCTTGAGGGCCAAAAGGAAATAGTTGGTGAGCACCTTCTCATCTCTTCCTTCATCGGCTTGAACGGCTATCGTATAGATGCCCAGGAACTCCGCCGGGTTCAGCTTCCCATCGTATTTCTCCGTCAGCTCAGGCTTGAAGGCTCGGGCCGATGGCCAACGGACCTGTCGCAGCTCACGAGTGAAGGCAGGGCACCCGACCTCATAAGGCAGGTACCCGCCAACACTGGGCGCGGGGTCGCTGGCATCTGGGCCATTGCGCCTGTCGGATTGGCGGTGTGCTTCCCGGCGTCGATCTATGGTGATGCGTGCGTCTTACCTCCGCCGGCCGTTCAGGACACGCCGCTGGTCCCGGTGATCGTGAGAGCCGGACGAGACCATGGATGCCTCGTCGGGCTCGTCGGCACGTGGAGCTTGTTGTGGCTGCCTCAGGGCCTGTTCTTGCGGAGGGGATTGCACCGTTGGTGCGCCCCCCTCGACACTACTGTCAGTCCGGGCTGCCGTCGCCGTCTGTGGGTATCTTGATGGCTCTGCATGCTGCGATTTGCTGGCTTTGACGAAACCGATCAAACTCTGGATGGTGACTCTCCACTCGTCCATCTTGTCAGCCGCCGGCGGGAAGTTTAGCAGTAGTTGGGCCCACGCCATTGCTTCTGCTGGCGTGGCTGGCATGGCTAAGGAGGCGGACCGCGACGTCGCTCGACTCCTGGTGGAACCAAGAGGAGCGTCGCTGCACCCCTGTTGCCGTGCACCGGTCACCAAGGCGGTCTGACGTGGAAGAGGTCGAGCTTGTGGATCTATGGCTCCGCTTGGCGCTCCGTCTTGCTCTGGGAGAGGCACATGCCCAGCAGCCGCGCCTGCAACAGGCACTGCTAGAGGATCATGGCTGCCCCCAGATTGGGCGCCGTTGTTGCGGCTGCGGCTACCGGCGCGGCGGGGAGGTGGAGTGTCACGCCCAAGATGCGGTCCTATCCCTATTAAGGCTTGTGGCCTCGACGGGGATAGAAGCACATCTCGTCGTTCGCAAGTACAGTAAAACATTGCAATACATGTAGGAAGAGATGAGTATATGAGTTGGCTTACACTCGCCACAAGCAACCTTACAAGTTCACACAACTTATTCATACATCATTCGGAAGGCAGGGTCCGGCTACGGACGAAATCAAACGATAAAAGAAGCAAATGCAAAACTGTCTTGCTATCCCAGGATCACCACCACGAAGCTCCCTACTCATCTGGATAAGTAATATACATATGTCTACTCTCTTCGTCGTACTCCCACTAGAGCTGAGTCACATCTTCTGGCACGGTCTCATCAACACCTGCACCTGTATTGTTGTAATCTATGAGCCACCGGGACTCAACAAACTCATAACCCGGGTACCGAAACAATGTAAGCCATTGGGTAAGGAATTGGTTAAGTGGTGAGGCTGCAGCAAGCGCTAAGCGTATGTTTGGTGGCTAACTTACGAGAACGTGAATGTAAATATGGTGGCATACGAGAGACGGACGTGAACTAGCATGACCACTAAGTGATCCTGAACACCTACTTACGTCAATCATAACCCCACCGTGTTCTCTCTCGGTTCATGTTTACGAGCAGAGATGGTCACGGTTACGCACACAGGTTGTGTATTTTATTGGAGTTTACTTCAAGTTAACTATAACCGGGTGTTAAACGAATCTCCAAGTTGCCACGTAACCGCGGGCACGACTTTCCGAAAAGATTAAACCCTGCAGGGGTGCTCCAACTCATCCATCACAAACTAACCACACGCCGCGGGAATAACCTCGACCACGAATCTCGTGATCTTCGTAGGCAATTCCACTGGAAAACCGCAACCTCGAGATAGCCCGAAGAAAGATCGGAATTCCTCGCGCAAGACATTCGAGAAAGGTAAAACAAGTCCAGCAAGACCGCCCGACGTGTCGACGAACCCGATAAGAGCCGCGTATCTCGTTCTCAGGACACGACCGGATAAGCTAGTGTACATGGCCTGATAGACATCTCCCGAGTTGCCCCGGGTTGGCCCCGCACAGTGCTCTAGTTCGGACCAACACTCATGAGGAGCACTGGCTCGGGGGTTGATTGATTATCCACGGGGTAGCTATGCCCTATGCAATTTTATTAAGTTGTTTAGCAAATGTAGTACCAAAGTTGGGTCTTGCCAGACAAGTTTTAATCTAAAACGAATGGTCAAGGGGGTCCCCATAACAACCCCGAGCATGTTAGGAGCGCAAAATATGGAATATAACACCGGTACTCGGAACTAGTGCGGCAAAAGCGGAACAAAACACTGAGCAAAAGGCCAAGCCTTCCACCGTTGCCAGATATATATGTGCATTAAATTAAATAACAGTAAATAGAGTGATATAAACAAAATCCATGTTGACACATGGAAAGCTTGCACCTGCAACTAGCAGCGCTATAAGATAAGGGCTGAGCAGCGGTAACATAGCCAATCAGTGTTTGCTAGGTAGTGGAGGGGTTAGAGGCTTTCATGGCAATTTGGGAGGCTCACAGTTTAAGTGGTAGGTAACGTAACATAACGGTAAAAGCGAGACATCTAGCAAGGCAAAAATAGTGTCGGGATCCGGGTATGATCATCTTGCCTGTTGGTTCTTCAGAGGGACAAAGAGCTGGGTCCTCATAGTTGTACTCTCCGGGGTCCTCGTACTCAGGCTCAACACTCGCGTCTACCCAGAGAGAATAGGAACCAATAAACAAACAGCGAGGTGCAATGCACAAACAAGATGATGCATGGTCATATTAAGAAATATAGCATGGCAAGCCTATGCTAGTCATGTTTCACATGCATTTATTAAGTTGTTTAGTATTCTGGACAGAACCTCAATATTACTTATTTGAACATGCATGATCATGACAAATATGGATGCTTCATGCAAAATCGATGCAAATACATATGTAGAACATTGCAAACGGAGTAACGTAGCTCACGGTACGCTCACGGCAAGGTACGAACGTTAACGGAGGCAAAACACAACATGAGGCAATCTCTGGGCTATACCTTGGTGTTCCAAGGATGCCACTAGATAGGAAATGAAAATCTAGTAAGAATAGAGCTAAAGATCAAGCAAAACAATGGAGTATAGCTCCCACAAGTCACAAAACAATCAAACACACAATCTGCCCACAAACAGCAACATGGCATCTTGCAACACACATAACAAGAGCTACAGCAAGTTTCAAATCACAATCAAGGCATGTACAGAAACTATACAGCATGCTTAACAAATCATCCATCTACACAAACTTGAAAGGAAGCATGGATCAATAGCAATGAAGCTCACAAGATGGCATGTTGAAACAGTTTTTTAGGGACTTAGTGAAAATTCCAGTTTTATAGAATCTGAGTTAACCAGATGGCATATTGACAGCATGATTCATATATGCTACAGCAACTTTCATGGCATGAAAATTAACAGGGTGATAGAGGGCAGCATCTGCAACAAAACACTAGCACTGAGCATGAGCTCAAACATCACAGATCACTTGGTAGCATCCCCTAAACATGGCATGAAAATAACTACAGATTCTCAGACTTCGGCAAAATCAGCAAGGGCAAAAACTGGACACATGTTAACAGAATAGCAACTTGACAGCAGGTTTTAAATATGATGCAAGGGCTTAATGCTCAAGTTCTTAGCACAATTAGGTAGAGCATGAAGAGTTAAACAAAACATGTTAAGGACCCAAACTCAAAGGATCAACACATTCATGGGAACCATCCTCTAAACATGGCAAGAAAATAACAGCATTCAACACTTAGCAAAATTTGAGACATGAAACCAGTGTTATTTTCTTGCATGTTAACAGCAAGAAACCCACTTATCCACAAGCTTATCATGCCAAACAAAAATACCAGGTCCTAGTACCCACAAAACACTAGCATATTTATGTTGACAAGTTTCACATATGCTGCATAGGTTAATTCATATGAAAATGACAAAATGGCATGTTGGAACAAAAATGACATTTTTCAAACTTGCTCAAATGACCAAACAAAGTGCGCCATTGGATTCCTAGGGAAATTCTACCCCAAAATCATATATCACACTTATATATTTGTGTTTATAAAATGCCCAAAATCTAGCTCGAAAATGCACATATGCTCTTATAAGTCAAAACTTACTCGAATTGGCTATATCCTAAAATGGCAGTGTCCTGATTTAGAATACTACCAGAACTGGAAAAAAAAAACAGAGAAGACAAACATAAAACAAACAAATATAAAAAGGAGGGGGGTCCCACTGGCAGTGAGCCAGGGCCCCCTGAGTGGCTGACAAGTGGGGCCAGGGCCCACTTGCCAGGGCCTCACACACACAGGACACACACACAGTGCACACAAAACACCCACCACATCGAAAAATAAAAGGAGCCAGGGGGATTCGATCCCCTCACCTCCTGGTCAACCCAGCGAGGGACGACCACTGGGCTAGGCAGGGCGCATCTGTTCAGAAGGGGCTCGCTATAAAAAATAAACTAACTACGCTGGCCTTCCTCTTCCTTCAGGCAGGGAAGATCGAGATGACGCCGGCTAGCCCTCCGGCGACCAGCGGAGCTGAGGACCTGCGGCGGGGCTGCGGAAACGACAGGGCAATCCATTCCATCATCTACGCGGAGCTAGGGTGAGCACAGCGCGAGGCAGGAAGAGCTCGAGCTCTCAGCTCATGGCGGAAGCCATGGCTCGCATCAGGAGCGAAGCAAGGCTGCGCGGGGCTGCGGGAAGGCTGGGGCGCACGCGGGGCATGCACTGAGGGGTCTGAGCCGAGCACTCGAGCCCCTGCTACCAACCACTCCAACTCAAAGAACAAAAACTTCGCCTTCCTAGACAGAGCAACGGGAGCGCGCGAACGGCGACGACCTAGCGGCATGCACATGACGCTACTGCCTACGAGGATGAATAGGGAGGGAGAAGCATCTACCTCAACTACCTATGGCAAGAAGAGGAGGCGCGGGGCACGACGAGGCGACGACGAGGAGCAGACAAACTCCTGCGCGAATCTGAACCGAAACGAAGAGGAAGGAGACCGGGCGACGACGGGGACTGGCTGGCCTTGGCACTCCCTCGTTCGATGAGGAAGAAGATGGAGCAACGGGGCAACCTTCCCGCGCTCCTGAGAAGCGAAGGCGCGACGGCGAGCTCAACTCTGGGCTCGAGCTATTGCTCGGCCGGAGCACGGTGGACAGGGCGACGGCATGGCGCGGGGAGACCTACCTGAGCAGCGGCGTGAGGAGGAGAGGGATAAAATGGGACGAGGGGGAACCCTAGGGCACGGGGGGCATCTATTATAGGAGCAGGGGAATGCCGTCGGCCGTCAAATCAACAAAGACGGCGACGTGGCTCCCTGGATGCGCGCCGTATAGGAGGAGGACGACGCGAACGCTAGGAGGCCGGCTGGGCTGCGCTACTGCTGCTACTGGGCCACTGCGGGGGCAAGGAGGCCCAGGTGGGCTCAACCTCTCTCTGACTCGCTGAAAGCTCTGCCTAATTAAAAATAGCAGTCACAAACAAAAAATAATACAGGGGGTTTGGAAGAGAGATATAAAGAAAAGAAAATATCTTTGCATTCTTAAAAAAATCCACACAATTTAATAAAAATGAATTGGGCATTTTTAGAGCAAATAATTTACTTCACTTATCTATTACTAAATGACTCTGATATGCTGAATATGAGGGGCATGATTTTTTAACCTGGACAAGAGCTAACTTAAAAATCATCTCAAAATATTTGAAAGAAGATCAACATTTTTAATGTAAGAAAACAGCAAGTAGAATATTTGCATGTAGAATATTTTGAATAAGAGAGAAGAGGGAAAGGTTTTCTTATGGAAATGAGGTAGAACCTGTACCACACACCATCACATCCACAACACCAACACTCACATCACAACGATCACAAGCACAAGCATGGCAATAATTAATATGCACTTGGTATGATGAACATGATGGCATGATGCATGAAATGACTAGAGGCAAGATGAAACTGAACTCATATGATTGCATTGATAACATCCATAGAAGGTCACACATGGAATGATACAACTCAACTCAACCACATGGGATGATACAAAAGACAAGGATTGCACTTGGGCTGTTACAACTCTCCCCCACTACAAGAGGATCTCGCCCTGAGATCTATGAACGGAAGAATTCGGGAAATTCGAAACGGAGATGGTCCTCTCGTTCCCAAGTGGCTTCTTTGTCGGAGTGATGTGACCACTTCACCTTTAGAAACTTGATTGACTTGTTGCGAGTCTTACGCTCAGTTTCTTCAAGGATAGCAACTGGATGCTCATGATAGGATAGGTCTTCTTGGAGATCAATTTCTTGGAGATCAACGGTGCGCTCGGGAGTCTTGAAACACTTCCGGAGCTGAGAGACGTGAAACACATCATGCACATTGGAGAAATTGGGAGGAAGCTCGAGTTGGTAGGCAAGGTCACCCCTCTTGCCCACAATCTTGAAAGGACCCACAAAGCGTGGAGCAAGCTTCCCTTTGACGCCAAAGCGTTGAGTGCCCTTCATGGGAGACACTCTGAGATAGACAAAATGATCGATCTGGAAGGTCATGTCACGATGCTTGCTATCATAATAGCTCTTTTGACGGGATTGAGCTGCTTGAGATTTGCACGAATGACACGGCACATTTCTTCTGCTTCAGTGATCATGTCATTACCAAGGATTTGACGCTCACCAGTTTCAGACCAATTGAGCGGGGTGCGGCACTTCCTGCCATAGAGAATCTCGAAAGGAGCTTTGCCGGAACTTGCTTGGAAGCTATTGTTGTATGAGAACTCAACAAACGGGAGACAATCTTCCCACTTCATGCCAAAAGAAATCACACAAGCTCTGAGCATATCTTCGAGGATTTGATTGACTCTCTCAACTTGACCACTAGTCTGAGGATGGAAAGCTGTGCTGAAACGGAGATTGGTCCCCATTGCAGTCTGGAAGGAATCCCAAAACTTGGAAGTGAAGATGCTTCCACGATCTGAGGATATGAGCTTAGGAACACCGTGCAAAGAAACTATCCTTGACGTGTACAACTCTGCTAGCTGAGCTGCCGAGATAGATTCTTTGACCGGAAGGAAGTGGGCAACTTTGGTGAGCTTGTCGATGACCACGAAGATGGCATCGTTTCCTCTCTTGGACTTAGGAAACCCAGTGACGAAATCCATTTCAACATGATCGAATTTCCACTCTGGGATGGGCAAAGGCTGAAGGAGGCCTGCTGGACGTTGATGTTCCGCCTTCACTCTGCGACAAACATCACACTCGTTCACGAACTGAGCAATCTCGCATTTCATACGAGTCCACCAGAAGGTTTGCTTGAGGTCTTGATACATTCTGGAACTTCCTGGATGAATTGAGAGGAGGGAATTATGTGCTTCATCCATGATAACCTTCCTGAGATCACCTTTCGGAACCACCAGACGGTCCTCGAAGAACAAGGTGTCTTTGTCATTAACACGGAAGCACTTATACTTTGGAATGCTCTTGGCCACACCTTTCTTCACTTTCTTCACCATAGCATCAAGAAGCTGAGCTTGGTGAACCTGATCTTCTAGAGACGGAGAGACTTGAAGATTGGCAAGAAAACCTTGAGGAACAATTTGGAGATTGAGCATGCGGAATGCTTCACAAAGCTCGGGTTGAAGAGGCTCGAGGATAAGACTGTTGCAGTACGCCTTTCTGCTCAGCGCGTCTGCAATGACATTTGCTTTTCCCGGAGTATATTCAATGCTTGGATTGAAGTCCGCGATCATTTCCACCCAACGTGACTGCCGAAGATTGAGATTGGGTTGGGTGAAAATGTACTTCAAGCTCTTGTGGTCAGTGAACACCTCAACTGGTCTTCCCAACAATAGATGTCTCCACGTCATCAGAGCATGCACAACTGCCGCCAGCTCAATATCATGAGTGGGGTAGTTCTTCTCGCTAGGCTTCAGCTGCCGCGAGGTATAAGCCACAACTTTCTTATCTTGCATGAGAACGCCACCAAGACCTTGGAGAGAAGCATCACAAAATACTTGGAAAGGCTTGGATTGCTCGGGAGGAACAAGAACTGGAGCCGAAGTCAGCTTCTGTTTGAGTGTATTGAACGCCACATCACACTCAGGAGACCACACAAACTTGACATTCTTCTGAAGGAGGTTGGACAGAGGCTTAGCAATTTGAGAGAAGTTCTCGACGAATCTTCTGCAATAGCTTGCAAGGCCGAGGAAGCTACGAAGCTGCTTCACATTCTGAGGAGGCTCCCACTTCACAATTGCCTCAACTTTCTCAGGGTGCACTTTAATGCCCTTGGCAGAGATGACATGCCCAAGGTACACCACTTCATTGAGCCAAAACTCACACTTAGAGAACTTAGCATAAAACCGATGTTCTCTTAGCTTGTCAAGCACAAGCCTGAGATGCTCTGCATGCTCTTCTTCAGTCTCCAAGAACACGAGAATATCATCCAAATACACCAAGATGAACTCATTCTTGAAAGGAGAGAATATGAAGTTCATCATTCTGGAGAAGGTCGGAGGCGCATTTGCTAGACCAAAAGACATGACGGTGTACTCATAGGAGCCAAAACTCGTCCTGAAAGCAGTCTTGGGAATATCTTCTTCACGAATGCGGATTTGATGATAGCCCATACGGAGATCTAACTTTGAGAAAACCTTGGCACCTTTCAATTGCTCAAACAACTCATTGATGTTGGGAAGTGGGTACTTGTTCCTGATTGTCTTCTTGTTCAATGGACGATAATCGACGCATAGTCGGTCCGTGCCATCCTTCTTCTTGACAAACAGAACACCACAACCCCAAGGTGAAGAACTTGGTCTTATCAGACCCAGACGCTCTTGTTCATCTAGCTGCTGCTTCAACTCTTTCAGCTCTTCGGGGCCAAGCTTATAAGGACGCTTGCACACCGGTTCAGTTCCAGGCTCGAGTTCAATCACAAACTCCACTGGCCTGTGAGGAGGCATTCCTGGCAACTCTTCTGGAAAGACATCTTCATACTCCGAGACAATGGGAATTTGAGAGATGGCAGAAATCTCACCCTTCTCATTGAGAGAAAATAGACGAATCGTGTCATCGCGAGCAGCGAAAATGATCACGTCTTCAAAAGGATGAGTCAATTGGACTTCTTTAGCTTTGCAATCAACATAAGCCTTGTTCATCGCCAGAAAATCCATTCCAAGAATAAGATCAATATCGGAGTTGCCGAGAACATAAGGAGAAGCCAGGAAGGAATAATTGCCCATCTTGATAGAGACATCTGGAATCACCGAAGTGGTCTTCATTGCCAAACCCGGAGAAACCACACCCAAAGGTTTACTCAACATCTCGGAATCGAAATCATGCTTGAGAGCAAATGGCCTAGAAATGAATGAATGCGATGCACCAGTATCAAACAAAACTTTTGCATGAATAGAATTAACCAAGAGGTTACCCATAATCACTTGAGAAGAATCCTCTGCTTCAGCTGCATTCACCATGTTCACTCTTGCTGACTTGGGATTATGCTTCACCATAGCACTGCCTGGGGGCCTGATAGGAGGAGGAGGCGGGAGACGCCGCTGGTTGTTGCACTTGTTGGAGTAATGGCCCTTCTGACCACACTTGTGACAAGTAACCTCTGAGAGCGGACGGATGTTGCCTGGAGGAGGAGCATTTGCTGACTTGGGTGCCTGAGGCCTCTGCTGAAAAGCTGGGTTGGGTGGGTGGGAAGGACCACGACCACCGTGCTGCCTCTGCTGCTGAGGAGGACGAAACGGAGGAGGAGGAGGAACCCAATACTTCTGCTGCTTAGGAACCATCTGAGAGCTAGAAGAAGAAGAGTTGGTGTCCCTGGATCGCTTCCTTGAGTTCTCTAACCTGAGCCGAGTTATGTTATAGAACTGATCAAACTCACAAGGCTCTTGCAGGACTAGACCCGGCTGAAGTTCATCCTTGAGACCACCTCTGAACTGATAAATCATTGACTTCTCATTAGGAACATCTTGCTTAGCATAGCGGGCCAGATTCTGGAACTCGATGTTATACTGATAGACAGACTTGCTCCCCTGCTTCAAATTCCTGAACTTCTCACGCATCTCCTCGACAAAGCTCGTCGGGATATGATGAGCTCTGAAGTCACGACATAAATCATCCCAGATAATTGCACGACCACCTCTAGAATCCTTGTACTGCTGCCACCAATCTGATGCGTGACCCTTGAGCTGAAAAGTCGCGAACTTGACATAGTCCGCAGGTCTGACATTGCTGCACTCAAAATGCTTGCTCATGTCACGGAGCCAATCGTCTGCATCGAGAGGCTGCTCACAACAGGAGAAGGACTTGGGCTGATTAGCGAGGAACTGGTTCAGAGTTGCGAACTGAGGCTGATTCTGAAAATTCCCTTGATGACCTTGATGTCCCTGCTCTCTTTCTTGCAGCAACCTGAGCAACATCTGGGTATTCGCATTGGTTGCGGCCATCACTGCTTGCCATGCCTCCGGAGGTGGAGGTGGTGGTGGGGGTGGTGGAGGATCAGACTGCTCCCCCTCACGACCTGGGTTCCCACGAGTTGCCGGAGCCATCCTGAAGATGGACAGAATAATCAGCAAACCATTGATAAGATGATTGAAATAAGCTGAATCAACGGCTTGAAAGAAATTGCAACAGAATATCATCGATTGCATTCAAACTACAAATAGTAAGAACGCTTTCTAGAGGATCTTGATAACATCATTAGAACATGAAGCCACTTGAAATAACACAACAAGTATTGAGCTAAGGTTGCTCGGAACACATATATAACCATTATACATCTGTCGGAAGATGATCCTAAGAACTACTGGAATTCCCACCTAAGAATTTCCGATGTCTTTCTTGTTTATGCGATTCGGGTTGCGGACCCAGGAACGTACCCAAGGTAATCAGCTACAACTGCACCCGCAACCTTCCACACCATAATTCAAGAAATTCCGCAAAATCGTCTACCTCAGACACTCGTAATCACAACGATACTAAACATGGCAGTACCCCAGACGCCTCCCCAGTACTGGGTGACTCCGATCTTATCTCGCCACGAGAAGTATTCAAGCAATTTCGAATGATGTGTCAAGAATCCCCTGGAGCTCAACTACCCGGAAGAAATCAAGTCAGACAGGAGGCACCAAGACAGAACTCCGTCACATCGCCATCATATAGTTTCCAAAATACCCGCGTGATCCTAAATTTTTTTTTGAGCGAGAAGAGGAGTAGAATGAAAATTCCTAAGTCGAATACCTCACCAGAGTATAGAAGAGGAGTAAAAGAATCCTACTCTCCGATATAACTAGACTCAAAATAGTTTTTAACTAGACTCGACTCGGCCAAGTTCAATCAAGCAAGGGGCTCCTATGGTCGGTATGGCTCTGATTACCAACTTGTCACGCCCAAGATGCGGTCCTATCCCTCTTAAGGCTTGTGTCCTCGACGGGGATAGAAGCGCATCTCGTCGTTCGCAAGTACAGTAAAACATTGCAATACATGTAGGAAGAGATGAGTATATGAGTTGGCTTACACTCGCCACAAGCTACCTTACAAGTTCACACAACTTATTCATACATCATTCCGAAGGCAGGGTCCGGCTACGGACGAAATCAAACGATAAAAGAAGCAAATGCAAAACTGTCTTGCTATCCCAGGATCACCACCAGGAAGCTCCCTACTCGTCTGGATAAGTAACATACATACGTCTACTCTCTTCGTCGTACTCCCACTAGAGCTGAGTCACATCTTCTGGCACGGTCTCATCAACACCTGCAACTGTATTGTTGTAATCTATGAGCCACAGGGACTCAACAAACTCATAACCCGGGTACCGAAACAATGTTAGCCATTGGGTAAGGAATTGGTTAAGTGGTGAGGCTGCAGCAAGCGCTAAGCGTATGTTTGGTGGCTAACTTACGAGAACGTGAATGTAAATATGGTGGCATACGAGAGACGGACGTGAACTAGCATGACCACTAAGTGATCCTGAACACCTACTTACGTCAATCATAATCCCACCGTGTTCTCTCTCAGTTCATGTTCACGAGCAGAGACGGTCACGGTTACGCACACAGTTGGTGTATTTTATTGGAGTTTACTTCAAGTTAACTATAACCGGGTGTTAAACAAATCTCCAAGTTGCCACGTAACCGCGGGCACGACTTTCCGAAAAGATTAAACCCTGCAGGGGTGCTCCAACTCATCCATCACAAACTAACCACACGCCGCGGGAATAACCTCGACCACGAATCTCGTGATCTTCCTAGGCAATTCCATTGGAAAACCGCAACCTCGAGATAGCCCGAAGAAAGATCGGAATTCCTCGCGCAAGACATTCGAGAAAGGTAAAACAAGTCCAGCAAGAGCCGCGTATCTTGTTCTCAGGACACGACCGGATAAGCTAGTGTACAGGGCCTGATAGACATCTCCCGAGTTGCCCCGGGTTGGCCCCGCACAGTGCTCTAGTTCGGACCAACACTCATGAGGAGCACTGGCCCGGGGGTTGATTAATTATCCACGGGGTAGCTATGCCCTATGCAATTTTATTAAGTTGTTTAACAAATGTAGTACCAAAGTTGGGCCTTGCCAGACAAGTTTTAATCTAAAACGAATGGTCAAGGGGGTCCCCATAACAACCCCGAGCATGTTAGGAGCGCAAAATATGGAATATAACACCGGTACTCGGAACTAGTGCGGCAAAAGCGGAACAAAACACTTAGCAAAAGGCCAAGCCTTCCACCGTTGCCAGATATATATGTGCATTAAATTAAATAACAGTAAATAGAGTGATATAAACAAAATCCATGTTGACACATGGAAAGCTTGCACCTGCAACTAGCAGCGCTATAAGATAAGGGCCGAGCAGCGGTAACATAGCCAATCAGTGTTTGCTAGGTAGTGGAGGGGTTAGAGGCTTTCATGGCAATTTGGGAGGCTGACAGTTTAAGTGGTAGGTAATGTAACATAACGGTAAAAGCGAGACATCTAGCAAGGCAAAAATAGTGTCGGGATCCGGGTATGATCATCTTGCCTGTTGGTTCTTCAGAGGGACAAAGAGCTGGGTCCTCGTAGTTGTACTGTAACACCCCAAAAATCGGGTTATTGATTTTTGTGCTGTTATTCCGTCCTAGCTTTTCTCTCCCAAATTTTTCCTCTGGAATTTGGCAAGTGACCAGGTGAATCCAGCCTATCCTCAACCTCTCTGTGCCTTCCCCATGCTCTTGTGCCAGCCAACCCTCCGTCAGTAAACCCTGAATCTCATTCAAACCCTAGTTCCGAAATATTGGAACTGGAAATCCTGCCTTTGTGTTTACAACGGAGCTATCATTTTCCTTGCTCTGTTGATCCTCCCAAAATTTCCAGAGATCCTCTTTACCTCATAAACCCTAGATGTGCAAAAATATTGCTAAGTCATATGCAATATTTCCCATCCAGAATTAATTCCTTTTTCTGCCTTTCTGAGGAATTAAATCCAGGAGAATATTTATCCATCTCCAGAGGTCATGAAAACTTGTGGAGATATTTCTTGTGATCATATTGAGCTCTCATAAAAATATTGGCCATAATTAAATAGGGGAAATTGCATTTTCCTATTTAAACCAAATATTCCAATTTTGGGCACTTTCTAAAGGAACTACCATTTTGGTAACTAGGAAAAATCCCAAATAATTTGTGGAGCTTCTCATATCCATATCTTCTCCATTTCCATCAAAATATCAAGTTCCTCCATTCAAATTTTGAGCACCACTTCCATTTGCAAATTATGTCCAGATTTCCTGTTTGCAAAGGAAGTGCATGATTCCTTGATCTCCTTGGTCTAAAATTTTGCAGGGTGATTCATTATGATTAATGACCCTTGTCCTCCAAAAATCAGCCCATTCCATCTAGCCAATCTTCCTCAGCAAATTATCTAAGTTTTTGTCCAGATTTCCTGTTTGCAAAGGAAGTGCATGATTCCTTGATCTCCTTGGTCTAAAATTTTGCAGGGTGATTCATTATGATTAATGACCCTTGTCCTCCAAAAATCAGCCCATTCCATCTAGCCAATCTTCCTCAGCAAATTATCTAAGTTTTTGTCCAGATTGGAGCACTGTGAAGGAAGTACCATTTCTACTTATGCAAATGGTGTGAAACTTTTACAGTGACTCCATATGCCTAAATCATTGGTCTCCTCCAAATTTGAGCCATTTTCATCTAGCCAATCCCTCAGAACCATCTGGTTTCTATTTCTGTCCAGTCTGGCACTTTGTAAAGAAGTGCTTGCTTTCTTGATTCAATTGAGCTGAAATTTGGCAAGGTAGTGCATATTGATATATTACTACTGTAAACCAAAAATCTGCTCAACTCTCCACAACAATCTTTTTCTATAATTTTCTCAAATTTCTGACCAGATTGCATCTCTGTGAAGGAAGTACCATCATAGAGAATCAATTTGTTCTGAAACTTGTTCAGCTATCCCTCATGACCAAATCATCTCTCTACCCCAAAAATAATCCAAGTCCATGTAGCCATTTGACCCCAGCTCTCTCATTTCCAAATCTGGTCAGACTGCCAAGTTACAAAGGAAGTATCCTCTAGATTTATTCATTGGTGCTGAGACTTTGCCAAGTTAGTGACCTTAGTAGATGATTGACCCACGCCTGATATCATGCCAAGAGGTGCACTGTGGTGGCCACACCACATCACAAACAGGTTGCTGTTGGCAACTATTTGACCTTGGACCAGTCACCTCAGGCCTCTCTATTGTCGTTCAGCAGCATAGGTCAACTCAGGGAAGCTCGGAGAAGCCCCCAGACATCTTTTGGCCTCGTGTGCTGCGTGGCAACGCCGTGGCCACATGGTGACCACGACCAGAGCGTGCCAAAAACGCGCCCTGTGTGCCAGAGTCGTCGGGAGCGCCTCTCCAGCGAGCTCCAGCCTGTCCAGGAGCGTCTAGGAGCTCCCCATCGCGCGCGTGAACCCTCTGGAGCTCTCTCCCCCTTGTCCTCTAGCCGTGGAAGCCTCTGCCGCCGTCCCGAAGCTCCGGTCACCGTCCCGAAGCTCCGGTCGTCGCGCCCCTCCTTCCCGAGCCTTCCCCCGCAGCTATTTAAGCGTGCCCCGAGCTCTCCCTCTAGCCAGCATCCCCAGCCCCGTCTTCCAATCGAGCCCCGGAGCTCCCTTCTCTCCCTATGGCCGGAGCGCCGCCGCCGGACCCCCATGGCAATGTCAGCTCCAGAGCCTTTCCCCTCTCCTCTACCCATGGTGAGAGCATCCCCAGGAGCCCCGCAGGTCGCCGCTGTCCTCCACTCGGCCGTAGAGGCTGGCCTCGCTCGCCTCAGCCGTGGCTGCGCCGGTCGTCCGCCGTGGGACGCGCAACCGTCGCCTCGGCCCTCCTTGGCCCCCTTCAGCTAGCTCCCCGGGCGCGGCGAGGAGCGGCGGAGCCCCTGCGCCTGTAGGCCGTCCCTCCCTCGCGGCGGAGCAATGGCGGCCACGCCGGCCGGCGCCTCCCCTGCTCTGTCGGGCGCGAGGAAGACCACCAGAGGGAAGAGAGAGAGAGGGTAAGGCGGGCCCCGCCGTTAGTGAGAGAAAGAGAGAGTCAAACCGGGTCCGCGGTCAGGATTAAGTGGAAGCGTATTCCCCATTTTACGCTTTCGTTTCAGTGAAAGCGTAAAGTGGTGCGGCTTCGGTCAGAAATACGCCTTCACTTTCCGAAAGCGTAGTTCCTGGAATGCGCGTTCTGTTTTTGCAGCCAGGGGCCTGTTTGTAGAAATCTTTTTACAGATTGGTCCCTGGTATTCAAAAGCTCATTTCTTCGCGCTCGTAGCTCCGATCGAGGTAAAACCAGCGCCCACGCTTTCGTCTCGTCGAACCCGTTCCGATGGCATTATTTTCATAATGTGTTCACATTGTGAAAATAACCATCTTGCCCTTGCCCTCCGATCGAGCCCTCCGAGAGAGAACCCTTTCCGGCGAATTCTTCCGCGAGGTCATCGCGCTTCTCCCCGGCGTATTCATCGACCCCTAGGCAAGCCAACCTCTTACCATGAGCTCTGGACTTGCGTAATGACTTTGCTTGCACCTGTGTGTTTATCTGTATCGCCTATTAGTCTGCATTTGCATACACCGGTGGTAACATCGGTATTAGACACTAGCATTTCCATTCATCTAGTGCCATGTCTTACTTCCACATTGCCATGCTAATAATAATTATATTGTTAATAGCATTGCCATGTTAGTACTATGGTTAATCTCATGCCATGACTAGCAGTACTATGATCTTGCTATGTTAGCACTTATTATTGTCAGTGGAATAACACGATGATGGATATGTTGAGTGGGATGAATAAAGGATATTTAGTCGGTTGATCTTGAGTCACCTGTCCGGGCTTATCCGTGCAACCACATTTGCCGGTATGGGACGGTCTTGACTTGGTCTGATCATTATCGGTACCACCAAAAAGGGAAGGTTATGCGCGCGCGCTGCCCTGGCCCGGTAGGCGGCGATAACCTTGTGAGCTAGTTTATGGTTATGATGGTTATGTGCGCACGTCCCCGTTTGGGACAGTATAGCCCCCGTTTGGGACTATTTAGTTTGGCCACGACGGTGGCAGGTGTCATGAGGAGACAGGGGCCACCCAAGGCAGGCCTCCAGGGGAGGATGAATGCCGGTGGTACGATGAGAGAGTCACGGGTCAGACAAGTTTTGTTGAAGCAACGCTGGTCCACCCGAGTGGGATCATGAGGCCAGGTGCTTCATGGTGTGGGTAAAGTGCGCAACCTCTGCAGAGTGTAAAATCTATTCGAATAGCTGCGTCCACGTTAATGGACATCCCGTCCAGACCTCACTAGGTGGTCAACCATAGTAATGATGATAAAGATGGAAGAATTCATCTTGGGTAGACATCAGATGATGTCAGGAATAAGATATGTTAGCCAAGGGATGGCTACATGATGAGTGGTCGGATGACCAGATGATTTGGATTGGATTGGGATCCTTTTCAGATTGGATCATTAGTATGTCGAGGGTTGTGGGACAACCCGTAAGAGAGTAAGTTGGCATTCAGTAATAGTAAGTACTTTAAGTACCGAGTGTGATTAATTCCATGCTATGTTATGTAGATTACATGCCTGATCCCGGTTATGCCATGTTTTCCTGTTAATTCCATGCCATGTTTAGGATTAATTCATGCATAGCATAGGGCTTGCTTTGTCATCTGCTTGTTTGGATGCTATGTATTTGGTTGTCTTGCGAGTACATTCAAAGTACTCACCTGGCCTTGCACGTGGCCAGTTGCAGGAGAAGGTCTATCGTGCTAGAGCGTAACCAAGCCAGTCCTGTGAGTTATGGAACCCAGCCGGAGACGTCGTTGCCGCTGAACCTAGACTTCTGCTCCCATTTAGTTAGCCTTGGAGTTATGTAATATTGTTGTAAGCAACAGTATTGTAATACTCCATTATAATTAATAAAGCCATTTTTGTGCCTGGAATTGTGGTATCATGTCCTTGACGTGCGCCAGGTCTTATCCTAGGGCTGGCGTGCGTCGGCCCTCTATCGGGGTGCCACAAGACTTGGTATCAGAGCCAGGCTGGCTATAGGTTACCCTAGCCCCCAAACCACCCCTATCCCCAACCGGTAGTGAGCCCAATAGATTGGACCCGTCTTTGGCATCCGACATGGCCACTGTGGATCAACAGTTGGCGCAGTCGGAATGGACGTGACCCTACCCAGCTGTCCGCCCACCCAGCAACCCTGGATTGGACCGTGACTCTACTTGGTTATCGGCCGTACCGGTGTATCTTCTACCCGGCATGAGAAGGATCCACACCATGCTGGTGTGATCCAGCCGACTGCCTATTTAAGCCCCCTCCCACCTGCGAACCGTAGCCCTCTCCATTCAGTAAGCCAGATCCCTGCAAGAGAGAACCCAGGCCAGTCTCCTCAAACCAGCAGCCATGGCCAGTTCTTCCAAGACCCCCAAAACCCCCACTTTCCATAGCCGAACCCTGGCTGTTGGTCATCCCGGCTTTTCGTCCATTCTTTCGAGTATGCTCACTCGAGCCCTTGGCTGTAGTACCCCTCCGGTGTATTTGGTGTTCCAATCAGACCCCGTCCCCCACCTTTGCCGATTTTATGCAAAGGTGTATATCAGCCCAGGTCCAACAGCGGATGGGAAGCCCATGAGTTTCCAGGGCAAACCCATGCCCACCCCCGCGCTGGCTGTCCAGATGGCTGCCGCAGGAGCCATCGCCCGTCTTCGTATTCAGTTTCCGCAAGTAGCGGAGATGCAAGAGTTCCGCTATTTTCCCTCTTCGTCGGACACCGGTGGCAAGTTCTCCAGCATAGTTGGAGATGTTGACCCTGCAATAGCTCGCCTAGTCCAGTACATTGATGCCCAGGGACTTCTGCTCTCTGGCATTCTGCGAGAGTTCCAAGCCATTGACCAAGACACCACACGGGTTGTTACGGAAGCATACCGTGCGGCCCGTGAAATTGCATCCCAGACCACCCGATCCCTGTTGCCAAACCCAGTGCCACCTTCGCAGCTAGTACCACCCTCGCAATCTGTAAACCTTTTTCGCCCAGTCAGTATCCACCCAAATTCCATTCAAGGGGCTATTCGGCGACTCCGTCGTCGGGATGTGTTTCGTCACGTTCCCACTGCACCTCCAACAGTTGAGCCCCAACCTATAGAGGTGTCCGACGATGAAGATGGAAGTTGGCTCAGCCTTCGTCCCCTAGGAGAGCCCCAGCAGAAGTAGGCTTATTTGTGGCTCCGACAGTGATCGAAGCCAGGAGATGCCGCGAGTATGTGTGTGCGAAGACTGTTTCTTTGCCTGCGTCTAGAATAGGATCTTGTAGTTTGGAGTGAGTTGTTGTTAGCTGCCTAGTAATGTTGCGTGTTGTTGTATGCTTGTATTGCCTGTACTGCTTATGCCCTTGTAATGTTATGTATGCTTGGTTGCTCTGTGTGCTTGGTTCGTCTGTCACTCTGTTAAGCAGAAATGTTTAACAGAGCTGGCAGCGGACTCTTAACAAGATTTTAGTCAGTAGAGCACTTACACCTAATAACATTGGACTCGCCAGAGTCTATATTAAAACGCGAGCTGGTGTAGGTGTATGTATACCAGGAGTACATACACCCACTGGCATTAAAACGTAGTGTAATCTGTTCGATATGCTTCTTTCTTCTGCCTGCATTTTGCTCCTATGTGCATTTTGCATTTGCCTGCATATTAGTCTGCATAGATTGCGTGTGTATCGTGTGAGCAATGTCTACGCACTGGTTGCAATCTCGGAGAAATTCTAGGAAGATTTTATTGCAGCATAGACCGGTACAACCCTTATAGTGCAAGACCTAACCCCGGATTTGACCCCAGCACCCACCCATTGTGGATGTCGTTCAGCAAGGAGCAACTAGCAGCATGACATCCACACTGGTAGAAGCTCCGCTGACCGCACCACACTAACCCTAGACCTAGCAGCGCCTCTGTCACCGTCTTGTATGATGTTGACAGGCCGCCCCCTCGCCGCCGCAGCCCGTGCTTATTCCGTCGGCCTGAGACGGCGTAGTTGACCCCTAGCCGCCCCTCTGGCAATGGCATCACGGCGATTACCAAGGATCATCGCGCACAGCAGCAGTGAGCCGCCAACCAATGCCGCCAGCATACTAGCCAGAAGGATCGTGATTAGCTCCGAGCCCACGTCCGCCATTGACGCCTTGCCTCGCGCTCCTGCAACCAGAAGGAGAAAGAGAAGAGGAAGAAGAAGTGAGATAGAGTGCGAGGTGGTAGGAAGGAGAAGAACCCCGCGGTCATTCTTATAGCCCAAGTCCGGTGTACGGTGAGCGAGGTCCAGGAGACCGCGCGCCGCTCGATCACCGGCGTCCAGGAGGCGAATCCGCGAGCAGTGCCGACCGGCGCTGGCCCGCGATGGGAGTGCTCTCTGCGTCGATCCCGTGCACGCCGCACACTATCGCCGTAGGGTACTCCGTGCCCTAGGAGCTAGGCATGCACAGTGCCTAGCCGTACTCGGGGCAGCGAGAGAGCGAGAGAGAGAGCCGTTGGCTGGAGATAGAAGAAGGCTGCCAGTGGGCCCTGGTCCCACCTGTCAGCAAGAGAGGCCACTGTTCATTGCGGTACCCCAAGCATTTTGGAAAAAGGAAATTCTACTCTTTCTAAAAATGCCAAGACTACCCAGCGGCCCCTACCTGTGGAGTAGATCCCGCGATATCCGTATCTCGATCTGGGTGTACCAGTTTTCGGTACTTTTAACTCGGTTGCTTTCAACCGCAGGGTTAAGACCAAGCCCAGCGGTTTTCTAGGAGGTGTAGTATTTTTGTTCTAAGCTAACCCTAGGAATCTCGAGGACGAGATTCTTTTAAGGGGGGAAGGTTTGTAACACCCCAAAAATCGGGTTATCGATTTTTGTGTTGTTATTCCTTCCTAGCTTTTCTCTCCCGAATTTTTCCTCTGGAATTTGGCAAGTGACCAGGTGAATCCAGTCTATCCTCATTCTCTCAGTGCCTTCCCCATGCTCTTGTGCCAGCCAACCCTCCGTCAGTAAACCCTGAATCTCATTCAAACCCTAGTTCCGAAATATTGGAACTGGAAATCTTGCCTTTGTGTTTACAAAGGAGCTATCATTTTCCTTGCTCTGTTGATCCTCCCAAAATTTCCAGAGATCCTCTTTCCCTCATAAACCCTAGATGTGCAAAAATATTGCTAAGTCATATGCAATATTTCCCATCCAGAATTAATTCCTTTTTCTGCCTTTCTGAGGAATTAAATCCAGGAGAATATTTATCCATCTCCAGAGGTCATGAAAACTTGTGGAGATATTTCTTGTGATCATATTGAGCTCTCATAAAAATATTGGCCATAATTAAATAGGGGAAATTGCATTTTCCTATTTAAAGCCAATATTCCAATTTTGGGCACTTTCTAAAGGAACTACCATTTTGGTAACTAGGAAAAATCCAAAATAATTTGTGGAGCTTCTCATATCCATATCTTCTCCATTTCCATCAAAATATCAAGTTCGTCAATTCAAATTTTGAGCACCACTTCCATTTGCAAATCCTGTCGAGATTTCCTGTTTGCAAAGGAAGTGCATGATTCCTTGATCTCCTTGGGCTACAATTTTTCAGGGTGATTCATTATGATTAATTACCCTTTTCCTCCAAAAACCATCCCATTCCATCTAGCCAATCTTCCTCAGCAAATTATCTAAGTTTTTGTCCAGATTGGAGCACTGTGATGGAAGTACCATTTCTACTTATGCAAATGGTGTGAAACTTTTACAGTGACTCCATATGCCTAAATCATTGGTCTCCTCCAAATTTGAGCCATTTTCATCTAGCCAATGCCTCAAAACCATCTGGTTTCTATTTCTGTCCAGTCTGGCACTTTGTAAAGGAAGTGCTTGCTTTCTTGATTCAATTGAGCTGAAATTTGGCAAGGTAGTGCATATTGATATATTACTACTGTAAACCAAAAATCTGCTCAACTCTCCAAAACAATCTTTTTCTATAATTTTCTCAAATTTCTGACCAGATTGCATCTCTGTGAAGGAAGTACCATCATAGAGAATCAATTTGATCTGAAACTTGTTCAGCTATCCCTCATGACCAAATCATCTCTCTACCCCAAAAATAATCCAAGTCCATGTAGCTATTTGACCCCAGCTCTCTCATTTTGAAATCTGGCCAGACTGCAAAGTTGCAAAGGAAGTATCCTCTAGATTTATTCATTGGTGCTGAGACTTTGCCAAGTTAGTGACCTTAGTAGATGATTGACCCACGCTTGATATCAAGCCAAGAGGTGCAATGTGGTGGCCACACCACAGCACAAACAGGTTGCTGTTGGCAACTATTTGACCATGGACCAGTCACCTCAGGCCTCTCTATTGTCATTCAGCAGCATAGGTCAACTCAGGGAAGCTCGGAGAAGTCCCCAGACATCTTTTGGCCTCGTGTGCTGCGTGGCAACGCTGCGGCCACATGGTGACCACGACCAGAGCGTGCCAAAAACGCGCCCTGTGCGCCAGAGTCGTCGGGAGCGCCTCTCCAGCGAGCTCCAGCCTGTCCAGGAGCGTCTAGGAGCTCCCCATCGCGCGCGTGAACCCTCTGGAGCTCTCTCCCCCTTGTCCTCTAGCCGTGGAAGCCTCTGCCGCCGTCCCGAAGCTCCGGTCGCCGTCCCGAAGCTCCGGCCGTCGCCCCCCTCCTTCCCGAGCCTTCCCCCGCGGCTATTTAAGCGTGCCCCGAGCGCCCCCTCTAGCCAGCATCCCCAGCCCCCTCCTCCAATCGAGCCCTGGAGCTCCCTTCTCTCCCTACGGCCGGAGCGCCGCCGCCGGACCCCCATGGCAATGTTAGCTCCAGAGCCCTTCCCCTCTCCTCTACCCATGGTGAGAGCATCGCCAGGAGCCCCGCAGGTCGCCGCTGTCCTCCACTCGGCCGGAGAGGCTGGCCTGGCTCGCCTCAGCCGCGGCTGTGCCGGTCATCCGCCGTGGGACGCGCAGCCGTCGCCTTGGCCCTCCCTGGCCCCCTTCAGCTAGCTCCCCGGGCGCGGCGAGGAGCGGCGGAGCCCCTGCGCCCGTTGGCCGGCCCTCCCTCGCGACGGAGCAACGACGGCCACGCCGGCCGGCGCCTCCCCTGCTCTGTCGGGTGCGAGGAAGACCACCAGAGGGAAGAGAGAGAGAGGGTAAGGCGGACCCCGCCGTCAGTGAGAGAAAGAGAGAGTCAAACCGGGTCCGCGGTCAGGATTAAGTGGAAGCGTATTCCCCATTTTACGCTTTCGTTTCAGTGAAAGCGTAAAGTGGTGCGGCTTCGGTCAGAAATACGCCTTCAGTTTCCGAAAGTGTAGTTCCTGGAATGCGCGTTTTGTTTTTGCAGCCAGGGGCCTGTTTGTAGAAATCTTTTTACAGATTGGTCCCTGGTATGCAAAAGCTCATATCTTCGCGCTCGTAGCTCCGATCGAGGTAAAACCAGCGCCCACGCTTTCGTCTCGTCGAACCCGTTCCGATGGAATTATTTTCATAATGTGTTCACATTGTGAAAATAACCATCTTGCCCTTGCCCTCCGATCGAGCCCTCCAAGAGAGAACCCTTTCCGGCGAATTCTTCCGCGAGGTGATCGCGCTTCTCCCCGGCGTATTCGTCGACCGCCAGGCAAGCCAACCTCTTACCATGAGCTCCGGACTTGCGTAATGACTTTGCTTGCACCTGTGTGTTTATGTGTATCGCCTGTTAGTCTGCATTTGCATACACAGGTGGTAACATCGGTATTAGACACTAGCATTTCCATTCATCTAGTGCCATGTCTTACTTCCACATTGTCATGCTAATAATAATGATATTGTTAATAGCATTGCCATGTTAGTACTATGGTTGATCTCATGCCATGACTATCAGTACTATGATCTTGCTATGTTAGCACTTATTATTGGCAGTGGAATAGCATGATGATGGATATGTTGAGTGGGATGAATAAAGGATATTTAGTCGGTTGATCTCGAGTCACCTGTCCGGGCTTATCCGTGCAACCACATTTGCCGGTATGGGACGGTCTTGACTTGGTCTGATCGCATGCTCTTTTATCGGTACCACCAAAGAGGGAAGGTTATGCGCGCGCGCTGCCCTGGCCCGGTAGGCGGCGATAACCTTGTGAGCCAGTTTATGGTTATGTTGGTTATGTGCGGACGTCCCCATTTGGGATAGTTTAGTCCCCGTTTGGGACAGTATAGCCCCCGTTTGGGACTATTTAGTTTGGCCACGACGGGGGCAGTTGTCATGAGGACACAGGGGCCACCCAAGGCAGGCCTCCGGGGGAGGATGAATGCCGGTGGTACGATGAGAGAGTCACGGATCAGACAAGTTTTGTTGAAGCAACGCTGGTCCACCCGAGTGGGATCACGAGGCCAGCTGCTTCATGGTGCGGGTAAAGTGCGCAACCTCTACAGAGTGTAAAATCTATTCGAATAGCCGCGTCCACAGTAATGGACAGCCCATCCAGACCTCACTAGGTGGTCAACCGTAGTAATGATGATAAAGATGGAAGAATTCATCTTGGGTAGACATCAGATGATGTCAGGAATAAGATATGTTAGCCAAGGGATGGCTACATGATGAGTGGTCGGATGACCAGATGATTTGGATTGGATTGTGATCCTTTTCAGATTGGATCATGAGTATGTCGAGGGTTGTCGGACAACCCGTATGAGAGTAAGTTGGCATTCGGTAACAGCAAGTACTTTAAGTACCGAGTGTGATTAATTCCATGCCATGTTATGTAGATTACATGCCTGATCCCGGTTATGCCATGTTTTCCTGTTAATTCCATGCCATGTTTAGGATTAATTCATGCATAGCATAGGGCTTGCTTTGTCATCTGCTTGTTTGGATGCTATGTATTTGGTTGTCTTGCGAGTACATTCAAAGTACTCACCTGGCCTTGCACGTGGCCAGTTGCAGGAGAAGGTCTATCGTGCTAGAGCATAACCAAGCGAGTCCTGTGAGTTATGGAACCCAGCCGGAGACGTCGTTGCCGCTGAACCTAGGCTTCTGCTCCCATTTAGCTAGCCTTGGAGTTATGTAATATTGTTGTAAGCAACAGTATTGTAATACTCCATTATAATTAATAAAGCCATTTTTGTGCCTGGAATTGCGGTATCATGTCTTTGATGTGCGCCAGGTCTTATCCTGGGGCTGGCGTGCGTCGGCCCTCTATCGGGGTGCCACATGTACTCTCCGGGGTCCTCGTACTCAGGCTCAACACTCACGTCTACCCAGAGAGAACATCAACCAATAAGCAAACAGCGAGGTGCAATGCACAAACAAGATGATGCATGGTCATATTAAGAAATATCGCATGGCAAGCCTATGCTAGTCATGTTTCACATGCATTTATTAAGTTGTTTAGTATTCTGGACAGAACCTCAATATTACTTATTTGAACATGCATGATCATGGAAAATATGGATGCTTCATGCAAAATCGATGCAAATGCATATGTAGAACGTTGCAAACGGAGTAACGTAGCTCACGGTACGCTCAAGGCAAGGTACGAATGTTAACAGAGACAAAACACAACATGTGGCAATCTCTGGGCTATACCTTGGTGTTCCAAGGATGCCACTGGATAGGAAATGAAAATCTAGTAAGAATAGAGCTAAAGATCAAGCAAAACAATGGAGTATAGCTCCCACAAGTCACAAAACAATCAAACACACAATCTGCCCACAAACAGCAACATGGCATCTTGCAACACACATAACAAGAGCTACAGCAAGTTTCAAATCACAATCAAGGCATGTACATAAAATATACAACATTCTTAACAAATCACCCATCTACGCAAACTTGAAAGGAAGCATGGATCAATAGCAATGAAGCTCACAAGATGGCATGTTGAAACAGTTTTTTAGGGACTTAGTGAAAATTCCAGTTTTATAGAATCTGAGTTAACCAGATGGCATATTGACAGCATGATTCATATATGCTACAGCAACTTTCATGGCATGAAAATTAACAGGGTGATAGAGGGCAGCATCTGCAACAAAACACTAGCACTGAGCATGAGCTCAAACATTACAGATCACTTGGTAGCATCCCCTAAACATGGCATGAAAATAACTACAGATTCTCAGACTTAGGCAAAATCAGCAAGGGAAAAAACTGGACACATGTTAACAGAATAGCAACTTGACAGCAGGTTTTAAATATGATGCAAGGGCTTAATGCTCAAGTTCTTAGCACAATTAGGTAGAGCATGAACAGTTAAACAAAACATGTTAAAGACCCAAACTCAAAGGATCAACACATTCATGGGAACCATCCTCTAAACATGGCTATATCCTCAAATGGCAGTGTCCTGATTTAGAATACTACCAGAACTGGAAAAAAAAACAGAGAAGACAAACATAAAACAAACAAATATAAAAAGGTCGAGGGTCCCACTGGCAGTGAGCCAGGGCCCCCTGAGTGGCTGACAAGTGGGGCCAGGGCCAACTTGCCAGGGCCTCACACACACAGGACACACACACACACACACAGTGCACATAAAAGGAGCCAGGGGGATTCAATCCCCTGACCTCCTGGTCAACCCAGCGAGGGACGACCACTGGGCTAGGCAGGGCGCATCTGTTCAGAAGGGCTCGCTATAAAAAATAAACTAACTACGTTGGCCTTCCTCTTCCTTCAGGCAGGGAAGATCGAGATGATGCCGATGAGCCCTCCGGCGACCACCAGAGCTGAGGACCTGCGGCGGGGCTGCGGAAACGACAGGGCAATCCATTCCATCATCTACGCGGAGCTAGGGTGAGCACAACGCGAGGCAGGAAGAGCTCGAGCTCTCAGCTCATGGCGGAAGCCATGGCTCGCATCAGGAGCGAAGCAAGGCTGCGCGGGGCTGCGGGAAGGCTGGGGCGCACGCGGGGCATGCACTGAGGGGTCTGAGCCGAGCACTCGAGCCCCTGCTACTAACCACTCCTACTGAGAGAACAAAAATTGTGCCTTCCTGGACAGAGCAACGGGAGCGCGCGAACAGCGACAACCTAGCGGCATGCACATGACGCTACTGCCTACGAGGATGAACAGGGAGGAAGAAGGATCTACCTCAACTACCTATGGCAAGAAGAGGAGGCACGGGGCACGACGAGGCGACGACGAGGAGCAGACGAACTCCTGCGTGAATCTGTACCAAAACAAAGAGGAAGGAGACCGGGCGACGACGGCGACTGGCTGGCCTTGGCACTCCCTCGTTCGATGGGGAAGAAGATGGAGCAATGGGGCAACCTTCCCGCACTCCAGAGAAGCGAAGGCGCGACGGCGAGCTCAACTCCGGGCTCGAGCTGTTGCTCGGCCGGAGCACGGTGGACAGAGCGATGGCATGGCGCGGGGAGACCTTCTTGAGCGTCGGCGTGAGGAGGAGAGGGATAAAATGGGACGAGGGGGAACCCTAGGGCACGGGGGACATCTATTATAGGAGCAGGGGATTGCCGTCGGCCGTCAAATCAATAAAGACGGCGACGTGGCTCCCTGGATGCGCGCCGTACAGGAGGAGGACGAGGCAAACGCTAGGAGGCCGGCTGGGCTGCGCTACTGCTGCTACTGGGCCACTGCGGGGGCAAGGAGGCCCAGGTGGGCTCAACCTCTCTCTGACTCGCTGAGAGCTTTGCCTAATTAAAAATAGCAGTCACAAACAAAAAATAACACAGGGGGTTTGGAAGAGAGATAGAAAGAAAATAAAATATCTTTGCATTCTTAAAAAAATCCACACAATTTAATAAAAATGAATTGGGCATTTTTAGAGCACATAATTTACTTCACTTATCTATTACTAAATGACTCTGATATGCTGAATATGAGGGGCATGATTTTTAAACCTGGACAAGAGCTAACTTAAAAATCATCTCAAAATATTTGAAAGAAGATCAACATTTTTAATGTAAGAAAACAACAAGTAGAATATTTGCATGTAGAATATTTTGAATAAGAGAGAAGAGGGAAAGGTTTGCTTATGGAAATGAGGTAGAACCTGTACCACACACCATCACATCCACAACACCAACACTCACATCACAACGATCACAAGCACAAGCATGTCAATAATTAATATGCACTTGTTATGATGAGCATGATGGCATGATGCATGAAATGACTAGAGGTAAGATGAAACTGAACTCATATGATAGCATTGATAACATCCATAGAAGGTCACACATGGAATGATACAACTCAACTCAACCACATGGGATGATACAAAAGACAAGGATTGCACTTGGGCTGTTACATGGAGACCGAGCGTTTCCTCCTCCCGCGGCGCTAGGGTCGCGCTCGCCAGAATGTTGCTGTTGTTGCTCTTCTTCAGCGTTCCTCGCTCCAGCTATGGCCCCGGGGGACACGACGATGGGGCCGCATGCGCCAGTCGCGTCGCCCGCCTCATTCGCCGCCGCCGCGGTGCGCACGGCGTCCGTGGCTGTATGCGAGGGGGCCTTCGAAGTGGAGGGATGCGCGATCGCGTCGGCCTTCTTCTTGGGAGCCATGGGTGAAGAAGACGGCGATGAAGATCGAGGCGCTGCTCACGATCTTAGGTTCACGCAAATGAAGCATGCTCCCCTACCTGGCACGCCAAAGATGTCGGGGCAGGATGCACCCGATCACTTATGGGACCAAGGGCCCCTTTGTGGTTTGGTAGGCGTGAAGTCAAGTTGCACAAAGAGCAGAGATCATGAGACATCACGACGATGGGACGCTGGTGTTTTACCCAGGTTTGGGCTGCTGAGAAGCGTAAAACCCTACTCCTGCTTTGGTGGATTGATCAGAGGAGCATGAAGCACACGCATCGCTCAAACCCGGCAAGGTCGCCTTCGGGGGAGCTGCTACGCGAGTGCAAGTGTCCAAAGGTCCGAATCTTGAGCTAGGTTGCCTTGGGCCTCCTTTTATAGGTCAAGGGGCAACCACAGTGGCAAAACAGACATTATCTAGTGATTATATAGCTAACAGTGCTATCATACCTAACTCTGGCATTTAGGACAAAATGCCATAAATGTTAGCCTAGGTGGCGCGTGGGGATGCATCCCCGGCAAGCTCTTACCACCGCTTAGCTGGCTGTTGCTTAGTGCTTTGACACGCCTCTGGACGGGTGTCAAATGGATGTAATCTGTCTTCCGGTGCGTCGCTACGTGCTTAGCGAGGGCCACTTAGCCACCTGAGGGCTCGACACCGCATCGATAACTGACTGGTGTTGCGATGCGGTGGAGCGGTAGCCGATCGGCTCGCGCCTGCCGAGGGATGGCTTGCCGGGTCTTCTGGAAGGCGTGCGTGTGCCTCGGTCCCCGGCAGGTACTGGGGATGCGGATGGCGTGACTTAGGCCCGTTCTGGGCCGTTGCATCATCCTTGCCGGCGTAGCTAGCCAGCGTAGGCTGCCTCTGTCGGGGTCTTGGATGTTGGCTTCGTCTTCTTGATGCGCTCCTTGATCTCATGAAGAGCGGCTTCTCTGGCTTGGGCTGGTCTTGACGGGGTTCTGCTACTACTGCCTGTGCATAAGTCAGGGGCCCTGGGTACCCCATTCCTAGTGCACCGACATAGTTATACGTGCTTATAATAAGAACTTGCATGACATCTTTTGTCCAACCCTCCCATGGTAGTGTGGTGCTAATGGAAATCTAAGCATAATTAAGACATCCTTTTAATAGAGAATCAGAACAAAGCATTAATACATGAACTCCTCATATTACGATCATCACCGGAGTGAATCCCAATTATTGTCACCTAGGGGTATGCGGATCATAACATGTAATAGGTGCATACAACTTGCAAGATAGGATCTAAAACTCATTTATATTGATGAAAACATAATAGGTCCACATATGAAATCGTGGCACTCAGGCCCTAGTGACAAACATTAAGCATAGTAAAGTCATAGCAACATATATCTCATAACATAGTGGATACTAGGGATCAAGCCCTAACAAATTGACTCGATTACAGGATCAATCTCATCCATCTCCATCTACCTCCAGTATGCCTACAATGAAATTACTCACTCTCGGTGGTGAGCATCATGAGGCTGTCGATGAAAAGGGGTTGATGATGATGACATCAACGATTTGCCCTCTCTGGAGCCTAAAACAGGCTCCAGATCTGGCCTCCTGGAGAAGAAGAGGAGGTGGTGGCGACTTCGTGTTGTAAAATGCGATGAAACTTCTTCTCATGTTTTTTTCTTGGGAAGACGGTACTTATGGAGTTGGAGATAGGGCAGACGGAGCATGGATGGACCCATAAGGTAGGGACGCGCCCTTGGGGGATAGGCACGCCCTGCCTCCTTTTGGATGGCAGTAGGCCCCCTTGGCAGATCCTTGTTATATTATTTTCTATTTATTAACTAAAAAACATCTTTGGCAAGTTTCGTCCAATTTCGAGAACTTCTATTTTTGCACAAAACAACGTCATGGCAGTTCTGGTGAAAACAACCTTAGTCCGGGTTAGTTTCATTCAAATCCTGCAAATTAGAGTCCAAAACAAGAGCATAAATGTTTGGAAAAGTAGATACGTTTGGGATGTACCAACTCCCCTAGGCTTAACTCATTACTTGTCCTCAAGAAATTAAGTTGATAAACTGAAAGTGATAAAGAAAAACTTTTACAAACTCTTTTGTTTCAGTTGCGATATATAAGCTTGACTAGTAATCAAGTTTTCAGCACTAGTCATGAAGTAAACATACATGGTAGCACTTAGACTCACATTTACCCATATCAATGACATAATCAACTAGCGAGCAATAGTAGTATATCTCAAATGCCAACACTTTGTCAAAACAATCATGATGCAATATGATAGAATGGTTTCTTGCCAGCCCATTCCGAGACCGCAAAACATAAATGCAGAGCACCTCCAAAGTTCAAGAAACGACTAAACATTGTAATTCAAAGTAGAAAAGGTCCAGTCATGCTGACACCCAACATTAACTAGACTCAATTCATAAGAATGAAAATAGTGCTCTCAGGATTGGTGCTTTGAATGGGAGGGTGGTGAATCAACAATAAAAAGTAAGTAACATAAAAGTAAAGGATTGTCCCTTCATAGGGGGAAGAAGAGATTTACAGAGGTGTAAGAGCTCAAAGCTTAAAACAGAGATGAAAACATTTTGAGTGGTGTGCTTTTCCTGGCAACGTTACAACACATGATTACAATATCTTCCATGCAAAACACGTTAATGACGGTTCCCAAACAGAGTGAATACTTTTCTCCCCTGTACCATACAAACACTTACATGGCTAGCCGAATTGACGGGTGCCCTCCAAACAATCAACTTTCTAGGGGGAGTTTTTGTTATTAATTTTTTTATTAAGAAGGACTGGGCATTTTTTTTACCAACCTCCTGTGGAGTTGACGATCGAATAATCTCTCCTCGTGAGTTAAACACACTTAGCATGAAATATACTGACCGCCCCCATCGCTCCATGAGAAGTACGAGCACACAAAGCATATGTTTATTTGAAGGTTTTAGAGTTGGCACATGCAAATTTACTTGGAACGGCAGGGTAATGCAGTATATGGGTAGATATGGTGGACTCTTTCGAAATAACTTTGTTTTAGGGGTTTGGATGCATGAGCAGTATTCCTTCTTAGTACAGGGAAGGCTAGCAAATAGATTGAGAAGCAACCAACTAGAGAGCGACAACTGTCATAATCATGCATTCAGAATAATTAACATTGAACATGAGCATGAGTAGGATATAATCACCCTGGACATAAATATCATGGAGGCTATATTGGATTTGAATCTATTACAAGCCTTCAACATATGCCAAGTCAAGCCACTTGAATTCTTTAGAGCAAGATACCATCCTAACATACTACATCATAACTAGTTTAATGCATGTTGACACACAAGATACCATATTGTCCACTACTAGCTACTTAAGCATGGCATGAGCAACTATAATCTTGAATTTTCATCACAAATATGTTTACTCATAATATGCGGAATTCGGATTACCGAATTAAACATATTTAAAAAAACAAAAATAAGAAGAGTTCATACCAGCTTTTCTTCACCACAGTCACTTCATCAAATTATCATCATTATTGCCTCTTACTTGCACAACCGAATGAAGTGAGAATTAAAATAGTGCAAGAATGCCGTGGACTAAGCTGGAATCTGCAAATACTTTTTTCAAAGGGGAAGAGAAGCAAATAATTGGCCCTTTATTAGATCAACAATCAAGAATACATGAGCCACTTGACAATTCTTTCAAAGTCTTCTCCTTATGACGACTCAAGAAAATTAAAGGAATTCAGAGAAACATACGAAAATATTTTTGGAGTTTTTTGTCTTTTAGAAGAATGCAAATGGAAGAACAAAAATGAAAAGCGAGAAAAACTGTTTACACCGAAGAACTCCCAACAAACAACAAAAGAAGAAATTATAAATCTTTTTGGGTTGTCTTTTACTACTATGAAATAACTGAACATGAAAGGAAAAACCAAAAAGAAGAGAAAAATATTTTTGGAATTTGAAATTTTCAAACACAAAAAAGAAACACAATAAAAACAATGCAAAGAAAACGATGAAACCGACAAGTGCAATGAATGTGAGAACGTGAAATAAAACGTCGGTGAGAATACATACTCCCCCAAGCTTAGGCTGCTGGCCAAACTTGGTCAATGTCCACTAGTAAAATCCATCAGGTCCAAGGTAGAACTGGTTTGACTACGACACCTATGCGTCCCATGGCTGCTCGTCATTCTCCGCGCGTGCGAAGGCTTCCTTCTACTTGATAATGTCATCTGGCGTGATGGAATACGTCCTGCTGGCATGAACATGAAACAAAGCAGGAGCAGGCAATGAAACAATCTCACATGTTTCCTCACAAAATACCATGTTGTAATGATAGTGAAGTGGAGGAGCAGGATCATCAATAAAATGGTGTTTAAACATGGAAGCATGGTTAAGGTAAATCTCGGGAAGCATGCGATCGTCACTACAGATAGCAACATTAAGGAACTTAGCCAGATGAGTGGCGTAAATACCACCGCAAATACTACCCCTCGTCCCATTCATGTGCAAATGACATGCAACAATGGCTACCACACTATAAGTCCTATCACCAAAAAGTGACGACGCAACAAAGCAAGGTCTGGAGAACTAAGTGTACCTCCCTCCTACCTAGCAGCAAACATATTCCTACAAATAAAGCAAAGTAATGCATAGAAGGAAAATGCAAATTTGTAGCCCTGTCTTTAGAAACACCTCTAAATTCTCCCACAGTTAAAGTGCGAACAAATTCTTCAAATACATTAGGACTAGGTTCATCCAAAGCACCCTTAGAAGGAATCATGCATATCTCACAAAAGTTTTCAAACGGTAACTTGAAGGTGTGTTCATATAAATGAAATGATATCATAGGCACCTCCTGTCTAGGCATGAATTGCAAATGTTGCACAAAAGTATTGGTGAGGAGTTGATACTGGTTACACTTATCTGCAACAAAGGTGGTTAAGCCGGCGGTACCGAAGAACTACCCGAACTCATGGCAGAAACCGGCTTCGTTCATGAACGTGTTCCATGGCCACTCGCATGGCCGCACCTCCACCCTTCGACGGATGTTGAGCCCCGATGCTTCCGTCGAAGTTCTCTCTAAACCTGGCTTGAGGATCCCCTCGTGAATATTCTCCTTAACATTTTCTTTCCCTACAAATTTCAGAAATTTTTGGCCACAAGTAAGAGGTGAATACAACTTAACAAATCTGATAGCGACAACTCATATGGATGTATAGAGGCTATATCAAGCATTCAAACTACTTAGAACCAAATGAATTCAACATGGAAGCTCATTTTCTTGGTCACCAAGAGCACAAAACATGAAAAATATAAACAACTAAAACAAAAACTAATTGGACACGTGGTGGATTCACATACCAAGGAGCAATTTCCCCAAACCATTTCGAAAATTAAGCTCCGATCAAAGAGATCGAAAATTTTGTCCAGAAGCAAGAATGCGAGCTAGGAACTGGACATGAATTTTTCTGGAGGTGGAGGAAGAAGATGGGCGTGGGCGATAAGTGAGTGGGTTCCTGATACGTCTCCAACATATCTATAAATTTTTACCTTTTCATGCTTTTATCTTATCAATCTTAGATATTTTTTATGCAATTTCATATCATTTTTGGGGCCTAACTTATTAACCTAGTGCCTAGTGCCAACTGCTGTTTTTTGCTTGTTTTTGTTTTCACAGAAAATCCATACCAAACGGAGTCCAAACGCTTCGAAACTTTTTGATAATTTTTTCTGGACAAGAGGGACCCTAGAAGCATCGGGAGGTGACCAAACGTGAAATGAAGACACGGCAAGACAACATGGTGCGACTAGGGGGTGGCCGTACCCTGATGTCCTGTGGGCCCCTTGTGGCTCCATCTGACTGAATTCCAACTCTATAAATCCCCAAATATTTGGAAACCCCTAGGGAGCCACCTGAATTTTTTTACGCCACTGCAAGTCTCCGTTCTTCTGTGATCCCATCTGGAGGACTTTTCCAGCACCCTACCATAGGGGGAATCGATCACGGAGGGCTTCGACATCAATCTTGTTGCACCTCCGATGATGTGTGAGTAGTTCAGCACAGACCTACGACTTCATAGTGATTAGCTAGATGGCTTCTGCTCTCTCATTGATCTTCAATACCATGTTCTCATCGGAGATCTATTCGATGTAATCTTCTTTTGCGGTGTGTTTGTTGGGATCCGATGAATTGTGGGTTTATGATCATACTATTCATCGAAAGTAGTTGAGTCAATTCTGAACTTTATTACGTGTGATTTATATAGCTATGTAGTGCTTTCCGATCTATGGGTTTTCTTTGGCTAAGTTGAATTATCGATTTTCAGTGGAACTGGTGGATGTTAGCAGGTTCAATCTTGTAGTGTCCTCACCGAGGGACAGGAGGGGTGGGGATGAACATATTGTATTGTTGCTACTGAGGATAAAACGACGGGGTCTGACCATATTGCTTGTCTTACTTTTTCTACATTATGTCATCTTGGTTAAAGCATTACACTGTTTGTCATGAACTTAATACCATAGATGTAGGCATGAGTCGGTCGATTGGTGGCGTAATAGTAGTACATCCAGGCATGAGTTGGTCTACTTGTCACACACATAATGCCTATGTATATGATCATGCCATGAATAACGTCATAATTATGCGCTTTTCTCAATTGCCCAACAGTAATTTGTTTACCCGCCGTATGCTATGCTAAAAGAGAGAAGCCTCTAGTGAAAACTATGGCCCCCAAGCCTACTTTAATCATATTACAAAAAACTAAAATACCTCGCTACAATTTATTTACTTTTAGTTTAATTTGCAATTTATCTATCTATCACTATCAGATTTAATCCTTGTTGTCAACAAGTACAAGGGGATTGACAACCCTCTTTCTTGTGTTGGGTGCAAGTATTTGCTCTTTTGTGTGTAGGTGCTGCGGACGGTTGTTTGATTGGTTCTCCTACTGGTTCGATAAACCTTGGTTCTTAACTGAGCGAAATACTTTTCTCTAATTAACTACATCACCCTTCCTTTTCGGGTAAAATCCTAAAGCGTCACAAGAAGCTGGTCCTATGGGCCCCACAAGGCCTCTTGGCACGCCCAAGGGGTAGGCGCGCCCTGCTGACTTGTGAGAAGCAGGTGCATCCCCTTGGGGTGTGTCCAATGCCAAAATTTCTTATTTATTCTATAAAAATCATGTTAAAATTTTGGAACATTTTAAGCACTTTTATTTCTGGGTCATTTCTATTGCGCAGAAAACTCGGAAAACCGGATAAACATGTCATTTTACTTTCTTAAACTAATAAAAATAGAAAATAAACTAGAGTTATAGAAGGTTGTGATTACATAATTCATCAACCATATGCCCCTAAAAAATAATCCATTAAAAAGGTTGATCAAGTCTTATTAACAAACTATTTCTGAGTGACATAAAACCAAAGAATTTTTGTATACCACTATGTTACCTCAACCAGAATATCCATACTTCCAGTAATAATAGTTTGGTATTTCCTTTCGGGAACCAGAAGAGGGAACTCAAAATCTCCAATAGTGATTGCCATAATTTTTTGTGTGGAGTTGACACTATTCATTTTGCTTCGCTTCTTCGGAAAATATACCGTATGCTCATTTTTGTTAACATGGAAAGTGACCTTGCTTTTATTACAATCAATAACAGCTCCTATAGGGTTAACAAAAGGTCTCCCAAGAATAACTGACATATTTTCGTCCTCGGGCATCTCAAGAATAAAAAAGTACGTCAACATAGTAACATTAGCGACAACAACCGGAATGTCCTTACAAATACAAATGGGTATAACAGTGGATTTGTCAGCCATTTGCAAGGAAGTTTCAGTAGGAATCATCGTATTCAAATCAAGTCTTTTATATAGAGAAAAGGGCATAATACTAACACCGGCTCCTAGATCACATAATTATTCTTAATGGAGCATGGTATAGTGGGTATTCCTGGATCTCCTAGCTTTTGTGGTATTTTTTCTTTGAACTGATAATTTGCATGTATAGTAGAAACTTCAGCCTCACGTATTTTTATTTTCTTAGTGACAATATCTTTCATGTATTAGCATACAAAGGCATTTTCATAGCATCAGTCGATGGTACTTGCATGAGTAAAGGCCTAAGCAATTCAATAAAACGATTAAAAGCACCATCATCTGTGGTTTAGTAGCTTTGCTAGGAAAGGGCATGGGTTTCAGAACCCATGGTTCTCTTTCTTTGCCATGTTTCCTAGCAAAAAAGTCTCTTTTATCATATATTTCATTTTCGGAGGTGGGTCATCCAGCTCAATTTCAGGTTCTATTTCCACATCTTTATCAGGCTCATTATTACCATTAGGTGGAGCATCAACAACATCATCATCAGTAGTATGACAAGATGTATGCTCATCACGATACTGTGTCTCAGCATCGGAAATAGAAACATTGTTGGGATTCTCGGTAGTTTTTTCCATGGTAGGTTCACCAAAAGCATGCAAAGGTTTATTCTTACTATTTTTCCTTTTCTTCTTAGGTGAACTAGGTGCACTATCATTAACTTTCTGAGAATCTTGTTCAATTATTTTAGAATGACCCTCAGGATACAAAGGTTCCTGAGTCATTCTACCACCTCTAGTCATTACTCTAACAAAATCATCATTAGTTTTATCAGTCATCTCCTTAATCAGACCATTTTGTGATTTAGAAACTTGTTCAAGTTCGGTATGAACCATGGAATAATGTTTACATAATCCTTTAATATCATTTTAATTTCTAATAAGCACATCACTCAAGCATTCAATCGTAATAGAATCACGTTTCAATTGATCAGGTATTTGCACATTGAAGTTTTCTTGTTTAACGATGAAGTAGTCAAATTCATGTAAACACTAACTAGGAGATCTATTATAGGTAATGTCACCCTCATCAAATCTATAAAGAGAATTTTACCTCTACTACCCGTGTCGGGATATCGAGTCCATGCATGTCTTTGATAGGTGGTAGATTCTTGACATCCTTAGAGTTAATACCTGTATCTTTCATAGATTTCTTAGCTTCTTGCATATCTTCTGGACTGAGGAATAGAATACCTATTTTCTTTGGAGTTGGCTTTGGTGGTTTGTCAAGGAGGTCCAATCATCGACATTTTTCAATAAGTTATTCAACAGTTCCTGAGCTTGGTCAACTGTTCTTTCCGTGAAAACACAACCAGCACAACTATCTAGGTAGTCCCTAGAAGCATTGGTTAGTCCATTATAAAAGATATCAAGTATTTCATTTTTCTTAACAGGATGATCAGGCAAAGCATTTAATAGCTGAAGAAGCCTCCCCAAAGCTTGATGGAGATCCTCCTCCTACCATTGCACAAAGTAATATATTTCCTGCAAAGCAGCTTGTTTCTTACTGACAGGAAAATAATTTTTAGAGAAGTAGTATGATGCGGAGCATCCTACGGATATCACCATGACAAGAGTCCGCTTGCCAAGTGACACATCTAACATCTACTTCACATACATAAAAGTGAATCATCTCCTTTACATGTGTTGACTTGACCCCTTCGAGGATGGTATACTACTTCACACCCCTCTCGTGTGCATATATAGGTATTGTCGGAGCTTCACAGATAACGAGGAGGAGTGCAGGAGCCAAGGAACAAATACACCATCCGTGAGGGAAACATGGAAGCGGAGACAAAAGAAGACGGAGTTGCAAAGTCTACAGTGGCCGGACGACCGGCAATCACCGGACGTTCGACACTCTACAACGCCCGGACGAGCGGCGTCCACCGGATGTCGTATACAGGCCAGTGCTTGGACGTCAGCCCTTCAACGGAAATATGGCGCCTCCTATCCAAGGCCGAATCATCAAATGTCTGACACGCTCCGGACATCCGGACCCTCCCGAGCCACTGGACGACCGACGTCCCCCGGATGTTCGGTACCTGCCTGTGTGCAGCCGCAACATATGGCATTGCATATCTCTCTCACTTACCCCTTCATGGCTAAGACTATATATACTCTTCCCCCACCTCATTTCTTGGGTTAGCAAAGTGATAGATCATTTCTAGCTGAGCATTGCTCCTTCCCCTACCTCTCCCATGGAGACCAAGACCTCCACTGGAGAAGATCCCTAGAGGATGTCAAGACCCCTTTCGAGGGAAGATCCATCATGCATTTCAAGGCCCATCTCTCCTAGAGATTTGGATGAACTACCTATGTATCTTTATTTCCATTGTTTTTCTTGGATCTTGATGCACCTCATGTATTGCTTGTGATTTTGGGAGTACTTGGTGTGGATCTTGTCCAATAGAGTGGTTTCCCCTTTGATTTATCCATGTTTTCCCCTCGTGTTATTCATGTTCTTCACGTCCTTCCTCGAATCCACCTCCAATTCGTGAAGATCGGGCCACCCTCGGGTTTGTCGCGTATCATAGTAGATCATATACTTGGGACTACACACACAACCATGAGAAAGAATATTAAAACAATATTTAGCTTCACTCTTTAACAAGAAAGCAAACAATTTAAGGATATTGTAATAGCATCTTTTCCTTGTGGGTGAACATATCAATTTCATTCAGCTTAGTAAGGTGTGCCACAACAGTTTCAGATTCATAAAAAAGGATTATATTCTACCAAAGTAATTAATTTAGGATCAACCAAGAATTCATAATCCTTATCATCAACAAAGATAGGAGTGGTTGCAAATTTAGGACGACATCTCCTCATTTCATTCATAGCTTTTTATTTTAGCTTCTTCATTAAACTTGTAAGATCCTCCCTATCCTTACAAGCAAGAAATTCCATAGCAATCTCCCCATCCATAGCATAACAATTAGGTATATGAAGCATCTTAATTCTAGTAGGAGTGCTGTAACAGGTGATTCAACATTTTCTTCAATTTTATGTTCTCTAGATTTAACAATATGAGCATCTAGGAATTCACCAAGTGGCACAGTCTTATCAAGTAAAGTAGAAGCATCATCGTGAATATAATCTATAGTAGAAGCAATGTCTATTACTTGCGGCATATCAGATTGAAAAATAGTTGGTGGTGTCGCAGGCTGACTCAAAAAAGAAGGTGAATTAACTATAGACCGACTTGGCAATTCCTTACCCCCCCTTCGTCTTAGAGGGCATAATCTTGGTCTTGAAGTCATCATATATTTAATTACCAAGTAAACTTACTAAATAGGTCTATGCTCCCCAGCAACGACGCTAGAAAATTGTCTTGATGACCCACACATAAAGCGGATCTCAACTGCCTTCGTGGGAAGTATTTTACCCAAATTTATTGATTTGACACAAGGGGAGCCAAAGAATATTTATAAGCCTAAGTATTTGAGCTGTCAACTCAACTACTGATATGTCTCCAAGGTATCTATAATTTTTGATTGTTCCATGTTATTATATTATCAATCCAGGATACTTTATATGCTATTTTATATCATTTTTGGGAACTAACCTATTAACCCATTGCCTAGTGTCGGTTGCTGTTTTTTTTGCCTATTTTTGATTTTCCTGGAAATCAGTACCAAATGAATTCCAAACGCTACGAAGCTTTTTGATGATTTTTTTGGGGACAAAAGAGACCCTGGAAGCTTTGGAAGGAATCAGGAAGCGAGACGAGGAGACGACAAGGCAACAGGGTGCGCCCAGGGTGGGTAGGCACACCCTGTTACCTGGTGGGCCCCTCATGGCTCCGTGTGACCTAATTCCACCTCCATAAATTCTCTAAAATTGGGAAACCAACAGGGAACCACCCGAAACACTTTTTTCGACACCGCAAGTCTGTGTTCCGATGGGAGGCCATCTGGAGACATTTTCCGGTACTTTGCCAGAGGGGGTATCGATCACAGAGGCCGTCTACATCAACCTTGCTGCCTCCATGATGATGTGTGAGTAGTCCACTAAAGACCTAAAGATCCATAGCTAGTATGATACGGGGCACACCCGTGTGTGTCGATCTTTTCACACTTGGAGGGGGAAAAGGGAGAAATCACGAGAGAAAACACGAACTCAAGAACGATCTCTGATCACACATCCACTAAATCAACTCAATCACAAGAGATACATAGATCCAAGGTCAACAAGGAGATACAAGTAACCGATAGTCATCTCACTCCGGAGGAGATGAGGTCTTGATATCCCGTGGGATCTTCCCTTGATGGGTCCTTAGCATCCACTTCGGATCTTCTCTCAAAGAGGTCTTCAACTCCGTGGGAGAAGGAAGTAGATGGAGCTATGATCAACAAAGTCAAGTGCTAAACATAAGCTAACCCTAGCTAGAGGAGGGAAAGGGTTTTTATAGTCGTCGGCGGAATAGAGGGGTACATGGGCCAAGGCCCGAGTGCCTTTGCGCAGACAGTGTCCGGATGTCCGGACGCTGTCAGACGTCCGAGGCTTCACGGCGGTATGGACGTCCGGGGGTGGCCGGTCGTCCGACGATTTGGTTCGGGCGCTGAGTGGCCGGATTTCTGGGACATGTGGGACATCCGGGGCTCGGTCGTCCGGAGGCTTCGGTCTCCTGTAGATTCGGCTCTAGTCGCTTGGCATTGGGTTTCCGGAGAGGGGTCGGACGTCCGGGCGCTGGGTGGTGTCGGACGTCCGAGCGGCGTCAGTCGTCCGACAGCTGTAGACCTGCTGTGGTCTTTTGGCTAGGGCTGGAGTCCAGGCGTCAGATGTCCGAGGAGGGTCCGGAGGCTGTAGCAAATCTGCAGCTCCTCCTTGGAACTTCCAAGCTTGGCATCCTCGTGGCTCTCCGTGGTCGCTCGCGTGTTCCTCTCCCGAGTACCTGAGTATGCAAAGAACTTCTGCTTGAGGTAGCTGCCATTGATAGAGGCGAGGTTGTCCCTGTCTTTCAATGAGATGGTGACTATAGTTTTCAGTGGAGTAGACTTTGACGATCCGACAACGAACGTGCGAAGACGTCACGCCTTAGCAATCGCTAAACCAACTCCGAGAGGTTATTGACCACGCCGGAGCACGATCAACCTGACCACGAGGGTCTATTTCCTGCATGCAAACGAAGAACAAGCAAGAAACTGAAATTGCAATCTGGATATTGCGAATATAAGAGGAAAGCTTTATTGATGAATGTGGAGTTCTGTGATGTCTTGGTCTGGTCGTGGAACACAAACGAAGGACGCGAAGTTGCAGCTATGGAGAACTTGTAATCTAAACAAAACCCAAGTCTAAAACGGCGCCCTAAGGGCTGTATATATGGGGGAATAGAGGGGGATTTCGTGGCCCCTTGGAGGAGGGGTCCGAAACCAGCCCTAACTCAGTTTCCCCACACATACAGACTCTAAAAAGAGCCTATAATGGTATTTCGAAATTACATGGGCCTGGCCCAAAAATAAGGTGCGCAGCACCTATAATAGCCTATGGACGAAATTTATGAAGTGGCATGTTGTATATTTCGTCCAAGCCTCCAAGCACTCCTTATGGTGGCTTTGAAGTGCGAAAATCACCACTGGAAAGTCCATTGTTCCTTCCCGTGTGCACACCTTCTTCTCCATGCTTGATCCCGCTCTAATGGCCATCCTCCTTGTCCATGCTAGGTCCTTCATTCATAAGTAAAACAAAAGTATCTAATTTAGGCAGCATCATATGTTCATGAACGTTAGAAGGATTTCCAAGAAACGGAAGTACCTGATAATTTTAGTTGGCATGCGGGGGCTCTAGTAACTGGTCCAATATTTGTAGCTGGTGGGGATGTGGGTGTAACATTAGTAGGGATGTCCTCACCACCCTCCCCTTCTTGAACTGAAGTCATCCTCGACGGAAGCTCATCATCCTCACCGAAATAAGGCTTCAAATCTGCAATGTTAAAAGTGGGACTAACCCCAAAATCTGCAGGCAGCTCAAGTTTATATGCATTATCATTTATTTTCTCTAACACCTTAACAGGACCATCAGCACGTGGCATTAGATTTGACTTGCGCAAGTCAGGAAACCTATCCTTACGCAAATGTAACCAAACAAGATCTCCAGGTGCAAAGACAACATGTTTTCTACCCTTATCGCCAGCAAGTTTATATTTAGCATTCATACGCCCAATGTTATCCTTAGTTAACTCATGCATCTTTAATATCAATTCAGCACATTTTTTAGCATCAAAATTAACCTTCTCCAAAGATGGAAGAGGCAACAAATCAATAGGTGCACGAGGTAAGAAACCATACACAACTTCAAAAGGGCAAACCTTAGTAGTAGAATGCAGCGAACGATTATAAGCAAATTCAATACGAGGCAAGCATTCTTCCCACATTTTCAGGTTATTCTTCAAAACAGCTCTAAGCATAGTAGACAATGATCTATTCACTACTTCAATTTGTCCATCAGTTTGGGGGTGACATGTAGTACTAAAAAGCAGTTTATTCCCCAACTTAGCCCATAAACATCTCCAAAAGTGGCTAAGAAATTTAGCATCACAATCCGAAATAATTGTATTTGGCACACCATGCAAGTGACTAATTTCACGAAAGAACAAATCAGCAACATTAGCAGCAACATCACTTTTATGACATGGTATAAAGTGTGCCATTTTCGAAAATCTATCCACGACAAAACATATGCTATCCCTCCCCTTCTTTGTTCGACGTAAACCTAAAACAAAGTGCATAGATATATCCTCCCAAAGAACACTAGGTACCGGCAAAGGCATATATACACCATGAGGATTGAGTCGTGACTTAGCTTTTTGACACGTAGTGCAGCGAGCAACAAGATGCTCAACATCTCGTCACATCTTGCCAAAAGAAATGTGTAGCAAGTACGTCCTCCATCTTCTTCACGCCAAAGTGTCCCATTAATCCTCCTCCATGCGCCTCCTGTAACAACAAAAGACGAACGGAGCTAGCTGGAATGCATAGCTTGTTAGCACGGAACACAAATCCATCATTAATGACGAACTTGTTCCATGTTCTCCCTTCTTTACAATTCTCCAACACATCTTTAAATTCTGCATCATGCACATGTTGATCTTTGATGGTCTCCAAACAAAATATTTTAAAGTCAAGTTGTGAAAGCATAGTATAACGACGAGACAATGCATCATCAATAACATCTTCTTTACCCTTCTTGTGTTTAATGACATAAGAGAAAGTCTCAATGAATTCAACCCATTTAGCATGTCTACGGTTCAGTTCTGCTTGACTTTTAATATGTTTCAAAAATTCATGATCAGAATGTATAAGAAATTCTTTGGGCCATAAATAATGTTGCCATGTTTCCAAAGTCTGAACAAGAGCATATAATTCCTTACCATAAGTAGAATAATTCAGACTAGTCCCACTCATTTTTTCCGAAAAGTATGCAACAGATTTGCCATCTTGTAATAACACACCTCCTAATCCAATTCCACTAGCATCACATTCAAGCTCAAAAGTCTTATTAAAATCAGGAAGTTGGAGTAATGGAGCATGTGTTAACTTATCTTTCAATACCGTGAAGGATTGTTCCTGTGCGGTACCCCAAACAAAAGGCACATCCTTCTTTGTAAGCTCATTTAGAGGTGCAGCAATGGTGCTGAAATCCCTCACAAAACGCCTATAGAAACCAGCGAGTCCAAGAAAACTCCTCACTTGTGTGACCGTTTTGGGTTGTGGCCAACTCTCAATAGCTTCAATCTTGGCTTTATCAACTTCAATTCCCTATGGAGTAACAATATAGCCAAGAAAATATGCTCGGTCGATGCAAAAGGTGCACTTCCCAAGGATACCAAGCAAACGTGCATCACGTAGAGCAATAAAAACGGCACACAAATGATCCAAGTGTTCCTCCAAAGATCTACTATAAATCAGTATATCATCAAAGTATACTACCACAAATCATCCAATGAAAGCATGTAAAACCTCGTTCATTAATCTCATGAAAGTGCTAGGTGCATTACTTAACCCAAAAGGCATGACTAACCACTCATATAACCCAAACTTAGTTTTAAATGCTGTTTTCCATTCAACTCCCAATTTCATACGAATTTGATGGTATCCACTACTGAAATCAACTTTGGAGAAAATTGTAGAGCCACTTAATTCATCAAGCATATCATCTAGCCTAGGAATAGAATGACGATAACGAATAGTAATATTATTAATGCCTCTACAATCAACACACATACGAGATGTACCATCCTTCTTCGGTACTAGAATAATAGGAATAACACAAGGACTAAGAGATTCGCGTATATAACCTTTGTCGAGCAGCTCCTGTACTTGACGCATAATCTCCTTCTTCTCCTCTGGATTGGTACGGTATGGTGCACGGTTGGGTAGTGATGCACCAGGAATTAAGTCAATCTCATGCTCAGTCCCTCGAATAGGTGGTAATCCCGGTGGCACGTCTTGTGGAAAGACGTCAACGAACTCCTGCAAAATGTTAGTGACAGTAGGAGGCAAAGAGGGAGGCATGTCCTTGAATGAAAATAATACCTCTTAGCATACAAAAGCATAGCAAAGAGATGTAGTAACATCCAAATCAGTAATATCAGATTTAGTGGCTAGTAAATAACCACTCTTCAGCTTTATTTCAGATGCAATGCTAGATGATTGTTTATTAGGCTTATTATGTTGCTCAAATTCCTTCGTCACAATCTGATTTTCACTCTCACTTTGCTTCTGTTTTGCTTTACTAGATCTAGCAATGTCATCTTTCATAATATGTTCGGGAGACATAGGATGCAAAGTTATATTTTTATCCTTATGAACAAGAGTATAATGATTTGTCCTACCATGGTGTACATAATTTTTATCAAATTGCCATGGTCTACCAAGTAAAATGGAGCATGCTTGCATGGGTACCACATCACAATCAACATAATCAGAATATGTAGCAATGCTTAAGTACACATGAACAGTACGTGTTACCTTAACCTTTCCACTACTGTTGAACCATTGGATGTAATAAGGATGAGGATGTGGTATGGTGCTTAGAGACCGCTTCTACACCATCTCCATGCTAGCCAAGTTGTTGCAACTCCCTCCATCGATGATGACGCGAACAGAACGCTCCTTCACTACTCCCTTTGTATGGAACAAATTGTGCCTCTGATTTTGCTCAGCCTGTGTAACCTGCACACTCAGAACATGTTCAGCAACTAAACTTTCATACATGTCAGCGTAGTCAGCAGCCATGTAGTGTGTCTCTTCTTCAGTATCCTCGGCACCCTTTTCTTCACTTGCAATAAGAGCCAAAGTCTCCTCATCATAATCACTAGCGGAAGCATATCCACCATCCTCAGTAACAATCGTCACACGCTTGGAAGGGCATTCTCTCGCATAGTGACCTCAACCCTTGCAACGACGACAAATAACCTCATGTGTTTGCCCTGTAGATGGCGATGAAGAAGAGCTCTATGCAGGCCCCGAAGGTGTGCCCTTGCTGGAGGATGGTGGCGGTGCCTGTTTCCTTGTATCTCTGTTGGAGTTGGCGGTTGAAGTAAGTGGTGTTGTGGTAGGACGCGTGGAAGCAGATGATGTACGTGGTGTCCATGATGAAGCTCGACCTGCAGAGAAGTTAGTTCTTGCCATTGCCTGTCGATCCTGCACTTCACGTTCAGCTTTGCAAGCAAGATGGAATAAACGAGTATAGTGTTATACACCTTATACTCTAGAATAGTCTAAATCTCTCTATTTAATCCACCCATAAAACATGCAAGCATAGCTTCATTCTCCCCAACAATACCACATCTAATCATGCCAGTTTGTCATTCCTGATAATATTCCTCTACAGAATTTTTTCCTTGTCTTAAACGCTGCAAATTTTGAAGCAATTCATGTTGATAATATGGTGGAACCCAACGATTATGCAGTTTTCAAAGCAGCCCAAGTAGTAGGGATATTATCATGATGTATTCTACAATGTTCAGACCACCAAACACAAGCAAAACTAGTGAATGCACAAACAGCAGCAACAACACGTCTATCCTTAGGAAATTGTAAGCATGTAAAACGTTGTTCTGTTTCTAACTCCCACGTAAGATATATATCAGGAACATATCTACCCTCAAATGTTGGAATATTCAATTTAAGTTTAGGGAGATGGTCATGATCCCATACCTGAGGGGGTGGTGCAGCCCTACCGTTGCGATAGTAGCCATGTGGATGACCTGGTGCGTGTGGTGGTGGTTGGCCCTAGGTCTTATCTGGCACAACCTCTCCCTCATCATCGTAATCACCATCATAATCCTCATTCTGCTCAACGACAGTAGCAGCAACAACATCAACCACCGAAGCTGCAGCAGTAGCAATGGCACTAGAATTTTGGACTTGGTCGATAGGCACACGTCGCGCTCGTCCCGTGAAATTTTTGCGTTGTTGGTGTTGTTGTTGCCGAGGTACGACAAGTACATCTAGTGGAGGTAGACATGCAAGCACCTCATTGAATTTAGCATCAAGCTTGGCGTCGACCATCTTCTCCAAACCATCTAGCTTCTCCATAGCCTCTCCAAGGCTCGTCACCAAATCGTGCACCTGTTAACCCATCATTTGCTGAAATTTATTGTGGAGCTCCTTGTTTGTCATGCCGTCCCAGTTGATCTCGTCGGCTTGTGATCCTGTCATGGTTAGCAGCAATAGGAACACACAAGAATATGAACCTACAAACTACTAGGAAGCGGTGGTGGTGGTGGTGTGTCACAAATCCGTCAAGCAAATCTCAAATTCTTACCAGTTCTTACCCAGCAGCAGGCGGTGATCGGCAACTGTTGTAGTCAAAAACTCTCAAAGCTTGGATAGAGCGATTGCCAGGTGGTGTACACACACGACGTAGATGTATGTGTAGGTGGGATGGCTTATAATATGGTAGCAAAAGGGGTCAGCAATAATCAATTCAGAGATGCAAAGTTGAATAAATGCTCAATGACGGCACTGTGCTGGTCCTAGGCTAGACCGAGCTAGAGACGCGAGCCTACAACACCAACAAAATCACGACGCTACACGTAATCAAGGGACGAGCACACTCTGAAATTTTTTTTTCGTTTTTTTGGAGCCTTTTTTTTGCGCTCTTTTTTTTGCTCAGGAAATCACTATAATGGTGAGTGTCTCAAAACTCTTCCCGAGACGTATAAACAGGATAGGCACAAAAAAATTGACATTTTTTTTCGGGAGCGATTCGGGGCTGCGACGACCAAAAATTGCGACAAAATATCACTATGATGGCGAGTGTCTCAAAACGCTCCGAAAAGCCTAAATGGGAAAGGGAAAAAAATCACCCACCGAAATTTTGGCCTAAAAACTGTCTGAGTGTCTCAAAACACTCTGATTTTTTTCCGAAACCTACTCAGGAAAGGAAACACGAATCTGAACACAAAGGGATCTCAAAATCAAACCTAATATGGTATGGACTCGAATTGGTGGCGGATATGTGGTGGTATATATGGATACCGATTGATGGCAGGTATATAGTGGTGATATATGGACTCAGATCGGTGGCGGATATGTGGTGGTATAAATGGCAGCGACGATGATGGTAGTGTGGTGGTGGTATATGGAAGCGGAGAAGAAGATGTCGCGATGGCGGCGTGAAAACTTGTGAATAGAACTCGAAACTCTAAAAGACTAGACTCTAAGACTAGCAACTTGACACGACGATGCAACCGCAAATTCAACAAAGCAAACACCGAACAGAAAATTGCAAAGGCTCAGAGTGGTTCGGATATGATGATCTAACCCTAATTTTTTTGTTGGCTTTTTCCTAGACCATAGGTATGAAAAAAAGATGTGATCTAAACTACAAAAACTGGTAAAATCTCACCGAGCAACCTGGAAATCCGATACCACTTGATAGAGGCAATGTTGTCCCTGTCTTTTGATGAGATGGTGGCTATCGTTTTCGGTGGAGTAGACTTTGACGATCCGACTATGAGCGTGTGAAGACGTCGCGCCTTAGCAATCGCTAAACCAACTCCGAGAGGTTATTGACCATGCCGGAGCACGATCAACCTGACCACGAGGGTATATTTCCTGCACGCAAACGAAGAACAAGCAAGAAACTGAAATTGCAATCTGGATATTGCGAATATAAGAGGAAAGCTTTATTGATGAAAGTGGGGTTCTGTGACGTCTGGGTCTGGTCGTGGAACACAAACGAAGGACGCGAAGTTGCAGCTATGGCGAACTTGTAATCTAAACAAAACCCAAGTCTAAAACGACGCCCTAAGGGCTGTATATATGGGGGAATAGAGGGGGATTTCGTGGCCCCTTGGAGGAGGGGTCCGAAACCAGCCCTAACTCAGTTTCCCCACACATACGGACTCTAAAAATAGCCTATAATATGGTATTTCGAAATTACATGGGCCTGGCCCAAAAATAAGGTGACACGGCACCTATGATTGCCTGTGGACGAAATTTATGAAGTGGCATGTTGTATATTTCGCCCAATCCTCCAAGCACTCCTTATGGTGGCTTGAAAGTGCAAAAATCACCACTGGAAAGTCCATTGTTCCTTCCCGCACGTGCGTCTTCTTCTCCATGCTTGATCCCGCTCCAATGGTCATCCTCCTTGTCCATGCTAGGTCCTTCATTCATAAGTAAAACAAAAGTATCTAATTTAGGCAGCATCATATGTTCATGAACATTAGAAGGATTTCCAAGAAACGAAAGTACCTGATAATTTAGTTGGCCTGCGCGGGCTCTAGTAACTGGTCCAATATGTGTAGCTAGTGGGGATGTGGGTGTAACATCAGTAGGGATGTCCTCATCAGCCATGTCTCCCGTGAATCGGACGATGGTTGAACAAGGAGGGATGTCACCTCGGATTCAAAGGCACGTGCACGGGCTCTTGTCATGGGACCCTTTGGAGCTTGAGTTGGTGGATATGGGTCCATGGGGATGACCAAGGGATGCTCCACGTCATCTCCCCCCCTTGTGAGAGATCCGTCCTCGGATCATGATCTTCATCACCATGGAAAGGACATAGGTCCGTAACGTTGAAGGTGTCGCTCATGTTGTACTTGTCGCGTGGAATGTCGATCTTGTAGGCATTGTTGTTGTAGAGTGCCAACACTTTGAAGGGTCCATCGGCTCGAGGAAGTAGCTTGGACTGGCACTCGGCGGGGAAACGGTCCTTGCGGAGGTGTAGCTACACAAGATCACCGGGCTCGAACACCATGGGGTGCTTGTTGGTCTTGTGCTTGGCGGTGACTCGTTCCACTTGACGTTTGATCGTGCGCCTTGTATCTTCATGCATCCTCTTTCTGTAGCTTGCCCTTGCACTTGCGTCCATGTAGACGTGCTCGTGTATTGGTAGAGGTAGGTTGTCCAATGGGAACAAAGGATTGAAGCCGTAGACCACCTCGAAAGGAGACTTGCCGGTGGTGAAGTGACGTGCGCGATTGTAGGCGTACTCGGCGATGGGGGAGGCATTCTTCCCATTCCTTGATGTTCTTCTTGATCAACACGCGTAATAGAGTAGATAGCGTCCGGTTTGTCACCTCCGTTTGGCCATTGGTTTGTGGATGATATGCCAAAGAGAATAGAAGCTTAATTCCGAGCTTGGCGCATAGGGTCTTCCAAAAGTAGCTTAGGAACTTGACGTCGCGATCCAAGAGAATGGTCTTGGGAATGCCATGTAGTCGCAAGATATCCCTACAAAAGAGTTTTGCAACATGTGAAGCATCGTCGATCTTGTGACATGGAATGAAATGAGCCATTTTGAAAAAATTATCCACAACGACAAAAACGGAATCATGGCCATTTTTAGTTCGTGGCAAACCAAGCACAAAATCCATACTCATGTCTTCCCAAGGTTGGAAAGTTATAGGAAGAGGCATGTAAAGACCATGGGATTGAGCTTTAGACTTAGCTTTGCGGCATGTAGAGCATCGGTTGGTGAAGCGTGCGACATCAAAAAACATCTTGGTACAAAAGTACTTGTTGGATAGCGTGGCATACGTCTTGTCGCGTCCAAAGTGACCCATAAGTCCTCCACCGTGAGCCTCTTGCAAAAGCAACAAACGAAGAGAAGACTCAGGTATACAAAGTTTGTTAGTACGCATAAGATAGCCATCTTTCATATAGTAGTTCTCCCGTACGACCATAAGTCTTGTCGCGTCCAAAGTGACCATCTCACGTACATGCCCCTTATCTAGGAGTTTTTGGACTTGCCTTTGTATCTCCTTTGTTTCTTCGGGGTTGACGCGGTAGGGTGACTTGTTGGGAACCGGTGCTCCGGGGATGAGGTCGATGCGGTGTTCGATCCCTCGTTTTGGTGGTAGTTCCGGAGGTAGCTCACCGGGAAAAACATCTTGGAATTCTCGCAACAAACGAGATAACACAAGAGGAAGATGTTGTGAAGGGTTAGTCCGAACGACGTCATCTTTGCACACAAGTACGTAGTGAAGAACGGTCGATGGGCTCTCACTCATATTCCTCAAATCTCTTTTGGTGGCTAAAATAACTATATCTCTCGTGTCCCTCATCGTGGAGTCACTCAAATTTGGCTTGTGGATCTCACTCTCTTTTAGGTGGATCGCTCTCTCACTTTTATCTCCACGATGGGATGAAGCGTGCTTGTCGGCGATGACTTGACTTGGAGTCATTGGTCGAAGTACATATTGCTTGCCCTTCATATTGAAGCTATAGTGATTGGTCCGACTATTGTGTATGACCCCACGATCGAATTGCCAAGGTCTACGAAGGAGAAGGTGGCAAACGGACATGGGAACCACATCACACTCCAAGGTGTCTTCATAAGCGCCTATCTTGAAGGAAACTTGCACGGTATGTTCAACTTGGAGGGTGCCGGAATCACTTAGTCATTGGACCTTGTAGGGGCGAGGGTGCTTCTTCTTAACCAATTGGAGCTTGGCACAAAGGTCCTCACTTGCCAAATTATGGCAACTTCCATCGTTGATGATGACCTTGACAGATTTTCTTTGGATGCCCGCCTTGGTGTGGAAGATGTGGCAACGCTGGTCCTCGTCTTCTTGTTGTTGAAGTGTCAAAACCTTGGAGACAACGAGAGCGGGGCTCGGATTGTTGTCGCAAATGATTTTCGAATCTTCATCTTCATTGACTTGATGATTCATGGCCACGTGCTCCAGAGCTTCCATTTCTCCGTCACTCATAGAATCATAGGTGCCATCGTCTTGAAGGATCATGGTGTGTTTTGTTGGACACTCGTAAGTCTTGTGGCCTCGGCCTTGGCACGTGAAACACTTGATGGAACTTGACTTAGCGGTAGCATCTGGTGTCGGTGTAGAGGATGAAGCTCTTGATTTGTGGTTCTTGTAGTTGGTCGGCTTGACGAAGTCGTCTTGTCCTTGTAGCTTGACTTGTCGCCGGTAGGTGTTGAAGATTTCGTAGTCGAAGGCGTCGTTGTCATAGTAGCTTGAGCACTTGCACCTTAGGTCATGGAAGAGAACTTGGAGTACTTGAAGTCATCTTGCACTTGGCGTTCCGCCTTGGTCGCTTGATGCATGAGTTCAAGTAAGTTGGAGTATGATTGGAAGTCCGCAATTTTTTTGACTCTGTAGTTGAGGCCATTCAAGATACGTGCCATTGTTTGCTCGTCATCTTCCTTGACATTGGCTTGGATCATAGCGATTTCCATCTCTTGGTAGTACTCTTCTACCGACTTGGTGCCTTGCTTGAGTTATTGTAGGTTCTTGAAGAGATTCCGGTTGTAGTGTGTAGGCACAAAACGAGCTCTCATGAGATCCTTCATTTGGGCCCAAGTTTTGATAGGAGTTTCACCTCTTTCTCTTTGTCATTCAATCACTCGTTCCCACCAAATTAGAACGTAGTCTTGGAACTCGAGTGAAGCCATAGCTATCTTCTTCTCCTCATCATAGTTGTGGAGACGGAAAATCTAGAAAACTTTTAGCGCCCATGAGAGGTAATCTTCGGGATCATTGCTTCCGCAGAACTTTGGCATTGTGAACTTGAGCTTGCCGAAGCGTTATTCATCGTTTTGGTGGCGAGGCCGAAATTCTTGTCGTGGATGTGGAGCCTCATTGTCTTGGGCGTGTTGATGTTGTTCTTGGCCTTGTTTGTCTTCGTCCTCGGATTCGTGGAGATGAGCTTGAGGACGACAACGAGGTGGACGCACTCCGTTGCACCTTTCTTGGTGCTCCTCTTATTGATTGGCTTCTTCTTGTCGTTCGCGATGAAGTTCTTCTTGTCGCTCACGATGTAGTTCTTCTTACTCTTGACGTGCTTGACGGTTGCGTTCCTCCAACGCACGAGTAGCATCACGGAGTGCACGTTGGGCTTCGAGCGCTTGTTCTTCACGAAGGCGTATTTCTTCTTCACGACGTTGTTGTTGGTGTTCTTGATCCAATGCTTCTTGTTCTTGTTGTTGATGCCGAGCACGCTCGCGAAGTCGATCTTGAAGTCCATTCCCATGGAAGGGTTCTCCAAAGCTTGACGTTGGTGACCTTGGTGTGAACTTGGACTGGAGCGGTCATCGCGATGATGAGGACGTGCTCGAGGTGGACTCTCGCCGGAAGAGTACTCCGATGAGTGGCGACTTGAGTGGCGCCGTCCGGAGGATGTAGATGTAGAAGAATGGCGCTCGACCATCAAGGCGCGAATTTCCTCCAGTTGGCTTGAGAGCTTGGTGTCGAGGTCATTCCTTGTTCGCACTTCGGATTCGCGTACGTCGATGGCGAGTTGCTCGATGCGGTCGTTCAAGACGTCATGCGATTGGCGCATTGCCTTTTGCGCTCCAAAGCATTGTAGCTTGGTGATGTAGGCGGTTGCGTCGTCCGCTTGCTCCTCAAATTCCGGGTTGTGGATGCTTGACCTATCCATATCACTCAAGTAGATATAAGTGGAAGAATGAGACAACAAGATCAATTACCGTTCCACAAGTTGAAAATGGATCAAATGTCACTCAATATGCAAATGTGGAAGTAGTAGAATTGGTACCAAAGATCATCCTTCTCACACCTACGCAATTAAGGATTATGGAGTAGCTTGGTTAGGATAGTGGCACAAATTTCAAGTAATCCGAAAGATAAGATTCAATAATGTTGAAAGAGATTCGCAAGTTCGTAAGTAAGACAATGTGGATCAATAGCAATGCATATACACAGAAACACACACACGGATAGATAAGTGGGGTCGTGCAACCAAGGATGAGCCAAAATGTGGAATCTACGAAAATTGCTCGTGTTGCACAACACTAGAGAGACGCTAGCACGGTTGCTCAAATGGGCGTGATATGAACTTTTGCACAACCTATAAGAAACAAAACGTGTCGTCTTCCTATTCCCGGCTTGCTATGTATGTATGAGGCACGTGTCACTCGCTCAAGTGATCCAAGATGATCAAGTATGTTATGCAAAATTGGTGATGCTATTGCTCTTTTGCTCTTTTGCTCGTGCTTAAAAGCTTTGCTTGTTTTTCTTTTGTGATGATGTTTTGAATGGTCACAATGCGGGATGTGCACACCAAGATAGAAATTATGTATGCGGGTACTATGATAACACAAAAGATGATACTATTAGAGATGCACGCAATTGAAGCTACTTAGAGTATGTATCACTAAAGTGCACAAGTAGCGTAGCCCGGCAATACTCAATGGCTAGTGTCGATAGGCAAGTAATGAGGGGTAACAATGCAATGGCAAGGGTATATGTCAAGAAAGTCGTCGCGGTTACCGTCCTTGCTTACGGTACGGTGTCAACGAAGTGTTGGTCGGCGACGATCCGGGCGATGATGAGCGGCGATGTCGATGAAGAACCACTCCTAATTAGCCAAAATACCTTAGGAAGTGGAGAGCTTGTGACTCAAAATCTCAAATGCAAGGGGTTGAGGAAGAATTGGTGGTGACAAATGCGGAAGAAAATGGTGGACAAAACAAAAAAATTCGGGCTAAAAAATTCAGGTTTGACAGAGTTGCTCGGACGTCTGGAGGGCGTCGGACATCTGGGGTCTGCTTGTTCGGAGGCTCTCGGTCGTCCGGAGGCTGCGGGTTTCACCGGTTGACCTACGGGGAACAACTCGACCAAAAGAAAAATTTTGGGCAAAAATTGGGGCGATTTGGCGGTGGAAAATGATGGGAATGATGAGGGAAAGCTAGATCCACTTGTCCACAACGAAACCCACGGATCCAAATCAACAAAATCTCCTCAAATCCAACAATCCAAGAAAATTTGGTATGGCTATTTCTGTAGGAATTTTTGAAATTAAGTCAAAACGAAACAAAATTAGGCTAGAAAGTGGAGGAAGGGACTCCAAGGTGTGAATCAACGTGGCTCATGATACCAATATGATACGGGGCTCACCCGTGTGTGTCAATCTTTTCACACTTGGAGGGGGGAAAAGGGAGAAATCACAAGAGAAAACATGAACCCAAGAACGATCTCCGGTCACACATCCACTAAATCCACTCAAACACAAGAGATACATAGATCCAAGGTCAACAAGGAGATACAAGTAACCGATAGTCGTCTCACTCCGGAGGAGATGAGGTCTTGATATCCTGTGGGATCTTCCCTTCTTGGGGCCTTGGCATCCACTTCGGATCCTCTCTCAAAGAGGTCTTCAACTCCGTGGGAGAAGGAAGTAGATGGAGCTATGCTCAACAAAGTCAAGTGCTAAACATAAGCCAACCCTAGCTAGAGGAGGGGAAAGGGTTTTTATAGTCGTAGGCGGAATAGAGGGGTACATGGGCCAAGGCCTGAGTGGCTGTGCGCAGACAGTGTCCGGACGTCCGGGGGCGGCCCGTCGTTCGACGATTCGGTTCGGGCGGTGAGTGGCCGGATTTCCATGACATGTCGGACGTCCGGGGCTTGGTCGTCCGCAGGCTTCGGTCTTCCGTAGATTCGGCTTTGGTCGCTTGGATTCGGGTTTCCGGAGAGAGGTCGGACGTCCGGGCGCTGGGTGGTGTCGGGCGTCCGAGCGCCGTCGGTCGTCTGGCAGCTGTAGACCTGCCGTGGTCTTCTGGCTGGGGCTGGACTTCAGGCGTCGGACGTCCGAGGAGGGTCTAGACGTCCAGAGGCTATAGCTCATCTGCAACTCCTCCTTGGTACTTCCAACCTTGGCATCCTCGTGGCTCTCCGTGGTCGCTCGCATATTCCTCTCCCGAGTACCTGAGTATGCAAAGAACTTCTGCTTGAGGTAGCAGCCATGTCTCCCATGAATCGAACGATGGTTGAACAAGGAGGGATGTCACCTCGGATTCAAAGGCACGTGCACGGGCTCTTGTCATGGGACCCTTTGGAGCTTGAGTTGGTGGAGATGGGTCCATGGGGATGACCAAGGGATGCTCCGCATCATAGTACCTAGATGACTTTCTCTCTCACTTTGATCTACTGTCACACCCTGTGTTGTATCACTTTGCTATCCTATGATGTTATAAAATTGGGACCCATTTAAAACTTTTTCAATGCTTGTGCTTGTTGAATTGTCTGCCACTTGCTTTTCTGAGTGCTTGTGAATAGTTCCACCCAATTCTTCTTCTCTCTAAAAGTCATCCAATTGATCCATACTCTCTGCCCAATGATCATGCCATGTGTATAGGACCCAATTTTTTTTATTATAAAATATTATTTTGGCCAAAAAGCATTTATTCAATTTAGGTTTTCAAAAATCCCTGAATTGCGGTTTGTACCACAAGTCCTCAAATTAGGGTGAATGTTTTTCGCCAAAGACTTTATTTGGAACCTACAATATATAAGACCTCCCAAAACCACCAAATATTATTTTTAAAGATTATTTTCATTTTTTATTTAAAGGCTTTTTCTTAAGGCCAGAAATGGTCTTTCATAGGGAAAAGTTATTTTTATATTTCCAAAATATTGAAGAAAATTTAGGGAAACTCAGTGGACATATATTTTGCATATATATGAGTTTCAACACATGGTCATGTTCAAAATATTGGACAAAACCCTCCAAAATCGTTTCTGTCTGTTTCAAGCTTTTGAAATATTTCTATAGGAACTATTCTCAAATAAATCCAGGAAAATTCTAGCAAGTCACATATGCCCAATGTGATAATCTTGCCAATTTTCATCCCAATCCAAATTGTTTTGGTTCACCAAAGTGCCCCAAAACCATTCTTGTCCAGAGCCAATTTTGAGCAAGTATACATTGCCAACTGTCCCCTATTAATCTCAAACTTTGTGTACATGCTCTAATCCCCAAATAATGCCATCACACCAAGTGGTGCATTAAGGAGAATATGTTTGCATGGATAGATCTAAGAAAATTAGTTTCTTCCCATTTCTAGGGTTTGTAAAGTTTGCATTGTCAACTTTCTTCCAATCATATCAAACCTTGTGATCAACCTTGTTCTTGCATGCCTTTTGACCCTACTAAATCTCACAGTAAGTGGGTAAAATCTTCTTGCCCAAACAGCCATCAAACACCTTTTGACAGATTGGTAAAACCCTTGTTTTCACCTCTTCCACTATTCTCCTTAAGCTCAAATTTTTACCACAACTCCACATTGTTCCTTTCTACCTCTAGTAAGAAGCCCCAGCTCTGGTTCAATGATTGGTGGGGGTGAAAAACCTTTTTTACTTCTCTAGACAGCCAAACCAATAGCATTTTTACCTCTGCCTCCACTTACCTTTACTCTCCCTAGGCCCCTCTAGCTCCTAGAGCATCTCCAGAACACCCAAGAGCTAAGGGACACGCTGGGACGCGTCCAGAGCATGCAATGCATGCCATGGCATGCCATACACATGCTTTGTAGCACGCTAAAGTGCCCATTTTTCTTTTTCTTTTCTATTTATTTTTCCAGAAATTCCTCTGGCTAAAATAAAAATCCAAATCCAGTGATTCCAATTTCTAAAATCTTCAAATATTGTGTAGTACTTGATGATGCCACTTGTGCCAATTTTTTTAAAAAAATTATATACTATTTTTTTTAAAACCCCTTGTTAAGCACTTTTAGATTCTGTTAAAATGCTTTTAACTACTTTTTACACTTCAAAACCAGAAGCTAGTATTTTTAGCATTCCTTGTTTTCACCCTAGTATTTTACAAAAGTGGTTTGACATTTTTAGGAGTAATTTATTTTCCCTGTTTTTGTCGTGCTCTTATTTTTGCCCGTTATTATTGCGACGATAGATTGCGTTGTTGATGAGGAAGTTGGACCAGAAGACTTTGAAGACCCCAAGAACTTTATTGAGCCACGCAAGCAGCCCTTTGACCATGTCTGAGAAACCATTTTATTGCATGGCATATAGTACTCTACTTTTGATATGTTGATCATGATGTTGTGGTGACCACCTTTATGGGTTGCCTCCGATGCTTTTACCCGTTGATACTTGCATGACATGACTCTACTTCTACTTAGAGTTGTGCGGGTGGGAAGAACTTAGGATGCTAAGTAGTTGCTGCACAAGGGGATGGGATTATGCATGGTGTCGGAAAGGAAATGATTTCAAAGACTTTTCAAAAACCCCGTCGGGTGCCACTAATGCCCGAGGTAGATGATGTTGAGCTAGGTAACCACTTGATAAAGGAGTGGTGTACCGAGGCAAGTAAGTGTGTGTGTTTTCGAAAACGGAGTAGATTTAAGATTTGTCAACCATTCCCAACCTTACATGTACAACCACGATACCCCTTATGGGGCAGGGCTTTATTGATTACTTTGGTGAGTGATAGCAAAGAGCCCGCATTACTATTGGCGGGAGTGACGTGGTCGCTCTGGATACGGGGTCGTGCCGGAAAGATCGATCATGGGCTGTTTTTACAGACACCGGGCACACCGTTACGTGCCCTTGTGGAATATACTTGTGATGTACATCATGAGGGATGGCACCAACGAGTGGACTCTTTGTTAGTATCGTTAGGGGAAAGGCAATGTTCGGGTACTTACCTCGGGTATGTAATATACCGCGAGTCGTGGATGACACGGAATTTCCCTGAGTCTTGTGGGTAAAGTGTGCAACCTCTGTAGAGTGTAAAACTATTCGAATAGCCGTGTCCATGGTCAAGGACAGTTGGGTGGTGCTGCTTAAACTACGTCCGATGTTTTCACAAACTTGGTGTGAGTGTGTGGAGAAGGAATACTTGAGTTAAGTCAGATGACTTGACATGATGATTGAACATGAGATGTTCAGACCTTGTTTATATTAATATCTGTAACTTGTTCATACGGATACTTGTAACCTCATGATGCATGCTCTTACAAGTTGATTGATCATGTCATTGCACTCAAAAATCAGCTTTTCGCAACTTACCTACTTAGTGCTATATCATGCATTGTTATACCTTGTTCCAAAACATGGGTTGCTTGTGAGTACATTCAAAGTACTAATTGGCTTGCCACTGGTTATTTAATTGGACAAGCAAGGAAGAGCAGGAATATGGTGAATACTTCGTTGGTGAGGAACATGCGAATTAGAACGCTTCCCAGTCAGAATGTGTCGGGGCACGGATGCTCGCGATCACCTATGGGACCATAGGCCCCTTGTGGTTCGACAGGGGGTCACTTTGCACAAAGAGCGGAGACCATGAGACAGCGGGAAGATGAGGTCGCTAGCATTTTCACCCAGGTTCGGGCAGCTGTGAAGCGTAAAACCCTACTCCTGCTTTTTGGTGGATTGATCAAAGGAACAAGACGAACACGCAGCACCCAACTCCTGGAAAGGGTTGCTGTCGGGGTGAGCTACTACGCGAGTACAAGTGTCCAAAGTTCCGAATCTGGAGCTAGGTCGCCTCGGCCCTCCTTTTATAGTGCAAGGGGAAACCACAATGGAAAAACAGTCATTATCTATTGATTAGATAGCTTAGCAGAGCTATCATACCTAACTCTGGCATTTAGGACAAAATACATGATTACTAGACTAGGTGGCGCTCGGTGGTGCATTCCCAGGAAGCTCTTGCCACTGCCTAGCTAGCCGTTGCTTAAGGTCTTGACACGCTGCTGGACGGGTGTCAAGTGGGTAAAATCTGCATTCCGGTGCGTCGCCACGTGGTTAGCGAGAGCCACTTAGCCGTTTGAGGGCTCGACACCGCATTGATAAGTGACTGTCGTAACGATGCGGTGGAGCGATGGCTGGTTGGCTCGAGCCTGCTGGGGGATGGCTTGCCGGGTCCTCCTGAGATGTGCGCGCCTCGGTTCCCGGCAGGCTCCCGGTACGAGGTTGGTGCGCTTTGGGCCCGCCCTGGGCCGTTGTGCTGGTGCTGCTGCCGTTTGCTTGGTTTCCAGCAGGTCGTTGCTGCCGGGTGCCGATTCTTGAATGCTTGCTTGGTGGTGCGGTAGCCTTCCCAACAGGTTTTGCTGCTACCGCCTGTGCATAAGTTAGGAGCACTGGGTACCCCTTTTGTAGTGCAGCGACAGGAGCCCCCGGGTCTGGCCCACATGCGCTTGCTTAGTCTCGTTGGGTCAGGCCCAAAATTTATGCACAGGCGCGCAATGTGAGGAGGTAACTTCCAATTTACTGGTCAGCACTATCCCACCACCTCAGGCCGTTTCCACCACGCGCGCCGCATGCATAGCGAGGAGCTTGCGGTGGACGCTCGTGACTTAAAGGCCCGATCGTGGTAGAAACCGTAGTGCAATGGATTGGAGCAATGGGGCGGTTACCTGTTCGCCCGTGAGTCGTGGGTAGTGGGATTGGGGGAGATGGGCGGCCGCTCTGGAGTGGGGGAGAGCCAGCCCCCATGCCCTCCCCTATAAATTAGGGGGTCACGGTGGTGATGCTCATCCATCTCCATCTCCTCCTTTCTCCCAAGTCCACATTGCTCGTCCTTCACTTATGGTTCGTCTTTGAGCCGCCCTTCCCCCCTTGATGGTAAGGGGAAAGGCCTCGCGAGCGTGTTCGCAGGGGCCTCCCCCTGCGTCCACGCCCAGTCTCCGTTCTGGACCGACGTCTTCAAGCCGAAAGTTAGCCGGAGGAGTCTAAGATGGGGGAGCGGGCGGCGTGGCGGTCACGGCTGGGACAGTTGTGGCGGTCGCGGCTGGGACAGTCGCGGCGGCACGCCTGCCGTCGCGTCGCCCGCTTCTTTAGCTTCGGTGGAGGGCTGTGCGGTCGATACTGGGACAGAGTCCATAATGGAGACGCAGTGTTGTGGTGGACCGTGGTTCCAGCTCTCCTTCTTCAGGGTGATGGAGGAAGATCGTTTGCACGGCCGCCAATTGCGTGTGCGCGGTTGCAGCCGTGGTTTGCCATCTATTGCGGTGAATTTCCCCACCAACAGCACCCTGGATGGAGTGTATGAGTGGGAGTTCTTCGCCCGTGCTTGCTTCTTAAGGGCGGGAGGAATTCCTCGCCTTTGGCCACCGGGGACGACCATGCTCTCTGTGGGGTCCCCTGGTTGCCGCGTCGGGATCTTGGACGACGGCGGAGGCGTTCCCTCGAGCGGTGGCGATGAGGAAGATGATGGCGGTCGGGGAACCATGGCGCATCGGGAGCGCGGTTGAGGGCTTCGACGCGTCGCGCTCCCCGGCAGCACCATCATCACCAGCCGGGCTCCGGCAGCGCCACCATCTGCACCTGCCCTCCGCCTTCTTTCCCCTTGTCGGTCTTGTCCGCTCAGTCGGCTTCGTCCGCCCTGCCTGGGGATGGGGCCCTTCCTCTCTTCGGGCGCGTCCCTCTGGTCCTGGTGGGGAGGCGCCGAATATCAGCCAGGCACTCCTTTTGCCCTCTACTTCTTTTCCACTTAGCTCCTAGGAGGAGAGGGACAAGAAAGGCATTAGGGGGCACTTATCTTTTTATAAGTCAAAAGATGTAGGCGTTCGTCAATTTTTAGTTAATCGTAATTTAATTCTTATCCGATTTGTACCAACAAACGAATGAATGAATGTTATTTTGTTCCCTGAGAACTATTCTTTTCTCTCTTTGTTTCTATTGTGTCCATGTGTTTGTTCTCGCGGCATAGGACCGCCTGCCGGGTCGCTTTTAACCGTGAGCGCCGAAAAAGGGGAACGATCCCCCGGCAGCAGGCTGGCGTTGTTCCCCGGCAGGGGTCCTTGTCGGTATCGGCGCGGCCCCTCAGAGCTGATAAGTACCAGAAGCTGAGGAACAGCTCGTCCCGACAAAGGTTTTTACCACGTAAGGGAGCTCCATCGAACACGTTCGAAGTGAGGGTAAAGGTTTCCTTTTAGGGAGTACAAAACTTGGGATACACGATTAGACTTATCTCTTTTTAGGCTGTATCCCTTTCTGGAGTATGCTGGGTCGCCGTCCTTGTTCCTTCGGTCGCCTTCTATGTTTTACCTGGTGACAAAACACACAGGGCAAGAGGCCCCCCACTCTTTGAGGAGAAAGTGCGGTAACAAGGATTATAGGCTCAATGAGTACTCTAGCAAATCTTTAGAAAACAGGCGATGACATTGTAATCATAAAAGATGCATAATGAACGTGCAATGCAATGATATGTTGCCATGCCTAGTTCTATTTCCGTTGCTCAGGGCCTGCGCTTGGCTTTGTACAAAGGGTTACATGCAACTTCGGCAAGGCTTGTACAAAAGGTTGCTACCGGGGACTACGGCCGGCAGCCGCGCCTTACGGGTAGAACTTACGAAGATGCTCAATATTCCATGAGTTAGGCACTTGGGTGCCATCTTCAGTCTCCAAACGGACTGCGCGAGTTCTGATGACTCGTGCTACCCGGTAAGGGCCTTCCCACTTTGGCGTCAACTTGTTGGTACCCTTGGCAGACTAAACACGCCTAAGGACAAGGTTGCCTTCCTCAAGGCTCCGGGCATGTACCTTGCGGCTATGATAGCGGCCCAGGGCTTGCTGGTATCGTGCAGCATGTAAATCAGCCTGGAGACGATCTTCCTCGAGGAGCATGGCATCGTCATGCCGTAGCTGCTCTTGCTCTACTTCATCGTAGGCAAGTACTCGAGGTGACCCGTATATGAGTTCCGTGGGGAGCACTGCTTCCGCCCCATATACCAGGGAGAAGGGAGTCTGGCCGGTAGCTCGATTCGGTGTCGTTCCGAGGGACCAAAGAACCACCTGCAGCTCGTCTATCCAGCGCTTTCCGCTCTTCCGCAGTCTATCAAAAGTCCTTGTCTTGAGGCCTCGCAGCACTTCAGCATTCATCCTCTCGACTTGCCGTTGCTCCTTGGATGGGCAACAGAGGTGAAGGAGACCTAGCTCCCAAGGTTTTGGATATATTACATGAAGGCGTGGCTCGTGAACTGGGTGCCGTTGTCGGTGATCACTCTGTTGGGTACTCCAAAACGGCACACCACTCCTTTCATGAACATGATAGCTGACTGCGTGGTCACCTTCCATAACGACTCCACCTCAGGCCACTTTGTGAACTTATTGGTTGCCACGAACAAGAACTCAAAGCCCCCGACAGCGCGGAGGATGGGGCCCAAAATATCGAGCCCCCAGACTGAGAAGGGCCAGGACAAAGGGATCGTCTGGAGAGCTTGCGCTGGCTGATGGATGTTCTTGGAATGGAACTGATAGGCTTCACACTTGGTGACCAATTCAGTTGCATCTTGGAGGGTAGTGGGCCAGTAGAAACCCTACCGGAAGGCTTTCCAAGCAAGGGCTCTGGATCCAACGTGCCAGCCACATACACCTCTGTGAATCTCCGCCAACAGCCTTAGCCCGTCCTCCCGGCAAATGCACCTCAATTTCACGCCGTTGGGTCTTCTTCTGCACAGAGTGTCGTCGATAAACTGGTACATACTTGACCGACGGGCTACTTTTTCGGCCTCTTCTTGCTCTTCGGGGAGTTCTCCTGTTTGAAGGAAACGGACTATGTGCGATGCCCAAGTTGGAGCCTGAGGCTCGACAACTAGGACTAAAGGCATCTCCTCGTCCTTGGGAGTGCTTGTCTCGACCACGAGAACCCGGGGTTCCGCAGGAGAGAGCTGCTCACCATACGGAGCGAGATTGTCTTCGGCAGCTTCTCTACCAGCGGCTTCGGGAAGCTCTGTCGGGAAATGCTTGCCAGAGTTCAGCTTTCTTCTTTTCCTGGCCATTGTTGATGGGGATACTGAAGGTTGAGTGAGGCGAAGGATAAATGTTCCTGGTTCCACAGGGAGCTTTTGTGCAGTGCACTTTGATAGATGATCAGCGATGGTGTTTTCTGCATGGGGTACATGCTCTGCTTGCAATCCATCAAAGCACTCCTCCAGTTTCCTCACTTCTTCCACATATGCCTCCATCAACGGGCTCTGATAGTCTTTGTTGATATGTTTCACCACGAGTTGTGAGTCCCCTCAGATGATCAGTCTCTTGATTCCCAGCTCCACCGCGATTCTGAGCCCGGCAAGGAGCCCTTCATATTCAGCGGTGTTGTTGGTAGCCTCCTCCCAGGGAAGTGCATCTGTACCACATTCTTGAGGTGTTCTCCGATGGGGGCGACGAGGAGCACACCTGCTCCGGCACCCTGGAGCGAGAAAGAACCATCGAAGTACATGATCCAATCCTTAGGTGCTTCGTTGCCGAGGAGGACTGTTTCTGGAATTTCTTCATCTGGCGTTGGCGTCCATTTCGCAATGAACTCTGCCAATGCCCTGCTCTAGACCGTGGAAGTGCTCTCGTACTTCATACCAAAACTTGACAGCTCAAGGGCCCACTCAACTATCGTGCCAGTAGCTTTGGGGTTCCTCAATATGCGCTGCAGCGGGAAGCGAGTGACGACGGTGATCTCATGGGCTTGGAAGTAGTGGCGCAGCTTCCTTGAGGCCATGATGAGGCCGAAGATCAGCTTTTGCACTCCAGAGTACCTTGACCTAGCCCCCCGTAATAAGGAGCTGACAAAGTAAACCGGCCGCTGCACCACTTTTTTCTTTGCCACATTTCTTGGAACTGCCTTCACCAGCTTGCTGAGGTTCCTCCAGGTCTGCATTGGGTCCTGCCACGGATGCTTCGGTTTCGTCCCCGGCAGCGCCGGCTGCAGCGGTTGCATCCTCATCTACTTCTCGCTGCGCCACCAGCGCTGCACTAACCACTTGATTCGTTGCGGCCAAGTATAGTAGCAACGGTTCTTGTGATTTAGGAGCGACAAAGGTGGGAGCAGAAGAAAGATAATTTTTCAGATCATGCAGCACTGCTTCCTCTTCCGTGGTCCACTTCACCGGGCCTGCCTTCTTCAGGATCTTAAAGAACGGCAGGGCATGTTCGGCGGATTTGGAGATGAACCTACTTAGCATGGCAACGCATCCGGTCAAACGTCTGATGTCATTGATGGTCTTGGGTGCCTGTATCTGCTCAATTGCCTTGATCTTGTCGGGATTTGCTTCTATCCCCCGCTGAGATACAAAGAACCCAAGTAGCTTGCCGGATGGGACGCCAAATACACATTTTTCAGGGTTGAGCTTCAGGTTGATCTTGCGCAGGTTTGCAAAAGTATCTTCTAAGTCTTGTATGAGAGTTGCTTCATCCTTGGTCTTGACAACTATATCGTCCATGTAGGCTTCTAAATTCTTGTGCAACTGTGGTCCAAATCCAGTATGCACGGCTTTGGCAAAGGTAGAACCAGCGCTCTTTAACCCGAAGGGTATCCGTATGAAGCAGTATGTGCCGCACGGAGTTATGAATGCGGTCTTCTCCTCATCTTCCTTAGCCATGAAGATCTGGGGGTATCCGGAGTAAGCGTCCAAAAAGGAAAGCAGGTCACACCCGGAAGTGGAATCAACAATCTAGTCGATGCACGGCAAGGGAAAGGGGTCCTTCGGGCATGCTTTGTTTAGGTCAGTGAAATCTATGCAAAGCCTCCATTTCCCATTCGCCTTGCGCACCACCACCGGGTTGGCTAACCAAGCTGGGTGCAACATTCCTCTGACCAAACCAGCTGCTTCAAGTTTCTTGATCTCATCGGCAATGAACTGCTACCGCTCCAAGCTTGCTTCCTAACCTTTTGCTTGACGGTCCTGGCATGGGGGCAGACAACAAGGTGGTGCTCGATTACCTCCCTGGGAACACCGGGGATGTCAGATGGTTGCCAGGCAAACACATCGACATTCGCCCGCAGGAAGGAAACGAGCGTGCTTTCCTATTTGTCAGTAAGGGTGGCGCTGATGGTGAACGTGCCACCAGCGCCATCCTGCCCTGCCGGGACCTTCTTCGTCTCAGGATAGGTGACCTTGGCTTTCTTGCTGGTGGAACTCTCTGGCAGATCCTCGACGGGTGCAGCGCACTCCGAAGAGGCGCGCTTCCTTAAGTCCTTGCCGGTGTCTCTAGTAGACTTCTTTTCTTTCTTTGATTCCTTGGCGGGAGCCGACGCTTCCACAGCTTCAGCTGCTACCGCGTCTCGATACATCTTATCCACGCATATGACTGCGTCTTTCTTGTTCGAAGGGACAGAGATGATTCCACTGGGTCCTGGCATCTTCAAAGTGTTATAAGCATAGTGGGATGCTGCCATGAATTTTACCAGGGCTGGGCGACCAAGAATTCCGTTGTAAGGCAGGGGAAGCTCAACCACGTCGAACACCACGTTTTCGGTCCGGTAGTTTAATTCCCCGCCAAACGTCACAGGAAAAGTGATCTTCCCCTTGGGTCGGCTCCTGCCGGGGTTAACTCCTTGGAAAGTACCCATAGCCTTGAGCTCCTCGTTAGGGATTTGCAGCCTCTCGATCACCTTTGGGGAGATCAAGTTCAATCCTGCCCCGCCGTCAACTAACATCTTGGTAACTTTGAGGTTGTGGATTGTTGGAGAAACCAACAATGGCAAACACCCGACCGCGGTAGTGCGATCTGGGTGATACTCTTCATCAAAGATGATAGGCGTGCAGGACCATCTGAGTGGCTTTTTGGACTCTACGGCAGGTTCCACAGCGTTGACCTCATGCGCCCACTGCTTGAGCTGCCGGTGAGAGGAGTGCAAAGATGCACCCTCGTCAACACACATGGCTTTGGTTGCCCTCTGAAACTCTCGGTCACTGGAATCCTCCTCGTAATCCTCATCCTCACTCATATCCTCTGTTTCTTTCTTCTCATGGCCTCTGGTTGGCCTCTCTTTCGGCTGAGGGGTCTTGCCGCGGTGGCCTCCTCTGCCGCCACAGCCCTTCCTGGCAGCAGCGTCTTGGCCCTTCTCCTTGTCACGCTTCTCGTACTCCGCCTTCTGCTTCTCGAGAAGCTGCTCAACTTGGCGGCACTCTTGAAGATCATGGCCCTTGGTGCGGTGGATCTTGCAGTACGACCCGTCGGACTTCCCAGTTTTCTCTGCTGCGGCGGCCTCCCGGCAATCAGCGCACGCGGCTGCTTCCTTGCCGGGGTCTCGGCCTTGGCCTTCTTGCCGGTAGCGAGATTACCAGAGCCCTCCACAGCCAATACTGCCTTTCCTTTGCGCTTATTGTTGCGCTTTCGGTTCCTCCCCTTCGAGCCGGGGGCGTCGTCGTCTTCCGAATCGACTTCGACGCCAGCCTCCTCTCCAGGGAGCCGCCTTCCTTCTTCAGCACGGGCACACTTGTCTGCCATTGTGTATAGCTCGTTGACAGTCTTGGGGAGTTTCACATTCATCTTGGCCCGCATCCTCCTATTGTGCATGTTTGAGTGGAATGCAACAATCATGGCTGCGGGGTCTATTTCTGGGATGTTGCGGTGCACTCGACTGAATCTCTGAATGTACTTCCACAAAGTTTCTCCCTCCTTTTGCGGCAAGACTTGCAGATCGCTGGGCTGTCCTGGCTCCTGATGGCTGCCTGTGAAGGCACTGACGAACTCGTTGCACAGATCAACCCAGGATGACATGGAGTTTTCCGGTAAGTGCATCAACCATGATCTCACATTTGGCTTGAGTGCCAAAGGGAAGTAATTGGCGAGCACTTTTTCATCTCTCCCTCCGGCAGCCTAAACGGCTATCGTATAGATGCCCAGGAACTCCGCCGGGTTTAGCTTCCCGTCATACTTCTCGGTCAACTCTGGTTTGAAAGCTCGAGCCGATGGCCAGCGGACCTGCCGCAGCTCGCGAGTGAAGGCAGGGCACCCAACCTCGTAAGGTAGGTACCCGCCAGCACTGGGTGCGAGGTCGCCAGCACTTGGGCCGTTGCGCTTGTCAGACTGACGGTGTGCTTCTCGAGGGCGCTCAATGGTGACGCGCATGTCTTCCTTTCGCCGATCCTCCAGGACACGCCGCTGGTCCTGGCGATCACGCGGGCCGGACGAGGCCATGGATGCCTCGTCGAACTCGTCAGCATGTGAAGTTCATCACGGTTGCTCCTGGGGTTGCTGTCGCGGAGGGGACTGCACTGTTGGCATGGCCCCCTCAACGCGATCGCCGGCCCGGGCCGCCGTAACCGTATGCGCGTGCCGCGATCGCTCCGCATGCTGAGACTTATTGGCTTCGACGAAAGATATCAAGCTCTAGATGGTAGCTCTCCACTCATCCATTTTGTCGGTAGCCGGCGGGAACTTAAGCAGAATCTGGGCACGTCCATCGCTTCCGACACCGTGTCCGGCATGGCGAACGAGGCGGACCACGACATAGCCCGGCTCCTGGTGGAACCAAGAGGGGCGTTGCCGCGTTCTTGACGTCGTGTGCCGCTCGCCGGGGCGGCCTGACGTGGGGGTGGCCGAGCCCGCGGGTTCGCGGCTCCGCTCGGTGCTCCGTCTTGTTCTAGTCGAGGCGTGCGTCCAGTGCCCGCGCTGGTAACGGGCGTGGACGGGGGGTCGCGTCTTGCTCCGAACAGTGCGTCGCCATGACGACCACGGCCATCCGCATGGCGGGGAGGCGGTGATCGGTCTTCCCTTCCATTCGCGGCGCTAGGGGCGCGTTCGCTAGAGTGTTGTTGCTGTCGCCCCTCCCCCGCGTTTCCGGCTCCAACCTTGGCCGTGGGTGACACGAAGGTGGCGCCGCGTGCGCCAGCCACGTCGCCCACGACGCCTGCCCCACTCGCAGCCGCCGCGACGCCCGCTATGCCCGCGGCTGCATGCGAGGGAGCCTTCGAAGTGGAGGGATGCGCGGTCGCGCTAGGCTTCTTCTTGGGAGCCATGGATGAAGAAGATGATGATGAAGATCGACTCGCCGTTCACGAGCTCGGGTTCGCGCAAATGATGCATGCCCCCTACCTGGTGCACCAAAGATGTCGGGGCATGGATTCTCGCGAACACCTATGGGACCAGAGGCCCCTTGTGATTCGGCAGGGGGGTCACTTTGCACGAAGAGAGGAGACCATGAGACAGCGCGACGATCAGGTCGCTGGCATTTTTACATAGGTTCGGGCCGCTATGAAGCGTAAAACCCTACTCTTGCTTTTTGGTGGATTGATCGAAGGAACAAGACGAACACGCAACACCCAATTCCCGGCAAGGGTTGCTGTCGGGGTGAGCTACTACGCGAGTACAAGTGTCCAAAGTTCCGAATCTGGAGCTAGGTCGCCTCGGGCCTCCTTTGATAGTGCAAGGGGCAACCACAATGGCAAAACAGTCATTATCTATTGATTAGATAGCTTAGTAGAGCTATCATACCTAACTCTGGCATTTAGGACAAAATACCATGATTACCAAACTAGGTGGCGCTCGGGGGTGCATTCCCGGCAAGCTCTTGCCACCGCCTAGCTAGCCGTTGCTTAAGGTCTTGATACCCTGCTGGACGGGTGTCAAGTGGGTAAAATCTGCATTCTGGTGCGTCGCCACGTGCTTAGCGAGAGCCACTTAGCCGTTTGAGGGCTCGACACCGCATCGATAAGTGACTGGCGTAACGATGCGGTGGAGCGGTGGCTGGTTGGCTCGAGCCTGCCGCGGGATGGCTTAACGGGTCCTCGTGAGATGTGCGCGCCCCGGTCCCTGGCAGGCTCCCGGGACGCGGCTGGCGCTCTTTGGGCCCCTCTTGGACCGTTGTGCTGGTGCTGCCGCCGTTTGCTTGGTTTCTGGCAGGTCGTTGCTGCCAGGTGCCGATTCTTGAATGCTTGCTTGGTGGTGCGGTAGCCTTCCCAACGAGTTTTGCTGCTACCGCCTGTGCATAAGTTAGGGGCACTGGGTACCCCTGTTCTAGTGCACCGACAGAATGCTTGTAGGTTTAAGGCTGATGGCATGGGTTCACGCTATCTATCAAGATTTCCATTGCGAGTTGAAGTTTGTTATTTAGCCTTCATGGTCGTATCTATGTAAGACTTGACCATGATGGTCTCTATTTGTGTAAGACGACATGTATGGATGTAAGAATCTTGTTATTCAGCTTATGTGTGTTCAGTGAGCATTGATCTCTGGGATCACTGTACACGTGCATTCGGTGATCATGACTTATGAGTCGGGGTCCCCACAGAGATTGTATCACAGCCATCCTGATTGTAGGAAGTCTTAGTTGGCATGGATGTTAGTTAGGATAAAACCCTTTCATAACTATGCCTAGTACCTATACTTAGCAGTTTCTGCACTTCTTACCTTTTCTAAGTCTACTTTCGAAACTCTACTGACTCCTCTCCCCTAAACCTTGTAGATGGTCATCGTACCCGAAGCCCTCCTAGCATCTGACTTTCCCCTACTCCTTGAGGACCTCCCGTTTTCCTCTACCACGAGCACTGGGTCGATGCCGTCATGAAGGAGTACCACGTTGATGTGGTCTTGAAGGCAAACAACTCCCCGACTAGTTGGTTCTTCGAAGGACCACAGATGGAGACCCTGGCCCTCGCAGTCAAGACAGCTGCACGCAAGGCACTTATACACCTTCGAGACATCATCCCAAAGATGGCTGACGAGCCAGCCACAAGCCACCTCCCTTTAAATAAGGATGAGAATGGCGAGAGTTGGACGTTGATTCCATCCAAGGAGGATGGTATACCACTCAGGTTCCAGACCTACTTCAGCCTCTCCGCCGATAGTCTGGCTCACAACCTGATTAAGGAGTCTGTGAAGCTCCACGAGGAACTTCACCACACCCGAGAGCTACTCCGTCAAGCCAAGATGAAGCCAGACAAGATCAAGAAGGATGGAGCCCCCGAGGGATGAACAGCTATCGCTCACAGAGGAGGATTACCCCCAGCTAGAGATGCACCCACACGTCGTCGTCGCATGAGTGCAAAGGAGTATCGTGCACTCTTAACCAACCCACCGGCGAAGCGTCGTCGGGATGGACCTCCTCGTTCTCCGACCCCCTCGACCGAAGACGACGCCCGTACGGATGACGATCAGGAGGAAGACCCAGAGGAGCATGAGTACGAGACCGAGCACTCCACCACTTGTGTCAGCGAACCCCTAGGGTAATGGTTCATATGAAACCATGTGTGCTTGTTGTTTGTTTTGTTGTTTGTGCTCCAATGCAAGTCGCGCTTTTGCCTTAGGCAATATGTAAGCGACTCCATCATTTATCTTATCTTAATATAATGTGTTTGGTCTTTCGACCTATGTTTGATCAAACTTGCACTATACCAACCCCCTTAGGCGTGCTTTTTCTATTGTTGCTTTCCATCTCAGCTACCCCAGTTGTTTGACATGTCCGCTCCAAATAGGATGGTGACTGCAACCCGCAACAGCTCCTTCACCAACCATGAAGCCGGCAACTCCAGCCAGCAACAGGGAGCTGGTGGGACTGCTCAGGCTGGAGAGCACTAGGAGGAGCCACATGGTGACATTCCCCCGCCACCACCTCCGCCAGAGAACATGACCATAGCTCAGTTTCTCCAAGTTCTCCGGGAGGAACGCCAAGCCAACACTGCCGCTATCCAGCAGATGGCTCAAGTCCTTGTGAACAACCAGCAGCAAGGCAGGAACGGGAATGGCCGCTCCACTTTGTCTGAGTTCATGAGGAATTCGCCCCCAACCTTCACCGAGACTACCGAACCTCTGGATGCCGATGACTGGATCCGCACCATCGAGGACCTCCTTGCACTGGTCAACTACAACGAGGATCGTGAGAAGGCACTTTATGCCTCTCACTGCCTCGGAGGTACCGCCAGAGCTTGGTGGGATGGATTCAAGGTCATGCAAGGCGACCGTGTGATCACCTGGGCTGATTTCAAGGAAGGATTCTGCACCGCTCACATTCCTTCTGGGATCATGGCTATCAAGAAGAGAGAATTCCGAGCGCTGAAGCAAGGAAATGGCTCTATCAAGGAGTATATGTAGAAGTTCAACCTGTTGTCGAGGTATGCCCCTGAAGATGTCAGCACTGAGGCCGCTAAGATGGAACGCTTCATGGAAGGATTCCAGCAAGCTCTGCAGTATCAACTCATTGTCTGCGACTGCCGGACATTCTTTGACCTGGTGAACAAGGATCTCATGCTCAAAGACAAGCGGCATGCCAGGGAAGACACTCGCAAGTGCAAGATGATCAGCAAGGGTAGTTCCAGCAACCAGAAGCCTCGCTTATGCCAGCCAGCCCCAGCCAAACCAACCTATCAGGCTCAGCAGGCTGGGCATCCTGCACCTCGTCCGAGCTACCAGCCTCAGCAATACGCCAATCCCAGGCCAGCCTACAACAACCCCAATAACAACAATGGCGGCAGGAACAATAACACCAACTACTCTAGTCAGATCACGTGCTTTGGATGTGGTCAGCCTGGACACATCTCTAAGCAGTGCCCCAACAAGAAGCCAGATGCACCGCGCCCCAATGCGTCGAACCAAGGTCAAGGCCGTGGGGTGCCACCAAGGAACCAAGCTCCCTGCAACCAGCCCAACAATGGCAAGGGTCGTGTGAATCACGTCACCACTAAGGAAGCCCGGGAAGACCCGGATATCATACTGGGTACGTTCCTCGTCAACTAACTCCAGCAACTGTTCTGTTTGATTGTGGAGCTTCACATTCTTTTGTTACCCAAAAGTTGGCACTAGAGAGTGGTATGAAGCCTACACCCCTGGGTAGCCATATGTTGATACAAACCCCGGGTTCTGTTATGAGGTCCAAGACAGGATGTAAATTAAGGAGTCGGGACCAACATTAACGGGGTAGACTTCCTAGCAGACCTCATAGTTTTAGATTCGCTAGGCTTGGATGTGATCCTTGGCATGAACTGGTTAACCAAGCACCAAGGCTTGCTAGACTGTGCCAAGTGAACTGTTACCATGACCAATAGCCAAGGAGTTGAACTCAAGTATGTTCCCAGCCCTGCCTCCGCTCAAGCCTCTCAGGTTAATTGTCTGTCGGGAATTGATTTGGATCAAGTGCCTATGGTGTGTGAATACCCGGATGTCTTTCCTGATGAGCTGCCTGGAATGCCTCCTGACCGCGACATTGAGTTCATCATTGAGCTAATGCCTGGAGCAGGACCCATCTATAAGAATCCCTATAGGATGGGATCCGCAGAGTTGGCTGAACTGAAGGAGCAACTGGCTGAGCAGCTCAGAAAAGGATTTATTTGCACTAGTGCCTCCCCTTGGGGATCAACTGTTCTATTTGTGTCAAAGAGGGATGGTACTATCTGACTCTGTGTCAATTACCGTTCTCTCAATGAAGTCACAATAAAGAACAAGTACCCAATCCCCAAGATTGAAGACCTGTTCGATCAGCTGAATGGTGCCAAGGTGTTTTCCAAGATCGATCTCAGGTCCGAGTACTACCACTTGAAGATCATACCCCAAGACATTATGAAGACGACATTTGTGACCCTGTATGGTCTGTATGAATACACGGTCAGGTCATTTGCGTTGACCAATGCCCCAGCTTACTTCATGTACCTCATGAACATAGTCTTTATGGAGTATTTGGACAAGTTTGTCATTGTCTTCATCGACGACATACTCGTCTTCTCCAAGTCTGAAGAAGAGCATGAGCAACACTTGAGATTGGTCCTAGACAAGCTTTGAGAGCACCAACTGTATGCCAAGTTCAGCAAGTGTGAATTCTGGCTGCATGAAGTTGGATTCTTGGGTCATGTGTTGACTGCAGATGGATTGTCAGTGGATCCTGCCAATATCGAAGCCGTAACTAAATGGCAATACCCAAGCAATGTGAAGGAAGTCAGAAGCTTCCTCGGACTCACGGGATATTACCGCAAGTTCGTCAAATGATTCTCAAGCATTGCCCGACCCATGACTCAGCTTTTGAAGAAGGACAAGAAGTTCGAATGGACAGCGAAGTGCGAAGAAAGCTTCCAAGAGCTCAAGAAGAGGTTGACAACATCCCCAGTTTTGGCCACCCCCGATATTCACAAGGTGTTTGTGATATATTGTCATGCATCGAGAACTGGGCTTAGTGGTGTTCTGATGCAAGAAGGCAGAGTCATAGCATATCTATCCAGACAACTACGTTCTCATGAAGAGAACTACGCTACCCACGATCTTGAGTTGGCAACTGTAGTTCATGCCTTGAAGAAACATTACCTTCTGGGAAAGCGATGTGAGATATACACAGACCACAAGAGTTTGAGGTATATTTTTACCCAAAGGGAGTTGAACATGAGCAACGAAGATGGTTGGAGTTGATAAAGGATTATGACCTGAGTTTTCAATACCACCCTAGAAAGGCTAATGTGGTAGCAGATGCCTTAAGCAGAAAGGCTTGTTCCTTGGATGCTATAATTAAGGAAAGGCTACCCGCCTTGTATGAAGAGCTTGAAAGCTTTGGCTTGGAGCTAGTTGCAACTGGTATCCTAGCCAACCTTGAAGCAAGGCCTACCTTGATGGATGATATTAAGGAAGCTCAGAAGGGTCATGATAGCATTGAAGGTATCAAGAGGAAGATTAAGAAAGGCAAGGCCTCAGGATTCTCAGTGGATGAGCAAGGAGTTGTATGGTTTGGGACTCGCATCTGCATGCCCAACAAAGTTAAGCTCAAGAATTTGATCTTGCAAGAAGCCCATGACACTCTGTATTCCATCCATCCTGTAGGAACCAAGATGTACCAAGACCTCAAGGCAAGATTCTGGTGGCACGGCATGAAAAGAGAGAGAGCCACTTTTGTCGCTAAGTGTGACATATGCCAGAGTGTCAAAGCTGAGCATCAGTGACCCGCTAGATTGTTACAACCTCTCAAAGTGCCTGAATGGAAGTGGGACAATGTCAGGATGGACTTCATCACCGGTTTGCCTAGTTCAAGCAAGGGACATGATTCCGTTTGGGTCATTGTCGATCATCTGACCAAGGTAGCCCACTTCATTCCCGTCAAGACCACCTATGATGGAAACTAGCTAGCCAACCTCTACATCAACAGTGTCGTGAGCCTTCACGGAGTTCCAAAGGAGATTGTGTCAGACCGAGGTATGCAGTTCACCTCGAGATTCTGGAAGAAGTTTCAAGAAGCAATGGGAACCAAGCTCTCCTTCGGCACTGCTTTTCATCCCCACACCGGAGGACAAACGGAATGAGTAAACAAGATACTCGAGGACATGCTTCGTGCCTATGTTTTGGCATATGGAGCCAAGTGGGAAGATTGCGTGCCATTCTCCGAGTTCTCCTACAACAACAGCTACCAATCCAGTCTTCAGATGGCACCATTTGAGGTGTTGTATGGGCGCAAGTGACGCACTCCCCTCAATTGGTCAGAGACCGGAGAAGGACTAGTCTTTGGACCAGATATCCTCCGCAAAGCAGAAGAGCAAGTTCAACTCGTCAGAGAACGCCTGGAAACCGCCAAGTCAAGACAGAAGAGCTACGACGACTCGCACCGCCGAGAAGTGAACCTCAACGTCGGAGACCATTTCTATCTCTGAGTCAAGCCTCTCAAGGGAACCAAGCGCTTCCACGTCAAAGGAAAGCTCACACCAAGATATATTGGCCCTTCAAGATCACCGGAAGACGAGGAGAAGTTGCCTACCAACTAGAGCTTCCTTTCGAGCTATAAGATGTGCACAACGTGTTCCACGTATCAAAGCTCCGGAAGTGTCTCCAAGTTCCCAATCGCCCCGACATCTACATGGACATCGATCATCAAGCCATCGACCTTCAGCCAGACCTCACTTATCGTGAGAGGCCAGTTCGCATTTTGGATGAAGCCGAGTGTTGCACCTGAAGCTGCACCATCAAGTACTTCAAGGTCCAATGGAGCAACCACACTGAAGCTGAAGCAACCTGGGAGCGTGAAGACTACCTTAGATCCGAGTTCCCTTATCTTTTTAGCACTTAGCCTATTAATCTCGAGGACGAGATTCTTCTAAGGGGGGTAGGTCTGTCACACCCTGTGTTGTATCACTTTGCTATGCTATGATTTTAAAAAATTTGGACCCATTTAAAACTTTTTCAATGCTTGTGCTTTTTGAATTGTTTGCCACATGCTTGTTTGAGTGCTTGTGAATAGTTCCACCAAATTCTTCTTCTCTCTAAAACTCATCCAATTGATCGAAACTCTCTGCCCAATGATCATGCCATGTGTATAGGACACAAAACTTTTTTTTATAAAATATTATTTTGGCCAAAAGCATTTATTCAATTTAGGTTTTCAAAAATCCCTAAATTGAGGTTTGTACTACAAGTTCTCAAATTAGGGTGAATGTTTTTCCCCAAAGACTTTATTTGGAACCTACAATATATAATACCTCCAAAAACCACCAAATATTATTTTTAAAGATTATTTTCATATTTTATTTAAACGCTTTTTCTTAAGGCCATAAATGGTCTCTCATAGGGAAAATTATTTTTATGTTTCCAAAATATTTAATAAAATTTAGGGAAACTCAGTGGACATATATTTTCCATATATATGAGTTTCAACACATGGTCATGTTCAAAATATTGGACAAAACCCTCCAAAACTCTTTCTGTCACTTTCAAGCTTTTGAAATAATTCTATAGGAAATATTCTCAAATAAATCCAGGAAAATTATAGCAAGTCACATATTCCCAATGTGATGATCTTGCCAAGTTTCATCCCAATCCCAATTGTTCTGGTTTACCAAAGTGCCCCAAAACCATTCCTGTCCAGAGCCAAACTTGGGCAAGTCTACATTGCCAACTGTCCCCTATTGATCTCAACCTTTGTGTACATGCTCTAATCCCCCACATAATGCCATCACACCAAGTGGTGCATTAAGGAGAATAGATTTGCATGGATAGATCTAAGAAAATCAGTATCTGTCCATTTCTATGGTTTGCAAAGTTTGCATTGTCAACTTTCTTCAAATCATCTCAAACCTTGTGATCATCCTTGTTCTTGCATGCCTTTTGACCCTGTTAAATCTCACAGTAAGTGGGTAAAATCTTATTGCCCAAACAACCATCAAACACCTTCTGTCAGATTGGTAAAACCCTTAATTTCACCTCTTCCACTATTCTCCTTGAGCTCAACTTTTTACCACAACCCCACATTGTTGCTTTGTACCAGTAAGAAGCCCCAGCTCTGGTTCAATGATTGGTGGGGGTGAAAACCCATTTTTACTTCTCTGGACAGCCAATCCAGAAGCATTTCTACCTCTCCCTCCACTTACCTCTACTCTCCCTAGCCCCCTCTAGCTCCTAGAGCATCTCCAGAACACCCAAGAGCTAAGGGACACGATGGGACGCGTCTAGAGCATGCAATGCATCCCATGGCATGCCATACGCATGCTCTGGAGCACGCTACAGTGCCCGGCCGCACTTTAGCCGGAGCATCCCGAGCCCCCCCGACAGCATTGGGATGGGGGAACATGTCCCCTGGATTCCCCTCGACATCCGCAACCTTCCAATGGGTCGGCCCCTCCCCCTTACCTCTCCAGCGACCTCCAGCGCACGTGCCCGGCGCCGCCCGAGCCGGCCAATGAACGGGCTCGCACGCGCGACGCCTCTGACCCCTCCCGCTCCCTCTCTTCTCTCCCGTAGGCCTAGAACAACCCCAGGAATGCCCCGGGGCAAGCCCTGTGAGCTCTCTACCTCTCTGGCAACTGCTTCGTCCTTGCCGGCGCATGAGTATACGGTGAACTCGCGCCCGACTTTATAAAGCGTTCCCGGGCCCCTCTCTCCACTTTGCTTGCCCTCTCTCCTCCCCAATCGACCTCCCGTGCCACCAAATCCGCCCCGGAGTCGCCTGAGCTCGAGATCGAACCCGAGCTCCGCTGGCTCGGCTCGCCGAAGATGTCGAGGTATAGGACCCCTCAGACCCTCCTTTCTCTTCCCCTGGAACACCCTGTCCTCCATGCAGGTTGCAGTCACAGACGACTGGAGCAAACACCTCCCGAAGCTCCTCCGCCGCGGGTGCTCGTCGCCGGTGAACCAGGGCACCTCCGGCCCCCTTCCACCTCCATCGGATCAGCGGCTCAACGCTGATCCCATTCCCATGCTCGCCAGCCCTCGCCGTGCTCCCCTCTGCCACTGGTGCGCTCGCCATCCCCTCTGTCCCGAGATGGGAGATGACAAGTGGGACCCCTCTGTCATCCCCACACCGCCCTCGCCCCCCTCCCTCTCGCTAACGCTGGGGCCAGCGCGTCAGGTTTGAAACTGGCCGCACGCGTGCCCGTAGCTCGGCTGGGCCGGCTCTGCTAGACGATTTGGCCCAAAGGGCATAGTGCCCATTTTTCTTTTTCTTTTCTGTTTATTTTTCCAGAAATTCCTCTAGCTAAAATAAAAATCCAAATCCAATGATTCCAATTTCTAAAATCTTCAAGTACTGTGTAATATTTGATGATGCCACTTGTGCCAATTTTTTCAAACTTTTTATGTACTTTTTTATTTTGAAAACCCTTTTTAAGCACTTTTAGATGTTGTTAAAATGGTTTTCACTACTTTTTACACTTCAAAACCAGAAGCTAGTATTTTTAGCATTCCTAGTTTTCACCCTAGTATTTTACAAAAGTGGTTTGACATTTTTAGGAGTGATTTATTTTCCCTATTTTTGTCGTGCTCTTATTTTTTCCCGTTATTATTGCGACGATAGATTGTGTTGTTGATGCGGGAGTTGGACCAGAAGACCTTGAAGACCCCGAGAACTTTGTTGAGCCAGGCAAGCAGCCATTTGACCATGTCTATGAAACCATTTTATTGCATGGCATATATTACTTTACTTTTGATATGTTGATCATGATGTTGTGGTGACCACCTTTATTGGTTGCCTCTGATGCTTTTACCCATGCATGACATGACTCTACTTCTACTTAGAGTTTTGAGGGTGGGAAGAAGTTAGGATGCTAAGTAGTTGCTACACAAGGGGATGTGATTATTCATGGTGTCGAAAAGGAAATGATTTCAAAGACTTTTCAAAAACCCTGTCGGGTGCCACTAATGCCCGAGGGAGATGATGTTGAGCTAGGTAACCAGTCGATAAAGGAGTGGTATACCGAGGCAAGTACGTGTGTGTGTTTTCGAAAACGGATTAGATTTTAGATTTGCCGACTGTTCCCAACCTTACATGTACAACCACAATACCCCTTATGGGACGGGGCTTTGTTGATTACTTTGGTGAGTGCTAGCAAAGAGCCCGCATTACTAGTGGCGGGAGTGACGTGGCGCTCTTGATACGGGGTTGTGGCGGAAAGGACGATCATGAGCTGTTTTTACACACACCGGGCACACCATTGCATTTCCTCATGGATGATACTTGTGATGTACTTCATGAGGGATGGCACCAACGAGTAGACTCTTTGTTAGTATCGTCATAGGAAAGGCAATGTTCGGGTACATACCTCGGGTATCTAATATACCGCGAGTCGTGGATGACACGGAAGTTCCCCGAGTCTTGTGGGTAAAGTGTGCAACCTCTAAAGAGTGTAAAACTATTCGAATAGCCGTGTCCATGGTCAAGGACAGTTGGGTGGTGCTGCTTAAACTACGTACGATGTTTTGACAAACTTGGTGTGAGTGTGTGGAGAAGGAATACTTGAGTTAAGTCAGATGACTTGACATGATGATTGAACATGAGATGTTCAGACCTTGTTTATATTGATATATGTAACCTGTTCATACGGATACTGGTAACCTCACGATGCATGCTCTTACAAGTTGATTGATCATGTCATCGCACTCAAAAATTAGCTTTCCGCAACTTACCTACTTAGTGCTATATCTTGCATTGTTATACCTTGTTCCAAAACATGGGTTGCTTGCGAGTACATTCAAAGTACTCATTGGCTTGCCACTGGTTATTTAATTGGCCAGGCATGGAAGAGCAGGAATATGGTGAAGACTTCGTTTGTGACGAACATGCGAATTAGGACGCTTCCCAGTCAGAATGCGTGTAGGTTTAAGGCTGATGGCATGGGTTCACGCTATCTATCAAGATTTCTGCTGCGAGTTTCAGTTTGTTATTTGGCCTTCATGGCCCTATCTATGTAAGACTTGACCATGATGGTCTCTATTTGTGTAAGACGACATGTATGGATGTAAGACTCTTGTTATTCAGCTTCTATGTGTTCAGTGAGCATTGATCTCTGGGATCACTGTACACATTCATTCGGTGATCACGACTTATGAGTTGGGGTCCCCACATGTACAATACCACGTTCACCGCGATCCTAGCGGTAATCTATCTGATGTAATCTTCTTTTGCGGTGTGTTTGTTGGGATCCGATGAATTGTGGGTTTATTATCAGATTATTCATTGAAAGTAATTTAGTCTTTTCTGAATTCTATTATGCACGATTATTATAACTTCGTATTTCTCTCCGATCTATCAGTTTGGTTTGGCCAACTAGATTGATTTATCTTCAGCGGGAGTGGTGCGTTGTAATGGTTCAATCTTGTGGTGCTCTATATCCCAGTGACAGAAATGGACAAGACACGTATTTGTATTGTTGCCATTAAGGGTAAAAGGATGGTATGTGAATATATTGTTTGTCTTTTGTTGTCTACATCATGTCACCTTGCTGCAAGCATTACTCACTTTGTTATGAACTTAATACCATAGATGCAAGTGATACATCTCCAACGTATCTATTATTTTTTATTGTTCCATTTAATTATATTATCAATCTAGGATACTTTAATGCAATTATATGCTATTTTATATCATTTTTGGAAACAAACCTATTCACCCAGTGCCTAGTGCCAATTGTTGTTTTTTTGCCTGTTTTTGGTTTTCCAGGAAATCTGTACATAATAAATTCCAAACGCTACGTAACTGTTTGATGATTTTTCTGGACAAAAGAGACCCAAGAAGCTTTGGGAGGAGTCAAGAAGCGAGGGGAGGAGACAGCAAGGCAACAGGGCGTGCCCAGTGGTTAGGCGCGCCTTGTTACCTTGTGGGCCTCTCGTTGTTCCGTCTGACCTAATTCTTTAAAATCGGGAAACCAATAGAGTGCACTACTACAGGAACGCCCAAAGATGACACATCAATCGAAGACCCTTCGACCAAACTGTGTGCAATGCATGAATCGCAAATGGTATAGTTCTAGCTCCGTCGCCAATATTATGAACCATATGTGATGACGGATCCATCAAGCATGATTCGTATAAGACTTTCATGTGCGATACGTGGCTTACAGTTGGTCCTTGTCGGTGCCCTAGGAATGGGGTACCCAGTGCCCCTAACTTATGCACAGGCAGTGGTAGCAGATCCCCATCAAAACCCAGTCCAAGCCAGAGAAGCCGCTCTTCATGAGATCAAGGAGCGCATCAAGATGACGAAGCCAACATCCAAGACCAAAACCCCGGCAGAAGCAGCCTACACTGGCTAGCTACGCCGTCAAGATCGACGCAACGGCCCAGAATGGGCCCGAGCCGCTCCAGTCACGTCCCCGGTGCCTGTCGGGGACCGAAGCGCACACATCTTCAGGAAGACACGACAAGCCATCCCCCGTCAGGCGCAAGGCGATCGGCCGCCGCTCCACCGCATCACAACGCCAATCAGTTGTCGATGCGGTGTCGAGCCCTCAGGTGGCTAAGTGGCTCTCGCTAAGTACGTGGCGACGCACTGGGAGATAGATTATGCCTGTTTGACACCCGTCGAGGGGCGTGTCAAGATACTAAGCAATAGCCAGCTAAGCATTGGTAAAATCTTGCCGGGGATGCATCCCCGCACGCCACCTAGGCCAACATTTATGGCATTTTGTCCTAAGTGCCAGAGTTAGGTATGATAGCACTGTTAGCTATCTAATCACTAAGTAATGTCTGTTTTGCCACTGTGGTCGCCCCTTGAGCTATATAAGGAGGCCCAAGGCAACCTAGCTAAAGATTCGGACATTTGGACACCTTTACTCGCGTAGCAGCTTCCTCGAAGGCAACCTTGCCGGGTTTGAGAGTTGTGTGTGCTTCGTGTTCCCCTGATCAATCCACCAAAGCAGGAGTAGGGTTTTACGCTTCTCAGTGGCCTGAACCTGGGTAAAACACTAGCGTCTCGCCGTCGTGCTGCCTCATGACCTCTGCTCTTTGTGCAATGTGACCTCACCCCCGCCGAACCACACAGGGGCCTTTGGTCCCATAGGTGATCGTGTGCATCGTGACCCGACATCTTTGCCGCGCCGGGTGATGTCCCACAAGTATAGGGGATCTATCGTAGTCCTTTCGATAAGTAAGAGTGTCGAACCCAACGAGGAGCAGAAGGAAATGACAAGCAGTTCTCAGTAAGGTATTCTCTGCAAGCACTGAAATTATCGGTAACAGATAGTTTTGTGATAAGGTAATTCGTAACGGGTAGCAAGTAACAAATGTAACAAAGGTGCAGCAAGGTGGCCCAATCCTTTTTGTAGCAAAGGACAAGCCTGGACAAACTCTTATATAAAGCAAAGCGCTCCCGAGGACACATGGGAATTTCTGTCAAGCTAATTTTCATCATGCTCATATGATTCGCGTTCGTTACTTTGATAATTTGATATGTGGGTGGACCAGTGCTTGGGTGCTATCCTTACTTGGACAAGCCTCCCACTTATGATTAACCCCTCTCGCAAGCATCCGCAACTACGAAAGAAGAATTAAGATAAATCTAACCATAGCATGAAACATGTGGATCCAAATCAGCCCCTTACGAAGCAACGCATAAACTAGGGTTTAAGCTTCTGTCACTCTAGCAACCCGTCATCTACTTATTACTTCCCAATGCCTTCCCCTAGGCCCAAATAATTGTGAAGTGTTATGTAGTCGACGTTCACATAACACCACTAGAGGAGAGACAACATACATCTCATCAAAATATCGAACGAATACCAAATTCACATGATTACTTATAACAAGACTAATCCCATGTCCTCAGGAACAAACGTAATTACTCACAAAGCATATTCATGTTCGTAATCAGAGGAGTATTAATTAACATTAAGGATCTGAACATATGATCTTCCACCAAGTAAACCAACTAGCATCAACTACAAGGAGTAATCAACACTACTAGCAACCCACATGTACCAATCTGAGGTTTTGAGACAAAGATCGGATACAAGAGATGAACAAGGGTTTGGAGAGGAGATAGTGCTGGTGAAGATGTTGATGGAGATTGACCCCCTCTCGATGAGAGGATCGTTGGTGATGACGATGGCTTCGATTTCCCCCTCCGGGAGGGAAGTTTCCCTAGCAGAACAGCTCCGCCGGAGCCTTAGATTGGTTCTGTCCAGGTTCCGCCTCGAGACGGCGGCGCTTCATCCCGAAAGCCCCCTTATGATTTTTTCCAGGTCAAAACACTCCATATAGCAGAAGATGGGCACCAGAGGTCTGCCAGGGGGCCCACAAGCCACAGGGGCGCGCCCAGGGGGGTAAGGCGTGCCCCCTGGCTTGTGACTCCCTGGTGGGTCCCCTCTGGTATTTCTTTCGCCCAATATTTTTTATATATTCCAAAATAATTCTCCATAGATTTTCAGGACTTTTGGAGTTGTGCAGAATAGGTAGCTCAGATTTGCTCCTTTTCCAGTCCAGAATTCAAGCTGCCGGCATTCTCCCTCTTCATGTAAACCTTGTAAAATAAGAGAGAAAAGACATAAGTATTGTACCATAATGTGTATTAACAGCCGATAATGCAATAAATATCAATATAAAAGCATGATGCAAAATGGACGTATCAACTCCCCCAAGCTTAGACCTCGCTTGTCCTCAAGCGAAAGCCGAAATCGATAAATATGCCCTCATGTTTAGAGATAGAGGTGTCGATAAAATAAAATACGGACATGAAGGCATCATGGTTATCTTTAGAACAGCAACATATATTGACATATAATTTCTTATGCTAGAGTAACAATTCATTCACAAGGTAAAGTATGAATCAAGAACTCTATTTAGAACCAACAAACTATGATCTCAGTCATTGAAGCAATTCCAATTTATCATAACGTAGGAAAGAGTCAATATAAGAGCTTGTAAAGCAAATCCACATACTCGATCATCTTTTAGTCTTTTATAATTGCTAACACTCATGTGGTACCTATGAGGTCAAAGCTTCAATCGGACACAGAGAAAGATAGGGGCTTATAGTATTGCCTCCCAACTATTTACCTCAAGGGTAATGTCAACATAAATAACTCATGCTCGCCCACATCTGAGTGGATATATGTGTCTAGATCATTCCCCAACACATGACGCTTGCCAAGAGATAAAGGCGAAATAAATGGAGTGGTGAAGATCACCACGATTCTTGCATAAAGGTAGGTACTAGAAAGTAAAGGTAACAAATAGGCCCTTAGTAGAGGGAAGCAGAGGTTGTCATGCGCTTTTATAATTGGATGCGCAATCCCTTAATGCAAAAGAAAGTCACTTTATATTGCCCCTTGTGATATAGAACTTTATTATGCAGTCTGTCGCTTTTATTTCTTCCATATCACAAGTTCGTATAAAGTTTATTTTCCTCACACTAATAGATCACACATATTTATAGAGCAATTTTTATTGCTTGCACCGATGACAACTTACTTGAAGGATCTTACTCAATCCATAGGTAGGTATGGTGGACTCTCATGGCAAAACTGGGTTAAAGGTGTTTGGATGCACAAGTAGTATCTCTACTTGGTGCGAAAGTTTTGGCTGATATGGGGTGGAAGCAAGCGTCACATGTTAAGGGATCTAAAACCATATAACTTCTATTCGAAAATAAGCAAACATAACCCATTATGTTGTCTTCCTTGTCCAACATCAACTTCTTAGCATATAATATTTTAATGAGTGCTCCCAATCATACAAGATGTCCAAGATAATATATTTATATGTGAACCTCTCTTTCTTTATTACTTCCTTTTAATTGCAACAATGACCACTAGCTATGTTTGTCGACTCACAACAAATTTCTATCGACATACTCCTTATATGTGAAGTCGTCACCCCCCATAAGATCATTATATATACTCTTTGCTTTTATTCTATACTTCTTTCTATTTCTTTTTTCTCAAGATCATAGAAAACAAGCAAAGCCCTCAACTCGAAATTACTCTTTATTATATAACTCTCGGACTTGCTTACATAGGGGGAACATAAAGCAAAACTCAAAACTAGATCACACTAAAAACTTTATTCTACTAGATCAATATATAACCAAAAGGATCGAAGTAAGAAAAACGATAAAAGTAGAAGATGTGATGGTGATACGATACCGGGGCACCTCCCCCAAGCTTGGCACAAACCAAGGGGAGTGCCCATACTCATGTGTTTAGTTGTCTTTCTTCGGAGGTGGTGATGTCGGAGTTGTTGATGAGATTGGAAGCTTGTCTAGTTTCTTCTTAAGCATAAAATTCTTATCCCTCAGATCATCTACTTCCTGCTCGAGCTTCAATATCCTTTGACATAATTCTTGCTTGCTCTCCTGCAGAAAACGAGAAGGGATAAATAGCACCTTGGGTTCTCTCCTTGTATTTGGGAAGCTCGATTTCCTGAACTCCACGTGCATATCTCCTGGTCGAGGCAGGGGGATCTCCTCTTCATCCGAGCTTTCTTCCTCATACTTGCCTTCTAGCTCCTCCTCCGAGAACAATCCATAAGGATCTAAGTCCCCATAGAGCTTGGGATTGGCAAGATAATGCGATACATAGCTCTCCCCATTGGAATCTTGGGACGACATCTTGCTCTAAATCTGCTGCAGAAACAACTCAAAACGAAAACAGGATATATTGTCGTGTTACGAAGGTCAAAGCCTTTGGGAGATTATATAATGAATTTTTTCCGACCCGAAGGAGTATACCACAAGAAAACGGAGTCCGGAGGGTACACGGGGTGGCCACAAGCCACAGAGGCGCGCCCAGGGGGGTAGGGCGCGCCCCCCTGGCTTGTCGCCTCCTCGTGCACTCTTCGGACTACTTTAAATTTTCCTAATTTATTAGATATTCCAAAACGGATAAAAATTGCCATTGGAAAAGTTTTGGAGTCGATTTGCTTACCGTAACACATACCTATTCCTTTTCGGGATCTGAAACATTCTGGTAGGTCTCCCTAATGTACTCCTCTGGAGTTATGGTATTAATAATATTGGTTTCAACATTTATGGGAGTACCTGAGGTATAATGTTTGATTCTTTGCCCGTTTACCACCTTCAGATTTGTGCCTTCGGCGTTGTTGATCTTGATGGCACCGGAATGATATACTTCCTCGATAATGTAAGGCCCTTCCCATTTAGAGAGAAGTTTTCCTGCAAAAAATCTTAAACGAGAATTGTATAGCAAGACATGGTCACCTACATTGAATTCACGCTTTTGTATCCTTCTATCATGCCATCTCTTAACCTTTTCTTTAAACAACTTGGCATTCTCATAGGCCTGGGTTCTCCATTCATCAAGAGAGCTAATGTCAAATAACCTCTTCTCACCAGCAAGTTTGAAATCATAGTTGAGCTCTTTAATTGCCCAATAAGCTTTATGTTCTAGCTCTAGAGGTAAGTGACATGCTTTACCATAAACCATCTTATACGGAGACATACCCATAGGGTTTTTATAAGCAGTTCTATATGCACATAATGCGTCATCAAGTTTCTTAGACCAATTGTTTCAGGATCTATTAACAGTCTTTTGCAAGACCAATTTAATTTCTCTATTGCTCAATTCTACTTGACCACTAGACTGGGGAGCAAGATCGGCAACATTTTGGCAAGCTCGGCCCTAGTGCCGCGGGAGGAGGAAATGTTCGGTGTCCACCTCCCCACCGTGCCGGCGGCCGCGGCAGCAACAACGGCGCCCGATCTGGGCCAAGCCGTGATCTTCCAGCTGCACCTGTCATAGGCGCAGCTGCTGGGCACGTGCCTTGCTCGGAGCAAGACGGGGCGCCGAGCGAGTCTGTAGACCCGCAAGTTCGGCCTCCTCCACGTCAAACCGCCTCGGCGACCGGAGCACGGCGGAGAGAATGCGGCGACACTCCTCTTGGTTCCACCAGGAGTCGAGCGACGTCGCGATCCGCTTCTCTAGCCATGCTGGCCACGGTGGCGGAAGCAATGGCGCAGGCCCAGCTGCTGTTAAATTTCCTGCCGGTGGCTGACAAGATGGACGAGTGGACAGCCACCATCCAGACTTTGATCGGCTTCGTCGAAGCCAACAAATCGCAGCATGTAGAGCCGTCACGACGTTCGTGGACGGTGACGGCGTCCCAAGCTGACGGTCGTGTCGAGGGGGCCGCACCAACGATGCAATCCCTTCCGTGACAACAGACCCAGAGGCAGCCATGAAGAGCTCCACGTACCGACGAGCCCGACGAAGCATCTATGGTCTCCTCCGGCTCGCACGATCACTGGGACCAGTGGCGTGTCCTGGAAGACCGGTGGAGGGAAGACGCGCGCATCATCATAGAGCGACGCCGGGAAGCACACTGCCAATCCAATAGGCGCAACGGTCCAGATGTTGGCGACCCCGCGCCCAGTGCTGGCGGGTACCTGCCTTATGAGGTTGGGTGCCCTGCCTTCACTCGCGAGCTGCGACAGGACTGCTGGCCATCGGCCCGAGATTTCAAGCCTGAGCTGACGGAGAAATATGATGGGAAGCTAAACCCAGCGGAATTCCTGAGCATCTGTACGATAGCCAGTCAAGCCACTGGGGGAAGGGATGAGAAGGTGCTCGCCAACTATTTCCCTTTGCACTCAAGCCAAATGTGAGATCGTGGCTGATGCACCTACCGGAGAACTCTATTTCATCGTGGGCTGACTTGTGCAACGAGTTCGTGGGCGCCTTCACTGGTGGCCACCTGGAGCCAGGGCAGCCCAGTGACCTGCAAGTTCTTCCGCGGAAGGAAGGAGAAACCCTACGGAAGTACATCCAGAGATTCAGTCGAGTGCACCGCAATATTCCAGAGATACACCCCGCAGCCGTGATTGCTGCGTTCCACTCGAACGTGCGTAACTGGAGGATGCGGGCCAAATGAACGTTTAACTCCCCAAGACCGTTAATGAGCTGTACACATTGGCGGAAAAGTGTGCTCGTGCTGAGGAAGGAAGGCGACTCCCCGGAGAGGAGGCTGGCGCTAAAGTCAACTCAGATGATGATGATGATGCCCCTGGCTTGAAAGGGAGAAGCCGAAGGCGCAACAAGAAGCGTAAGGGAAAGGCAGTGTTGGCCGTTGAGGGCTTTGGTAATCTCAATACCGGCAAGAAGGCCAAGGCCGAGGCCCCCAACAAGGAAGCTGCCATATGCGCTGATTGCCTGGAGGCCGCGGCGCAGAGAAAACCGGAAAGTCTGATGCGCCGTACTGCAAAATCCATCGCACCAAGGGTCATGATCTCCAAGAGTGCCGCCAAGTTGAACAGCTTGCTGAAAAGCAGAAGGCTGAATACGAGAAGCATGACAAGGAGAGAGGCCAAAACGGTGCTGCCGGGAAGGGCCGTGGTGGTAGCGGAGGCCGCCGCGGCAAGGCCCCACAGTAGAAGGAAAAATCGGCTAGAGGCTGTGAGAAGAAAGAAGGGGATGATATAAGTGATGATGAGGATGATGAAGATTCGAGTGATTGATAATTCTAGAACACAACTGAAGCTATGTGTGTTGACGGGGGTGCGTCCTTGCATTCCTATCAGCGCTAGCTCAAGCAGTGGACGCGTGAGATCAACACCATGGAGCCAGCTGTAGAGTCCAGAAGGCCACTCAAATAGTCCTGCACGCCTATCATCTTTGATGAAGAGGATCATCCTGACCGCACCACTGCTGTCGGATGTTTGCCATTGTTGGTCTCCCCAACAATCCGCAACCTCAAAGTCACCAAGATGTTAGTTGACGGCGGGGCGGGGTTGAACTTAATCTCCCCTAAGGTGGTTGAAAGGCTGCAGATCCCTGACGGAGAGCTCAAAGCTACGGGTACGTTCCAAGGAATCAACCCTGGCAGGAGCCGGCCCAAGGGAAAGATCAATTTGCCTGTGATGTTTGGTGGGGACTTGAACTACCGGACTGAGAACGTGGTGTTTGATGTTGTCGAACTCCCTCTGCCTTACAACGGAATTCTTGGTCGCACAGCTCTGGCAAAATTTATGGCAGCATCCCACTATGCTTACAACACTTTGAAGATGCCAGAGCCCGTGGGAATCATCTCCATCCCATCAGATAAGAGGGATGCAGTCATATGTGTGGACAAGATGTATCGAGACGCGGTGGCAGCTGAAGTCGCGGAAGCGCCAGCTGCCGCCAAGGAATCAAACAAGAAGCCTAGCAGAGACGCTGACAAGGACTCCAGGAAGCGCGCCTCTTCGGAGTGCGTTGCACCCGTCGATGATCTGCCGGAGAGTTCCACTAGCAAGAGATACAAGGTCAACTATCCTACGACGAAGAAGGTCTCGGTAGGGCAGGATGGCTGTAACAGCCCGAGACCGACGCTCCAGAAGATTCCCCTTTATTTTTTCCGTATCATCATGTGATTCGTTTGGTTGTCGCATTCATCATCGCATCATTCGCATCATCAACATAGCATCGTCACTCGTTTTTGAAAACTTAGATCCGTTCGTGGTCACCGGTTCTTTCCGTTCGTGTCGTCGACCATTTCGAGACCAACCACACTCGCACGCGCCCGCGGCATCGTAAATATTGTTTTTAAAATGGGAATAAAATATTCTCGGATTGGGTCAAAAGTTGGCATGCGGTCTTGTTATACTGTAGTTAGACCGCCTGTCAAATTTCATCGCATTCAGAGTTCGTTGGATACCCGAACGGTCGACCGTAGCAGCACCGTCATCGGTTTATCGTCGGACGTTTTCGGTTTTACAAAACCTGTTGCCGGGCTGGCCGTGTCTTCCCTCTCTGCTATGCCTAGCCCTTCTGCACAGTGCACACACCCCTCGCGTCCGTCCAAAGACTTCCCCGAATCCGAATCGCCGAGTCATGACCGTTGGATCCGGATCATCCCCGTAATACCCCAAACCATCAGCCGTTTGTCGATTGGACACCCTAACCTATTTACATCGACCGTTCGATCTAAATCGGAGGGTCCAAATAGCCCCTAACCTAACCTGCTTGATATAAATAGCAGTCCAACCCTAATTCCTAGGAGAGATGTCCCATCCAATCCTCCACCCCCACCGCCACTCTTCTTCCTCGGGATCCCCCCGATCCAATCAGTGTGCCGCCCGTCGCCTCCTCGCTTTGCCCAATGATCCAACCGCAACCGCCTCCTCCCTGCGCAGCGCCCTATCATCCTTGACCGGTGCCCGCAATAGTCGAGCAGGAGGCCTCGCACCCGAGTCTCCCTGCCGGACCTCCCCGACCCGCCACGCCCGACGTCCGCCAGCGTCGGAGCGCGCCGTCGCCCGTGACCAGCTCAATCTGCAAAGCTAGCCCCGTCGCCCTTGCTCCCTTCCCCTCTCTATTTCTTCGTTGTAGCTCTCTCTCCCTCTCATTCTTCTCTCTCCCCACTCTAAACTCCCTCTCCACTCTGTCTGACCAGGAGACCAACGCCATGGAGAACTGCAGCAGCGCCGTCCATGGAGTATGTCGCCGACGGCCGTGCTCTGCCAGACCCGCGCCCGAGCCGGCCATCCTCGACCTCGCCGTCCCTCTCCTCCATGCCCGCGATGCCCTTCCCCTGTTTACTTCTCTCTCTCTCCATCCGGTCTCTCATATCTCTCTCTATTTGTTCACAGGTACTTGGAGCACCCATGGCACCCGTGCGCCTCTGCTCGTGCCTGAGGCAAGCCATGCCCGCCGGAACGCACCGGAGTAGGTTCCCCCGCCCCTCTTCTCCCTGTACTCCTCCTCTGTGTGCCTCTCCCTCTCTCACCTTCGTTCTCTCTCCCACTCTTCCACTTGCAGGGAGCAAACAGGGGCCATGGCTGAAGCTGCAATGCGCTGCCCCGCCTCGTCTTCGCCCCAATTTGCCCGGCCGGCCTCCTTTGTTTGACCCGGTGCAGTGCCTCCTTGACCAGCTCGACGCCTGGCGTGGACGCGCCAGCACCGTGGAGCCCCTTGCTCCGCTCAGGTCCACCCTCGTTGCCCAGATTCCTTGTATCCATGGAGGAGAAGGCATGGACCGTGTATAGTTCAATTAGTTTTGCCCCTGTTTTCATACAAACATGGTACTCCAACCCAGCTGGTCATCCATGCATGCATCTATCCAGGAGGCCAGGGATCGAATCCCAGGTTCTCCCATTTTGTTGGCTTTTTAGCTCTTTTCTTTTTCTTGTGAGTATGACATCTGGGTCCCAGCACACCCTGTTGACTGGTCACAGTTGACTTGCTGACCACCCTTCTGGCCCCACTGTCATGGGCACTGGCTAGCCCAGCCCGTGTCTATTTGTGGGCTGTCTTCTTTTGTCAAATAAATTGCATACTTTTAAATGCCATCATTTTAAATTGCTCCTAATAATCGTGCATCGGATTAGAATAATTTATATAAGTAAAATGTTCAGAATTTTGTGTAGATTCACAATATTCAAGTTTCATCTATGTTTAGAATGTTTAACTTGTTGTTTTCATGTAAGTTGCGTAAATGCCATGTGAAAATGATTTATTTCATAACTAATTAATCGTAGCTCCGATAAAAATGATCCACGTATGTAACTTGACTAGAAAAACGTGTAGAATCTCATGTCACACTTTATTTTGCTGTTTAACAAATATAAAATTGTGTTAGGTCAGATCTGTACCAAAAATCATATATGCATATGAGGATGTTACGGAAGTGCTATATGTTGTTTCCGACCTAATTTAAGATGCCTAGATAGTGTAGTTTCATTATGCTTCACCTCTTGCCATGTTTAACAACATTTAATATTGTCGTGTACCTAAACGGGAATGAACTAAGTAATTCAAGCATGGAGTTTCGTCAATATGCAACTCGTTGCATATTGAGCTTCACTTAATGCGTAGTGTTGGATTGTTGTGATTGCCTTGCATTGCATAATCAACCATGCCAAGCGTTCTGGATTGCTAGATGTCTCGTTTCTATCGCTTGTCTCGCTACCTACCACCGGTTTGTCAAGCCTCCCAAATGCCATGATCAGCCTCTAACCCCTCCACATCCCAGCAAACCATAGTTTGGCTATGTTACCGCTTGCTCAGCCCTTCTTATAGCATTGCTAGTTACAGGTGCCAATTGTTTCCATGAGCCAACATGGATATCCTTTTGTTGTATCACAATATTATTGCTATTTAATTTAATGCACATATATACTTGGTAAAAGGTGGAAGTCTTGGCTTTTTGCTCGGTGTTTTGTTCCACTTTTGCCGCCCTAGTTACTTGTGTACCGGTGTTATGTTCCATAATTTGCGCTCCTAACATGCTCGGAGTTGTTATGGGGACCTCCTTGACTTTCGTTTTGGGATAAAACTCGTCTGGCAAGGCCCAACATTTGTACTACATTTGCCTAATAACTAATAAAAATGCATAGGGACCCTCCAGCACCCACGGATCTTTAATTAACAACCCGGGCCAGTGCTCCTCATGAGTGTTGGTCCAACCCAGAGCAGCTTATTAACGCTACCCAGGGCAACTCGGTGATTGGCGTGGTAACCATAGCTCATCCATCGTGTCCTGAGAACGAGATACGCGGCTCCTATCGGGTTCGTCGACACGTCGGGCTGTCTTGCTGGATTTGTTTTACCTTTCTCGAACGTCTTGTGCACGGAATTCCGAGAATACTTCGGGCTATCTCGAGGTTGAGGTTTTCCAATGGAATTTCCTAGGAAATCACGGGATTCGTGGTCGAGGTTATTCCCGTGGCGTGTGGTTAGTTTGTGAGGGATGAGTTGGAGCACCCCTGCAGGGTTAAATCTTTCGGAAAGCCGTGCCCGCGGTTACGTGGCAACTTGGAAACTTTGTTTAACACCCGGTCATAGCCAACTTGAAGTAAACTCTAATAAAATACACCAACCGTGTGCGTAACCGTGACTGTCTCTTCTCGGAATTTCGGAACCAAAAGAGAACACGGTGGGGTTATGTTTGACTCGTAAGTAGGTGTTCAGGATCTCTTAGAGGTAATTACTAGTTCACGTCCGTTTATGCGACGATCATCCCCCCTTACTCTTGTACTCGTAACTTGACCACTCAAATAAATGCTTAGTGCTTGCTGCAGCCTCACCACTTAACCATACCTCACCCATTAAGCTTTAATAGTCTTGATACCCTTGGAAATGAGATTGCTGAGTCCCTGTGGCTCATAGATTACTACAACAATAGTTGCAGGTACATGTAATGCGATGATGTGACGTGAGCACGATGCTTGTTTTGATTTGGAGTTCTTCTTCTTCATCGATCTAGGATGGGTTCCAGGCCGGCAGCCTGGGATAGCAAGGATGGATGTCATTTTATCGTTTGATTTCGTCCGTAGTCGGACCCTGCTCTTCTATATGATGATTGTATATGTTGTTGTATTGATGTGATCTTGATTTAGCTTGTGGCGAGTGTAAGCCAATTCCATATACTCATCTCTTCTTTACATGTACTTGTATTGATATCCATTCTTGCGAAACGACGAGATGCGCTTCTATCCCTGTCGAGGCCCTCGAGCCAAAATAAGGATAGGATCGCATCTTGGGCGTTACAAGTTGGTATCAGAGCCTGTACCGACCTAGGAGCCCCCTTGATTGATCGAACTTGGCCGAGTCGAGTCTAGTAAAAACTATTTTGAGTCTAGTTATATATCGGAGAGTAGGATTCTTTTTACTCCTCTTCTATGCTCTGGTGAGGAATCCTGGCGTAGGAATTTTGATTCTACCCCTCTTCTCACTCAAATTTTTTAGGATCACGCGGGTATTTTGGAACCTCTATGATGTCGATGTGACCGGAACTCTGTTCTTGGTGCCTCCTGTACGTATGGATTGGACCCGGGGAGTTGAGCTCCAAGGGGTTCTTAACACATTGCTATCGTTCAGTTTCCTTAGTATCTCAGGACGCGGATGTTTGAATTGCTTCAATACTATTCGTGGTGCGAAGAGTGTGGAGGCACCCAGTACTGGGAAGCGGGATCACATGTACTGCCATGTTTAGTATCGTTGTGATTACGAGGGTCTAAGGTAGACGAGTTTCCGAGGTTTCTCTAGTTGTGTGTTGACGGATGTGATACATGGTGGGTAGTATTATTGCTAGGAGTTGAGTGTTTTATTCAGTAATTTATCCGTGTATCCGTTGGACCACAGTGCATAACCAGAAAGATTTCGGAAGTTCTTAGGTGGGAATTCAAGTAGTTACCTAGGATTATCCTTCCAGCAAATGCAAATGGGTTATGTATTTGTTTCCGGCTTATTTTGCAAGCTACACCCATTGTTTTGTTTTGTTTTGGATTATGGTAATTCGAGTTGCTTCGATGTCAAGTGGTGATTTCATATCTTTCCTAACCGGTGTGCTTCTCTTCAAGATAATTCATTCCTCTCCAATATTTGCAAGATCAATCCTCCTATTTTCTTACCGGAGTTCGTCTCATCTGTCCCAAGTTTTTCTTTGTTTTGCCCGACTTCCCACCCTTTTTCTTCAGTGATTAAATTCTCATCCAAGTGCCTTTTCTATTCATGTGATTCTTCCGCTATCTTTCTTCCGTATCGTATCCAGCGATTCATTGTGAAGATCCCAAGTGCTAAGTTCATTATTCTTCGTTCTTGTTTTCTTCCCCGGTGGAGTCAATTCAAGATTTCGAGCTTCATCATATCCTTTTCATCCTTCAAATGCTTTCCCGTGTCGGAAATTCTTATCCAAGCCTCTATTGTTCATTCAACCATCTCTCTATTCTATCCGGAGTGGCAAGTTATCTCAGAAGACTTTCATTTCCATTCAGATCCTCGTAATTTTTTTCAGGGCTCTCAATCTTATTAAGTTTTCGTTTGTGCCGGTGCATGCTCTCTTTCTAAGCATTCATTTCAGCGGTGATATCTTTGAGTGGGCTCATAAACCACAGGTTTTCCCCCAGGATCTTACCTGGCTCTTCTAATCTTTCCTGAAGATCTCAAGTTCTTTTCAAATCTGACGTAAGAATGAATTTCATTAGTCATATTCCTTCTCCAAGATTGATTCGAAGTAATTTTCATCATTGGCTCAACCTTTCCTTATTCATTCTTCCGGAGTGTCTCAGTAATTCTTGGTGATGTTTCTCGTCATCATTCTCATCATTGAAGACCGAAGGAGTGTTTCTCTTAAATCTTGATCCATTCTCTTGAAGATTCTTTTTTGTAGCTTGATGCTGTTGTTCCAAAATTGTTTCGATCATGAGTATTCATTCCTTATCTATCCGGAGCATTTCTGAGTTGTTCATTTCTCGATCCTCCGAAGGCCATCATTTCAGAAGATTTCTTCATTCTCAAATTCTTCTCAATTGTTGTCTCTTCATTCGTATCTCATTTCTTACCTGTGGCTAATTCTAGCGTCTTTTGCTGGACCGTGATCTCTTCGTTCTCATGTATTTCCATTCATTTCTTAGTATCCACATTCATTCCAAATTCTTACCGGTGTTTTGTTCAAGACTTCTTCAACCTTCTGTATCTCTCTCAATCGTTTTCAAGAAGAATAAGTGGTATGCTAAATCTGTTGCTTGTCATCAATTTAACTTGATGAAGGATAAGCATAACATAATTCTTATTCTTGATTCATCAAGATGATTTCAATCCTTCTTCCGGAGTTGTTCATGATATCAATTCTCAATTCTAAGTTGTTTATCTTTTCGTTCCCGGAGTTCCAAGTTTTCTCAAGTATCTCGTCGCGAAGCTTCGTCTAAATCTTGGCAAGGCATCAATCTTGTTCCTTTTGCAACCTTTAATTCTTTTCTATCATCCTTTTCAACCTGGTGTTCCCCAAGAGGTTCTACATGGTGGTTCATCAAAGATTTCTTTCATTCTCAAGTGTTCATCAAGATTCTTGTGGTAGTTTCTCAAGTATTCTTTATCTTGCATTTCAAAGTGCAATTCATTCTACCTTATCTTTTGACATGGTGTTATAGCATTCTTGATTCATAAGGAGTCTCGAAGAAAAGTTGACAAGAATGAGATATGTAAACCCATCATTATTTCTTGGAGCTATCTTGGATTGGATTTCACCTAAAGCACTTCCTAAAGATTGTTGCTATCATGGTGTTTGTCAATGATCTAAGTTTTCTCTTATCCTCTTGGTGTAAGAAGTTTTGCATGTCTTGTTGCTCCCAAGTAATCTTTGTTTCTGTTAGTGGCTGGTTGTGAACTCATAATTTCGAAATGTTTTTCATAAGCCCACAACAAGCTTCTCTTTTCTTTGTTGATTTTCCAACAACTCCATTCAATCCTGCTTGTAAGGATGCTTTCAAATTCAATTGTTGTAGATGTTGTCATTTTCTTCTCTGTTCTTTTCTTTCCAATGATCTAGCTTCTATTCTTGTCCGGAGGCATTGTGGTATTTCTCTCTTCAAGCCATCATCTCAACATCATGTTCTATCCTTGCTTATTCATTTAACCGGAGTGTTGTGTTCTCATTTCAAGTTCTTTCCATCTTATCAAGTTTTGCCTCTCTTTTCTACCGAAGTGCTGCCCAAATTTCTTTTGAATTCTTTTTTCGTCCTCATGCCATTTTTCATCTCTTTGCAACCTTCACACATTATGGTTTCACTCATTTGTCAGAGAAGCAACTAAGTTTTCCCTCTTCCTTTCCTCTTCATCTTCCCCTTCTCATTCTAAGATCTCGGGTCGAGATCTCTTGTAAGTGGAGGACAGTTGTAACAGCCCGAGACCGATGCTCCAGAAGATTCCCCTTCTTTTTTTCCGTGTCATCCTGTGATTCGTTTGGTTGTCGCATTCATCATCCCATCATTCGCATCATCAGCATAGCATCGTCACTCATTTTTGAAAACTTACATCCGTTCGTGGTCACCGGTTCTTTCCGTTCGTGTCGTCGACCGTGTCGAGACCAACCACACACGCACGCGCCGCAGCATCGTAAATATTGTTTTTAAAATGGGAATAAAATATTCTCGGATTGGGTCAAAAGTTGGCGTGCAGTCTTGTTATAGTGTAGTTAGACCGCCTGTCAAATTTCGTCGCATTCAGAGTTCGTTGGATACCCGAACGGTCGATCGTAGCGGCACCATCATCGGTTTATCGTCGGACGTTTTCGGTCTTACAAAACCTGTTGCCGGGCTGCCCATGCCTTCCCTCTCCGCTATACCTAGCCCCTCTGCACAATGCACACACCCCTCGCGTCTGTCCAAAGACTTCCCTGAATCCGAATCACCGAGTCGTGACCATTGGATCCGGATCATCCCCGTATTACCCCAAACCATCAGCCGTTTCTCGATTGGACTCCCTAACCTATTTACATCGACCGTCCGATCTAAATCGAAGGATCCAAATAGCCCCAAACCTAACCTGCTTTATATAAATAGCAGTCCAACCCTAATTCCTAGGAGAGATGTCCCATCCAATCCTCCAGCCCCGCCGCCACTCTTCTTCCTCGGGATCCCCCCGATCCAATCAGTGTGCCGCCCGTCGCCTCCTCGCTTTGCCCAACGAGCCAACCGCCACCGCCTCCTCCCTGCGCAGTGCCCTATCGTCCTTGACCGGTGCCCGCAATAGTCGAGCAGGAGGCCTCGCACCCGAGTCTCCCTGTCGGACCTCCCCGACCCGCCACGCCCGGCGTCCGCCCGCGTCGGAGCGTGTCGTCGCCGGTGACCAGCTCAATCTGCCAGGCTAGCCCCATCGCCCTTGCTCCCTTCCCCTCTCTATTTCTTCGTTGTAGCTCTCTCTCCCTCCCGTGCTTCTCTCTCCCCATTCTAAACTCCCTCTCCTCTTTGTCTGACCAGGAGACCAATGCCGTGGAGAATTGTAGCACCGCCGTCCATGGACTCTATCGCCGACGGTCGTCCTCTGCCAGACCCGCGCCCGAGCCGGCCATCCTCGACCTCGCTGTCCCTCTCCTCCATGCCCGCGATGCCCTTCCCCTATTTCCTTCACTCTCTCTCCATCCGGTCTCTCATATCTCTCTCTGTTTCTTCACAGGTACTTGGAGCACCCATGGCACCCGTGCGCCTCTGCTCGTTCCTGAGGCAAGCCAAGCCCGCCGGACCGCGCCGGAGTAGGTTCCCCGCCCCTCTTCTCCTTGTACTCCTCCTTTGTGTGTCTCTCCCTCTCTCACCTTCATTCTCTCACCCTCTCTTCCTCTTGCAGAGAGCAAACAGGAGCCATGGCTGAAGCTGCAATGCGCTGCCCTGCCTCGTCTTCGCCCCAATCTGCCAGGCCGGCCTCCTTTGCTTGACCCGGTGCAGCGCCTCGTTGACCAGCTCGACGCCTCGCGTGGACGCGCTAGCGCCGTGGAGCCCCTTGCTCCGCTCAGGTCCACCCTCGTTGCCCAGATTCCTTGTATCCGTGTAGGAGAAGGCATGGACCGTGTATAGTTCAATTAGTTTTGCCCCTGTTTTCGTCCAAACATGGTACTCCAACCCAGCTGGTCATCCATGCATGCATCTTTGAGGATGACATCTGGGTCCCAGCACACCCTGTTGACCGGTCACAGTTGACTTGCTGACCACCCTTCTGGCCCCATTGTCATGGGCACTGGCTAGCCCAGCCCGTGTCTATTTGTGGGCTGTCTTCTTTTGTCAAATAAATTGCATACTTTTAAATGCCATCATTTTAAATTGCTCATAACCTAATAATCGTGCACCGGATTATAATAATTTATATAAGTAAAATGTTCAGAATTTTGTGTAGATTCACAATACCAAACTTTCATCTATGTTTAGAATGTTTAACTTGCTGTTTTCATGTAAGTTGCGTAAATGCCATGTGAAAATGATTTATTTCATAACTAATTAACCGTAGCTCCGTTAAAAATGATCCACGTATGTAACTTGACTAGAAAAACGTGTAGAATATCATGTCACACTTTATTTTGCTGTTTAACAAATATAAAATTGTGTTGGGTCAGATCTGTACCAAAAATCATATATCCATATGAGGACGTTACGGAAGTGCTATATGTTGTTTCCGACCTCATTTAAGATGCCTAGATAGTGTAGTTTCATTATGCTTCACCTCTTGCCATGTTTAACAACATTTAATCTTGTCGTGTACCTAAACGGGAATGAACTAAGTAATTCAAGTGTGGAGTTTCGTCAATATGCAACTCGTTGCATATTGAGCTTCACTTAATGTGTAGTGTTGGATTGTTGTGATTGCCTTGTATTGCATAATCAACCATGCCATGCATCATAATTTTTTGCGCATCATGTCATGAATATGTTGTGGTGTATCGTGTGTTGATTGTTTGTTCCGGATTGCTTCTTCTCGATAGAGTTCCGAAAGCATTCAGAGTGTGAGGATTTGTTCAATTACGTTGGATCGTCTTCTTCACGGACTCGTTCTTCTTCCAAGCGGGACCTCAGGCAAGATGACCATTTCCCTGGATACCATTACTATCATTTCCATGCTAGATGTCTCGTTTCTATCACTTGTCTCGGTACCTAGCACCATTTTGTCAAGCCTCCCAAATGCCATGATCAGCCTCTAACCCCTCCGCATCCCAGCAAACCATTGTTTGGCTATGTTACTGCTTGCTCAGCCCTTCTTATAGCATTGCTAGTTGCAGGTGCAAATTGTTTCCATGAGCCAACATGGATATCCTTTTGTTATATCACAATATTATTACCATTTAATTTAACGCACATGTATACTTGGTAAAAGGTGGAAGGCTTGGCCTTTTGCTCGTTGTTTTGTTCCACTTTTGCCGCCCTAGTTACTTATGTACCGGTATTATGTTCCATAATTTGCGCTCCTAACATGCTCGGGGTTGTTATGGGGACTCCCTTGACTTTCGTTTTGGGATAAAAATCGTCTCGCAAGGCCCAACATTGGTACTACATTTGCCTAATAACTATAAAAATGCATAGGGACCCGCCGGCACTCGCGGATCTTTAATTAACAACCCGGGCCAGTGCTCCTCATGAGTGTTGGTCCAACCCAGAGCAGCTTATTAGCGCTACCCGGGGAAACTCGGTGATTGGCGTGGTAACCATAGCTCATCCGTCGTGTCCTGAGAACAAGATACGCGGCTCCTATTGGGTTCGTCGACATGTCGGGCGGTCTTGCTGGATTTGTTTTACCTTTCTCGAACGTCTTGTGCACGGAATTCCGAGAATACTTCTGGCTATCTCGAGGTTGAGGTTTTCCAATGGAATTGCCTAGGAAATCACGGGATTCGTGGTCGAGGTTATTCCCGTGGCGTTTGGTTAGTTTGTGATGGATGAGTTGGAGCACCCCTGTAGGGTTAAATCTTTCGGAAAGCCGTGCCCGCGGTTACGTGGCAACTTGGAAACTTTATTTAACACCCGGTCATAGCCAACTTGAAGTAAACTCTAATAAAATACACCAACCGTGTGCGTAACCGTGACTGTCTCTTCTCGGAATTTCTGAACCGAAAGAGAACATGGTGGGGTTATGTTTGACTCGTAAGTAGGTGTTCAGGATCTCTTAGAGATCATTACTAGTTCACGTCCATTTATGCGACGATCATCCCCCTTACTCTTGTACTCGTAAGTTAGCCACTCAAATAAATGCTTAGTGCTTGCTGCAGCCTCACCACTTAACCATACCTCACCCATTAAGCTTTAATAGTCTTGATACCCTTGGAAATGAGATTGCTGAGTGCCTGTGGCTCACAGATTACTACAACAACAGTTGTAGCAACATGTAATGCGATGATTTGACGTGAGCGCGATGCTTGTTTTGATTTGGAGTTCTTCTTCTTCATCGATCTAGGATGGGTTCCAGGCCGGCAGCCTGGGATAGCAAGGATTGATGTCATTTTATCATTTCATTTCGTCCGTAGTCGGACCCTGCTCTTCGGTATGATGATTGTATATGTTGTTGTATTGATGTGATCTTGATTTAGCTTGTGGCGAGTGTAAGCCAATTCCATATACTCATCTCTTCTTTACATCTACTTGTAATGATATCCATTCTTGCGAAACGACGAGATGCGCTTCTATCCCTGTCGAGGCCCTCGAGCCAAAATAAGGATAGGATTGCATCTTGGGCGTTACAATGGCGCTGATGGTACGTTTATCATCAGTGCCACCCTTAATGACAAATAGGAAAGTGCGCTCGTTGCCTTCCTGCGGGCGAATTTCGATGTGTTTGCTTGGCAACCATCTGACATCCCCGGTGTTCCCGGGGAGGTAATTGAGCACCACCTTGCTGTCTGCCCTCATGCCAGGCCCGTCAAGCAGAAAGTTAGGAAGCAACCCTTGGAGCAGTAGCAGTTCATCGCCGAGGAAATCAAGAAACTCGAAGTAGCTGGTTTGGTCAGAGGAGTGTTGCATCCAACTTGGCTAGCCAACCCGGTAGTGGTGCGCAAGGCGAATGGGAAATGGAGGCTTTGCATTGATTTCACTAACTTAAACAAAGCATGCCCGAAGCGCCCTTTTCCCTTGCCGTGCATTGATCAGATTGTTAATTCCACATCTAGGTGTGACCTGCTTTCCTTCTTGGACGCATACTCCGGATACCACCAGATATTCATGCCCAAGGAAGATGAGGAAAAGACCGCATTCATAAGTCCGTGTGGCACATACTGCTTTGTACGTATGCCCTTCGGGTTAAAGAGCATTGGTTCTACCTTTGGAAGGGCCGTGCAGATTGGATTTGGACCTCAATTGCACAGGAATGTGGAAGCTTACATGGATGACATAGTAGTCAAAACCAAAGATGAAGCAACCCTCATACAAGACCTGGAAGAAACTTTTATGAATTTGCGTAAGATCAACTTGAAGCTCAACCCTGAGAAATGTGTGTTTGGTGTCCCGTCTGGCAAGCTGCTTGGTTTCTTTGTGTCTCATTGAGGAATAGAAGCCAATCCCGACAAGATCAAAGCAATCGAGCTGATACAAGTACCCAAATCCATCAAGGACGTAAGACGCCTGGCCGGATGCATTGCCGCATTGAGTAGGTTCATCTCCAAATCCGCTGAACGCGCCCTGCCGTGTTTCAAGATTCTGAAAAAGGCCGGCCCGATGAAGTGGACCCCGGAAGTAGAAGCAGCGCTGCAAGATCTGAATGCTTACTTCTCCTCGGCTCCCACCTTAGTCGCGGCTAAACCGCAAGAACCGTTGCTGCTATACTTAGCGGCAACGAATCAAGTGGTTAGTGCAGCGCTGGTGGCACAGCGAGAAGTGGACAAAGATGCAGCCACAACAACTGGCTGCACCGAGGGTAGAACTGAAACGCCCGCGGCAAGACCTGATACGAACCAAGGGGAACCTAAGCCGGCAAGCGAAGGCAGTTTCAAGGAAGTGGCGAAGAAGAAAGTGGTACATAGACCAGTGTACTTTGTCAGCTTCTTGTTACAAGTGGCTAGGTCAAGGTAATCTGGAGTACAGAAGTTGATCTTTGGCCTTATCATGGCCTCGAGGAAACTGCGCCACTACTTCCAAGGCCACGAGATCACAGTTGTCACCCGCCTTCCGCTGCAGCGTATATTGAGGAACCCCGAAGCCACAGGCATGATATTTGAGTGGGCGCTAGAGTTTTCAAGTTTTGGTTTGAAGTATGAGAGCACTTCCATAGTTCAGAGTAGAGCGTTGGCGGAATTCATTGCGGAATGGACGCCCACGCCAGAAGAAGAAGTTCCAGTGATAGTCCTCCCCGGCAAGGAGGCACCTAAGGAATGGATCATGTATTTTGACGGTGCTTTCTCACTTCAGGGCGCCGGAGCAGGCGTGCTCCTCATCGCCCCCACCGGAGAGCATCTCAAATATGCGGTTCAAATGCACTTTCCCCGGGAGGAGGCCACCAACAACACCGTTGAATACGAGGGGCTCCTTGCCGGACTCAGAATCATGGTGGAGTTGGGAATCAATAAACTGATCATCCAAGGAGACTCTCAACTCGTGGTGAAACAAGTCAACAAATATTATCAGAGTCCGTTGATGGAAGCATACGTGGAACAGGTGAGGAAGCTGGACGAACACTTCGATGGATTACAAGCAGAGCATGTGCCACGTGCAGAAAACAGAATCCCAGATCATCTGTCAAAGTGCGCTGCGCAAAAGCTTCATGTGGAACCACGAACCTTTGTCCTCCACCTCACTCAGCCATCAGTATCCCCATCAACGATGACCAGGAAAAGAAGAAAGATGAACTCCGGCAAGCATTTCCCGGCAGAGCTTCCTGAAGCTGCTGGTAGAGAGGCTGCCGGAGACAGTCTCGTTTCGGTTGGTGAGCACCTCCCTCCTTCAGGACCCCAGGTCCTCGCGATCGAGGAAAGCACTCCCACAAACAAGGAGATGCCTTTAGTCCTCGTTGTTGAACCACAGGCTCCAACTTGGGCACATCACATAGTCCACTTCCTTCAAACCGGAGAACTTCCCGAAGAACAAGAAGAAGCCGAAAAAGTAGCCCGACAGTCGAGTATGTACCAGTTTGTCGATGACACTCTATACAAAAAAGGACCAAACGGTGTGAAATTGAGGTGCATTTGCCGGGAAGATGGACTGAAGTTGTTGGCAGAGATACACGGAGGCATGTGTGGGTCTCACATTGGATCAAGGGCCCTTACCGGGAAAGCCTTCCAGCAAGGTTTCTATTCGCCCACTGCCCTCCAGGATGCAACTGAGCTGGTCACCACGTCTGAAGCCTGCCAGTTCCATTCCAAGAACATCCATCAACCAGCGGAAGCTCTCGAGACGATCCCTTTATCCTGGCCATTCTCGTTCTGGGGGCTCGATATTTTGGGTCCCTTTCCTCGCGCTGTCGGGGGCTTTGAATTCTTGTTCGTAGCAATCGACAAGTTTACAAAGTGGCCTGAGTTGGAAGCAGTGAGGAAGGTGACCGCATAGTCAACTGTCAAGTTCCTGAAAGGACTGGTGTGCCGTTTTGGAGTACCCAATAGGGTGATCACCGATAATGGCACCCAGTTCACGAGCCGTACCTTTATGCAGTTCATCCAAAGCCTTGGAAGCAAGGTCTCCTTCGCCTCTGTTGCCCACCCAAGGAGCAACGGGCACGTCGAGAGGATGAATGCTGAAGTGTTGCGTGGACTCAAGACAAGAACTTTCGATAGACTGCGGAGATGCGGCAAGTGTTGGATAGATGAGCTGCTGGTGGTTCTTTGGTCCCTCAGAACGACACCCAATCGAACTATCGGCCAGACGCCCTTCTCCGTAGTGTACGGGGCGGAAGCAGTTCTCCCCACGGAACTCATATATGGATCACCTCGAGTACTTGCCTACGATGAAGTAGAGCAAGAGCAGCTACGGCATGATGATGCCTTGCTCCTCAAGGAAGATAGTCTCCGGGCCGCTGTGCGTGCTGCATGCTACCAGCAAGCCCTGCGCCGCTATCATAGCCGTAGGGTCCACGCCTGGAGCCTTGAGGAAGGCGACCTTGTCCTTAGGCGCGTTTAGTCCGTCAAGGGTACCAACAAGTTGACGCCGAATTGGGAAGGCCCTTGCCGGGTAGCACGAGTCACCAGACCTGGCGCAGTCCGTCTGGAGACCGAAGATGGCATCAAAGTGCTTAACTCATGGAATATTGAGCATCTTCGTAAGTTCTACCCGTAAGGTGCGGTAACCGGGCTCAGTCCCCGGCAGCCACCTTTTGTACAAGCCTTGCCGCAGTGCATGTAACCCTCTCTACAAAGCCAGGCGTACACCCTGTGCATGCAATAATAAAGCTAGGCATTGCATCATACCATCGAACTCCATGTTTACTATGCATTTGCTTAGGTTGCAATGTTATCGCCTCTAAGGTTTAGAAACTTGATAGAGTACTTGATGAGCCTGTGATCCTTGTTACTGCATTGTCTCTCCCCGGAGGACAGATACCTCTTGCCTTACATGTTTTACCGCCAGGAAAACAAAGAAGAAGGGCGAAGGAACAAGGACGGCGGCTCATCGTACTCCAGAAAGGGATATTGCTTGAAAAAGATAAGTCTAGTCACATATCCCCAGCTCGATGCCATTTACTCCCTTAAGGAAACCCCTCTTGTTCCTTTCGACTGTGTACCATGGAGCTCATCACGCAACGGAAACCCATGGAGTTTAGCTCTGGGGGGCCGCGCCGATACGGACAAGGAGTTTTGCTGGGGAATGGTACCAGCCTTCTACCGGGGGTTCGCTACCCTTTGGTGCTCGCGGTTAGTACTGACCCGACAAATAGTTCCGTGCGGCAGGGACAAACATGCGAACACAGTATAAACAAGGAGGAAGAAAAGGATAGTACTTAAGGAAGAGAAATAGCATTCTTTCATTCATTTTCGGTACAAAATGGATAAAAATTACATTATGATTAGCTAAAACTTGGCAAGCACCTACATCTTTTGATTTATAAAAAGATAAGTGCCCCGTAATGCCTTTATTGTCCCTCTCCTCCTAGGGATTAGGTGGAGAAGAAAAAGAGGGCAAAAGGAGTGCCTGGCTGGGATTCGGCGCCTCCCCGCCAGGGCCAGCGGGACACGTCCGCTGAAGGATCAGAAGGACCTTGCCCCCAGGCAGGGTGGACGAAGCCGGCTGGGTGGACAAAGCCATCAAGGAGGAAGAAGGCGGAGGGCAGGTGCAGATGGCGGTGCTGCCGAAGCACAGCTGGTGATGATGGAGCTGCCGGCAATCAAGACGCATCGGAGCTGTCGCCCCCGCTCTTGAAGCGTTGGGGGTTGCCGCCGTCATCATCTTCTTCATCGCCACCGCTCCGGAGGACACCGCCGCTGTCGTCTGAGACCTCGACGCGGCAGCCGAGGCAAACGCCAAGCCTCCCGAAGAATCTCACAGAGAGCATGGAGGTCTCCGACGACCCAAGGCAGGGAAGACCCCCCTGCCCTTAAGGAGTACACGTAGGCAAAAGGCTCCCCCCCATGTGCGAAATACATAGCGCCATGGTTGGGGAACTCTGTCGCGACCCATGGTGGACTGCTGCTGCGACCACTCGTGCGCAGCCGATGGCTATTCAGGTGATCTTTCTCCATCGTTTTGAAGAAGGAGCGAAGAGACCGCGGTCGACCACGACACTACGTTTTCGCCATGGACTCCAGCGCAGTGTCTCCCGTGCAGCGTTCTGCCAAGACTGAAGCAGAGGGAGACGCAGCGGCAGATACGCCACCACAACTGCTCCTGGCATGACCGCCGCGCCGCCCGCTCCCCCGTTCGAGGTCCCTCCTGCCAGCTCTTGGTCCAAAACCATCGACCCAAGCCGGGAGCTGGGCACGGACACAAAAAGAAGACCCTGCGATAGCGGGCGCACTCGCTCGACCTATCCCCCTGACCATCAGGAGGGAAGGGACGGTCCGACGACCAGAGAAGAAGGGCAAGCTATGTGAACTCGAGATTGAGCAGGAGAAGGGGATGGATGAGCATCGCCCATTGTGACCCCCCAATTTATAGGGGAGGGCACGGGGATTGGCTCTCCTTCGCTCCAAGACGTCCGCCCAACTCCACCAATCCCACTACCCACGATCACGGGCAAACAGGTAACCGCCCCATTGCTCCAATCCCTGGCGCTGCAGTTTCTGCCACCCTCACGCCTGTGGGTCATGCGCATCCACCACAAACACCCCGCAATGCATGCGGCGCGCGTGGCGAAAACGGCCTGAGGTAGCAAGTAAGTGCTGGCTTAAAAGATAGCAGTTACTCCCTCACATTGCGCGCAGGTGCATAAATTTTGGGCCCGACCCAACGACACTGGACGAGCGCGTTTGGGCCGGACCCGGGGGCTCCAGTCGGTGCACTAGGAATGGGGTACCCAGTGCCCCTAACTTATGCACAGGCAGTAGTAGCAGAACCCCATCAAAACCTAATCCAAGCCAGAGAAGCCGCTCTTCATGAGATCAAGGAGCGTATCAAGAAGACGAAGCCAACATCCAAGACCAAAACCCTGGCATAAGTAGCCTACGCTGGCTAGCTACGCCGGCAAGATCAATGCAATGGCCCAGAACGGGCCTGAGCCGCGCCAGTCACGTCCCTGGTGCCTGCCGGGGACTGAAGCGCACGCATCTTCAGGAAGACCCGGCGAGCCATCCCCCGTCAGGCGCGAGCCGATCGGCCACCGCATCACAACGCCAGTCTGTTGTCGATGCGGTGTCAAGCCCTCAGGTGGCTAAGTGCCTCTCGCTAAGTATGTGGCGACGTGCTGGGAGATAGATTATGCCTGTTTGACACCCGTCCAGGGGCGTGTCAAGATACTAAGCAATAGCCAGCTAAGCAGTGGTAAAAGCTTGCCGGGGATGCATCCCCGCACGCCACCTAGGCCAGCATTTATTGCATTTTGTCCTAAGTGCCAGAGTTAGGTATTATAGCATTGTTAGCTATCTAATCACTAAGTAATGTCTGTTTTGCCACTGTGGTCGCCCCTTGAGGTATAAAAGGAGGCCCAAGGCAACCTAGCTAAAGATTAGGACCTTTGGAGACTTGTACTCGCGTAGCAGCTTCCCTGAAGGCAACCTTGCCGGGTTTGAGCGTTGCGTGTGGTTCGTGTTCCCCCGATCAATCCACCAAAGCAGGAGTAGGGTTTTACGCTTCTCAGTGGCCCGAACCTGGGTAAAACACCAGCGTCTCGCCATCGTGCTGCCTCATGACCTCTGCTCTTTGTGCAATGTGCCCTCACCCCTGCCGAACCACAAAGGGGCCTTTGGTCCCATAGGTGATCATGTGCATCGTGACCCGACAGTCCTAATGATCTGTTTGCGATGAGGAGAAATAACACAAAAGGTTAACCAAATACAGATGTGTGTGATGTACGACATAGAAGTCACTCGGATATGTTGTTTGCGCTGATCCAGCAGAACACAAATGATTCAGCATCAGAAGATGCATGTGATACCCGGCAAATAGCTCACTCGAACGAACTATTTGTGATGATCAAAAGTAATACAAACGATTTAGTGTCAAAAGATGTGTGTGATACCTGCCAAACAGGTCGCTCGGACGAACTGTTTGCGATGATCAGAAGTCACATAGATGATTCGGCGTAACAAGATGTGTGTGATACCCGACAAACATGTCAGTAATCGGAATTGTGTGGGAAGACCGATAAAAATACAAAAGATTCCTGATAATAAGTTGTGTGTGATGTGGACAAACACTTACTCGCACCCAATTATCTGTGATTGTTGAAATCATCACCGACATGTTCCTTTTTTTAATCGTAAGCGATGTGATTTGCTCTATCTGCACAATATATATGCTCTGTCTACAGAACAACAACATATATACTTATAACAACATGATTGCATAACCAAAATTAACATCCAATTACATTACAGAATAAAAGTAACATTTGCACACCTCAATTAACAAGTACATGCATACTAAACTAGTAGTAACTATCATCAAATCATCAATACTTCTTGTGACGAGGGGAGTCGGCTGGTGCAAGACGGAGGCACTTCCTCAGGTCAGCGATCCACCTGCACAGCTTGTAGCTTAAATACACATCCTTGGCCGCGTACTTGATGTGATCTTCATCCAGTCTTTGGACCCAGACGTAGTGCCAGACAACCTTCTTGTTCTTTTTCTTGCAGACATCCTTCATGTCTCCCTAGTTGGGGTCGATGATGGCCACGGCGAGGTCAACCAGGGAGTCCTTCTGCTTCTTCTCACCGCCCAAGACCCTGTAATAGCTTTGGATGTCAACAAGATTCCGGCAGGCCAAGCCCATGGCCTTGAGCACCTTTTTATCGCTAATGGTGTCCACTGTACCGAATATGTAGTCGGTGATGTTGACAAACCTGGCGAAATGCTCCCAAGACCTTGTGGCCAGGCGGTAGTGGTAGACGAGGATGTGATGGTGGACACATAACTGGGCGACGTTAACCTTCTGATCATACCTGACACGACCGCCAATGTACTCGAGGTTGAAGCCGACCACTTTGTACATGTCCTCGACAAGCAACCGCTACATGGTGTGGATGGAGTTCTCCACCCAGATTGGGTCATTGGTGTACACCACCGAGAGGTCCTTGGACCTTACATGGGTGTCCATAGAGGCACGAATGGTGAACTGCCGTTCATAGTCGGCAGTCGTTGGGAGTGTTGCCACTGGAGCCGAGCAGGATATCATCTCCGTTTTTATGCGTCGTGGGTGTGCATTTTGCGTTGTGGGGAAAGGTTGAAGAGAGACAAGAGGTTAAATGTGCGGTGGAGTAACTGAGGGCTAGGCGGAGTGTACTCCGCACGTCTTGTCACCACGTTCCAGGCGAAGGATTGCAGTTCAAGATTGACGAGCATGCACACACGTGTTTCGGCTGGCCAGGTGCCGGCTCGAAGAGGCGCGAACGTACTGTTGGTGAGCCTGTTCCCGCGCAACCGCTGAAAGGATCGATATGGTTGACTAGAGAGGGGGGATGAATAGTCAACTACCAATTTTTAGCATTTCTTAACAAATTAGGTTTAGCAACAAATATGTTGTCTAGATATGCAACGAGGTGAACAACCTATATGATGCTAACAACAACAACAATAACAAGCAAGCAAAGGATAACACACAAGTAAAGCTTGCACAAAGTAAAGGTAAGAAATAACCACAAGTGGAGCCGGTGGAGACGAGGATGTGTTACCGAAGTTCCTTCCCTTTGAGGGGAAGTACGTCTTCATTGGAGTGGTGTGGACGCACAATGCTCCCCAAGAATCCACTAAGGCCACCGTATTCTCCTCACGCACTGACACAATGCGAGATGCCGTGATTCCACTAGTGGTGCCCTTGAAGACAGCGACCGAACCTTTACAAAAAAAAGGTTGGGGCAATCTCCACAACTTAATTGGAGGCTCCCAACACCACCACGAAGCTTCACCACAATGGATTGTGGCTCCGAGGTGACCTCGGCCATCTATGGTGCTCAAACACCCAAGAATAACAAGATTCGCAAGGCATTAGTGGGGGGAATCAAATTTCTATTGGTGGAAGTGTACATCGGGGCACTCTCAACCAAACCCTAGAATATTAACAAGTTTTGTTGGCTAAGGAGAGAGATCAGGCGAAAATGGAGCTTGGAGCAACAATGGAGCTTGGGGATGGAAGAGGTAGTATTCTTGGGGAAGAAGACCCCCTTTATATAGTAGGGGAACAAATCCAACCGTTACCCCTTCTCAGCCCGCACACAAGCGGTACTACCGCTTGCATGAGCGGTACTGCCGCTTATTACCTCCTGGACTAGAACAAAAGGCTAAGTGGATCAACTCCGTCGATGTGGGAAAGGAACAAAGGTGCAAATGAAAGTGTATGTGTTGATTCCACCCAAACCTTTTCGATGTGGACCTCCTCTTAATAGTACGGTTCTCCTACGACTCAATTCCACCGAAAATGAAACGCGGGAAGAATAACCGTCTTCATTATTATCCACTGAGGTGCTATAATCGTCTTGTGCCATATGATTAATTATCTGAAAGGCTGAATGCACATGATTAGTCCGCAAATGCATTGTCATCAATCACCAAAACCACGAAGGGAGAAATAATCCCTAAAAATCTCCCCCTTTTTGGTGATTGATGACAACGCGGGATTTGCACAAGGAATATCATAAGATAGAAAGAAAACCCCAACACCTACAAAATATAGACGGGCTCCCCCTAGATGTGTGCACTATTTTAGATATGCTTTTGGAATGCAAAGCACACACACTAGGATCAACACTCCCCCCTATATTTTATAGACATGGAATACTTGCATTAACATGAAGGGAGTTAAGCATAAATTCAAGACATGGCATGTGAGTATAAACATAGGGCACAAGATAAGCATAAACTCACATACTAATAGAGTACTAAGACATACAAAGATAAGTAGAGGGTAGCATATGTCTCACACCATATGGCTCGGTCTTTAAATCTCATAAACCAAACCAAACCAAATGATAAAAGAGTTCACGAGCGAAGAAAAGCAAGCAACTAAGATGCACTTGAGGCTCAACAAATCCCTAAACTCTCTCCCCCTTTGGCATAGAGACACCATAAGGGCAAAGAGCACTAAAACGATCCGAGGTGGTAGCAACGCATGGGATCATCATCAATAATCCTCGAACTCGCTAGAGATGGAAGCTGTTATGCCAGGCTGATCAACATCTGAGTCCCACTTGCAATGCTTGGAAGTCCAAGTCTCTTCATCAGTGACCCTGTCCTCAGAACCACTAGTCACCTCCATACCAAGGTCCCTCATCAGAATCTTGTTTTGGCTCCTAGCCTTCTTTTCTGCCACACGAGGTGTGTACTGACCATGAGCCTGCATGCAGAACGACTTCTTCATCTTCTTCTTCATCTTATTGGCCCAAGATGGCTCCGTGCTAGAAGACGCATAGCTGGGATCAACATCAACCTGAACTTCATCCCCATCCTCCTCCTCATCCTCATCATCTGGAAGATCCATCTCCGGAGCAGCATGAGTGCTCCATTTGTCCTTCTGTCTTAGTTGCACAACCTCATGTGGAACCAGCTCACCACATTCAAACAACATGCCTAGAAAGGTGAGTTCCCAGGTCCTCTCAATAAAATGCATCACATATGGAGCATATATGGGACATTTGCGCTCCGTTACCGCTGAGAGGAGCTCAGACCACATGGCATGAGAAACATCCAGAACTTGTACCTCCTCTTTGTCCCTCATATTTTGACAGTAGAGTAGCATATCCACCAGGTAAGAGTGTACCTGATCCAAGTTTCCAACATGGGGAAAGAGGGTGTGCCTGAAGATGCGGTGCATGATATCAAGAAATGGTTCAAGTACATAGGTTGGCTTGCCACTGGTGGTGGAGATCTTCGTAGTGGAGTAGGGCCAAAGATGACTCTTGTGAGTGGAAGGAACCTCCGTATGAGGACGAAATCCCATTGGGGTATGGAATCCCCGATCATTGAAGCCTAGCAAACTCACGAAGTCCTTCCATTCAGTAGTCAGCCTCGTGCCATTTGTCATCCAGGTCAAAGTTTGGTCCTCATCAGATCTGAGATGGACCATAACAATGAGCACAACCACAATTTCTGCATCAAAATCCTTGTTGAACTACATCAGGCCGAGAATAACTACAAAAGGAGGCTTATGCAATATATGAGGTTGTATAAGAGAGAGGGCTTGGGTTGGAGACACAAAAACCAACAAATGGGAAGGGACACTCCAAGTTCAAACTGTCAAATAGAGGAAAAGAAAACTTGGAGTGACACAAAACACAAACAAGCTCTCAAAAGCAAATACCTCACTAGGAGGGGGCGGTGGCCGAAGCCACCTATGTTTGAGTCAATTGGTATGGCAACGCGAAGATTTTAACCTTGGGCCCATGACCAAAACTCATCTTTGAAGCACAAGTACCATAAAAAATGGCTAATGTGAAAGACTTCATCTATTTATGCATAATGGGGGAGGGAGATTTCATTGAGAGAACAACAATCCCCCTATATCCATGCCTACATCTAAACTAGACAAAATGATGAGTGTGGTGGGCTGTGCAATGCTTGAAGACACATTGCTCAAATCAATGATATTTAGCTCATGTCGTAACTCGCAAAATCTTGCTTCATCCAATGGCTTCGTGAAAATATCTACAAGTTGTTTATGAGTATTGAGATGAATAAGGTCAATCTCCCCACGCTTGATATGCTCCCGGATGAAGTGATGACGAATATCAATAAGCTTCCTCTTGCAATGTTGAACCGGGTTGTTGGAGATCTTAATAGCACTTTCATTGTCATAGTAAAGAGGCACTTTGTCACAACTGACACTGTAATCCTTTAAAGTTTGCCTCATCAAAAGTAACTGTGCACAACAACTTGTAGTGGCTACATACTTGGCCTTGATGGTAGAGAGAGAAACACAATTTTGTTTCTTTGAAGACCAAGTTACCAAATAAGGACCAATGAATTGGCACCCTCCGGAAGTTGACTTCCTATCCACATGGTCTCCTGCGCAATCCGAGTCTGAATATGCCATGAGATCAAATGAAGTACCTTGGAGGTACAATAAGCCAAAGTTTGGGGTATGAGCCAAATATCGAAAGATTCGCTAGACCGCCACAAAGTGGCTTTCCTTAGGCACAACTTGAAATCATGCACAAATTCCCACACTCAACATAATATCCGGTCTAGATCCGCAAAGGTAAAGCAAGGATCCAATCATGGAGCTATATACCTTTTGATCCACGGCTTTACCATTGGGATCAATGTCAAGATGGCACTGGAGTTGCATGGGGGTCTTGGCCGGCTTGTCATCATCCAACTTGAACCTCTTCAGCATGTCCTCACGGTATTTTTCTTGGTTGACGAAGGTTCCTTGTATTCATTGTTTGACTTCGAATCCAAGAAAGAACTTCAACTCTCCTATCATAGACATCTAAATTTGTTCGGTCATTAGTGCGGCAATCTCATCATTGAAAGCTTTATTAGGAGAAACAAAGATAATATCATCAACATATAGTTAGCATATGAACAAGTCCCCTTTAAACCTCTTAGTGAAAAGAGTGGGATCAATTTGCCAAATTTCAAACCCATGGTCTTGCAACAACTTGGTAATGTGCTCATACCACGCACGTGGGGCTTGTTTAAGGCCATAGAGTGCCTTATCGAGCTTGTATAAATGATTGGGGAACTTGGGATCATCGAACCCCGGGGGTTGCTTGACATATACAAACTACTTAAGAGGACCATTAAGAAATGCACTCTTCACATCCATTTGTTGCAATTTGAAATCATGATGAGATGCATATTCAGGCAACATGCGAATAGATTCAAGGCGAGCAACAGGAGCAACGATTTCACCATAGTCGATACCCTCGACTTGGGAGTAGCCTTGTGCTACCAATCTTGCCTTGTTGCGAGGGACAACACCGTTCACATCTTGCTTGTTCTTGAAGATCCATTTTATTCCAATGACATTGTGGTTCTCCTTCGGTCTTGGCACCAATTGCCACACCTTGTTGCGCTTGAAGTTGTTGAGTTCATAATGCATGGCTTCAAGCCAATCCGTGTCCTTGAGCGCCTCTTGTACCTTTAGGCGTTCGATAAAAGAAACAAACGCGTGATGCTTACAAAAATTTGTTAATTGTTTACAACTGGTTACCCCTTTATTGAAGCTTCCATAGACGTTCTCCAAAACATGTTCTTGATGTTTAAGGTTGGAAGCAATCTTGGAGGCTTGTCGTTCTAATATCTCCTCCATATAAGGTTGAGGAGCACCATCTTGACAATCTTCAGCGCCGTCATGAGATTGGTCTTTATCTTTAGTTTGCTCGGGGGTATGAACTTGATCTTGGGCATCTCTTGGTGAATCACCATCATCATGAGGTTGATCTTGCCCTTGATCTTGTTCACTTGATTGAGGACTTAAGTTTGTTCTTCGAAAGCCTGTGGGTCTCGCAAGGGTGTTGGTTCTACTTGCGTAGAACATTGTCCTTCTCCTGCGGAGATAAGGGGTTCCTCAACGGGTAGGAAGTGTCCCACACCCATTCTTCTTATGGCTTGGGGAGGAATTTCATGACCTACATCACAAAGACCACTTTGCTCCACATGGGTGCCATTATTTTCATCAAACTCCACGTTACACGTCTCCGCAATGAGTGCATTGGACTTGTTGAGGACACGGTAAGCATGCGAGTTTGTAGCATAACCAACAAATATGCCCTCTTGAGCTCTAGGTTCAAATTTAGACAAACAAACACCTTTCTTGAGAATGAACCACTTCAAACCAAACACCCGGAAGTACTTGAGGTTGGGCTTGTTACCGGTAAGTCTCTCATATGGAGTCTTGTTCAAGCCTTTGCAGAGGTAGAGATGATTATATGCATGACATGCGGTGTTGATGGCTTTGGCCCAAAAGTTGTACGGAGATTTGAAATCCGCTATCATGGTCCTTCCCGCATCCATCAACATCCGGTCTTCCTCTCCGCAACACCATTTTGTTGAGTGGTATATCACTACTGTAGGTTGGTCCAAAGACGACACATCCATCAGAGACCCTTCGACGAAACTGTGTGCGATTCATGAATTGCAAACGATATAGTTCAAGCACCATCGCCAATAGCGCGAACTATGTGAGATAGCGGATCCATCAAATACGTTTCAAAAACAAGTTGCGTATGCGATCTGTGGAAAACAGTTGAGAAAGATAATCTGTTTGCGATGGGCCAAAATAACGCAAACGGTTAACAAAATACAAGTGTGTGCGATGTACGACATACAGTTAACCCTGCTAAATTGTTTGCGCTAATCCAGCAGAACAAAAACGATTGGCCAGATGATTATGTGTGCGATAGAGGACATACAGGTCAGCCGGATGAACTGTTTGCGATGACATAAAATAACACAAACAGTTACCCAGATCAATATGTGTTAGAAGACGACAAACATGTTGCCCGGATGAACTACTTGCGATGAGACAAATAACACAAATGGTTTCTCAGAACAAGATGTGTGTGATGTACAGCATACAGGTCACTCTCGGATGTGTTGTGGACAAACGGTTGGCGGTAAAGAACTGTGAGCGATTGATGAAAGCATCACCGACGGATTCGGTAGTTTAATCCGTATACGGTGTGATTTTCTCAGTCTATGCACAAACATCTATGCTCTATGTACAAGAACATGATTGCATAACCAAATTAAACATCCAAATACATAAGTGACTACACAAACATTGGCACACCTCAATAAACAATTACACACATAACAACATGATTGCATAACCTAATTAAGCATCCAAATACATTAGTGACTACACACATAACATTGGCGCACACCTCAATAAACTATTACATGCATAATAAACTTAGCCTACTAAAACTACAAATATTTCAGCACAGAGTGAGTATGGGAAACAATCATTAAATCATCTATTTCCTTTGATGCTTGCCGCCACCGCTCTGCTTGTGGCTCGATTCGTCATCGTCTGCAGGTAGGAGGCATTTCCTCATGTGTACACTTCCTTGGCCGCGGTTTGGAGGTGATGTTCATCCAGTCTCTTCACCTAGTCCTTGTGCCAGGAAGACTTGTTCTTGTCGCACTCAACCTTCCTGTCTCCGTAGTAGGGGTCGATGATGACCTCGGACAGGTCAACATGGGATTCCTCGTCCTTCTTGCTGCCCCAGACCTTGTAGTGGCCGTGGATGTCGACAAGCTTCTGGCATGCCAAGCCCGGAGTTTTGAGCACCTTTGGATCATTGGTGGTGTCCATCATAGCAAACCTGTAATCGAGGCTATTGACAAACCTGGTGAAACGCTCGCAAGGCACCGTGGCCAGGCAGTAGTGATAGAGGAGGACGTGATGGCACACACACAACTGGGTGACAACAATCTTGTTATCATGCCCGACACGACTGCCGGTGTAAGTGAGGTCAAAGCCGACCACTTTGTACTTGTCATCCGTTGAAAGCAACCGCTCCATAGTGTTCATGGAGTCCTCCACCACGACCGGGCTGTTGGTGTGCACCACCCTGAGGTTCGTCTTCCTCATGTGGGTGTCCATATGTTGCACGCTGAACTCCATTGGAACGCTGCTGGATATCATCTCTATATGTGTCGTCAAGGGTGTGTTTATTGTGTTGTGGGGCGCGATCGAAAGCGTGAAGAGACTATGGTTAATGGCTGTGGGTATAAATGGGGGCCGGACATCCTGGAAAACCAGCACGTCCGGATGACAGTTTTTGCAGCGATTCAGTCATGGAGCACATAACTGAATGGGGCGATGCACATGGCGCAACCGCATGCATATGGTGCGCAGAACGTTATCGCAGGCCAGACCCAACCGCTAGCAGAGTGCACACGAAGGGGCGCGAGAGCAAAGCACGCGGAGGGACGCAAGAGCAAAGTGCCCGGAGGAGTGCAAGGTCGAACCCGACCACTTTGTTTCTGTCCGCGTCAAGCAACATGTCCATAACGTTGTTGGTGTTCTCCACCCAGATCGGATGGTTGGTGTACACCACCGAGAGCTCCGTGAACCTTCTGTTCGTGTCCACTAGGACATGCATGGTGAACTGGCGCTCGTCGTCGGCAGCCGCTGGGAATGCCATTGCAGCCGCGTAGGATACCCTTGATCGTGGTTGTGCTTCTTAAGGTCCAGGTATTAATCATCAATTGCATATTAAGGTCCGGATATTAATCGTCCATTGCATATTGAGGAAAAAATAGTACTACAAAAATACGAGTCTCATACGATGACATTTGAATGATTGTATCAAAAATGACAGAGATATTACAAAGGTTCAAATTCCAGCATTACAAGGCTCAAATTCGAAGATTACAAGGTTCGAACCGATATTAGAAATGAAATTCAGCTTATGCAGAAACTTGTCAAGCAACTCTAGACGCCCGCACCGATCAGCTGAACATGAACATATGAGAGGTTCATACCGATATTACAACTAGTTTCACAACTTCAATATTTGTGCAAAGGGATCCTCCACTAACATGTCATGTATGGGCTTGACATATGGACTTCCGAATAGTCTGTCAACTGAAGTTACAAAATGAAATTGAGCTTCTTTTCCATTTTGCCCTAGTCGCCGGCGCTTATCAACAAACCAATCTTTTTTGTGCAATAAATGCAGGCAAAATCTCATTATCTTTAGCACACGTGCTCTCACAACAAAGAACCTGGCAAATATACTCTCCGGTAAGGTCCCTCGATAGGAGTTCAAAGTAGTTTCTGAGAGATGGAGATCAAGGCATTCGATGGGATTGTTATATTGTATCACATTATCCACTACCGAGCCTAATCGTATCTGCAAAGAAGAGAATGTATTAGTTCTTGGACACACAAGAGACCTCTTTTGATTTGCAGGGTTTCAAATATTGAACTCCCTTGTGGTTTACATTTAACATGAAAGGAACATCCCCTCGATTTCTAGCTTCTCTAGGCACGGAAAAAATCTCCGCGATCTGACAACTTGGTCCAGGCCGGGGTCGATGGATTCTGGTGCGAAGACATTCACTATGCACAAATACGGGGTCGAGCTTGTCGGAATCATTTTCTGGATGACATACGAACATACATCTTGAATAGACAAAAAATGTTAATTTCAATAAGGAGAAGAAGGCGAGTGTTGTACCTGGATGGTTATGGATCCAATAACAAGTTCAGAGAAGTTGACGGGCGAGTAGCCAAACACTGTCAACTTCGGCGCATAAATGACCCGGATTCTTGTTGGACCTTGCTGATTAATTACAAGTGATCTCTCAAGTAAAGGCACGTCCTCAATTACAATTTGGTGATTTACAATGTGTGATCTCATGTTGCAGCACCAGCAATACACACAAATTGTCCGGAGACTCATGGAGGTGATGTGGAGGCTACTCAACCCATTGATCGCCTGAAGATGAAGGTACTCTAGCGCAGTATAGCCGCAGAGCAGGCGCTCCATGTCGTCATTGGGGATGTAGACGGCGACAAGCTCGAGGTGCTTCAGTCGAGGTAGCAAAAGAGCGGGCTCAACGTTAATCTGGGGGAAATGGCAGTTCATGAACCTGGCAATGCGCAACATTGGCGCGAAGTGCAACACGTAGTGTGGCAGTGAGGACATATGTCCATCATTAAAAGTGAGCTCCTCGAGCAGATCTAGGGCGGTCAATAAGGACCACTCATCAAGCTTGGTTCAGTCCTTGCCGTTGGATCTAAACTTGCCCATAGTAAGGCCTCTGATTGGGCCATAGTGCGTAGCGAGGATCTAGGACAATGCATCCAACCGTTTGCGATAGCCATTGCAGAGCTAGTGCTCGTTGATGAGACCGAGAGGGGCGCAACGCCATAGGGGGCGCCACTGCCGGGAGAAGATGGTTCTCCGCACGCAATCTTCTATTTGGAGGATGGAGATGACGACTGTCAACATAGCGTGAGGGAGGTTGCTGATGAAGTCTAGGCCTGCCGGAGGTGCTTGCGGTTCTGGCTGAGCCAGCCTCCTATTTTTGGCAACCTCATCCTCCACCTCCGGAGTATCGGCGACTGCAACACTTTCTGACATGAGTAGAGCGGTGGGAGAACAGTGATTATGTAGTTAGATCAGGGTAGAAGAGTAGTGCATTGGTAATTAGAAGTTACTAGGTATGAACAGATTTAACCGATTCAGAAAATGAAATCCCAATTGGTTGCTGAAATACTACACAATTACTTTGATATTGATACGCAAGTCAACATGCATATACCAGAAAGAACACTTACTTCCAACGAAGTCTGGACGGGTGATGTCATCGGGGAAGTTAGCATTTATCATATGACCAGGCTCTTTTAGGTGTAGTGTAATTTTAGTGCCAGCTCTCAGTACATAAAACTTAGAAATTTCTGCCCAAAGGCCTACTTCAAAATATGAGTGACAATCTTCATCAAGTTTTACAGAAACAACGATTGTAAATCCATGGTTTGTGCTCAATATGACAGCCATGGCGTCTTTAGTTATGTAAAGGCCATGATTTAGCACTACAGTTGTTGTTGCAAGCAAGGGATGTACTCTAGAAATTGATAAGATTGTTAAAGAACAGGGTGACATGCTAATATGCGAGTAGTTAAAAGAATAGCACATCTGTTAATACGAAAGGAAAAAATATAAATAACCAGATAATGTAACCATGATGTCATGCAAATATATATGAGAGTAAATGAAAGAACAATACATCATTAGTTTGCCTAATATAGTAGAAGAAGAAGAAGATCACCATTGACATATATGCTACGTGTGGCACCTTTTATCCAAACTAGCACAGTGTCCCTCGCAAATGCGAGGGCATCACTTTTGTGTGATCAAAGTAGGGTTCGTGGTATGGTTGTAATAATTCTGTTTGAGTGAATGTCTTTAGTGTGGTAGAAGTAGGATTCATGTTATAGGTGTGACCATTCTATAACCATCCCATATTTGGAATACATATCAAAATCAATAACATAAATAATTTTTGTACAATTTTTTGATAAATACACCATATTAATTAATGGGTTTATGTGCCATTTGTGCACGATACGACTCTAGTGCAACGAATTGAACTTTGAATAGTGTGATATCAACTATTTTATGTGTGACACATACTATGTCAGTTAGTGCAATTATAACTCAATTTATATTATATATATTTTAAACAACATTAGATGTAAAAAACTGAAAATTTATGCATTGATGTCTATTATTAATTTTCACAATGTTTATAGTCATGAAGATCTATGGAGTTTAATCCATTAGTACTCCCCCCATTCCTTAACTGTATTTGTCTTTCTTCAGTGTGGTAACCAAGACATTTGATAAAGGATGACTTCGGGTAGAATCGACAATTCACCGTAAGAAAAGAAATAGACCTGATGAAAGGCAATTTCTCTTAAAAATAAATACAATTAACAACACTGAAAAAGGAGTAACACTATGAAGCAGATGGTAGTACAAAGTTTATTTACAATCACGATGATTTATCATTTCTGGGGTCTACCTGGTTAATGTCTTCATGTTTAGTTTTACTATGGGCTATCTCGACGATTTGAGTTTGATATTCTTTTTGTATACCTATAACTTATAATAAATATGGTAAGTCGTGAATACAAAAAAAACCTATTTCAGCTAAAAATGTCACGCTGGAAGAATACATTAATGTATACCTGACTATTATAGCATATAAATAATCATATTTTATTTGAAATCAAAAAATAATAAGCATTCATTATTGAAATGTATAAAATTAAACAACTCACCTGTGTTGATTGTCTATCGGGATAAAAAATAGATTTTTTTCGTATTTGGTTCTTCTTCCTCTCACATTTACCAGTGATGTTCTAGAAATCGATACAATATCCAAAATATAAATTTGATGGTTATTTTGTATATGAATGCTAGCAAATTAATTATACTTTCAATCCTATAATAATAAACAATTGATTGAAGAAGTGTATAAAATAAAACAATTCATCCATGCTGACTGTGTGGCTAGATAAAAAATAGTATTTTTCATATATGATCATCATGTCTCATTTATTCATCTCCGAAATATAAATTTGATAGTTATTTTGTATATGAATGCTAGCAAATTAAATTTCTTCACTTGTGTTTATTTTTCATGAACAAATATAATCATATTACTTGGTTTTGACAGTTAGAGAAAGTAAACAGGTTTCATGACACTTTTTTGGGATTTCGTCTATTTTTAATGTGGTAATGCATTGAGTAATTTTTTTTGTCTATTTCCTTTAAATTTCTCACCGGTACATCCACCTATTCAATGCAAACATGGTATGCACTCTCTAGGACGCATTTGTTATTCAAGTGGCATGATTTTACTATGTGGTTTTGCCCTCACGGGGTAAGAAAAATGCCCTCCAAATTGCATCTACCAAACTTAGACATAGTAATTTAACTTGATCCTTTACACACCAGGTTGTGTGCACCGTATTATAATGATTCTCTGATTAATACTAACACCTTATTTTAGTCTTTTGCTCTAACAATTTGGAATCCTTCTGGTTCTATAAATTTTTCACTTTGAGAGTCAGTTGACATCCATTAGACATCGCTTGAACCATTGTTTTTTAGGGAATCACTTTAGACATACTAGCACATATGCCCGTGCGTTGCAACGGGAGATAAAAAAAATAGCACACACCTCTAGTGTGATAAGCTTGCTTAAGGTCCTCCACAGATCCACATACTCTATTTTGACATGTCGAACAATGGATCGATTGAGGGTAGGGTTTTTCAGGATGACCATGCATAGCTACGGATCATTGTACGGACCATGGATCGTAGTGGTGAAAAAGTTGTACCTATGCTTTCTAGCAACGCCTCATTTTTTTGGCACTCCCCTCGGTTGGATGGCCCTATGACTAATGGAAATTAACTTATTTTCATTTTGTAAAATAAAGGAAGATTCAGCTTCATTCTTTCTCCACAAACCCTTGTATATGATGTGGTGGTCCTGGTTATATGTGTACATGAAATTATGAACCAAAGGCAAAAAGAAGCATATGAGCAAGGCACCTAAACTGACTTTAATTTGTAGTATAATATAAACCAATTAAGTATAAGCTTGCTTTTCTCTTATTAAGAAATCCGATTATCTGGACTCCGGGAGTACTATTACGTTCCTTGCTAGAAATAAGGCCACCGTTCGCGTTTGCTTTTCCATTGGCCGTTGGAACTTGCATGCATGTATTGATTGGTCGTCCGCACCCAGGCTCCTTCCTTTTTCTTCCTCTTGCTATTTTATTTTATTATTGGCACGTGAGGCACCAAGGATATTTTCTTTGGTACTTACTCGCACAAATGCCTGTGCGTTGCAACGGGAAAAAAAATTATGTGTGTCCATCAAAAAGTGTATGACAGCGGCACAACAACATCCATACGATGCAACCCGGCAGCGGCAAAAAAGAGTATGGCAAGGTTACGAAGCATTAAACAACGGCGGTGGTAAGGAACACTTTTTTTTCCATAATCCTGAAACAATCAAGGCAGATCATTGGAGAGAAACTTTTGTTACGTGCAACAACTTTCTATTCCTTCCTAGGCCATAGGGCAGGGCATCAATTAAGGCAGCTACCTCTCACGCCATGCACGGCCGGGGCTCGCAACGGGGAGTTAGTTTCCTGATTAATTGCCAGCTTATTCAGCGGAAGTGTATGTCTCATCCTTCCTCCTTCCTCCTTCCTCATTCATTGAGTTAATTCCTCCATCCTTCCGCGCATCCGTGCATGTCGACATGTTTTGTGGAGTTAATTTGTTCTCGAGGCTTGCTGATAAGCAACTTGTAAACCTATATAAATAGGTGAAATTTTGTTTGAAAAATCGAGGTGGGACTATTTGACAGGAAAGCCTGTTTTGTAACAAAGCGTACGTATCTCAGTTGGGCCTCTGTATCAGACGGCAGGTCGTGGGTTCAAACACCACGATCACCTGTTTTTCGCTGGTTGCTTTTTCCGGACGGGCAAGAAAAAATAAGCCAACGTAGCAGGCCCAGCTCGGCCCATTGAAGTGCAAATATTTTATTTTGCTGTTCGCTTGGCCCAGGACAGATGACATACGAACTCACCACGTGGATTGACATGCGAACCGAGACGGGCTGCTGGAGACGAACGTAGGATCGAGGAAACGAATCGTCTTTTTTTTACACGACGTGGTTCCCCGAATTAGTACCACCTCACGTATATGTTTTAAATTCAAACTGAAGGCGTAAACTCACGGGAAGAAGCGTATTGTGACGGTGAACCCATGGAGTCAATCCGTGCTTTATTATTAGGGAAAGATATGTTATAATATATTTATAAAATCCAAAATAGGATAATTGAATACGCTCCTTAGAAAGTATAATATGTATTTTGACTGTTCGAGTTCAAGGTTTAACTGCAAATATCTTGTTTAAAATTTTGTTCATAGTTGCAAAATCAAGCCATAAGTATCGTCCTTGTCAGCTCTATGTAGTACACACCTCTTGAATATGTTATGTCTCCACGCAGTGCAAAATACGCAAGATGAAAAAAAAATCAGAAATATTCAGAGATTGTTGGCGAAAGTCTCTTATGCGGTGTACTTTCTGGTGTATTTTGTACGACACGATTCGTCGCTTGATGCTTTTGGCCGCGAAATATATAGCACGTACAAGCTTGCTGCCGTGTACACTACTGGCTAGTTGCAGAAGCTAGCATCCTGGTGGATTGATCGTGCCTTGCAAGTTGTGTACTTATTCACAAAAAAAAGTTGTGTACTTGTACATACATTAAACCGTGGTCAGCCAACTTAATTGTGTGTGTGTTTCTTTGGGGCCAATGTATGCATGCTTGTTTTCTTATCAAGGCGTCTATATATTGCGAATCAATCTGTAGTTGAATAGTTAGAAGTATAGTGGTATTTTCTGCCCATCAGAGATTGAAGTCCTAAACTTTACATTAATATTCGTATTTTACTGGATTTATTCTAGTCATTTTAACGATGTGCGTTCAGTGAGAGGAGATGTGTCCGTCGACTACGAAGGCGTCTGTGATGACCTCGTCAATCTCAAGATGATTTGTCAGCTCCTTCTCTCAAAGATGCTCATAAGGATAGGATCTGCTTGCATGCATTTATTTTATGCTCGTGTATGTGAACGACTTTAATTATACTATGCTAAAAAAAAAGATGCATAGTCTCTCCGTTCCCAAATATAAGTCCTTTTAGTGATTCCATTATAAAGACTATATTCGGATGTATATAGATATCTTTTAGAGTATATGTTCACTTATTTTGCTCTGTATGTAGTTTATAGTGGAATCTGAAAGACTTATATATATATATATATATAGGAACGAAGGAGTATATATTAAGAGAAGCGTGTATGGATGCATGCTTGTCTATACATGCACATATAAAAGAATTAGCCTACTATAGTCTCTAACCAGCACATTATTTTTACCTCTAACTTCTTTTTTTAGAATGACACGATCCTTTCTGAAGAGAAGGCGTAGCCTACGCTATTTTTTTTCTTGAGTGGCACGTCCCTTGTTTCTGATATAATAAAAAACATGCCTATGTTAGTTTTTGGCTGGCACGTCTCCTTGTTTTTGATATAATAACAACATGTCCTTCACGTCGTCTTAGCCCCGGACTATTTACTTCATAAAACATCTTGTTACGTGGACGTTTTTTAGGCTTTGATTTTGATTTTTCAATGGGACCTTTTTTACGGGACCAAGTCCTCACGGTAGTTTTACTTTCCTATATTCAATGAGGCAAAAGTGAATGCAACGTTTTTTCTTCATTAATGGCAATGGTGGGTAATTTTTCCACTTCAAACTTATCTAATGGCTCTAAAAATTTAGTATATTAAATAAACGATCGGATATTTCTAATTTTTGTGGGATTTTCTAGCCTAATTCTCTTTTTTCTGGTTAGCCCATAATATCCCATAATTTACTTTTTATATATAATAGATTTAGCAATATATAGTATAGGTTCAGAAAAATTATAGGTCATGCCAACCCAGGTAGTCTGAGATTGAACATATCGTGCGCTTCATGAAGTCGTCTGGTACGGTGAGATGAAACTCCTCGGCTGTCTGGCTGAGGCTGCATAGCCCTGTTGTGTCCTTGCACTGTACACTCTATGAATGATAATCCTTGAATCAGCTAGAAGGAACATTTTTTTCGAAAAGGAGGATAACCCCCGGAGCTAGAAGGAACATGAAACCACGGTGATTTTAACCAGGTGATTAAAGGGGGCAGACGGACTGGGATAAAAGATGAGCGGAAATATTTAAGTAGATTACTTACCTGGTTTTCCATGGGGAAAAAACCCAGTATCGAAGATTCCCCAATCGGGCGAGCTAGGTCGACAGCGAGCAACATCGAGAAAGTCAGTGTCTATAGGCTGCAGCAAGCAGCAGTGGCGAAATGCGGTGGTGTTTGGCGGCAGCCAGTGACGGCGACAGGAGTTGAGCTAAGTGGTTCCCGCGGGGATAGCCAGTGAAATGCAGAGGCCCGGAGGAGTCCTGTAGGTGCTACTCGGGACGAGGAGGAGGGGGGGAGGGGGCGGGTGAGGGTTTGGTGACGTATATATGGGTGCTGAGGGTTTTCTGTCCTAGAATAATGGCTTCCGAGGCAACAGTTCGTAGACCTAATCGTGCGCCATAAAGCGTAAATATCACCCCAGAATAATGTGCTTCGGAGGCAATGGTGTACTATACCCAACAGTGTATGATAAATCGAAAATATTACTCTCAAAAGAACTAGCACTCTGGTGTGATGGAGATACGGACATCCATTCGATCTGTGTACATCCTACGGTTCAGACGTGCGATTCGTGGGGATGCATTCACGCCAATCAGAACACAATTGACACGACACATTGAAAGTCATCACACACAGTTCCAATCTGGGGAAAAAAATTACCAACGCTAAACATTCACCCTAATATGCATCGTACGTGTTCAATTTTTTTGCCAACTTCAAACCAAAGTTGTGCGTGTTGTGGGCAAACGGTTTCTATTATAAAACTATGTTGAAAGACATAAAGTAATAAAGACAATTCATGCTAATAAGCTGTGTGTGTTGTGGTCAATAATAGGTTGGTCTAAGAGACACATAAAATCAAATAAACCAGACTGATTGCAGCTTAAGACTACAATTAAATTGCACTATTAGTTCATTACACATAGTCTTACCAACATGTAGTTCAACCGATAAACATATATAGCCAAGCAGAGATATAATACACACAAACTAGATAGATTCAATCCAACATCTCATCATCATGCTTGATCGTTAAGATTCGCCAGGAATTCGGAGTACGCGGCGTGCACCATCCTGCGAGAATACTTCTGCCTGAAGGAGCCAACGGCTCGTCCTCTTGCATGCGCCAGAACACTAGAATACGTGTTGTTAATCCTATGGTTGCAAAACAAGAATCCATAGCCCCCATTCTAACATACACACCCGTTATGCTTTCCAGCCTTAAGCTCCCTGAGGGTTTGCGTCTTGAACCTCTCCTGGACCTCTTCATCCTGATGTCGACATCGTTAGATAGCATCTATACATACAGTAAAAAATGTGACATCGGTATATTTTATAATGTGAATTCAGCAAGGCGGAGTTTATGAAACATAATATATCATGTGACAACGTGAGCCCTAAATCCTCAAGTGTGAAAGAAATGCATAAATTGAGATCTGGCTACAAATGGATTGTAAGATCTGGCTACATGAATGGATTGCAAATACTACTACATGTAAAAAGAAATGGCAGTCATCTATGTAGGACATTCAAATGGGTTGTAAGATCTGGCTACGAATTATTAGCACAAACACTTACCCTAGTCGATCGGATTATTAGCAAAATCATTTGTACAGACAATGTGTAACAAGAGAAAACCTAGCTACGATGTATTTACAAAAAATATGTATCGATGACCAACTAGTTCTCCATCTGAGTCGTTGTTGTCGCCGGAGTGGTCATCGGAGTCGCTGTTGACCACTGGCTCTGGCTGGGGAAGCACGACAGCAGCGATGAGCTGCTGTCAGTGCGCCACATCATTTGTGGCGGCGGCAATCTTTGTGCCCAGCTTCACATGTGCTCGGGTGCTTCGTCGGCCCCGACGTGATCACTCCCTCCCATGGTGCACTTAGGGGAGGCTGCTGATGACGACTGAGAATGGCGGCGAGGATGCAGGGGGTGATGATTGTGTGTGTGTGTAGCGAGAATGGGGAGCGTGGTCGCCTGTTAAAACCAGCGGCTCGGGTGCTGTTAATAGAGTAGTTGGGAGGGAGGCGGGCGGTGGTTTAAAGGGGTGTCGGGTCACGACACACACGATCACCTATGGGACCAAAGGCCCCTTTGTGGTTCGGCGGGGGTGAGGTCACATTGCACAAAGGGCAGAGTTCATGAGGCAGCACGACGGCGAGACGCTGGTGTTTTACCTAGGTTCGGGCCACAGAGAAGCATAAAACCATACTCCTACTTTGGTGGATTGATCGGGGGAACACGAAGCACACGCAGCGCTCAAACCCGGCAAGGTTGCCTTCGGGGAAGCTGCTACGCGAGTACAAGTGTACAAAGGTCCGAATCCTTAGCTAGGTTGCCTTGGGCCTCCTTTTATAGCTCAAGGGGTGACCACAGTGGCAAAACAGACATTACTTAGTGATTAATAGCTAACAGTGCTATCATACCTAACTCTCGCACTTAGGACAAAATGCCATCAATGTTGGCCTAGGTGGCATGCGAGGATGCATCCCCAGCAAGCTTTTACCACCGCTTAGCTGGCTATTGCTTAGTATCTTGACACGCCCTTGGACGGGTGTCAAACAGGCATAATCTGTCTCCCAATGCGTCACCACATACTTAGCGAGAGCCACTCAGCCACTTGAGGGCTCGAAACCGCATCGACAACTGAGTGGCGTTGTGATGCCGTGGAGCGGTGGCCGATCGGCTCACGCCTGATGGGGGATGGCTTGCCAGGTCTTCCTGAAGATGTGTGCGCTTCGGTCCCCGGCAGGCACCGGGGATGTCACTGGCGCGACTCGGGCCCGTTCTGGGCTGTTGCGTCGATCTTGCCGGTGTAACTAGCCAGCGTAGGCTGCTTCTGCCGGGGTCTTTGATGTCGGCTTCGTCTTCTTGATGCGCTCCTTGATCTCATGAAGAGCGGCCTCTCTGGCTTGGACAGGGTTTTGATGGGGTTCTGCTACTACTTCATGTGCATAAGTTAGGGGCACTGGGTACCCCATTCCTAGTGCACCGACAGGAGCCCCCGGGTCCGGCCCAAACGCGCTCGTCTAGGGTCGTTGGGTCGGGCCCAAAATTTATGCACAGGCGCGCAATCTGAGGGAGTAACTGCCGGCTTTTAAGCCAGCAATTACTTGCTACCTCAGGCTGTTTCCGCCATGCACGCTGCATGCATTGCGAGGGGTTAGCGGTGGATGCGCATGGCCCACAGGCGTGGTGGTGGCAGAAACTACAGCGCCAGGGATTGGAGCGATGGTGTGGTTACCTGTTCGCCCGTGATCGTGGGTAGTGGGATAGGTGGAGATGGGCCGCCGCCTTGGAGCGGAGGAGAGCCAGGCCCCGTGCCCTCCCCTATAAATTGGGGCGTCACAATGGGCGATGCTCATCCATCCCCTTCTCCTCCTCAATCTTGAGTTCACATAGCTTGCCCTTCTTCTCTGTTCATCGGACCGTTCGTTCCCTACTGATGGTCAGGGGGATGGGTCGGGCGAGTGCGCCTACTATCGCATGGTCTTCTTTTTGTGCCAGTGCCTAGCTCCCGGCTTGGGTCGATGGTTTTGGACCAAGAGCTGGCGGGAGGGGCCTCGGACGGGGGAGCGGGCGGCGCGGCGGTCATGCCAGGAGCAGTTGGGGTGGCGTATCCGCCGCTGCGTCTCCCGCTGCTTCAGTCTTGGCAGAACGCTGGGCGGGAGACACTGCGCTGGAGTCCATGGCGAAAATGATGTGCCGTGGTCGACCGCGGTCTCTACGCTCCTTCTTCAAGATGGCGGAGAAAGATCGCCTGAATAGCCGTCGACTGCGCGCGAGTGGTCGCAGCAGCAGTCCACCATGGGTCGCGGCAGAGTTCCCAACCCATGGTGCTATGTATTTCGCACATGGGGGGAGCCTTTTGCCTGCGTGTACTCCTTAAGGGTAGGGGGTCTTCCCTGCCTCGGGTCGTCGGAGACGACCATGCTCTCTATGAGGCTCTTCGGGAGGCTTGGCGTTCGCCTCGGCTGCCGCATCGAGGGCTTAGACGATGGCGGCGGTGTCCTCCGGAGCGGTGGCGATGAGGAATATGATGACGGCGGCAACCCCCGAGGCTTCAAGAGTAGGGGCGATAGCTCCGATGCTATTGGCGTTCTGGGATTGGGGGTACCCAGACCTACCTGCCTGCGGCACAGCGCATGGCTCACCACGAAGGCCCGGTACGGCCTTGCAACAAGCCCCCCAAGTCAAGGCCCTCGCGAGAGCCCCCGCCTTGAGAGGAGGACAACGCCAAGACCTCCGGAGGAGTGGCACCCCTCCAGGCCGCCTCCCGAGGAGCGGAGATTCCTATGTAAGTACCCGGCCTCGTGAGGCCGGGGTGACGTGGGTTCTGACGGCCAAGCCAAGCGGGCGCTAGCGGGCGCAGAGGGAGGACAGTTTCCCCTTTCGTGCTAAGGAAACAAGGACGTACGCGGGTTCCCAAGGAACCCCCCAAAGGTTTCCTTCCCGGTGCAAGAGGACTGAGACCACGAGCTCGGCAGGATGGATGTCATCGCCGAGCCCACCGCTGCGTCACACCCGGAAGCTTTGCAGGCGAAAACCGCCTTTAGTCAGGATTGGGTGTACTACTTGTCCCCTTTCAAATTTGGCCGTTGGGGGATCCCTTCCCGCCTATGCAATGAGGGAAGAGGACCGTGGCCCCTATAAATAGGGACGAGCTCCCATCGTAGAGGGGAGGTCGAATCGGGTCAAGTTTATCACCACCAAGAGCCCTCGTGAGGCCACCGAACCACTGTACTAGTTCATCCATAGCCTCCCTGTGAGGCCAATGCACCACAAAGCAGGAGTAGGGTTTTACACCGCAAGGTGGCCCGAACCTGGGTAAATCTCTGCGTGCATCTTCATCCTCGCTAAAACTTACTCAATGCAGCTAGGCCATAGGGTGACGAGTTGGGACATCGAGATGGTTGAGATCTTCGCACACGCCCCAGTGTTCGAACCTTTTTGGGTTTTGCGGAGCCCCGATTCCGACATTTGGCTCGCCAGGTAGGGGTGTGTCAAAATCTTCCTTCGGTTTCACCCCGTCTCAACTCCATCGCTCCCATGGTTGACGCCCGCCAAGTTCGTGCTGAGCGCCGAGCCACTCGCGTCGCCCAGACGGCCCCCGAGGGTCGCTGCCCCCCGCGCCGTTCCATCTCTCCGGCAGCCAACGCTGCCACCGGCCCGGCTGCTCAAGAGCAGCAGGACTCGTCGCTTCCACCCTCCGTGCAGCGTGACGGATACACCACCACTCCGTCCCCCGTTCCGGTCACGGCGTTGTCCTCCCATTCCCGTCGCAGACCGGTGAACGCACCGACTGCGCTGCTCATGGCGCGCGAACTGCTGCGTTACCGCCCCACCAACGACCGCTACGAAGATTGGCTTGGCCGCATCGCCGAGCTCGCGACGCCGCCGGCGAAGCCCCGATGCCCTCCCACTTGCTTCGTCCCCAGACCTTCCAGGCGCGCCTCCTCCTCCTTCGTCCCTGCAAAGCGCCGACCTCGAGCCCAGGCACGAAGCACGCCCCCGCGACCAGCCACGCGCGGCACGAGCGCGCGCTCGAGACAAGGCAAGCTGCCAGGTGGTGCCACGGCCGCAAGGCGACGCGCGAGCGCTCCGCCTGCCATAGCGCCAACATCAAGGTCGTGCGCCGCCGGAGGATGCGGCGGACGGACACCAAGACCAGGCTCCTCCCATCCATGTTGTGCCTGAGAGCGAAGCCGCCTTCCGTGCATTCACCTCGGAGCTGCGCCGCGTCGTCTGGCCCAACAAGTTCAAGCCAAACCTCCCTCCGTGCTATGACGGCACCGCCGACCCCGCAGAGTTCCTTCAGCTCTACTAGCTGAGCATGGAGGCGGCAGGAGGCGAAGATAAGGTCATGGCGAACTGGTTCCTCATGGCCCTGAAGGATGGCGCATGCTCCTGGCTCCTCAACCTCCCGATGGAATCGATCTCCTCCTGGGACGAACTTCGCGAGCATTTCACCGCAAACTTCCAGGGCACCCGGGACTGCCCCCCGGCGGTGAGCGACCTGCGGCACGTGAAGCAACAGGAGGGAGAGACTCTACGCAAGTACATACAACATTTCACGAGCGTCCGCCTCAAGATCCCGAAGGCGTCGGATGAAGCCATCATCTCGGCGTTCACCGATGGCGTCAGGGACCTCAGGATGAGAGAGGAGCTCGCCATCCACGACGACCTGTGCTCTGCCCTGGAAATGTTCAACCTGGCGAACAAGTGCGCAAAGGCCGAGGCGGGCCGCCTTTCCCTCCGTGAGCTTCCAGAGGCATACGATGAAGACAAGAAGGCCAAGTCCAAGGAGATGAAAAGCAAGAACCCCACCGTTCTGGCAGCCGAGCCCGAGGCAAAGTGCGGTCGAGATCAGGAAGAACCCCTCAAGAGCAACCACCCGTTCTGCATTTTCCACTACACCAACACCCACAACACCAGCGACTGCCAAGAGCTCAGGGAGCTATGTGACGAGCGCCTCGATCGCCGCCCCGAGCGCGGTGGCTGTGGCTACGGCCATGGAGGAGGCCGCACCGGAGGCCGTCGGGACAACCGTGACTCACGACAGGACTGGCGCGACCAGCCTCGCGATGACCGCTGGTGTGGTGAGCCTCGTGACGGACCCTGGCGCGACGAGCCTCGGGAGACCCGTCCTCAGGACAGGGCCGGCCTCCCTCCGATGCCGCTGCCACCAAGGAGGAACGAAGACGACTGACGGGACGATGGGGCTGGGGGCTTCCAGGAGCCCCGTGCGGTTGCCGGCATCCTGGGCGGGGCTCAAGCCCTAGCCTCACACTACATCTTCAAGCAGTTATCTCGCGAGGTGAACGCCGCCCTCCTGAAGCTCGAGGCCACGCGTCCCCTCAAGTGGTCAAAGTGGGCTATCACCTTCGACTCCAAGGACCGACTCAAGTGCTCAGCCGCCGCAGGCGTGCTCCCTTTGCTCTGCACACCCACCATCAGCAATGTCCTCGTCACCAAGACCCTCATCGACAGCGGCGCTGGGCTCAATGTTCTCTGTGGAAACTTTCGAGATGCTCCAGGTGCCCTACGACCAGCTCATGCCGACGAAGCCCTTCTCAGGAGTGACAGACGGCTCCACCACACCACTGGGGCAGGTGCGCGTGCCACCTTCGGCAAGCGCGACAATTACCGCGCCGAGCTCATCGACTTCGACATCGCTCACATCGGCCTCCCGTACAACGCCATCCTTGGGTACCCCTCCCTCGCCAAGTTCATGGCTGCAGTTCACCATGGCTACAACGTCCGCAAGATGCCAGGGTGCAGCGGCGTCATCACGGTCGCCTGCGACGAGAAGGATGCAGTCTGCTCCCTCGACCGCGCCTACCAGGCCATGTCGGCCGAAAACTCTGACGACGAGGGCGACATCGTGCCTCCCGAGGACACCCACAAGAAGTAGAAGTAGCTCCTCCCCGAAAGCCGCCAGGGGGCTGGGACCTCCACCGCTGGCGCTACTGGCTCGGCGTCCGCCGCTGGGGCGCCTCTCCTTCTCGCATAGGAAGGCGCGCCCGGTGCCTCCCTCAGGACAGGCTCGGGGGCTTCCACCTAGAAAGCTACTGACCTGACCGGCACGACGAGGGAGGTGCTCGGGCACCACTCGGAGGCGTACTTCGACGTACGCCCCCACAAGCAAGAAGCAAGGCGCGAGGCGCCAGGCGCAAGAGAGTTCATCACCAACGCGATTAGGGAGCTTTAGGAGGCACATGCCCTACGCGGCGAGCACAGCGCAGCGCCACTTGGCACGGCAACCTGCCCCGACGGCAGGCTGCGCATCTGCGTCAACTTCCCGGACCTCAACAGGGCTTCGTCGCAGGAGCTCTTCTGGCCATCACGTGTCGGACGAAGCGGGGGCTTCCCCTGCAGCTACGTCCGCATGCCCTTCGGCCTCATGAACACGGGTGCTACTTACCAGTGCCTCATACAGACCGCCCTCGCGTCTCATGCCCTTCGGTCTCCCGGAGAACCCAGACGCTCGCTGCCCCCTGAGCCTCCGGAGCACTCAAGCCTGTGATGACCCATCTTCAACGACTACCCCCAACGCTTCAGCGGCACCGATGCCAGGTAACTTTTGGTTTGTTCAATTGAGGGCGCCCCTCGGGTTGCACCATCCTCAAGCTGCTAGGACCCGTCCCCGCAGCTGTATCATTTTGCGCATGCACCAGACTGATTCTGCATTTAATGAATTTCCTAAGTATTCTAACTGCATGCCCAGTGCTTCGACACCATGAATGTCGCCGCGCCCTTACAACCTCGCCTTCGACCGCCTCATGATTAAGGGCTCGCACGGCGTCTATGCACGGGTCCGTCCCTGCAGCGTTGATAAATTCAAGTGGCTGAGCTCTGTCTCGCGGGCCAGCCCTGTGTACGTCACCTCGCAGAGGCCCTTGGTGCTTGTCCTCGCATGAGCTAATCGAGTGTGGGTGAGTCAGGGCGCGCGGCCTGGTTCCAATAACCGCTGTTCGGCACTTCGCCGTCACGGGAGCCGCGCGCCGCGTGTCTTTCCTCGGGGTTTGTCGCATGAGAAGACTGGGCACGGTGTCTGTGCTCGGGTCCGTCCCTGCAGCGTCGATAAACCCAACGGTCGAGCTCTGTCTGGTGGCCTGGCCGCGCACACGTCACCTCCTGGGGCCGTTGGTGTTTGGCCTTCTCATGCGATGCCCTCCGGAGATTCATTCGGCGCAGGTTACCCACACCCCACAGGTCCAGCAAGCGCGCCTCGCGCTATAAAAATTCAGGCACAACCCGCCTTTGAGGTAGGGCCTCGTGAGCCCCGCGCTGGCTCACGGGTGCCCAGATACACCTCCCAGTTCAGTCGTGCAAGCCACGAGTGCGAACTTAATGGGATGTACACGCCCGGAGACTCTAACACAAAGCTCCATTCCCACGCCCAAGTGGAAGCCTCATGCTCCGCGCTGGCTGTAACACCCAAGATGCGATCCTATCCTTATTTTGGCACGAGGGCCTCGACAGGGATAGAAGCGCATCTTGTCGTTTCGCAAGAATGGATATCATTACAAGTACATGTAAAGAAGAGATGAGTATATGGAATTGGCTTACACTCGCCACAAGCTACATCAATATCACATCAATACAACAACATATACAATCATCATACAGAAGAGCAGGGTCCGACTACGGACGAAATCAAACGATAAAATGACATCCATCCTTGCTATCCCAGGCTGCCGGCCTGGAACCCATCCTATGATCGATGAAGAAGAAGAAGAACCCCAAATCAAACAAGCATCGCGCTCACGTCAAATCATCGCATTACCTGTACCTGCAACTGTTGTTGTAGTAATCTGTGAGCCACAGGGACTCAGCAATCTCATTTCCAAGGGTATCAGGACTATTAAATTTTAATGGGTGAGGTATGGTTAAGTGGTGAGGCTGCAGCAAGCACTAAGCATTTATTTGGGTGGCTAACTTACGAGTACAAGAACAAGGGGGGATGATCGTCGTATGAACGGACGTGTACTAGTAATGATCACTAAGTGATCCTGAACACCTACTTACGGTCAAACATAACCCCACCATGTTCTCTCTCGGTTTAGAAATCACGAGAAGAGACAGTCACGGTTACGCACACGGTTGGTGTATTTTATTTGAGTTTACTTCAAGTTTGCTATGACCGGGTGTTAAACAAAGTTTCCAAGTTGCCACGTAACCGCGGGCATGGCTTTCCGAAAGATTTAACCCTGTAGGGGTGGTCCAACTCATCCATGACAAACTAACCACACGTTGCGGGAATAACCTCGACCACGAATCCCGTGATTTCCTAGGCAATTCCATTGGAAAACCATAACCTCGAGATAGCCCGAAGTATTCTCGGAATTCCTCGCACAAGACGTTCGAGAAAGGCAAAACAAATCCAGCAAGGCCGCCCGGCGTGTCGACGATCCCGACAGGAGCCGCGTATCTCGTTCTCAGGACACGACGGATTGTCCAAACTTCCAGTAGGCCAATCACAGAGTTGCCCCTGGCGGCCACCGGCGGTTGACAGGTTTGGACCAACACTCATGAGGAGCACCGGCCCGGGGGTTGATTAATTATCCACGGTCCGGAAAGTCCCTATGCAATTTTATTAGTTATTAGGCAAATGTAGTACCAATGTTGGGCCTTGCCAGACAAGCTTTATCCTAAAACGAAAGTCAAGGGGGTCTCCATAACAACCCCGAGCATGTTAGGAGCGCAAAATATGGAACATAACATCGGTACACAAGTATCTAGGGCGGCAAAAGTGGAACAAAACACCGAGCAAAAGGCCAAGCCTTCCACCTTTTACCAAGTATATATGTGCATTACATTAAATAGCAATAATATTGTGATATATCAAAAGGATATCCATGTTGGCACATGGAAAACAATTTGCACCTGCAACTAGCAACGCTATAAGAAGGGATGAGCGAGCGGTAACATAGCCAAACAATGGCTTGCTGGGATATGGAGGGGTTAGAAGCTTTTCATGGCAATTTGGGAGGCTAGACAAACAAGTGGTAGGTAGCGAGACAGCGAAAGAAACGAGACAACTAGCATGGCAATGATAGTAATGGTATCCAGGGAAATGGTCATCTTGCCTGAGATCCCGCTTGGAAGAAGAACGAATCCGTGAAGCAGACGAACGGGACGTAGTCGAACGAATCCTCACACTCCGAACGCTTTCGGAACTCTATCGAGAAGAACCAAATCGGGAACACAATCAACACATGATAACACCACAACTATGCATGACATGATGCGCAAACAAACATGATGCATGTCGGGTTTAATTGTACAAGACATGACAAAGCACAACAATCAATCGCTACACATTAAGTGAAGTTCTATATGCAACGGGTTGCATATTAACGAAACCCCACATTCGAATCATTTAGTTCACTCTCGTTTAGGTACTCATCAATATTAAATGTTGTTTAACATGGGTGGTCATGGCATAAGGTGAAGATGGAATTAAAGCAATTTTAAATGGAGAAGGGTAACATACATAAAACAAAATAATAACGCTCCATATCATGAGAAATGTGGTTAATGTTATTTTAACTACACAATCATTTTAAATGTTGTTAATCATGGCAAGAGGTGAAGCATGAACAACTATCTCATCTAGGCATTTTAAATGAGGCCGGAAGCAACATATAGCATTTCCAAAATGACCCCACATGCAAATTATTAATTTGGTACAGATCTGTCCTAAGCATATTTTATAGTTATTAAACAACCATATAAAGTACGCCATGAGATTCTACACGTTTTCCTAGTCAAGTTACATATGTGGATCATTTTAAACGGAGCTACGGTTATTTAGTTATGAGACAAACCGTTCGGCATGGTATTAGGCAAATTTTAACACGAACAACATTTTAGATGTTTTAATATGCATGAAGATGACATGTTCAAACTCAATGCAATTTGAAGAACACGTTGACATATAATATGATATAGAGCACTTGTCGCCATGACGGAAAGAATTGGGTGCCACGACGACGAAAACGAAAATGGTGCCATGGCAACGTTCCGGTTCCGGCAACCCGTCGAGATGCCGATGCAAAAGAAAGTATCGCCGTGTGCGTGTCATGCAAAGATGGTGGGGTGATCCCGATTACCGGATTCCCATGCGTCGGCGAAACGAATAAGGTGGTACATGCAACTAACAAAATGCTACAAGGTGCAACAAGGGGCAGAGGAGTGGAGCAGGCCCAAGCAATCATAAGTGTGCACGTTTGAAAAAAAACTAAATAAGCAAAAAACAGAGAGGCCAAGAAATTAGGTCTCCAAGGGATTGATCACAGGATCTCCCAATTGAAAACATGCATGCTAGCCACTACACTGATCTCTTTTAGTGATATGCTAAGGATTTCAAACTTAGATGAATTAGCCATGGCAGGGTGCAGATATGTGCGTGTGCAAAATAAAAGAAAAACAGATCATAACTGGGGCGCCTGGGACTTGAACCAGGGACCTCCCGCGTGTGGCAGAGTGTGGCTAACCAGCGGGCTAGTTGGGTGTTCGTGGGAATGATGCAGATCAACTTCTATGACCTATATGGGCAGTGAAACTAGGAGAAACATAAAAACAGGAAAAAATAGAGTGGCAACTAAATTAAAAGGGACGATTTGGGAATCGAACAAAGGCCCTCCTGGGTGTGCGCTAGGGTGGCTGACCACTGGGCTGAATTAGCGCTCTTGTTAAGCTTGCAGTGCGTCCTCTATTAAACGGAAGTAAAGGCGGAGCCTTGTTCTGCCATGAACGCATGGAATCAGCAGGTCTGTGGCGAGCTCTACGGCCAGATGCAGCGGCGCCTTGCGATGCAAAGCAGCTGCGGGCATGCGGGATTGGAGGCAGTGCGCGTGTGCGAGTAGAGCAGCAACAACAGGGCTCGAGCATGAGCTGGTGCTCATCTCAGGCAGGAGATGCCATGGCGAGCGGCATCAGCAGCTTGGATGCGATGGACTCGGCGCCATGCAGAACAAAAAAAATGACACGAGTAAAGAGCTAGGGGAGCGGATGCTCACTTAAGGGGGATGGCATTGTCAAACTAGTCGGGGAAGCAGAGGAGTTGGAGAGGGGACGCGCTGATCCCGGCGGTTGTTCTCTGCTGCAACGAAGAAGACGAAGCAGGGGAGGAAGATCTTGGCCTTGGCGATCCTGCTCGGGGAGGACACAAAACGGAATCGTCGCGGGGCGCGACGTGTGTGGAGGAAGAAGGGGTCGACAGGGAGCTCGCTACGCCGGATGAGGCCTCGAGCACGATCCGGCCATGGCGTCGGCGTGGGTGGAGGCAGAGACTTACCTTGCGGAGGCAGCAGCGAGAGGAGAGGGAAAATGGAGCGAGGAGGGAACCCTAGGCGCGTCGGTGCTCTTATATGTGTCAAGGAGGAAGGGATGGCCGTCTGATCGAGCTTCAGGGGATCAATGGTGATCCTCTGGTTCGTACAGGAGGTGACGTAGGTAGGTTGAAGATGAGCTGGCCTTGGTGGGCTTGGCTGGACGAGGTGGGGTGGGCTGGTGCTGGGCCTCTCTCTCCCTAGGTTTTCTTATTTCTACCTTTACTATTTCTTTTCAAAACTGAAAGCGGGGGGGGGGGGGGGTAGAGGTGGAATTACCCATGGAAGATATTTCCCTGGAACCACAAAATTACAAAGGATTTGATAAAATTGGTTTGGTAATTTTTAGAGATTGAAAAATTATGCAAGTTAAAAAATAATACAAAACTTGGATAATTTTCAGTCCAACCAAAACAACCCCAAAAGACCTGAAAAATTGGAGGTGTGGATAGAGACATGCTGTAGGATTTATAGAGAAGAAGTGAACATTTTCTTTGAGACAGAAAAATGTTACTTGAATAAAAGGGTGCAAAACTAAAGAGAGTAACTATCATGGGGTTTGAACTAGAAGATAGATTGGTTTGGTTAAAAGGGAAATATGCACAAATGGATGTTGGCTGGGAGGAGAAGGAGATCACGCAAGAGCACAACCGCAAGAATAAGTATGCAAACAACAATCAAAGATGAATATGATGCATGATGCAACAAAATGACAAGCCAACGTCAAAACATTAAACATCCAACATAGCATGCACACATGAACATAAACAAATAGTGAAGGTCTTCGTCTTGGGCTGTTACAACTCTCCTACACTAACAAGAGATCTCGACCCGAGATCTTAGAATGAGAAGAGAAAGAGGAAAGGAAGAGGTAAACTAGTTGCTTCTTTGACAAATGAGTGAAACCAACAAAACTTGAAGGTTGCAAAGAGATGAAAGAACACAAGAGCCAGAAAGAGTTCAAACCACTGTGGTTGAACTGAGATAGGCAAGAAATGATAAAGAAAGAATTAATTTGGGTAGCACTCCAGTAGAAAGGAGAGGCAAAACTCGATATGATGGAAAGAACTTGAAAAGAGACACAACACTCCGGTTGAATTGATAAGCGAGGAAACGAGCATGATCTTTGACAAAACGATATGATGGATCGAAGAGAGAAACATTACAATGCCTCCGGAACAAAAGAATAGAAGCTAGATACATAGGAATAAAAGAAGGGAGAAGAAAATGACAAGTCCTACCACAATTGAATTTGAAAAGCATAGGTTGAACGGAGTTGTTGAAAAGCCAACAACGAAAAGAATAAGCTTGATGTGGGCTTATGGAGACATCTCAAAATTATGAGGTGACAACCAGCCACTAACAGAAAACAATTGATTGCTTGGGAGCAACAAGATATGCAAAACTTCTTTCACCAATAGGATACATTGAGAACTTGGATCATTGATAAGCACCATGATAGCAACAATCCTTAGGAAAAGCTTTAGGTGAAATCTATACCATGATAACTCCGAGATAGAATTGATGGGTTTCCATAGCTCATTCTTGACAAATTCTCTTTGAGACTCATCATGAATCAAGAATGCAATAATACCATCCGAAAAGATAAGGGAGAAAGAATTGCACTTTGAAATGCAATACAAAGAATCTTTGAACAACTACCACAAGAAAAATCTAAGAACACTTGAGAATGAAAGAAATCCTTGACGAACCACCATGAAGAACCATCGGAAAGAACTTCGGAACAAAAGGAGGATAGAAAAGAATACAAGGTTTTAAAATTACAAGATTGAGGCCTTGCAAAGATTTAGATGAAGATTCGGGATGAGATACTTGAGAAAACTTGGAACTCCGGAAAAGAAAAGATGAATAACTTAGAGTCGAGAATTGATACCATGAACAAACTCTGAAAGAAGGATTGAAATAACCTCGATGAAATAAGAATAAGAATTATGTTATGCCTATCCTTCATCAAATTAAATTGATGACAAGAAACGGATTTGGCATACTACTTATCCTTCTTGAAAAAGATTGAAGAGAGAGATAGAGCACAAACTTGAAGAAATCTTCAATGAAACACCGGTTAGAATTGCAACGAATGGGGATACTACAATGAACGGAGATACATGACATGAGAATGAAGAGATCACGATCCGCCTAGAGAAATCTTGTGCGAGGCTCCGGAATAATTGAGATACGAATGAAGGGACAACAATTGAGAAGAATTTGAGAATGAAAGCTGAAAGCTGAGAATGAAGAAATCTTCTGAAATGAGGGCCTTCAAGAGAATGGACCAGGATTTAAGAGAAACTCTTACTCGGCCTTCAAGGCTGAGAATGATGACAAGAGAGAACATCATGAATTACTGAGACACTCCGAAACTATGAATAAGGAAAGGTTGAGTCAAGGATGAAAATGATTTGAAGCTAACTTAGAGACGGCATATGACTGATGGAATCCATTCTTACGTCACATTGAGAATAACTTGAGGACAACTCCGGAAAGATTAGAAGAGCCAGGAAAGATCCTGGGGAAAACCTGTGGCTTATGGGCCCACTGAAGGAAACACCGTTGAAATGATTGCTTAGAAAGATATTGCACCTGTACAAATTGAAAACTTGATGAGGTGAGAACCTCGAACTAATTAGACAGGATTGGAGAGAAACATGAGTCTTCTAAGATATCTTCAGCACTCCGGATGGAATAACGAGAGACAAATAGAGAAGAAAGGTTGGGACAAGAATTTCCACATGAAAAACATTTAACGAATGAAAATGATATGATGACCACGAAGAGGTTGAATCGAATCCATCGGAGAAGAATAACACCAAGAACAAGAATATGAGGATAGATCTTGAAACTAAAACTCCTAAGAATCTCCACAGGAAATCACCGGATACAATACGGAAGAAATGATAGCGGAAGCATCAATGAAGAGAAAGGGACCTGGATGAGAATTTAATTGTTGAAGAAAAAGGGCGGGGGGGCGGGGAAAAACAAAGACAACTTGATACCGATGATATGAACTCCGGAAAGAAATATGAGGATTGAACATGCAAATATTGGGGAGGAATGAATTATCTTGATGAGAAACACACCAGTTGGGAAAGATATGAAATCACCACTTGACATCGAAGCAATTCGAATTACCATACTCCAAAAAAAAGGATGAGACTTGCAAATTAAGCTGGAAACAAATACATAACCCATTTGCATTTGTTGGAAGGATAATCCTAGGTAACTACTTGAATTCCAACCTAAGAACTTCCAAAGCCTTTCTTGTTTATGCGATTCGGGTTGCGGACCCAGGAACGTACCCAAGGTAATCAGCTACAATTGCACCCGCAACCTTTCACACCATAATCCAAGAAACTCCGCAAACTCGTCTAATTCAGACACTCGTAATCACAACAATACTAAGTATGGCAGTACATCCGAACTCTCTCCACCAGTACTAGGGGTGCCGGACTCCTCTCGCCACTACTAGTATTGAAGCAATTTCGAACATCCTCCGTCCTGAGATACTAAGGAAACTAAATGATAACGATGTGCAAAAATTCCTCGGAGCTCTACTCCTCGATAACAGGAGGCACCAAGACAGAATTCCTTCACATCGGCATCATATAGTTTCCAAAATACCCACGTGATCCTAAAAAAATTTGAGCGACAAGAGGACTAGAATCAAAATTCCTAAGTCGAATACCTCACCAGAGCATAGAAGAGGAGTAAAAGAAACCTACTCTTCGATATAACTAGACTCAAAATAGTTTTTCACTAGACTCGACTCGGCCAAGTTCGATCAATAAAGGGGGCTCCTAGGTCGGTACCGGCTCTGATACCAACTTGTAACGCCCAAGATGCGATCCTATCCTTATTTTGGCATGAGGGCCTCGACAGGGATAGAAGCGCATCTCGTCGTTTCGCAAGAATGGATATCATTACAAGTACATGTAAAGAATAGATGAGTATATGGAATTGGCTTACACTCGCCACAAGCTACATCAATATCACATCAATACAACAACATATACAATCATCATACAGAAGAGCAGGGTCCGACTACGGACGAAATCAAACGATAAAATGACATCCATCCTTGCTATCCCAGGCTGCCGGCCTGGAACCCATCCTATGATCGATGAAGAAGAAGAAGAACCCCAAATCAAACAAGCATCGTGCTCACGTCAAATCATCGCATTACCTGTACCTGCAACTGTTGTTGAAGTAATCTGTGAGCCATAGGGACTCAGCAATCTCATTTCCAAGGGTATCAAGACTATTAAAGCTTAATGGGCGAGGTATGGTTAAGTGGTGAGGCAGCAGCAAGCACTAAGCATTTATTTGGGTGGCTAACTTACGAGTACAAGAACAAGGGGGAATTATCATCATATGAACGGACGTGTACTAGTAATGATCTCTAAGTGATCCTGAACACCTACTTACGGTCAAACATAACCCCACCGTGTTCTCTCTCGGTTCAGAAATCATGAGAAGAGACAGTCACGGTTATGCACACGGTTGGTGTATTTTATTTGAGTTTACTTCAAGTTTGCTATGACCGGGTGTTAAACAAAGTTTCCAAGTTGCCACGTAACCGCGGGCATGCTTTTCCGAAAGATTTAACCCTGCAGGGGTGCTCCAACTCATCCATCACAAACTAACCACACGCCGCGGGAATAACCTCGACCACGAATCCCGTGATTTCCTAGGAAATTCCATTGGAAAACCGCAACCTCGAGATAGCCCGAAGTATTCTCGGAATTCCTCGCACAAGACGTTCGAGAAAGGTAAAACAAATCCAGAAAGGCCGCCCGGCGTGTCGACGATCCCGATAGGAGCCGCGTATCTCGTTCTCAGGACACGACGGATTGTCCAAACTTCCGGTAGGCCAATCACAGAGTTGCCCCTGGCGGCCACCGGCGGTTGACAGGTTTGGACCAACATTCATAAGGAGCACTGGCCCGGGGGTTGATTAATTATACATGGGGTCCGGAAAGTCCCTATGCAATTTTATTAGTTATTAGGCAAATGTAGTACCAATGTTGGGCCTTGCCAGACAAGCTTTATCCTAAAACGAAAGTCAAGGTGGTCCCCATAACAACCCCGAGCATGTTAGGAGCGCAAAATATGGAACATAACACCGGTACACAAGTAACTAGGGGGGCAAAAGTGTAACAAAACACCGAGCAAAAGGCCAAGCCTTCCACCTTTTACCAAGTATATATGTGCATTAAATTGAATAGCAATAATATTGTGATATATCAAAAGGATATCCATGTTGGAACATGGAAAACAATTTGCACCTGCAACTAGCAAAGCTATAAGAAGGGCTGAGCGAGCGGTAACATAGCCAAACAATGGTTTGCTGGGATATGGAGGGGTTAGAGGCTTTTCATGGCAATTTGGGAGGCTAGACAAACAAGTGGTAGGTAGCGAGATAACGAAAGAAACGAGACACCTAGCATGGCAATGATAGTAATGGTATCCAGGGAAATGGTCATCTTGCCTGAGATCCCGCTTGGAAGAAGAACGAATCCGTGAAGCAGACGAACGGGACGCAGTCGAACGAATCCTCACACTCCGAACGCTTTCGGAACTCTATCGAGAAGAAGCAAATCGGGAACACAATGAACACATGATAACACCACAACTATGCATGACATGATGCGCAAACAAACATGATGCATGTCGGGTTTAATTGTACAAGACACGACAAAGCACAACAATCAATTGCTACACATTAAGTGAAGTTCAATATGCAACGGGTTGCATATTAACGAAACTCCACATTTGAATCATTTAGTTCACTCTCGTTTAGGTACTCATCAATATTCAATGTTGTTTAACATGGGTGGTCTTGGCATAAGGTGAAGATGGAATTAAAACAATTTTAAATGGAGAAGGGTAACATATATAAAACAAAATAATAACTCTCCATATCATGAGAAATGTGGTTAATGTTGTTTTGACTACACAATCATTTTAAATGTTGTTAATCATGGCAAGAGGTGAAGCATGAACAACTATCTCATCTAGGCATTTTAAATGAGGCCGGAAGCAACATATAGCATTTCCAAAATGACCCCACATGCAAATTATTAATTTGGTACAGATCTGTCCTAAGCATATTTTATAGTTATTAAACAGCAATATAAAGTGCGCCATGAGATTCTACACGTTTTCCTAGTCAATTTACATATGTGGGTCATTTTAAACGGAGCTACGGTTATTTAGTTATGAGACAAACCGTTCAGCATGGCATTAGGCAAATTTTAACGCGAACAACATTTTAGATGTTTTAATATGCATGAGGATGACATGTTCAAACTCAATGCAATTTGAAGAACACGTTGGCATAGAGCACTTGTCGCCATGACGGAAAGAATTGGGTGCCACGGCGACGAAAACGAAAACGGTGCCACGGCAACGTTCCGGTTCCGACAACCAGTCGAGATGCCGATGCAAAAGAAAGTGTGGCTGTGTGCGTGTCATGCAAAGATGGTGGGGTGATCCCGATTACCGGGTTCCCACGCGTCGGCGAAGCAAATAACGTGGTACATGCAACTAACAAAATTCTACAAGGTGCAACAAGGGGCAGAGGAGTGGAGCAGGCCCAAGCAGTCATAAGTGTGCACGTTTGAAAAAAAACTAAATAAGCAAAAAACAGAGAGGCCAAGAAATTAGGTCTCCAAGGGATTGATCACGGGATCTCCCAGTTGAAAACATGCATGCTAGCCACTACACTGATCTCTATTAGTGATATGCTAAGGATTTCAAACTTAGATGAATTAGCCATGGCAGGGTGCAGATATGTGCGTGTGTAAAATAAAAGAAAAACAGATCATAACTGGGGCGCCTGGGACTTGAACCAGGGACCTCCCGCGTGTGGCAGAGTGTGGCTGACCAGCGGGCCAGCTGGGTGTTCGTGTGAATGATGCAGATCAACCTGCTATGACCTATATGGGTAGCAAAACTAGGAGAAACATAAAAACAGGAAAAAATAGAGTGGCAACTAAATTAAAAGGGACGGCCTGGGAATCGAACAAAGGCCCTCCTGGGTGTGCGCTAGGGTGGCTGACAACTGGGCTGAATTAGCGCTCTTGTTAAACTTGCAGTGCGTCTTCTATTAAACGGAAGTAAAGGCGGAGCCTTGTTCTGCCATGAACGCATGGAATCAGTAGGTCTGCGGCGAGCTCTACGGCCAGATGCAGCGGCGCCTTGCGACGCAAAGCAGCTGCGGGCATACGGGATTGGAGGCAGTGCGCGTGTGCGAGCAGAGCAGCAACAATGGGGCTCGAGCATGAGCAGGTGCTCATCTCAGGCAGGACATGCCATGGCGGGCGGCAGCAACAGCTTGGATGCGATGGACTCGGCGCCATGCAGAACAAAAAAAAATGACACGAGGATAGAGCTAGGGGAGCGGATGCTCACTTTGGGGGGCTGGCATCGTCAAACTAGTCGGGGAAGCAGAGGAGTTAGAGAGGGGACGCGCTGATCGCGGCGGTTGTTCTCTGCTGCAACGAAGAAGACAAAGCAGGGGAGGAAGATCTTGGCCTTGGCAATCCTGCTCGGGGAGGACACAAAACGGAATCGCCGCGGCGTCGTGAAGTGTGTGGATGAAGAAGGGGTCGGCGGGGAGCTTGCTACGCCGGATGAGGCCTCGAGCACGATCCGGCCATGGCATCGGCGTGGGTGGAGGCAGAGACTTACCTTGCGGCGGCAGCAGCGAGAGGAGAGGGAAAATGGAGCGAGGAGGGAACCCTAGGCGCGTCGGTGCTCTTATATGTGTCGAGGAGGAAGGGATGGCCGTTTGATCGAGCTCCAGGGGATCAATGTTGATCCTCTGGTTCGTACAGGAGGTGACGTAGGTTGAAGATGAGCTGGCCTTGGTGGGCTTGGCTGGACGAGGTGGGGTGGGCTGGTGCTGGGCCTCTCTCTCCCCTGGGTTTTCTTATTTCTACCTTTACTATTTCTTTTCAAAATAGTCTTGAGAAAAATGAAAGCAGGGGGGGTAGAGGTGGAATTACCCATGGAAGATATTTCCCTGGAACCACAAAATTACAAAGGATTTGATAAAATTGGTTTGGTAATTTTTAGAGATTGAAAAATTATGCAAATTAAAAAATAATTCAAAACTTGGATAATTTATCAGTCCAACCAAAACAACCCCAAAAGACCTGCAAAATTGGAGGGGTGGATAGAGGCATGTTGTAGGATTTATAGAGAAGAAGTGAACATTTTCTTTGAGACAGAAAAATGTTACTTGAATAAATGTGTGCAAAACTAAAGAGAGTAACTATCATGGGGTTTGAACTAGAACATAGATTGGTTTGGTTAAAAGGGAAATATGCACAAATGGATGTTGGCTGGGAGGAGAAGGAGATCACGCAAGAGAACAACCGAAAGAATAAGTATGCAAACAACAATCGAAGATGAATATGATGCATGATGCAACAAAATGACAAGCCAACGTCAAATCATTAAACATCCAACATAGCATGCACACATGAACATAAACAAATAGTGAAGGTCTTCGTCTTGGGCTGTTACACTGGCGGATGACATTGTCGCTTAGCGGCTATGCCGATGCCCAGTGGAAGACCCATGCTCCGCGCTGGGGGATAAACAACTGAGGGTGCCCTAGCGGTTGCACCAACCTCAGGATGGCCTCCCGGCTCTTCGCACAGCCCCGTCACGCAGCGTGCCCCTAGGATGCACGCGTGAGGGGGCTGGCCGGGGGATACGCTCAGGACAGGCCTGGTGTGAGCCACCTCACCAGGTTCCGGTACCTGGTCTTCTTGCGTCCCTCCCAGGTAAAAGCTGGCAAGAAATGGTACGAATTCACCTCACGGGCGCTGCTCGCAAGTCAAGGGGAACCCCTGAGCATCGCGACTTAGGGGCCTCACTGAGCACGTAGCCCCTTGCCCCTTGGTCTCGTCCTGGCAATCCGGATGCCCCAACGGCGGTCGAGGAATGCGCGGGATTGGGCCCTGCCGACGTAAAGCACTAAGGCACCCCAAATCTACCTTGGCATCGCCGTGTTTCCTTCATGAGTGCTGCTTGCATGTCAAGGGGGACCGCTGAGCATCGCGACTCAGGGGCCTCACTAGTCACGTAGCCCCTCGTCCCTTGGTCTCATCTTGGCGATCCGGACGCCCCCAACGGCGGTCGAGGTATGCGCTGGATTGGGCCCCGCCGACGTAGACCACAAAAGGAAGCGGGGAGGAAGCAAGGCACCGAAGGAAACCACGAAGTTCAAAGAAATTCAATAAATTATTACAGGCACTAAATGTCTTGTGAATTCAAAGTCTTACGCCTCCGCGAGGCACCGCGAATGTTGCAGGGTAAGATCTAGGAGGAAGGGCTGCCACCGCCATGGCCGACGTCGCCAACTGTCCCGGTCACGGCAACCTCATCGTCAACGTCGCTGCCACCGTCGTCACCAACGCTTGCTTCCGCCGTCGGGGGCTTGGCGGTGGCGATGCAGGTGAACTTCTCCACCAACGCGTCCACCGGACCCTTCACGCCCGCTTCCACAGCGTCGCGGGACGCAGGAGCAACCGCAACGAGCACCGCATCGAAATTGAATCCGGGCTCGCGGAGGTAGAGCTGGCTGAAGACCCGCGTCGCGGCCGTGGCAAGAAGATCGCGGCACTCGTCCCCAAAATGGTGTCCACCCTGGTGGAAGCGTCTTCGAGCACCTCAGCAAGTTTGAAGGAGAGCCCTGCGTAGCCGGCTTCGGGGGTCGGCAAAGGCTCCCAGAATCCTCCCCTGCAGATGGAGCGCAGCGACTTGCGGAGTTCGAGTTCGAGGGAAGGGAAGGCGTCGCGCTCTGCGGCCGCCTTCTCCTTGGCAACGGCAAGGGTCTTCTCCCTGGCCTCTAGCAGGGTCGTCGTCTTGGAGACGCGCCGGGCATGGGACGCCTGAGCCTCTTCCACCTCCTCCTTTAGCTTGGCCAGGCGCTCGCTTTCCTTGGCTTGGCTGTCAGCCACACGGGACAGCGCGGAGTTGCGATCTGCGAGCTCCGCCTCGCCGGCCTTGAGGACCTCCCCCTGCTCACGGAGTTGCTACGAGATTGCGGCTTGCTCATCGTGAAAGACCTTCAGGTGGGCCTCCGCCTCGCCGCAGCGCGCCCTGGCAGACTCCGCCTCGTCCAGTGCTGTGTCTCGGGCTGCCTTGGCCTCGGCGGCCACCTTCTCGCTCTTCGCTATGGCAGCCTTGGCTCGGCTCCAAGCCGTCCGGGTGGCCGCCTCGGCCTGGGACCACCCAGAAACGAGCCCCAGGCGCTCCTTCGTGAAGCACCTTTCAGCATCTTGGAGGTCAGCCCAGAGCCTGCCAAGCATGGTGTAAGCCTCATCCAAGGCACCGGACCTGATCAGAGGACCGCAGCGCGCGAGCGCGAGAACCAGACCAGGAGGCGGCACCGGCGCATCGGCGGGCGCCGTGTCCAAGGGCCCGGCAGCATGGCTAACTTGGGGAGCCGGGGGCTCCAGTTTCTCCTCCATCATGGCAAGCACGGACGAGCCCACGACCAGCTGGCCCATGGGGGCTGGCTCCTCTCGAGGCTGCACCTCTGCGACCACGGGAGCGGACTCCACCAGGAGGGGGCGAGGAGCCGCCCCCTCCATCAGCGTCGGGGCCACCACGGCTGCGGCAGGAGACGCCGCCACGAGAGCCCCCGCGCCCCCGGCAGCCGGTCCTCCAAGTGGCACAAAGCCGATGCCCCCCCAAGGCAGGGGGGTCCTTCGGCTCAACGCTCGCCTTCTTCCTCTTCGGCACGACCTCGACCCTGGCCAATGAGAGGAGGTGGGCCGTGAGCACATGCGCAGTTCAAAATCAAACAGAGACAAGGAAGGTTACTTACTCCTCGCGTGCGACCCACTTCCTCTTCTTCTCCACCTCGGCGCTGGTCGGAATGCCCCCGCTTCCTTTCGGCGTGGACTTTGCCATGTCCAGGGGGCGAGCGGGGTGCTCCTCACTGACCCCCGGCGTGGTGCTGTCGCCCAGAGGGGTGGGGAGGACGCCCTGAGGAACCGCGGCCGGACGTTTCTTCGGGGTCATCCGACCGGACGTCCAAGCGGTTAGAGGAGAAGGCCCCTGCCCCTGTGCATCCGGGCGAAGCGCCGCGAGCCAGCGGCCGAGGGTTGGTCGGTATCGTCATCATCATCATCAAGGCTGCGGAGGAGCACGCTCTGCGACGGAGGGGACGCCTCCTCCCTGTCATCCACGGTCTCCTCCGAATGCTCTCCGCCGCTGGTGTTGCCGGAGGACACCAACACCGTGGGATTGGGGAGCCCGGATGGCGTGAGCCCCAGGTCATCCAAATCGGGCATGGCGGCGGCTAGCGCCCTGCCATCGTCACGACGGTACAGCGAGGCGTAGGCCTCGGGAAGATCCCCGGGATCGTTGAAGAGCAAGGTGTACAGGGGCTTGTCCCGCTCCTCGCCTGCCAGGCTGGCGGATCCGAGCCTGATGGCATCTCTGATGCCCTCATACTCCCACATGGGCTTCGAGTGCTGCTGGAGCAGCGCCAAGTGCTGCGTCATGAACTCCTTCACCATCATCGCCCCGGTCAGTTTCCCAGCGACCATGTCCGAGGAGATCCACTTCAAGACGGGCGTCGCCCGGGGGTCGGTGAGCTTCGCGAAGGCCCACCCGAGGGTCTTCTCGGGCAGCCTCGTCGGGAGCTCCAGATGCGAATCAACCCCCTTAACATCCAAGAAGACCCAGCGGTGCCGGTAGCCTTCCACCTTCTTCCTGGCCTTCAGGAGCACATTGCCGCTCTGGCCCCAGACGAAGGAAGCGCACCCCGACCGCTGCGCGCTGTCATGGAGCCGCATGCTGAAGTAGTGGCGGAAGAGGGCCACGGAAGGTTTCACACCTACGAAGGCCTCATAGTAGAAGGCGAAGATCGACAGGAGCAAGATGGAGTTGGGCTGAAGGTGGAGAACTTGGATCCCGTATTGCACGAGGATGGCGGAGAAGAACCCCGAGAAGGGCGGGATGTAACGCCCAAGATGCGATCCTATCCTTATTTTGGCTCGAGGGCCTCGACAGGGATAGAAGCGCATCTCGTCGTTTCGCAAGAATGGATATCATTACAAGTACATGTACAGAAGAGATGAGTATATGGAATTGGCTTACACTCGCCACAAGCTACATCAATATCACATCAACATATCCAAACATCATACAGAAGAGCCAGGTCCGACAACGGACGAAAACAAACGATAAAATGACATCCATCCTTGCTATCATAGGCTGCCGCCTGGAACCCATCCTATGATCGATGAAGAAGAAGAAGAAGAACTCCAAATCAAACAAAGCATCGCGCTCACATCATATCATCGCATTACATGTACCTGCAACTGTTGTTGTAGTAATCTGTGAGCCACGGGGACTCAGCAATCTCATTTCCAAGGGTATCAAGACTATTAAAGCTTAATGGGTGAGGTATGGTTAAGTGGTCAGGCTGCAGCAAGCACTAAGCATTTATTTGAGTGGCTAACTTACGAGTACAAGAATAAAGGGGGATGATCGTCGTATCAGCGGACGTGATCTAGTAATGATCTCTAAGAGATCCTGAACACCTACTTACGTCAAACATAACCCCACCGTGTTCTCTCTCGGAAAAGGACTCACGAGAAGATACAGTCACGGTTACGCACACAGTTGGTGTATTTTATTTGAGTTTACTTCAAGTTTGCTATGACCGGGTGTTAAACAAAGTTTCCAAGTTGCCACGTGACCGCGGGCACGGCTTTCCGATAGATTTAACCCTGCAGGGGTGCTCCAACTCATCCATCACAAACTAACCACACGCCGTGGGAATAACCTCGACCACGAATCCCGTGATTTCCTAGAAATTCCATTGGAAAACCTCAACCTCGAGATAGCCCAAAGTATCGGAATTCCTCGCACAAGACGTTCGATAAAGGTAAAACAAGTCCAGCAAGACCGCCCGGCATGTCGACGAACCGGATAGGAGCCGCGTATCTCGTTCTGAGGACACGACGGATAAGCAAAGCGTACGGTGGCCTGATAGACATCTCCCGAGTTGCCCCGGGTTGGCCCCGCACGGTGCTCTAGTTTTGACCAACACTCATGAGGAGCACTAGCCCGGGTTGTTGATTAAAGATCCGCGGGTGCCGGCGGGTCCCTATGCAATTTTAGCTGTTATTAGGCAAATGTAGTACCAATGTTGGGCCTCGCCAGACGAGTTTTATCCTAAAACCAAAATCATGGGGGTCCCCATAACAACCCCGAGCATGTTAGGAGCGCTCAATTATGGAACATAACACCGGTACACAAGTAACTAGGGGCGGCAAGAGTGGAACAAAACACCGAGCAAAAGGCCAAGCCTTCCACCCGTTACCAAGTATATATGTGCATTAAATTAAATAGCAATAATATTTTGATATATCAAAAATATCCATGTTGGCACATGGAACAATTTGCACCTGCAACTAGCAACGCTATAAGAAAGGCTGAGCAAACAGTAACATAGCCAAACAATGTTTGCTGGGATGTGGAGGGGTTAGAGGCTTTTCCTGGCAATTTGGGAGGCTTGACATACAAGTGGTAGGTAGCAAGACAGCGATAGAAACAAGACATCTAGCATGGCAATGATAGAAATGGTATCCAGGGAAATGATCATCTTGCCTGAGATCCCGCTTGCAAGAAGATCGAGTCCATGAAGAAGACGAACCAACGTAGTCGAACGAATCCTCACACTCCGAACGCTTTCGGAACTCTATCGAGAAGAAGCAGTCCGAAAAAAACAATCAACACACGAGAACACCACAACATATGCATGATACAATGCGCAAACAAATATGATGCATGTCTGGTTTAAATATGCAAGGCATGGCAATCACAACAATCAAATACTACACATTAAGTGAAGCTCAATATGCAACGAGTTGCATATTGACGAAACTCCACATTTGAATATTTAGTTCACTCTCGTTTAGGCACACGATAATATTAAATGTTGTTAAACATGGCAAGAGGTGAAGCATAAGTAAACTACACATCTAGGCAAGTTTAAATGAGGCCGGAAACAACATATAGCATTTCCGAAACGACCCCATATGTAAATTTCGAAATTGGTCCAGATCTGAACTAATCATGTTTTATATTTATTAAACAGGAAAACAAAGTATACCATGCAATTCTACACATCATTCTAGTCGATTTACATATATGGAACATCTCAAGCGGAGCTACGGTCTAAAAGATATGACCATCATAAGATTATATGCCATGAATGCAAAATGCATGAAAATGACAACCACAAACATACCAAATCATGGATGCAGCGAGATATTATGAAACTAAATGGAATTCTAGTCAAGTTTCATATATGGCATGTTTTAAACGGAGCTACGGTTCAACCACAACAACCAACACAAGTTTTTATTTAAAATTTGTCCAAAACAGCAACATAGCATATTGCACACATGAAAACAACACTCCGGTTAAAAGATAAGCAAGGATTGAACATGATCTTGACAAAACAAGATGACGGTTGGAAGGGAGCAACATCACCACGCCTCCGGAACAGAGAATAGAAACTAGATCGTTGAAAGAAAAGAACGGAGAAGGAAATGATAACTTCTACCACAAATGAATTAAAAGCATCCTTACAAAGAATGGTTGAACGGAGTTGCTGGAGATCCAACAACGAAAAGAGAACATGTTGTGGGCTTATGGAAAACATCTCAAAATTATGAGGTGACAATCGGCCACTAACGGAAACAATTGGTTTCATTGAGACCACGAAGAGATGAAAACTTCTTTCACCAAGAGGAGGAGAAAACTTGGATCATGATAAGGACCACGATAGCAACAATCCTTAGGAAACGCTTTAGGTGAAATCCAATCCAAGATAATTCCAAGGAATAAATGATGGGTTTAAATATCTCATTCTTGACAAATAATCCTCGAGACTCCTCATAATCAAGAATGTTATAACACCATCTCAAAAGATAAGGGAGAAAGAATTGCATTTTGAGATGCAAGATAAGAATACTTGAGGACCTCCAACAAAATCTTGAAGAACACTTGAGAATGAGAGAAATCTTGATGAACCACCATGAAGAGCCTCCGGAAATGAAGGATGATAGAAAAGAATTGAAGGTTGTAAAATGAACAAGATTGAGGTCTTGCAAAGATTTAGATGAAGCTTCGCGAAGAGAGTCTTGAGAAACTTGGAACTCCGGAAAAGAAAAGATGAGCAACTAGAATTGAGAATTTCATATCATGAACAACTCCGGAAGAAGGATTGAAATCACTTGATGAAACAAGAATAAGAATTATGTTATGCTTATCCTTCATCAAGTTAAATTGATGACAAGCAGCGGATTTGGCATACCACTTATTCTTCTTGAGATGATTGAATGGAGATGAAACAAGCTTGAAGAAGTCTTGAACGAACCACCGAAATACTTGAGATACAAACGAAGAGAAAACAATTGAGAAGAATTTGAGAACGAGAGCTGAAAGCTGAGAACGAAGAAATCTTCTGAAATGGTGGCCTTCGGAGGATCGAGAAATGAAAACAACTCTGAAATGCTCGGGATAGATATGGAAAGAATTACTCATGACCGAAAACAATTTGAGAGGATAGCATGAAGCTGAGATGACAAATCTTCGAAAGAATGGAGAAAGATTTAAGAGAAACTCTTCTTGGTCTTGAAGGCAAAGAATGATGGCGAGAAACACCACCAAGAATTAATGAGACACTCCGGGATGATGAATAAAGGATGGTTGAGCCAACGAAGCAAATGATTTAGAAGTGATCTTCGGGAAGGAATATGACTGATGAAATTCATTCTTACGTCATATTGAAAAGAACTTGAGGACATCTCCGGAAAGATTAAAAGAGCCAGGTAAGATCCTGGGAGAAAACCTGTGGGTTATGAGCCCACTCAAAGAGATCACCCTTGAACTTAAAGCTTAGAAATATATTGCACCGGAACAAATGAAAACTTGTTGAGGTGAGAACCTCGAAATAATTTGAAAGGATTTGAATGAAAACACAATTCTTCTGAGATATCTTCAGCACTCCGGACAGGATAGATAGAGGCGATTAAATGCGAGAGGCTTGAATAAGAACTTCCAACATGGGAGAGCATTTAGAGAATGAAAAGGATATGATGAGCACCGAAAACTTGAATTGAATCCACCAGACAAGAAAACAAAGATGAAGACTAAGAAATGATGAACTTGAGCACTTGGGATCTTCACAATGAGTCACCGGATACATCACGGAAGAGAAGATAGCGGAAGCATCACATGAATAGAAAACGCACTCGAATGAGAATTTAATTGTTGAAGAAAAAGGGCTGGAGGGTGGGGAAAAACAAAGAAAACTTGGGGCAGATGAAAAGAACTCCGGAAAGAAATATGAGGATCGATCTTGCAAATCTTGGAAGGATTGAATCATCTTGAAAATAAGCACACCGGATGAAAAGAATTGATATGACAACTTGATTGAGAAAAAGAATTAGCATTCCACAGAAATATGAGGACACTTCTTAGGAAAGATATGGAATCACCACTTGACATCGAAGCAACTCGAATTGCCATATTCCAACAAAACAAAGGGATGAGGCTTGAGAATTAAGCCGGAAACAAATACATGACCCATTTGCATTTGTTAGAAGGATACACGTAGGTAACTACATGAATTCCCACCTAAGAATTTCCGAAGTCTTTCTTGTTTATGCGATTCGGGTTGCGGACCCAGGAACGTACCCAAGGTAAGCAGCTACAACTGCACCCGCAACCTTCCACACCATAATCCAAGAAACTCCGCAAACTCGTCTACCTCAGACACTCGTAATCACAATGATACTAAGTATGGCAGTACATTCGAACTCTCTCCACCAGTACTGGTGATGCCGGACTCCTCTCGCCACTACTAGTATCGAAGCAATTTCGAATATCCTCCGTCCTGAGATACTAAGGAAACTGAATGATAACGATGTGCAAAAATCCCTCGGAGCTCTACTCCTCGATAACAGGAGGCACCAAGACAGAATTCCTTCACATCGGCATCATCTAGTTTCCAAAATACCCGCGTGATCCTAAAAAAATTTTGAGCGAGAAGAGGAGTAGAATCAAAATTCCTAAGTCGAATACCTCACCAGAGCATAGAAGAGGAGTAAAAGAAACCTACTCTCCGATATATAACTAGACTCAAAATAGTTTTTCACTAGACTCGACTCAACCAAGTTCGATCAATCAAGGGGGCTCCTAGGTCGGTACAGGCTCTGATACCAACTTGTAACGCCCAAGATGCGATCCTATCCTTATTTTGGCTCGAGGGCATCGACAGGGATAGAAGCGCATCTCGTCGTTTCGCAAGAATGGATATCATTACAAGTACATGTAAAGAAGAGATGAGTATATGGATTTGGCTTACACTCACCACAAGCTACATCAATATCACATCAATACATCAACATATCCAAACATCATACAGAAGAGCCAGGTCCGACTACGGACAAAAACAAACAATAAAATGACATCCATACTTGCTATCACAGGCTGCCGCCTGGAACCCATCCTATGATCGAAGAAGAAGAATGTCACACCCTGTGATTTGCCTCATGACTAAGTTAACATGACTCAAATTAGGGCCAATTAAAACTTTTTGAGTGCATATGAATGCTTGACTTGTGTGCTATTTGCCTGCTTGTTTGATTGCTTGCTGGTGCTCTATATTCATAAAACTCCCTCCTACTCTCAAAACTCTTTTCCTTGATCTAAAAATCTTGTCCAATGATCATACCATGTGTATAGGACCTAAAAATATTTTTAGCAAAATTTATTTTTGCCAAAAAGGATTCATTCAAATTAGGTTTTCAAAAACCCCCTGAATTGAGGTTTGTACTACAAGTCCTCAAATTGTGTGGAATGTTTTGCACCAAAGATTTTATTTGGAACCTACATTATATAAGACTTCCCAAAACAACCAAATATTAATTTTAAAGATTATTTTCCTATTTTATTTAAAGGCTTTTTCTTAAGGCCAGAAATGGCTTTTCATAGGGAAAAATTATTTGAATGCTTTAAAAATATTTGAGAAAATTTAGGGAAACTCAGTGGACATATATTTTCCATATATATGAGTTTCAACACATGGTCTTGTTCAAAATCATGGGCAAAATCCCTCAAAACCCTTTCTGCCCAAATCAAGCTTTTGAAATATTTCTATAAGAAATATTCTCAATAAATTCCAGGAAAATTTCCGCAAGTCACACATGACATATGTGATGATCTTGCAAAGTTTCATCTCAATCCCAATTGTTTTGCTTCACCAAAATATTCCAAAGCCCTCTCTGTCCAGAATCATATTTGAACAACTTTACATTGTGAAGCTTGTCCTATTGACCTTAAACTTGGTGGGCATGTTTCAATCTCCAAATAATGATGTTACACAAAGTGGTGCATCAAGGAGATTAGTTTAGCCTAACTGGATCTACAGAAACCTGATTCTGTTGAATTCTAGGGTTCACAAAGTTTGCATTATCAGCTTTTCTCTATTGAGCTCAAACCTTGTGATCCATCTCATTTCTACCCACCATTTGATCCTGTTAAATATCATGGCAAGTAGACTCCATCTACTAGCCCAAACACAGCACAAACACCTTCTAGCCATTTCTAAAAGCTACTGTTTCCACCACTTTTACTATTCCCCTTGCTCTCAAATTTTTACCACAAACTCTCCTAGCCCACTTCTACCCCCAGTAAAATCCTCATGGGCATAGCTCAATGATTGAGGGGTAAAACCTCCATTTTTTACCCCCTGGACAGCACTCATTTCTCTCCCTCTCAACTTTTCTTCTACCCTAAGGCACCTCCAGAGCACCCATTGGCCTTATGTGCCTTGTTTGAGCTCCCCTGGATCGCCTGGACACGTGTGGACACGCCCAAAGTGCCAAGAGCATGCCCCGGCATGCAAAGCTCGCGCTCTGGAGCCCGCTACAGTGCGCACCCGCACTGTAGCCGCCGCCCAATGGACGCTCCCGATAGCCTCGGGACCTCCAGCTGTGTCCCCCTGGCCCACCTCAACGTCCACACCATGGCAGCTGGTCGGCCCCCTCCTCTCTCTCCTCCTCCCGCGCGTGCTGAAGCCGCCCGGCTCGGCCAGTGGCCGGCCTCACACGCGCGAGGCTCTGGCGCTCCCCCGCTCCCTCTCTCCTCTTCCCTCGACGTATACCTAGTCCACGAAGCCCCCAGACATGACCCAGCTCACCTCCATGGCCTCTGGCTGCGTCCGATCCATGGCCGTAGACATGGCCTATGGTGCTCCGCGCTGCGGCTACTTAAGGCCTCCCCTAGCCCCCCTCTCTGCTCCCTTCGCCTCTCCTCTCTCCCGTGAACCTCCCGGACCCCCCAGAACAACCTCCCATGTCCACCTCCTCTCCCCATGACCGGCATTGCCGCCTCGGCCTCCCCTTAAATTCGAGCCCCCTCGAGCTTCTCCCCTCACCCTGACGACGCCGGTGCCCTCACACCACCATCGCGAAGCCCCACCGCGCCGCCCTTTCTCCCTGGAGACGCCAGGCCCTTGAGGGCAACGGTGGCCGGAGGTATCCTTCGCGGCCGATCAGGGCATCGCCGCTGCAGCGCTCCCAGGCTGGCGAATGGCGTCCAGGTGGATGCGGCGCATGGGCCCGAGCTCACCGGTGGCCAGATCACTAGGTATGATGGCCGGTAGCGCCGGCAACCACCGCCGGGACCTCCTCTGCCGCAGATGGCGGGAGGAAGGAGACGAACCCGCCAGCCGGGCCCGCGTGTCGGTCGGTCAACGGGGCCGAGCCACTGACGGGTGGCCCCCGCCCATTTTAAGTGGAAACAGGCTGGCGTCGGAGCCGCCTTCGCTCGGGGAAAACGTATTCCCCGAGTGCGCCATCGACGTCACCTGTCCCCAGCCTGGCCGAGCCACTGGGCCGGCCCACTCCCTATCCAGTGCCCTGGGCGCAGTATGGCCGTCCGATATATTCCTTTTCTTGGTTTTTTATTATTTCTTCATAGACCAAAATAATTCATAGAATATTCATTTGGACTCCAAATTTGGTGATTCAAATTCCTACAAGCTTCTAAAATCTTGGCCTAACCAAATATGTGCATTGCACATTTTTCCTACTAACTTTTCTGTATAGTTCAAATTTAAACTTGCATTTGAACTATGAGAAACCCCCATTGCAAAATTCCTAGAGGGGCCATATCAACTCCAAATGCAGTGATTCAAAATCCTAGGTGCATCTAAATTCGTTCTCTAATTTGTGAGCATTTTTCCTTACACTTATTCTGCTAAATCAATTATTGGACCATTTCTTCATATGTGACCCACTTTGCAAATCCCTAGAATATTCATACCAACACCAAACCCAGTAGAACCAATTCCTAAAAGCTTCTAAATTCATGCCCTATTTAATAGGTGTATTCACCCATTTTTATAAAAATATTTTCTGAAGACTTCTTATAGGATCGTCATTTCCTTCATTTCCACCATTCAAAAATCCCCCTTGATCCACATCCAATGAAACCTCCTTAGTTATTTTTCTTATGACCAGAGGTGTCCAAGGAAAAGAAAACTCCTATTTAGAGAGCACTTTTATTGTCTGCTTGCTGTGTTGCTTATTGTGGTTGTTTCCGGCGATAGTTGACGAAGTAGACGGAGTGCTCAGAGTTGGATCAGAAGCGTGAGAAGACCTCAAAGACTTTGTTGAGCCAGGCAAGCAGCCCTTTGACCATGTTAAGAAACTTTTCATGCATGTCATATAGCACTTTATGTTCCGATGATGATCATGATGATGTGGTATCCCCTTCGGTGGGATGCCTCCGATACTTCCTAGTTGATACTTGCATCGTGCATGACCCTACCTCTTATGAGGGTTGTGCGGGTGGGGAGTAGTTAAGTTGCTACGCAAAGTGGGACGGGAATATGCATGGTGATGGAAACAAAAATGATTTCAAAGACTTTTCGAAAACCCCGTCGGGTGCCACTAATGCCCGAGGGAGATGATGTTGTGCTAGGTAACCACTTGAGAAAGAAGTGGTGTAACGGAGCAGGTTGTGTGTGTGTTTTCGAAAACGGAGAGGTTTAAGATTTGCTGACCACCCCAACCTTACATGTACGACCACAATACCCCTTATGGGACGGGGCTTTGTTGATTACCTTGGTGGGTACTAGCATAGAGCCCGCATTACTAGTGGCGGGAGTGACGTGGTCACTCTCGATACAGGGTCGTGCCTGTAAGGGCGACCATGCGCTGTCTTTACAGGCACCGGGCACACCGTTGTGTTCCTTCATGGATGGTACTGTGTAGAGCAAGGCTCGTGTTTGTACATCATGAAGACACGGACCAACGAGTGGACTCTTTGTTTAGTATCGCTAGGGGAAAGGCATTGTTCGGGTGCTTACCTCGGGTATGTAATATACCGCGAGTCGTGGATGACACGGAAGTTCCCCGAGTCTTGTGGGTAAAGCGTGCAACCTCTGCAGAGTGTAAAACTATTCGAATAGCCGTGTCCACAAGACGTTCGAGAAAGGTAAAACAAGTCCAGCAAGACCACCCGGGGTGTCGACGAACCCGATAGGAGCCGCGTATCTCGTTCTCAGGACACGACGGATAAGAGAAGCGTACGGTGGCCTGATAGACATCTCCCAAGTTGCCCCGGGTTGGCCCCGCACGGTGCTCTAGTTTGGACCAACACTCATGAGGAGCACTGGCCCGGGTTGTTGATTAAAGATCCGCGGGTGCCGGCGGGTCCCTATGCAATTTTAGTTGTTATTAGGCCAATGTAGTACCGATGTTGGGCCTTGCCAGACGAGTTTTATCCTAAAATGAAAATCAAGGGGGTCCCTATAACAACCCCGAGCATGTTAGGAGCGCTCAATTATGGAACATAACACCGGTACACAAGTAACTAGGGGCGGCAAGAGTGGAACAAAACACCGAGCAAAAGGCCAAGCCTTCCACCCTTTACCAAGTATATATGTGCATTAAATTAAATAGTAATAATAATGTGATATATCAAAAATATCCATGTTGGCACATGGAACAATTTGCACCTGCAACTAGCAATGCTATAAGAAAGGCTGAGCAAGCAGTAACATAGCCAAACAATGTTTGCTGGGATGTGGAGGGGTTAGAGGCTTTTCATGGCAATTTGGGAGGCTTGACATACAAGTGGTAGGTAGCAAGACAGCGATAGAAACGAGACATCTAGCATGGCAATGATAGAAATGGTATCCAGGGAAATGATCATCTTGCCTGAGATCCCGCTTGGAAGAAGATCGAGTCCATGAAGAAGACGAACCAACGTAGTCGAACAAATCCTCACACCCCGAACGCTTTCGGAACTCTATCGAGAAGAAGCAGTCCGAAAACAACAATCAACACACGAGAACACCACAACATATGCGTGACACAATGCGCAAACAAATATGATGCATGTCCGGTTTAAATATGCAAGGCATGGCAATCACAACAATCAAATACTACACATTAAGTGAAGCTCAATATGCAACGAGTTGCATATTGACGAAACTCCACATTTGAATATTTAGTTCACTCTCGTTTAGGTACACGACAATATTAAATGTTGTTAAACATGGCAAGAGGTTAAGCATAAGTAAACTACACATCTAGGCAAGTTTAAATGAGGCCGGAAACAACATATAGCATTTCCGAAACGACCCCATATGTGAATTTCGAAATTGGTCCAGATCTGAACTAATCATGTTTTATATTTATTAAACAGGAAAACAAAGTATACCATGCAATTCTACATGTCATTCTAGTTGATTTACATATATGGAACATCTCAAACGGAGCTACGGTCTAAAAGATATGATCATCACAAGATTATATGCCATGAATGCAAAATGCAAGAAAATGACAACCACAAACATACCAAATCATGGATGCAGCAACATATTATGAAACTAAATGGAATTTAGTCAAGTTTCATATATGGCATGTTTTAAACGGAGCTACGGTTCAACCACAACAACCAACACAAGTTTTTATTTAAAATCTGTCCAAAACAGCAACATAGCATATTGCACACATGAAAACAACAAGCTAAAAGATTATAAAATGCACAAACTAAGCATGGGGCAGTATCATATAACACACACTTCATTTCATCTTCACATATCATACTCAAAAGAGTCATGGATCACATGGTAGGAAGCTCACAACATGGCAATAAAATATAGCAGATTAGGACTTGGTGAAAATAACAGTTTTTAGCATAGCGGATTTTCACGAAGGCATATTGGCAGCAGTAAAACTATATTCTACAGGGCATATTATGGCATCAAAATCTACAACATGGTAGTGGACATGATGTACTACAATTCATTCCATGGTGGCAAGGTCTAATTATGCATACAATCATGGCTACCATCATCACAACATGGCATTATGAAGAAAACAGATTCTCAGACTTGGTGAAAATTAGAGTAGACATGTGCAGCAGTTTTTTACAGATTGACATATTGACCAACAGAATTAATTATGATTCTAAACCTATTCATGCAAACTATTGGCACAACATGAAAGGCAACAACATTCTTAACAAAAGACTCCTTGGTGGCAACCACAAAAGACTCCTAGATCAATAGCAAATCACATGGCAACATGGCAACAAAATAACAGTTTCAGACTTAGTGAAATTTAGCTATCTTCCAAATCTGCAGTTTGATTAGGCGCGACTAAGGTGGGAGCAGAGGAGAGGTAAGCTTTCAGATCTTGCAGCGCTGCTTCTGCTTCCGGGGTCCACTTCATCGGGTCGGCCTTTTTCAGAATCTTGAAAAATGGCAGGGCGCGTTCAGCGAACTTGGAGATGAACCTACTCAACGCGGCAATGCATCCGACCAGGTGTCTTATGTCCTTGACGGATTTGGGTGCTTGTATATGCTCGATTGCTTTGATCTTGTCGGGATTGGCTTCTATTCCTCATTGAGACACAAAGAAACCAAGCAGCTTGCCGGACGGGACACCAAAAACACATTTCTCAGGGTTGAGCTTCAAGTTGATCTTGCGCAAATTCATAAAAGTTTCTTCCAGGTCTTGTATGAGGGTTGCTTCATCTTTGGTTTTGACTACTATGTCATCCATGTAAGCTTCCACATTCCGGTGCAACTTAGGTTCAAATCCAATCTGCACGGCCCTTGCAAAGGTAGAACCAACGCTTTTTAACCCGAAAGGCATATGCACAAAGAAGTATGTGCCACACGGAGTTATGAACGCGGTCTTTTCCTCATCTTCCTTGGCCATGAATATCTGGTGGTATCCGGAGTATGCGTCCAAGAAGGAAAGCAGGTCACACCCGGAAGTGGAATCAACAATCTGATCGATGCGCGGCAAGGGAAAAAGGGTCTTTCGGGCATGCTTTGTTAAAGTCAGTGAAATCAATGCAAAGCCTCCATTTCCCATTTGCCTTGCGCACCACTACCGGGTTGGCTATCCAAGTTGGATACAACACTCCTCTGACCAAACTAGCTGCTTCGAGTTTCTTGATTTCCTCGGCGATGAACTGCTGCCGCTCCAAGGCTTGCTTCCTATCTTTCTGCTTGACGGGCCTGGCATGAGGGAAGACAGAAAGGTGGTGCTCAATTACCTCCCTGGGAACACCAGGGATGTCAGATGGTTGCCAAGCAAACACATCGACATTCGCCCGCAGGAAGGCAACGAGCGCGCTTTCCTATTTGTCATTAAGGGTGGCACTGATGATAAACGTACCATCAGCGCCATCCTGCCCTACCGGGACCTTCTTCGTCGCAGGATAGGTGACCTTGGATCATGATACGTCTCCAACGTATCTATAATTTTTGCTTGTTCCATGCTGTTATATTATCATTCTTGGATGTTTTACAATCATTTTATAACAACTTTATATCATATTTTGGGACTAACGTATTGACATAGTGCCAAAGTGCCAGTTGTTGTTTTTTACTTCGCATAATATTAGTACCAAATGGAGTCCAATCGCGACGAAATTTTTTGGAGATTTTTTCTGGACCAGAAGACACCCAGTGGGCCAAAGAAGAGCCAAGAAGGTGGGTTGTGGAGAGAACAACCCACCAGTACGCGCCAGGGGGCCCCCGGCGCGCATTGATGGGTTGTGCCCTCCACGGGCCCCCCTCCACCGCCTCTAATGCCTATAAATTCCCAATATTCCGAAAACCCTAGGGGAGTCGACAAAACACAATTCCAGCCACCGCAAGTTCCAAAACCTCGAGATCCAATCTAAACACCATCACGGAGGGGTTCATCTTCTTCATAGGTGCCTCTCCGATGATGCGTGAGTAGTCCACCATAGACTTACGGGTCCATAGGCAGTAGCTAGATGGCTTCCTCTCTCTGTTATGATTCTCAATACAATAGTCTCTTGGAGATCTATTTGATGTAAACTTTTGCGGTGTGTTTGTTGTGATCTAATGAATTTTGAGTTCATGATCAGTTTCTATCCATGAATATTATTTGAGTCTTCTTTGATCTCTTATATGCATGATTACTTATAGCCTCGTATTTCTTCTTCGAATCTTTGGTTTAGTTTGGCCGACTAGATCGATTTTTCTTGCCATGGGAAGAGGTGCTTTGTGATGGGTTCGATCTTCTGGTGTCCTTTCCCAGTGGCAGAAGGGGCAGCAAGGCACGCATGTATCATTGCCATTAAGGATAACAAGATGGGGTCTATTCCTATATGAATAGATCTTGTCTACATCATGTCATCATTCTTATTGCATTACTCCATTTTTCCATGAACTTAATACACTAGATGCATGCTGGATAGCGGTCGATGTGTGGAGTAATAGTGGTAGATGCAGGCAGGAGTCGGTCTACTTATCTTGGACGTGATGCCTATATAATGATCATCGCCTTGGATATCGTCATGATTATTTGATCTTCTATCAATTGCCCAACAGTAATTTGTTCACCCACCGTGCGCTATACTCATGAGAGAAGCCACTAGTGAATCATACGGCCCCCGGGTCTACTTTTCCAACATATTGCTTTCCGATCTATCTTTTTGCCTCTTTGTTTTCAGATCTACAAAACCAAAAACCCAAAAATATATTGCTACACTTTTTATTTGCCCTTTATATTTTGTGTTCTTGAGAGATCTATCTCTCCTATCTATCACTACCTAATCTATCTTTTTACCATAGAGAGATTGACAACCTCTCTTTCGCGTTGGGTTGCAAGTATTTTTTGTTTGTGTGCAGGTGCTGCTTATTGGGTAGTGGTGATCCTCCTACTGGTTTGATAACCTTGGTTTCATAACTGAGGGAAATACTTACCATCGCTGTGCTGCATCATCCCTTCCTCTTTAGGGAAATACCGATGCAGTCTCAAGCCACGTCAGATCTCTTGCTAGTGGAACTCTCCGGCAGATCATCGACGGGTGCAGCGCACTCCGAAGAGGCGCGCTTCCCGGAGTCCTTGCCGGCGTCACTGCTAGGCTTCTTCTTTGATTCCTTGGCGGGAGCTGGCGCTTCCGCGACTTCAGCTGCCACCGCGTCTCGATACATCTTGTCCACACATATAACTACATCCCTCTTATCTGATGGGATGGAGATGATTCCCATGGGCCCTGGCATCTTCAAAGTGTTGTAAGCATAGTGGGATGCTGCCATGAATTTTGCCAGAGCTGGGTGACCAAGAATTCCGTTGTAAGGCAGAGGGAGTTCGACAACATCAAACACCACCTTCTCAGTCCGGTAGTTCAACTCTCCGCCAAACGTCACAGGCAAAGTGATCTTTCCCTTGGGTTGGCTCCTGCCGGGGTTGATCCCCTGGGAACGTACCCGGAGCTTTGAGCTCTCCGTTAGGGATCTGCATCCTTTCAACCACCTTAGGGGAGATTAAGTTCAATCCCACCCCGCCATCAACTAACATCTTGGTGACTTTGAGGTTGCGGATTGTTGGGGAGACCAACAATGGCAAACATCCGACATCAGTGGCGTGGTCAGGATGATCCTCTTCATCAAAGATGATAGGCGTGTGGGACCATTTGAGTGGCCTTCTGGACTCTACAGCTAGCTCCATGGCATTGATCTCACGCACCCATTGCTTGAGCTAGCGATGAGAGGAATGCAAGGACGCACCCCCGTCAACACACATAGCTTCAGTTGCCTTCCAGAATTCTCGATCACTGGACTCTTCATCATCCTCATCATCAGTTATATCATCTCCTTCTTTCTTCTCACGGCCTCTAGCCGGTTTTTCCTTCTGCTGTGGGGCCTTGCCACGGCGGCCTCCTCTACCACCATGGCCCTTCCCGGCAGCACCATCTTGGCCTCTCTCCTTGTCACGCCTCTCGTATTCAGCCTTCTGCTTTTCAGCAAGCTGTTCAACTTGGCGGCACTCTTGGAGATCATGACCCTTGGTGCGATGGAATTTGCAGTACGACCCGTCGGACTTTCCGGATTTCTCTGCCGCCGTGGCCTCTCGGCAATCAGTGCACGTGGCAGCTTCCTTGCGGGGGCCTCGGCCTTCTTGCCGATATTGAGATTACCAGAGCCCTCAATGGCCAACACTGCCTTTCCCTTACGCTTCTTATTGCGCCTTCGGCTTCTCCCTTTTGATCTAGGGGCATCATCGTCATCATCTGAGTCGACTTCGACGCCAGCCTCCTCTCCGGGGAGTCGCCTTCCTTCCTCAGCACGAGCACACTTATCTACCAATGTGTACAGCTCATTAACGGTCTTGGGGAGTTTAACATTCATCTTGGCCCGCATCCTCCTGTTACGCACGTTCGAGTGGAATGCGGCAGTCACAGCTGCGGGGTGTATTTCTCGAATATTGCGGTGCACTCGACTGAATCTCTGGATGTACTTCCGCGGTGCTTCTCCTTCCTTCTGCAGAAGGACTTGCAGGTCGTTGGGCTGCCCTGGCTCCTGGTGGCCACCAGTGAAGGCGCCGACGAACTCGTTGCACAAGTCAACCCACGATGAAATAGAGTTCTTCGGCACGTGCATCAGCCACGATCTCACATTTGGCTTGAGTGCCAAAGGGAAATAGTTGGCGAGCACCTTCTCGTCCTTTCCCCCGGCGGCTTGAATGGCCATCGTATAGATGCCCAGGAATTCCGCCGGGTTTAGCTTCCCGTCATATTTCTCCGTCAGCTCAGACTTGGAAGCTCAGGCCAACGGCCAGCGGACCTGTCGCAGCTCGCGAGTGAAGGCAGGGCACCCAACCTCATAAGGCAGGTACCCGCCAGCACTAGGCGCGGGGTCGCCAGCATCTGGGCCGTTGCGCCTGTCGGATTGGCGGTGTGCTTCCCGGCATCGCTCTATGGTGATGCGTGCATCTTCCCTCCGCCGGTCTTCCAGGACACGCCGCCGGTCCCGGTGATCATGCGAGCCGGAGGAGACCATAGATGCTTGGTCGGGCTCGTCGGTACGTGGAGCTTTTTGTGGCTGCCTCTCGGTCTGTTGTCGCAGAGGGGATTGCACCATTGGCGGGGGCCCCTCGACACGACTGTCAGCCTGGGCCGCCATAACCGTCCCCGAACGCCGAGATGGCTCTGCATGCTGCGATTTGTTGGCTTCGTCGAAGCCGATCAAACTCTGGATGGTGGCTCTCCACTCGTCCATCTTGTCAGCCTCCTTCGGGAAATTTAACAGCAGCTAGGCCCGCGCCATGGCTTCCGCCGCCGTGGCCGGCATGGCTAGAGAAGTGGATCGCGATGTCGCTCGACTCCTAGTGGAACCAAGAGGAGCGTCACTGCATTCTCGTCGCCGTGCTCCGGCCGCCGAGGCGGTCTAACATGGAGGAGGCCAAACTTGCGTGTCTATAGCCCCGCTCGGCGCCCCGTCTTGCTCCGGGCAAGGCGCGTGCCCAGTAGCTGCGCATGTGACAGTTGCAACTGGAAGATCACGGCTTGCTCCAGATCGGGCGCCGATGTAGCGGCCGCGGCCGCTGGCACGGCGAGGAGGTGGAGACCGAACATTTCCTCCTCCCGCGGCACTAGGGCTGAGCTCGCCAAAATGTTGCTGCTGTTGCTCCTCTTCGGCATTCCTTGTTCCAGCTTCGGCCGCGGGTGTAACAGCCCGAGACCGACGCTCCAGAAGATTCCCATTTTATTCCGTTGTCATCGTGTGATTCGTGTCGTTGTCGCATTCATCATCGCATCATTCGCATCATCTGCATAGCATTGTCACTCGTTTTTGAAAACTTGCATCCGTTCGTAGTTGCCGGTTCTCTCCGTTCGTGTCGTCAACCATTTCGAGACCAACCACACACGCACGCGCCCGCGGCATCGATAAAATATTGTTTTAAAAGTGCATATAAAACTTTCTCGGATTGGGTCAAAAGTTGGCGTGCGGTCTTGTTTTATTATAGGTAGACCGCCTGCCAAGTTTCGTCGCAATCAGAGGTCGTTTGATAACCGAACGGTCAATCGTAGCGGCACCGTCATCGGTTTTATTATCGGACGTTTTCTGGGTTTTAAAACTCGTGGCACGGGCTCAAATTTCCCTCTCATCTCAGCCCAAGGCCTTCTACACAGCCCAACCAGCCCATCCTAACCAAGACCTGCGACCGTAGCCGTCCGATCGCGATCGGAGAGCTCGAAACGGTGCAAAACCCCCTAACCCTAAAAACCTGCCTATTTAAGCCCTCCTAGCCCTACAAAAATGGACCTTCCCTAATCTCCTGCTTCGTTTTCCATGCCAAACCGCTGCCCCGGCGCCACTTGTCGCGCCGCCGACCATCCACCCGCCACCTGAACCGCCGCCAGCCCCGCGCGCAGCCAACCAGAGCCCGCCGCGTGGGCACCAGCGCCACCAGCCAGCTTCCCGCCGTGTCAGGCCCGCCTCGGCCCATATCCGGCCTGCCCCGGGCCCGATCCGGGCCGAGGCACCCGCAGCCAGCCGCCGAGCCAGGGGCTCCCGCAGCACCCGCGCTGCGCCGCCTCCCGCTGGCTAGCCCCTCGCTGGAGCTCGCCGGAGCGCTGGCCGGAGGACCTCCGCACCCGCACCATGGACCGCCGCGCCGCCCAGAGCCACCGTGCCCCGCCGCCGTCCTCCTGGCCTCGCCACCCCACCGTGCCTCTGACTCTGGCAACTGCCGCCGTGGTCGTCCCTAGATCTGGACGGCCTCGACCACCGTCGCCCCTGGACGCCGCCGTTGCACGAACCAAACGCCGGGGTCCCGCCCAGATCGCCTCGTCCCTCTCCACTTCGTCCTGTTTTCCGGAGGGGTAATTTTTTTCTAAGTCCCTGAGAAAAACTGCACGTTTTATCATCATATATGCATCTTGTGGGACCTATAACTTGCAAATCGTGCATTGGGTGAAAAAGTGTTATATATGAAAATTGCTCTACTCGATGTGCTCTACTACATGGTGACATTTGCATACATAATAGGGTTCATTTACATGCTCAAAACTCTGTTGCAAAAGTGCATCATGTCATAGTTTGCGAAACTGTTATTTTATTCAATTTTGCATGGAAGGTTGCATCCAATCTGTAGGGCTTTTGCATGTGGTGTCTTCATGATTATTGCTCTATGTGATGTCTACTTTCTTGCCATGCCTCTGGTTGCTATGTAAAACATCATCATCATGTTCATTTGTTGCTCTCAAGTAGCCATCGCGTTAAAACTGAAACCTGCTAACGAAGAGTTCCGTTTTGTGTGCATCATATTAAGCAAACCATGCCTCCTTTGTATATGTGTCAATGGTATGATTTTAAGTGTGTCATGTATAGTTGCTGTTAGTGTCCTTGCCATGCCTATAAATGTTTGCTATGCTACTGTTATTGCCATGTCAACATGCCTAGTCAAACTGTAGTAGTTAAATTTCACTAAGTCTGAAACTGTTATTTTGTTGTCATGTTGCCATGTGATTTGCTATTGATCTATGAGTCTTTTGGGGTTGCTCCCAAGGATTATTTTGTTAAGCATGTTGTTGTCTACTAGGTTGTGTATTTTGATGCCATGTATACAATTTGCATCATAGTTATATTCATTGTCCAACATGTCAATCTGTTAAAAACTGCAGCACATGTCTAGTCTAATTTTCACAAGTCCGAGAATCTGTTTTCATCATAATGCCATGTTGTGTTGATGCTAGCCATGATTCCATGCATAATTAGACCTTGCCACCATGATATGAATTGTAGTGCATCATGTCCTCTACCATGCTGTAAATTTTCATGCCATGATATGCCCTGTAGCATATAGTTTTAATGCTGCCAATATGCCTTCGTGAAAATCTGCTATGCTAAAACCTGTTCTTTTCACTAAGTCCTAATCTGCTATGTGTTATTGCCATGTTGTGAGCTCCCTATCATGTGATCCATGACTCTTTTGAGTATGAAATGTGAAGATGAAATGAAGTGTGTGTTATATGCTACTGCCCCATGCTTAGTTTGTGCATATTAGGATCTTGGAGCTTGTTGCTTTCATGTGTGCATTATGCTATGTTGCAGTTTGGACAAATTTGAACCAAAACTTGTATTGATGATTGTGGTTGAACCGTAGCTCCGTTTTGGGCATGCCATATATGAATCTTGCCTAGAATTGCATGGAGTATCATGTTATCATGTTGCATCCATGTTTTGAAGTGCTTGTGGTTGTCATTTTCATGCATTTGCATTCATGACATGTTCATCTTGTGTGTGTCGTAACTTCTAGACCGTAGCTCCGTTTCGTATGATCCATATATGTAAATCAACTAAAATGACGAGTAGAATCTCATGGTGCATTTTATTTACCTGTTTAATAAATATAAAACATGGTTAGTTCAGATCTGGACCAATTTCGAAGTTAACATATGGGGTCATTTCGGAAATGCTATATGTTGTTTCCAACCTCATTTAATATGCCTAGATGTCTAGTTTGCTTATGCTTCACCTCTTGCCATGTTTAACAACATTTAATATTATCATGTACCTAAACGAGAGCGAACTAAGCAGTTCGAACATGGAGTTTTGTCAATATGCAACTTGTTGCATATTGGGCTTCACTTAATGTGTAGTATTTGATTGTTGTGATTGCCATGCCTCGTATATTTAAACCGGACATGCATCATACTTGTTTGCGCATCATGTCATGCATATGTTGTGGTGTTTACCGTGTCATTTGTTTGTTTCCGGATTGCTTCTTCTCGATAGAGTTCCGAAAGCGTTCAGAGTGTGAGGATTCGTTCGACTACGTTGGTTCGTCTTCTTCATGGACTCGATCTTCTTCCAAGCGGGATCTCAGGCAAGATGACCATTTCCCTGGATACAATTACTATCATTGCCATGCTAGATGTCTCGTTTCTATCGCTTGTCTCGCTACCTACCACTTGTATGTCAAGCCTCCCAAATGCCATGAAAAGCCTCTAACCCTCCACATCCCAGCAAACCACTGTTTGGCTATGTTACCGCTCGCTCAGCCCTTCTTATAGCATTGCTAGTTGCAGGTGTAAGCTCTTTCCATTTGCAACATGGATATTTTGATATAGCACAATATTATTGCTATTTAATTTAATGCACATATATACTTGGTAAAATATGGAAGGCTTGGCCTTTTGCTCGGTGTTTTGTTCCACTTTTGCCACCCTAGTTACTTGTGTACCGGTGTTATGTTCCATATTTTGCGCTCCTAACATGCTCCGGGTTGTTATGGGGACCCCCTTGACCATTCGTTTTAGATTAAAACTTGTGTGGCAAGACCCAACTTTGGTACTACATTTGCCTAATAACTAATAAACCTGCATAGGGAGTAATTAACACGAGGATACTTAATCAACCACCCGGGCCAGTGCTCCTCATGAGTGTTGGTCCAAACCGATCGATGTCCGGCGCCCCCTGGTCACCCGGGGTTTCAGTCAACCTGACGTCTAGCTCATCCAGTTGTACCCTGAGAACGAGATACGCGGCTCCTATCGGGTTTTGTCGGTACGCCAGGCGGTCTTGCTAGACTTGTTTTACCTTTCTCGATTGTCTTGCGCGAGGAATTCCGAGAATACTTCGGGCTATCTCGAGGTTGCGGTTTTCCAATGGAATTGCCTAGGAAATCACGGGATTCGTGGTCGAGGTTATTCCCACGACGTGTGGTTAGTTTGTGATGCATGAGTTGGAGCACCCCTGCAGGGTTAAATCTTTTGGAAAGCCGTGCCCGCGGTTATGTGGCAACTTGGAAACTTTGTTTAACACCCGGTCATAGCAAACTTAAAGTAAACTCAAATAAAATACACCAACTATGTGCGTAACCGTGACCGTCTCTTCTCGTGAGGTCTACTCCGAAAGAGAACACGGTGGGGTTATGTTTGACCGTAAGTAGGTGTTCAGGATCACTTAGTGATCATTACTAGTTCACGACCGTTTATGCGACAAACATCCCCCCTTGTTCTTGTACTCGTAAGTTAGCCACTCAAATAAATGCTTAGTGCTTGCTTCAGCCTCACCACTTAGCCATACCTCACCCATTAACCTTTAATAGTCTTGATACCCTTGGAAATGAGATTGCTGAGTCCCTGTGGCTCACAGATTACTACAACAACAGTTGCAGGTACAGGTAATGCGATGATTTGACGTGAGCGCGATGCTTGTTTGATTTGGAGTTCTTCTTCTTCCACTTCCTCGATCTAGGATGGGTTCCAGGCGGCAGCCTGAGATACCAAGGATGGATGTCATTTATCGTTTGTTTTCGTCCGTAGTCGGACCCTGCCCTTCTGTATGATGTTTGGATATGTTGTTGTATTGATGTGATATTGATGTTTGGCCAATTCCATATACTCATCTATTCTTTACATGTACTTGTAATGATATCCATTCTTGCGAAACGACGAGATGAGCTTCTATCCCTGTCGTGGGGCCCTCGTGCCAAAATAAGGATAGGATCGCATCTTGGGCGTTACAGCGGGGGACACGACGGTGGCGCCGCCTGCGCCAGCCGCGTCGCCCACGACGCCCACCTCACTCGACGCCACCGTGGTGCCAATGGCATCCGCAGCTGCATGCGAGGGGGCCTTCGAAGTGGAGGGATGCGCGTTGGCGCCGGTCTTCGTCTTGGGAGCCATGGATGAAGAAGACGGCAATGAAGATTCGACACGCTGCTCGCGATCTCAAGTTTGCGCAAATGACGCTCCTCCTATCTGGCGTGCCAAAGATGTTGGGTCACGATGCACACGATCACCTATGGGACCAAAGGCCCCTTTGTGGTTCGGCGGGGGTTAGGTCACATTGCACAAAGAGCAGAGTTCATGAGGCAGCACGATGGCGAGACGCTAGTGTTTTACCCAGGTTCGGGCCGCTGAGAAGCGTAAAACCCTACTCCTGCTTTGGTGGATCGATCGGGGGAACACGAAGCACACGCATCTCTCAAACCCGGCAAGGTTGCCTTCGGGGAAGATGCTATGCGAGTACAACTGTCCAAAGGTCTGAATACTTAGCTAGGTTGCCTTGGGCCTCCTTTTATAGCTCAAGGGGTGACCACAGTGGCAAAACAAACATTACTTAGTGATTAGATAGCTAACAGTGCTATCATACCTAACTCTGGCACTTAGGACAAAATGCCATAAATGCTGGCCTAGGTGGCATGCGGGGATGCATCCCTGGCAATTTTTACCACCGCTTAGCTGGCTATTGCTTAGTATCTTGACACGCCCCTGGACGGGTGTTAAATTGGCATAATCTGTCTCCCAGCGCATCGCCACGTACTTAGCGAGAGCCACTTAGCCACCTGAGGGCTCGACACCGCATCGACAACTGACTGGCGTTGTGATGCGGTGGAGCGGTGTCCGATCGGGTCGCGCCTGATGGGGGATAGCTTGCCGTATTTTCCTGAAGATGTGTGCGCTTCGGTCCCCGGCAGGCACCGGGGACGGGACTACCGCGGATCGGGCCCGTTCTGGGCCGTTGCGTCGATCTTGCCGGCGTAGCTAGCCAGCGTAGACTGCTTCTGCCAGGGTCTTGGATGTTGGCTTTGTCTTCTTGATGCGCTCCTTGATCTCATGAAGAGCATCTTCTCTGGCTTGGACTGGGTTTTGATGGGGTTCTGCTACTACTGCCTGTGCATAAGTTAGGGGCACTGGGTACCCCATTCCTAGTGCACCGACAAGGGGTGGCTCGCCTCCCGGTGAGGCTGCTCAGTGGATTGCCGGCATGCGTACGTACGTCAATTAACACGCCTGACGGCACGTCTCCCTGTTAGACTGCATAGTGAACATGCCTCCCATCAATTCACACACCTGCTCGCATGCCCCCCGGTCAGTCTGTGCGGCGGCCTGCTAGCATGCGTCCCATCAAATCAGATCTCCTCGCATGGGTCGCGGGGCGTGTATTTTTTTTGGATTAAATCTACCGTTGTATTATTGCTTAACCAAAGCTACAACACGTACATTGTTGTTGTAGCGCCAATGGGTTGGATTATTAAACCGTTGGCGATGTTAACGTGACAGTTCTGTGTTGCATCTATTAATAAGCCCCTGTTTGCAAGAAGCTTAGATGAAAACTTCTCTCGAATTGGACAATTTGTTTACCATGACCTATTTGTTCCATATCATGAAATCATGGCAATGTTTCATGAATTCTAGCTTAGCTGGTGATTTGCTGGAATTTGAGAACCACGACTCCCAATCTTTGTGGTCGAGCCACGATGCCGAGATGTTTGAAATTTATTGCCTTACCTTGCATGGGGAATAAACAGGCACCCAAGGCACAAAAAATGGTTTTCTAATCCATTTTGACGCACAACCGTGTGTGCTTATAGTTCAAATTTGAAATTTACAAATTAAATCCCTAAGGAATAAATTTAATATATAAAAATGTATTAATGTTCTCTAAAAAAATCAAATTTTACCACGACACTCCTATTGTCACATGTTCACTACAGAAAAAGTTTGACATGCATGCCTCAAAGTGGCGGTGGTGTGGTGATACGGGTTGGGGTGGGGGGTCCGGCACACTATGCGTCATGAGCCAGCGTGTGGGGTTGTCCGTTTTGTGAGGCACGTGCCACATCAAAAGTCGTGCATTGGGTATTTAAAGCATCTCATGCCCTTTTTCATGCATATGTTTGTTTTACATGCATGCGGTGGTGATCCTCGTACACTCCCTCATATGGTTACCAGAGACACACCCATTCACTGCCCCACGCGGTCTATCACTTTGAATGGCGCAGCAAGGGGGGTTTGATCAAAGGTAGATTTGTCTTGGTCTGTGTTTCGGTGAAGATCATGGTGAGATTCCAGACGAAAGTTTGAGTGCATGTGTACACGTGCTCCCACCGGCTACAAGTAAGTGTACACGTCGTGAACCTCCGTGGGGGGTCCGGTTTGCGAAGGTGCCACATTAAAGGTGTGCATTGGGTATTCATAACATCACACAACACCTCCGTACATATGTTAAGACAGCATGGAGGTGGTGGTTGTCCTCGGACATCAGCCCCCTCACGTAGTTATCAGCGTCGCTCCCAGCCGTGGCCTCGTGTGTGCTCCATCACTTTGACCGCAACGAGAGAGGTTAATTACCTTAGATTTTTTTTGGTTTGTGTTTGCGGTTGGTCATGGTGTGAGATTGCGTGGTATAAACGCATGAATGCCTCCCACCGGCTCAAATGGGGGGCATATATATACTACGTGTCATGAACCTTGCTCCGCGTGGGGACTTTATGATTAGCGAGGAAGGTGCCACATCATAGTTTGTGTATTGGGTATATAAACAGCACACAACATTTCCATACATATGTTTGATCCATGATTAGACGGTGGTTGTCTTCGGACACTCCTTCATGAGTTTGTCGATGGGAAGCCCATTCATGGGCCCGTGTGGATGTCCATCACACTGACTGACAACGAGAGAGCGGTTACCACAGTGGATTATTCTTGGTTTGTGTTATGGTATATATTATAGGTCAATGAGTTTCCTTACCAAAGTCTGAGCGCACGGCTATGTACGCGTGAATCGTTGCCATCGGTGCTTGGCACACTAGCTATATGCGCCATGAACCCTCGCTCTTGGGGGGTGGCTTTTTGGTTCCGTAGCATGTGCCACATCAAAGTTGTGTATCAGGTATATTAATTAATTCAAATGCAACACAACACTTCCGTACATATGTTTGCGCCACACGCAGGTGATGGCTGTCTTTGGACACTCCACCGCATGGTTATCGGCGTCACTCCCATTCATGGGCCTCGGTGGACGTCCATCACTTCGACTGACAGCGAGAGAGGTTTGACCAAGGTTGATTCTTTGGTCTGTGTTAGAGAATGTCTTGGTGAGATGCCCTCCAACCGACTCAAAGTGTCTATGTTTGTGTGTGTGTGCGCGTGCCAGGGGGACTATAATGCGTACGCCATGAACCTTGGTGGGGTCGGGGATGTCCTTGTTGCGAGGCGCATGTGCCACCGTCCACCTTCGACCAGAAGCGAAATGGGGGTGGTTTGATCATGCTGGATATATGTAGGTTTCATTTTCAAGTTACAACAGGGTGAGACACGAGACCTAGTTGGGGTCATGTATTCGTAGCTAGGATTCCCTCCCACCGACACAAAATGGTGGCAGACGAGACATGTGCCACACCAAAGTTGCGCACTGGGTATTTGAACATATCAAACCACCCTTTGCATACATATTTTTGCTCCACATGCAGGTGTGTTTTTGTTCTGACCCATTTCCCGCATTTTTTTGGCGAAATGCTACTATATATTATTATATAGTTGTAAATAGCAGACGATTCGAATGAAACAACCATTTGCAATTGTACACTCAACAGACACCATTCCATCTGACTACCCGTGTGCCACAGCCGTGCCCTGTCACATGAGCACAGTTACACGATTGGGCACCACGAGACCTCCCTCGCAATCTAAAAAATATATAACACCTTGAGCAATTTGAAAAATGGTAGTTCCGCGGGTTTTTCCTATTCGATAGCATACACTTATTATGTTTGGGCAGTGTGCGATGTTTGTTCCTCCCGCGCGGGCCGCGCCGCTTCAATCCCGTAATCTAAATTTTCAGTAGCCCCGGCATCCCGGCATTACACTCCCGCATAGTAAAATTTTCAGTAGCCACGGCATGTCCTCAAACACCACCTGCTGCCTCCCCTCGCACCAAAATACCTTTGCTCACATTACGTCAAAAGAAGAAGAAGAGGATAACCTTTGCTCACATACACACACCAATCCTCCCTCGCTCGAACCCTAGCTAGCTCGCCGCTGCTGACTCCACCGTCAACCTTAGCCAAACTACAATGACTATCTAGAAGTCCTCATGAAGATCCATCACAAGGGGTTGGACTAGAGTCATGTGTGCATTCGACAGTAGTGCTCCTCCATGTCGAATGCACGAACGACTTGAGTCCACCCCCTTGTGTCGTCGTGCGAAACACCCCATTACCATAGATCCCCGTCCCCATCCCCACCCCCACTCCAGAGCGTTGCAGCCAGCTATGACATGGAGCTCGTCGACAGCGACGGCTTGACGCGGGCTATGCCACAGGTTAAGTGGCGCACCACCCGTCGGGTTCAACCCCCGTGGAGCTCCTCCATGGCCCCGCCGCTGATCTACTCTCCTTCATTATCAGTAATTTTCCTTCATAGCCATCGAGACCCTTTTGTCATTTATGAAGGTCACGTTCCACGGCGGTATCTCAGCATCGTCATCTACCAAGTGAGGCCTCATTGATGACGACAACGACGAAAATGGCGCCCTATACATCTCTTCCATGGGGAAATAGCCCATCCACGACATTAGGGAGGGCAACCTGCAGCCGTGCTCTTCCAAAGGGAAGGATCCAAGCCCTATTCAGTTTAATTTCACGAATGTCGTGTTTAGTTCAATTTCACGAATGCCTATGTTTCGTTATCTGTAGTGACCATATATATATTGTTTATCTATTTTTGCTTGTTTGTAGTGAACATATGTCTAGTTTCAATTGCTAGATTTGGTTATTCAATCATACAATTGGTTCATGTTAAAGCTGGTGTAGTTAACACGTGCCTGTTTATTTTAGTTTCCTCACAATGTGATGTTCAATCATACAATTTGATGTTCAAGCACATGGTACGTTCTATGCAATTTGAATAATACCGATATGAATGACTATTTTGTTGCTGTTAAGTCTGTTGTAGTGAGCGTATGCCTCATTTAAAGGTTTTTGGTTGTTTGTGGTAAGCGTTTGTCCAGTTTCAATTTCTATATTTGGTTGTTTGTAGTATGCCTTGTTTATTTAGTTATTCGCAATGTGCAGTACAATTTGATCAATACCAGTTCAATGGCCATATTTGTTTCCTGTTAAGCCTGGTGCAGGTAATACACCCCCTATTTTTTTCATTCTGTGATGTTCAATTATACAATTTGATGTTTAAGTACAAGCTTTGTTCTATGCAATTTCAACAATACCATTATGAATGACTATATTTGGTTGTTGTTAAGCCTATTGTAGTGAGCATATGCCTATTTTAATAGTTTTGGTTCCCATGGGTGTATTTGTTTCCCATGTTATACTCCCTCCGCCCATAATATAAGATGTTAATACATCCAATATGTTAGTATATTGGATGTAATTAGATCTTATATAGTGCAACGGAGAAAGTATTGTACTATGTCATTGTGCAATTGCAGTTTAGCTTCTAATATTACTTGTTGCTTGTAGTTACATAGTTCACTAGTAAAGATCCGTGCTTAGACTCTTTTTGTGTATGGGGCAATGAGATATTCATGAGCGAACATCATGTGAGGTAACTAATATGGACTCTTAGTACAATGGGTCAAAATGTGGCAATTAAACTATTTACTTACAGTTTGTCCAAGACAACAGTGATTTGTACTTCTGTAGTGTATTAACTAAGAACCCTATAGCCTTTTTACTCCACATATAATGAGTTGTTAGATGACAATATCTGTATCTATTTCCTTTGTGGTGGTCCCCAACGCAATTTACTCAAGATCACCTCTCAAACTACATGATTGTTGGACATGCAAATGTACATGTATTTCTACCAGACTACAATGACTATCTTGACTATCTAGAGGTCCTCATTAAGATATTGAAGGATGGGTGGTCGGCCATCACAAGGGGTTGGACTAGAGCCGTGTGTGCATTTGACAGTTGTGCTCCTCCATGTCGAATGCACACAGGACTCTAGTCCAACCCCTTCTATCGGCCTGTGAAACACCCCCTTTGCCACATATCCCAATCCCCATCCCCACCCGCACTCCAGAGCGTTGCAGCCTAAGCCCGGCTACGCGTCCTGGGGAGCTCAAGGAGAGAATGGCAAAAAAGAGGTATATCGAGGCCTGTCCGCTGGACGACGGCGAGGTGGCCGCCGAGGCCCCCGGGAAAGACCACTATGATGACTGTCCTGGGTCTTTCAATACGCGGGCTCACGCAGGTCTATATGTCACGGCAGTCGGCTACGACATCAAGCTTGTCGATAGCGACGGCTTGACACGGGCTATGCCATACGTTAAGTGGCGCACCCCCAACCCCTCGGGTTCAACCCCCGTGGATCTCCTCCATGGCCCCGCTTCCGATCTACTATGCTTTGTTGTCAGGAATTTGCCTTCATCGCCATCGAGACCCTTTTGTCATTTCCGAAGGTCGCGTTCGATGGCGGTGTCTCGGCATCGCCAGCTGCCAAGTCAGGCGCCATTGACGACGACAACGAAGACAATGGCACCCTATCCATCTCTTCCAAGGGGAAATAGCCCATCCACGACATCAGGGAGGGCACCCTGCAGTCGTGCTCTTCCAAAGGGAAGGAACCAAGCTCCGACGACAGGGAGCGCACGGTGCACACCCACAGTCTGGGCTCTTCCAAGGGGAATGAGCCCATATGTGACAATTGAGGAAACCCATGATTTCTTTTGCCGTTCCTCCTCAAAGGGGGAAAACTTCATATGATCGTGCTTGTAGCTTTTGCCATGCTAGGTTTTAACCATGACGTGTTAAACTTTTTGAGTCATGCAAAATGTAATGTTCAAAAGTGCAATTTGATAGGCTAGAGTATGAATTGTTATGTTTAATTTCACAAATTCCTATGTTTGGTTGTCTGTAGTGAGCATATACATCGTTTAGTTGTTTTTGGTTGTTTGTAGTGAACATATCCAGCTTCAATTGCTAGATTTAGTTGTTCAATCATACAATTGGTTCCTGTTAAAGCTGGTGTAGTTAACATGCCCCTTTTTTTAGTTTTCTCACAATGTGATGTTCAATCATACAATTTGATGTTTAAGCACTTGGTATGTTCTATGCCTTGTTTATTTAGTTATTCACAATGTGCACTACAATTTGATCAATACCAGTTCAATGGCCATATTTGTTTCCTATTAAGCCTGGTGTAGGTAATACACCCCCTGTTTTTTCACTCTGTGATGTTCAATTATACAATTTGATGTTTAAGTACAAGCTTTGTTCTATGCAATTTCAACAATACCATTATGAATGACTATATTTGGTTGTTGTGAAGCATGCAGTAGTGAGCATATGCCTATTTTAATGGTTTTTGGTTCCCATGGCTATATTTGTTTCCCATGTTATACTCCCTCCGCCCATAATATAAGATGCTAATATATCCAATATGTTAGTATATTGGATGTAATTAGATATTATATAGTGGGACGGAGAGAGTATTGTACTACATCATTGTGCAATTGCTAATACTACTTTTTGCTTGTAGGTACATATTTCACTGGTAAAGATCCGCGCTTAGACCCTTTTTGCATATGGGGCAATGAGATATTCATGAACCAGCATCGTGCGAGGTAAGTAATAAAGATTGTTAGTACAATGGGTCAAAATGTGGGAATTAAACTATTTATTTACAGTTTGTCCAAGACAACAGTGATCTGCGGTATATGAACTCAGAACTCTGTAACCTTTTTACTGCCCACAATAAGTTGTTAGATGACAATGTCTGTATCTTTTTCCTTTGTAGTGGTTCCCAACGCAGTTTACTCAAGATCACCTCTCAAACTACATGATTGGTTGACATGCAAATGTACATGTATTTCTACTAGATTACAATGACTATCTGGAAGTCCTCATGGAGATGTTAAAGGATGGGCGGTCGACTATCACAAGGGGGTGGACTAGAGTCATGTGTGCATTCGACATGGAGGAGGGCACACTACGGGCATTCCGCTTCACCTTTTACAACAACCAGGATAACTTTTGCCTCTTTCTTTACCGTCTTTAATACAAGTATTCAACCGTCGTCAATTATTCTTTATTTGGTGCTTATGTAATTCTTTTCTTGACGTAGTTCTTGAACGTCTGTACCTATGAATCGAATAATGCATTGGTTGTTGAACCTATCTATCTATGTATATCATGGATAGGTAAAAAGATATTCCCTACTTTCAAATTGAAAATATGTACAATTTTAAATTGTAGCGATTAAAATAGAAAAAGATGCTTTGTGGGTTATTACGCTGCACAAGGTTTGTAAATCTCAACGTCTGTGAAGTACCTCATGATCCGACACGTTTCACAGATTGAAAACGTGTGTGACCACACACACAATTGTCGTTTTCAAACCGTCTGTGCTGTCAAACAATATCGCAAATGGTGCAACCGAATTCCGCGTTGGTGATAGAATCTCTGTCGCACACAGTTCCAAATAATAAACTGTTTGTGATGTAGTACGCGTCGTAAACATTGCACTACATAATTGCCGTGTGATAGTTATCATGTATGACACGAGTACGAATTCAGACGTTTCTTAAACTTATCTGACACTTGTACAATGGTTAAATTATCTTCTTAGTTACAAATTGCAAACGGGTTGGAAAATGTACGTGTTTGTGATATACTCCCTATCCTACACGATTTACAATCATGAACTGTTTGTGATGTAGCGCCATCGTAAACGTAACACCAATAATAGTTCGTGCGATGCTAATGTGATCTCACATGAGTAGCAAAGATGGGTCGTATGTGAAGTATGACATATCTCAAACGGTTGACAGATGACTCTCGTTTGTGATAGATGCGGACATTCCATATGCTTAGTTTTGTCAAACGTTTGCCTTCGTTTATCACCATCGCCGATGTTTTTTCCGTGTCGTGTGGGATGGACCCCCCATCACCCACACAGGAAAGGGGACGGTTTAAACATACGTCACGGAAAGGGGTTAAAAACCGTTCTTATAGCACGTCACTGCACCAGTGTATGGTGCGGAGTATTGATGCTTGATCCCCTAATCACTAAGAAACTCATCCAAGGTGTAGTTCTTGAACTCTGTGCTGTGTCACTTCTAACCATCAATATCTTTGCCTCATGTTGATGTTGAGATTCATTTACAAAGTCGATGACGGTTTGTTGGTCTCACTCTTCTTCTTGAAGAAGTATACCCAAGTATATCTTGAGTAATCATCCACAATAACCAAGCAACATTTTCTTCCCCAAAGACTATCGAAGGATGGAGGACCGAAGAGATCCATGTGAATGATCTCCAAGGGCCTCTTCGAGTAGATGGTAGTCGTGGTCGGTGAGTTGTCTCATGTAGCTTTCCTTTGATAAAAGCACTTCAAGCACGATCTTTAGCAAAAATCTCATTTTTTAGTCCACGAACGTGATCCCCTTTGAGGAGAGTTTGCAAAAATCTCATATTGACATGGGATTGCCGGCGATGCCAAAGCCATCCCACATCAACTTTAGCCATTAGGAAAGACGCGGTCTTAGTTGGTCACTCCAAAAAGTTAACCACATAGAGACCGTTTTCGACATGCCCAACAAAGGCTACTTTAAGAGTCTTGCTCCAGAAAAGGGCCACGGTATCAACATCAAAAAAGGTAGAAAGTCTGATGTGTACAAGTTGACGAACGGAAAGTAAATTGTATGCAAAGGTCTCAACAAGCATAACTTTCTCAATGGTTAAATACATAGCGATCACCACCTTGCCAAGACCCAATACCTTTGAAATTGTATTATCACCAAATTGTACTTGAGTGGCCAAGGATGAGTTAGTTTGAACGTCCATCATGAAGTCCTTGCTTCCAGTCATAAGATTGGTTGCTCCACTATCAAGTAACCATGAACCTCCTCCGGAAGCAAACTCCTTGTTGATACCTTTGGCCATGAGGCACTTGGCAATGCGATTCTCATTGGGGGAGTTGAAGAGGGACACCTTGGTTGGGAAGAAGTTGCAATGGCCACTATGGCCATTGCCATTCCTTCAGCACTTGCATCTTCATCAACATTATCATTGGAGATGTACTCTTCGTGTGCCACCAACACCATTTGAGGCACCTTCTTGGTGAAGTTGTTCTTGTTGGGGAAGGACTTCGCCTTTTCTTTGCGAATGAGCTTGCCAGCATAGTCTTCCCTCTTGACCCACTTGAATTGTTCTTGGAGAAGTTGGGCCTTGAGTTTCTCTTGTTGACCCAAAATTGCCTTGACGCAAGAGCCATGTGCTCATGGTAAGCATATTTTGTGTCTTTAGGACAACTCTCCTCTTCTTCCTTTTTTCTTCTTCTTCCGGAATTGCCTTGGCCTTCAAAGAAATGTCGGGTGAGGCTTTCTTTGACAGTTGGACACAAGCTAGACGTTGTCGGTGGTCTTGTTCAATATGTTCATGGCAATAAACTCATCCAACACATCACTTGAGGACAAGGTGTGGAAGTCCATTCTTTGATGGATCACGGAAGACATGGCCTTGTTGAATGACATGATGGCCTTGAGAAACTTACGCTTGAATCAATTGTCATCCGAATCCTTACTCCCATGATCTTGAAGAGAGACCGCGAGTGTTGTCAATCTCCGGTAGAGATCACGAGGATCCTCATCTTCATTCATCACAAACTCATCGGCCTCATCAAGAACCACCTCAAAGTTGGACCATTGAATACTCGAGCTTCCCTTATACAAAGAGATAATATGTTCCCAACAATCCTTTGCACGAGTGAAGGGACGCAAGTGAGCAAGATCTTCAGGGGGCACTGCGGTTTGAAGGATGAACAAAGCAGAGTGATTGAATTGATTGTCCGCCACTTCTCTTGGTGTGAGATTGTTAGGATCATGCGGCTAGTAACCTTGCTCAATGATTCACCAAAGATTTATTGAGCTGTGATTCAAATGAGACTTGATACGAAAAACTCAATTAGCAAAATTATTTTTCACAAGTTTACGAGGAGGACCTAGTGATAGAGGCGAAGTTGTCCCTATCTTTCGATGAGATGGTGGTTATCGTTTTCGGTGGAGTAGACTTTGACGATCTGACTACGAACATGCAAGGACGTCGTGCCTTAGCAATCGCTAAACCAACTCCGAGAGGTTATTGACGACGCGGCAGCACGATCAACCTGACCACGAGGGTCTATTTCCTGCATGCAAACGAAGAACAGGCAAGAAACTAAAATTGCAATCTGGATATTGCGAATATAAGAGGAAAGCTTTATTGATGAAAGTGGGGTTCTGTGACGTCTTGGTGTGGTCATGGAACACAAGCAAAGGATGCGAAGTTGCAGCTATGGCAAACTTGTAATCTAAACAAAACCCAAGTCTAAATGGCAACCTAAGGGCTGTATGTATGGGGTAATAGAGGGGGATTTCGTGGCCCCTTGGAGGAGGGGTCCTAAACCAACCCTAACTCAGTTTTCCCACACATACGGACTCCAAAAATAGCCTATGATATGGTATTTAGAAATTACATGGGCTGGCCCAAAAATAAGGTGGCGCAGCACCTATAATAGCCTATGGACGAAATTTATAAAGTGGCATCTTGAATATTTCGTCCAAGCCTTCATGCTCTCATTATGGCGGCTTCAAAGTGCGAAAAACACCACTGGAAGCTCCATTGTTCTTTCCCGCACGCGCACCCTCTTCTCCATGATTGTTCCCGCTCCAATGGCCATCCTTCTTGTCCATGTTAGGTCCTTCATTCATAAGTAAAACAAAAGTATCTAATTTAGGCAGCATCATTCGTGAGGATTAGAAGGATTTCCAAAAAGTACCTGGTTATTCAATTGGCATGCAAGATCTCTAGTAACTGGTCCAGTATGTATAGCAACAGGGGCTATGGGTGTAACAATGGTATTGATGTCCTCATCATCCTCCGCTTCTTGAACTGAAGTCGTCCTCAATGGATGCTCATCTTCCTCACCAAATAAGGCTTCACATCTGCAATGTTAAAAGTGGGACTAACCCCAAAATCTGCAGGCAGCTCATGTTTATATGCATTATCATTTATTTTCTCTAACACCTTAAAAGGACCATCAGGACGTGGCATTAGCTTCGACTTGCGCAAATAAGGAAACCTATCCTTACGCAAATGTAACCAAACAAGATCTCCAGGTGCAAAGACAACATGTTTTCTACCCTTATCTCCACCAAGTTTATATTTAGCATTCATACACTCAATGTTTTCCTTAGTTAACTCATGCATCTTTAATATCAATTAAGCACATTATTTAGCATCAAAGATAACCTTATCCGAAGATGGAAGAGGCAACAAATCAATAGGTGCACGAGGTAAGAAACCATATACAACTTCAAAAGGGCACATCTTAGTAGTAGAATGCAGCGAACGATTATAAGAAAATTCAACATGAGGCAAGCATTGTTCCCACATTTTCACGTTATTCTTCAAAACAGCCCTAGGCATAGTAGACAATGATCTATTGACTACTTCAGTTTGTCCATCAGTTTTGGGGGTGACATATAGTAATAAAAAGCAGTTTAGTCCCCAACTTAGTCCATAAACATATCCAAAAGTGGCTAAGAAATTTAGCATCACGATCTGAAACAATCCTATTTGTCACACCATGCAAGCGAATAATTTCACGAAAGAACAAATCAACAACATTAGCAGCATCATCACTTTTATGACTTGGTATAAAGTGTGCCATTTTCAAAAATCTATCCACGACAAAAAATATGCTATCCCTCCCCTTATTTGTTCGAGGTAAACCTAAAACAAAGTCCATAGAGATATCTTCCCACGGAACACAAGGTATAGGCAGGGGCATACATAAACCATGAGGATTGAGTCGTGACTCAGCTTTTTGACATGTAGTGCAGCGAGCAACAAAACGCTCAACATCCCGTCTCATCTTTGGCAAAAATAAATGCATAGCAGGTACATCCTCTGTCTTCTTCATGCCAAAGTGTCCCATTATTCCTCCTCCATGCGCCTCCTGCAACAACAAAAGACGAACGGAGCTAGCTGGAATGCATAACTTGTTAGCACGGAACACAAATCCATCATTTATGATGAACTTGTTCCATGTTCTCCCTTCTTTACAATTCTCCATCACATCTTTAAATTCAGCACCATGCACATATTGATCTTTGATGGTCTCCAAACCAAATATTTTAAAGTCAAGTTGTGAAAGCATAGTATAATGACGTGACAATGCATCAGCAATAACATTTTCTTTACCCTTCTTGTGTTTAATGACATAAGGGAAAGTCTCAATGAACTCGACCCATTTAGCATGTCAACATGTCGGCGTTCTGGGATCGGGGGTACCCAGACCAGCCTGCCTGCGGCCCAGCGCGTGGCCCACCACGAAGGCCCGATACGGCCCCGCAACAAGCCCCCCAAGCTAAGGCCATCGTGGGAGCCCCCACCTCGCGAGGAGAGCAACACCAAGACCTCCGGAGAAGTGGCATCCCCCTAGGCTGCCACCCGAGGAGCGGAGATTCCTAAGCAATTACCCGACCTCACGAGGCCGGCGTGATGTGAGATCTGACGGCCTAGCCAGGCGGGCGCGAGCGGGCGCAGAGGGAGGACAGTTTCCTCTTTGGTGCTAAGGTGACAAGGACGTGCGCGGGTTCCCAAGGAACCCCCCAAGGTTTCCTTCCCGGTGCAAGAGGACCGAGACCACGAGCTCGGCAGGACGGATGTCATCGACGAGCCCATCGCTGCGTCACACCCAGAAGCTTTGCAGGCGAAGACCACCTTTAGTTAGGATAGGATGTACCTCCTGTCCCCTTTCAAATTTGGCCGTTGTGGGATCCCTTCCCGCCTGCGCGATAAGGGAAGAGGACCATGGCCCCTATAAATAGGGACGAGCTCCCATCGTAGAGGGCAGGTTGAATTAGGTTGAATCGGGTCAAGCTCATCACCAGCAAGAGCCATCGTGAGGCCACCCAACCACTGTACTAGTTCATCCACAGCCTCCTCGTGAGGCCAATCCACCACAAAGCAGGAGTAGGGTTTTACACCGCAAGGTGGCCCGAACCTGGTGTAACGCCCAAGATGTGGTCCTATCCCTATTAAGGCACGAGGGCCTTGACGGGGATAGAAACGCATCTAGTCGTTTCGCAAGTACAATAAACATTGCATACATGTAGGAAGAGATGGGTATATGAGTTGGCTTACACTCGCCACAAGCTATCTTACAAGTTCACCCAAATTATTCATACATCATTCAGAAGACAGGGTCCGGCTACGGATGAAATCAAACGATAAAAGAAGCAATGATAAATTGTCTTGCTATCCCAGGATCACCACCACGGAGCTCCCTACTCATCAGGATACGTAACGTACATACGCCTACTTTCTGCATCGTACTCCCACTGGAGCTAAGTCACATCGTCTGGCACGTACTCGTCAACACCTGCACCTGTATTGTTGTAATCTGTGAGCCACAGGGACTCAGCAATATCATAACCCGGGTACCGAAACTATGTAAGCCTTTGGGTGAGGAATTGGTTAAGTGGTGAGGCCGCAGCAAGCGCTAAGCATGTATTTGGTGGCTAACTTACGAGAATGAATGTAAATATGGTGGCCTACGAAAGACGGTCGTTAACTAGCATGATCACTAAGTGATCCTGAACACCTACTTACGTCAATCATAACCCCACCATGTTCTCTCTCGGTTCATGTTCATGAGCAGAGACAGTCACGGTTACACACACAGTTGGTGTATTTTATGGAGTTTACTTCAAGTTTACTATTACCGAGTGTTAAACAAATTTCCAAGTTGCCACGTAACCGCGGGCACGGCTTTCCGAAAGATTTAACCCTGCAGGGGTGCTCCAACTCATCCATCACAAACTAACCACACGTCGCGGGAATAACCTCAACCACGAATCTCGTGATCTTCCTAGGCAATTCCACTTGAAAACTGCAACCTCGAGATAGCCCGAAGAAAAACCAGAATTCCTCGCGCAAGACATTTGAGAAAGGTAAAACAAGTCCAGCAAGACCTCCCGGTGAGCCAGATCCGCTTCTAGAGCCGTGCGCTCTCTATCAACGGGCATCATCCATCTATGCGAAGTGGACGGTTGCCTAGAAAATGACTAGTTGCCCCGAGGTGGCACCGCCGACTGCTAGGTAGGTGGACGAACACTCATGAGGAGCACTGGCCCAGGGGGTTGATTAATTATCCATGGGGTAGCTATGCCCTATGCATTTTTATTAAGTTGTTTAGCAAATGTAGTACCAAAGTTGGGTCTTGCCGGACAAGTTTTAATCTAAAACGAATGGTCAAGGGGGTCCCCATAACAACCCCGAGCATGTTAGGAGCGCAAAATATGGACTATAACACCGGTACTCAGAACTTGTGCGGCAAAAGCGGAACAAAACACTGAGCAAAAGGCCAAGCCTTCCACCGTTGCCAGATATATATGTGCATTAATTTAAATAACTATAAGTAAGATGATATAACCAAAATCCATGTTGACACATGGAAAGCTTGCACCTGCAACTAGCAACGCTATAAGATAAGGGCTGAGCAGCGGTAACATAGCCAATCAATGTTTTGCTAGGTAGTGGAGGGGTTAGAGGCTTTCATGGCAATATAGGAGGCTGACAGTTTAAGTGGTAGGTAACGGAAAACATAACGGTAAAAGCGAGACACTAGCAAGGCAAAGATAGTGTCGGGATCCGGGTACGATCATCTTGCCTGTTGGTTCTTCAGAGGGACAAAGAGTTGGGTCCTCGTAGTTGTACTCTCCGGGATCCTCGTACTCAGGCTCAACACTCGCGTCTACCCAAAGACAAACGATACCAAATAAACATACAAACCAAGTGCAATGCGCAACAAAGATGATGCATGGTCATATTGATGCAAATAACGTGGCAATCCTATGCTAGTCATGTTTCACATGCAATTATTAAGTTATTTAGTATTCTGGACAAAACCTAAATATTAGTTATTTTAACATGCATGATCATGGAAAATATTAATGCTTCATGCAAAATTGATGCAAATGCATATGCAGAACGTTGCAAACGGAGTAACGTAGCTCACGGTACACTCCCGGCAGGGTACGAACGTTAACGCAGACAAAACACAAGATGAGGGAGGCCATGGGCTATTCCTTGGTATTCCAAGGATGGCACTGGATACGACATGAAAATCTAGCAAGAATAGAGCTAAAGATCATGCAAAACAATGGAGTATAGCTCCCACAAGTCACAAAACATTCAAACACACAATCTGTCCACAAACAGCAACATGTCATCTTGCAACACACATATACAGAGCTACAGAAAGTTTTAATTCACAACTCAGGCTTGTGCATGAAGTACACAACATGCTTAACAAATCATCTATCTACAGCAACATGAAAGGAAGCATGGATCAATGGCAAATATGCTCACTAGATGGCATGATGAATCAGTTTTTAGGGACTTAGTGAAAATTCCAGTTTTACAGAATCTGAGTTAACATGATAGCATCTTGACAGCAACTTTTATACCTGCTACAGGAACTTTCAAGTCATGAAAATTAACAGGGTGATACACCACCACTGAGCATGAGCTAAAACATCACAGATCACTTGGTAGCATCCCCTAAACATGGCATGAAAATAACTACAGATTCTCAGCCTTAATCAAATTTCACTAAGAGAATAGCAGCAGTTTATAACACCATAGCATCTTTGACAACAAATAACTCTAAGATGCAAAATCTCTTTGGCAAGGTGAGGGCACCAAATGAGAGAGTGGAACTAGCACAACAATTCATGGCATTGGACCAACCCCCAAAGGAACGCTATATCCATGGGAATCATCAACACAACATGGGAAGGAAATAACAGTTCTAACACTTTGAAATATTTGAGCAACGAAAACAGTGTTATTTTCTTAGCATGTTTATAGCAAGAAACCCACTAAACCACAAGTTTATCATGGCAAGGAAAAATATCAGGGCCTAGTGCCCACAAAACACTACCACTTTCATGTTGACAAGCCTCCCAAATAATGCAAGAATTAAATCCTACAAAAATAACAAAATGCCACCTCATCACAATTTAACATTTTTACAAAGTTGCTCAAATGACAGAAACAATGCTACTATTGGATTCCTGGGATTTTTCTACCCCAAAATCATGTCTCATAAGCATAGGTTTCTGTAGAAAAATCTCACACAATTGCATACACAAAGTTTGACAAATCACTTATGACCACTTATATGCCTAATAAGGCATGTACTAGGAATCTGGACAGATTAGCAAACTGACTAATCTGGAATTATTTCCCTAAATGGAAATAACTCAAAACAGGGAAATAAGACAATAAAAAAACAAATAAAAAAATGGGGCCACTTGGCATAGTCACCAGGGTCCCTACAGAATGACATGTGGGTCCTCGGGCCCACTATCATACACCTCTGGAATTAAAGCACGCGAAAGGGAAAAAAGGGGTTCAGGGGGATTCGAACCCGAGACCTCCCTAGTGGAGTCCCCCTAGCGCTCCCACTGGGCTACTGCTCGTTTGCTATCAAAGAGGGGGCATTATACTAGAAGAACCAGCACCACGGGTAGGTCGGGATCTCAACTACAGACCGGAGAAGAAGTCAACGACGATGCCGACAGCAACGACAACGATCACCGAAGAAGATGACCACCGGCGGGGGTGCGGATTCAGCGGGGGAATCCATTCCCGCCCTCGCTTAGCGGCGAGGAGGACCGGAACTAGGGGCTCGAGCTCGAGCTTGAGCTCGTCCCGGCCATGGCGAGGTCGCTGCGGAGCTAAAGCAACAAGGGGCGACATGTGCGTGTGCGTGCGCGTGTGCAAGGTGCTGCGGGGGTGCGTGTGCTTGCGGGCTATAGAGCGCGCGCGGGGGGGCATGGCAGGGCGACTACGCGAGAGGGAACCCGAAGCGAAGAAGGGGTGCTGCTCTTCTCTGAAGATAATCTTCAGAGATCCGCGCAGAGCACGGGGAGCACGGGCGTGGCACGGCTACATCAGCGTCTACGGAAGCCTAACGGCGATGGGAAAGGCACGGATCGGGAGCGGGGCTACCTCGCTTACCCACGGCACGCTGGAGACGACGGGGAGGCACCGAAACGGGGCGACGGGGCAAAGAACTCCGGTGAGCTGCTGCTCCGATTCTGCAGGAGGAAGACGGTAACGGGGACGGCGCTCCGGGGGCTATAGGCGTCGAGCTCGTTGTCGAGGACTACGGGCCTGCCTCCGCGCTTCGAACCACGGCCACAGGAGGGGCAGATGCGACGACGTCGAGCTACACCGGGCGCAAGCAGAAGGTCGGCCGGTTCATGGCGAGCAGGGCGACGGCGATGCTTGGGGGAGACCTACCTGCAGCGGCAAGGCGAGGAGGAGGGAGGAATGGATCGCGGGGAGAGCCTAGGGCACCGAGGACACCCTAAATAGGCGGCTGGGACGAGCTGAGGCCGTCAAATCAAGCCATGGCCGACGTGGCACCTCTGGATGGTGTGCCGTACAGAGGAGAACAACGCTCCTGTCGTTCGCGGGCTGCGAGGCTGCTGGGCTGCGGCACTGTTGCGCTACTGGGCCTGCGAAAGCAAAGGAAGCCCAGCTCCTGCTCTCTCTTTCTCCCCCGAAAACCAGAGGATTTTTCTTTTAAATAAAACAACAAATAAAACTAAGGCCATGCAGGTTTGGAAAAGATTTAGAGGGGAAGAAAATATGTTTTGGAATCACCAAATTATGCCCTATTTGATAAAAATGGTCTTGACATTTTAGAGCAAGAAAAATAAATCACATGTATTTATTATTGGAACCTATTTTTGCAAAGAATAAAAAAGCACTTATGTAAAAAAACATTGTAGAGAACTATTTACAATTCCTATCAGAATATTTAGAAGGAGAGCAACATTTTATTAGATGGAAAAGGGCAAGTGAATTTACCACATATTGCAAATATTTGAAAAGAGAGAGTTTGGCATAGTTTTGTAAAAGGGGGTTTGGATGGGGATCCACACACATAACATACTTGCAAGCACACCAACACCACACATCCCTCACACCACAACAAGCACAAGCTTATGATGCAACATAATTTATGTGATGATGCCATGATGCCATGATGAATGATGAAAGTCATGAGGCACAAATTTATTAAACCCAACACATGAGGGCCAACTTGGAAGGTTCAAACATGGAATATTACAAAGAGGCAATGGAATGCACTTGGGCTGTTACAACTCTCCCCCACTACATGAGGATCTCATCCCGAGATCTAGGAACGGAAGAATTCGGGAAATTCGGAACGGAGATGGTCCTCTCGTTCCCAAGTGGCTTCTTTGTCAGAGTGATGTGACCACTTCACCTTTAGAAACTTGATTGACTTGTTGCGAGTCTTACGCTCAGTTTCTTCAAGGATAGCAATTGGATGCTCATGATAGGATAGGTTTGCTTGGAGATCAATGTCTTGGAGATCAACGGTGCGCTCGGGAGTCTTGAAGCACTTTCGGAGCTGAGAGACGTGAAACACATCATGCACATTTGAGAAATTGGGAGGAAGCTCGAGTTGGTAGGCAAGGTCACCCCTCTTGCCCACAATCTTGAAAGGACCAACAAAGCATGGAGCAAGCTTTCCTTTGATGCCAAAGCGTTGAGTGCCCTTCATGGGAGACACTCTGAGATAGACAAAATCATCGATCTGGAAGGTCATCTCACGATGCTTGCTATCATAATAGCTCATCTGACAGGATTGAGCTGCTTTGAGATTTTCACGAATGACACGGCACATTTCTTCTGCTTCAGTGATCATGTCATTACCAAGGATTTGACGCTCACCGGTTTCAGACCAATTGAGCGGGGTGTGGCACTTTCTTCCATAGAGAATCTCGAAAGGAGCCTTGCCGGAACTTGCTTGAAAACTATTGTTGTATGAGAACTCCGCAAACGGGAGACAATCTTCCCACTTCATGCCAAAAGAAATCACACAAGCTCTGAGCATATCTTCAAGGATTTGATTCACTCTCTCAACTTGACTACTAGACTGAGGATGGAAAGCTGTACTGAAACGGAGATTGGTCCCCATTGCAGTTTGTAAGGAATCTCAAAACTTGGAAGTGAAGATGCTTCCACGATCTGAGGATATGAGTTGAGGAACACCGTGCAAAAAAACTATCCTTGACGTGTACAGCTCTGCTAGCTGAGCTGCCGAGATAGATTCTTTGACCGAAAGGAAGTGGGCAACTTTGGTGAGCTTGTCGATGACCACGAAGATGGCATCGTTTCCTCTCTTGGACTTAGGAAACCTAGTGACGAAATCCATTTCCACATGATCGAATTTCCACTCTGGAATGGGCAAAGGCTGAAGGAGGCCTGCTGGACGTTGATGTTCCGCCTTCACTCTGCGACAAACATCACACTCGTTCACAAACTTAGCAATCTCACATTTCATACGAGTCCACCAGAAGGTTTGCTTGAGGTCTTGATACATTTTGGAACTTCCTGGATGAATTGAGAGGAGGGAATTATCTGCTTCATCCATGATAACCTTTCTGAGATCACCTTTTGGAACCACCAGACGGTCCTTGAAGAACAAGGTATCTTTGTCATCAACACGGAAGCACTTATACTTTGGAATGCTCTTGGCCGCACCTTTCTTCACTTTCTTCACCATAGCATCAAGAAGATGAGCTTGGTGAATCTGATCTTCTAGAGTCGGAGAGACTTGGAGATTGGCAAGAAATCCTTGAGGAACCACTTGGAGATTGAGCTTACGGAAGGCTTCGCAAAGCTCGGGTTGAAGGGGCTTGAGGATAAGACTGTTGCAGTATGCCTTTCTGCTCAGCGCGTCTGCAATGACATTTGCTTTTCCAGGAGTATACTCAATGCTTGGGTTTTACTCCTCGATCATTTCCACCCAACGTGTTTTCCGAAGATTGAGATTGGGTTGAGTGAAAATGTACTTCAAGCTCTTGTGGTCAGTGAACACCTCAACTGGTCTTCCCAACAATAGATGTCTCCAGGTCATTAGAGCATGAACAACTGCCGCCAACTCAAGATCATGAGTGGGGTAGTTCTTCTCGCTAGGCTTCAGCTGACGCGAGGTATAAGCCACAACCTTCTTATCTTGCATAAGAACACCACCAAGACCTTGGAGGGAAGCATCACAGAATACTTGGAAAGGCTTGGATTGCTCGGGAGGAACAAGAACTGGAGCTGAAGTCAGCTTCTCTTTGAGTGTATTGAACGCCACATCACACTCAGGAGACCACACATACTTGACATTCTTCTGAAGGAGGTTCGACAGAGGCTTAGCAATTTGAGAGAAGTTCTCGACGAATCTTCTGCAGTAACTTGCAAACCCGAGGAAGCTTCGAAGCTGCTTGACATTCTGAGGAGGCTCCCACTTCACAATTGCCTCAACTTTCTCAGGGTGCACTTTAATGCCCTCGGCAGAGATGACATGCCCAAGGTACACCACTTCATTGAGCCAAAACTCACACTTGGAGAACTTTGCATAGAACCGATGCTCTCTTAACTTGTCCAGCACAAGTCGGAGATGCTCTGCATGCTCTTCTTCAGTCTCCGAGAACACGAGAATGTCATCCAAATACACCAAGACGAACTCATTCTTGAAAGGAGAGAATATGAAGTTCATCATTCTGGAAAAAGTCGGAGGCGCATTAGCTAGACCAAAAGACATGGCGGTGTACTCATAAGAGCCAAAACTCGTCCTGAAAGCAGTCTTTGGGATATCTTCTTCATGAATGCGGATTTGATGATAGCCCATACGGAGATCTAACTTCGAGAAAACCTTGGCACCTTTCAATTGCTCAAACAACTCATTGATGTTGGGAAGCGGATACTTGTTCCTGATTGTCTTCTTATTCAGTGGACGGTAATCGACGCATAGTCGGTCCGTGCCATCCTTCTTCTTGACAAATAGAACACCACAACCCCAAGGTGAAGAACTTGGTCTGATCAGACCTAGACGCTCTTGTTCATCTAGCTGTTTCTTCAATTCTGTCAGCTCTTCAGGGCCAAGCTTATAAGGACGCTTGCACACCGGTTCAGTTCCAGGCTCGAGTTTAATCACAAACTCAACTGGCCTGTGAGGAGGCATTCCTGGCAACTCTTCTGGAAAGACATCTTCATACTCAGAGACAACGGGAATTTGAGAAATGGCAGAAATCTCACCCTTCTCATTGAGAGAAAATAAACGAATCGTGTCATCGCGAGCAGTGAAAATGATCACATCTTCAAAAGGATGATTCAATTGGACTGCTTTAGCTTTGCAATCAACATAAGCCTTGTTCATCGCCAGAAAATCCATGCCAAGAATAAGATCAATATCGGAATTACCGAGCACAATTGGAGAGGCCAGAAAGGAATAGTTGCCCATTTGATAGAAACATCCGGAACCACCAAACAAGAATTCATCACTTTGCTGGGAGAAACTATTGATAGAGGCTTGGACAAATTAACGGGACACAAATCATGCTTCTCGGTGAACGGCCATGAAATGAATGAATGCGATGCACCAGTGTCAAACAAAACTTTTGCAGGAATCGAATTAACCAAGAGATTACCCATTATCACTTGAGAAGAATCCTCTGCTTCAGCTGCATTGACCATGTTCACTCTTGCTAACTTCGGATTGTGCTTCACCATAGCACTGCCCGGGGGCCTGATAGGAGGAGGAGGCGGAAGACGCCGCTGGTTGGTGCACTTGTTGAAGTAGTGGCCCTTCTGACCACACTTGTGACAAGTAACCTCTGAGAGCGGACGGAAGTTGCCTGGAGGAGGAGCATTTGCTGACTTGGGTGCCTGAGGCCTCTGCTGAAAACCTGGGTTGGGTGGGTGGGAAAGTCCACGACAACCGTGCTGCTTCTGCTGCTGAGGAGGACGAAACGGAGGAGGAGGAGGAACCCAATACTTCTGTTGCTTAGGAACAATCTGAGAGCTGGACGAAGAAGAGTTGGAGTCTCTGAATCACTTCCTGGAATTCTCAAGCTTGAGCTGAACTGCCTCGAACTTTAGGGCCATGTTCTAGAACTGATCAAACTCACGAGGCTCGTGCAGGACTAGACCCGGCTGAAGTTCATCCTTGAGACCACCTCTGAACTGGTAAATCTTTGACTTCTCATCGGGAACATCTTGCTTAGCATAGCGGGCCAGATTTTGGAACTCGATGTTATAATGATAGACAGACTTGCTCCCCTGCTTCAAATTCCTGAACTTCTCACGCATCTCCTCGACAAAGCTTGTCAGGATATGATGAGCTCAGAAGTCACGGCAGAAATCATCCTAGCTAATTGCACGATCACCTCTGGAATCCTTGTACTGCTGCCACCAATCTGCTGCCTGGCCCTTGAGCTAGAAAGTCGCGAACCTGACATAGTCATCTGGCCTGACATTGCTGCACCCGAAATGCTTGTTCATGTCACGGAGCCAATCGTCTGCATCGAGAGGCTAATCACAACAGGTGAAGGACTTGGGCTGATTTGCGAGGAACTGGTTCAGAGTGGCAAACTGTGGCTGATTATGAAAATTCTCTTGATGACCTTGCTGTCCCTGCTCTCTTTCCTGCAGCAACCTGAGCAACATCTGGGTATTCACATTGGTTGCGGCCATCACTGCTTGCCAAGCCTCTGGAGGTGGAGGTGGTGGTGGGGGTGGTGGAGGATCAGACTGCTCCCCCTCACGACCTGGGTTCCCACGAGTTGCTGGCGCCATCCTGAAGACGAACAAGATATCAGCACACCATTGACAAAGATGATTGAATAAGCTGAATCAATGGCTTGAAAGAATTTGCAACGGAATATCATCAATTGCATTCAAACTACAAATAGTAAGAACGCTTTCTACAGGATCTTGATAACATCATTAGAACATGAAGCCACTTGAAATAACACAACAAGTATTGAGCTAAGGTTGCTCAAAACACATGTATGCCCTTATACATCTGTCGGAAGATGATCCTAGGTAGCTACTAGAATTCCCACCTAAGAATTTCTTAAGTCTTTCTTGTTTATGCGATTCGGGTTGCGGACCCAAGAACGTACCCAAGGTAATCAGCTACAGCTGCACCCGCAACCTTCCACACCATAAACCAAGAAACTCCGCAAACTCGTGTACCTCAGACGCTCGAAAACATGACGATACTAAGTATGGCAGTACATCCGAACTCTCTCCACCAGTACAGGGGATGCCGGACTCCTCTCGCCACTACTAGTATTGAAGCAATTTCGAACATCCTCCGTCCTGAGATACTAAGGAAACTGAATGATAACAATGTGCAAAAATCCCTCGGAGCTCTACTCCTCGATAACAGGAGGCACCAAGACAGAATTCCTTCACATCGGCATCATATAGTTTCCAAAATACCCGCGTGATCCTAAAAAAAATTCAGCGAGAAGAGGAGTAGAATAAAAATGCCTAAGTCAAAATCCTCACCAGAGTATAGAAGAGGAGTAAAAGAATCCTACTCTTCGATATAACTAGACTCAAAATAGTTTTTCACTAGACTCAACTCGGCCAATTCGATCAAGCAAGGGGCTTCTATGGTCGGTATGGCTCTGATTACCAACTTGTAACGCCCAAGATGCGGTCCTATCCCTATTAAGGCACGAGGGCCTAGACGGGGATAGAAGCGCATCTAGTCGTTTCGCAAGTACAGTAAACATTGCATACATGTAGGAAGAGATGACTATATGAGTTGGCTTACACTCGCCACAAGCTATCTTACAAGTTCACACAAATTATTCATACATCATTCAGAAGACAGGGTTCGGCTACGGACAAAATCAAAGGATAAAAGAAGCAATGATAAACTGTCTTGCTATCCCAGGATCACCACCACGGAGCTCCCTACTCATCAGGATACGTAACGTACATACGCCTACTTTCTTCATCGTACTCCCACTGGAGCTGAGTCACATCGTCTGGCACGTACTCGTCAACACCTGCACCTGTATTTGTTGTAATCTGTGAGCCACAGGGACTCAGCAATCTCATAACCCGGGTACCGAAACTATGTAAGCCTTTGGGTGAGGAATTGGTTAAGTGGTAAGTCTGCAGCAAGCGCTAAGCATGTATTTGGTGGCTAACTTACGAGAACATGAACGTAAATATGGTGGCCTACGAAAGACGGTCGTGAACTAGCATGATCACTAAGTGATCCTGAAAACCTACTTACGTCAATCATAACCCCACCGTGTTCTCTCTCGGTTCATGTTCATGAGCAGAGACAGTCACGGTTACACACACAGTTGGTGTATTTTATGGAGTTTACTTCAAGTTTACTATTACCGGGTGTTAAACAAATTTCCAAGTTGCCACGTAACCGCGGGCACGACTTTCCGAAAGATTTAACCCTGCAGGGGTGCTCCAACTCATCCATCACAAACTAACCACACGCCTCGGGAATAACCTCGACCACGAATCTTGTGATCTTCCTAGGCAATTCCACTGGCAAACCGCAACCTCGAGATAGCCTGAAGAAAAACTAGAATTCCTCGCGCAAGACATTCGAGAAAGGTAAAACAAGTCCAGCAAGACCTCCCGGTGAGCCAGATCCGCTTCTAGAGCCGTGCGCTCTCTATCAACGGGCATCATCCGTCTATGCGAAGTGGACGGTTGCCTAGAAAATGCCTCGAGTTGCCCCGAGGTGGCACCGCCGACTGCTAGGTAGGTGGACCAACACTCATGAGGAGCACTGGCCCAGGGGGTTGATTAATTATCCATGGGGTAGCTATGCCCTATGCATTTTTATTAAGTTGTTTAGCAAATGTAGTACCAAAGTTGGGTCTTGCCGGACAAGTTTTAATCTAAAACGAATGGTCAAGGGGGTCCCCATAACAACCCCGAGCATGTTAGGAGCGCAAAATATGGAATATAACACCGGTACTCAGAACTAGTGCGGCAAAAGCGGAACAAAACACTGAGCAAAAGGCGAAGCCTTCCACCGTTGCCAGATATATATGTGCATTAATTTAAATAACAATAAGTAAGATGATATAACCAAAATCCATGTTGACACATGGAAAGCTTGCACCTGCAACTAGCAACGCTATAAGATAAGGGCTGAGCAGCGGTAACATAGCTAATCAATGTTTTGCTAGGTAGTGGAGGGGTTAGAGGCTTTCATGGCAATATAGGAGGCTGACAGTTTAAGTGGTAGGTAACGGAAAACATAACGGTAAAAGCGAGACACTAGCAAGGCAACAATAGTGTGGGGATCCAGGTACGATCATCTTGCCTATTGGTTCTTCAAAGGGACAAAGAGTTGGGTCCTCGTAGTTGTACTCTCCGGGATCCTCGTACTCAGGCTCAACACTCGCGTCTACCCAAAGACAAACAATACCAAATAAACATACAAACCAAGTGCAATGCGCAACAAAGATGATGCATGGTCATATTGATGCAAATAACGTGGTAATCCTATGCTAGTCATGTTTCACATGCAATTATTAAGTTATTTAGTATTCTGGACAGAACCTCAATATTAGTTATTTTAACATGCATGATCATGGCAAGTATTAATGCTTCATGCAAAATCGATGGAAATGCATATGCAGAACGTTGCAAACGGAGTAACGTAGCTCACGGTACACTCCCGGCAAGGTACGAACATTAACGGAGACAAAACACAAGATGAGGGAGGCCATGGGCTATTCCTTGGTATTCCAAGGATGCCACTGGATAGGACATGAAAATCTAGCAAGAATAGAGTTAAAGATCATGCAAAACAATGGAGTATAGCTCCCACAAGTCACAAAACATTCAAACACACAATCTGTCCACAAACAGCAACATGTCATCTTGCAACACACATATACAGAGCTACAGAAAGTTTTAATTCACAACTCAGGCATGTGCATGAAGTACACAACATGATTAACAAATCATCTATCTACAGCAACATGAAAGTAAGCATGGATCAATGGAAAATATGCTCACAAGATGGCATGATGAATCAGTTTTTAGGGACTTAGTGAAAATTCCAGTTTTACAGAATCTGAGTTAACATGATAGCATCTTGACAGCAACTTTTATATCTACTACAGGAACTTTCAAGGCATGAAAATAAATAGGGTGATAGAGGGCAACAACTACTACAAAACACCACCACTGAGCATGAGCTAAAACATCACAGATCACTTTGTAGCATCCCCTAAACATGGCATGAAAATAACTACAGATTCTCAGACAGTCAAATTTCACTAAGAGAATAGCAGCAGTTTATAACACCATAGCATCTTTGACAGCAAATTACTCTAAGATGCAAAATCTCTTTGGGAAGGTGATGGCACCAAATGACAGAGGGGAACAAGCACAACAATTCATGGCATTGGACCAACCCCAATGGAACGCTATATCCATGGGAATCATCAACACAACATGGGAAGGAAATAACAGTTCTAACACTTGGAAGTATTTGAGCAATGAAAACAGTGTTATTTTCTTAGCATGTTTACAGCAAGAAACGCACTAAACCACAAGTTTATCATGGCAAGGAAAAATACCAGGGCCTAGTGCCCACAAAATACTACCACTTTCATGTTGACAAGCCTCCCAAATAATACAAGAATTAAATCCTACAAAAATAACAAAATGCCACCTCATCACAATTTAACATTTTTACAAAGTTTCTCAAATGACAGAAACAATGCTACCATTGGATTCCTGGGATTTTTCTACCCCAAAATCATGTATCATAAGCATAGGTTTCTGTAGAAAAATCTCACACAATTGCATACACAAAGTTTGACAAATCACTTATGACCACTTATATATGCCTAATAAGGCATGTACTAGGAATCTGGACAGATTAGGAAACTGACTAATCTGGAATTATTTCCCTAAATGGAAATAACTCAAAACAGGGAAATAAGATAATAAAAAAAATAAAAAAAATGGGGCCACTTGGCATACTCACCAGGGTCCCTATAGAATGACATGTGGAGTTCAGGGGGATTCGAACCCGAGACCTCCCTAGTGGAGTCCCCCTAGCGCTACCACTGGGCTACTGCTCGTTTGCTGTCAAAGAGGGGGCGTTATACTAGAAGAACAAGAACCACGGGTAGGTCGGGATCTCAACTACAGACCGGAGAAGAAGTCAACGACGACGCCGGCAGCAACGGCGGCGATCACCGGAGAAGATGACCACGGGCGGGGGTGCGGATTCAGCAGGGGAATCCATTCCCGCCCTTGCTTAGCGGTGAGGAGGACCGGAACTAGGGGCTCGAGCTCGACCTTGAGCTCGTCCCGGCCATGGCGAGGTCGCTGCGGAGCTGAAGCAGCAAGGGGCGACATGTGCGTGCGCGTGCGCGTGTGCAAGGTGCTGCGGGGGTGCGTGTGCTTGCGGGCTACATAGCGCGCGCGGGGGGGCGGGGGGCATGGCAGGGCGACTACGCGAGAGGGAACCTGAAGCGAAGAAGGGGTGCTGCTCTTCTCTGAAGATAATCTTCAGATATCCGCGCAGAGCACGGGAAGCACGGGCGTGGCAAGGCTACGACAGCATCTACGGCGGCCTAACGGCGATGGGGAAGGCACGGATCGGGAGCGGGGCTACCTCGCTTACCCACGGCGCGCTGGAGACGACTGGGAGGCACCGAAGTGGGGCGACGGGGCGAAGAACTCCGGCGAGCTGCTGCTCCGGTTCTGCAGGAGGAAGACGGCGACGGGGACGGTGCTCCGGGGGCTGCAGGCGTCGACCTTGTTGTCAAGGACTATGGGCTTGCCTCCGCGGTTCGAACCACGGCCATAGGAGGGGCGGACGCGACGGCGTCGAGCTACACCGGGAGCCAGCAGAAGCTCGGCCGGTTCATGGCGAGCAGGGCGACGGCGATGCTTGGGGGAGACCTACCTGCGGTGGCGAGGCGAGGAGGTGGGAGGAATGTGTAACAGCCCGAGACCGGCGCTCCAGATGCCTTCCGTGTTTGTCGTGACCGCCGCGTTAATGATATATTTTTGCATTGCATCACTTCATCATTCCATCATGCAATTAATTTTTTGCAACTCAAATAAAAAAATGGTATGGATCTTTGATCCATTTAAATCGAGGGAAATTCACATGGTGATTTCTCTTTATAACTTATAAATATCCTCCCAATATTTTAGGGAGCTATAATGAATATTCCATTAGTTGGAATTAACCATACCACACGTGCAAAATAAACTCTATGCCTTCTCTATCTCAATTATTGCCTTCAAACTTTTCCCATAAATTGTTTCATCACTTTCTCAAGCTCTACCGAAATTCTCAGCATTTTTAGGCCTTCCTAGCACCCACCTCCTATTCAAACCCATTTGCATTATATTTCATATGAGTTTGAATTCAAACCTCATGTGCATGCTCTTTTCTAATTTCTTGGATCGAGCTCATTTTGTGAGCCCGGGAAAAATATCCCCTTGTCCAACTTTCTTCCTATAGCCCTCTCTTCTTTCTCTAAATATCTTTTTTTCCAGTTTCTAGAAAAGAGGGAGGCCAACTGGGCCTTTGGCCGATTCTAGCCCATCCCCGCGGCCCATCTAAACCCCTCATTAACCCTAGCCCGACTGCCAACCCTCTCCTCTCGATCCCTCATCCCCCCCGTTCGATCCCCTCTCCCTCTCGTTCTCCTCACACCGCCGCCACCCACCAGAGACGCACGACCCGGCGCGCGTTCCCCTGCCCGGCCTCTGGCCATGGAGCTCCATCTGCCTACGCCCGAGACCCCGCCTCCACCAGAGGGCTGCCTGAGGCCGCCGAGACCAGCACCGGCCACGCCATCCCCCGCTCCTGGCTTCCTTGCCTGCCGCCGTTCACCTGCTCCACCTCGCCTCCCTGCTCAAGCCACCGCACCCTTGGTCACCGCCGAGCGCCGCCCTCCCGGCCTCCGTCTCGCTTCCTCCCTCGTGAACCCGCGCCATGTCCTTCCTACCCCACCCGCCAGCCATGATGTTGCCTCCACCAACCCTGGTGCAACCCCGCAGGCAGCGCAGGTCTTCACCTGCGATCATAGGCGGCATGGCCCAAGGGCTTGAGCCTCTCCTCGCTCAGCGCCCGCAATCCTCCTCCTCGTGTGCTCCCTTCTTCCACTGCTACTGCCCTCGCTCCTGCCGCTAGCCACGCACCACGACGCCCATGCCCGTGGCTGAGCCCGCCTCCGGTCGCTCCTTTGCTGCTGCTCGCCTGCGCCCTGCCAAAGCTGTTGTCGTCGCTGCTTGCTACTGCTGCCTGCGTTGCTCGCCTCCCCTGCTTCATCGCTTCAGCCATGGCTGTTGGGCCCAGGCACCTGTCCACCACCATCACGCCCCGCTGCTCCCTGTTCTGGTTGTCTGGCCAGCCTTGCCTCGCAACCAATAGAGACCTGGACCCATCAAATTTGTCTACATGGAGCCAAAGTCCGAAGACTAGCGTGACCGGGTAGCTCTCCTTGTACCATTTAAGTCTGCCAAGTTGTTGTCCCTGGATGCCAAGACCACCAAGTCCAAGACCACCTCGAGTTCGACTACACACGGAACCACCAAGACCGATGCCTTGGACAACTAATTTCAGTGTAGCACTACGGAGGCATGTACCACTACTTCCTCGATGACCCGTGTATCACTACTTCCACTACGAACGTCGCGAGAACGTCTACTACATCGCACCGAACTCGATCCGCTTCGTTTATGCACGCCTCGAAGGTATAACCCCGAGACGACGCCCGTGAATGAATGCGTTTGTGATGAATGAGTTGAACCGTGTGTTTGCACCATATTCGATCGTTCATTGCACGTTGCCCCACTTTTGCCATGCCCTCGACACGTGGGAACCCGGTATCCGGGATCACCCCACCATATTTTGTTCGACACGCTCACGACCATACGTTCTTTTGCACCGGTAACTCAACGGGTTACCGGAACGGAAACATTGCCGTGGCACCGTTTTCGTCTTCATCGCCATGGCACCCAATTCTTTTCGTCATGGCGACAAATGGCCATATCATGTTATATGTTCTCGATTTCTTAAAAATTGCATTGGTTTGATCATGTCATCCTCATGCATGTTAATAACATCTAAAATGATGTTTGTTTCATATCTAAATAACCGCAGCTTCGTTTAAAATGATCCACATATGTAACTTGACTAGAAAAATGTGTAGAATAACATGGTGACATTTATTTTGCTGTTTAACAACTCAAAAATTGTGTTCTAGGCAGAACAGTAGCAAATTCAAAATTACATGTGGGGTCATTTTGGAAATGCTATATGTTGCTTCCGGCCTCATTTAATATGCCTAGATATTGTAGTTGTTTATGCTTCACCGTTTGCCTTGTTAAACAACATTTAATATTGATGAGTACCTAAACGAGAGTGAACTAAATAATTCGAACGTGGAATTTCATCAATATGCAACTCGTTGCATATTGAACTTCACTTAACATGGAGTAGTTGTTTGTTGTTCTTGCCATGCCATGCCGTGCCTTGCATATTAAACTGGACATGCATCATATTTGTTTGCGCATAATATCATGCATATGTTGTGGTGTTTATCAGGTCTTGATAGTTGTTTCCGGATTGTTTCTTCTCGATAGAGTTCCGAAAGCGCTCGGAGTGTGAGGATTTGCTCGACTACGTCCCGTTCATCTACTTCATGGACTCGATCTTCTTCCAAGCGGGATCTCAGGCAAGATGACCATTTCCCTGGATACCACTACTATCATTGCCAGGCTAGTTGTCTCGTTTCTATCGATATGTCTCGCTACCTACCACTTGTTTATCAAGCCTCCCAAAATGCCATGAAAAGCCTCTAACCCCTCCACATCCCAGCAAACCATTTTTTGGCTATGTTACCGCTTGCTCAGGCCTCTTATAGCGTTGCTAGTTGCAGGTGCAATTGTTTCCATGTGCCAACATGGATGTTTTTGAGCTATCAGAATATTATTGCTATTTAATTTAATGCACATATATATTTTGTAAAAGGTGGAAGGCTTGGCCTTTTGCCTGGTGTTTTGTTACACTTTTGCCGCACTAGTTCCGAGTACCGGTGTTATGTTCCATATTTTGCGCTCCTAACATGCTCGGGGTTGTTATGGGGACCCCTCTTGACTTTCATTTTGGGATAAAACTCGTTTGGTAAGGCCCAACATTGGTTTTACCATTTGCCTAATAACTAATAAATTGCATAGGGACCCGCCGGCGATCTTTAATCAACAACCCGGGGCCAGTGCTCCTCATGAGTGTTGGTCCACCTACCTAGCAGTCGGCGGTGCCACCTCGGGGCAACTCGAGGCATTTTCAGGCTACCGTCTACTTCGCATAGACGGATGCTGCTCGTAGATAGAGAGCGCGCGGCTCTAGATGCGGATCTGGCTCACCGGGAGGCCTTGCTGGACTTGTTTTACCTTACTCGAACGTCTTGTGCGAGGAATTCCGAGAATACGTCGGGCTATCTCGAGGTTGCGGTGTTCCAGAGGAATTGCCTAGGAAGATCACGAGATTCGTGGTCGAGGTTATTCCCGCGGCGTGTGGTTAATTTGTGATGGATGAGTTGGAGCACCCCTGCAGGGTTAAATCTTTCGGAAAGCTGTGCCCGCGGTTATGTGGCAACTTGGTAACTTTGTTTAACACCTGGTCATAGCAAACTTGAAGTAACTCGAATAAAATACACCAACTGTGTGCGTAACCGTGACTGTCTCTTCTCGTGAGTCCTTTTCCGAGAGAGAACACGGTGGGGTTATGTTTGACGTAATTAGGTGTTCAGGATCTCTTAGAGATCATTACTAGATCACGTCCGTTGATTCGACGATCACCCCCTTTATTCTTGTACTCGTAAGTTAGCCACTCAAATAAATGCTTAGTGTTTGCTGCAGCCTCACCACTTAACCATACCTCACCCATTAAGCTTTAATAGTCTTGATACCCTTGGAAATGAGATTGCTGAGTCCATGTGGCTCACAGATTACTACAACAACAGTTGCAGGTATAGGTAATACGATGATTTGACGTGAGCGCGATGCTTGTTTTGATTTGGAGTTCTTCTTCTTGTTCTTCATCGATCTAGGATGGGTTCCAGGCGGCAGCCTGGGATAGCAAGGATGAATGTCATTTTATCGTTTGTTTTCGTCCGTAGTCGGACCCTGCTCTTCTATATGATGTTTGAATATGTTGTTGTATTGATGTGAAATTGATGTAGCTTGTGGCGAGTGTAAGCCAATTCCATATACTCATCTCTTCTTTACATGTACTTGTAATGATATCCATTCTTGCGAAACGACAAGATGCGCTTCTATCCCTGTCGAGGCCCTCGTGCCAAAAATAAGGATAGGATCGCATCTTGGGCGTGACAAGTTGGTATCAGATCCTGTACCGACCTAGGAGCCCCCTTGATTGATCGAACCTTGGCCGAGTCGAGTCTGGTGAAAAACTATTTTGAGTCTAGTTATATCGGAGAGTAGGTTTCTTTTACTCCTCTTCTATGCTCTGGTGAGGTATTCGACTTAGGAATTTTGATTCTACTCCTCTTCTCGCTCAAAAAAAATTTTAGGATCACGCGGGTATTTTGGAAACTATATGATGCCGATGTGAAGGAATTCTGTCTTGGTGCCTCCTGTTATAGAGGAGTAGAGCTTCGAGGGATTTTTGCACATCGTTATCATTCAGTTTCCTTAGTATCTTAGGATGGAGGATGTTCGAAATTGCTTCAATACTTTTCTTGGCGAGATAAGTTTGGAGTCACCCAGTACTGGGGAGAGCGTCCAGGGTACTGCCATGTTTAGTATCGTTGTGACTATGAGTGTCTGAGGTAGACGAGTTTGCGGAGTTTCTTGGTTTATGGTGTGGAAGGTTGCGGGCGCAGTTGTAGCTGATTACCTTGGGTACGTTCCTGGGTCCGCAACCCGATTCGCATAAACAAGAAAGACTTCGGAAATTCTTAGGTGGGAATTCAAGTAGTTACCTAGGATTATCCGTCCAACAAAAGCAAATGGGTTATGTGTTTGTTTCCGGCTTAATTTGCAAGCCTCATCCTTTGTTTTGTTTTGTTTTGCAGTATGGTAATTCGAGTTGCTTCGATGTCAAGTGGTGATTTCATATCTTTCCTAAGCGGTGTTCTCATATTTCTATGGGAATGCTAATCTTTTTTCTCAATTAAATTGTCAAGTCAATTCTTTCCAACCGGTGTGCTTCTCTTCAAGATAATTCAATCCTATTTCAATATTTGAAAGATCAATCCTCATATTCCTTTCCGGAGTTTGTCTCATTTGTCTCAAGTTTTCTTTGTTTTTCCCCACCCTCCCGCCCTTTTTCGTCAATAATTAAATTCTCATCCAAGTGCCTTTCGATTCATGTGACACTTCCGCTATCTTTTCCTCGATGTTGTATCCGGTGATTCATTGTGAAGATCCTCAAGTGCTAAGTTCATCGTTCTCATTCTCGTTTTCTTCTCCGGTGGATTCAATTCAAGCTTTCGGTGCTCATCATATCCTTTTCATTCTCTAAATGCTCCCATGTTGGAAGTTCTTATCCATGCCTCTCTTGTTTGTTCGTCTCTCTCTATTCTATCCGGTGTGCTGAAGATATCTCAGAAGATTCGTGTTTTCATTCAATCTTGTCAAAGTATTTCGAGGTTCTCACCTCATCAAGTTTTCAATTTGTACCGGTGCAATCTGTTGTCCTAAGCAATCGTTTCAACGGCGATCTCTTTGAGTGGGCTCATAACCCATAGGTTTTTCCCAGGATCTTACCTGGCTTTTCTAATCTTTCCGGAGATCTCAAGTTCTTTTCAAATATGACGTAAGAATGATTTTCATCAGTCATATTCCTTGTCCAAGATCGCTTCGAATTATTTTCATCGTTGGCTCAACCTATCTTTGTTCATTATTTCGGAGTGTCTTAGCAATTCACGATGTTGTTTCTCGTCATCATTCTCAGCATTGAAGACCGAAGGAGTGTTTCTTTTAAATCTTTGTCCATTCTCTTGAAGGTTCTTGGTTTCAGCTTGTTGCTATCCTCTCAAATTCTTTTTGATCATGAGTAATTTCTTCCTTATCTATCTGGAGCTTTTCAGAGTTGTTTCATTTCTCGATCCTCCGAAGGCCATCATTTCAGAAGATTTCTTCGTTCTCAGCTTTTAGCTTCATTCTCAAATTCTTCTCAATTGTTGTCTCTTCGTTCTTATCTCAAGTATTCCGGTGCTTCGTTCAAGTTTTCTATTAGTGGATCATGATCTCTTCGTTCTCTTGTATCTCCATCCATTTGAAGTGTCCCTCATCTGCTTTCCAATTCTTACCGGTGTTTTGTTCAAGACTTCTTCAGGTGTGCAATATCTCTCTTCAATCATTCTCAAGAAGAATAAGTGGTATGCCAAATCCGTTGCTTGTCATCAATTTAACTTGATGAACGATAAGCATAACATAATTCTTATTCTTGTTTCATCAAGTGATTTCAATCCTTCTTCCGGAGTTGTTCATGATATCAATTCTCGATTCTAAGTTGTTCATCTTTTCTTTCCGGAGTTCCAAGTTTTTCTCAAGTATCTTGTCGCGAAGCTCCATCTAAATCTTTGCAAGGCTTTAGCTCTTGTTCTTTCAACCTTCATTTCTTTTAACCATTCTTTTTGTGTACGAAGGTCCTTCGTGGTGGTTCGTCAAGGATTTTATTCATTCTCGAAGTGTTCTTCAAGATTCTTGTTGGAGAGGCTCAAGTATCATTCGTTTTGCATTCCGAAGTGCAATTCATTCTCTCTTATCTTTTGAGATGGTGTTATAGCATTCTTGATTCATGAGGAGTCTCGAAGATAATTTATCAAGAATGAGATATTTAAAACCATCATTCCTTTCTCGGAGTTATCTTGGATTGGATTTCACCTAAAGCTTTTTCTATGGATTGTTGCTATCATGGTGCTTATCAATGATCCAAGTTCTCAAAGTATCCTCTTGGTGAAAGAAATTTTCATCCCTTTGTTGATCTAAATGAACCAATTGTTTCTGTTAGTGGCCGGTTGACACCTCATAATTTTGAGATGTTTTCCATAAGCCCATTACAAGCCTATTCTTTTCGTTGTTGGTTTTCCAACAGCTCCTTTCAATCTTTCCTTTCAAGGATGCTTTTCAAATTCAATTGTGGTAGAAGTTGTCAATTTCTTCTCCGTTCTTTTCCTTTCCATCAATCTAGTTTCTATTCTTTGTTCCGAAGGCGTTGTGATGTTGCTCTCTTCGAACCGTCGTCTCGTTTTGTCAAGATCATGTTCGTTTCTTCCTTATCTTTAACCGGAGGGTTGTGTTATCATTTCAAGTTCTTTCTATCTTATCAAGTTTTGCCTCTCTATCCTACCGAAGTGCTGCCCAAATTTCTTTTGAAGTCTTGCTTGTTCCTCATGTCATTCTTCATCTCCTTGAAACCTTCAAAGATTATGGTTTCACTCGTTTGTCAAAGAAGCAACTAAGTTTTACCTCTTCCTTTCCTCTTCCTCTTCCCCTTCTCATTCTAAGATCTCGGGGCGAGATCTCTTGTTAGTAGAGGAGAGTTGTAACAGCCCGAGACCGGCGCTCCAGATGCCTTCCGTGTTTGTCGTGACCGCCACGTTAATGATTTATTTTTGCATTGCATCACTTCATCATTCCATCATGCAATTAATTTTTTGCAACTCAAATAAAAAAAATGGTATGGATCTTTGATCCATTTAAATCGAGGGAAATTCACATGGTGATTTCTCTTTATAACTTATAAATATCCTCCCAATATTTTAGGGAGCTATAATGAATATTCCATTAGTTGGAATTAACCATACCACACGGGCAAAATAAACTCCATGCCTTCTCTATCTCAATTATTGCCTTCAAACTTTGCCCATAAATTGTTTCATCACTTTCTCAAGCTCTACCGAAATTCTCAGCATTTTTAGGCCTTCCTAGCACCCACCTCCTATTCAAACCCATTTGCATTATATTTCATATGAGTTTGAATTAAAACCTCATGCGCATGCTCTTTTCTAATTTTCTTGGATCGAGCTCATTTTGTGAGCCCTGGAAAAATATCCCCTTGTCCAACTCTCTTCCTATAGCCCTCTCTTCTTTCTCTAAATATCTTTTTTTCCAGTTTATAGAAAAGAGGGAGGCCAACTGGGCCTTTGGCCGATTCTAGCCCATCCCCGCGGCCCATCTAAACCCCTCAGTAACCCTAGCCCGACTGCCAACCCTCTCCTCTCGATCCCTCACCCACCCCGTTTGATCCCCTCTCCCTCTCCTTCTCCTCACACCGCCGCCACCCACCAGAGACGCACGACCCCGCGCGCGTTCCCCTGTTCGGCCTTCGGCCATGGAGCTCCATCTGCCTACGCCCGAGACCCCGCCTCCACTGGAGGGCTGCCTGAGGCCGCCGAGACCAGCACCGGCCACGCTATCCCCCGCTCCTGGCTTCCTTGCCTGCCGCCGCTCGCCTGCTCCACCTCGCCTCCCTGCTCAATCCACCGCACCTTTGGTCACCGCCGAGCGCCGCCCTCCCGGCCTCCGTCTCGCTTCCTCCCTCGTGAACCCGCGCCATGGCCTTCCTACCCCGCCCGCCAGCCATGATGTCGCCTCCACCAACCCTGGTGCAACCCCGCCGGCAGGGCAGGTCTTCACTTGCGCTCATTGGCGGCATGGCCCCTGGGCTTGTGCCTCTCCTCGCTCAGCGCCCGCAATCCTCCTCCTCGCGCGCTCCCTCCTTCCGCTGCTACTGCCCTCGCTCCTGCCGCTAGCCACGCACCACGACGCCAATGCCCGTGGCTTAGCCCGCCTCCGGTCGCTCCTTTGCTGCTGCTCACCTGCGCCCTGCCAAAGTTGTTGTCGTCGCTGCTTGCTACTGCTGCCTGCGTTGCTCGCCTCCCCTGCTTCATCGCTTCAGCCATGGTTGTCGGGCCGAGGCACCTGTCCACCACCATCACGCCCCACTGCTCCCTGTTCTGGTTGTCTGACCAGCCTTGCCTCGCCACCAATAGAGACCTGGACACATCAAATTTGTCTACATGGAGCCAAAGTCCAAAGACTACCGTGACCGGGTAGCTTTCCTTGTACCATTTGGGCCTGCCAAGTTGTTGTCCTTGGATGCCAAGACCACCAAGTCCAAGACCACCTCGAGTTCGACTACACACGGAACCACCAAGACCAACGCCTTGGACAACTACTTTCGGTGTAGGACTACGGAGGCATGTACCACTACTTCTTCGACGACCCGTGTACCACTACTTCCACTACGAACGTCGCGAGAACGTCTACTACATCGCACCGAACTCGATCCGCTTCGTTTATGCACGCCTCAAAGGTATAACCCAAGACGACGCCCGTGAACAAATGCGTGTGTGATGAATGAGTTGAACCGTGTGTTTGCACCATATTTGATCGTTCATTGCACGTTGCCCCACTTTTGCCATGCCCTCGACACGTGGGAACCCGGTAACCGGGATCACCCCACCATATTTTGTTCGACACGCTCACGACCATACTTTCTTTTGCACCGGTATCTCAACGGGTTACCGGAACCGAAACATTGTTGTGGCACCGTTTTTGTCTTCGTCGCCATGGCACCCAATTCTTTTCGTCATGGCGACAAATGGCCATATCATGTTATATGTTCTCGATTTCTTAAAAATTGCATTGGTTTGATCATGTCATCCTCATGCATGTTAATAATATCTAAAATGATGTATTAAAATTGCCTAATGACTTGTTACAATGTTTGTCTCATATCTAAATAATCGCAGCTTCGTTTAAAATGATCCACATATGGAACTTGACTAGAAAAATGTGTAGAATAACATGGTGACATTTATTTTGCTGTTTAACAACTCAAAAATTGTGTTCTAGGCAGAACAGTAGCAAATTCAAAATTACATGTGGGGTCATTTTGGAAATGCTATATGTTGCTTCCGGCCTCATTTAATATGCCTAGATGTTGTAGTTGTTTATGCTTCACCGTTTGCCATGTTAAACAACATTTAATATTGATGAGTACCTAAACGAGAGTGAACTAAATAATTCGAACGTGGAGTTTCGTCAATATGCAACTCATTGCATATTGAACTTCACTTAACATGGAGTAGTTGTTTGTTGTTCTTGCCATGCCATGCCATGCCTTGCATAATAAACCGGACATGCATCATATTTGTTTGCGCATCATATCATGTATATGTTGTGGTGTTTATCATGTGTTGATGGTTGTTTCCGGATTGTTTCTTCTCGATAGAGTTCCGAAAGCGCTCGGAGTGTGAGGATTCGTTCGACTACGTCCCGTTCATCTTCTTCATGGACTCGATCTTCTTCCAAGCGGGATCTCAGGAAAGATGACCATTTCCCTGGATACCACTACTATCATTGCCATGCTAGTTGTCTCGTTTCTATCGATATGTCTTGCTACCTACCACTTGTTTGTCAAGCCTCCCAAAATGCCATGAAAAGCCTCTAACCCCTCCACATCCCAGCAAACCATTGTTTGTCTATGTTACCGCTTGCTCAGGCCTCTTATAGCGTTGCTAGTTGCAGGTGCAATTGTTTCCATGTGCCGACATGGATGTTTTTGAGCTATCAGAATATTATTGCTATTTAATTTAATGCACATATATACTTGGTAAAAGGTGGAAGGCTTGGCCTTTTGCCCGGTGTTTTGTTACACTTTTGCCGAACTAGTTCCGAGTACCGGTGTTATGTTCCATATTTTGCGCTCCTAACATGCTCGGGGTTGTTATGGGGACCCCCCTTGACTTTCATTTTGGGATAAAAGTCGTCTGGCAAGGCCCAACATTGGTTTTACCATTTGCCTAATAACTAATAAATTGCATAGGGACCCGCCGGCACCCGCGGATCTTTAATCAACAACCCGGGCCAGTGCTCCTCATGAGTGTTTGTCCACCTACCTAGCAGTCGGCGGTGCCACCTCGGGGCAACTCGAGGCATTTTCAGGCTACCGTCCACTTAGCATAGACGGATGATGCCCGTAGATAGAGAGCGCACGGCTCTAGATGCGGATCTGGCTCACCGGGAGGCCTTGCTGGACTTGTTTTACCTTTCTCGAACGTCTTGTGCGAGGAATTCCGAGAATACTTCGGGCTATCTCGAGGTTGCGGTTTTCCAGAGGAATTGCCTAGGAAGATCACGAGATTCGTGGTCGAGGTTATTCCCGCGGCGTGTGCTTAGTTTGTGATGGATGAGTTGGAGCACCCCTGCAGGGTTAAATCTTTCGGAAAGCCGTGCCCGCGGTTACGTGGCAACTTGGTAACTTTGTTTAACACCTGGTCATAGCAAACTTGAAGTAAACTCGAATAAAATACACCAACTGTGTGCGTAACCGTGACTGTCTCTTCTCGTGAGTCCTTTTCCGAGAGAGAACACGGTGGGGTTATGTTTGACGTAATTAGGTGTTCAGGATCTCTTAGAGATCATTACTAGATCACGTCCGCTGATTCGACAATCACCTCCCTTTATTCTTGTACTCGTAAGTTAGCCACTCAAATAAATGCTTAGTGTTTGCTGCAGCCTCACCACTTAACCATACCTCACCCATTAAGCTTTAATAGTCTTGATACCCTTGGAAATGAGATTGCTGAGTCCATGTGGCTCACAGATTACTACAACAACAGTTGCAGGTATAGGTAATGCGATGATTTGACGTGGGCGCGATGCTTGTTTTGATTTGGAGTTCTTCTTCTTGTTCTTCATCGATCTAGGATGGGTTCCAGGCGGCAGCCTGGGATAGGAAGGATGGATGTCATTTTATCGTTTGTTTTCGTCCGTAGTCGGACCCTGCTCTTCTGTATGATGTTTGAATATGTTGTTGTATTGATGTGAAATTGATGTAGCTTGTGGCGAGTGTAAGCCAATTCCATATACTCATCTCTTCATTACATGTACTTGTAATGATATCCATTCTTGCGAAACGACAAGATGCGCTTCTATCCCTGTCGAGGCCCTCGTGCCAAAAATAAGGATAGGATCGCATCTTGGACGTGACAGAATGGATCGCGGGGAGAGCCTAGGGCACCGAGGACAACCTAAATAGGCGGCTGGGACGAGCTAAGGCCGTCAAATCAAGCCATGGCCGACGTGGCACCTCTGGATGGTGTGCCGTACAGAGGAGAACGACGCTCCTGTCGTTTGCGGGCTGCGAGGCTGCTGGGCTGCGGCACTGTTGCGCTACTGGGCCTGCGAAAGCAAAGGAGGCCCAGCTCCTGCTCTCCCTCTCCCCCGAAAACCAGAGGGGTTTTCTTTTAAATAAAAAACAAATAAAACAAATGCCATGCAGGTTTGGAAAAGATTTAGAGGGGAAGAAAATATGTTTTGGAATCACCAAATTATGCCCTATTTGATAAAAATGGTCTTGACATTTTAGAGCAAGAAAAATAAATCACATGTATTTATTATTGGAACCTATTTTTGCAAAGAATAGAAAAGCACTTATGTAAAAAAACATTGTAGAGAATTATTTACAATTCCTATCAGAATATTTAGAAGGAGAGCAACATTTTATTAGATGGAAAAGGGCAAGTGAATTTACCACATATTGCAAATATTTGAAAAGAGAGAGTTTGGCATAGTTTTGTAAAAGGGGGTTTGGATGGGGATCCACACACATAACATACTTGCAAGCACACCAACACCACACATGCCTCACACCACAACAAGCACAAGCTTATGATGCAACATAATTTATGTGATGATGCCATGATGCCATGATGAATGATGAAAGTCATGAGGCACAAATTTATTAAACCCAACACATGAGGGCCAACTTGGAAGGTTCAAACATGGAATATTACAAAGAGGCAATGGAATGCACTTGGGCTGTTACAGTTAATCTCTGAGTCCATCTCCTTCCCCGCTCACACTTATTCGACGCAGCTAGGCCGTAGGGTGACGAGTTTGAGACTTCGAGCCCGTTGAGATCTTCGCACACGCCCCTGTGTTCGAACCTTGTTGGGTTTTGCGGAGCCCCGATTCCGACATTTGGCGCGCCAGGTAGGGGCATGTCGCAATCTTTTTCCGGTTCCACTTCGTCTCAGCTCCGCAACTCCCATGGCCGACGCCCGCCGGGCCCGCGCCGAGCGCCGGGCATCCCGCGTCGCCCAAATGGCGCCTATGTGCTGCGGTGTTCCACGCCGCTCCGCCACTTCCGCAGCCAACGCTGCTACCGGGTGGGCTGCTTGCGGTAGGCAGGACCTACCACTGCCACCCTCCGAGCGGGGAGGCGGCAGCGTCGCAGCACCGTCCCCCGCTCCCACCACGGCGTCGACCTCCCACGCACGCCGCGGACCAGCGGGTGCACCGGCTGCGCTGTCCATGGCGCGCGAACTGCTGTGTTACCACCCCGACGATGAAAACTCCGAAGACTGGCTTAGCCGCGTCGCCGAGCCCGCCGACGCTGCTAGTGAAGCCTCGGCGCCTACCCGCTCGCTCTGCACCCCACACTTCCAGGCGAGAGACGTGGCTCACGGCGCGCCACCTCCTCCTTCCCCGCGAATGGCCGACCGGAAGCCCATGTGCGAAGCACGACGCCACGAACCACCATGTGGGGCGCCGGCGCACGCGCGGGATGAGACGGGCTGCTAGATGATGCCGCAGTCGCGAGACGGCGCCCGTACACTCCCCCCGAAGTTTGACTCGGCGAACAATTGTGCAAGGGCCGGGGCAGACCGTACCTCCCTCCGCGCACTCCCGCAGGCAGACCGTGAGGACGGGAAGGCCAAGGCTAAGAAGGCAAAATGCAAGAACCCCACCGTTCTGGCCAACGAGCCCGAGGCCAAACACAGTCGAGGCTAGGAAGAACCCCTCAAGAGCAACCGACCGTCCTGCGTCTTCCACTACACCAACACTAATGACACCAGCCACTGCCTAGAGCTCGGGGAGCTCCGCGGCAAGCGCTTAGGCCGCCGCCCCGAGCGAGGCAACCATGGCAGCGGCTGTGGGGAGGGCCGCAGCGGGAACCGCTGGGACAACCGCGACTCACGACGGGACTGGTGAGTCCAACCTCATGAGGATTGCCCGCGCGGCGAGCCTCGTGGCAAACCTCGGCGTGATCATCCTCAGGAGGTCCGCACCCAGGGCAGGGCCGGCCTCCCTCCATTGCCACCACCACCAAGGAAGAACGACGCCCGGCAGGATGATTGGGCTGGGGGCTTCGAAGAGCCCCGCGCGATTGCTTGCGTCCTGACCGGCGCGCAGGCTCCGACCTCTAACCGTGCCTTCACGCAGCTCCTGCCCAAGAGCCGCCTGGGGGCTGGAGCCCACGCCGCTGGCGCCTCAGGCCCCGTGCCTACCACTGGGGCGCCTTCCCGCTCCACATAGGAGGGAGCGCCCGGCACCTCCCTCAGGACGGGCTCGGGGGCTTCCGCCTGGAGAGCTCCTGACCAGACCGGTACAACGGAGGGGGAACTCGGGCACCGCCAGGAAGCATGCTTCGGTGCGCGACCCCCGCAAGCAAGGAGCAAGGTGCGAGGCGCCAGGAGCGCGAGAGTCCGGTGCTCACGAGGGTGACGAGTAGCAGAGGACATAGGATGCGTGTGCCCCGAGAGGCGCCGGGGCACCACGGGTCCTCAAGGCATAAGGGAACCGATCGAACCCCCCGCACGCGGCCGTCAGGTGACTCCAAGGGTTGTTCCTGCTAGACAATTCTCTGTATTTTGTATTGCCCCAAGCAGGAGTCCTTTGAATACATAACTAATCAGGCTAACCCCCCACTCGAGATGGTATTGTTTGTCTAAGCCTCAGGCTCTGGCGCGTCGCCGCTACCGGGGACTGGCGTGCCCCCACGACCGCCCCGCGATGGTTCCACATGGGGGCTGAGCATGACGTCTGCGTAGGACTAGTCCTCGCAGTGAATCGTTGAAAAATCTAAGTACCCGGGCTCTGACCCACGGGCTGGCCACCCATGCGGATCATCTACCTTAGTGCCACGCCCCCTGAGAGAACCATTGCGGGCGAAGGAACGGAAGACAGCTCGGCCCGCGATGCCACAGGACAGGCGGCATCCCACCTCTCACAACGGCTCTCCAGCAGACGTGCCCTTACGGACACGCGGGGCGTGCCACCGCGCTCATGTTAGGGCCGTAGGGGCACGCAATTGGTGAACAACGCCTCTCCAGCAGACGTGCCCTTACGGACACGCGGGGCGTGCCACGACGCTCATGTTTGGGCCGTAGGGGCAAGCAATTGGTGAACAACGGCTGTCCAGCAGACGTGCCCTTACGAACATGCGAGGCGTGCCATGGCGCCCATGTTTGGGCCGTAGGGGCACGCAATTGGTGATCATCGGCTCTCCTGTAGACGTGCCCTTACGGACACGCGGGGCGTGTCACGGTGCTCATGTTTGGGCCGTAGGGGCAAGCAACCACACTCATGTGGCCACGCGGTGTACTATGACACTCGCGCGCGGGCCGCATGAGCGCAGCGCCGACTTGCGCGCCCCCACACCGAAATGTGCGGGAGCATCTGAATACCGGGTTAGGAGCTCCTATGCCTTGTGCCTGGGGTATCCACCCAATTATTGCCGCCGTGACACTCTCACGTAATAATGAGTTAGGGGCTATACATGCTCCGGACCCCCCAAAGTGGAAGCCCATGACGAGCCGCGTCGTGGCCGCAGAGGGAAGGGCTCCCGCCCACGCCCAAGTGGAGGACCCCACGCTCTGTGCTGGGGAGAAGGCAAAACGCGTACGGGGGTCGCTCCCCCGGTCTAATATAGTGTCCATGCCTGGGTCCTTCCCGACGACACTGGAAGTTCACAGGCCGAGCTCCGGCTCGTAGGCATATCGCTCGCATATTACCCTGCCGGGATCTTGAGGCCCACCCTCTCGCGTAACGCCCAAATGCAGGCGGGGACGCCCAAATGCAGGTGGGTGTGCGATTAACACTTGGGACAAGATAATTTCCTTGCAGGACCCTCATTTGCAGGCCTCGCGGAGCAAGCCTTGCTGGCAACGCTCCCTCCGGAGCGAGTTGCCCAAATGCCCAAGAAGGGCCCCCAAGTGCCGCACCTCAGGAGCCCTCGCGACACCAGCGCTCGAGCATGAAGGACACAACCCCTCTCGCTGCACTCGCGGGACCAGCACGGACGCTACGGGAAAGGAAATACAACGTAGAAGAAGGAGAATCGGGCTCTCGTGGCGCCATCCCTGAGAGCCCGACGCTTGCGCCACTCAGGCATCATGAACAAGGCCATCACCAGGACAACATCCCTGCGAGGTGAGTACAGGTGCAAGGAGGGGCACGGGGGCTGCAACCCCGTGGCCCCCACTACGCGCCGGAGCAAGGATCCCAGGAGCCATTCATCGTAGACCTCCGCCAGCAGGGGCGCAGGAGGCGCGTGAGGAAAACCGGAAATCGCGCGAAGGAAATAAGGATGTTCAAAGCAAGACAGGCAACAACTACCCAAAAGCAAAGGTATCTGTGGGGACCCCGACTCATAAGTTGTGATCACCGAATGTACGTGTACAGTGATCCCAGAGATCAATGCTCACTGAACACACAGAAGCTGAATAACAAGAGTCTTACATCCACATTTAGCGTCTTACACAAATAAAGACCATGAAGGTCAAGTCTTACATAGGTAGGGCCATGAAGGCCAAATAACAAACACAACTAGCAGCGGAAATCTTGACCGAAAGCGTAGACCTATGCCATCTGCCTTAACCTACAAGCATTCTGACTGGGAAGCGTCCTAGTTCGCATGTTTATCACCAACGAACTCTTCACCATATTCCTGCTCTTCCATGCCTGGCCAATTAAATATCCAGTGGCAAGCCAATGAGTACTTTGAATGTACTCGCAAACAACCCAAGTTTTGGAACAAGGTACAACAATGCATGATATAGCACTAAGTGGGTAAGTTTTTGCGGAAAGCTAATTTTAAGTGCAATGATATGATCAAGTAACTTGAGTAAGCATGCATCAACTGTTGACCGGTATTCATGTGAACAAGTCTCAGTTATCATCATAAGCAGGGGTTGAACATCTCATGTTCATCATCATGCCAAGTCATCGGACTTAGCTCAAGTTTCATCCTTGTGTCATACTCTCACACACACACACCAAGTTTGTGAAAACATCGGACGTAGTTTAAGTAGGACCTCCAACTGTCCATGACCCTGGACACGGCTATTCGAATAGTTTTACACTCTGCAGAGGTTGCATACTTTACCCACAAGACTCGGGAAACTTCCGTGTCAAGCCACGAGTCGCGGTATTGTCCATACCCGAGGTAAGTACCCGAACGTTGTCTTTCCCCTAGCGATACTAAACAAAGAGTCCACTCATTGGTGCCATCCCCCATGATGTACAACACACGTATCATCCATGAGGGCACGCAACGGTGTGCCCGGTGCCTGTAAAGACAGCGCATGGTCGCCCTACCAGGCACGACCCCGTATCGAGAATAACCTCGCCACTCTCGCCACTAGTAATGCGAGCTCTTTGCTAGTACCCACCAGGGTAATCAACAAAGCCCCGTCCCATAAGGGGTATCGTGGTTGTACATGTAAGGTTGGGATGGTCAGCAGTTCTTAAATCTCTCCATTTTCGAAAACACACACACTCACTTGCTCCGGTACAACACTTCTTTATCAAGTGGTTACATAGCTCATCATCATCTCCCTCGGGCATTAGCGGCACCTGACGGGGTTTTCGAAAAGTCTTTGAAATCACTTTTGTTTCCATCACCATGCATATTCCCGTCCCAATTTGCATAGCATCTACTGAGCATCCTATCTACTCCCACCCGCACAACCCTCATAAGAATGGTAGGGTCATACACGATGCAAGTATCAACGGAAAAGTATCGGAGGCATCCCACTGAAGTGGTCACCACATCAACATGATCATCGTCACGGAAACAAGTGCTATATGACATGCAAAGAAAGGGGTTCATAGTCATGGTCAAAGGGTTGCTTGCCTGGCTCAACAAAGTCTTCGGGTCCAACTCCCTCGTCAACAGCGCAATCTATCATCGTGATAAATAACGATAATAATAAGCATCACAAAAAAAACAGAGCACAAAACTCACTTCTAAAATGTTACCCTACTCTGATAAATATTACAAACTATTCTAAAAATATTTGCCTAAGGTTTTGTTGTGAAAAAGATTTTGAAAACTATTTAAACAGAGGCTGAAAATAATCAAAACTAGCTTTTGAATAAAATCAGTACATAAAATATTTTCAAAAATTTAGACAAGTGGCACTATAAAATTCTACAGAAAATTACAAGATTTGTGGTGGAAAAATATTTGAAATTGGACAAATATTCATTTGTGTGGGATTTTTGCAAATACTGCCAGAAAAAGAAAACGAAAAGGGCTCCAGTGCCCTGGGACTGATCTGGCCGCAGCTGGGCCGGCCCAGAGGCCAGCCAGCATAGGCGAGCCAAGCGCGCGCGCCCGCGGGGTTCAAACCCGACAATCGGGGCCTAGCCGCTAGCGACAAAGAGGAGGGCGAGAGGGGACGAGAGGCTGACAGACGGGCCCCACTTGGCAGGTCGTCGTCAACCTCTCGTCAGAGGGGTGGCGAGGCTCACCGGCGTTAGCAGAGGGCACGGCGGTAGCGGGTGAAGGTGGGAACGGACCTAGGGCGTCGTCGCCGTCTCGGGGGAGGCGGAGGCGGTCGTCGAGGTGGCCCTGGTCGCCGGCGACAAAGGAGCCGCGGCGGAGGTGCATCGATCGAGCTCCGAGCCGACGCTCCAAGCTGCAATCGATGCGGAAAGGGAAGGGGAGGTTATGAGTGAACCACGGGAGGAGTAGAGGAAGAGGAGTGGGGGCCGGAGAGGGCCTGTACCCAGAGATCTCCGGCGAGCCGAGCCGGCGGAGCTCGGGTTCGATCTCGAGCTCAGGCAGCTCCGGGGTCGATTTGGTGGCACATGAGGGGGATTGGGGAGGAGAGAGAGCCAGCAGAGGTGAGAGGGGAGCCCGGGGTGGCTTTAAATAGGCGGGGCACGGGTGCATCGTGGGCTCGTGCGTCGGCGAGGTCGAGGCGGAGGCCAGAGGCCACGGGAGGATGCGGGGATGCGTCTGGGGGTTCCCTGGGGTCGGTCCAGGCTACGGGGAGAGAAGAAAGAGCGTGGGGAAGCGCGCGCGTGCGAGGCCAGCGGTTGTCCGAGAGGGGCGGCCGCTGTGCGCGTGAGGAGAGCCATTGCAGGGAGAGAGAGGAGGGGGACGCAGGCTTGGCGTGTTGCGGACGCCGAGGGGCCTCGACTGGCGCGAGGGGGTGGCTCGAGGTGGTCGGGTATGGGCAGGAGAGCGAGGTCAACCCTCTGGAGCGCGGCTGCGCGCTCCAGAGCACGACTTTGGCCAGCATGATGACACCTTTGGCGCGCTCCGGCGCGTCCACTTGTGTCAGGTAGCTGCAGGAGGGATTTTTATACTGGGAAAGCACCTTGGATGCTCTGGTGCTGGATAGGAGAGAGGAGATGCTGAGAAAGAAGGAAGAATGGGGCTGTCCAGGGGATGCAAGTGGGGATTCCACCCCCTCAATCATGCTCCCTGTCGCCAGGACTTTTCCCAGAGGTGCTGAGGGTCTAGGTGGAGCTGTGGTAGAAATTTGGAGTGAAGGAGAATAGAGGAAGGGGTTCAATCATTGTTCTTTGCATCCCACCAGAAGGTGTTTGATGCTGGTTTGGGCAAGTTAATGGATTGTACTTGCCTTGATATTTACCAGGATGATAATGTAGGTAAAATTAGAGTGGATCACCAAGTTTGAGATCATTTAAAGAAAGTTCACAATGTAACTTGATAAAACCCTAGAAATCAACAGAATCGGATTTCTGTAGATCTAGGCATGCATTTCCTTTCCCCCAAATCCACCACTTGGTGGGGTATCATCATTTGGTGTTTAGCACATGCCCACAAAGTTTGGGGTCAAGGGAAGAAACTTCACAATGCAAAGTTGTTCAAATTTGAATCTGGACAGAGGGGGTTTTGGAATATTTTGGTGAAGCAAACCAAGTGTGATTGAGATGAAACTTTGCAAGATCATCACATATAGCATGTGTGCCTTGCTGGAATTTTCTTGGAATTTATTGAGAAAATTTCTTATATAAATATTTCAAAAGTTTGATTTCGGCAGAAAGGGTTTTCGGGGGTTTTGCCCATGATTTTGAACATGACCATGTGTTGAAACTCATATATATGGAAAATATATGTCCACTGAGTTTCCCTAAATTTTCTCAAATATTTTTAAAGCATTTAAATAATTTTTCCCTATGAAAAACCATTTCTGGCCTTAAGGAAAAGCCTTTAAATAAAATAGTAAAATAATCTTTAAAATTAATATTTGGTGGTTTTGGGAAGTAATATATATAGTGGGTTTCAAACAAAGCCTTTGGGGAAAAAGGATCCACCCAATTTGAGGACTTGTAGTGCAAACCTCAATTCAGGGGGTTTTGAAAACCTAGTTTGAATAAATCCTTTTTGGCCAAAATAAATTTTGATAAAAATAGTTTTAGGTACTATACACATGGTATGATCATTGGGCAAGAAATTTGGATCAAGGAAGATAATTATGTAGAGGAGTAGAACCTAAGAGTGCCAAACACATTCAGCCAAATAAGCAAACAAGCAACAATTCAAACAAGCTCATGCACTGAAAAAGTTTTAATTGGTTCCAAATTTTGTAAATCCAAGCATAGCAAAGTGATATAACACAGGGTGTGATAGACCTACCCCCCTTACAAGAATCTCGTCCCTGAGATTCCTAGGCTAAGCATTAAAAAGATAAGGGAACTCTGATCTAACATAGTCTTCACGCTCCCAGGTTGCTTCTGCTTCGTTGTGGTTGCTCCATTGGACCTTGAAGTACTTGATGGTGCGGCTTCGGGTGCAACGCAAGGCTTCATCCAGAATGCGAACTGGCCTCTCACAATAAGTGGGGGCTGGCTAAAGGTCGATGACTTGATGATCGATGTCCTTGTAGAGGTCGGGGCGGTTGGGAACTTGGAGGCACTTCCGGAGTTGTGACATGTGGAATACGTTGTGCACATCTGATAACTCGGAAGGTAGCTCTAGCTGGTAGGCAACTTCTCCTCGCTTGGCGGTGATCTCGAAGGGGCCAATGTATCTTGGTGCAAGCTTTCCCTTGACGTGGAAACGCTTGGTCCCTTTGAGAGGCGTGACTCGGAGGTAGACATGGTCACTGACACAGAAGTTCACTTCTCGGTGGTGAGAGTCGGCGCAACTCTTTTGTCTTGATTTGGCAGTCTTCAGTCGTTCTCGGACGAGTTGAACTTGCTCTTCTACTTGGCGGAGAACGTCTGGCCCAAGACTAGTCCTTCTCCGGTTTCTGACCAGTTGAGGGGGGTACGGCACTTGCGTCCATACAACACCTCAAATGGTACCATCTGAAGGCTCGACCGATAGCTGTTGTTGTAGGAGAACTCGACGAATGGTAAGCAATCTTCCCACTTGGCTCCATACGCCAATACACAAGCACGGAGCATATCCTCGAGTATCTGGTTTACTCGTTCCGTCTGTCCACCGGTGTGGGGGTGAAAAGCAGTGCTGAAGGAGAGCTTGGTTCCCATCGCTTCTTGAAACTTCTTCCAGAACCTTGAGGTAAACTGAGTTCCTCGGTCTGACACAATCTCCTTTGGAACTCCATGGAGGCTCACAATACGCTCGATGTAAAGGCTGGCTAGCTTGTTACCATCATAGGTGGTCTTGACGGGAATGAAGTGGGCTACCTTGGTCAGGTGATCGAGAATGACCCAGATAGAATCATGTCTGTTGCTTGAACTTGGTAATCCGGTGATGAAGTCCATCCCGATTTTGTCCCACTTCCATTCAGGCACTTTGAGAAGTTGCAATAGTCCAGCGGGTCACTGATGCTCAGCTTTGACTCTCTGGCATATGTCACACTTAGCAACAAAGGTGCCTATCTCCCGTTTCATGCCATGCCACCAGAATCTTGTCTTGAGGTCTTGGTACATCTTGGTTCCTCTAGGATGGATGGAATACGGAGTGTCATGAGCTTCTTGCAAGATCAAGTTCTTGAGCTCTTCTTTGTTGGGTACGCAGATGCGATTCCCGAACCACACAACTCCTTGTTCATCCACTGAGAATCCTGGGGCCTTGCCTGCCTTGATCTTCCTTTTGATGCCTTCAATGCTCTCGTGTCCCTTTTAGGCTTCCTTAATATCATCCATCAAGGTAGGCTTTGCTTCGAGGTTGTCTAGGAATCCATGTGCAACTAGTTCCAAGCCGAAACTTTCAAGTTCTTCATACAGGGCGGGTAGCCTTTCCTTAATCATGGCATTCAAGGAACAAGCCTTTCTACTTAAAGCATCAGCTACCACGTTAGCCTTTCTAGGGTGGTATTGAACACTGAGGTCATAGTCCTTGATCAACTCCAACCATCTTCGCTGCCTCATGTTCAATTCCTTCGGAGTGAAAATATACTTCAAACTCTTGTGGTCTGTGTATATCTCACATCCCTTCCCCAGAAGGTAATGTCGCCATGTCTTCAAGGCATGAACTACAGCTGCCAACTCAAGATCATGAGTAGCGTAGTTCTATTCATGAGGACGTAGCTGTCTGGATAGATATGCTATGACTCTGCCTTCTTGCATCAGAACACCTCCAAGCCCGGTTCTCGATGCATCACAATATATCACAAACTCCTTGTGAATATCGGGGGTGGCCAAAACTGGGGCTGTGGTCAATCTCTTCTTGAGCTCCTGGAAGCTTTCTTCACACTTCGGCGTCCATTCGAACTTCTTGTCCTTCTTCAAAAATTGGGTCATAGGTCGGGCAATGCTCGAGAATCCTTCGACGAACTTGCGGTAATATCCCGCGAGTCCGAGGAAGCTTCTCACTTCCTTGACATTGGTTGGGGATTGCCATTCTGTCACGGCTTCAATCTTGGCAAGATCCACTGACAATCGTTCTGCAGTCAACACATGACCCAAGAATCCAACTTCATGCAGCCAGAATTCACACTTGCTGAACTTGGCATAAAGCTGGCGCTCTCGAAGCTTGTCTAGGACCAATCTCAAGTGTTGCTCATGCTCTTCTTCAGACTTGGAGAAGACGAGTATGTCATCAATGAAGACGACAAAAAACTTGTCCTAGTACTCCATGCCAAGGATGATGTCCAAGCCTGGTGAATCCAGCACTATGAGGTCTGCTAGGAAGTCTACCCCGTTGATGATAATCTCAACTCCTTTACACCCTATTTTGGACTTCATAACCGAACCCGGGGTCTGTATCAACATGTGACTACCCAGGGGGTGTAGGCTTCATACCACTCTCTAGTGCAAACTTTTGAGTGACAAAAGAATGCGAAGCTCCACAATCAAACAGTACGGTTGCTAGGGTTGAGTTGACGAGGAACGTACCCAGTATGACGTCCGGGTCCTCCTGGGCTTCCTTAGCGGTGACGTGATTCACACGACCCTTGCCATTGTTGGGATGGTTGCGGGGAGCTGGGTTCCTTGATGGCGCTCCACGGCCTTGACCTTGGTTTGGCGCATTGGGGCACGGTGCATCTGGCTTCTTGTTGGGGCACTGCTTAGAGATGTGTCCAGGCTGACCACACCCAAAGCAAGTGACTTGACCATAGTTGTTGTTGTTGTTGTTCCTGCCGTTGTTGTTGTTATTGGGGTTGTTGTAGGCTGGCCTGGGATTGGCATACTGCTGAGGCTGGTAGCTTGGACGAGGTGCAGGAGGTCTAGCCTGCTGCGGCTGATAGGTTGGCTTGGCTGGGGCTGGCTGCCAGGGGCGAGGCTTCTGGTTGCTGGAACTACCCTTGCTAATCATCTTGCGCTTGCGAGTGTCGTCTATGGCACGCGCTTGTCTTCCAGCATGAGGGCCTTGTTCACCAGGTCGAAGAAGGTCCGACAGTCGCAGACGATGTGCTGATACTGCAGGGTCTGCTGAAGTCCTTCCATGAAGCGTTCCATCTTGGCAGCCTCCGTGTTGACATCTTCAGGTGCATACCTCGACAGCAGGTTGAACTTCTGCATGTACTCCTTGACAGATCCACTTCCTTGCTTCAGCGCTCGGAATTCTCTCTTCTTGATAGCCATGATCCCAGAAGGAATGTGGGCGGTGCGGAATCCTTCCTTGAAGTTATCCCAGGTGATCGCACGGTTGCCTTGCATGACCTTGAACCCATCCCACCAAGCTCTGGCGGTACCTCCGAGGCAGTGAGAGGCATACAGTACCTTCTCACGATCCTCATTGCAATTGACCAGTGTAAGGAGGTCCACGATGGTGCGGATCCAGTCATCGGCATCCAGTGGTTCAGCAGTCTTGGTGAAGGTTGGGGGCGAATTCCTCATGAACTCAGACAGAGTGGAACGGCCATTGCCGTTCCTGCCTTGCTGCTGGTTGTTCACAAGGACTTGGGCCATCTGCTGGATAGCAGCAGTGTTGGCTTGGCGTTCCTCCCGGAGAACTTGGAGAAACTGAGCTATGGTCATGTTCTCCGGTGGAGGTGGTGGCGGGGGAATGTCGCCTTGTGGCTGCTCCGGGTGATCTCCAGCGTGAGCAGCCCCACCAGCTCCCTGTTGCTGGCTGGAATTGCCGGCTTCAGGGTTGGTGAAGAAGCTGTTGCGGGTTGCAGTCACCATCCTATTTGGAGCAGCCAAGTCAAATAACTGGGATAAACGAGAGGAAAAGCAATACTGGAGAAAGCGCGCCTAAGGGGGTTGATATAGTGCAAGTGTGGTAAATCGAAGGTGGAAAGACCAATACATAGATTAAGATAAGATAGACGATGGAGTCGCTTACACATTGCCTAAGGCAAAAGCGCGACTTGCATCGGAACACAAACAACAAAAGCAAACAACAAGCACACATGGTTTTATATGAACCATTACACGGACTCGACTTCGCATGAGGGGTACATGTCTGATCCTACCCTAGGGGTTCTCGGACTCAGGTGGTGGAGTGCTCGGTCTCGTAGTCACGCTCCTCTGGGCCTTCCTCCTGGTCATCATCTGTACGGGCATCGTCTCCGGTCGAAGGGGTCAGAGAACGAGGAGGTCCATCCCGACGACGCTTCGTCGGTGGGTCAGTGAAGAGCTCACGGTACTCCTTCGCACTCATGCGACGACGACGTGTGCGTGCATCTCTAGCTGGGGGTACTCCTCCTCGGTAAGCGACAGCTGGTCGTCCCTCGTGGTCGTGGGCTCCATCCTTCTTGATCATGTCTGGCTTCGTGTTGGCTTGACGAAGTAGCTCTCGGGTGTGGTGAAGTTCCTCGTGGAGCTTCACGGACTCCTTAATCAGGTTGTGAGCCAGACTTTCGGCGGAGAGGCTGAAGTAGGTCTGGAACCTGAGTGGTGTGCCATCCTCTCTGGATGGAATCAACGTCCAACTCTCGCCAAGATCATCCTTCCAGAAAGGTAGGTAGCGAGTAGCTGGCTCGTCAGCCATCTCTGGAATGATGTCTCGAAGGTGTAGGAGTGCCTTGTGTGCAGCTGTCTGGACTGCGAGTACCAGGGTCTCCATCTGTGGTCCTTCAAAGAACCAACTGGTCGGGGAGTCGTTTGGCTTGACGACCACATCAACGTGGTACTCCTTCGTGACGGCATCGACCCAGTGCTCGTGATAGAGGAAAATGGGTGGTCGGCAATACTGGCACTTCTTTAGGCTATTCTCAAGGAGTAGGGGAAAGCCGGATGGTAGGAGGGCTCCAGGTACGATGGCCATCTACACGGTTTGAAGGGAGGAGAGTCAGTATAGTGTTGCGAGAAGATTAGAAGAGGTAATAAGTGCAGAAACTCCTAAGTATGGGTGCTAGGTGTAGTTTTGAAAACAGTTTTATCCTAACTAACGTCCATGCTAACTAAGGGCTTCCTATAGTCAGGATGGCTCTGATACCAGCTCTATGGGCACCTCGACTCATAAGCCGTGATCACCGAATGCACGTGTACAGTGATTCCAGAGATCAATGCTCACTGAACACACAGAAGCTGAATAACAAGAGTCTTACATCCACATTTAGCGTCTTACACAAATAAAGACCATGAAGGTCAAGTCTTACATAGGTAGGGCCATGAAGGCCAAATAACAAACACAACTAGCAGCGGAAATCTTGACCGAAAGCGTAGACCCATGCCATCTGCCTTAACCTACAGGCATTCTGACTGGGAAACGTCCTAGTTCGCATGTTCGTCACCAACGAACTCTTCACCATATTCCTGCTCTTCCATGCCTGGCCAATAAAATAACCAGTGGCAAGCCAATGAGTACTTTGAATGTACTCGCAAACAACCCAAGTTTTGGAACAAGGTACAACAATGCATGATATAGCACTAAGTGGGTAAGTTTTTGCGGAAAGCTAATTTTAAGTGTAATGATATGATCAAGTAACTTGAGTAAGCATGCATCAACTGTTGACCGGTATTCATGTAAACAAGTCTCAGTTATCATCATAAGCAGGGGTTGAACATCTCATGTTCATCATCATGCCAAGTCATCGGACTTAGCTCAAGTTTCATCCTTGTGTCATACTCACACACACACACACCAAGTATGTGAAAACATCGGACGTAGTTTAAGCAGGACCTCCAACTGTCCATGACCGTGAACACGGCTATTCGAATAGTTTTACACTCTGCAGAGGTTGCACACTTTACCCACAAGACTCGGGAAACTTCCGTGTCAAGCCACGACTCGCAGTATTGTCCATACCCGTGGTAAGTACCCGAACATTGTCTTTCCCCTAGCGATACTAAACAAAGAGTCCACTCGTTGGTGCCATCCCCCATGATGTACATCACATGTATCATCCATGAGGGCACGCAACGGTGTGCCCGGTGCCTGTAAAGACAGCGCATGGTCGCCCTACCAGCCACGACCCCGTATCGAGAATGACCTCGCCACTCTTGCCACTAGTAATGCGTGCTCTCTGCTAGTACCCACCAGGGTAATCAACAAAGCCCCGTCCCATAAGGGGTATCGTGGTTGTACATGTAAGGTTGGGATAGTCAACAATTCTTAAATCTCTCCGTTTTCGAAAACACACACACTCACTTGCTCCGGTACACCACTTCTTTATCAAGTGGTTACCTAGCTCGTCATCATCTCCCTCGGGCATTAGTGGCACCCGACGGGGTTTTCGAAAAGTCTTTGAAATCACTTTTGTTTCCATCACCATGCATATTCCCGTCCCAATTTGCGTAGCATCTACTGAGCATCCTATCTACTCCCACCCGCACAACCCTCATTAGAATGGTAGGGTCATACACGATGCAAGTATCAACGGAAAAGTATCGGAGGCATCCCACCGAAGTGGTCACCACATCAACATGATCATCGTCACGGAAACAAGTGCTATATGACATGCAAATAAAGGGGTTCATAGTCATGGTCAAAGGGCTTCTTGCCTGTATCAACAAAGTCTTCGGGGTCTTCAAAGTCTTCGGGTCCATGTCCCTCGTCAACAGCGCAATCTATCGTCGCGATAAATAACGATAATAATAAACATCACAACAAAAACAGAGCACAAAACTCACTTCTAAAATGTTACCCAACTCTGATAAATACTACAAACTATTCTAAAAATATTAGCCTAAGGTTTTGTTGTGAAAAAGATTTTGAAAACTATTTAAACAGAGGCTAAAAATAATCAAAACTAGCTTTTAAATAAAATCAGTACATAAAATGTTTTCAAAAATTTACACATGTGGCACTATAAAATTCTACAGAATATTACAAGATTTGTGGTGGAAAAATATTTGGAATTGGACACATATTCATTTGTGTGGGATTTTTGCAAATACTGCCAGTAAAAGAAAAAGAAAAGGGCTCCAGTGCCCTGGGCCAGATCTGGCCGCTGCTGGGCCGGCCCAGAGGCCAGCCAGCCCAGGCGAGCCAGGCGCGCGCGCCCGCGGGGTTCAAACCCGACAGGCGGGGCCTAGCCGCCAGCGACAGATTGGAGGGCGAGAGGGGACGGGAGGCTGACAGACGGGCCCCACTTGGCAGGTCGTCGTCAAGCTCTCGTCAGAGGGGTGGCAAGGCTCACCGGTGTCAGCAAAGGGCACGGCGGCAGCGGGTGAAGGTGGGAACGGACCCAGGGCATCGTTGCCTTCTAGGGGGAGGGGGAGGCGGTCGTCGAGGTGGCCCTGGTGGCCGGCGACGAAGGAGCCGCAGCGGAGGTGCATCGGTCGAGCTCCGAGCCGACGCTCCAAGCTACAATCGATGCGGAAAGAGAAGGGGAGGTCATCAGTGAGCCACGGGAGGAGCAAAGGAAGAGGAGTGGGGGCCGGAGAGGGCCTGTACCCGGAGATCTCCGGCGAGCCGAGCCGGTGGACCTCGGGTTCGATCTCGAGCTCAGGCGGCTCCGGGGTCGATTTGGTGGCACAAGAGGGCGATTGGGGAGGAGAGAGAGCCAGCAGAGGGGAGAGGGGAGCCCGGGGTGGCTTTAAATAGGCGGGGCGCGGGTGCACCGTGGGCTCGTACGCCGGCGAGGTCGAGGCGGAGGCCAGAGGCCACGGGAAGATGCGGGGATGCATCTGGGGGTTCCCTGGGGTCGGTCTAGGCCACAGGGAGAGAAGAGAGAGAGAGCGGGGAAGCGCGCGCGTGCGAGGCCAGCGGTTGGCCGAGAGGGGCGGCCGTTGCGCGCGTGAGGAGAGCTTGGCGTCTTGCGGACGCCGAGGGGCCTCGACTGGCGCGAGGGGGAGGCTCGAGGTGGTCGGGTATGGGCAGGAGAGGGCGGTCAACCCTCTGGAGCGCGGCTGCACGCTCCAGAGCATGACTTCGGCCAGCATAATGACACCTTTGGCACGCTCCGGCGCGTCCACTTGTGTCAGGTAGCTGCAGGAGGGATTTTTATACTGGGAAAACACCTTGGATGCTCTGGTGCTGGATAGGAGAGAGGAGAGGCTGAGAAAGAAGGAAGAATGGGGTTGTCCAGGGGGTGCAAGTGGGGAGTCCACCCCCTCAATCATGCTCCCTATCGCCAGGACTTTTACTAGAGGTGGTCGGGGTCTAGGTGGAGCTGTGGTAGAAATTTGGAGTGAAGGAGAATAGAGGAAGGGGTTCAATCATTGTTCTTTGCATCCCAGCAGAAGGTGTTTGATGCCGGTTTGGGCAAGTTAATGGATTGTACTTGCCTTGATATTTACCAGGATGATAATGTAGGCAAAATTAGAGTGGATCACCAAGTTTGAGATCATTTAAAGAAAGTTCACAATGTAACTTGGTGGGGTATCATCATTTGGTGTTTAGCACATGCCCACAAAGTTTGGGGTCAAGGGAAGAAACTTCACAATGTAAAGTTGTTCAAATTTGAATCTGGACATAGGGGGTTTTGGAAAATTTTGGTGAAGCAAACCAAGGGGGATTGAGATGAAACTTTGCAAGATCATCACATATAGCATGTGTGACTTGCTGGAATTTTCTTGGAATTTATTGAGAATATTTCTTATAGAAATATTTCAAAAGTTTGATTTGGGCAAAAAGGGTTTTCAGGGGTTTTGCCCATGATTTTGAACATGACCATGTGTTGAAACTCATATATATGGAAAATATATGTCCACTGAGTTTCCCTAAATTTTCTCAAATATTTTTAAAGCATTTAAATAATTTTTCCCTATGAAAAAACATTTCTGGCCTTAAGGAAAAGCCTTTAAATAAAATAGTAAAATAATCTTTAAAATTAATATTTGGTGGTTTTGGGAAGTAATATATATAGTGGGTTTCAAACAAAGCCTTTGGGGAAAAAGGATCCACCCAATTTGAGGACTTGTAGTGCAAAACTCAATTCAGTGGTTTTTGAAAACCTAGTTTGAATAAATCCTTTTTGGCCCAAATAAATTTTGATAAAAATAGTTTTAGATACTATACACATGGTATGATCATTGGGCAAGAAGTTTGGATCAAGGAAGATAGTTATGGAGAGGAGTAGAACCTAAGAGTGCCAAACACATTCATCCAAACAAGGAAACAAGCAACAATTCAAACAAGCTCATGCACTGAAAAAGTTTTAATTGGTTCCAAATTTTGTAAATCCAAGCATAGCAAAGTGATATAACACAGGGTGTGACAGTATCATACAACGTTTAACGCCCCACAGGGGCAAAATGGTTCATGATGCAACAGGAATAAAAGAGAAGAAGCTCAGGCAGAGGAGGCGCTGCCCCCGTCGTGGCTCCTGGGGGACTCGTCGCCGGAGCTGCCACCCCTCTCGGACGACGCCTCCGGGATGAACCGCTCGATCAGGGACTCCACGTGCTCGTGCACCTCGTCCCTGAGGTGCCTCCGGAGCTCTGCGGGCATTGGCTCCATCGTGCGAGAGAGGTTGAACATGGGGACGTGGCGTCGCAAGTTGGAGAAGACGCGCGTCAGCGCGTTCTCCAGGAGGTCGTGCACGCTGGACTCAACATCCTTGTCCACCTGGGAGACACCGGACTCGAGTGCCTCCACCACCTTCTGGAAGAAGGTGAGGTAGCCCCCGTCGCCGTGCACACACGGCAACGCGGGGGCTTCCCTGACAAATCGGCAATCCGCGTTGTCCGCGCGGTGGGCGATGTCGAGGTACTGCTTGGCGCGCTGCGCCTCCATCATCTTCGCGTGCGCCGCGTCATCCTTGGCGACCTGGACAGCGTTGGCGGCTTCCTCAACCTGGACCTGGAGGGATGCCAGCTCCGCCTTGGCATCCTCCTCGCCCCGCATGGCGACTTGAAGGGCAGCCTCGGCATTCAACTGCTGGGCCCTGAGGGCGTCGGCCTCGCCCCGGAGAGCGTCGAGCATGCGTCTCTTGGGCGTGGGCACCCTAAGGAAGGTCGGCGATCAGACTCGGCAAGACAGACACGAAGAACAAGAAAAGCAGAGGCTACGGCGCACTTACTCATTGGTGGCGGCCCAGCGCCGGCGCGCATGGACGAGCCTCGAAGGCTGGCCCCGCCGCCCCCCTAAGACGGTGGCAGCGCTGCGGACCCCGCTCGTGCTCCGGCGCCGGCAGCACTCCACTTGGACGCCATCGGAAGGAGGAAGGACAGAGAAGGCGGTTTTCCGACGAAGGAGAACGGGCAGCAATGGAGAGAGGCGAACTGGAAGGCAAGCAAGGATGGAACTGCCGCTCGGGTGAGGCGGGTTTATAGGCGCAACCGCAATCCCCGAGGCGTCATGGGGAGCGGAGGCGACGTGCGCTCCTCGGGCGCCACGTGCTGTACTCGGCTCGTGGGCGGCTCTGCCTCGCGTCGCCTCAGTTCCCCTAGCGGGTCACTTCGGCGTCGGCCCGGGGTGACAAGAGAGCAGGAAGGGGACGTCAATCGAGGAAGAGCAATGATGATCAACACGGTGCGCAGGCTATGCATCGACATGACTCGGGGCTGTTCTCGAGGCCCTGCGGAAGAGGAGGAGTCCAGCGACAGGCCTGGCGCCTCGCACCGGTCCTACAGGCAATTGGGGGCCCTCGGCGCTTTGCCCATCGCTCCTTGCCTTCGCTTCGAAGCCAGGGCTGGCACGCCTTGGGCCCGGGGGCTACTGTCAGCGTTCTGGGATCAGGGGTACCCAGACCTGCCTGCCTGCGGCCCAACGCGTGGCCCACCACGAAGGCTCGGTACGGCCCCGCAACAAGCCCCCCAAGCTAAGGCCATCGCGGGAGCCCCCGCCTCGCGAGGAGAGCAACACCAAGACCTCCGGAGAAGTGGCATCCCCCGAGGCTGCCTCCCGAGGAGCGGAGAATCCTATGCAAGTTCCCGGCCTCACGAGGCCGGGGTGACATGGGCTCTAACGGCCTAGCCAGGCGGGCGCTAGCGGGCGCAGAGGGAGGACAGTTTCCTCTTTGGTGCTAAGGAGACAAGGATGTACGTGGGTTCCCAAGTAACCCCCCAAAGGTTTCCTTCCCGGTGCAAGAGGGCCGAGACCATGAGCTCGGCAGGACGGATGTCATCGCCGAGCCCACCGCTGCGTCACACCCAGAAGCATTGCAGGCGAAGACCACCTTTAGTCAGGATAGGATGTACCTCCTGTCCCCTTTCATATTTGGCACTTGTGGGATCCCTTCCCGCCTGCGTGATAAGGGAAGAGGACCGTGGCCCCTATAAATAGGGACGAGCTCCCATCGTAGAAGACAGGTTGAATCAGCTTGAATCGGGTCAAGCTCATCACCACTAAGAGCCCTTGTGAGGCCACCCAACCACTGTACTAGTTCATCCACAGCCTCCTCGTGAGGCCAATCCACCACAAAGCAGATGTAGGGTATTACACCGCAAGGTGGCCTGAACCTGGGTAATCTCTGAGTCCATCTCCTTCCCCGCTCACACTTATTCGACACAGCTAGGCCGTAGGGTGACGAGTTTGAGACTTCGAGCCGGTTGAGATCTTCACACACGCCCCAGTGTTCGAACCTTGTTGGGTTTTGCGGAGCCACGATTCCGACACTACGATTTAGTTTTGCTTGACTTTTAATATGTTTCAGAGATTCATGATCAAAACGTATGACAAATTCTTTAGGCCATAAGTAATGTTGCCATGTTCCCAAAGTCCGAAAAAGAGCATATAATTCCTTATCATAAGTAGAATAATTCAGACTAGGCCCACTCAATTATTAAGAAAAGTATGCAACAGGTTTACCATCTTGTAATAACACACCTCCTAATCCAATTCCACTTGCATCCAATTCTAGCTCAAAAGTCTTATTAAAATAAGGAAGTTGGAGTAAAGGAGCAAGTGTTAACTTATCTTTCAATACCGTGAAGGCTTCTTCTTGTGCGGTACCCCAAACAAAAGGCACATCCTTCCTTGTAAGCTCGTTGAGAGGTGCAACAATGGTGCTGAAATCCCTCACAAAATGCCTATAAAACCAACGAGTCCAAGAAAACTCCTCACTTGTGTGACCGTTTTGGGCTGCGGCCAACTCTCAATAGCTTAGATCTTGGCTATATCAACTTCAATTCCCTGTGGAGTAACAACATAGCCAAGAAAAGATACTCGTTCGGTGCAAAAGGTGCACTTCCCAAGGTCACCAAACAAATGGGCATCACATAGAGCAATAAAAACAAGTGTTCCTCCAAAGATCTACTATGAATTAGTATATCATCAAAGTAGACTACCACAAATCGTCCAATGAAAGCACGTAAGACCTTGTTCGTTAATATCATGAAAGTGCTAGGTGCATTAGTTAAACCAAAAGGCATGACTAACCACTCATATAATCCAAACTTAGTTTTAAATGCTGTTTTCCATTCATCTCCCAATTTCATACGAATTTGATGGGATCCACTACGCAAATCAACTTTGGAGAAAATTGTAGAGCCACTTAATTCATCAACCATATCATCTAGCCTAGGACTAGGATGATGATAACTAATAATAATACTATTAATGCCTCTACAATCAACACACATACGCGATGTACCATCCTTTTTTGGTACTAGAATAATAGGAACATCACAAGGACTAACGGATTCGCGTATATAACCTTTATCGAGCAGCTCCTGTACTTGACGCATAATCTCCTTCATCTACTCTGGATTAGTACGGTATGGCGAACGGTTGGGTAGCGATGCACTGGGAATTAAGTCAATCTGATGCTCAATCCCTCAAATAGGTGGTAATCCCGGTGGCATGTCTTGTGGAAAGACGTCAGCAAACTCCTGCAAAATGTTAGCCACAGCAGGATGCAAAGAGGGAGGTATGTCCTCGAATTAAAATAATACCTCTTTGCCTACAAAAGCATAGCAAACAGATGTAGTAACATCCAAATCAGTAATATCAGATTTAGTCGCAAGTAAACAACCACTCTTCAGTTTTATTTGAGATGCAACACTAGATGATGATTTATTAGGCTTATTATGTTGCTCAAATTCCTTTGCCACAATCTGATTTTCACTCTCACTTTGCTCCTATTTTTCTTTACTAGCTCTAGCAATGTCATCTTTCATAATATGTTAAGGAGACATAGGAAGCGAAGATATATTTTTATCCTTATGAACAAGAGTATATTGATTTTTCCTAGCATGGTCTACAGATTTTTTTATCAAATTGCCATGGTCTACCAAGTAAAACGGAGAATGCTTGCATGGCTACCACATCACAATCAACATAATCAGAACATGTCGAAATGCTAAAGTGCACACAAACAGTACGTGTTACATTAACCTTGCCACTGTTGTTGAACCATTGGATGTAATAAGGATGAGGATGTGGTCTGGTGATTAGAGACAGCTTCTCCACCATCTCCATGCTAGCCAAGTTGTTGCAACTCCCTCCATCGATGATGACGTGAACAGAATGCTCCTTCACAACTCCCTTTGTATGGAACAAGTTTTTCCTCTGATTTTTCTCAGCCTGGGTAACCTGCACACACAGAACACGTTGAGCAACTAAACTTTCATACCTGTCAGCGTAGTCTGCAGCCATATAGTGTGCTCTTATTCAGTATCCTCGTCACACTGTTCTTCACTTGCAATAAGATCCAAAGTCTCCTCATCATAATCACTAGCGGACGCATATCCACCATCCTCAATAACAATCATCACACGCTTGGAAAGGCATTCTCTCGCATAGTGACCTCCACCCTTGCAACGACGACAAATAACCTCATGTGTTTGCCCTGTAGATGCCATGGATGAAAAAGAGCTTTGTGCAGGCCCCGAAGGTGTGCCCTTGCTGGAGCCTGGTGGTGGTGCCTGTTTTCTTGTATCTCTATGGGAGTTGACTGCTGAAGCAAGTGGTGCTATAGTAGGACGTGTGGAAGTAGATGATGTATGTGGTGTCCATGATGAAGCTCGTCCTGCAGAAAATTAGTTCTCGCCATTACCTGTCAATCCTTCACTTCACGTTCAACTTTGCAAGCAAGATGGAATAAATGAGTGATAGTGTTATGCTCCTTATACTCTAGAATAGTCTAAATCTCTCGATTTAATCCACCCATAAAACGTGCAAGCATAGCTTCACTCTCCTCAAAAATACCACATCTAATCATGCCAGTTTGTAATTCCTGGTAATATTCCTCTACAGAATTTTTTCCTTGTCATAATCGCTGCAAATTTTCAAGCAATTCACATTGATAATATGGTGGAACCCAACGATTACGCATAGCTGTTTTCAAAGCAGCCCAAGTAGTAGGGGTATTATCATGATGTATTCTACAATGTTTCGACCACAAAACAGAAGAAAAACTAGTGAATGCACAAACAGCAGCGGCAACACGTCTATCGTCAGGAAATTGTAAGCATGTTAAACGTGGTTTTGTTTCTAACTCCCAAGTAAGTTATATATCAGGAACATATCTACCCTTAAATGTCGGAATATTCAATTTAAGTTTAGGGAGATGGTCATGATCCCGTACCTGAGGGGTTGGTGCAGCCCTACCATTGCGATTATATCTATGTGGACGACCTGGTGCCCTTTCTGGTGGTTGCCCCTAGAGCTGATTGGGAGCAACCTCTCCCTCATCATTGGAATCACCCTCATAGTCCTCATTCTTCTCAACCACAGTAGCAGCAACAACTACGACACCAGAATTTTGGTCTTGCTTGATAGCCTCATCATTGAACTTAGCGTCCATCTTGGTGTCCAATGTCTTATCCAAACTATCTAGCTTCTCCATAGCCTCTCCAAGGCTCGTCACCAAGTCGTGCACCTGTTCACCCATCATTTGTTGAAATTTATCGTGGAGCTCCTTGTTCGTCATGCCCTCCCAGTTTATCTCGTCGGCTTGTGATCCTGTCATGGATAGCAGCAATAGGAACACACGAGAATATGAACCTATAGACTACTAGGAAGTGGTGGTGGTGCTACTGTGTCACAAATTCGGCAAGCAAATCTCAAATTCTTACCAGTTCTTACCCAGCAGCAGGCGGTGATCGGCAACCGTTGTAGTCAAAAACCCTCAAAGGTTGGATAGAACGATTGCCAGGTGTTGTCCAATGCATGAAGTAGATGTATGTGGAGCTAGGAAGGCTTATAATATGGTAGCAAAAAGGGTCAGCAATAATCAGTTCAGAGATGCAAAGTTCAAAAGACGCTCTATGACGGTACCGTGTAGGTCCTAGGCTAGATTATACTAGAGACGCGAGCCTAGATTGTACTAAAGGCGCTCAATGACGGTACCGTGTAGGTCCTAGGCTACACGTAATCAAGGGAAGGGCACACTCTGGAAAAAAAATTATCTCTTTTTCTGGCGCCTCTTTTGTTTTTTTGCGCTCTTTTGTCCAGAAAATCACGATAATGGCGAGTGTCTCAAAACTCTTCCCCACGCGTAAAAACAGGATAGGCACAAAAAAAATCACTAATTTTTTTTCTGGAATGATTTGGGGCTGCGACGACCAAAAAGTGCGACAAAAAAATCACTAGGGCGGCGAGTGTCTCAAAACGCTTTACAAAGCCTTAAAACGGGATAGGGAAAATATTTTTACCCACCGAAATTTTGGACTAAAAACTGTCCGGGGGTCTCCAGACTTTTTTTAAACCTACTCAGGCAGGGGAACACAAAACTGAAAACAGAAGGATCTCGAAAGCAATCCGAATATCTGAGGAATTCAGATTAAAGGTGGATATGGGGTGGTGATATATGGCAGCGGAGATGATGATGGTGGGTGGTGATATATGGCAGCGGTGACGATGATGGTTGGTGATGGTATATGGCAGCGGTGAAGATGATGGTGGATGGCAGCAAAGTTGAAGATGGTGCGGTGGCGGCGTGTCAACTTGTGAACAGAACTCAAAACTCTAAAGGACTAGACCCTAAAACCAGCAACTTGACACGACGATGCAACCGCAAATTCAACAAAGCAAACACCAAAAAGAAAATTGCAAAGGCTCAGATTCGTTCGGATATGATGATCTAACCCTAATTTTTTTGTGACTTTTTCGTGGACTCTAGGTATGAAGCACAGATGCAATATAAACTACGAAAAGCTGGTAAAATCTCATTGAGCAACCTAGAAAATCGGATACCACTTGATAGAAGAGAAGTTGTCCATGTCTTTTGATGAGATGGTGGCTATCGTTTTCGATGGAGTAGAGTTTGACGATCCGACTACGAACGTGCGAGGACGTCGCGCCTTAGCAATCGCTAAACCAACTCTGAGAGGTTATTGACCACGCCGGAGCATGATCGACCTGACCATGAGGGTCTATTTCCTTTACACAAACGAAGAACAAGCAAGAAACTGAAATTGCAATCTGGATATTGCGAATATAAGAGGAAAGCTTTATTGATGAAAGTGGGGTTCTGTGACGTCTTGGTCTGGTCGTGGAACACAAACGAAAGACGCAAAGTTGCAGCTATGGCGAACTTGTAATATAAACAAAACCCAAGTCTAAACGGGGCCCTAAGGGCTTTATATATGGGGGAATAGAGGGTGATTTCGTGGCCCTTTGGAGGAGGGGTCCGAAACCAACCCTAACTCAGTTTCCCCACACATACGGACTCTAAAAACATCCTATGATATGGTATTTCAAAATTACATGGGCCTGGCCCAAAAATAAGGTGGCGCAACACCTATAATAGCCTATGGATGAAATTTATCAAGTGGCGTCTTGAATATTCCGTCCAAGCCGTCATGCTCTCATTATGGTGGCTTCAAAGTGCGAAAATCACCACTGGAAGCTCCATTGTTCTTTCCCGCGTGCGCACCCTCTTCTCCATGCTTGTTCCGGCTCCAATGGCCATCCTTCTTGTCCATGCTAGGTGCTTCATTCATAAGTAAAAAAAAGTGTCTAATTTAGGCAGCATCATATGTTCGTGAGCATTACAAGGATTTCCAAGAAACGAAAGTATGTGGTAATTCAATTGGCGTGCGCGAGATCTAGTAACTGGTCCGGTATGTATAGCAGCAGGGGCTGTGGGTGTAACAATGGTATTGATGTACTCATCACCTAGGTTGTCAATATAAGGTGTGTGGACCGGTCCTCCATAGTCCGCGTGCGGGGGAACCGAGGCATGGGTTCTCGTCCCACTCTTTCTATGAGGCAATTTATCCTTATCACTACTAGCCTCGGTCGTCATAGAAGATTTTAGTGAGGCAACTAAGGGAGTCCGGGATTAAGGGGTCCTCGGGCTGCCGGCCTGTCTCTGCGGGCTGGACAGTGGGCCGCCCTATGATCATCAATGAAGGTCCGGACACCATCACCATGACGGAATCTCTCAGGTCATGACGTGCACTCCTAGTACAAGACGATGGGTTCAGCATATTCCTTTCATTATGTAACCGACATTGTATAACCCTAGATACCCCTGGTGACTATATAAACCAGAGGGTTCTGGTCCGTAAGACAAGTTAAGCTCATTACTCTTATGGTTTAGACAACTTCATATGATCTCGAGGTAGATCAACTCTGTACTTGATACTCCATACTCAATACAATCAAAGCATGACGTAGGGTTTTACCTCCATTAAGAGGGCCCGAACCTGGGTAAACATCGTCTCCCTAATCTCCTGTGACCCATCAATCCAAGATCCATAGTTCGGGACCCCCTACCCGAGATGTGCCGGTTTTAACACCGACATTGGTGCTTTCATTGAGAGTTCCGTTGTGAGATCACTAGAGGATTGATGGCTCACATAATCATCAGCGAAGAAGTCCGTAACTGGGACACCAGTCCCCGGACAGATTTTCGCGTTTGGCAGCGTCGTGCTGCATGCTGATCCGATCGGCAATCTTGGCCAGATCGGAAGTTTCGCCGCCGGTCAAGAGATCAGGTTCGGGAACCTAGAGTTCCCCGTCGACTCCCGGGGTGACCTGTTCCTTAGGCTCGCGGTCTCGTCCGACGAACCCAGAAATCCCGAAGCTTTAACTTCGGGTCTCCTGCTCGGACCCGCCCTTGGGCCCACCCCTGCCGGGGGTCCGACTCTAAGCTCGGACCCGATTACAGCACCCGAGGACCAGGGGTCAGCCTTGGCTGAACATACTCTTCGTACAGACGCTCCGGAGGTTATCTTTGAAGGTGTCCGGCAGCTTAATCCGGTCGACTTCTCGCTTTTAAACGAAGCGCTGGACCGGATCCAGTCAATGAAAATTATGGACGACCAGACCTCGACCCATGCACAGATCGATCTAAAGGTAGGTCAGGAGGAGTTTTACGGCCCACCCACCGCCCACTTGGTAGCCACTATCGAGGATTTAACCAATATGCTAGACTACTCCTCTGAGGAGGCAGAAGACAAGGAGCAAGAGGTCGATCCACCCGTCCCTGCCACCACTGGACGGTGGACAACCACCTCCACCTATGATGTCTATATGGTGGACACCCCTGATGATAAGGGCAACCACACCCCCAAGAAGAATGGCGACAAATCCGAAAAGGAGTCGTCCAGGCGTCGGAAACAGCTCAAATGATCCAAGGCGAACAAGGGAATGGAAGGCAATGCAGGCACCAGGGAAAATGACAACACGGAGGACCTCGGCGACCCTGAAGCCCCCGAGCAACCATTGGAAGACCCAGAGAGGCCCGAGGATCAACGTGACCACGAGGAACCCAACAATTCCACGGAAGACAACTACCCCCCCCCCCCCCCCGGTCAAGGAGGAGGATAGCCACGAAACCGAAGACTTCACCGTCCCCGAAAACCCCCTGGATCAGGAATGATTCAGGCGGCAGCTTTTAGCCAACGCCCAAAGCCTAAAGGCAAAGCAGCAGCAGCTCAAAGCCAAACAAGATTCCCTCAATGATAGATGGACGAAAGTCTTGGCAGCCGAAGAGGGGTACGACACCGAGCGATCGGATCAAAACAAAAGTTACCCGCGCCGGCGTCTGCTGCCGCAATTCGACGACGAGGCCTTTGAGCCCGTATCTCCCAGGCGCACCCAGTACAACTAGCCAGACCACCCCCACCTCCCCTTGAGGACGGGACAGGCCGGCTCGAGAGACCGAGTACAGGCCTGCATTTCCCCGCAGGAGAGGAAAGGATCATGTACATCCTAAGGATCGATATGACTTACGAAAGGACTTGGACTATAGAGCAGGTCACACAAGATCCATCTACGGATCTCGAGAGTACTCCCCCGCTAGACGGGACGGGTACCAACTGTGGCTCGAGCGCAACAACAGAGATCGGGATCAATACCGGGAAAAACGACGGCCGATCTCAGGCACGACGTAGCCCAGATTAGAGGCGCTGCCAACCCACTGTGCTTCACAGACGAGGTTATGCAACATCAGTTACCCGAAGGGTTTAAACCCGTAAACATAGAAAATTACGACGGGACAACAGACCCAGCCGTGTGGATTGAAGACTTTCTTCTCCACATTCATATGGCCCGAGGAGATGATCTCCACGCCATCAGATACTTACCCCTAAAGCTTAAAGGACCAGCTCGGCACTGGTTAAACAACCTCCCCAGAAACTCCATCGGGAGCTGGGAAGAGCTCGAGGACGCCTTCAGATCTAACTTCTAGGGCAGATATGTCCGGCCCCCGGACTCCTCCAACTTGAGCAACGTCGTCCAAAAAGCCGGCGAATCAGCTAGACAGTTTTGGAATCAGTTCCTAACCAAGAAGAACCAGATGGTTGATTGCCCGGACGCCGAGGCAATTGCCTCTTTCAGACATAACATATGGGATGAATGGCTAGCTAGCCAGCTCGGCCAGTACAAGCCAAGAACAATGTCTGCCCTTACCTCACTCATGACCCACTTTTGCGGGGGCGAGGATAATTGGCTAGCTCATCGAAGCCACAACCCTGAAGACCCTGTCACCTCTGAAGTGCAGGATGGAAATGGGAAACCACGGCGCAACAAGAACAAACGCCGACACAACAACGGCAATGCTGAAGACAAGGTCGTAAATTCCAGTTTTCATAACTCAAAATCCGGATAGCAGAAGAAACCCTCCAATGGGAATAGGGATGGACTCTCTCAGCTGGAAAAAATAATGGACAGACCCCTGCCAGATTCACGGCACTCAAGACAAGCCCGCCACCCACACCAACCGTAACTGTTGGGTGTTTAAACAGGCAGGCAAGCTTGCAACAAAAGACTGAGGGAGTCCGGGATTAAGGGATCCTCGTACTACCGGCCTGTTCCTTATGGGCCGGACTCGTGGGCCACTCGTTGGAGGATCGGACTGACCGAATACACCGTGACCAGGGAGGAAACCTAAGGAGCCGTGGCATGCCCTTCAAGCTGAAGATGGTAGAATAGGCATGTTTACTCCTTCGACAAGCAACCGACTATGTGTAACCCTAGGGATCCCTGGTGTCTATATAAGCCAGAGGGTTTAGGTCGTAGAAGACAGACAAGCTCATCTAGGATTTTGGCTACTTGATCTCGAGGTAGATCGACTCTGTAATCTTCATACACATCAATATAATCAAGCAGGACGTAGGGTTTTACCTCCATAGGAGGGCCCGAACCTAGGTAAACATCGTCTCCTTCGTATCCTGTTACCCATCGATCCTAATCTCATAGCTCGGGACCCCCTACTCGAGATCCGCCAGTTTTGACACCGACATTGGTGCTTTCATTGAGAGTTCCGCTGTGGGATCACAAGAGGTATCGATGGCTCACCTTATCATCAACGATGAGGTCCGCAGCAAGGATGTTTTCATTCCTGGTCAGATTTTCGCGTTCGGCAGCATCGTATTGCATGCCGATCCGGCCGGCCGTCTTGGCCAGGTCGGAAATTTCATCCCCGATCTAGAAGTCAGATTCGGGAACCTTTAGTTCGTCGCTGACTCCCGAGGAGATCTCGTTTTAACGAAATTCTCAGCTCTCACGGAGGAGCCCATAGGCCCCGACGCCTTAACGCCGGTGGCAACAGGTCCCACCACTGAGGTGGCCTCTGTCCTTGGGTCGGCCGTAACGCCCAACCCAACCGACATGCCCAGATCTGCCGCGGCCGAACACAACACGGGTGCGTCGTCGAGCGACCCCGAAACAACGGCGCTGCGGATCGACCCCATGCCCTCTAGCGACATGAACCCCACCGACATCTCGTCATTAAACGAGTTGCTTGGTCGGATTCGAACAATGGGTGTGACCGATGGCCAAACCTCAATCTACGACCAGATCGGGTTTAAACCTGATGATAGGGAGATCCATGCCCCATCAATCACCCACTTAGTCGCCACTATTGAGTGTCCGGTCGGAGGCTCATCCTCTCAACCACCGGAACTAAAAACCGTTTACATCCCGGTTTCCGACCGTCAGGACCTCTCCTACAATCCGGAATCCAGAAACCATGCCGGAAATAGCTCGGGATCGGCCGCTGACCTAGCGCGCGACCTAGAACCCGCGCAGAGGGGTACTGTTTATAATATGGACTCCGAACTCACCACACCGGATCCCGCGATGACACGGGAGGCAAGAGCCGTGATCCCGAGCTCACATCCTGGCGAGCATGGTTTTAAATAGCGGATAGCAGGCTGGTAGCGGATTTGGTTCCGCATAGCGAAATGCGGATAGCGGGTGATATTGCGGGCGCTATGTCCGCGTAGCGGATTTATAAAAACACTAGATTCTTGTTTATATCACTAGAACATGAACAAAAAGTAATGACATTTAATTTGAGTGATAGCGGTCGTTATTGCACTAGCACTATTGTGGACGCAATAGAGGACGCTATCTTCGCTATTTAAAACTATGCTGGCAAGAAACCAAAATTTTCCCCGCCCACCACCCAAGTCGAGCACTCCTCAAGCGCATGACAGCCCAAGTTACCGGGCCTGCGGGAAATTAAACAATAGCTAGGGGAGTCAGTCCAACATTTTTGTGCTAGACTCCTCCTTATTAAAGACAGAGTACTAGACTCTAGTGGCCAGGAGCTAATAGCAACCTTCAGGCAGAATTGCCACAATGAAGGAATCCTCAATGCCCTAGCCCGTCGTCACATTCATGACTTCTCCGAACTATCGGACCTGGTACAAAAATATTGCACCATGGAAAGCACCTGGCAAGCTGAATGTTTGTTTTCGGATCCAGTCCCTGCAGAACACCCTAGAGGAGCTCGAAAAAAGTGGATACCTCCGAAACGGCCGGCCGAACACGAACCCGCTGAGAAAAAGAATAGACCCCCTACGGGAGTCAGATCTGTCCTTGATGGGCTATTGGACAAGCCATGCCCTATACACTCTGTATTACTGAACACAAGCCCGACTCACAGCCTTAGAGCTTGCTGGGTCGTCAGGCAGGTAGCAAAAAGCGGAGAGGCCATCCTCGAGGCCCCACCTCCAGGCAGAGGTTCAACAGCGCCACAAGAATGCAACGCTGAGATCCTGACGATCTATGAAACGTTTTCCTCAAGGAATAAGATGAAGAGAGCTCTTCGAGAACTCGAACAAATCTATCAGGTGGCAGCAACGAATTCATGGACAAACACACCGATCACCTTCAGAGAAGCTGATCAACCAATCACCCGCCCCGGCCGAACACCTGCCGCACTGGTCCTCAACCCCATCGTCGATGGTTTCAGGTTACAAAAGGTGCTAATGGACGGTGGTAGTGGTTTAAACCTCATTTACGAGGATACCCTGGAAAAAATGCAGTTCGACCGATCCCGCATCGAACATAGCAACACAACCTTTCGTGGGATTATCCTTGGGAAAGAGGCATGTTGTTCCGGACGCGTTACCCTCGACATAGTATTCGGCACGCCCGAGAACTACAGATCTGAAGAACTTCTCTTTCATATCGTGCCCTTTCACAGTGGTTACCACGCTCTATTGGGGCGTGACGCCTTTACAAAATTTCAAGCTGTACCACATTACGGGTATATGAAGCTCAAAATGCCAGGCCCAAACAGGGTGATCACAATCACAAGTGACCCGCATACAGCCCTTCGAGCCGAAAACAGAACAGCAGCGCTCGCCCTCGAGGCACTAGCCGAGACCTTTGCAGCAGAGGAACTGACCGCACTTCGGTCAACTGTGGACAAGGATGATGTGGTCCTTAGCAAGAGGCCCAAATCCACGTCCTTTAAACCTGCAGACGAGATCGTCAAATTTCAGGTACACCCAACGGACCCCAACAAAACAGCGTCCATTGGAGCTCGGCTGGACCCCCTTGTGGACGAAGCACTGCGAACATTCTTGCGAGAAAACTGGGATATCTTTGGCTGACATCCTTCAGATATGCCAGGAATCCCACGACGGCTAGCAGAGCACAGCCTGAACAAAATCGCATGCTTCAAGCCCGTCAAACAGGCTCTACGCCAATTTTCTGAACCCAAGCGACAAGCCATGGGCGAAGAGCTAGCAAAATTACTGGAGGCCGGATTCATAAGGGAAATCAAACACCCCGAGTGGCTGGCAAACCTGGTGATGGTACCAAAGAAAGATAACTCCTGGCGGTTGTGCGTCGATTTCAAAGACCATAATAAAGCTTGCCCCAAGGACCCTTTCCCCTTACCACGCATAGACCAGATTATTGACGCCACGGCCGGACACGACTCATTGTGCTTCCTCGACGCTTATTCCGGATACCATCAGATCAAAATGAAGGAATCCGATCAAGCTGCAACTGCATTCATCACCCCCTACGGGCCATTCTGCTGTAACACGATGCCTTTCGAGCTAAAAAATGCAGGTGCCACATACCAGCGTATGATTCAGACTTGTCTCGAAAAACAAGTCGGGAAAACAGACGAGGCATACATGGACGACGTGGTCATTAAGACCAAACACGTCAGCCAGCTCGTAGACGACCTCAGGCAAACTTTTGCTAGTCTACGGGAATATGATATACGGCTCAATCAGGCAAACTACTCGGATTCATTGTTTCCCATAGAGGAATAGAAGCAAATCCTGCTAAGATCCGCGCCCTATCTCAACTTGCGAAAAGGCTTTACCGCTCTACAGGTTGCTGAAAGGGACAAAAAACTTCGAGTGGACCGATGAAGCAACGGCTGCACTAGAGGAAATTAAAACAATACTGGCCAGCAACGCCATACTCATGGTGCCAGGCGCCGGTGAACCAATGTTACTGTACATCTCGGCCACCAATCAAGTGGTTAGTGCGGTGCTCGTAGTCGAACGAGAGGACGAGGGTCACAAACTCCGGGTGCAAAAGCCAGTCTATTATGTGTTAGAAGTGATAATGCCATGCAAGTCCAGATATCCGCACTACCAGAAGATAGCCTATACAGTGTTCATGGCATCATGAAAACTCAGACACTACTTTCAGGAATGTTCGGTCACGGTGGCATCCGAAGTACCCCTGAATGATATAATCAACAACAGGGACGCCACCGGCCGCAAAGCCAAATGGGCCATCGAACTCCTACCTTTCGAAATCGCCTATAAGCCACGACGAGCTATTAAATCTCAGGTGTTGGCCGATTTCCTTGCCGAATGGACAGAGGCCGAGCTCCCCAGAGAATATAGTAAATACTCCCATTGGACGATGTACTTCGAAGGATCCAAGACACTGGCCGGAATGGGGGCTGGAGTTATCCTCACATCTCCCACGGGAGACAACGTCCGATATGTGTTGCAGATCATGTACGCCGATTCCAACAATGCGGCCGAATACGAAGCACTATTACACGGGCTTCGGATGGCAGCATCGATGGGCATAAAACTGCTTGAAGTACGGGGAGACTCTAATCTCGCCATCTCTCAAATCAACGGCGAATTCGATGCTAAAAACCCAAAGATGGCAGCATATAGAAATGTTGTCCTTAACATATCTGCACGGTTCGAGGGACTCGAATTCCACCATGTCGCTAGAGACAACAATCAGGCTGCTGACATACTCGCCCGTATGGGGGCCAAGCGCGATCTCGTCCCGAAAAACACCTTCCTTGAACGGCTCTTTAAGCCATCGGTGGTATGGCAGGAAGAGAATAATGGCGCTGGGGCCATAAGTACGGAAGAGATTGTCCCTTCCATAAACGAACCAGATGAGCAGATCATCGGCGGTTCCATAATTGAAGAAACGCCTTCGGCTCATGCGGTCATGGCAGTAATAGCACCATGGACCGAGTCCTTCCTTGCTTACCTTCTCCGCCAAGAACTCCCCGACGACCAGACGGAGGCAAGACGCATAATTCGGCGATCCAAGGCCTATAAGGTCCATGAGGGTGAGTTATATAAGAAAAGCACTACCGGGATACTCCAACGGTGCATATCTGAGGAAGAAGGAAGACAGCTTTTGGTCGAAGTCCACGCAGACATGGGCGGCCACCACGCCGCAGCACGAGCCTTAGTAAGCAAAGCTTTTCGAGCCGGATTCTTTTGGCCCACCGCTCCTGCGGACGCCCAAGAACTCGTCCAACATTGTGTTGGATGTCAACTATTCGCAAATCAACGCCACATGCCCCCGAGTGCTTTTCGGACTATCCCGATCACCTAGCCTTTCGCGGTCTGGGGGCTGGATATGGTCGGACCACTTAAAGGGGGGACCAAGAAAAACAAATATCTACTGGTCATGGTCGACAAGTTCACCAAATGGATCGAAGCAAAACCAGTAAGATCAGCTAAGTCCGGGCCGGTAGTCGACTTTATATCCGGCGTGGTACACGGTTATGGTGTCCCGCACAGCATAATAACGGACAATGGATCCAACTTCACCGCCTAGGAGGTGAAGGACTGGTGCGCAAACATGGGCATTAAGCTCGATTACACCTCGGTGTATCACCCACAGACCAGTGGACAAGTCGAACGGGCCAACGGCCTCATCATGAGTGGCATCAAACCACGACTGGTCTGATCTCTTCATGAATCCGACTGCAATTGGGTAGAGGAGCTTGACTCCGTTCTGTGGGGTCTGCGTACCACCCCGAATCAATCAACAAGATACACACCGTTTTTTATGGTCTACGGGGCAGAGGCAGTCCTTCCCTGTGATATCATTCACGGCGCACCTAGGGTGCGCATGTACGAAGAAAAGGAGGCCGAGTTAGATCGGCAGGACGACTTAGACGCCTTGGAAGGAGAGCGCGATATAGCTCGGGCCCGCTCTACTTTCTATCAACAGCAGGCTCGGCGCTACCAAAGTAGGGAGGTTAGAGCGAAGGAATATAATGTGGGCGAGATCGTCTTACGACTCCCAGAGAAGCATAAGCATAAACTCAATCCTAAGTGGGAGGGCCCTTTCATAATTGACGAAGTACTTACAGGAGGGGTCTATCGCCTCCGCAACCCGCCGGACAATCGCCTCGAACCAAACCCATGGAACGCAGCTCGTCTTCGGCGCTTTTACGGCTAGATCATTGTCGTCATATTTCTTACATTTCTTTTTCTTTTTCTTTTTCTTTCGTATTATTTCCTTTCCATATTAGCTTTACAGGATCAGATATCATCTCCCAGCCATGTGTTCGGCTAAACCGAGCTTGTTTTACGTTTTTCAGCACACATCTTCAAATGTCCTATCCGAAAAAACACCTGGGGGCTTCTTCTAGAAGCCGATTATTATATATTCTGTGCACTGATTCACATGTATTGTGCATGCACACTTCCCTTGTCGTTTTTAAGCCAATATATGCATCAATTGGACCTAAGATTTTGGCCAAGCTGGGTTGCCTCATTCCTGTGCTTACCCTCTACGTTCTCGATTGTTCGGCTAGAGGGTAAAGGGAGCACCTCTGCGATTGATACGACCGGATCATCCGGATACGTACCTCAGACGGATGAAGCCGAAAGCTAGCTATCTTAAGAAGAAAATTGGTCGGCCACGACAGAAGTAAAAAACTTGCGGTGGTTATCACCATTGCGTGGGATTATTTTTCCCAAGGAAACCATTTTTCCGCATACTAATAGTATACGGCCATGATATCTACGATCTACGTAGCAACCTGAAGGAAGGTACCGATAGAGGGCTATTTTCTTCAGAAGATGTTTCTTACGTTAAGCATTAATATAACATATCTCCCTATGCACGTTCTATCTGTTCGTACCGCATGGCCGGATTGCCCGGTTCCCAGAAATAAGTTCCTTCTATCGAAGGACATTTGACACGGAACACTCCTAAGCTCTTAGCGAGGGAGGCAGAAGCCGATGGCCGGTTAAGACAACGATTACAGCATAGACGGAGCAGTTTTTGATTTAAAGTACATAGTTACATAGAGTCAAACATCTGGCTGCTGGTCAAGATTATCTATTAAGGTATCCAGGGCGCAATCTTCTTGCGAAAGACTAGTGGCAGGCATCACTTGGTCGTAAACCAAATGAAGTGGCACTTCTTGCCCATCCGGCCCTACCGGCCCAACCCGAGCCATATGCTCTGGGTTAAGTTTGGTAAAGAGAGTCTTGATCATCGCCCACGCCTCCCGTGCTCCCTCTCGACAAGTCGATGTCTTCCATAACTCAAAACAACATCGGGCTCCTTTAAACCGATCAGCCAGTTCGGACATCCCTTCTGAAGGTGTCTCGGTAGGCCAGAGTGCTTTGGCCATGCTCTTCATGGCTCTCCGAGCCCGCTCATGTACGACGGACAGTTCCTTCAGTAAGTTCCCTTTGAATGATCCGATTTCTTCCTCGGGCCGCCCGGTCAGGAGACCTAGACACGAGAAGAAGCATGTCCCTCACACTTGATATAATAAAGGTACTTTTCCGAATTACGAAGATATAAGTGCACTTACAAAACATGCCCCTCTGTAATCTCTGGTTGTCTCCCTGGGCTTGAGCCAATTGAGTTTTCAAGCTCTCAAGTTCTTCGGCTTGCCGCTGGTTTTCCGCCTTAAGCCGGTTCTTTTCCTCCAAACTTCGGGTCAGCACACGGTGGCTAGCTTCTTGCTGAGATTCGGCATACCTCTGAGATTGTCGGGCTGCATCCAAATCTTTCTGCAACTGCCCTATGGATTCAGCTGCTATAAAGTACCCTCTCATCAGTACGGGAATGTCGAATCAATTTGGCAAATTGAGATACTCACCGTGCGCCTCTCGGGTGAAATTCTTCACTTGCTCAAGCTCGGCCTTCACGGTCTGTACCTATGTTCGGCTCACCTCGAGCTCCTTGGCAAGCTTCTCATTTTGTTTCCTTGAGGCCTACATTGTCAATAAAACAATACTCAGATCCTTAAATCGGCCGTTCCGGCCAAATAAAGGCTCGGGGGCTACTGGATTAATATTTGTGTTCGGCTGTTAAAACCGATTACTCACCTCCAGGCTGGACGAGATCAGCTTAGCGGCTCCCTCGAGCCCAGCTCGGGCAGCTCCGATGTATGCGTCCACCGAACTTAGGGCATTAAACTCTTGATCGAAAAACGCTTGGTGGCGCAGGGCTCCCTTTCGCCGCCAGTGATTCATCGCACTCTCTACCTCGTAGTTAGTGACCGAGACGTCCCCGGAATCTTCGGGGGGCTGATCCGTCACCGGGGCCTTCGCGTCAAGTTCATCCTGAGCAAAAGACCTTGGTTCATGATGGTTGCCTGGCTCCTCGGTGATGTTCCCGGAAGGAGGTGGCTGTACTCGTCTCCTGAGTATTTCAACACAAGTTTTATGAGTTCCTACTTCAATCATGACAATGGCCGAACTAAGCGGTTAGATAACGTACCTCTTGGTTGAGTGCATGGCCGTGGCGTTCTCCGCGGTTGGCTCATGAGGAGGATTCCTGCTGTTGCTCGGTACATGCCCTGCTGCCATAGACGACGTTCGACGCGTGGACAAACGACCCTTGGGAATAGGGATCAGCGCACTCGGTTTAGCAGGGGTCGCTCGCCCTTTACGGGAAGAGGCCTTCTTCTTACCAGTGGTGGAAGAAGGAAGTGGTCCTGGGTGATCGGCAAGAAGAGCCACCTTGGAGCCGTCAAGGCTCTCCTGGTAAAAGACCCCGTCCTCGTATTCAATTGATAGCTCTGGATCGTCATGGAATCCGGGATCGTCGTCGTGAGAATAGCTATCTGGTTGAGGCACCGGACAGCTGACTGATAACCCACAAGTATAGGGGATCGGAACAGTTTTCGAGGGTAGAGTATTCAACCCAAATTTATTGACTCGACACAAGGGGAGCCAAAGAATATTCTCGAGTATTAGCAGCTGAGTTGTCAATTCAACCACACCTGAAAGACTTAATATCTGCAGCAAAGTATTCAGTAGCAAAGTAATATGGAAGTAACGGTAACGATGGCAAAATGACAGTAGCAGTGTCGTAGTGATTGTAACAGTAGCAACGGATAAGTAACTTAGCAAAGATCAATATGGAAAAGCTCGTAGGCAATGGATCAGTGATGGATAATTATGTCGGATGGCATTCATCATGCAACAGTTATAACATAGGGTGACACAGAACTAGCTCCAATTCATCAATGTAATGTAGGCATGTATTCCATATATAGTCATACGTGCTTATGGAAAAGAACTTTCATGACATCTTTTGTCCTACCCTCCCGTGGCAGCGGGGTCCTAATGGAAACTAAGGGATATTAAGGCCTCCTTTTAATAGAGAACCGGACCGAAGCATTAGCACTTAGTGAATACATGAACTCCTCAAACTACGGTAATCACCGGAAAGAATCCCAGTTATTGTCACCCTGGGGGATGCGGATCATAACTCGTAATAGGTGTCTACAACTTGCAAGATAGGATCAAGAACACATATATATTCATGAAAGCATAATAGGTTCAGATCTGAAATCATGGCACTCGGGCCCTAGTGACAAGCATTAAGCATAGCAAAGTCATAGCAATATCAATCTCAGAACATAGTGGACACTAGGGATCAAACCCTAACAAAACTAACTCGATTATATGGTAAATCTCATCCAATCCATCACCGTCCAGCAAGCCCACGATGGAATTACTCACGAACGGCGGAGAGCATCATGAAATTGGTGTTAAAGGATGGTTGGTGATGACGACGGCGTCGATTTCCCCTCTCCGGAGCCCAAATCAGGCTCCAGATCTGCCCTCTAGAGGAAGAACAGGAGGTGGCGGCGGCTCCGTATCGTAAAACGCGATGAACTCTTCTTCTTGATTTTTTTCTCCCCGAATAGGAATATATAGAAGTGGAAACGAGGTCGGAGGAGCAACAGGGGGCCCACAAGACACAGGGGCGTGCCCTAGGGGGGTGGGCGCGCCCCCTGGCTTGTGGCCAGGTGGTGGGCCCCCTGCAGTTTATTCTTTCGCCAATATTTTTTATTAATTCCAAAAATATTCTCCGTAAATTTTCAGGTCAATCCAAGAACTTTTATTTCTGCACAAAAATAACACCAAGGCAATTCTGCTGAAAACAGCGTCAGTCCGGGTTAGTTCCATTAAAATCATGCAAATTAGAGTCCAAAACAAGGGCAAAAGAGTTTGGAAAAGTGGATACGTTGGAGACGTATCAACTCCCCCAAGCTTAAACCTTTGCTTGTCCTCAAGCAATTCAGTTGATAAACTGAAAGTGATAAAGAAAAACTTTTACAAACTCTGTTTGATCTTGCTGTTGTAAATATGTCTAACTTATGTTCAGATTTTCAGCAAAGATTATAGACTAACCACATTCACAATAACATTTAGGTCTCACATTTATTCATATCAATGGCATAATCAACTAGCGAGCAATAATAATAAGTCTCGGATGACAACAATCTTATCAAAACAATCATGATACAATATGACATAATGGTATCTCGCTAGCCCTTTCTTAGACCGCAAAACATAAATGCAGAGCACCTCTGAAGAACAAGGACTGACTAGACATTGTAATTCATGGTAAAAGAGATCCAGTCATACTCACACTCAATATCAATTAATAGCAAAGCATACAAATCACGGTGGTGCTCTCTAACTGGTGCCTTTTATGAGAGGGTGATGACTCAACAGTAAAGTAAAATAGATAGGCCCTTCGCAGAGGGAAGCATTGATTTGCAGAGGTGCCAGAGCTCGAGCTTTTAAAACAGGGATGCATAATAATTTTGAGAGGTATGCTTTCATTGCCAACATAACAACTAAGAGATCTCGATATCTTCCATGCTAGATACATTATAGGCAGTTCCCAAACAGAATAGTAAAGTTTTTACTCCCCTTCCACCAAATCAATCACACTCCACGGCGGGCCGAATCCACGGGTACCGTCCATACAAACACAATCCTGGGGGAGTTTTGTTTATTACATTTTGATTTGAATTTTGAGCATGGAACTGGGCATCCCGAATACCAGCCACTTTCTCGTGAATGATAGTGAATCAACACAAATCGTGAGAATAACCCACCTAGCATGGAAGATACTGACAGTCCCCAGTCACTACATGAGCGATTTGGGCATACAAAACAGAATGTTTATTTGAAGGTTTGGAGAGTGGCACATGCAAATTTACTTGGAACGGCAGGTAAATACCGCATATAGGTATGTATGGTGGACTCATATGGAACAACTTTGGGTTTATAGAGATGGATGCACAAGCAGTATTCCCGCTTAGTACAAGTGAAGGCTAGCAAAAGACTGGGAAGCGACCAACTAGAGAGCGACAATAGTCATCAACATGCTTTAAGATTAACGAATATTGAATGCAAGCATGAGTAGGATATAAATCACCATGAACATAAACATCGTGGAGGCTATGTTGATTTTGTTTCAACTACATGCGTGAACATGTGCCAAGTCAAGCCACTCGAATCGTTCAGAGGAGGATACCATTCTATCATACTACATCACAACCATTTTAATATGCATGTTGGCACTCAAGACAAACCATTATCCACTCTTAGTTAATTAAGCATGGCATGAATAACTATAATCTCTAATTGTCATTGCAAACATGTTTCATCTATAACGGGCTGAATTAAGAACGATGAGCTAATCATATTTACAAAAACAAAATAGGTCGAGTTCATACCAGCTTTTCTCCACCTCAGTCATTTCATCATATATCGTCATTATTGCCTTTCACTTGCATGACCGAACGATGTGAATAATAATAAGAGTGCACGTGCATTGGACTAAGCTGGAATCTGCAAATAATAACTCAAAGGAGAAGACAAGGTAATATGGGCTCTATGTAAACTAAACAATAATGCATATGAGAGCCACTCAACATTTTCATCGCGGTCTTCTCCTTACGACCCAAAGAAGAAAAGAAAAGTATTTACACGGGAAAATTCCCAACAAGCAAAAGAAGAACGAGAAATTTTTTTGGGTTTTCTTTTAAGACGACACTAAACAAACTAGAAGATAAAGCTAGAACTAATTTTTTTGGATTTTCTCAAGATTAATTAAACACACATAAGAAGAAAGCAAAAGAAGAAATAAACTACCATGGATGGCACAATGAAAAAGTACGAACACCGACAACTGGAATGAGTGTGTGAACATGAATGTAATGTCGGTGAGAAATACGTACTCCCCCAAGCTTAGGCTTTTGGCCTAAGTTGGTCTAGGGCCATGGCTGGCCCGGATAATATTTAAAGTCATAATTGGGGTGGTACTGGACTGCGGCGGCTACTGCCTGAATAGCTGCAGCATGGAGGCGAGCGGCTTCCGCCTCTCTCTCATACTCATTTGCCTCCTCTCTGGTTATAAAGCGTCTTCGTTTTTCCTGAAAGTTAAAGAAGGCAGGAGCAGGAAGAGTAATATGGACAGCACGCTGTCTGTCAAAAATTAGTCGGTACAGGATGGACTGTTCGTCCCTCTCGAGGAACTGGTAGCGCACCAAAGCCTCATAATCAAGAAAAGCAGGGGGTAACTCAATATCATTCTCTCTTATGGGTACCCCAAGATACTTAGCTACACGAGTGGCATAAATTCCACCAAAGAAATCTCCATCCTTAGCGTTAAGATGTAATCTCCTAGCAATAATAGCCCCTAGGTTATATCGTCTATCTCCCATGACCGCACTTTTAAGAATACTGAGATCAGGTACGCAAAGGTGGCTATGGTCATGTTTACCATTAATGCATCTACCTATGAAGAGAGCGAAATAATGTATGTCAGGAAAGTGAATGCTCCCCAAAGTAGCTTGTGTAATGGTTCTAGTTTCTCCCACCGTGATGCTAGCAAGGAAATCATTAAATTCATTTTTATGAGGATCGCTATGGCTACCCCACTGTGGAATTTTACATGCATCATTAAAATCCTCTAGGTCCATGGTATAGGACTTATCATAAAGATTAAATAGAACAGAATGAGAATTACGCTTGGATGAAAATTCAAACCTCCGCATGAAAGAATCGGTGAGTTGATAATATTGCTTGCATCGATCTGAAATAAAATCCTCAAGGCCAGCATTCCTTATGAACGCATAAAACTCTTCCTTGAATCCGGCGTTATCCATGAATTGGTCCGACGGCCATTCACAAGGCCGTACTTGAGCTTCCCTTGGTGGTTCAAAATCGGGCTCACGTAACGCGAGTCTCGGAGTTTTCTTGCTCGAAGAACCACCTTGATACATTCTCCTCAACATCTCTTTTGCTGAAAATTAATTCTGAAATTTTTAGTGACTCTAAATAAAAGTGAACAAAACTCAATAAAACTCATAGCAACTACTCCCACAAGTGCCTAGAAGCTATATCATGCATCAAAACTACTTGGGACCATACAAATTTGACATGCAAGCTCAAGAACAAGGTCACCACAGTAGCAAAAATTTGCAATATATAAAGCACTAGAACAAAAACTAATTGGACCATTGGAGGAGTCACATACCGATGAGCAATCCCCTAAAACAATTTTGCAAATGGGGCTTTGAGCAAGGAGATCGAAAATGGCAGCAAAATTAGCTAGAACACGGGTTTGAGCAATGGTGGGATTTTTTCTAGAGGAAGAAGAAGTGGATGGGTGCTGGAATAAGTGAGGGGGCCCCACGTGGGACCCACAAGCCAGGGGGGCGCGCCCAGGGGGGTGGGCGCGCCCTGCAGGCTTGTGGCCCACTGGTGCAGCCCCCTGATGCATACTCAGTGCCAAAAATTCTTAAATAATCTAGAAAAAATCATACTAAATTTTCAGGGCATTCTGACTACTTTTATTTCCAGGTCATTTTTCTATTGCACGGATAAAACAGAAAACAGGAGAATAATAGCATTTTTACTCTATTTAATCTAAATAACAGAAAGTGAAAGTTGGGTACAGAAAGTTGTGCCTTCTAAATTCATCCATCTCATGCTCCTCAAAAAGAATCCATCAATAAGGTTGATCAAGTCTTATTGACAAACCGTTTTCGAAAGACATGAAACCGGAGAATTTTCGAATAACACTAGGTTACCTCAAATGGGATATGCATGTCCCCAACAATAAGTATATCATATTTCTTCTTGGCAATAGGAAGAGGGAATTCAAAGCCTCCAATAATAATCGTTGAAACCTTTTCAATTGAGTTGATACTATGAACTTGAGGTTTTTCTTCGGAAAGTGTACCGTATGCTCATTACCATTAACATGAAAAGTGACATTGCCCTTGTTGCAATCAATAACAGCCCCTGCAGTATTCAAAAAGGGTCTACCAAGGATAATCGACATACTGTCGTCCTCGGGAATATCAAGAATAACAAAGTCAGTTAAGATGGTAATGTTTGCAACCACAACAGGCACATCCTCGCAAATACCGATGGGTAAAGCAGTTGATTTATCAGCCATTTGCAAAGAAATTTCAGTAGGTGTCAACTTATTTAAATCAAGTCTACGATATAAAGAGAAGGGCATAACACTAACAACAGCTCCAAGGTCACATAAAGCAGTTTTAACATAATTTCCTTTAATAGAGCAAGGTATAGTGGGTACTCCGGGATCTCCTAGTTTCTTTGGTATTCCACCCTTAAAAATATAATTAGCAAGCATGGTGGAAATCTCAACTTCCAGAATCTTTCTTTTATTTGTCACAATATCTTTCATATACTTAGCATAAGGAGACATTTTCAGAGTATCAGTCAAGCGCATACGCAAAAAGACAGGTCTAAGCATTTCAACAAAGCGCTCAAAATCTTCATCATCCTTCTTCTTGGATGGTTTAGGAGGAAAGGGCATGGGTTTCTAAACCCATGGTTCTCTTTCTCTACCATGCTTTCTAGCAATAAAGTCTCTTTTATCATATCTCTTATTCTTAGGTTGTGGGTTATCAAGATCAACAGCTGGTTCAATCTCCACATCATTATCATTACTAGGTTGAGCATCAACATGAACATCATCATTAATATTATCACTAGACTCATGTTCATTACCAGATTGTGTCTCAGCATCAGAAATAGAAATATCGTTTGGATTCTCAGGTGTATATATAACAGGTTCACTAGCAGCATGCAAAGTCCTATCGTCATTCTTTTTACTGCTCTTATTGGAACGACTAGGTGCATCAGTATTAACTCTTTGAGAATCTTGCTCAATTCTCTTAGGATGGCCCTCAGGATACAAAGGTTCCTGAGTCATTCTACCACCTTTAGTCACAACTTTAACAGAATGATCATTGTTCTTACTATTCATTTCCTTAAGCAAATCATTTTGCGCCTTAAGTACTTGTTCTACTTGAGTAGTTACCATGGAAGCATGTTTACTAATAAGTTTAAGATCATTGACAGTTCTACTCAAATAATCACCCAAGCGATCAAGCATGTAAGCATTATGTTTCAATTGTCTACTAACATAAGCATTGAAATTTTCTTGCTTCACAACAAAATTATCAAACTCATCCAAGCATTGGCTAGCAGGCTTATTATAAGGAATATCTCCTTCATCAAATCTACAGAGAGAATTTACCTCTACTACCTGTGTCGGGTTATCAAGACCATGTATTTCTGCAATAGGTGGTAAATTCTTAACATCTTCAGCTTTAATACCTTTTTCTTTCATAGATTTCTTTGCCTCTTGCATATCTTCAGGACTGAGAAATAGAATACCTCTTTTCTTCGGAGTTGGCTTTGGAGGTGGTTCAGGAATAGTCGAATCATTATCATTGCTCAATATATTATTCAATAGTAGTTCAGTCTGTTCAACAGTTCGTTCCCTGAAAACACAACCAGCACAACTATCTAGGTGGTCCCTAGAAGCATCGGTTAGTCCATTATAAAAGATATCAAGTATTTCATTTTTCTTAAGAGGGTGATCAGGCAAAGCATTAAGTAATTGGAGAAGCCTCGCCCAAGCTTGTGGGAGACTCTCTTCTTCCATTTGCACAATGTTAAATATTTCCTGCAAAGCAGCTTGTTTCTTATGGGCAGGAAAATATTTTTCAGAGAAGTAATATATCATATCCTGGGGACTACGCACACAACCAGGAGCAAGAGAATTAAACCATATCTTAGCATCACCCTTTAATGAGAAAGGAAACAACTTAAGAATATAGTAATAGCAAATTTTTTCCTCATGAGTAAATAGGGTGGCTATATCATTCAATTTAGTAAGGTGTGCCACAACAGTTTCAGATTCATAACCATGGAAAGGATCAGATTCAACCAAAGTAATTAACTCAGGATCGACAGAGAATTCATAATCCTTATCAATAACAAAGATAGGTGAAGTAGCAAACTTAGGATCATATTTCATTCTAGCATTCAAATATTTTTCTTTCCACTTGCATAGCAATTTCTTAAGATCATCTCTATCTTTACAAGCAAGAAAGTCCCTAGCTACCTCTCCTTCCATAACATAACCTTTAGGTATATCAGGCAATTCATATCTAGGAGTGCTAGGTCTAGCAGGTGTATCATATTGTTCAGTTTCAATAATTTCATCAGATTCAAAGATATCATCAGTTTCAGCATTCACTCTAGCAATTTGTTCATCAAGAAATTCACCTAGCGGCACAGTAGTATCAAGCAGAGTATCATCATAAGCATCATGCATGGCAGAAGTAGCATCATCAATTACTTGCGACATATTAGAATTACCAGCAGGTGGTGGTGTCGCAAATTTACTCATAACAGAAGGTGAATGAAGTGCAGAGCTAGATGGCAGTTCCTTACCTGTCCTCGTAGTTGAGGGGTAGATCTTAGTCTTAGCATCTTTCAGATTCTTCATATTGATAAACAGATATAAATCCCAAGTGACTCAGAGAATAGAGCTATGCTCCTTGGCAACGGCGCCAGAAAAAGGTCTTGATAACCCACAAGTATAGGGGATCGCAACAGTTTTCGAGGGTAGAGTATTCAACCCAAATTTATTGATTCGACACAAGGGGAGCCAAAGAATATTCTCGAGTATTAGCAGCTGAGTTGTCAATTCAACCACACCTGAAAGACTTAATATCTGCAGCAAAGTATTCAGTAGCAAAGTAATATGGAAGTAACGGTAACGATGGCAAAATGACAGTAGCAGTGTCGTAGTGATTGTAACAGTAGCAACGGAAAAGTAACTTAGCAAAGATCAATATGGAAAAGCTCATAGGCAATGGATCAGTGATGGATAATTATGTCGGATGGCATTCATCATGCAATAGTTATAACATAGGGTGACACAAAACTAGCTCCAATTCATCAATGTAATGTAGGCATGTATTCCATATATAGTCATACGTGCTTATGGAAAAGAACTTGCATGACATCTTTTGTCCTACCCTCCCGTGGCAGCGGGGTCCTAATGGAAACTAAGGGATATTAAGGCCTCCTTTTAATAGAGAACCAGACCAAAGCATTAGCACTTAGTGAATACATGAACTCCTCAAACTACGGTAATCACCGGAAAGAATCCCAGTTATTGTCACCCTGGGGGATGCGGATCATAACTCGTAATAGGTGTCTACAACTTGCAAGATAGGATCAAGAACACATATATATTCATGAAAACATAAATGGTTCAGATCTGAAATCATGGCACTTGGGCCCTAGTGACAAGCATTAAGCATAGCAAAGTCATAGCAACATCAATCTCAGAACATAGTGGACACCAGGGATCAAACCCTAACAAAACTAACTCGATTACATGGTAAATCTCATCCAACCCATCACCGTCCAGCAAGCCCACGATGGAATTACTCACGAACGGCGGAGAGCATCATGAAATTGCTGATGAAGGATGGTTGGTGATGACGACGGCGTCGATTTCCCCTCTCCGGAGCCCAAATCAGGCTCCAGATCTGCCCTCCCAAGGAAGAACAGGAGGTGGTGGCGGCTCCGTATCGTAAAACGCGATGAACTCTTCTTCTTGATTTTTTTTCTCCCCGAATAGGAATATATAGAAGTGGAAACGAGGTCGGAGGAGCAACAGGGGGCCCACAAGCCACAGGTGCGCGCCCTAGGGGGGTGGGCGCGCCCCCCTGGCTTGTGGCCAGGTGGTGGGCCCCCTGCAGTTGATTCTTTCGCCAATATTTTTTATTAATTCCAAAAATATTCTCCGTAAATTTTCAGGTCAATCCGAGAACTTTTATTTCTGCACAAAAATAACACCAAGGCAATTCTGCTGAAAACAGCGTCAGTCCGGGTTAGTTCCATTCAAATCATGCAAATTAGAGTCCAAAACAAGGACAAAAGAGTTTGGAAAAGTGGATACGTTGGAGACGTATCACTGACTGTCTCGACCGAGCGCCTCCAGCTCTGTTCGGACAGGTTGAAAGTTTCGATCGAAAGGATTATATACAAATATCCGAACTCGGAACGCAAAAGCAAAAGGCTTACCCATTCGATGGGGTTATGACTCGAATAGCCTTCCTTCGCTGATAGTCGAGCGAAATTTTCTTTGTCTACTTTAAAAAGATCGGCCAGTATGGCCGCCATTGCCGCCTGATTGGCATGATCCTGCTGTTGGGAACGGGTGGTGTCGCTTGTCCCATTGTAACGCCACAGGGGGTGAATCCTCTGCTGAAGGGATTGAACACATCGAGCAATGACGGCTGCCATCACATCGATGATGGTTAGCTTACTGTGGACTAGTAACCTCACTTGGGCAGCTAGGCATTTTACTTCGGCACTTTCCTCTTTGGATGGACTCTTCAGTCGCCAGTTGAACCTTTTCTTCAAAGGAGTGTCGGAGTATTCGGGCAGACCCCTCCGAGTTGGGTCAAACAGGGGAACGTCCTCAATGTAGAACCATTCCGAGGTCCATTCTTCGGACTCTTTCTTCGGAGTCCCCACAGGATACCCCGTCCCGGCTATACGCCATACTTCGGCTCCACCCACTTCCCGAATTGTCCCACCCCGAGTACGAGGGAGAAGGCAGAAGTACCTCCTCCATAAACCAAAATGGGCCTCGCAGACCAAGAACATCTCGCAGAGGGCAACGAAGCCCGAAATGTGCAGGATGGACCCAGGGGTAAGATGATGGAGTTGGATCCCATAGAATTCCAATAGTCCCCTCAAGAAGGGATGAATGGGGAATCATAGGCCCTGTAGGAGGAAGGACACGAAACATACCCGCTCTCCCTGGTGTGGAACATGGAAATTCTTTGCGAAGGCTTCACCATTAAAAGCAGTCAATCCGGCGCGGGTAAACGCCAGATCCGAGGCGGGGAGATAACCCCGGGTCTCGAGGTTGCGCAGCTGGAGGAGAGATACTGAACAACTTGCCCAATCTCCGGGAAGGGGGCCGTGAGGACGCGAGGAGGAGCCAGGGACGCTCGCCATATTTTCAAGTTTTTTTCGCTTGGGGCTTTTCGATGGTGAGGAAGAGGAAGGAGTTGCCTAGGCCACGATTCCATTTGCTTAGATGGGCAGTTCCTCCCCTCCGCTTGCAGGAAAGGCAGTCCTGTAAAAGGCTGCTTGGCCGCCCGTCTCCCATTTGCGCACCCGAATCGAGGGGCGGCGGAGTTAATGGTGTGGGCCCCGCGACGTTTCGACGATTGAGACCGGATTGTTGTTTACCGAGCATAGAGAGGGAGAAGAACTCGCCTCGCACGCCGAAGACTTTGGAGCACAGGACCGTTCGGACTACATATCTCGGCATTGGAGGCTAGTTCGGGGGCTACTGAGCGAGTCCGGGATTAATGGGTCCTCGGACTACCGGCATGTTCCTTATGGGCCGGACTCGTGGGCCACTCGTTGGAGGATCGGACTGACCGAATACCCCATGACCAGGGAGGAATCCTAAGGAGCCGTGGCGTGCCCTTCAAGATGAAGATGGTAGAATAGGCATTTTTACTCCTTCGACAAGCAACCGACTATGTGTAACCCTAGGGACCATTGGTGTCTATATAAGCCAGAGGGTTTAGTTCGTAGAAGACAGACAAGCTCATCTAGGGTTTTGGCTACTTGATCTCGAGGTAGATCGACTCTGTAATCTTCATACACATCAATATAATCAAGCAGGACGTAGGGTTTTACCTCCATAGGAGGGCCCAAACCTGTGTAAATAACTTCTCCTTCGTCTCCTGTTACCCATCGATCCTAATCTCATAGCTCAGGACCCCCTACCCGAGATCCGCCGGTTTTGACACCGACAAAGACCATGGCAAGGGCGCCCGTAGCGAGGACGACGAAGAGCCCAGCAGGCCGAATAATGGAGGCCACAAGCAATTACCCCTGAGGTAAAAAGTGTGAGCGTGATTTATGTCACACATATACCCAAGAAGGAGAGGAAGCGCGCATTTCGGGACGTGTACGACATAGAGCCCGGCACCCCGAAATTTAACCCATGGTCGGCTTGCTCGATCACCTTCGACCATAGGGACCATCCGACCAGTATCCTTCATGGAGGCTCGTCAGCCCTTGTCTTAGATCCCATTATCGGTGGGTATCACCACACTAGAGTCCTCATGGACGAAGGTAGTAGCCTTAACCTGATTTATTCAGACATAGTGAAAAAGATGGGTATCGATCCGTCAAGGATCAAACCCAGCAACACTACCTTTAAAGAGTAATCCCAAGCGTCGAAGTCCACTGCTCGGGCACCATGACTTTGGAAGTAGTGTTCGGCTCGCCCAACAACTTCCGCAGTGAGGACTTTATCTTCGACATTGTCCCTTTTCGCAACGGCTATCACGTACTGCTCGGCCGTACATCATTCGCTCGCTTTAACGTTGTTCACATTATGCATATCTGAAGCTCAAGATGCCCGGACCAAGGGGATCATCACTGTCAATAGCAACACAAAGCGCTCCCTCCGAACTAAGGAACACACAGCGGCCCTGGCAGCCGACTTCCATAACGGCAACGAAGCGCCAAGGCCCCAATCAGCCATCAAGGCGCGACAGGCGAGCAAACAAGCCCGAGCTCAATCTGATCTCCTAGAGCCGTCCCCCACTCAACGCAAATAATAATACGCGCCCCACACCGTGGCCAAGTTACCCGCAAGGTACGTACTCCTGAATCATAATTTCATACCTAAAAATCCTTGGGCAGCTGTGGGGACATACCATCCAAAGGCCTAGTATTAGGCTAAACCGAACGATGGTCATATATGTCTTCGGACAACACCAGGCTCCATCAAGGATCCAGTCAACAGTGTTAATTTCACACGATTCGGCGACCTATCAAGACTTTCTCTCACAAGGACCACACGTCGACTACCACCTCCTCTAAAGGAGCACCCTCCAGGACAACAAAGGCGCAGACGTGCAGCAGGACACATTAAAGGACATCAAGCCATTTTTTGTCAAGGTCCTGTGTAAACCTTTTTTCCTGTAAATTTATTTTTGCATACTCGTACCAGTTGCGTGAGCAAACAAAAGTGTACGGAACGTCAAGTGTCCGTCGCAGTAACGCCCAAACATTACGATCCTAGGGGAATTATTGATATTGTGTGTGCCTTGTTGCTCTTCAATGCAAGTTAGTTTAGTATGCATTTATTTATGTGGTTGGTCCATAAAATCGGGGGCTTGATCAACTCGCCCCATGGATCGCCCCAACACTATCTTGATATCATGTGTTCGGCGTCTTTGATATTTCGTTATATGCATTAGTTTCGAATTGTGTCTTTGGTCAAAGGTTGGGTTGCCCGGCTCCTGAGCTTCCCCTTTTATGTTCCGCTTGTTCGGCTAGAAGGGCAAAGGGAGCACCATTGCGATTGTACTTCTAGTTCGTTTGGTTAAGTACCTCATTGGAGAAAGTCGAAAACCGACTGGCATAATAAGCGTGAATTGATCTGTGATCCAATGACAAGTGTTAAACTAAGAATCGTTGGAGGTTCACCGTGTTAAAACAGAGGGCTTGGTGTAACACAAGCCATGTGATATGGGTTTTCCACATTAAAAACACCGAACATCACAAAGTACAGGGGGGATAGATCTCACTCCCCGCATGTAACCTCCTATGGTTAAGTGAAAGCAATAAATCCGCATAGTTTGATTGCCTTGTTTTCTTCCGAACTACCGCCTCTGGGTACCAAGACGTTGGCTAAGGGTAATAGTGCGGATATCGAAAACACCCCTTTTAGTATCTATAGGGGGGTTCAAGCCGATGACTGGTAACTTTCAGAATTAAAACAACCACACAGGAGTCAAAATTAACAAAAGCACAGCATGACATATACTATGTAAATTCACAAACATTAAGATACAATAAAGTTTCGACCATCACATGGAAGGTAGTACTTTCACTCAAGAACTACATCCTTCGGGCTTAAAGCCTCTATTGCCCGTGTACCGTCCATAACGACGGAAAAGTATAGCTCGGGGCGCCTATGGCCCTTCCCGGGTGGCGGAGGTCCAGTAGCCATTTCGGTGGGCTTCAGCTTCAGCCAATGCACCATCTGCTTTGCAAACGCCATCCGGGCACCCTCGGTGCAGGCTGAGCGAATCAGGGAGTCAACCCGGGGCACGGCAACGACCAACCTTTGCACAAAACCGAAGTAGCTGCCGGCATTGGCTGTGTAGGCCATAAACAGATACAGAAATCCTTCATGGCCGGCTCGGCTATGCGATGCAACTCCATCAGCTGCTTCAGCTGATCGGAGACAAGGAGTGGTTGCTCTGGGCCTGAAACTGCTCCTAGAACAGCCGTTGATCAGCATTCCCTTCCTGGGAGACAGAATGTTGTGCCGCATCCACCGCACTCTTGGGTAGGTCCGCAAACATGCCTAGAGAATGCCACACTGGAGTGAGCAACAAAAACATTTTTCCACTAACAGGGCACTGTAGTAAGTATCACTTACCACTCGCGATCTACTTTATTTGGTGGAGTTCCTTCTCATGGCACTGCACCTCCATGCGTGCCTCCTGGAGGATTGTAGATTTCAAGGGCAGCTCGGTAGCTTGCTCCTTGTTCTTCTGCTCAAGGACCTTGCACTTAGAGGTGGCATCCTTGATCTCTTATTGCACTCTCGCAACCCTGACCTCATGATTGCTACTTTCGGATTTTGCCGATAACATATCAGTAGCCGCTTGTTCGGCAGCCGCCTTATGTTTGGCAGTCTCTTGCCTCGCCTTCGACAGCTCGGCCTTGAGATTCTCGATCTCCGCGGCCACGACTGCATTGAGCATTAACATATTCATTTTTTAGGATACAACCATAAAAATTCCTCGCTTATATGAGGTAAATAACCACATCAATTGAGTTCAAACTTACCTTGCGCGTCGTCAAACCGCTTGTTAAGGCGGTCGACCTCGTCTTCGGAGCTTTTCAACTTCCGATTCATCTTTGCCAACTCCACAACACTGGGGGCTGTCGTCAGCGGCATAGCCTGTATAGACCATTCACAACATGTCAGGTTCCTAAGTTAGTGGGTTCTAAAATCCTCTGTCCGGATGTTTTTCACATTCCAATTGAGTCTTGAAGGCTGGGGCTAAATTCAGACAAAAAAAGGAATTTAACTTCGTATTCTTATCACATTCGACCCCCGCGTGAGTTCTTCCGAACTCACATAGGGCTCAGGGGCTACTAATTATGGCAATTGCATATAAAGCCAAACATACTTTGAAAAACGGTGACATACTATGTAAATTACCTTGAAGCCTGCTAGCAGGCCGCCAAAGGCTTCCTTCAATCCGCTGTCAACGGATTGAAGAGCTTGTAGTGTCGCGCTCAGGAGGGCGCGGTGCTCTTCAGCGATGGAGGAATCATTCAGACCCTCCTCCATCAGGGCCGTCCACCCGGACTGAGTCCGCTCTCTTACAGGCGGCTCCGGGTGTCGCATTGTGGTTTCTCCTACTGGAGAAACCTGAGCAGATGACTCCGGAACCATTGATGGCCGTGGAGCTACTTTTGGGGAAAGCTCGGGTTGACCGAGCTCTCCCTCCTTGTGTGACAAAAGGGATTCGCCCTCCTGTTCTTCGGCGGCCGACGCATTAACCCCGTCCATAGGGTCGTCGCCCCTCACCTCCTTGGTGGCTGGGGGGAGAGAGTTATGGGATGCAGTCCCACTTTCCTCCAATGCGTCGGGCGGAGATTCTCCCTCCGAGTTCTGATCGGTAGGGAGCTCGCGCATCGGACTGCAATGAGGAAAAAGGCCCATATACGGTATGTTATAAAACCCTTAGAGGGGATAAAAATGCTGAATTAGGTGAATTCTACCTTTGTGCCTGGGGCTTGACCATGAGGGTCCTTCGAGGGACAACCTTGAAATTTTCGGACTCCTCGTCAGAGTCCAAAACATCATCGAACAAGGCCACCTTGGGCCTACATGGTCTTTTAGGGGAGGGAGTCGGGTCACCCTCGGAGTCTTCGGATACCGCCCTCTTCTTAGGGGGGAAGAATTGCTCCCCTCCCCATCCTACCCCATCTCTCCTTCAAGAGTAGAGGGAGCGTACGTCTCCTCGGATGTTGTGTCCGGGGGGCCCTTTGATCGGAGACCCCCCCGGGCCTCCTTATTCTCTTCTTTCTTCTCCTCCCTCCTCTTCGGGGCCACATATGGCTTTTTGACCAGTACAGCCGTAAGCAAGGGCATCTGGGGATCCTCGGGAAGCGAAGCCGGGCAGTTGATCTGCTGGGATTTCGCTAGCCAGATCTGTCAAGGGGAGGAGAAGAGGGGATTAGAGCCTTTGAAAGGGGAAAAATCCGAACACAAGCGGAAAAATGTTATCGGTCCAGGAGGGATCGAAGCTTCCATGCCAAGGTCCTCCTCTTCTGTTGGCTAGCTCTTTCGCGGCTTGAATAACGCCTTCCACAGCTTCTTGTGGGAGGTGCGGAAGAACTCCCGCACGGTGACAGGGTCGTCCGGACTGTATTCCCACATGGGGGTGGCCCAGTGTTAACAGGGGAGAATGCGGCGGCGGAGCATGACTTGAACTACGTTCGGTAGTTTGATATTCTTCTTCTTCACCAGCGTGGTGATGCACCTTTGCAAGGTCTTCACCTCCGCCGCACTCCCCCAATCAAGTCCCTTCTTCATCCATGATAATAGTCTGGTGGGAGGTCCGGACCTGAATCTAGGAAGTGCCCCCATCCCTCTCACGTGGTTCGGTGATGTAGAACCAATCCCGTTGCCAGACCTTGACGGTGTCCATAAAAGAACCGTCTTGCCATTGAACCAACACTGGTGCAGCGACGTGCTATACAAACGCTTTTTAACCCCTTTCTGTGACGTACTTTGAAACCGTCGCCTTGCATGTGTGGGCGATAGGGGGGTCCATCCCACATGACACGGAAAACCCATCGACGATAGTGACCAACGAGCGCAAACGATCTACCAAACGTAATAGTGTGTGGCGCAGGAATATATCGCACACGCTATATTTTGGGCGTACGTGCGGGATTTGGGATCAATCACACACGGCTACTGAGACGTCCATTTTGCATCATGGTTTCCTACTGTTATTTGTAATGCTTTTATGCATAACAATGCTTTATGTAGTAATTCTAATGCCTTTTCTCTCATAATATGCAAGGTTTACACAAAGAGGGAGAATGCCGACAGCTGGAATTCTGGACCTGAAAAAGCATATCAGAGATACCTATTCTGCACATCTCCAAATAAGCTGAAACTTCACGAAGAATTATTTTGGAATATATAAAATATACTGGAGCAAATAAGTACCGGAGGCGGGCCACCTAGTGAGCACAAGACACCAAGGCACGCCAGGCCCCCCAGGCGTGCCCTGGTGGGTTGTGCTCAGCCCAGCCCACCTCCGGTGCCCATCTTCTGGTACTTAAGGTCTTTTGACCTAGAAAAAAATAAGGACAGGACTTTTGGGATGGAACGCCACCGTCTCGAGGCGGAACTTGGGCAGGAGCACTTTTGCCCTCCGGCGGAGCGATTCCGCTGGGGGAACTTCCCTCCCGGAGGGGGAAATCGAAGCCATCATCATCACCAACACCCCTCTCATCTTTGGGAGGACAATCTTAATCAATATCTTCAACAACACCATCTCCTCTCAAACCCTAGTTCATCTCTTGTGTTCAATCTTTGTACCGGAACCTCAGATTGGTACCTGTGGGTGACTAGTAGTGTTGATTACATCTTGTAGTTGATTACTATATGGTTTGTTTAGTGGAAGATTATATGTTCAGATCCATTATGCTCTTCAATACCCCTCTGATCTTGAGCATCAATATTATTTGTGAGTAGTTACCTTTGTTCTTAAGGTCACGGGAGAAGTCATGTTGCAAGTAATCATGTGAATTTGATATGTGTTCGATATTTTGATGATATGTATGTTGTGATTCCCTTAGTGGTGTAATGTGAACGTCGACTACATGACACTTCACCATCCTTGGGCCTAAGGGAATGCATTGCGGAGTAGTTATTAGATGATTGGTTGCTAGAGTGACAGAAGCTTAAACCCTAGTTTATGCGCTACTTCGTAAGGGGCTGATTTGGATCCAAACGTTTAATGCTATGGTTAGATTTTATCTTAATACTTTTCTCGTAGTTGCGGATTCTTGCGAGGGGCTTAATCATAAGTGGGAGGTTTGTTCACGTAAGAACAGCACCCAAGCACCATTCCACCCACATATCAAATTATCAAAGTAGCGAACTCAAATCAAACCAACATGATAAAAGTGATTAGATAAAATTCCCGTGTACCCTCAAGAACACTTTGCCTATTATAAGAGACTGTTCTGGCCTGTCCTTTGCCACAAAAGGATTGGGCTACGTTGCTGCACTTTATTTACCGTTACCGTTACCTGCTCGTTATCAATTATCTTGCTATCAAACTATCTATTACCTACAATTTCAGTGCTTGCAGAAATTACCTTGCTAAAAACTGCTTCTCATTTCCTTCTGCTCCTCGTTGGGTTCGACACTCTTACTTGTCGAAAAGACTATGATTGACCCCCTATACTTGTGCGTCATCAAGACCCTTTTCTAGCGCCGTTGCCGGGGAGTGAAGCGCTCTTGGTAAGTGGAAATAGGTAAGGAAAAAACTTATATTATGTGCTGAAATTTATTGTCACTTGCAACTATGGAAAAAAAATCCGTTGAGGGGTTTGTTTGGGGTATCTTCACCTCGACCGGAACTACAATTAGTTTCCCCTCAACCTACTGCATATACTGAAAATATTGGTTATGAAATTCCTTCGGGTATGGTAGAACAACTGCTAGCTAATCCATATCCAGGAGACGGAACTGAACATCCTGATATGCATCTAATACATGTGGATGAAGTTTGTGGATTATTTAAGATTGAAGGTTTACCCGGAGATGAAGTTAAGAATAAGGTTTTTCCTTTATCTTTTAAGGGAAAATCATTGACATGGTATAGGCTATGTGATGATATTGGATCATGGAACTGGAATCCATTGTAATTAGAATTCCACCAAAAGTTTTATCATATGCATCTAGTTCATCATGATCGGAATTATATATATAATTTTTGGCCTCATGAAGGATAAAGCATCGCTCTAGCTTGGGGGAGGCTTAAGTCAATGTTATATTCATGCCCCAATCATGATATCCCGAGAGAAATTATTATTCAGAACTTTTATGCTCGGCTTTCTCATAATGATCGATCCATGCTCGATACTTCTTGTGCTGGTTCTTTTATGATGAAGACTATCGAATTCAAGTTGGATCTCTTAGAAAGAATTAAATGCAACTCTGAAGATTGGGAACTCGACGAAGGTAATGAGTCAGGTATTAAGCTTGAGTTTGATTGTGTTAAATCTTGTATGAATACCGATTCTTTTCACAAGTTTAGCACTAAATATGGACTCGACTCTGAGATAGTAGCCTCTTTCCGGGAATCATTTGCTAGTTATGTTGATCTTCCTAAGGAGAAGTGGTTTAAATATCATCCCCTATTAAAGAAGAAATTAAAGAACCGGTAAAAGCTAAGGATGAAACCATCATTTACAATGTTGATCCAGTTGTGCCTACTACTTATATTGAAGGATAAAGGAACATGCTAAGGTATCAAATGTGGTTCGCAAAAGAAATATTAAAGCACCTAAGCCCTCTGAGAAAATTAAAGTAGAACCTAGTGTTGCTATGGTTAAGGATCTCTTGTTAGAAAATATTGATGGGCATGTTATTTACTTCTGTGATGAAGCTGCTAGAATTGCCAAACTTGATGAAAAACATAAACATAGACCTGTAGTGGGCATGCCTGTTGTCTCGGTCAAAATAGGAGATCATTGCTATCATGGTTTAGGTGATATGGGTGCTAGTGTGAGTGCTGTTCCTTTTACCTTATACCAAGAAATTATGAATGATATAGCACCCGTCGAAATAGAAGACATAGATGTTACTATTAAACTTGCTAATAGAGACACCATCACACCACTTGGGATTGTTAGAGATGTTGTAGTCTTGTGTGGGAAAATAAAATTTCCTACTGATTTTCTAGTTCTTGGTTCCCCACAAGATAACTTTTGTCCCATTATCTTTGGTAGACCTTTCTTGAACACCGTTAATGCTAAGATAGATTGAGAAAAACAAACTATCAGTGTTAGTTTTAGTGATGTGTCTCATGAGTTTAATTTTTCCAAGTTTAGTAGACAACCTTGTGATAAAGAATTATCTAGTAAGGATGAAATAATTGGTCTTGCTTCTATTGCCGTACCTACTACTGATCCACTAGAACAATATTTTCTAGACCATGAAAATGAAGTGCACTTGCGTGAAAGAAATGAAATAGATAAAAATTTCTTTGAACAATAACCTCTCCTGAAACACAATTTTCCTATTGAAACTCTAGGAGGTCCTCCTCCACCTAAAGGTGATCCTGTGTTTGAATTAAAACAATTGCCTGACACTTTGAAGTATGTTTATCTTGATGAGAAAAAGATATATCCTGTTATTATTAGTGCTAACCTTTCAGAACATGAAGAAGAAAGATTATTGAAAATTCTGAGGAAGCACCGGGCTGCTATTGGATATACTCTTGATGATCTCAAGGGCATTAGTCCCACTCTATGTCCGCACAAGATTAATATTTAACCTGATGCCAAACCCGTTGTTGATCACCAACGGCGATTGAATCCTAAGATGAAGGAAGTGGTAAGAACTGAAATATTAAAGTTTCTTGAAGCAGGTATAATCTATCCCATAGCTGATAGTAGATGGATAAGTCCCGTTCATTGTGTCCCTAAGAAGGGAGGTATTACTGTTGTTCCTAATGATAAAAATGAACTCATTCCACGGAGAATTGTCACTGGCTATAGAATGGTAATTGATGTTAGAAAATTAAATAAAGCTACTAGAAAAGATCATTACCCTCTGCTTTTCATCGATCAAATGCTAGAAAGATTATCTAAGCACACACATTTTTGTTTTCTGGATGGATATTCTGGTTTCTCTGAAATACCTGTATCACAATCTGATTAACAGAAAGCCACCTTTACTTGTCCTTTTGGAACCTATGCTTATAGACGTATGCCTTTTGGTTTATGCAATGCACCTGCTACCTTTCAAAGATGTATGACTGCTATATCCTCTGATTTTTGTGAAAAGATTGTGGAGGTTTTCATGGATGATTTCTCCGTTTACGGAACTTCTTTTGATGATTGCTTAAGCAACCTTGATCGAGTTTTGTAGAGATGTGAACAAACTAATATCGTCTTGAATTAGGAGAAGTGCCACTTTCTGGTTAATGAAGGTATTGTCTTGGGGCATAAAGTATCTGAACAAGGTATTGAGGTGGATAAAGCTAATGTTGATGCAATTGAGAAAATGCCATGTCCTAAAGATATTAAAGGTATTCAGAGTTTCCTTGGTCATGCTAGTTTCTATAGGAGGTTCATTAAAGACTTCTCTAAAATATCCAGGCCTCTTACTAATCTTTTACAAAAGGACATTCCATTTGTTTTTAATGATGATTGTGTAGAAACCTTTGAAACACTCAAGAAAGCCTTAACTTCTGCACCTATCGTTCAACCACCTGATTGGAACATGCCTTTTGAAATTATGTGTGATGCTAGTGATTATGCTATTGGTGATGTTCTAGGACAAAGAGTTGATAAGAAATTAAATGTTATCCATTATGCTAGCAAAACTCTAGATAGTGCCCAACGAAATTATGCTGCAACTGAAAAAGAATTTTTAGCAGTTGTGTTTGCTTGTGATAAATTTAGATCCTACATTGTTGATTCCAAAGTCATTGTTCACACCGATCATGCTGCTATAAAATATCTTATGGAAAAGAAGGATGCTAAACCTAGACTCATTAGGTGGGTTCTCTTGCTTCAAGAATTTGATTTACATATCACTGATAGGAAGCAAGCTGAAAACCCTGTAGCTGATAACTTGTCTAGGTTAGAAAATATTCTTGACGACCCAATACCTATTGATGATAGTTTTCCTGATGAAGAGTTAGCTGCAATAAATGTTTCTCAAATCACTCCTTGGTATGCTGATTATGCTAACTACATTGTGGCTTAATATATACCACCTAGTTTCACTTACCAACAAAAGAAAAAATTCTTCTATGATTTAAAACATTACTTTTGGGATGACCCACATCTTTATAAAGAAGGAGTAGATGGTATTATTAGACGTTATGTACCTGAGCATGAACAGGAACAAATCCTATGGAAATGTCATTCCGAAGCCTATGGAGGACATCATTTGGGAGATATAACTGCTCACAAGGTATTGCAATGTGGTTTTTATTGGCCTACTCTATTCAAGGATGCCCGTAAGTTTGTCTTGCCTTGTGATGAATGTCAAAGAATTGGTAATATCGGTAAGCGCCAGGAAATGCCTATGAATTATTCACTTGTTGTTGAACCATTTGATATTGGGGCTTTTGATTATATGGGAACTTTTCCTTCCTCTAATGGGTACACTCATATTTTGGTTGCTGTTGATTATGTCACTAAGTGGGTAGAAGCTATTCCAACTAGTAGTGCTGATCATAACACCTCCATTAAAAGGCATAAAGAAGTTATCTTCCCGAGGTTTGGAGGCCCTAGATATTTAATGACTGATGGTGGTTCACACTTTATTCATGGTATTTTCCGTAAGATGCTTGCTAAGTATGATGTTAACCATAGAATTGCATCACCCTATCATCCTCAATCAGTGGTCAAGTTGAACTTAGCAATAGAGAAATAAAATTAATATTACAAAAAACTGTCAATAGGTCTCGAAAGAATTGGCCTAAGAATCTAGATGATGCACTTTGGTTCTATAGATCAGCTTATAAAAATCCTATGTGTATGTCTCCATACAAAATGGTATATGGAAAAGCTTGTCATTCGGCTCTAGAGTTAGAACACAAAGCATTTTGGGCAATTAAAGATCTCAATTATGATTTCAAACTTACCGGTGAGAAGAGGTTATTTGATATTAGCTCGCTAGATGAATGGAGAACCCAAGCTTATGAAAATGCCAAACTATTCAAACAGAAAGTTAAAAGATGGCATGACAAAAGAATCCAAAAGCGGGAATTCAAAGTTGGATATTATGTTCTTTTGTACAACTCTCGTTTAAGATCTTTTGCAGGTAAGCTTCTTTCCAAATGGGAAGGACCATATGTTATCGAAGGGATTTATCGTTCTGGAGCTATCAAGATTAATAAGGCCGAAGGTACTAACCCGAAGGTGGTCAATGGACAAAGAATTAAACATTATATCTCAGGTATGCCTATTAATGTTGAAAGCAATGTTATTCAAACCATGACACTGGAGGAACACATAAAAGAAACCTTCCGGGACACTCCAGAATTCTGAAAAAGAGGAGGTACGTGATATGGTAAGTAAACGGACTCCGAAAAATCCGGAAAAATATTTTTTGTCAGTTTTGGAATATTAAAAAATTAGGAAAATAAAAATAAACAAGAAAGCAACCGAGGTGAGCACGATACACCAGGGCGCCACAGCCCTGCCAGAGGCGCCCTGGTGGGTTGTTCCCACCTCGGACACGTTCCCGACTCTGTTTTCCTTCCATATTCTTGCTTCCTAAGATAAAAAAATCTTTATATATATCCCCGATTGTTTTGACCACCGCATCGTAGAAAAATCCCCTGTTCTTGTTTCGCGCTATTTTCCTATCAGATGTATCAAGCCAGGCATCATGTGTTCTCCCGCCTCCAATAACGTAGAAGAAGATGCCTGGTTGATGAAGATGGAGCTAAAGAGAGAGGAGCCAAGAGAAGCCAATAATGAAGACAAGGGCAAGGAAGCTATAAAGGATCAAGCTCAAGAAGTAGGGCAATCCATGCCAACAAAAGAGGAGGAAGAAGAGTATATCCTTCAACCTTATTACAATCATCTCACCCCCTGAAATTGAAGCTTTTCGGGCTTTCGAAGTGGTTCGTGTTCAGAACAAATTTCTCACTCGTGAAAATATTTTGCTAGCGGAGCGCATTACCACCCTTCGGAACCTAAAGTGTGACACTTCATCACCACCTCCTTCATCCTCTTCACCATCAAAGGAGACTTGAGTACACGGGTATGGGCACTCCCCTTGGCTTGTGCTAAGCTTGGGGGAGATGGCCCGGTATCATATCACCATCACTTTTATTTACCTTTACCTATTTTAGTTCGACACTTAGCTCTTTCGTGATTTAGTTGAATAAAAGATTAGTATGATCTACTTTCGAGTGCTAGTTTCGTGATCTATCTATCTATGTAATCAAGTGAGAGTTATATAATAAAGTTTAGTTTGAGCTTTTGCTTATTTACTTTCTTGTTGCAATCAAAATAGAAAGGAAATAAATGAAAAGGATCATATGCTAAGTAATGACATCACATAAGGAAAAGTATAAGTGGTAAAATTTATTGGAGGTTGACAAACATAGCATTGGTCAATGATGCAATTCATGAAAAAATTAATAAGGGAAGAGAAGATTCACATGCAAATACACTATCTTGGACATCTTTTATGATTGTGAGCCCCCATTAAATATTATATGCCAAAATTGTTGACGTTGGACAAGGAAGACAATGTAATGATTTATGTTTGTTCGTATTCACATAGAAGTTATATTGTCATAGATCCTTCAACATGTGGTGCTTGCTCAATATCTTTGCTAGCCAAAAATTCCGCACTAAGTAGAAATACTACTTTTGCATCCAAAAATCCTAAACCCAAACTCATGTTTTGAGAGTCCACCATACCTACCTACGGATTGAGTAAGATCCTTCAAGTAAGTTGTCATCGGTGCAATAAGGCAATAAAAATTGCTTCTAAATGTAATTGATCAATTAGTGTAACAGAAAACTGAACTTTGTATGAACTTATGATGGCAAAGTAATAAAAGCGATGGACTGCATAATAAAGGTTGCTATCATGGGGGGCAATATAACATGACGTTCTTTTACATTAAGGGATTTGGCATACAAACTAAAAAGCGCATGACAACCTCTGCTTCCGTCTGCGAAGGGCCTATCTTTTACTTTTATGTATTTACTTATATGCAAGAGTCAAAGTATTCTTCTCTATTCCTTTTTACTTTTCTTTTTGCAAGCATCATGTGGTGAGGAAAGATCTAGGCACATATATCCAGTTGGATATGAGTGAGCATGAGTTATTATTGTTGACATCACCCTTGAGGTGAATACGTTGGGACGCGAAACTATAAGCCCCTATCTTTCTATGTGTCCGGTTGAAACTTTTTGCTCATGGGTATGCTGTGAGTGTTAGCAATCATACAAGACTAAATGATAGTTGAGTATGTGGACTTGCCAAAAGGCTCCGACTCGAGACCCTTCCTGAAAATATGATGAATTATAGTTGCAAAGTTGACTTAGAACATTGTTTGTTGGTTTTCAATAAGGTTTATGCTTTATACTTCTATGTTGTGATGAATTGTTACTTGTTCATTAGAAGTTATATGATGAAGTTATATAATAAAAGTTATACGAATAAGTTCTATGATCAAGTTTATTCTGCTATGATAATAAGGATGATGCTACTATGTCCGTATTTTGTTTTTATGGACACCTCTCTCTCAAACCATGTGGACATGTTTTTCGATATCGGCTTTCGCTTGAGGAATAGCGATGTCTAAGCTTGGGGGAGTTGATACGTCCATTTTGCATCATGATTTCCTACTGTTATTTAATGTTTTTATGCATAACAATGCTTTATGTAGTAATTCTAATGCCTTTGCTCTCATAATATGCAAGGTTTACAAAAAGAGGGAGAATGCCGACAGCTGGAATTCTGGACCTGAAAAAGCATATCAGAGATACCTATTCTGCACATCTCCAAATAAGTTGAAACTTCACAGAGAATTATTTTGGAATATATAAAATATACTAGAGCAAACAACTACCGGAGGGGGGCCACCTGTGAGCACAAGACACCAGGGCGCGCCAGCCCCCCCAGGCACGCCTTGGTGGGTTGTGGTCAGCCCAGCCCACCTCCGGTGCCCATTTTCTGGTACTTAAGGTCTTTTGACCTAGAAAAAAATAAGGAGAGGAATTTCGGGATGGAACGCCGCTCTCTCGAAGTGGAACTTGGGCAGGAGCACTTTTGCCCTCCGGCGGAGCGACTCCGCCGGGGAACTTCCTTCCCGGAGGGGGAAATCGAAGCCGTCGTCATCACCAACACCCCTCTCATCTCTGGGGGGCCAATCTTCATCAACATCTTCAACAACACCATCTCCTCTCAAACCCTATTTCATCTCTTGTGTTCAATCTTTGTACCGGAACCTCAGATTGGTACCTATGGGTGACTACTAGTGTTGATTACATCTTGTAGTTGATTACTATATGGTTTATTTGGTGGAACATTATATGTTCAGATCCATTATGCTATTCAATACCCTTATGATCTTGAGCATGAATATTATTTGTGAGTAGTTACCTTTGTTCTTGAGGTCACGGGAGAAGTCATGTTGCAAGTAATCATGTGAATTTGATATGTGTTTGATATTTTGATGATATGTATGTTGTGATTCCCTTAGTGGTGTCATGTGAACGTCGACTACCTGACACTTCATCATCCTTGGGCCTAAGGGAATGCATTGTGGAGCACTTATTAGATGATGGATTGCTAGAGCGACAGAAGCTTAAACCCTAGTTTATGCTCTACTTCCTAAAGGGGTGATTTGGATCCAAATGTTTAATTCTATGGTTAGATTTTATCTTAATACTTTTCTCATAGTTGCGGATGCTTGCGAGGGGGTTAATCATAAGTGGGAGGTTTGTTCAAGTAAGAACAGCACCCAAGCACCGGTCCACCCACATATCAAATTATCAAAGTAGCGAACGCAAATCAAACCAACATGATAAAAGTGACTAGATGAAATTCCCATGTACCCTCAAGAACACTTCGCCTATTATAAGAGACTGTGCTGGCCTGTCCTTTGCCACAAAAGGATTGGTCTATGTTGCTGCACTTTATTTACCATTACCGTCACTTGCTCGTTACCAATTATCTTGCTATAAAACTATCTGTTACCTACAATTTAAGTGCTTGCAGAAATTACCTTGCTGAAAACCGCTTGTCATTTCCTTCTACTCCTCATTGGGTTCGACACTCTTACTTATCGGAAGGACTATGACTGACCCGCCATACTTGTGGTTCATCAGCTATCACGATTTAAACGCGTCCAATTGCTCATGGAAAACAAATGATTGAGGAGCTCTTAAGCACACGTACAAGTTTTGCAAATCGTTTGCGATTTCTTATGTATCACCAACGTTTCAGTTTATATTTCGTGTGCTTTTCCTGTAGATCACAGGCGGTTGCGCTATGAGTTGCGTGTGCTTTTACTATTGATCACAGGCGGTTCCGCTATGAGTTACGTGTGCTTTCCATTTGTATCGCGGACGATTAGTTGCTTGAACCGTGCGCGCAGAAAAAGCCAGCTTATTGTAAAATATCGCATTTGAATCACCCTGCAAATAGAAAATTCGCCACAATATGCAATCGACAAATAGTGTCCACATGAAGAACATTCATCATAATTCGGCACAATATGCAATTGAACGAATAGTGTCCACATGAAGAACATTCATCATAATTCGCGACAATATGCAATTGAGCAAATGCTGGCTAAATACCACATATGTAAGACGGACATATACAGTACATAATCATAGTGTACGAGATACAAAGTGTTGGAAATATGCCTTAGAGGCAATAATAAATTGGTTATTATTATATTTCCTTGTTTGTGATAATCGTTTATTATCCATGCTATAATTGTATTGATTGGAAACTCAAATACATGTGTGGGTACATAGACAACACTGTGTCCCTAGTATGCCTCTAGTTAACTAGTTCGTTGATCAAAGATGGTCAAGGTTTCCTGGCCATAGACATGAGATGTAATTTGATAACGGGATCACATCATTAGGAGAATGATGTGATGGACAAGACCCAAACTATAAACATAGCATATGATCGTGTCAGTTTATTGCTATAGTTTTCTGCATGTCAAGTATCTGTTCCTATGACCATGCGATCATGCAACTCACTGACACCGGAGGAATACCTTGTGTGTATCAAATGTCACAACGTAACTGGGTGACTATAAAGATGCTCTACAGGTATCTCCGAGGGTGTCTGTTGAGTGGGCATGGATCAAGACTGGGATTTGTTACTCCGTGTGATGGAGAGGTATCTCAGGGCCCACTCGGTAATACAACATCACAATAAGCCTTGCAAACAATGTGACTAAGTGTTAGCCACGGGATCTTGTATTACAGAACGAGTAAAGAGACTTGCCGGTAACGAGATTGAACTAGGTATAGAGATACCGACGATCGAATCTCGGGCAAGTAACATACCGAAGAACAAAGGGAACAGCGTACGGGATTAACTGAATCCTTGACATAGAGGTTCAACCGATAAAGATCTTCGTAGAATATGTAGGAACCAATATGGGCATCCAGGTCCCGCTATTGGTTATTGAGCGTAGAGGTGTCTTGGTCATGTCTACATAGTTCTCGAACCCGCAGGGTCTGCACACTTAAGGTTCGGTGACATTTCGGTATAGTAGAGTTATGCATGGTGGTGACCGAAGGTTGTTCGGAGTCCCGGATGAGATCCTGGACGTCACGAGGAGCTCCGGAATGGTCTGGAGGTAAAGATTGATATATAGGAAGTCCTGTTTTGGTCACCGGAAAAGTTTTGGGTATTTCGGTAGTGTACCGGGAGTGCCGGGAGGGGTACCGGGGACCATCGGGAGGGGTGTCTCGACCCAAAGGACCTCTTGGGCTGTGGGAGGAGTCAAACCATCCCCTAATGGGCTGGCCTAACCCATCCACTAAGGCCCATGTGGCTTTGGGTGGAAAAAATCCAAAGGAGGAAAGGTGGAAAGGGTTTCCAAGTGGAGAGGAGGAATCCTACTCCTAATAGGATTGGAGTAGGACTCCTCCACCTCCAATTTCGGCCAAACCTTGAGGGTTTGAGGCTGCCTCCCCCCTCCCTCCCTCCTATATATACTAGAGGATTTAGAGGGAAGAGCTAACCCTAATTGCCACGTGCTCCCTCTACTTCATCTAGATCAGTTTCTCCTCTAGTCTAGTTTCAGCGGTGCTTAGGCGAAGCCCTGCCGGAATTGTTCCACCACCATCGCCGCCGCGCCGTCGCGCCGCCAGAGAACTATTCTACCTCTCCGCTCCCTCTTGCTGGATCAAGAAGGCGGAGATCGTCATCGAGCTGTACGTGTGCTGAACTCGGAGGTGCCGTCCGTTCGGCGCTAGATCGGAAGGACCGTGATCAGGATCGCGAGACGAGTCGTGATTTGATCGCGGGACGGATCGTGATGGGATCGCGGGACGGATCGAGATTGGATCGCGAGACGGATCGTGATGGGATCGCGGGACGGATCGAGATTGGATCGCGAGACGGATCGTGATGGGATCGCGGGACGCTCGCCGATTTGGATCGCGAAGACGTTCGACTACATCAACCGCGTTTCTTAACGCTTCCCGCTTAGCGATCTACAAGGGTATGTAGATCCACTCTCCCTCTCGTAGATGCTCATCACCATGGATAGATCTTGTGTGTGCGTAGGAAAATTTTTGTTTCCCATGAAACGTTCCCCATCAGTCGCATCATGAGCTAGGTCTATGTGTAGATGAGATCTTGAGTAGAACACAAAGGAGTTTGTGGGCGTTGATATTCAGATTGCTTCCTCCCTTGGTCTTTTCTTGATTCGGCGGTATTGTGGGATGAAACGGCCCGGACCAACATTACTCGTACGCTTACGAGAGACCGGTTCCATCAACTGACATGTAACTTCGTTGCATAAAGATGGCTGGCGGGTGTCTGTTTCTCCCACTTTAGTCGGATCGGATTTGACAAAGGCGGTCCTTGAGAAGGTTGAATAGCAATTTTTGTATCACCGTTGTGGTTTTTGCGTAGGTAAGAATTGTTCTTGCTAGATACCCGTAGCAGCCACGTAAAACTTGCAACAACAATTAGAGGGCGTCTAACTTGTTTTTGCAGGGTATGTTGTGATGTGATATGGCCAATAACATGATGAGATATATGTGATGTATGAGATGATCATGTATTGTATAGAATATCACGACTTGCAAGTCGATGAGTACGGCAACCGGCAGGAGTCATAGGGTTGTCTTTAATTATTTTCGCCGTTTTTGCTTTACTTTATCGCTATGAGTTAGCAATAGTCGTGGAAGCAACAGTCGGCGCGATAACCTCATGGCGACACATTGATGGAGATCAAGATGATGGAGATCATGGTGTTATGCCGGTGACGATGGAGATGATGCCGGTGCTTTGAAGATGGAGATCAAAAGCACAAGTTCATGGCCATATCATGTCACTTCTGATTTGCATGTGATGTTAATCCTTTTATGCATCTTATTTTGCTTAGGACGACGGTAGCATTATAAGGTGATCCCTCACTAAAATTTCAAGATAAAATTGTGTTTTCCCCGAGTGTGCACCGTTGCGAAAGTTCGTCGTTTTGAGACACCACGTGATGATCGGGTGTGTTAGACTCTACGTTCACATACAACGGGTGCAAGCCAGTGTTGCACGTGCGGAACACTCGGGTTAAACTTGACGAGCCTAGCATGTACAGACATGGCCCCGGAACACAAGAGACCGAAAGGTCAAACATGAGTCATATAGTAGATATGATCAACATGAAGATGTTCACCATTGAAACCACCTCAACTCACGTGATGATCGGACTTGAGTTGGTGGACTTGGATCATGTGTCACTCGAATGACCGGAGGGATGTCAATTTGAGTGGGTGTTTTTAAGTAATATGATTAAATAAACTCATTATCATGAACATAGTCAAAATGTCTTTGCAAATTATGTTGTAGATTACTAGCTCGCGCTGTAGCTCCCTTGAATTTTTATATGTTCCTAGAGCAATAGAGTTGAAAGATGTGTGTAGCAATAATGTGGACTGGGTCCGTGATCTGAGGATTGTCCTCATTGCTGCACAGAAGGCTTATGTCCTTAATGCACCGCTCGGTGCGCCACCCCCTGAAGCGTCGTCTGTAGATGTTGTGAACATCTGACAGGCACGCTCTGATGACTACTTGATAGTTCAGTGCGTCATGCATTACGGCTTAGAATTGAGGCTCCAAAACATTTTGAACATCACGGAACATATGAGATGTTCTAAGAGCTGAAATTGGGACCTCAGGCTCGTGCCCGTGTTGAGAGGTATGAGACCTCCAACAAGATTCTTTGCCTGCAAGATGAAGGAGAATAGCTCAATCGGTGAGCATGTGCTCAGATTGTCTGGGTGCTACAATCGCTTGAATCGAGTGGGAGTTGATCTTCCAGATAAGATAGTGATTGATATAGTTCTCCAAGTCACTGTCACTAAGCTACTAGAGCCTCGTGATGAACTATAAAATGCCAGGGATAGAAATAATGATCCCTGAGCTATTCGCGATGTTTGACACCGCGAAGGTAGAAATCAAGAAGGAGCATCAAGTGTTGATGGTTAGTGAAACCACTAGTTTCGAGAAGGGCAAGGGCTAGGAGGGAAACTTCATGGATGGCAAGTCAGTTGCTGCTCCAGTGAAGAAACCCAAGGTTGAACCCAAACCCGAGACTAAGTGCTTCTATTATGAGGAGAACGGTCACTGAAGCCGAACAACCCTAGATACTTGGTAGATAAGAAGGCTGGCAACGTCGATAGAAGTATATTTGATATACGTGTTATTGATGTGTACCTTGCTAGTACTCCTAGTAGCACCTGGGTATTGGATACCGGTTCGGTTGCTAAATGTTAGTAACTCGAAATAAAAGCTACGGAATAAATGGAGGCTAGCTAAGGGTGAGGTGACGATGAGTGTTGGAAGTGTTTCCAAGGTTTATGTGATCCCCATCGCATGCTCTCTCTACCTTCGGGATTAGTGATGAACCTAAATAAATGTTATTTGGTGTTTGCGTTGAGCATGAACGTGATTAGATCATGTTTATTGCAATACGGTTATTCATTCAAGTTAGAGAATAATGGTTATTCTGTTTACATGAATAATACCTTCAATGGTCATGCACCCAATGAGAATGGTTTATTGAATCTTGATCGTAGTGATACACATGTTCATAATATTGATGCCAAAAGATACAAAGTTAATAATGATAGTACCACATACTTGTGGCACTGCCGCTAAATGTCATATTGGTGTAAAACGCATGAAGAAACTCCATGCTGATGGATCTTTGGACTCATTCGATTTCGAATCGGTTGAGACATGCGGACCATGCCTCATGGGCAAGATGACTAAGACCCCGTTTTCCGGTATGATGGAGCGGGCAAGTGACTTATTGGAAATGATACATGTTGATGTATACGGTCCAATGAGTGTTGTAGCAGGCGGTGGATATCGTTATTTTCCTACCTTCACTGATGATTTGAGTAAATATGGGGATATTTGCTTAATGAAACACAAGTCTGAAACGTTTGAAAAGTTCAAACAAAATCAGAGTGAAGTTTGAGATCATCGTGACAAGAAGATAAAATGTCTACGATGTGATCGTGGAGGTAAATATCTGAGTTACGAGTTTGGTATGCAACTCAAGACAATGTGGAAGTTGTTTCACAACTCACGCCACCTGGAACACCATAGTGTGATGGTGTGTCCGAACGTCGTAGTCGTGCTCTATTGGATATGGTGCGTACTATGATGTCTCTTATCGATTTGCCACTATCGTTTTGGGGTTATGCATTAGAGACAACTACATTCACTTTAAAAAGGGGCACCATCTAAGTCCGTTGAGATGACACCGTATGAATTTTGGTTTGGTGGAAACCTAAGCTGTCATTTCCTAATGTTTGGGGCTGCGACGCTTATGTGAAAAATGATTTTCACCTAATGAGCTCGAACCCAAAGCGGACAAATGCATCTTCATAGAATACCCTAACGTAATAGTTCAGTAAACCTTCTATCTCAGATCCAAGCACAAAGTGTTTGTTGCTAAAACGGGTCCTTTCTCGAGAACGAGTTTCTCTCGAAAGAATTGAGTGGGAGGAAGATAGAACTTGATGAGGTTGTTGAACCTTTGTTTCAACCAGAGAGTAGCGCAACGCATAAAGTTGTTTCTGTGGAGCCTACATTAGTTGAAGAGGAAGTTAATGATGATGATCATAAAGCTTTGGATCAAGTTACTATCGAACCTCATAGGTCGACAAGGACGCGTACTGCTCCTGAATGGTACGGCAACCCTGTCTTAGAAGTCATGTTGTTGGACAACGATGAACCTACGAGCTATGGAGAAGCGATGATGGGCCCGGATTTTGAGAAATGGTTAGAGGCCATGCAATCCGAGATGGGATTCATGTAAGAAAACAAAGTATGGGCTTTGGAAGTATTACCTGAAGGGTGAAAGGCCATTCAGAACAAATGGATCTTTAAAAGGAAGACGGACGCGGACGGTAATGTCATCGTATATAAAGCTCGACTTGTGGCAAAGGGTTTTTCACAAGTTCAAGGAGTTGACTACGATGAGACTTTCTCACCCGTAGCGATGCTAAAGTCTGTTGGAATTATGTTAGCAGTTGCTGCATTTTTCGATTATGAAATCTGGCAGATGGATGTCAAAACATAATTTCCTTAACGGTATCCGTGAGGAAAGGTTGTATGTGATACAACCGGAAGGTTTTGTCAGTTCTAAGGATGCTAAAATATATGCAAGCTCCAGCGATCCTTCTATGGACTGGAGCAAGCATCTCGGAGTTGGAATATACGCTTTGATGAGGTGATCAAAGTTTTTGAGTCTATACAAAGTTTATGAGAAACTTGTATTTACAATAAAGTGAGTGGGAGCACTATAGAATTTCTGATAAGTATATGTAGATGACATATTGTTGATCGGAAATGATGTAGAATTTCTGGAAAGCATAGAGGGTTGTTTGAAAAGGAGTTTTTCAAAGGAAAACCTGGAATGAAGCTACTTAAATATTGGGCATCTTGATCTATAGAGGTAGATCAAGACGTCTGATAAAACTTTCAATGAGTACATACCTTGACAAGATTTTGAAAGAGTTCAAAATGGATCAGTCAAAGAAAGAGTTCTTGCCTGATTTGTAAGGTGTGGAGTTGAGTGAGACTCAAAGCTCGACCACGGCAGAAGAAAGAGAAAAGACGAAGGTCGTCCCCTATGCCTTATCCATAGGCTCTGTATAGTATGCCATGCTATGTACCACACCTGTGTGTGCCTTGCCATGAGTCTGTCAAGGGGTACAAGAGTGATCCAGGAGTGGACCACTGGATAGCGGTCAAGATTATCCTTAGTAACTAGAGGACTAAGGAAATATTTCTCGATTATGGAGGTGATAAAGAGTTCGTCGTAAAGGGTTACGTCGATGCAAGCTTTAACACCAATCCGGATGACTCTGAGTAGCAATCCGGATACGTATAGTGGAGCAGCCATTTGGAATAGCTCCAAGTGGAGTGTGGTAGTAGTGTCTACAGTATGACATAGAGATTTGCAAAGTACACACGGATCTGAATGTCGCAGACCCGTTGACTAAAGACCTCTCTCACATGCAAAGCATGATCGAACCCTAGAACTCATTGGGTGATAGAGTCATAACAATGTAAAACACATGGTGATGTGAACTAGATTATTGACTCTAGTGCAAGTGGGAGACTGTTGGAAATATGCCCTAGAGGCAATAATAAATTGGTTATTATTATATTTCCTTGTTCGTGATAATCGTTTATTATCCATGCTATAATTGTATTGATTGGAAACTCAAATACATGTGTGGGTACATAGACAACACTGTGTCCCTAGTATGCCTCTAGTTAACTAGTTCGTTGATCAAAGATGGTCAAGGTTTCCTGGCCATAGACATGAGATGTCATTTGATAACGGGATCACATCATTAGGAGAATGATGTAATGGACAAGACCCAAACTATAAACATAGCATATGATCGTGTCAGTTTATTGCTATAGTTTTCTGCATGTGAAGTATCTGTTCCTATGACAATGAGATCATGCAACTCACTGACACCGGAGGAATACCTTGTGTGTATCAAACGTCACAACGTAACTGGGTGACTATAAAGATGCTCTACAGGTATCTCCGAGGGTGTCTGTTGAGTGGGCATGGATCATGACTGGGATTTGTTACTCCGTGTGACGGAGAGGTATCTCAGGGCCCACTCGGTAATACAACATCGCAATAAGCCTTGCAAGCAATGTGACTAAGTGTTAGCCACGGGATCTTGTATTACATAACGAGTAAAGAGACTTGCCGGTAACGATATTGAACTAGGTATAGAGATACCGATGATCGAATCTCGGGCAAGTAACATACGGAAGAACAAAGGGAACAACGTACGGGATTCACTGAATCCTTGACATAGAGGTTCAACCGATAAAGATCTTCGTAGAATATGTAGGAACCAATATGGGCATCCCGGTCCCGCTATTGGTTATTGACCGTAGACGGATCGTGATGGGATCGCGGGACGCTCGGCGATTTGGATCGCGAAGACGTTTGACTACATCAACCATGTTTCTTAACGCTTCCCGCTTAGCGATCTACAACGGTATGTAGATCCACTCTCCCTCTCGTAGATGCTCATCACCATGGATAGATCTTGTGTGTGCATAGGAAATTTTTTGTTTCCCATTCAACGTTCCCCATCACAAAGACATGATCACATGGAAAACAATGCATCCATGCGTATATGTTTAGCTGATAACACTATATGAATGCGTACTTATTATTGGGGGATACGAATCCTGAAATCTTCGACGTCTCTAGAGGGCTTGATATAGTGTTTCACAAAGAAGGATGCTCTGGTACTCATCCCTCCTCTGTTTCTATCATGTGTAATAACAAATTTCCAATTTTACCAGGAAGCTAAATATAAATGCAACAGTCTTTGTAGTACATGATACACATCGGCAGTGTTTGAATGATATCAAATTAATAGTGACAGCTACCACATTATGCTATCAAACATTCCAATCTGTTAAAAACTACTGTCTTGCATCACGTTTTTTCGCTAAGTCTGAGAATCTGTTTATTTTAGATTGCCATGTTACAGGTGGTTCAGCCACCTGACAACCGACGTGTGTGTACGCTTGAACAGTGTTGAAGCTAGCCATGTTTCTGTGCATAATTAGACCTTGCTCATGCTGAATGAAATGAAGTGCTTCATGTGTACTAACTTGCTGTAAATTTTCATGCAATGATAACTCATCTAGCACATAGTTTTCTTGTTGTCAATATGCCTTCAGGTTAAAACTATGACAGTGTCTTAATCACATCCAGAATCAAATAGCACACGGGAAGTGTATGAATCACACCTAATATAACAAATGATTTCTAACAACGAGAGTTAGGCTTACCTTCTTTGCACGTCCCAGAAACTTCCTCCCACTGTACCCAGATTCAAAAGCTCGTAACGTCACAGATTGAAATTGATGTTGACCATGAACAGGCAGGTCTTTAGCTACCCCTCTCCATTCCTTGGAAGTGATTGTACTAGGGAGCTACAAGAGAAACAAATGGCGCAAATGGGCCTGCCGCTTTAAAATCCCCAATTCCAAAACGAAACCCAAAACCTAGTTGAGCTAGAGAGTGTAGAGATGAATACCTAGCTGGTGAGAGATTCATCGTCGTCGGAGATACCGCTTGAGGGGTCACTCGAGGAGACCACAGCTTGTCCGCGGCGGTCGGATGCTAGAGGGAGAGATGTGGGCGGCGGCGCACGAGGGGGGTGGGGTTGCAGGGGAAATGTGGCCCTTTGTGGGGAGGGGGAGGCAGATATTACGGCAGTCGGCAAAATTTTTCGCTCGTCCAGGGAATCTTGGCGCGCAAAGATTCATCAAACACGGTGTTTCTGCTTTTATCGTGTGCAATGATACAGAACATACAAAATTTTGCCCCATCCCACGTATTCCCTAGTTATAGTGCACATCCACTTCATTGCATAATGTAACATCAATTGCTAACTTGGGTATACAAATTAGCGGACACACATAGCTCACAGTTACTAAACCGAGCAAGTTCACTAAATAATCAAGCTGCTTGAACTAGACATAGCTCTTACAAAAGACCGTCTCTCTAAACAAAGGCTATTAGTAATACCCATAATTTTAACAAAGACGCCGACGAGCAGCCGCCCTATGCCTCGCCGCTGTTCGATGAGATGTGGACGACTTGTCCGGGCGACATTTCCCCAGATGACTTCGACCGCGACGACGTGCTCATCCTCGGTATTGTCCTTGTCATCGGCATCGCCCTCATCTTCGTAGTACTCGTAGTAGTGGCGCTGCCATAGCTCGCGTTGGTACTCCACCGCCGATTCCTCGATGGGCAGGCACTTCTCGACCTCCTCCTAAGCCATGTGCTACTCCTCCCAGCACTCGGCACTCTCGGATAGCTCCCGCATCTCCAGCTCTCGCTCGAAGATCTCGTGCGGAAGGGGCTCCATGGCCTCCGCCACCGCATCGTCGGCATGCATCTCGGCATCCGCAGCAGCCGCCTCTTCGGATGTGTGGTGCATGCTGGATTCTGGCGAAGCTTGGAGTATCTTGGCATGGGCGTTCTCGATGATATATGCCTGGATGTCCTTGACCCAGGCCAGGGCGGCCTCCGCGGCACGGCACGCTGCTTGAGCGCTCGCGTTTGCAGCCGCCGTCGTAGCAGCTGCAGCTGCCATCTCCGCGGCTACAGACGCCCATTCAGCCGCCGCAGAAGCCCTATCGGCCGCCGTAGAGGCCCTTTCGATGGATGCGGCCTCGCTTAAGCCAGATGTGGCTGCGCTCTCGGCCGAGGCTGCCGCGTTCTTGGAAGAGGCAGGAGTGCTCGGGGCCGAGGGGGAATCGTACGCACCCTTACGAAGCGTTCCCACGACGTCATTCTTTGCAGAGAGGGTTTGTTGGGGAATGGGGATCGACGGTGAATGTAATCCGAGTTAGACGAAGCCGACGAAGTTTCCCTCGTAAGACATAAATAGATCCGTGAATTTTCATCACAAACAGTTCCTGTATGGAACCGTGTGTACGCAGTTCACTTTCTGTATTGAATTGTAAAACTATTTTGGGGTACAGTGGTAACGGATATTGTTTTCTTTGTAAGAAAAAGATCCCTACCATCAAAATCCACTAACGGCATCCTAAAATTAGGAAATAGTCGGGCTTCAATTGGCATTTTTATACATTATGTTAGTTTGTACAAATTTTACGGCCATAATTCAAAATTGTAACACACGAACATGCAAGATGAAGCAAAAACTGCTGGAAAAATCATATTTATGTACTACTTGCTTCCCTATATATGCCGCTTGCAATAAATTTTAAGGAGTTCCAAACATCTTGGGTAACAGTTTGGACACACGTGCACGCATTGGGAATCTAGGTTTTAAAATTCAAAAAGTGAAAAAAATGCTCTGAAGTACATGATAATAATTTGCATGATTTCCCGACATGGGGCCAAGATGTCGTGGTCAAAGTAACGGCTTGTTCGAGATAAGCTTTGACACATGCCTCTCACAAAACGGAGCAGCAGACGAATGGTCGTGGTTCCGAGAGGGAACATGAGCCTTGTTTGATGACGAACTGCTAGTCGTTGTCTGATTTGGCCTAGCTTTTTTTAATTCGTTACAATGCACGAATACGTCCGGCATGCTGAAATTTGGACATTTTCGGGGTTAAATGAGCATTTTTATACATGAAGTTAGTTTCTAGATATCTACTGGCCATAATTCAAAACTAAAACACATGGACATGCGCAAGATGAGGCAAAAACTGCAGGAAAAAATCATATTTATATATGTACTAGTGCTTCCATCTATATCCCACATGCAACAAATTTGAAGGAGTTGTCAGTTCTAAGGATGCTAAAATATAGCAAGCTCCAGCGATCCTTCTATGGACTGGAGCAAGCATCTCGGAGTTGGAATATACACTTTGATGAGGTGATCAAAGTTTTTGAGTCTATACAAAGTTTATGAGAAACTTGTATTTACAATAAAGTGAGTGGGAGCACTATAGAATTTCTGATAAGTATATGTAGATGACATATTGTTGATCGGAAATGATGTAGAATTTCTGGAAAGCATAAAGGGTTGTTTGAAAAGGAGTTTTTCAAAGGAAAACCTGGAATGAAGCTACTTAAATATTGGGCATCTTGATCTATAGAGGTAGATCAAGACGTCTGATAAAACTTTCAATGAGTACATACCTTGACAAGATTTTGAAAGAGTTCAAAATGGATCAGTCAAAGAAAGAGTTCTTGCCTGATTTGTAAGGTGTAGAGTTGAGTGAGACTCAAAGCTCGACCACGGCAGAAGAAAGAGAAAGGACGAAGGTCGTCCCCTATGCCTTATCCATAGGCTCTGTATAGTATTCCATGCTATGTACCGCACCTGTGTGTGCCTTGCCATGAGTCTGTCAAGGGGTACAAGAGTGATCCAGGAGTGGACCACTGGATAGCGGTCAAGATTATCCTTAGTAACTAGAGGACTAAGGAAATATTTCTCGATTATGGAGGTGATAAAGAGTTCGTCGTAAAGGGTTACGTCGATGCAAGCTTTAACACCAATCCGGATGACTCTGAGTAGCAATCCGGATACGTATAGTGGAGTAGCCATTTGGAATAGCTCCAAGTGGAGTGTGGTAGCAGTGTCTACAGTATGACATAGAGATTTGCAAACTACACACGGATCTGAATGTCGCAGACCCGTTGACTAAAGACCTCTCTCACATGCAATGCATGATCGAACCCCAGAACTCATTGGGTGACAGATTCATAACAATGTAAAACACATGGTGATGTGAACTAGATTATTGACTCTAGTGCAAGTGGGAGACTGTTGGAAATATGCCCTAGAGGCAATAATAAATTGGTTATTATTATATTTCCTTGTTCGTGATAATCATTTATTATCCATGCTATAATTGTATTGATTGGAAACTGAAATACATGTGTGGGTACATAGACAACACTGTGTCCCTAGTATGCCTCTAGTTAACTAGTTCGTTGATCAAAGATGGTCAAGGTTTCCTGGCCATAGACATGAGATGTCATTTGATAACGGGATCACATCATTAGGAGAATGATGTGATGGACAAGACCCAAACTATAAACATAGCATATGATCGTGTCAATTTATTGCTATAGTTTTCTGCATGTCAAGTATCTGTTCCTATGACCATGAGATCATGCAACTCACTGACACCGGAGGAATACCTTGTGTGTATCAAACGTCACAACGTAACTGGGTGACTATAAAGATGCTCTACAGGTATCTCCGAGGGTGTCTGTTGAGTGGGCATGGATCAAGACTGGGATTTGTTACTCCGTGTGACGGAGAGGTATCTCAGGGCCCACTCGGTAATACAACATCACAATAAGACTTGCAAGCAATGTGACTAAGTGTTAGCCACGGGATCTTGTATTACATAACGAGTAAAGAGACTTGCCGGTAACGAGATTGAACTAGGTATAGAGATACCGACGATCGAATCTCGGGCAAGTAACATACGGAAGAACAAAGGGACCAACGTACGGGATTAACTGAATCCTTGACATAGAGGTTCAACCGATAAAGATCTTCGTAGAATATGTAGGAACCAATATGGGCATCCAGGTCCCGCTATTGGTTATTGACCGTAGAGGTGTCTTGGTCATGTCTACATAGTTCTCAAACCCGCAGGGTCTGCACACTTAAGGTTCGGTGACATTTCGGTATAGTAGAGTTATGTATGGTGGTGGCCGAAGGTTGTTCAGAGTCCCGGATGAGATCATGGATGTCACGAGGAGCTCTGGAATGGTCCGGAGGTAAAGATTGATATATAGGAAGTCCTGTTTTGGTCACCGGAAAAGTTTTGGGTATTTCGGTAGTGTACCGAGAGTGCCGGGTGGGGTACCGAGGACCATCGGGAGGGGTGTCTCGACCCAAAGGACCTCGTGGGCTGTGGGAGGAGTCAAACCAGCCCCTATTGGGCTGGCCTAACCCCCCCCACTAAGGCCCATGTTGCTTTGGGTGGAAAAAATCCAAAGGAGGAAAGGTGGAAAGGGTTTCCAACTGGAGAGGAGGAATCCTACTCCTAATAGGATTGGAGTAGGACTCCTCCACCTCCAATTTCGGACAAACCTTGAGGGTTTGAGGCTGCCTCCTCCCCTCCCTCCCTCCTATATATACTAGAGGATTTAGAGGGAAGAGCTAACCCTAATTGCCCCGTGCTCCCTCTACTTCATCTAGATCGGTTTCTCCTCTAGTCTAGTTTCAGCGGTGCTTAGGCGAAGCCCTTCCGGAATTGTTCCACCACCATCGCCGCCACGCCGTCGCACCGCCGGAGAACTCTTCTACCTCTCTGCTCCCTCTTGCTGGATCAAGAAGGCGGAGATTGTCATCGAGCTGTACGTGTGCTGAACGCGGAGGTGCCGTCCGTTCGGCGCTAGATCGGAAGGACCGTGATCAGGATCGCGAGACGATTTGTGATTTGATCGCGGGACGGATCGTGATGGGATCGCGGGACGGATCGAGATTGGATCGTGAGACGGATCATGATGGGATCACGGGATGGATCGAGATTGGATCGCGAGACGGATCGTGATGGGATCGCGGGACGCTCGGCGATTTGGATCGCGAAGACGTTTGACTACATCAACCACGTTTCTTAACGCTTCCTGCTTAGCGATCTACAAGGGTATGTAGATCCACTCTCCCTCTCGTAGATGCTCATCACCATGGATAGATCTTGTGTGTGCGTTGGAAATTTTTTGTTTCCCATGCAACGTTCCCCATCACAAAGGCATGATCACATGGAAAACAATGCATCCATGCGTATATGTTTAGCTGATAACACTATATGAATGCGTACTTATTATTGGGGGATACGAATCCTGAAATCTTCGACGTCTCTAGAGGGCTTGATATAGTGTTTCACAAAGAAGGTGCTGATAAATTTCCTAACAGACAACAATTTATCTGCGGCGAGCGGTTCAGAGGTCATCGGTCCAAAGATCAACTTCAGGACTTTTAGATCAGAATGTGACATCCGTGTGGAGTAGAAGATAGTAATTAAGAAACAAACTAACTGGTTCTATTTTGTCAGCATCGAAACCACATTCAACATGTCTGCATAGGTTCATCATGTGTGCGCAAACGTAGTATCCACATAGTTTGGTCCCTAGTTGTTGTTGAGGACACTGCAATTTTTTTACATCATTAGTCATGTATTTGCCCTGTTAGGAACAACCTAACCGGTGTAAGTTGTTTCTTTTTTTCTTTGGAGAGAAATAGAAAGAGGTTTACTTAGAAACATGAACTATGACTAGCATTTTCTGAAAATAACGGAATTCGTAGTCTTACCGGAGAAACGATCACGTGCTGCAGATGTAGTTGGGGGTCGAACCGTCTCCCTCCTAAAGTTATGGTCTTACACAATACATTACGAATGAAGATGAATTTTCACATACTCAATTCTTGAAACAGATATGAACAGAACATTTTAACATCAAAGAATTCAATACCTATCCATGAAATCCAGAAGATGACTCAGATCCTGAGGCGCATTTGACTCTCTGAGAGAATCCAGGTAGTAAATTGTGTTGCGTTTTGGAACAATGACCACCAAGATCCAGTGATCTCTATAGTTTAAGAAAAACTTGAACTTACGAACTGTGTCGAAAACTGAAAGACGATCAATGTATGCGTTGTTGTATATTTAACTTACCCTTCATGATACAGCCAAATGAAGAATTCTCCTATCTGTAACTCCCACAAGATCTTGGCGACATGCGAGATGGAAGCCTCATGTGTTTCATTCATACATAACAAAATGTCATTTGCTAAATCAGGATCTATGAAATGCCAATGCGCCCTTATCGATCTCTGCGTCGTCAATCCCCTGAGAGGAATACAATACAGTTAGCTTTTTTCATTTACAGCCTTGTATGGAGAAGTTGATCATAGTGTTTGTGAAGTACTTACAACATCAAGTGTTTGACAAGAGTGGCAACAAGCTTATCGAAGTTGAAGAAGAGATGAAAGTCCTCGAATTCCACACTGATGGTACATGCATCGTGAAAGAAATGCCTATGGTCGTAGCGCAATTCCACAGTGTTATGATCTTCTCCTTTTGACATTATGTCCATGCAATATTTATGTAACTAGCGACAACTGGAACTGCACTCATAAAAGTATTCGCCAACAAGAAATGGATGTCCATGCTTGTACTTGCTTGCTTCAAATGGGTCTACTTTCTGACTAGAAAGTAGCTTTTCAAATTCTGCTTCAGACTTTTGGTCAGAACCGGGATTACATGGGTCTTCATCGGCCATGCCATGGTTCTGCTCGAAGATTCTTCGTAGTAGGATGCTCTGGTACTCATCCCTCCTCTGTTTCTATCATGTGTAATAACAAATTTCCAATTTTACCAGGAAGCTAAATATAAATGCAACAGTCTTTGTAGTACATGATGCACATCGGCAGTGTTTGAATGATATCAAATTAATAGTGACAGCTACCACATTATGCTATCAAACATTCCAATCTGTTAAAAACTACTATCTTGCATCATGTTTTTTTCGCTAAGTCTAAGAATCTGTTTATTTTAGATTGCCATGTTTCAGGAGGTTCAGCCACCTAACAACCGACGTGTGTGTACGCTTGAATGGTGTTGATGCTAGCCATGTTTCTGTGCATAATTAGACCTTGCTCGTGCTGAATGAAATGAAGTGCTTCATGTGTACTAACTTGCTGTAAATTTTCATGCAATGATAACTCATCTAGCACATAGTTTTCTTGTTGTCAATATGCCTTCAGGTTAAAACTATGACAGTGTCTTAATCACATCCAGAATCAAATAGCACACGGGAAGTGTATGAATCACACCTAATATAACAAATGATTTCTAACAACGAGAGTTAGGCTTACCTTCTTTGCACGTCCCAGAAACTTCCTCCCACTGTACCCAGATTCAAAAGCTCGTAACTTCACGGATTGAAATTGATGTTGACCATGAACAAGCAGGTCTTTAGCTACCCCTCTCCATTCCTTGGAAGTGATTGTACTAGGGAGCTACAAGAGAAAGAAATGGCGCAAATGGGCCTGCCGCTTAAAAATCCCCAATTCCAAAACGAAACCCTAAACCTAGTTGAGCCAGAGAGTAGAGAGATGAATACCTGGCTGGTGATTGGTTAGTCGTCGTCGGAGATACCGCTTGAGGGGTCACTCGAGGAGACCACGGCGTGTCCGCGGTGGTCGGATGCTAGAGGGAGAGATGTGGGCGGCGGCGCATGACGGGGGGTGGGGTTGCAGGGGAAATGTGGCCCTTTGTGGGGAGGGGGAGGCAGATATTACGGCAGTCGGCGAAATTTTTCGCTCGTTGCAGGGAATCTTGGCGCACAAAGATTCATCAAACACGGTGTTTCTGCTTTTATCGTGTGCAATGATACAGAACATACAAAATTTTGCCCCATCCCACGTATTCCCTAGTTATAGTGCACATCCACTTCATTGCATAATGTAACATCAACTGCTAACTTGGGTATACAAATTAGCGGACACACATAGCTCACAGTTACTAAACCGAGCAAGTTCACTAAATAATCAAGCTGCTTGAACTAGACATAGCTCTTACAAAAGACCGGCTCTCTAAACAAAGGCTATTAGTAATACCCATAATTTTAACAAAGACGCCGACGAGCAGCCACCCTATGCCTCGCCGCTGTTCGATGAGATGTGGACGACTTGTCCGGGCGACATTCCCCCAGATGACTTCGACCGCGACGACGTGCTCATCCTCGGCATTGTCCTTGTCATCGGCATCGCCCTCATCTTCGTAGTACTCGTAGTAGTGGCGCTACCATAGCTCGCGTTGGTACTCCACCGCCGATTCCTCGATGGACAGGCGCTTCTCGACCTCCTCCTAAGCCATGTGCTACTCCTCCCAGCACTCGGCACTCTCGGAAAGCTCCCGCATCTCCAGCTCTCGCTCGAAGATCTCGTGCGGAAGGGGCTCCATGGCCTCCGCCACCGCATCGTCGGCATGCATCTCGGCATCCGCAGCAGCCGCCTCTTCGGACGTGTGGTGCATGCTGGATTCTGGCGAAGCTTGGAGTATCTTGGCGTGGGCGTTCTTGATGAAATAAGCCTGGATGTCCTTGACCCAGGCCAGGGCGGCCTCCGCGGCACGGCACGCTGCTTGAGCGCTCACGTTTGCAGCCGCCGTCGTAGCAGCTGCAGCTGCCGTCTTCGCGGCTACAGACGCCCGTTCGGCCGCCGCAGAAGCCCTATCGGCCGCCGTAGAGGCCCTTTCAGTGGATGCGGCCTCGCTTAAGCCAGATGTGGCTGCGCTCTCGGCCGAGGCTGCCATGTTCTTGGCAGAGGCAGGAGTGCTCGGGGCCGAGAGGGAATCGTACGCACCCTTACGAAGCGTTCACACGATGTCATTCTTTGCAGAGAGGGTTTGTTGGGGAATGGGGATCGACGGTGAATGTAATCCGAGTTAGACGAAGCCGACGAAGTTTCCCTCATAAGACATAAATAGATCCGTGAATTTTCATCACAAACAGTTCCTGTATGGAACCGTGTGTACGCAGTTCACTTTCTGTATTGAATTGTAAAACTATTTTGGGGTACAGTGGTAACGGATATTGTTTTCTTTGTAAGAAAAAGATCCCTACCGTCAAAATCCACTAACGGCATCCTAAAATTAGGAAATAGTCGGGGTTCAATTGGCATTTTTATACATAATGTTAGTTTGTAAAAATTTTACGGCCGTAATTCAAAATTCTAACACACGAACATGCAAGATGAAGCAAAAACTGCTGGAAAAATCATATTTATGTACTATTTGCTTCCCTATATGTGCCGCTTGCAATAAATTTTAAGGAGTTCCAAACATCTTGGGTAACGGTTTGGACACACGTGCACGCATTGGGAATCTAGGTTTTAAAATTCAAAAAATGAAAAAAATGCTCTGAAGTACATGATAATAATTTGCATGATTTCCCGACATGGGGCCAAGATGTCGTGGTCAAAGTAACGGCTTGTTCGAGATAAGCTTTGACACATGCCTCTAACAAAACGGAGCAGCAGACGTATGGTCATGGTTCCGAGAGGGAACATGAGCCTTGTTTGATGACGAACTGCTAGTCGTTGTCTGATTTGGCCTAGCTTTTTTTAATTCGTTACAATGCATGAATACGTCCGGCATCCTGAAATTTGGACATTTTCGGGGTTAAATGAGCATTTTTATACATGAAGTTAGTTTCTAGATATCTACTGGCCATAATTCAAAACTAAAACACATGGACATGTGCAAGATGAGGCAAAAACTGCAGGAAAAAATCATATTTATATATGTACTAGTGCTTCCATCTATATGCCACATGCAATAAATTTGAAGGAGTTCCAGACATCTTGAGTAATGGTTAGGACACAAGCATTGAGAACAATCTAGGTTTTTAATTCAAAAAATAAATAAAAAATGCTATGATGTACATGAAAATCAGCATGATTTCCCGCCATGGTGCTAAGATGTCGTGGTCAAAGTAATGGCTTGTTTGAGATAAGCTTTGACACATGCCTCTCACAAACCGGAGCATCACACGCATGCTCGTATAGTTCTGAGAGGGAACGTGGGGCGTTGTGTGATAACGAACCGGATCGCTGCCTCATTGGGCCTAGTTATTTTCATCGTTACAATGTACGAATACGACCATCATCCTAAAATTCAGAAATATTCGGGGTTCAATTGGCATTTTTATACATAAAGTTAGTTTCCAGAAATTTAATGGCCATAGTTCAAAACTGAAACACATGAACAAGCAAGATGAAGCAAAAACCGCTGGAAAATCATACTTATGTACTACTTGCTTCCGTATATATGCCACGTGCAATAAATTTGAAGGAGTCCCAAACATCTTGAGTGACGGTTTTGACAAAAAAGCATTGGGAATCTAGGTTTTTAAACTAAAAAATTGAAAAATGTGCCGAAGTACAAGAAAATATGCATGATTTCCCGACATGGGGCCAAGATGTCGTGATCAAAGTAACGGCTTGTTCGAGATAAGCTTTGACACAAGTCAAGCTGGCAATGCATGGTTAACTGTTACCCGCGTCCCCATGGGTAATTACTCTATTAGGGCACGGGTGCCAGCTTGAATGCCCATCTGGAAATTGGTGGGTCAACTACCTTACCGAGCGTGCAGGACGGGGATGAGGACGGGATAGCATTACCCGCCTTACCCATGAATTGAAGTACATACATGTGGGCTCTGAAATTAGTAGACCCCACGTAATTTGTGGCCTCGGTCACCCAAATTTACACACATCCCACCCCTTTGGCCCAAAATTCCCCAAGAAATCTCAAACCTAGCCACAACATATTGTTTAGGGTTTTTTATATCTATGCCCCTGGTTCCTTGGTTGTACTAATTCATCCCCACGCTCTTAACATTTGCTCACTTTTCCCAACTCTCTTGTCCGAAACCCTCACGAATGGTCACAACGGAGGATGTCGTCGGGTCAATGGTTTGACCGTTAACTCTGACAAGTGGGGCCGCGCTGGACCGCATCGCCCGTTGGACCTGACAAGTGTGTCCGTCCCGCCCCATTTCCGGCCACACGGACGCCGAATGGACATGCACGCGCTTTCTACTCAACCGCCTCGGGGACGCGTGGCGGCCTTCCAACTACCCCCACAGCCAAAAGTAAATGTGCATGCGCTGCGGGCCCTAGTCGTCAACCACCCATGTTCAGGTCGTCGTCGTTCTTTAAATGGAAACCCGTGGACCGGACAATCCACGGTAGCTTCCATCCTTCTAGAGCCACGCCTGACCCCTCCATCCCCAGCGGGATCTACAAACCCTAGCCCGCCGGCGACAAAACCCTAGCCAGTAGCCACCATGGGCATCTTCTCAGGGGCCGGCTCGAGTTCCGGCAAGAAGAAGGGCAAGGCCCCCACCGTCCCTTGGCGCACGCTACCCCCGCCGTCGTCTTCATGTCTGCCTCGACAGCGGATTAGCGTCCCAGTGCACCAGGCGAGGTGGCACTGGGAGCACCGCATCCCTCTCCCCTACCCCGACGTGATCCTGCCACACTACTGGCACTTGGATCCAGAGAGGATCCCAGTGCCGACGGTGCCATGGTCAGCGTGGGCGCATGCGGTGGAGGTGAGGCACCGGCGACAACAGCTCACGCTCGAGCAGCGGCTCAACCCGGCCTACGCTGCAGACTCTCCCGATTGGGAGGTCTGGTTTGCGTTTGAGCACGAGGAGCAGCGCCGGCGTGGCGTCCGCGACATGCAGGCTGGCACCCCGCTGCCCCTCATCGTGCGCGATGAGGACAAGGAGGCGGTGGCCGCATACCAGGAGGCGCTCGCAGCTGCCCTCCGTGAAAGCAAGGAGGAAGAGCGGCGCAAGGAGGAGGAGGAGGAGGCTTACCAGGCGCGGATGGCGGAGGCCATTGCGCTCTCCACTGCCGGCGACTGCGTCGTGCCGCCGCTGGCCCCGCCGTCCCCCGCCAGGCTCCAGCCGGCGCCGACCGCCCTCAAGCCCGAGGAGAACATCTGGGATGGGGTGGTGCGCTAGTGGGTGAGCACGCCACCCATCTGGATGATGGCGACGCCGGAGCAAGAGTAGATCTACTTGGAGCACTGGTGACAGCAGCACCTGCGGGCGAAGCGTCGCGAGGTTCGGTGGCACGACGAGCTGGAGAAGGACGCCGAGGCATCGGAGGAGGAGCGCTTTGCCAAAGCCCAGGCAGCGGCGGTGCAGCCACCGGCGGACGACATCGCCACGGGAGACGGCGTTCCCCTGGGTTGGGCCGGCGCCTACCCTCCTCGACCTCACCAGCCCCGACGACGACGAGGAGGAGGATGCCTAGGGAAGCGCGCCTCCTCATTTTCATTTTAGTTTTAATGTTTTTAGTAAATGGCTGGCAGACTTGTGAAGTATCGTCGGCCTCTGTGGCCGGCATTAATGTATAATTAAGTTAGTGCATGGTGATATGACGTGTGAACGTGAACGTGATGTGATATTTAATTAAGGCAAAATTTGAATTTGGGCTAACCCTTTATCATATGAACAAAAATATCATGTGAACAAAAGTATCATGTGAATTTGGGCTAACCCTTTATCATTTGAGCAAATAAAACAAAAATACACTCCAAGATTAAAACATATCATATGAACTAACCCATTATCGCAAATGATCATGTTAGCCTATGTTTGCTGTTGATTCTAATTTGAATTTGAACTAACCCTTTGAGTTATTACACATGTTATGGAGATGAGCTCTGATGTATCTGTGTAGTCGTGAGAAATATGGCATGGTGATGAGCACCGAAGTTAGGGAAAACATACCATTTCTAATATAAATCATTATAAAAATAAAATTCCAATAATGAAAAAATAAATTCAGATCCTTCTTATTCACACTAAAATGAAGCTTTGGTGATTTTCTTATTTAAAAAAAATTCATATACTTAAACCCACTATCACTCTCTTCTCGAACTCTATACAATCTCGTACGTGATGGCTCATTTGTGTGAAGGAGTTTTCATGAAAATGTCCATAAACCAAGATTTTTTGTCATAACCATGTCACATACAACTGCATTGTGTGCAAGTCTTCCATTTTTTGATTTTTTTTTGAATTTGTTCTGCTCATTTGAACTTGGAAATGGTAGCTCACCTCAAAAAAAAGATTTATCATAAAACTGCCCCTAAACCAAGGTTATATTTTTGTATGGTAACTATATATTATAAAATGACGAACCGTGAAGATTTACTATTTTTTGATTTTTTTTGAATTAGTTAAGGTCATTTGAAGCTTGGTCAAACCTAAGATAACCCCACTGACCGGCTCAAAACCCCGCAACACCTCTTCAAACCCTAGCGGCGAACTGGAGCCATTCAATCATACCCTAGCACCAAGCTACAACCCTCAGATATGGGCTTCTAGAAGGAATTCCGAGGGCAGGCTGCGTGCAGGCTCCGCACCGTTGGATCACATGGACGGCTCCGCATCGTTGGATCGTTGTGCGATCGGCGAGAGGTTGGTTCTGCTCGCCCACTCGTCTGCCGAAAACAAAACCAAGTCTTGGTCGGGCCTTCGCAAGCCGTTGACCGTCGAAGGCCCACAAAGTTAAAAGAGGCCTATAAAACAGTGCATACGGTGGTTCTATTTTTTTCTTTATTGATTTCATTGCACCGTTTTTTTTTCTGTATTGATTTGATTGCACCGTTTTTTTCCTTTTCTTTATTGATCTGATTGCATCATTTTGTTTCATGCAATATGGCCACCAAGAAGTAAAAAACGGATTATATTAGATTCAAAATCATCACTCCACAACCGTACATCTCATATTCATATTAGAAAGGGTGAATCCATAGAAAAGCATGCACCTACGTACTACAAAGAACCTATCAACTCTCCGTTGGAGATGATGTCGATGATCTCCGTGCCCTCCGGCGGATAAATGGCTGCCTATCGCAGCTGCGCCCCCTCCGGCGCCTGCAGCTGCTCCGCTGCCGCTTCCTCTACCTCTATCTCCGCCTCCAGCTCATCAAAGAGGGCGTCGGCCTCCACCAGCCTCTGGTGAATGAGCCGGCGGTTGGCCTTCACCTCGGCCTGATCCCGGAGTGAATCCTAGATGGCCTGGTGCTCTGCCATGTCCTCCGACTGGGCGCCGGCGAACTCCTTCTGCTGCTGCTCCTCCTCCATGGCCGCCGGCTGCTCCTCCTCCTGCTCCTCCTCCTCCTCCTCCTCCGCCATCTCCGGTGAATCCGGAGGGAGACCCGCAGCGATGCGGGCGGCGCGGCAAGCCTGTATCTCCGCCTTGATCTGCAGGCGCTGCTCCGGAGTGAGCCGCTCGTAGGTGGTGATGAGGCGCCGGACCATCCTGACGGCGAGGGAAGTGCGAGAGGAGGCGGATGGGCTCGGGCGGCGGTGGGGTGGAGGGAGAAGGAGAATGTGCTAGGTCTGGGGGACACCGGTAGCTTAAATAGGGGCTATGGCCTCGGACGGCGATCCAAAGCGGCACCACGCGGCGTTCATACCGCGCCGACGGTCGAGGCACCCATCGGATCGTCGGGTTTCCCGGCGAGTCCGCATGGGGCCACGCCGTCAGCCCGACGTGGCAGACGCCTGTAAAAAGACCCCTATAAAAGTGGTTGGACGCCTGTAAAGTGGCGCATCATAGCGGCCCGCATCAGTGCATGCAGGCTGGATCACATGGCATGCATAGCCGACATGTGTACCATGGCGGCGCGCATCGTCCCAACAGTCCAACAAAACCAGGGCCCCGCTCGTCAACAGTTAATGGTCAAACCATTGACCCGACGGCATCCTCCGCTGTGACCATTTGTGAGGGTTTCGGGCAAGAGAATGGGTAAAAGTGAGCAACCGTTAAGAGCGTGTGGATGAATGAGTACAACTAAGGAACCAGGGGCACAGGAATAGAAAACCGTATTGTTTATTGCATTGAAATACTATTTTTTCTACTGAAATACACGAAGGTTGTTCTTAAATGCATGTGTGAGTTTCCCCACGGTGATAAAGAACTCGGTGGGGATGTGGATGGGAAACTTTTTATCCCCGCGCATGGGTACGTAGACGGGGACGGGGATGGGAGGGCGGTGATGGGGACGAAGATGGGACTCCAATACTCACCTAAGAAATCCCCAGCTTTAGACACAAGCCTCTCACAAACCGGAGCATCACACGAAGGCGCGTGGTTCCGAGAGGGAACGTGGGGCCATGTGTGATGACGAACCGCCAATCGCTGTGTCATTCGACCTAGTTTTTTTTCATCGATACAATGCACGAATACGATCGGAAAAAATGGCGTTCTATTGGCATTTTTATACATTAAGTTAGTTTAGAGAAATTTAATTGCTATAGTTCAAAACTGAAACACATGAACAAGCTAGATGAAGCAAAAACCGCTGGAAAATCATATTTATGTACTACTTGCTTACATATATATGCCACGTGCAATAAATTTGAAGGAGTTCCAAACATCTTGAGTGACGGTTTGGACACAAAAGCATTGAGAATCTAGGTTCTAAATTCAAAAAAAATGAAAAAATGCTTTGAATTCTGAAGTACATGAAAATATGCATGATTTCCCACCATGGGGCCAAGATGTCGTGGTTACTGCTCTTGGACTTGCTTCCGTAACACAAATGGCATGCATGCATTACATTTGGATAGAAAATGTAAATATTTGGCAAAACAAATGGGTCCCACATGATTGGCGCTCTGTTTCACGTTTCGAGTTTTGGAAGCCAATTTTCGCGGGCTATTAATCACATGCGGTCATGCATTACCTTCAGTGATGTTAATTCACACACGGATGTTGAGTAAGAAATCGTGTGCAATCACGGCTGGCGTCTATCAAGATTCCAGCCGCCTATAAATCCTGCCCCTCGAGACGTCATCCCGCCTGCATTCTCTCGTCTCTCTATCCCACCCCTCGCACAAAACTCTACCATGGCACGGCCTGTCTGTGCACAAGCAGAGGAGGAGGCGCCACCCCGCGAGGACATGGCGAAATGCAAGAACCAGGAGGACCCCTTTGCGCCCCTAGACGAGGTCGTGCCAGACCACCTAACTAAAGCTTGGTTTTGGGGCCAGTACAATCTGGCTTTGTGGAAGGCGCTGCCGCCGGCTGAGAGAGCCAGGCAGGTGGCGTTCAAGAAGGAGTGGGCTGAGGAGCGCGCGAGGAACCTCGCGACCTGGAATGCCCTTAGTGCCGCGAGGGAAAGGAGGAGCTAGAGCTTTGGCGATGGGCAAGTCGATGAACGGTGGAGGTGTACAAGATGGCCAGTACCACGCAATGAAAGCCAGAGGCACTAGGCGCCTCACCGCTTCATGGGCGTGGGCCGATAAGCTCGAGCGTGTCACCGCCAAAGAGCTCCAGTGGGCGCCTAGTGAACTGTCCTACATGGTCGCGCGCCTCTGCCATCAAGAGGCTGATCAGCACGTCGAGCGCTGCGAGGCGAAGGAGGCGGCGAACTCCCTCCGCATTGGGAAGCCACCGCGCACCAGGGAGGTGCTGGCGAGAGGCTGCCATTTTACTGCTCCCCGCTCAAGGAGGGGTTATTATTAGTTTAGTTTTTATTCATTGTACGTATTAGTTAAGTACTATCATCATGTATATGTGATGATATGTACTGTATAGGTATGATATCTTAATTGAGCTATTCAACAATTAATATATATTATTAGTTTCACATTTCTATCTATTTTCGTACTGATTTTCTGGCTCTAACTGTTAGCCTTTTACACATATTGAAACATAACAATAGAACATTAATCATTCACACGTTGAAACATATCAATATTTTGATTGTTGTCCAGACATTGGGATCGACATCTAAACGATTCAACAAAATAAAACGCGTCCATGACTTCACCCTAACCTACGGAAGCTCTTGGCTGTGCCTGAACTCGGCCAGGCATTCGTCCATGCGGTTTACACACTCGCGATACAGCTGGAGCGCGATCTCGAGATCCAAGCTGGCTATTTTGTCAGAGATTACCATCTCGAGGATGTGACGGCCATTTTCTTCTATTGCTCCCCGCTCGACACTTGGGCCAAGGTGGCGCTCGAGCCTACCGACGAGCCCGTTAGCATCGACGGGGCCGCGGACAAGGCGAACGGCGTGACCCATGCGAACGGCACGGCCGGCGTCCGGTGCAAGGACGGTGCGGTCGGGCTCTGGTGCAAGTACGCCGCAGACGGCCGCTGCCCATTCCTGGCGAGAAATAGGGCTACTCACATGCCTTGGACACGGTTGCAACGTCATGTCGGGTGGGATAGCAGGCAAGCGGGGATGGAACCGCTCTTGCTCTGCCACGCGCCGCGCCTCTCGCTCTGCGGCCCTCCATCGGTCTTGCTATGCGGCGCACCTTGCCCTCTCGGCGCGGACGCGCATGTTTTGCTCTACGGAGCACCACCGATGATCTTATTGTGCGGCGCGCTGCAGCCTCTCGGCGGTGAGGCGGCTATGTTGCTCGGCGGCGCTGTCACGCCCTGCGCCAAGGGTCTGCTCAACCCTTGCGATGAGATGCAGCACAACGTTGTCCGGCGTGTCGCCGGACATGCCATTGGCCTCGACAGGCCGTTGCGCCTCCACCGGATCGTTTTCGTCGTCGAGGAGGTTGATGGCAGAGGCAACACTTGGTTGGGTTGGCATGCTTCATAGATGGGCTAGGCTGCACTAGGTGTGCATCCGCATGTGACGCACTCAGGCTCTTATGATCATTTGCTTCTGGCGGGAAACTGATGGGGAAGCTTGCACGGGAACATGCACGGTTCCGCGCAGGAAGGTGGCGAAAAGAAATGCCCGTGCGGTGCCGAAGCGTGCACTGGAATCCTCGGGCGAAAACATGGTGACAAGATGTGAGAGAGGAAGAAGAGGTGATGCCCAATCAGACTGGTAATAATAATAAAACGTCTGCGATATTAATACGGGAAAACAGCACTTCCGTACGTACCTTCGGTAATGATTTCATCAATTGCGGACAATTGTTTGGCAGCAACCGTCTGCCCACAACACACACAACTTGTTCGGATGAATCATTTCGGTTATTATTGGTCTTCCCACACAATTCTGATGAATGAACCGATTGCTACGTATCACACACACACCTTCTTACGCTAACTCGTTTGTGTTCTGCTCGATCAGCGCAAACAGTTTTTCCGAGTGAACAGTGTGCCGTACTTCGCACACGTACGTAGTTTTGTTAACCATTTCTGTTATCTTAGCTAATCCCAAATAGTTCATAAGAATAAACTGTCTGCCGTGGATCGCACACACAACTATTTTCTGAATCGTATTTGATGGATCCACCATCACACATAGTTCGTACCATTGGCGATGGAGCTTGAACAATACCGTTTGCGATTGGTGGATCACACACAGTTTCGTCGAAGGGTCTCTGATTGATGTGTCGTCTTTGGACCATCCTGCAGTAGTGCAAGGGGAGTTTGCTAATCATCACTCCCCCGCAGTCGGCCTGCTCACCACTAACAACCTTCGGCTTAATGTTGAATACCTTCAACCATAGGCTAAAGTAGGGCGAAACCCGAAGAAAGGCCTCGCAGAAAGTGATGAAAGAGGAGATATGCATGAAAGAATTCGGGGGGAGATCATGAAAATCTAGCCCGTAATAGAACATAAGACCCCTCACAAAGGGGCCGGGTGGAGGGGAAAGCCTAGGCCCCGGAGAAAGTGAGGAATGAAAACAACCCTCTCGCCTTCTCTAGGCATGGGTATGACCTGGTTCCTCTCTGGGGCTCGATGGACGACGTTCGCCGACAAGTAGCCGGAGAGCTTCAGCTCTGCAATATCCTTCTCGGTGACCTGGGAGACCTCCAACTTGTCCTTGAAGCCCGCTCCGACCATGATCGAGTTGGGAAAGGTTCGGGAGATTTGGGAGGAATGGGGCCTGGAAGCACTAAGCTCAAGAGGAAGATGGCAATGGGGGATCTGGAAGAGCGTACTAAGGGTCTTGGCAGACGTTTCCTTTTATGGGCCGCTGAAATACCAAGAGTCCCCAAGATGCGCCGCGCGCCTCACCACTTCCTGATAAATCGTGCAGTTATGCACTCATGTGATGACCCAAATCATAAACCATATCCCCGGAAAGGCGGAACACGATCTTCATATTAATGAGACATGTCGATTAAAAACCAAAACTACCTCGAACCGCGATTCGAGCATTTTGGGACTTGTCAACATTAATGTTCGAGCTGTGACCTTTCGGCAGAAAGTTGCCAGCGAAAAACACTGTTGTTGCTTGAACGGTTGGCCTTCGAGGCTAAGTTATATCCTTGAAAATCAGGAAGTATTCGGTACTACCATCGGTAGAATTCGAATTCAAGGGGGAACTTGCCCCACAAGCCGAAGACTTTGGACATGCAAATGATAAGATGACGCTGCGGCGAGGGAAGCTAGTTCGGGGGCTACTGAGGGAGTCCGGGACTAAGGGGTCCTCGGGCTGCCGACGTGTCTCTACGGGCCGGACAATGGGCCGCCCTATGATCGTCAATGAAGGTCCGGACACCATCACCAAGACGGAATCTCTCAGGTCGTGACGTGTACTCCAAGTACAAGACGATGGGTTCGGCATATTCCTTTTCTGATGTAACCGACATTGTATAACCCTAGATACCCCTGGTGACTATATAAGCCAGAGGGTTTTAGTCCATAGGGCAAGTTAAGCTCATTACTCTTAGGGTTTCGACCACGTCACTCAACTTTGTACTTGATACTCCATACTCAATACAATCAAAGGAGGACGTAGGGTTTTACCTCCATTAAGAGGGTCCGAACCTGGGTAAACATCGTCTCCCTAATCTCATGTGACCCATCTATCCAAGATCCATAGTTCGGGACCCCCTACCCTAGATCTGCCGGTTTTGACACTAACATCAATTGCCTCATTTATATCCTCACGAAGGACCGTGTTCACTCCCTCGGCCTCGGGTAAGTCATCAACCCTATCCCCCTTGTTAACCATACTCTTCAGGCGGTAAAGCCCTTAATAAAGAGACGAGGCTCTAATATGAATTGAAAGGATCGATATGGTTGACTAGAGGGGGGGTGAATAAGCAACTACCAATTTTTTAGCTTTTCTTAACTAATTAGGTTTAGCAACAAATAGTTCGTCTAGATATGCAACTAGGTGAACAGCCTATATGATGCTAACAAGAACAACAACAATAACAAGCAAGCAAAGGATAACACACAAGTAAAGCTTGAACAAAGTAAAGGTAAGAAATAACCACAAGTGGAGCCGGTGGAGACGAGGATGTGTTACCGAAGTTCCTTCCCTTTGAGGGGAAGTACATCTTCGTTGGAGCGGAATGGAGGCACAATACTCCCCAAGAAGCCACTAAGGCCACCGTATTCTCCTCACGCTCTCACACAATGCAAGATGCCGTGATTCCACTAGTGGTGCCCTTGAAGGCGGCGACCGATCCTTTACAGACAAGGTTGGGGCAATCTCCACAACCGAAGTGGAGGCTCCCAACGCCACCATGAAGGTTCATCACAATGGATTGTGGCTCCGAGGTGACCTCAACCGTCTAGGGTGCTCAAACACCCAAGAGTAACAAGATCCGCAGGGGATTCACTGGTGCAGCAACGTGCTATACAAACGGTTGTTAACCCCTTCCGCGACGTAGTTCTAACCCGTCGCCTTGCATGTGTGGTCGATAGGGGGGTCCATCCCGCATGACCCAAACAAACCCGTCGGCGATGGTGACCAACGAATGCAAACGTTTGGCAAAACTAAGCGTATGGGATGTCCACATCTGTCACAAACGAGAGTCATTGGTCAACCGTTTGAGATATGGTGGACTTCCCATATGGCCCATCCTTGCAACTCGTGTGAGATTGCACTAACATCGCACGCACTATTGTATGGTGCACCGCTTACGATGTGCACCGAATCACAAACAGTTCACGATTATACAGCTTGTATGATAAGGGGACTATCACACACATTTAGTTCCACTATGACTATATGTGATAGGATATAAGAGTGCCTACGTTTATCATTATAAAACCGTATGCGAAGGTTGAATCTAACCCACACGCGGCGCTTTTGGTAAATGTTTGTTATTTACAAAACGTCCCAAACGTGTGATCCATACTTCCCAAACGTTTCATCCAGACTACCTGTGTCGGATGAAGGCCTATCGCACGGGTTCTTCTTTGACCAATGTTTACGATGGCCACGACATCATAAACAGTTCACGATACCAAATTGTGTGTGATAAGGAGACTATCAGAAACACTTATTGATAAGTAACTCTGCGCGCTTGTGTTGTTAATCTCACACACTATTTGTCGGCTGACCATGTGCGCAGCAGAGATTCATTGCACATGTCGCTAGTGGAGAAATGTGTGTGATCTTAAAGTTGATCGCAGACGTTTTGCTTTCTCAAACTGTGTGCATTGTAATGGCCTGTAGAGCATAATTTACCCCTAATTTAATACATGTGTTCGTAATTCACATAATTTAAATTTGAAATTGGGAATTCATGTTTAAATATAGGTTGAAGAATGAATGCAATATCGATTCACATGTACATATACTCAAGAACTACATAAGCATCAATTTGCAAAAAAAGAAGGAAAACTACAGAACGGACAAATACATAATGATGGAACCACAGTTCTATTAAAGACAGTAAAGAGAGGGCCGAAAGACATTCTGGTTGCTGGAGAAGGTGAAGCGGAATGCGCATATTCTGCTCTCCTCCATGCCTAAAGCATGAACGACTCTAGGCCAGCCCCTAGTGATGGCCGCCCGCCCATCCTTCACTGTCTTCACTACGACTACTCGATACTCATTATAGTCTCAGTGATATAATTTAACCTTCATTGCATGTCCAGCAATCATGTACTTTGCTAGGTAATCTTGAATAAACTGCCTTGGGAACCACTGCAAATAAAAAAGATTCAGACATTATTGTGTGACAACTCATTATGGGCAGTACTAACAGAAGGCTTCGGAATTCGTAGTTACCATCCTACAGCTCACTGTGGTGTTGAATAGAGCCTGTACAAATAGTCTAATTGGCATGGTTCGCCTCTTTTACCTAACAATCCTTATCATTTTCCTCACTTGATGCTGGTTAATGAATATTTCATTGCCCCACACGCAAAAAGGGTCCAGGCATGTATCTTTACCAAGGACATATGTACCTACAAGCAACAAGCCAATATTAGAAGCAAAAATGTAGTTGCAGAATGGTGTAATATTTTAATCCATTAGTTCCACAATGTGTTGCGTATAAACATTTTGAGAAGTCAACATTTACTAACTTTGACCAAGTTTGTAGAGAAAAACATATACATCTAGAATTGCAATTCCATTTCATTAGATACATCACAAAATTTACTTTCATATTGTATACATTTTAGCGTGGTATATATAAATAGTATTCTCTATACATTTGTTCATAGTTTACAAAGTTTGACTATTCAAAAAAATCTATATGCACTACATATGGAACGGATGGAGTATAAGCGGAGGGATGAATAAAACCTCGGTGGAAAACGTCGGCCACTCCTATTGTTGTCCTGGGCAAGTACATGGAAAGTCATGATAAGTACAACAGGCCTAACATCGACGAATTATACAAGGTACCTTCTTGTAAACGGAACTGGATTCTCTAACATACACAAGGGATGTTAGAGAAGCTACAATACTCTAACTTTCTTTCTGTTAATCCATACAATTAAGGCTAAATGACTTAAATTAATTTTTAAATTACAGATCTGGTATGTACATTCATAGTAATTACATACAAACAAGTTGATGGTGAAATAAAATTAATTTTGGATTTTTTTATATCTACAGTAATTACCAAAAGTAAACAACCTGCTAATAGTTCCTAACATTCCTTCTTCATTTTACACTAGACGAGCACTGTTGAAACGTGACTTTCCTTCTCTAAGTTAGAGGATCCGGCTCCGAAATAAACAAGGCATATATGCTCACTATAACAACCAAATATAGCCATTGGAAACTGGACAAAGGCTCAATGCAACCAACCTAACAAACAGATACAGAAAAGCAAGGCATCTGCTTGAAAACTAGACAAATGCTCACTTCAATCAACCTAACAACTAGATACAGAAAATCAAGGCATCTACTTGAAAACTAGACAAATGCTCACTTCAACCTACCTGTTAACCAAATTCAGAGAAACAAGGCATAAATGTTTAAAGCGGGAGTTAAGGACACTGGTTAACATCACCAGGCATAATAGCTGGTATTGATGAAATTGAACTACGCGGTTCATACTTGCACATAATGAATATCACATTGTGAATAACTGAAAGAAACAAGGCATATATGCTCACTTTAACAACCAACTATAGCCATTGAAAACTGGACAAATACTCAATGCTACCAACCTAATAACCAGATACAGAAAAGCGAGGCATCTGCTTGAAAACTAGACAAATGCTCAATTAAACAATGCATGATTATCGCATGGCAAAAGCTACTATAACAATGGGTACGAGAGGGCTAGCTAGAAAAAGTATGATTTGCTCAAAGGATGTTAATTGCCTCATTTGTCATGGATGGGCTCCTTCCACCTGGAATTTGTAGTGCACAGGGTGCGCTCCCTAATGTCACAGATGGGATGTTTCCCCTTGTAACAGTCGTAGTGTGTGCCCTTATCTTAGTCGGTGAGATCTGACTTTGGAGCTAAGGATCCCAAGCCACCACCGTAGAATGTTTCCTTCAGAAATAACAAAAGGGGCTCGATGGCGTATAAGGATCACAAATCCATGACCGCGAGGCGGAGGAGATCAGCGGCGGGGCCTTTGAAGAGATCAATGATGGTTGAACCAGAGGCGTTGCCGATGGACCACTTAACTTGTGACATGGCCCGAGTGAAGCTGGGGATGTTGACGAGCTTGATGTCATAGCCGGCTCTCCTGAGATACAGGAATACTTGAGCCCGCAGACTTGAAGTCTTCGGCATGGCAACATAGTCAACGTCCTCACCGGCTTCCGCGGCAAGGTGTTCCTCCTGGATCGAAGGGTCGGCACGAACGGCGCCCACCTCGCCAGCTTATGACGGAGAGGCCATGATAGATCTCTTTTTGCTCGTACGCTCCTCGAGCTCCACGGCATATGTGGCCAGGCTGATTAGGCTGCGACTCTCAAGAGTACTGGATGGGGATCTGGGGGAAAGGGACACCGCCGGCCTCATCTAAAAACTTAGGGTGGCGATGGTGTATGTGGATTGATGGGGACCCTGAAGTTGTTTAGCTATGAGGCACGGGCAGACCGGCTGAGGTTGGTGGTGGAAGGCGGTGGCGAGGGCGAGCTAGGGTTCAAGCGGGGGAGGAAGGGGAGGGGGGCTTGCTGTGGACGAGGAAGAGGGGGGTGTTTGCGGATGTGCAACCGCTACTGAAAATTTTAGTAGTAATGGTGTGGGTTGAGATAGTGGTGTATGAGGGATGGTGATGATTCAAATGACTCGGCAACTGAAATTTTACTATAGGGTCGATGGTGGTCGAGGGAGGACAGTAGTTGAAATACCGCTTCCACTTAAATTTTGGTAAAGGAACTGAAGCGGGGCTGGAGCAACCAAGATCGCACACGGTCCAAACATAATAAAGTGTGTACGCTATAATGAAATGTCGTGCTGCGAAACCACAAAATTTTGCATCGCACAAGGTGGGTAGCTTTTTGTGAGATTTCTCAAGGCGGGTTCATCTCACACGGTTCATCCTCATTTTCAGACGCAGACGTGAAATTCATCCTAAATTTCCACATGCCCACAAACATATGACACAAACATTTGGCTAATTTTCACCACAAAATGCCTTATTTTGCAGCGGATTAGTTGACATTAGTTCATACACTTGGTAATTTACAAACAGTTTGTCAATTTATATGAAGATGGACTGCACAAAATATTCAATACGCCATGGATGCATACAAACGCCACGCCTCCATCGTCTTCATGAGCAGAAGGAGTTTTCAGAGGAGCTCGTCAAGTCGATGAGCTCCACTGGTTCTACGGCGGCGACCGGCGGGGCTAGCTCGGCCAGAGTGACCGCGGCGCCTCTCACCAGGTCTGCCACTGTCGACAAAGCTACCTTCACCGTGACAACATTCCCCAGGGCAGCCACCGTCGTCGACGAAGCTGTCGTGGCGTCCGCGTGGGCCATCGGCATATAGACGGGCGCCGCTCTCACAAGAGTTGCGTCCCTGGTCGCCGTGGCCGCTGTTTCCAGGGCTGGCCATCGCAGCTGCAAGGCCTGCACTGGCCTCCAACGCGTCTATGAGGCATGCGGCGGCCTGCTCCGCCGCCTTCTGGCCTGCTCCCACCTCTTTTTGCCAGCTGCATCAGAGTTCTTCATCAACCGCTTCCTCTTCATAGTCTCCCGCCATTTCTGCGGCTTCAAATCCCTAGCCGCGTTGCTGATGGCATCCGCAAATGCGATAGATTGTTACACACCGACACTGAGACGACGCTCGTCCTCATCGCGCAGGAACGCATCGAGGCCCGATTCCTGGATGGACAGAGCGATGGCCATCTGCATCCGACGCTGAAACTCGGGGTCGTCGGCGGCGGCGGTGGCCGTGGCAGATGGGGGTTGAGCGTTGACCGACATGGAGGCCTGTGCGTCGGAATCATCTATCCCGTCGTCGTCGGCCGCGACAGCTGGCTGTTTGTCGGTGCCCGCCATGGACGCCAACGCATCGGAATCCTCTATCACGTCGTCGTCCAACACTATCAGGACGGCGCCATACACATCCCCATGGTTGAGCACCGGTTCCATTTGGTGTGTGTGTGTGGTGGTGACGAGCTATCGGCGGAAAAAATTAGCTGTTAGCCGCCGGCGGTGGGATCTTCTATAGGTCGCTGTCAGGTTTGGGTTTTTACTGTGAACATTACCCCTTTGCACTGGCTGAGGCTTGCGGTTGCCACCACTATGCGGAGCTGATTTTGCAGTGTACGGGCATCGCACACGGTTAGAGTAGCACACTCGTGTCTATTGGGGATACAATCGCATACCGTTGTTTCGTGAGATTCGTTTGCTATTTTAGATAATAGCATCTTTTGGGGTAAACGGTAACAAAGAAACGCGAGAGAGGGTCAAAACACAACCACGCCCGCTAGTGGCCCAAATATATTCTCCCTCTGTTCCTAAATATAAGTCTTTTTAGAGATTCCACTACGGACTACGTATGGAGCAAAGCAAGTGAATCCACACTCTAAAGTATGTTTATATATACATATATATGTATGTAGTTCGTAGTGAAATCTCTAAAAAGACTTGTATATAGGAATGGATGAAGTATATATATGTACGAAGATGGCGTGTTGTCATGTTTAAATTCCCAACGCACAACTTTGATGTGGCACATGATGCATATATGCATGCCTAAAAGTGTCGGGTGTGACAGAAAAGTGTTCATGACATAAACGTAGGGTGTTGGCCCTACAGTATATGTCGGAGGAGGGGATCCTATGAACACATGACCTGGCTCAAACTTGTCACACATTTAGCCATGCCTCACTTGTCGTAAGACAACCAAGAGAATTTATACCTTTATTTGGTCAAACCATCACATATTGTTGTCGGTCAAGAGGGATATATAGACCGCGCGGTCCCACGACTTGTCGCGTCGTCGAAGATCGGTTGAGCGGGGCTAGAAGAAGACCATCGATCTGCATGTGGCCAAATGTATATAGGAAAAGGGTGTGGTCCGGTGTCTAAATACACAATGCATAACACTATGATGTGCATGCACCTAGCTGAGAAAACTGCGCATACCCCCCTTAAGATTGGTTATATGTTTACTACCTAGGTTATGGACGTATATATGGTACCCCTCCCCCATCCCCCCACCCAAGCACACACATGACACGTAGCCAGGGTGGCGTTCCAGCGTTGTTAGTCAAATGGATATATATACCCTATATAGTGGCCCATCGATAGATGTGTCCTCGAAAACCACACAATGGAGGCATGCATGCATGGTCCACACACACACACACACACACACACACACACACACGCACCCACCCACACACACACACACACGTCATCGATCCTTGACGTTCCAGCATGGTCAGTCATAGGGATGACAGACTCTAGGGGCCCACCGATAGGTGTGACGTTGAAAACCGCACAATAGAGGCATCTGGTCCACACACACATGCATGCATGGGTTCACACAGACACACACACACACACGTCATCGGTCCTTGGCGTTCCAGCATGGTCAGTCAAAGGGATGAGACTCTAGGAGCCCACCGATAGGTGTGTCATTGTAAACAGCACAACGGAGGCATACACATGCATGCATGGGTTCACACACACACACACACACACACACACACAAACAGAGAGAGAGAGAGAGAGACACAAACACACACACACACACACACACACATCGTTACCCATCCTTGGCGTTCCGGCGTTGTCAGTAAAGGGCATGACACGCCCTAAGGGCCCACCAATAGATTTGTCGTCAGAAAACCGCACAATGTAGGCATGGAACACATACGCACGCGCGTGCGCACACACACAGACACACACACACATCGTCACCCATCCTTGGCCTTCCAGTATTGTCAGTAAAAGGCATGACAGACCCTAAGGTCCCATCGATAGGTTTGTCATCGGAAACCGCACAATGTACGCATGGTCCACACATAAGCAAGAGGGTTGACACACACACATAAACACACACACACGTCATCGATCCTTGACATTTTCAAAACAAGGATCTCAAGCTTTATTTAGCTGGAATGACAATACAGGCATTTATTGATATTTTGAAAAAAGCAAAAGAAAATCATGGAATACTTTCAAAACAAGGATCTCAAGATTTATTTAGCCAGAATAACATATCACTACAGGCATTTATAATGCATGTAGTTATTGTATCACACCGCCTAATTGAACCCTGACATCTAGCAACTTCCCAACCGGTCACCCATCCTTGGACTACTCCACCTAAAGCATGCTTAACTTCTGAGTTCCGTTCGACTGGATTAGGGTTTGGGAAGCTGCAACTTGCTATTAAGGGTTGCCTCCTATAATTTACAAGGCATGCCCCGATAGGAACCTCATGGGACCAGCTACGTATGGCAGACGTTTCTGGTAGTATTAGAAACCGTGTGCGATGGTGGCATGGCGCCGCCTGCCGACGCCTGCATGGGATGATGATGATGTCTTGCTCATGCTTGATGGCGCGATGCCGCTTTTGCCTTCTCTCCGGCCTGCTCCATCTCGTCCTCCTCGTCCAGGAGGTTGATGACGGGGCCGGCGCTTCGGCGGGAAACCGATTGGTGGAGTGGCGGGAGAGCAATTGTGGGAGTGGTGGGAGAAGCATGTTTGGATAGAGCACCATTTTAATACAAATTGGATAACTTATGAAAGAATGAAGCTTGAGCTCGCACGACACGTGCGCACACCGTGCTTACACACGCACGTGCTCCAGGCGGGCGTATAGAACTGCTTTAAATTATTCATGGTTCGTTTGGCCTTTTGTATACTACACTAATTAAGTTTCTAGGTATTTAATGTGCATAATTAAAATTTGAACTAAAAGCACATGCTCCATGTCACCAAAATGGGTTTCAGAAACATATTTGTGTCCTTGGGTTCCTTGTTTAGGTTCCATGCAATGAACGTGAATGGATTACAAACATCTCGGAGTCGCGACGAAGCCACAAACATTGAGAAACTTGGCTTTAAATCGCCATAAATCCAAATCTTGTCTGAAATTCTTGAAACTTACCCCAGTGTCATGACACGACACTTATACGACATGGTAATTTGTTGTCCAATTTGGGACAAGTCTCTTGCACACCAAAACTTCTCTCAAGAAGCATCGTGGTTTCGATATGGAACATGTCACCTCTGTGGAGGGAACGATATTCAATGTCTTTTCTTGCATTGATATTTTTTCTACATGCTATATGGACTAATACAAGTGCAGTGCTAAAATGTGGAATTATTCAGGGATCGTTTTGCACCCTTTATACATTAATTGAGTTGTTCTATCCATTTAATGTACATAATTCAAATTTGAACTACAAGCACATGCTCCAGGCACCAAAATGGGTTAGAATATCATTTTTATGTCCTTGGGTCCCTGTTCAGGTCCCATGCAATGATTACAAACATGTTGGCATCGTGACCAGTCCGTAAATGTTGAGAAACTTTGCTTTTAAATCCCCATAAATCCAAAACTCGTTTGAAATTATTGAAACTCGGGTGTCGACACAACACTTATAAGACATCGTAATTTTTTTGCCCAATCTAGGACAAGTTTTGGGACAAACCTCTTACGAATTGGAGCTTCCCACGAGAAGCATCATGGTTTCGATAGGGAACATGTCACCTTTGTGGTCGAAACGACATTTGAGTTTGCTAGGCAAGCACTTAATGCGAAGAACTCAAATTTGCACTACAAGCACGTGCACCAGGGCACCAAAATGGATTGAAAACCATTTTGGGTCCTTGGGTCCATGTTTAGATCCCACGCACTGAAGGTCACTGAATTACAAACATCTTGGCGTCGTGACTAGGCCGCAAACATTGAGAATCTTGGTTTTAAAATCCCCGAGAACCCAAAGCTCGTCTGGAATTCATGAAACTTACACAGTGTCATGCCGCAACACATATACGGTGTGCATTTTTTTGATGAATTTGGGACAAATATTGGGACATGCATCTTACAAGCCAAATCTTATGCATGAAGCCTCGTGATTTCGATAGGGAACATGCCACCATTGGTGGCGAAACTACATTCAATGAGTCCTTTGGTGCACCAATTCGGCCCTTTTTATACATTAATTGAGTTTTCTAGGGATTTAATATGCGTAGTTCAAATTTTGAACTAGAAGCACATGCTCTGGCCTCATGATTTCGATAGGGAACATGTCACCTTTGGTGGCGAAACTACATTTAATGCGTCCTCTAGTGCACCAATTCGGCCCTCTTTATACATTAATAGAGTTTTATAGGGATTTAATATGCGTAGTTCAAATTTTGAACTAGAAGCACATGCTTTGGTGCGCAAAACATCATTGTAAAATCATTTTTGTGTCCCTGGCTGCTTGCTTAGGTCCCATGCAACGAATGTGAATGAATTAGAAACATTTAGGCATGGTAGCTAGGCCACAATCATTGATAATCTTGGTTTTTGAATTCCCGAATATACAAAATTTTATGATAACCATTTGGGGCCATGCGTCCATTTTTTACTTGATATGAGGATGCCGTGCATGCAGTTGGTTGATGACAGGACGCATGCGAGCTTTCCGCCGCACAGGCTCGACGGGACTCGTGCGAGCTGTCCGCCGCGTAGGCTCGACAGGATGCGTGAGAGCTATCCGTCGCGCGTGCTCGACGGGTTGCATGAGAGCAGTCTACTGCTCATGCTCATCAGGAAGCGATACTTTGACCTCCACCCCCGCTCGCCTCGCTCCCAACTTCTGAATTAATGGCATCCGACCCGCTGTTTATCAAGCGGTTAATTCGTGCCTCACTGAGAACTTGACTTTTCGTCTGTTTTTTACTTGTGTGCATGTACATACGACCGAAATAATATAACGACAAATTCGCGCCGGCAAAGGATCATAATTCTCTTAGATATCCATGATAATAAAAAATGCCTCATGCAGCAACTCCCCAAAGACACAAGGGCAAAAGAAGAAGGAAGAGGCTGGAGAAGGAAGACACGAAAAACGATCTGGGCCGCTGCTATCTAATTCTTGATGGATTGCTGGGCGTGGAGTTCCTCAATCTCCTTCTTCATTGCCTCCACAACCTCCATATCCTCTTGCCTCTCCTCCGCCATATTCCGCATTGCGGCCATGGCGCAGGCTTTTTGCTCAAGAGCGTCAATGGTCTGCGTCACGTACGCATGAAGTTCCTTGACACGCGCCACAGATTCCTTCACCAGCCCCTTGCGCTCGATGTGGAGCTTCGCCAAGTCTTCCAAAAGTTCCTCAATGAGTTCTTTTAGCCTCCCCTCCGAGGCACTTTTCTTCTCGAGCAGTATCTTCCAGGCGGCGTTCTCCTTCGTAAGTTTCACCATGAGGCTGATTGCCTTGTCAACCGAGGTGTCGCTCTTCTCCAGCAGCTTCACCAAGGCATCGATCACCGCCTCCTTCTTATCGAGCTCAGCATGCATGTCGTCGCTGGCTGAGCAGTCCAACACTGCCAACTCGTCCAGTTCGCTTCCGAGGCGAATGCGCTTGTAATTGTGATAGCCATCGCCTCTCCGCGAAAGTTCCTCCCGGGCGTCTGCGGGGCGACCGGACAGCTCTGCTGCGGCAAACGCAGTCTAGCTGGAGCTCTTTGGCGCTTCCCCGGCACGGCAGTGGGACCTCTCAGTTGCTTCCGTGGCCTTGGTCTTTCTTCCCTGGTCATATCTCGACCCAGAACCCCCCCTCCTACTGACAATAGCACACGGAATAAACGACTAACAAAAAAGGCCTATTTTTTTGGTTGCGGGTTTAGGAATGTGTAGTAATTTTCGAGTAGGTGTTTTTATAAACTACTACAATAAACAACTGCTAAGTGGGAACACGTTTAGGTTTGGTAGGTGTGAACTGATTTGCAATAAATTTAGCGCGTGGTAATTTGGAATATGACGGGAAACAAGCTCAAGACTTATTGATGGTTTTAGCTCCTAAGCACCGAACGCTTTATGGTTTTTAGAAACAGTGTGGGATGGCATACGTGGGCCCTCGTTCTCAGATGTGTGTCCGTGTGTGCCCGCTATTACTGAGGGGTCGTGGCCAAGACGGGCGATGGTGTCGTGGCGACCAAGACAACCACCGCTATGGTGATGGCCTCGGCGGCTGCCGGTGGGGTGGCGGCCAAGGAGGCCACGACGGCCACTGGCAGCATCTGCCTTCGGGCAGCCGTGGCGGAGCGTAGTGGGTAGCGCACTTTTGTGCGCGTGGCCAAAAGAAATGCCAGTGCGGTGCCTAAGTGTGCACTGGATTCCTCAGGTGGCAACACACTTGGCGCTTGAACTTGGCGCAAACGGTCACTTTGGTGCTAGAACTTGTTGCGTACAATGAACTGGTGCAAAAACTTGGCTCGGTCGTGCAAATACGGGGAAATCATGTTTGTGTACGAAATTAATGTTGACTTCATATGCCATCATGGCATGGGCCCGCTGTGAGTGACTTGAAGGTTGAGAGGAGGGCATGTGGCCTATTTTTTCTAAAACCACCTCAAATTGGGACTTTATTTTTCTTCGCCTCTATAAGAGGTGGGCGCCGCCTGTCAGGGAAGTGTGAAAATTAATGTAAAACTATGTTTTTTTAGAAATCTGTAAAAGGTTTGTAAGTTCTAATCTCAATAACAAACATAACATTTAATTATTCGTGCGATATAAACATTATACATACAAACTAAGTAAATTACGTTTCATAATTGTTCAAATATACATACAAAAAAATGTTCACGCAATTTATAACAATACAAATATATTTCAATATAATTAAATGTCAGTATTTGCAACAACTGTATACTTTTTCTCTATTATTTAATATTTTTGGTGACAATATTAGCAACCGGTGTAATTTACTATATTTTATTGGCTAGGAGGTGTTGTGGGTGCAGGTTTGATTAGACAGGACGTGTGCGAGCAGTCCATAGCACATGCTCAAAGGGACGCGTGCGAGCAGTCCGCCGCGTAGGCGCAGCTGGCTCACCGGGAATCAAGCCCTTTGACCTCCGACCTCCACCCACAACCCTATTCTCTCCCAAGTTCTCCATTAATTCTCCACCTTCTCCTCTGGTCTTATCTATAAAGGCCGCCACCAAGGATCGCCTCCTTTTTCGATGGACGACGAGGCGGCCAACAAGGGGGGGGGGGGGGGCAGGTCAAGGCTGAACCACAAGATCCTACGGCGAGCGTGGACTTCATCACCAGCATCCCCGATGAGATGTTGGTAGCTATCATGTCCCTCCTCCCCATCAAATCTGCCGTGCAGACCACCATCCTCTCCAGGCGGTGGCGCCCCTATGGCACTCCACCCCCATTGAACTCCTCGACAACGACGCATTGTCCCACATCCGCGCCACGCACACTGTGCCAGTCAGACGCCTTGCCATCGGCACTTTCCTTTCCAACTGCAAGGCCGAACCCAAGTTTTACGAGTGGTTCTTATCCCCCGCCCTAGATCAGCTCCAGGAGCTCAACTTTGTTGCTAGACATGGGCGCTCGCTGCCTCCGTCTGTCCTCCACCTCACGCCGACGCTACGCCGCGCTATGTTCATGTGGTGCCTTTTCCCCAAGATTAATGATGCGCATGCTCTTCATCTCCCTAAACTGAAGCACCTTGATCTCATTGGCGTCAGCATCTCGGAGGAGGATTTGGAGTGCCTGCTCGGCGGCTGTACAATGCTCGAGTACCTTCGTCTTCAAATGATGTTTGGGTTCAATAGCCTCCACATCGCCACGACGAATCTCCATACGATTTATGTGCATGGCTGGTGCCGCAACACGTTGTTAGTTGGGGAGTTTCAAGATATGGTCATTGAGGATGCACCTTTCCTTGAGAAATTGTTTGTACTTGATAAAGAAGGTTGAACAAGAATCAGGGTCGACATTGATGCACTGAAATTGACAGTGTTGGGCTATATGTGTGCTTAATTCTCCGAACTTGTTACAGCTAGATCCATACCCGTTCAGGTACAACAATCTTATTCTCATTCTTATTATTGTACATAACATTTTATCTAGTTTTTGTTGATCTATGTTCGGCTGTCATCCAGAAAATGATTCCCATAGGCGTCACATTGTCTTTGCGCACATTGAAGATCTTGGCACTACAATCTATCGCCCCCGATCTGGATGAAGTTGTTAAGTTCCTTATATGCTTTCCTTGCACGGAGAAGCTATACGTCGAGGTGATGTTCCTTTCATATTAATTGTTAACCACAACGGAGTTCAATTTGTTCATACTTTTACCCATGATTACAATGACAGATGTACTATACATTTTTTTGAGATGTTAATCATGAACAATCGAAGATCGCATGTCAATCTATTAGTGTATTTTATAAATCATGCAAATCAAAGAGGCCCGTAGTGTTCAAAACTGCATCTAAACACTTGTATTTTGCAGATACAAGTAGGACTTGGAGTGGAAAAGGTGGCGCAATATAACAATCCAATCGAATGCCTTGAATTCCATCTCATGGAAATTACTTTGAACGAGTACCAAGGCACCAATCTAGAGATTCAATTCGCCAGTTTCTTTGTTCAGAAAGCAAGGGTGCTCAAGATAATGAGGTTTGCACTATATTTATTGCGCACAATGGATGGTTTACGGATCAGCGGATGCGTCAACAGCGGAAAGGAAAAGGTATGCAGAAGGTGATTTTCACTTTGGAAGTTCATATGACAGATTATTCGGAAGCGATTCTATCGAACAGATATATGACTTCTTGGTGACTGATCCCTTTGCTGAAATATGTCATCCCGTGGATCCTGAAGATTGGATTTGATTTCTAATATCAGTTTATACCTTGTAATCTTTGAATTTGGGCCTTGTAATGCTGGAATTTGAACCTTGTAATATTGCTGGTATTTGTAATACAATATTTGAAATTGCATTGTGTTCTTTTTTGTTTATGCAATCATGCTCTTATAAGTACATATGTTGTTGTTCTGTAGGCACAACATAGATGTTGTGCAGACAGAGCAAATCACAGTACACACAGACTAAACTACGAAACCCGTCGGTGATGATTTCATCAATCGCTGATAATTGTATGCCAGCAAGCGTTTACCCACAACACACACAGGTTATTAGCACCAATCGTCTGTGTTATTTCTGGTGTTCGCACACGATTCTGATTACTCACTTGTTTGCTGTATATCACACACACCTTCTTATGCCGAATCGTTTGTGTTCTGCTGTATCATCGCACACAGTTTATCCGAGTGAACTGTATGTCATACTTCGCACACGTATGTCGTTTTGTTAACCGTTTCTGTTATCTTCGCTAATCACAAACAGTTCAAAAGAACAAACTGTCTGCCATAGATCGCACACACAACTATTTTCTGAATTGTATTTGATGGATCCACTGTCGCACACAGTTCGTGTAATTAGCGATGGAGCTTGAACTATACCGTTTGCGATTCGCACATCGCACACAGTTTCGTTGAAGGGTCTTTGATTGATGTGTCGTCTTTGGACCATCCTGCAACAGTGATTAGTGGGGGGAATCAAAATTCTCTTGGTGGAAGTGTAGATCGGGGCCATCTCAACCAAACCCTAGAATATCAACAAGTTTTGTAGGCTAAGGAGAGAGATCGGGTGAAAATGGAGCTTGGAGAGACAATGGAGCTTGGGGATGGAAGAGGTAGTCTTAATGGGGAAGAAGTCCCCCTTTATATAGCGGGGGAACAAATCCAACCGTTACCCCCTCTCAGCGCGCCCACAAGCGGTACTACCGCTTACTCTGTAAGCAGTACTACCGCATGCATGAGCAGTACTGCCGCTTGTTACCTCCCAGACCAGAACAAAAGGCTAAGTGGATCAAATCCATTGATGCGGGAAGGGAACAAGGGCGCAAATGAAAGTGTACGTGTTGATTCCACCCAAACATTTCTGATGCAGACCCCTCTTAACAGTACAGTTCTCCTACAACTCAATTCCAGCAAAAAGGAAACCAGGAAGAATAATCGTCTTCATTATTATCCACTGAGGGGCTATAATCTTCTTGTGCCATATGATGAATTATTTGAAAGGCTTAATGCACACGATTAGTCCGTAAATGCATTGTCATCAATCACCAAAACCACTAAGGGAGAAATATGCCCTAACAAACGCAAAGCTTCCCCGCCCTGCTCGTTTGGCCACGGGTCGGCCGGCCTGAAGCTCCCATTATTGTGCGCATTAAATGGTAGATGATTGGGATAGGAGCATCACCTCGATATATAGATTCTCCATGCACATAAAGCATTTCAGGAATCTAGCAACTAGATCCAGGCCGGGGCTAGTAGATTCTAGTGCCAAGACCATCACTGAGCTCAGAGACGGGGTCGAGCTTGTCAGAATGATTTTCTGGATGACAGACAAACAAACATGTTTAAAACTAGGAAACATTAATTTGAAAAAGAAGGAGAAGAAGAAGACTGGTGTACCTAAATGGTGATGCATCCAGTAACAAGTGTGCAGAATGTGGCAGACAAGTAGCCCAACACTGTCAATTTAGATGCATAAATGACACTGATTCTTTTTGGACCTTGTTGATCAACTACAACCAATCTCTCAAGTAAAGGCGCATCATCAATGACCATATAATAACACACCTTAACTGATCTCTTGTTGGAGCACCAGCAACACACATAAATTGCTCGGAGAGTCATGGAGGCGATGGTGAGGCTACTCAACCCATTGACAACATCAAGACGAAGGTGCTCTAGCGCAGTACATCCGCGGAGCAGACGCTCCATGTCCTCCTTGAAGATGCAGACACCAAAGAATATGAGCACCTTCAGTCAAGGGAGAACAAGATCGGGTGTGTCATTAATAAGGGGGAAAATGCAGCTCATGAAACAGACGCGACACAGCGTGGCCGCGACGCGAAGCAAGGACCTTGGCCGCAAGCGCATGTATCCATAATTTAACCTAAGATCATTGAGCTGATTTAGGGTGGGGGATATGAACCATTCATCGAGCCTGGCTTCGACCTTGTCAGTGCAACGAAACTTGCCGATTTTAAGGCCTCTGGTTGGGCCAAGGTGCGTGCGGAGGATGTGGGACAATATGCCAATGTGACTGTGATAGTTACTTCTGAGCTTTTGGTCGTTGATGATGTTGATGGGGGAGGTGCGCCACCACTGGGATAGGACGGTTGACTGCGCACCATTTTTTATTGGGAGGAGGGAGATGATTACTATCAACATATCATCGGGGAGGCTACTGCTGATGTCTAGGCTCACCGGAGCCTCTTGCGGTTCTGGTTCGACCCGCCTCCGCTTGTTGGCAGCCCCATCCTCCACCTCTGTAGGTGGTGACAAAGGCGACTCCGGAGTCTCCTCGGTGATGGTGATTTCTGATAGGAGTGGAGGAGTTGTAGGACATGGATTATTTAGTTAGAATAAGGTAGAAGAATAGTGTATTGGTAATTAGAAGTTACTAGGTAGGAATAGACTTAACAGACTCAGGAAATGAAATCACAATTGGTTGGTTAAATACAACACAATTACTTCATCATTGCTACGTAAATTAACATGCAAATACTCGAAAGAACACTTACTTTGATCAATGTCGGGATGGAAGATGTCGTCGGGGAAGATAGCATCTATTGTATGACCAGGCTCCTTTAGGTGCAGTACAATTTCAGTGCCGGCTTTCGGTACATAAAACATAGAAATGTCTCCCCAAAAAACCGCGTGAAAATAGGAGTGACCATCTCGATCAGTTCTACACGGACAACGATTGTAAATGCATGGTTAGTGTCCAATATGATATCCCTGTAGTCTTCAGCTATGTGAAGGCTAAGATTTTGTACTACATATTTTGTTGCAAAGTAAAGTCCGTGCAAATAGGCCACGGCAAGGGGCAGTAGCGAAATGCGCTGGGGTTTGGCGGCAGCCGGCGGCGACGAAAGGCTCGAGCTAACTGGTCGCTGCAGCGATAGGCGGTGACATGCTGAGTTGGGTAGGAGTGCGAGTGCGACTAGAGGTTAGGGTTTTCTGGTCCAGATTAACAATGCACTTCGTTGGCGACGGTTTAGTAGACACAATCGTGTGTGGTAGATGTTACTCTGGTGTGAGGGATATGGACTACCATTAGATTTGTGTAAATCCTATGGTTGCAGACATGCGATCTGCGAGAATGTGTTCTGGCCAATCAAGACACGTGTATCATGGCACAATGTTCGTCATCGCACACGGTTTCAATATGGGAAAATAACCAAATTTGTAGGTGGGGTCCACATTTCCATTTTCGTGTGACACCTGAATTTGTTACCACATTCAACAAGTTTCTAGTTAAGTCTAGCATTTTTTACAGTAATATGCATAGTGTTAATTTTTTTGCCAAGACTCACACGTAGATGTGTGTGTTGTGGGCAAACGGTTGCGAGTAGTAATTAAATTGTGTGGGAATTCTAAGATAAGCATAAATATTCCATCAACCAAACTGATTGCACCTCAAGATTGCATTTACATTGCACTACATAGTTCATAATACAAAATGTCACCAACATCTAGATCAACACATAATAAACATACTCAAGCATAGATATAAGACGCACAAACTAGATAGCTAGAGTAGTGCTGAACATAATGTAACCAAATTTGATCGAACCCACGAACAACATAAACTTTCTCCAGGTACTCCGCGTACGCGGCGTGCACCACACTACGACAATATTTCTTCCTGAATGAGCCAACATCTTCTCCTCTTGCATGCGGTGTTAAGCCTTTGGCAGCAGAACGAGCATCTGAAGCCCCCATTGCAGGTCCTGATTCGATGCTCATGTTGCCCCTCATGAAGTTCCATCAGCTTTAGTTTCTTGTACCTCCTCTGACCATATTTATAGCTGTCGACATCATCAGATAGGACCTATACATATAATAAAAATGTGATATTGATGAATGAAATGCATAAAATGAGATCACACACAACGTAGTGCAACACAATTATCAACTCATGACTATAAGTGCATGAACTGATAATTGTAAAAAAAACTAAGAACTTTCAAGTAAATACTACTCCCTACAACACTAAATTAAGGAGTGATCTAAATGCTCTTATTTTATTTACAGAGGGGGTACATATATAATCATCTATGTAGGCCATTCAAATCGATTCTAAAATTTGGCTACTAATTATTAGCACAATCACTAATCCTAGACGGATATTAGTTGATCATTCGTGCATATCAAACATTAAATTGCTATAACCCTAGACAGATTATTAGCATAATCATTTGTACAGATGTCACTTAACCACATCACTCATCATTTACCTATCAAACAATCAATAAGTACATTACACGGATCTATTGAATCTTACTCTGATTTCATGGATTGAAATGACATAAACCCCGAGCTCCCGAGCTTTCCATTCCAAAAATGAGGAAAGATAACTAATCAAAGACACCCTAGGATATATTTACCAAAATAGTGGTCTAACCGGTTCTCCGTGGTCGCTGGAGTCATCGTCAGAGAAGTCGTAGTAGTCTCTGTGCACCACCACCTCTGACTGGGGAGGCACGACGGTGGCTACAACATCAGGGTCGCGCTTCTATCCACCCGAGACCTCATCGGCGGCAAGGGCAACCTCGTCGCCCAACATCAAGAGATGCTTAGGTTCTTCGCCGGCCTCGGCTTCGAACCCCATGTCGCCACTCCCTCCCATGGTGCGATTGTTCGCCGCCACTCCCCCCCATGGTGCGATTGTTTGCCGCCACTCCCTCCCATGGTGTGATTGTTTGTCACCATCTGATACACTTCCGAGAGCGTTGATGAATGGGAACAGTGGCAAGGACGTGGGCGTTGCGTTGCGAGAGTGGGGAGTGCGGCCGCCTGTTATAACCAGCGACATAGGCACGATTAATATGGAGTGGTTGGGGGCTACGAGGGAGGCGGTAAAAAGGGCTCGCCTCCCGGTGAGCCTACGCGCCGGACTTCTCGGATTCTTCCTGTCATTTCACACCCCTGCTCGCACATCTCCCGGTGAGCCTACGCAATGGACTGCTCGCACCCGTCCCTTCAATTCACACACCTTCTCGCACACCTCCTGGTCAACCCGAGCAGCGTACTGCTCGCACGCCTTCCGGTCAGCCTGAGCAGTGGACTGCTCGCATGCGTCCCGTCAACTCACGTCCGCTGGTATGGCACGCGTAATATATTGTTAGGCTAACACTACTGGGAAAAGGCCTGGCAGTGGCGGGCACAAAATGGCCATCAGTGACGGGCTAGGGGCGCAGACCAGCCCGCCACTGACCTCCTGCCACTGCTAAAAGGCTAGTAGTGATGGGAGGACGCTCGCCACTGCTAGCTGGTTAGCAGTGGCGAGCACTAACTAACACCCGTCACTACTAGAGGATGCACCGGAGTAAGTTTGCACCGAAGCATGATGCACCACTGGAGAGCACTATGCTCTGCCCGCCACTGCTAGAAATTTCGAATTAAAAATGCACTGTACTGTGATGTACATAGTACATTTCATGCACCCTTTTCGAAGTGTGGCCGTGTGTGTGACCGTTACCGGAAGTAGTACGATAGTTTAAGTGCGGGGTTGGAGGCAGTTTTGTAGAAAACCCCCCGGAGCTCCCGCGAACACGCGGCGACGGAGATGGCGAGCGAGTGAGTAGAGGGCGGCGATTCCGGCGGGCACTCCGGCGGGGGAGGAACCCCGCAGGTTTATGGCCGCGATCGAGGGGCCAATCAGTGCCCAGGAGTGGGATCAGGTCATTGCGAGATCGAGGCGTATTCTGCGGTGCTTGAGAGATCGGGAGAGAGTCCGGGAATGGATGAGGAAGCGCAAGACTGAATTGTTAGGCGTGATTTCAGCTGAGAATCCTTCCGATTCGAAGGGGGGGGGGGGGGGGGGTAAGCTACTCTTAATCTGGGCAAAGAATCAGTTAGTAGGGAGGATTTAAAGGAGGGGATTAGGGGATTTTTTCCTTCTGTAGCAGGAGAGGATCCGCTAGTGTGTCCCCTGTCTTGTTCCAATCTGATACAATTTTCCAAGGCTGAAGAAAGGAGAGAGATCAGCCACAGGATTGAGGATTTATTTACACCTGATATTTTCCCGGTTTTGGAAGGAAACTGCAGTATTTGGCATAGGAGAAAGGAGGATCAAATCAGTGCGTATTATGTTAGGAAAGAGAGTCAGGGGATTGTGAGTTTGAATGAAATTAGGAGAGGAGAAATTATTAGCGCGATTTTTGCTTGGACACTGATAATTGATGGACATTTATGCGTGAATATTAATGGAAATTACTCCCTGGGTTTCGTTCTGGAAGGGGAAACTGTGAGCTATTTCATAGCAGGAGGGGTCTCTCTCCGTTCGTCACCAAATTCGTCAGTACAGAGCTTTTTCTCAATCTGTTTAGTAAGGGACTTGGGAGGGTCTCCCATGGCGAGCAGGGAAGAAAGGGACAGGCATGAGGGTGAGGGTTCTGAGAGGGGAGACGTCTTGGTGAGAGGGGCGACCCAGCCGGCAGGGCAGCTGCCTCCGGCGTACCTGCTACTGCCAAGACCCCTGATAGCAAGGGGAAGGCTAAGCCGAGGCGCCCCAGAGGAGATGGCTCGGCACTCATCATTGATATGGAGGCGGCGAGGAGGGCGGTCACCGGCTTCCTGGTGGTGGGATGCCTCCTCTCACCGTTCCAAGTGAATCCACGGATCATCACCGACGAATTCCATGCGACTTCGGCATGGAGGCTGAATGGAACGGTCGCTGTCCAGGAGGTGGCCAGTGGGGACGGGAGGTTCGTCCTCAACTTCTCTGCCGAGGAGGACCGGCGGTTCGTGTTGAAGGCCCAGCCATGGCACTACAAGCGTGACGGAGTCATCTTCGCGGAATTTGACGGCAAGGGAAACCCGGCTGAGGTTGTCCTTGGCGTGATGGCAATTTGGGTTCAGGTTCGTGACCTCCCTTTCGAACTAAAAAATGAGAGTATGGGATGGACCATAGGGGAACAACTTGGTGATATGATCGCCGTCGCCCATAGAAATCATATGATTGTAGAGAAATACCTGTGCCTACGGGTGGAAGTGCCTTTGCATGAGCCTCTTAAGGCATCAGAAGAATTCACCCCGCTGGGTAGTTCAGAGTGTTTTAAATATGATGTTAGGTATGAGAAACTCCCGTTGTACTACGAGTGTTGTGGGATTGATGGCACACGCTGACCTTGGCCAGGAGGGCCAGGGACTGGCGGGTGGAGGTTTCACTCCTCAGGTCCAGCTGCATGGCTAGGAGGGCCATGTAGTGCAGAGCCGGGGTGCGGCCACTCCACCATCTCCTATGCTGAATCTACCAGGTGCTGGCCATGGTCGGGAGGACCTGCCAGTGCCGCTCACGGCTCCTGCTGACTCTAGCCAGGAGGGTTAGGGGCTGGCGGGTGGAGGTTGTACCCTTCAGGTCCAGATGCATGGCCAGGAGGGCCGTGTAGTGCAGCGCATGGATGCTGCGGCTGTGCATGTGGAATGCACGGATGGCCAAAAGGGCCTGGGGAACTCTGTTTGTGGTGCTACTAGTACTCTGCAGGGTGCTACCAATTTCCAAGACCAAATTTTGTTCAAGCCAGGGGTACTGGAGGCATTATCAGGGGCTGTGGCTGGGAGGATGGCTGCTCCTGCCATGGCTAAAAATTCTGCAATGTTTACTTTTAACGCTGGAACCATGTAGGGACAGACAGAGAGAAAGGAGAAGAGGGGGAAAAGAAGGGAGGGAATGAAAAATCTGAGAGCGCCCGTAAGGAAATTATAGGAAAAAAGAGGGGTAAACCCTTTGGGGCTCCACCAACAGGGAGTGATTTGAATTTTTCTTTTGAGAGAGAGCTAGAGAGCTATGAACAATTGTTGTATGGCGAGATGAGTGTGTCCTCGAAGAGAATTTGCATGGGAAGAGTAGAAACTATGAGAGGCGGGGATGGGATAGTCACTCATGTAGCGAAGGAAACAGAGGAGGAGGACGTTAAGCTGCAACAGAGAAGAGAGTCAGTAGGAGATGATGGCGCATCGGCGGCCTCCGAGGAGGAGGTCCGCCGGGCCAAATGAAAATCCTAGGTTGGAACTGCCGTGGTATCCGCTCCCCCACGGCAGTTCGTGAGCTTGTGGAACTCCAAGGGCGTATAAAGGCGGATTTGATTTTTCTGTCTGAGTCTCATTTGAATAAATGTAAAGCCGATGAGATTCGTCGTAGTTTATCTTTTGATTCGATGATTGTAGTGGAGAGTGATGGTCGGGCCGGTGGCCTAGTACTGTTTTATCATGAGTTGAATAAAGTGATTTCGAGCTATGTGTCTCCTCATTTTATTGATATTCTCTTTATGAATGATAATTCTGTACATTGGCGGTTTACGGGATTTTATGGCCACCCGGTTTGGAACGAGCGTCACTTATCTTGGGATAATATTCGGAATCTACATAGTAAGGGCGATCACCCTTAGGTAGTGTTAGGGGACTTCAACGAAATCTTAATCTCTTCAGAGAAAGAAGGGGGAAACATGAGACCTAATGCTATGATGAGAGAGTTTCGTAATTGTTTAGGGGAGTGCGGCCTTGAGAACATGGGCTATATTGGTGATCCATTCACATGGAGGAGAGGTGATACAAGGGAAAGACTGGACCGTGCGGTTTGTAATGTGCAGTGGGCGACTAAATTCCCTCGAGCGGCAATCATCAATGAGGAACATGTTCATTCAGATCATCGTCCAATCGTCCTAGATACGGATTATTATGATGGAAATATTTTTAACCCTCCCAAAGGACGAGAGGAACAATTTGAAGCTCGTTGGTTAAGAGAGGAAACAGTAGTGGAAATAGTACGTACGTCATGTGACAAGGCGAAGAGTTTGGGTGTGGGTCCATCTCTCGCTGATCGTACTCGTGCGGTAAAGGCGGACTTGCATAAATGGGACCGGCAAACACTGAGAGGTCCGGAAAGGAGAATTAAAAAGCTAAAAAAAGAGTTGGAAAAGCTGCATAGAAGACCCATGACTGTGGACTCCCAAGCACGACAAAAGGAGATTCTAGTCCTTATTGAGAATTTAATGGAACAAGAGGAGATTTATTGGATACAGCGTGGACGTGCAAATTGGCTATTACATGGGGACCGTAACACTTCTTTTTTCCACAACACAGCAACAACTAGAAAGAAAAGAAATCATATTAAAAAATTACTTGGGGATAATGGGATCTGGGTGCAAGAGACTGAGATGAAAGATTACATTAGAGGGTACTTTTCAAATCTATTTACGTCTGAGGTCTCTCAACCAAATCCGGAAGTTCTCTCCCTTGTGACAAGCAAAGTGACAAATGAAATGAATAATGCTCTTATGGCTCCATATACGGCGGAGGAGGTCCGGAAATCTCTTTTTGATATCGGAGATTTAAAAGCCCCGGGCCCGGATGGTCTGCACGCTATTTTTTATAAGAGGTTTTGGTTTATGCTGGGAGAAGATCTGACAGAGGAGGTTCTCCAGGCGGTGAATTCATGTTCAATACCAACAGGATGAAATGATACTGCAATCGTCATGATCCCTAAGGTTAATGCTCCGGAAAAGATTACTCAATTCAGACCAATTAGTCTATGCAATGTGGTGTATAAGGTTATTTCAAAAATGATTGCGGCACGTTTAAAGGTAATTCTTTCGGATATTATTAGTCCAACTCAAAGTGCTTTTGTCCCTGGGAGAATGATCACGGATAATATTCTAGTGGCGTATGAGTGTTTCCACAAAATTAAAAAGAAAAGAACGGGGAGGGAGGGTTTGTGTGCCATCAAACTGGACATGCATAAAGCTTACGACCGAGTGGAATGGTCCTTTTTAAGAGCAATATTGTTGAAACTCGGGTTTCGAGAAAATTGGGTGAATTTGATTATGCAATGTGTGTCCTCTGTGCGATATAGAGTGCGTTTTAACGGCGACGAGACTGACAATTTCAAACCCACTAGGGGGCTGAGGCAAGGGGACCCCCTTTCCCCCTATTTGTTCTTGTTATGTACGGAGGGCCTCACTGCTCTTTTAGCAAAGGCAGAGGAGATGGGCAAGATTTCCGGCATTAAGGTCTGTAGAGGAGCCCCATCAGTGTCCAACCTCCTTTTTGCAGATGATTCATTGATACTTGTGCAAGCAAATGCTACAAATGCGGAGTCCTTGAGAGAGGTTTTAAATTCTTATTGTGCCGCTTCGGGGCAAATGGTGAGTGTAGAAAAATCAAGCATATTTTTTAGCCCCAATACAGAAGTTGAAGATAAAGCACATATTTGCACTATTTTGAACATTATGACTGAGGCACTTACTGATAAATATTTGGGGTTACCTGCCAATGTGGGAATGGACAAAAGTGATTGTTTTCAATTCCTGATAGATCGAGTTATAATGAAAATTAGTGGATGGAAAGAAAAGTTATTATCTACTGGAGGAAAGGAAATTTTACTAGAATCTGTTGTTCAAGATATCCCAACATATGCCATGTCCGCCTTTAAAATTCCTAAAAAAAATTGTAAAGGAATCATTGATGCGATGTCGCAATTCTGGTGGGGTGATGAGGACAATCAGAAAAGGATGCATTGGATGGCGTGGTGGAAGATGTGTGTTCCAAAAGACCAAGGAGGAATGGGCTTCCGGGATATACACTGTTTTAATTTGGCACTACTAGCTAATCAAGCTTGGCGTCTATTGGATAATCCTGAATCGTTGTGTGCCACCATTTTATGAGCCAAGTACTTTCCGGGGGGTGATTTGATGAGCGCAAGCTTAAGAAAGGGTGCTTCCTTCACTTGGCAAAGCATTATGGCGGGAGTGGAATCTCTCAGGAATGGTTATATTTGGAGGGTTGGAACTGGAGAAAATATTGACATATGGAGAGATGCGTGGATCCCGAATTGTGCGAATAGGAGAATTATTACACCCAGAAGGGGGAACCTATTGACGAAAGTAGCCGACCTTTTTGATCCAGTTAAAAAATTTTGGGACGAGGATTTGGTGAGACAAATATTGTCGCCTATAGACGCTCAAAGAGTCCTGGCAATCCCCCTTCCTATGCATAATATGTAGGACTTCATTGCCTGGAGCTATACTAAAAATGGTCTGTTTATAGTACGATCCGCCTCCATGGAGGAATGGAGTAAACAACATGGACGTAAACTGGAATATTTTAATGGCATGGGAAAAAGTAAGGTCAATCCTATCTGGGCAAACATTTGGAAATTAGCTTGTCCAGCGAAGGTTAAATTTTTTTATCTGGCGTACGCTTCATGGGACTCTTCCATGTCATGTTACGCTGGCTAATAGACACATAAAAACTTCCCCAATTTGACCAGCATGTTCGACGGGGCCAGAGGATAATAAACATGTGTTGTTTTTATGTCCGAAGGCCAAACAAGTCTGGGAAAGCTTGGGCCTGTATGAAATGATTAAGAAAGCTAGTGTGGTCGACCGTGCAGGGGAGGCAACTCTTGAATTGTTACTTCTAATGGCTGATCAAGATCTATCTATGTTGGGTTTCCAGAATGGAAGGGAGCTGATCGCTATTACCACGAGGTATCTATGGTGGAATAGAAGGAAGCTTATTCACGAGGGGAAGTTAGAAGAGGCGTCCCAGACCTCAATGGGGATCCGAGCTATAACGGCGAACTACGTAAACGCCCACTTACCAAAGGCGAAGAAGAAGAGTGGAGGATGGTGAAAGCACAACATGCTCCCTTGGTGGTTTTGATAATTCATGACAACATGCATTGTCTCTTGGACTAATATTTCTACCTAGTGTATTTCAGATAAAAGTCCATAGAGGAAGAAGGGTTGGCAAAATGGATTGTGGAAATACCCCAAGATGCAAGGAAATGGATTGGCAAAGCTTCAAGCAAGAGGACTCTACATTTTACTTTGTGAGAAATCACTTTGAGTCCATAGGAAAGCCAATACTATCAAAATGGGGTAAGGTACTGTTGGTGAGCAAAATGCTCATTCGTGCACAAGTGATAGGCACCAAAACACCCACAAGCTCTTCCACAAAAGTCTGTCCAAAGCCAAATATCCAAAATCGGTGCAACCAACAATTTCCACTCGGTGCCACCGATTCCCAAACTCAGACAGACCCATGCCAAACCCTAGCACATCGGTGCAACCGATTCCACTTCGGTGCCACCGAGTTTGGGTTGCCAACTTTCTGTTACCTTGATTCACAAAATCGGTCCCACCGAGTTTGTTGAATCGGCGTCACCGAGATTGGGCAATCTGACCGTTGGTCACCTTATCGGTACCACCGAGATTTATATATCGGTCTCACTGAGATTCAAAAGTTACTGCCTTTTGGTCACTTCGGTACCACCGAGATTCACACATTGGTGTCACCGAGTTGGTCACTTTAGGTGTAACGGTTGGATTTTTGGGGATGCCTATATATACCCCTTCACCACCACCCACTCGAAAGAGAAGCACTCAGAACTATTCCATACTTGCCCCATCCAGTTTTGTGAGAGAGAGCCACCTACTCATGTGTTGATATCATGCCATTCCATTCCATCCATATGAATCTTGATCTCTAGCCTCCCTAAGTTGCTTTCCACCAATCCAATCTCTTCCACCAAGCCAAATCTGTGAGAGAGTGATTGTGTGTTGAGGAGTCTATCATCTTGAAGCACAAGAGCAAGGAGTTCATCGACATTGCCGAGCCTATTACCTTTTGGAGGGTGGTGCCTCCTAGATTGGTTAGGTGTCGCTTGGGAGCCTCCTACTTCGTGTTGTGGAGTTGAACCAAGAAGTTTGTACGGGCAAGGAGATCGCCTACTTCGTGAAGATCTACCCATAGTGAGGCTAGTCCTTCGTGGACGTAAGCCATTATGGAATAGTCAAGGTTGCTACTTCGTGGACCCTTCGTGGGTGGAGCCCTCCGTGGACTCTCGCGACCGTTACCCTCCGTGGGTTGAAGACTCCACAAACGTGGACGTACGATAGCATCACCTATCGGAACCACGGGAAAAATCTTTGTGTCCCTCATGCATTTGATCTCCCTATCTCAACTCTTTACTTCATGTGCAATGTCTTTACTTTCCGCTGCTATACTCGTAGACATGCATGTGTAGGGTGTGGTAGACTTGCTATAATTGTTAAAATCTGCCAACCTATTAACTTGGGAAAAGGTTAGGTTTTAAATTCCTGCTAGTAGTCTATTCACCCCCCTCTAGACACTCTTCTAGTGATCCCACAATTGGTATCAGAGCTTTGGTCTCCATTGCTTCGGTTTAATCACCGTGGAGGAAGATGGATGTGTCTAGTATAGGGAGTTTGAGTTGTAGAGTTCCCATTCTTGATGGAGAGTACTATAGTCAATGGAAAACCTTGATGCTTGAGCTATTTCATGAATTTCAATTGAGCAAGTTTGTTAAGAGCCCCTATGTACCTCCCATTGATCCTTTACATCCCACACCTGAAGAGGAAATTGATATGCTATGCAATCTTAGAACTGTTAATCTCATCGTTAGAGCTTTGCCTAGAAATGTGCTTAATCAAATGAAGAATTTTGAATGTGCTTATACTTTGTGGAATGGCTTGGAGAAACGATATCCAAGTTATTCATTGAGTAGTCTTGATGAAATTCTTCATAAAACTATTGCCTTTCACAAAATGACGCCTAGTGATCCCAAGTTTGATGACTATCTATTTGAGCTTAGAGACCTCATGCGTGCTAAGGGAGATGTCATAACCATTAGCAACATCATTGTAGAAGCCATTCGAATTCACAAGTTTGAACATTGTCATGATCACAACCCTAATGAATCTCTTGTTTTTGTGACGAGGATTTCCCACTTGATGATGACAATGTGGAACATGGCTACTATGATGAAGATGAGTTGTTCGACATCGAGTATGAGAAGATCATGAAGAATCTAAGTCTTATGGCAAACTTCAAGGATTACATGTCCAGAGGAAAATAATGGATTCTCGATAGTGGATGCACCGATCATATGACCGGAGATAGAGAAATGTTTGAAGAGATCACACCAAACCATGGACCGCGAAGGTACGTAACGTGTGGAGACAACTCCAAGGGTAAGGTACTTGGTCTTGGTAAGGTGGCCATATCCCATGATAGCTCTATTCAAAATGTTATGCTTGTTGAATCCCTTGGCTACAATCTTCTTTCCGTATCTAGACTTGCCGACTTTGGTTTTAATGTGCTATTCACGAAAGTAGATTGCCAAGTGTTTCATCAAGATAATCACAAAATGGTCTTTACCGGTTTCCGTAGAGGTGATCTATACATTGTCGATTTCACTAAGAGATCGAAACCTCGTAATTGTCTTATTGCAAAATCTTCTAAAGGTTGGCTTTGGCATAGAAGACTAGTACATGTTGGCATGCGTAACTTAGACAAGCTTATCAAAGGTGATCATATACTTGGTGTTAAAGATGTTATCTTTGACAAAGATAGACTTTGTAGTGCTTGCCAAGCTGGAAAGCAAGTAGGTGGAAGTCATCCCGTTAAAAATATCATGACTACTAGGAGACCACTCGAGTTACTTCACATGGATCTTTTTGGACCCAATGCTTACAAGAGTCTCGGTGGAAATTCCTATGGTCTAGTTATAGTTGATGATTTTTCCAGATTTATGTGGGTATTCTTTCTTGATGATAAGTCGCAGGTACAAAAGATCTTCAAGAACTTCGTTCGCAATGCGCAAAATCAATTTGAAGTGAAGATCAAGAAGGTTCGGAGCGATAATGGATCGGAGTTCAAGAACACCCATGTGGATACCTTTCTTGACGAAGAAGGTGTTTCACATGAGTTCTCGGCTACGTACACGCCTCAACAAAATGGAGTTGTTGAGAGGAAGACCGAACTCTTATTGAGATGGCAAGAACGATGCTTGACGAATACAAGGCAACAAGACACTTTTGGGCAGAAGCCGTGGAAATAGCATGTCATGCCACGAACCCACTCTACTTGCACAAGCTTCTCGGTAAAACGGCATATGAGCTACTCACCGGTAACAAACCCCAAGTTGGATACTTTCGGGTATTCGGCTCAAAGTGCTACATTCTTGATAAGCATCGTCGTACTAAATTTGCTCCTAAATCTCATGAAGGTTTCCTACTCGGTTATGGATCAAACTCTCACACTTACCGTGTCTACAACAACTTCACTCGAAAATTTGAAGAGACGGTAGATGTGAAGTTTGATGAATCTAATGGTTCGCAAGTCGAACAATTGCCAAATTATGTAGGTGATAAGGACCCTTCGGAAGCTATTCAAGACTTGTCCATCGGCAAGATTCGTCAAATGGAGTGAAGGAAAGTACTTCGTCAACTCAAGTGGAAGCCCCTACTTCATGACAAGGTGAACCTCAACATGACATGGAGGCATCCACAAGTGGTACACGACAAGATGATGAATAGGAGGAAGTGCATCATGAAGATCTACCACAACCTCCTTCACCACCACCTCAAGGGAACGACACCTTCAACAACAACGAAGATGAAGGAGATGATGATGATGAAGAAGAAGCTCCACCATCCAACAAACCTAAGCTGCCCCGAGTTCAAGCAAGAGTGACCAAGAACCATCCTCTAAACCAAATCTTTGGTGACATACAAACCGGGAGAATCACTCGCTCTAAAACTCGCCTAGCTAACTTTTGTGAGCATTATTCTTTCATCTCTAGCATTGAACCCTTGAAGGTAGAACAAGCTCTTGAAGACCCGGATTGGGTGAACGCAATGCATGAAGAGCTTCACAACTTCGAAAGGAACGAAGTGTGGACACTCGTGGAGAAGCCCGAGGACGAGCACAACATCATCGGAACCAAATGGGTGTTTCGGAACAAGCAAGACAAAGACGGTCAAGTCATACGCAACAAGGCACGTCTCGTAGCCCAAGGATATACGCAAGTCGAAGGTATGGACTACGGTGAGACCTATGCCCCCGTCACTAGACTTGAAGCTATTCGCATTATTCTTGCTTATGCTAATCACCATGATATCACGCTTTATCAAATGGACATTAAAATTGCATTTTTAAATGGTGAGATTGAAGAAGAGGTTTATGTTAAGCAACCACCTGGTTTTGTGAATCCTAAGAAACCTAATCATGTTTACAAGCTTCGTAAAGCTCTATATGGTCTTAAGCAAGCCCCACATGCTTGGTACAAATGCTTAATGAAGTTTCTTATTGAAAAGGGTTTTGAAATTGGTAAAATTGACGCAACCTTATTCACTAAGAGAGTTAATGGTGAATTATTTGTGTGCCAAATCTATGTGGATGATATTATCTTTGGATCTACTAACCCACAATTTAGTGAAAGATTTGGAAGGTTGATGTCCGAGAAGTATGAGATGTCCATGATGTGTGAGCTGAAATTCTTTCTTGGTTTGCAAATCAAGCAAAAAAGAGAAGGAACTTTCATCTCTCAAACTAAGTATACCAAGGACTTGATCAAGAAGTTCAACATGCAAGAGTGCAAAGGTATGAAAACTCCTATGCCTACTAGTGGACATGTTGATCTTACCAAGGAGGACGAACCGGTTGATCAAAAAGTTTATCGATCTATGATTGGTTCATTGCTATATCTATGTGCCTCCCGTCCCGATATTATGCTTAGTGTTTGCATGTGTGCTAGATATCAAGCTGCACCTAAAGAGTGTCATCTTTTGGCCGTGAAACGTATTGTGAGATATTTGATACAAACACCAAACTTTGGCATTTGGTATCCCAAGGGATCTTCCTTTAACCTTGTTGGCTATTCCGACTCGGTCTATGTCGGTGACAAGGTTGATAGAAAATCCACCTCAGGTACTTGTCAATTTTTGGGTAGATCTCTTGTGTCTTGGTCCTCCAAGAAAGAAAACTCGGTATCTCTATCTACTGCCGAAGCTGAGTATATTGCTGCCGGATCGTGTTGTGCACAATTACTATGGATGACACAAACGCTTAAGGATTATGGAATCCATGTTAAAAATGTTCCATTACTTTGTGACAATGAAAGTGCTATTAAAATTGGTCATAATCCTGTGCAACATTCTCGAACTAAACATATTCAAGTTGGACATCATTTAATCGTGATCATGTTGCCAAAGGAGATATTGATCTTAAGCATGTTCGCACTAACAAGCAATTGGCCGATATCTTTACTAAGCCACTTGATGAGAAAACATTTTGCTACTTGAGGAGTGAGTTGAACATCATTGATGCTTCAACTTGAGCTAGTCTCACTCTTTTGCATGCAAGGGCATGAGCTTACTTGATATTTCCATGACACTCCTAACATGTTATCTTATATCATGGAATTCTTTGCTCCCTTGTATTGCATCTAACATTTTGTAGGTACTTGGAAGAACTTCATTCCACAAGATTGCCATCAACTCATATCTTAAGCAATCTTGTCTTGACCAAGTATCCACAACCCCTCTTCATGATGGAAGGAAGAAGACAACAAAACATATCCTTGACACATATTTGTATTTCACATTTGGAATTGTGTCATATCATGTTCTTCCTTGCATGACTAACCTATGTAGGTGACAAGTGTACCAAAACAAGAAGGATTGCTCCCAACTCAAGATGAACCTCATCAACCTCGAGCATCCTCAACAAGTTCACCTACAAGCCACGTCATCAACATCACTCAAAGGTATGTACTCATATCCTTGAAAAGGCTTTACTCCAAGACATGAGATAAAGCAACTCAAGTGATATGAAGACATTAAAATGCTTAATCGAAAAATGGTAACCCTATTTTGAGCTTAACGTTGAGTATGACCTATGATCAAGTATTCTTGCTTGGCTCCTAAGTCAATATACTCTAATATAGGTGACCTAGTCACCGCCCATCATCTAGTCAAGTATTTTGGATGGTTCATTCTCTATTTTGCAAGATTTCTTAGAACCACTCAAATATTCTCTAGTTGATATCCTTTTGTAAAATCTTTTGCTTTTTACTTGAAAATTTCTTTTGACACTTTGTTAAAAAGTTTTATGAATTTATCTGCAAGTTTCTCAAACATTGCCAAGTTTCTGTTTTAGCCTCGGAGCCGCCGATACAAATATCTCGGTTCTACCGAATTAGCAGATGAGCTGCATTACAGTATCTCGGTACCACCGACTTGTTTGTCTCGGAGCCACCGATTTGATTTCTTCTCTCAGTTGTGTTCAGAATCGCAAATCATTGTTTTCTTAGACATCCTATTATGATATTCTCAATTCTTCGATGATCCCTTATTTAAAAAAAGGGGGAAATCTTTTTCAAGGATCCCTAACTTAAAGGAGGAGAAGTCTTACAACCTCTCAAATCAGCCTAAGGGAGAGAAATTATTTTCCATGATTCCCTCAAATTTTCAATTTCTATGATCCCTACATTCAATGACACTTGTTCTCAAGGATCCCATCTTAATCAATGATCCCTGTATCTAACCCTGTGAATGACCTTTTTGGAAATTAATGCCAAAGGGGGAGAAATACCAAAGCTTCAATGCTAAAGGGGGAGATACATTCTTATGCAAAGGGGGAGATATAATCAAGGGGGAGAGGAGATATCAAAGCTTATACTCATATAGACAAGGTGAGAATACCAAAGTAGGGGGAGAAAAATATGTTCGGGAGAAAAATATGTTTGGAAGAAAAGATGTTATTTCATTTGACTACTCATGTTAGACTTTTCTCACCCTATCCAATCCCAATGTCTACATGCTGAGATTCAGGGGGAGAGGATGATCTACTATTTTCATATCTAAGGGGAGAAAGTTCTAAATGATCTTGGAGACATATTAATCTTAAGGAATACTATCTTCTATATGTTCTCCATATCTTGGTACTATTGAGCTCTATTGCCTTTTGACTAGTAGAATACTCTTGTGTTTCCTAACACTGTTTTCTCAAGTGTGTTTCTACTACAAGAATGCTCAAGAACTCAAGGTAAGTATATGCATCATATCTTTGATCAAGATGATCTCTTCCTTCTTGCACATATTGTTTGCATGGGTGAAGTCTTGAACAAGGATACATCTCATTCATATATATTTGATGCATATAGCCAAGATACACATGACTCATTATATCCCTTCTACTATATGTGTGTCCATGCATTCCAAAGCAACCGTCCTTTAAAGGGATTGCACACATTTAGGGGGAGCAAGTCTAAGTCATGTGTCTCTCAAAGTCTTCATTATATCCATGCATATCTCTATTTGAAGATTTGATTGTATGTTGTCATCAATTACCAAAAAGGGGGAGATTGGAAGCACAACATGCTCCGTTGGTGGTTTTGATAATTCATGACAACATGCATTGTCTCTTGGACTAATATTTCTACCTAGTGTATTTCAGATAAAAGTCCATAGAGGAAGAAGGGTTGGCAAAAAGGATTGTGGAAATACCCCAAGATGCAAGGAAATGGATTGGCAAAGCTTCAAGCAAGAGGACTCTACATATTACTTTGTGAGAAATCACTTTGAGTCCATAGGAAAGCCAATACTATCAAAAGGGGGTAAGGTACTGTTGGTGAACAAAATGCTCATACGTGCACAAGTGATAGTCACCAAAAACACCCACAAGCTCTTCCACAAAAGTCTGTCCAAAGCCAAATATCCAAAATCGGTGCAACCAACAATTTCCACTCGGTGCCACCGATTCCCAAACTCAGACAGACCCATGCCAAACCCTAGCACATCGGTGCAACCGATTCCACTTCGGTGCCACCGAGTTTGGGTTGCCAACTTTACGTTACCTCGATTCACAAAATCGGTCTCACCGAGTTTGTTGAATCGGCGTCACCGAGATTTATATATCGGTCTCACCGAGATTCAAAATTTACTGCCTTTTGGTCACTTCGGTACCACCGAGATTCACACATCGGTGTCACTGAGTTGGTCACTTTAGGTGTAATGGTTGGATTTTTGGGGATGCCTATATATACCCCTTCACCACCACCCACTCGGAAGAGAAGCACTCAGAACTATTCCATACTTGCCCCATCCAGTTTTCTGAGAGAGAGCCACCTACTCATGTGTTGAGATCATGCCATTCCATTCCATCCATATGAATCTTGATCTCTAGCCTCCCCAAGTTGCTTTCCACCAATCCAATCTCTTCCACCAAGCCAAATCTGTGAGAGAGTGATTGTGTGTTGAGGAGTCTATCATCTTGAAGCACAAGAGCAAGGAGTTCATCGACATTGCCGAGCCTATTACCTTTTGGAGGGTGGTGCCTCCTAGATTGGTTAGGTGTCACTTGGGAGCCTCCTACTTCGTGTTGTGGAGTTGAACCAAGAAGTTTGTACGGGCAAGGAGATCGCCTACTTCATGAAGATCTACCCATAGTGAGGCTAGTCCTTCGTGGATGGAAGCCGTTATGGAATAGTCAAGGTTGTTACTTCGTGGACCCTTCGTGGGTGGAGCCCTCCGTGGACTCTCGCGACCGTTACCCTCCGTGGGTTGAAGACTCCATAAACGTGGACGTACGATAGCACCACCTATCGGAACCACGGGAAAAATCTCTGTGTCCCTCATGCGTTTGATCTTCCTATCTCAACTCTTTACTTCATGTGCAATGTCTTTACTTTCTGCTGCTATACTCGTAGACATGCATGTGTTGGATGTGGTAGACTTGCTATAATTGTTAAAATCTACCAACCTATTAACTTGGGAAAAGGTTAGGTTTTAAATTCCTGGTAGTAGTCTATTCAACCCCCCTCTAGACACTCTTCTAGTGATCCCACAGATGGAATAGACCACCAAAGGGTTTTGTTAAATTAAACGTGGATGCCTCTTTTGATCAAGATCAGCTAAGAGGCACTGCGGGTGCTGTTATAAGGGATGATCAGGAAAACTTCATTGTAGGAGCAAACTGGAAGATTGAGTGTTGCGCGGATGCTCTAGCTGCAGAGGCGTTAGCGCTTAGGTTTGGACTTTTGTTAGCACAAAAGGGGGATGCAATCGGCTTATTATTAATTCTGATAACTTGGAAGTAATTGAAACAATGAACAACGGAGGATACTCGGCGGGAGCGGCGGCTGCAATCTTCGAGGATTGTTTTTTTATGGCTTGTGATTTTTCTTTTACTAGTTTCGAGCATTGTAATAGAGAAGCGAACAGAGTAGCACATGAGCTCGCTAGACTAGCAAAGAGTTCTGGTACGAGTGAGTGGATCGAGGAGACTTTGGAAAATATTGTACCCATTCTAAAATACGATATAACACTTATCTCTAATTAATAAAGTAGATGTTGTTTTTCAAAAAAAAAATAGTACATTTCATGCACAGAGTTTGCATCTGGTATTATTCATATGTAGATACACACACTTTGCATCTAGTTCATACCCATCACTCTGAAAACGAATTCAAATGCTAGAGACAATACATAGGCAGAGACCTTAATCACGAACATGGAGATTAAATTTTCCCTTGCCTTGCAGCCTAGCTAGAGAAGGCAAAAGTCTACTCTTTCCAGGAAGATCTCTAAAAAGAACAGAATAGGCTGAACCAAATATGATACGACATAGATGGACCGTATGCGCACTGATGCGGTCTCAACGTAGTGACTTGAGTCGATGTCGAAGTCCCGAGGTACTCCCAAAGTGCCCAGTTCATGCCCCTGCTCCTCAGGATCTTCTGGTCCTTGGCCTCGAGCCGCTTCTCCACCATGGCCTTCATGGTTGGGAACATCAGTGCCATGTGCATACGCATCTCGTACTGCAAAGTATTCAAATCGACAAGTTGAGGAAAGCTAGGTAATCATAAAACACAGAATGTGTTCAACTTGTGAAAAAGAAAATTCTATTATCAAACTTCCATAAAAGGAATGACATAATGGTCAGGTTGTTCAATGTATCATTGTTGTATATATATATATATATATATATATATATATATATATATATATATATAGGTTAGCATGTGTGTGTGTGTGTGTGTGTATAGGTCAGATCGTTCAATGTATCTTTGTTCTACAGAAACAAATATGTTGTGGAGCCACTGCTACATGAATTTGACTAGATTTCATATATGTTAAGCAGAGGAAAGAGTTTTCCCTTGATCATATATGGACCAGGAGATAGTTTGGAGAAGCAAAGAGCAAATACTGCAACTATAGGAACTAATTGTTGCTGTAGGTAACCATTTCCCCATTGTTCCAATGTTCTGGGTCTTCACCCTCCATGCAGCATTTCATAGAAATATCCAATTAACACCAATAACAATGACAACAATAGATGCTGACAAACAGAAACATGTCACTAAGTAAATCTCTCGGTAGCATTTTAGTGTGCTTCACAAGTCCAATTTCTAGGCACTCTAATTTACCTAACGAACAGAAAGCCAAACAAGCATGGAACGGGAAGGTATGTGCTTAATCTTATAGTGAATGGTGGTGCATGTTCTGCCCATGGCGATGCCGACGAAGAAGTCAAAGAAGGAGACACGAGGCTACCATACAACAACATGTTCCCAGTCAACAAGAGCATCATCTTCGAGAAAGAGATGGCCAACATCTGCAACAAAAGATTTTTTTAACAAAAAGTGGACAATAGCATCCTTTGTGTACTTATCTCCAATTAATGAGGCAGCCAGAGCGACATTACATATGAGTACAACATGAATAAATAAAATGAGCCAATCAACATTCAACTTAGTGACAAGTTTGGTTGCCTTCAAGTAGCAAGACTAGTTATCACTTGGGAATATTCAACTAGCTAGTACATATATGAGAGTAGTAGTATACCGCAAACACACTTGATAATTTCTTCCCCATCATAAAAAAACTGCTATTTTGCTGCGATTAAACACCAACATCGACTCTCTCGCTTGTTTGGCTCTGAACAACATTATGCCTAGCTTCACTAACACTCATCTACATAATGTGGAGATTAGCATCATAGAAGTATTTGTCTCAAATTTAGCAGGCAACAAGGGACCATATGTATAGAGCATGAATAAATAAAAATCAGCAATCAACATCTAACTTGGTGAAAGGTCTGCTTCACCTTTGAGGGGAACTAGAGACAAGAGCAAGATTGATTTGCTTTAGACACGGACGAGCACTTGACAAGAGAATCGTTCCACTACTCATAGGTTGAATAAAAAGAGACAAGATAACACTGCTGGCTCGAATTCATCTAATATAATCATAGGCAAGCTTTTTGCTTGAACGGAAGGGGGAGGAAGGAGATGAGAGTATACCTATGTAGGCCGCCCAGTGCCTGCAGGCCGTCCCATTGAGCAACATCATGATGCTGCCGCACAGAGGAGCAAACGCCCTCCTCGTCGTGCCGCCACCCTCTACATTGCATTGCCATCATCATCGTCGAGAAAGAGATGGACGGTGCCTAAAACAAAGGATTTTTTTGCATCTCTTGAGAAACCGGAAAATGAGCTAGGAAAATATAATGGAACACAATTATATTGGCAAGCCTATCTTGTGAAAACACATCACACTTGTACGGATGAACAAAAAACTGTCAATGTAACCACTGTATTTGTGTTAACAAAAATTAAGTGGGCAGCAGCATATGCTGATGTCGGTGTACTAAGAAACGGGGTCCTTAGAACCCGAACTTGTGCACCAGATGCAGCAGCCTCCAGCCCGGCAAGATCTTGCCAGGCATGGGCATTCCTCCAACTAGAACAAGCAAAAGCCGAGTGAACCTGGCAAGACGCCTTGCCGGAGGGCCCAAGGACGCACGCACCTGCCAAGGACTCCCCCGCCAAGGCCCAGCTCCACGTCGCCAGGCTAGTTGTCTACATCGACTAGGTGGCAAGCGGATAGGTGGAACCGGCCGGGGCGCGTGGCAGCATGGAGGGATTTACAGCAGCTTTAACGACACCCATCCCATGACGTGGCAAAAGAATAGATGGTAGCTGGCCGGGCGGCACAGAAGGAGATGCAATCCTTGCCGGGAAACGTCACCCGCTTGACACCTCACGGCGCATTCAATGCGCCTGTCCTAGTCCATCAGAGTTAGGTATTTCCCACTGCCACCTGTGCCGACACTCTGGCAGGAGGCATTGTCCACTGTTCGCCAGGTGTAAGACCATTTTGCCACTGTGGTAACCCCTTGTTTATAAAAGGAGGCCCATGGTTACCTTTACAAGGGTTGAAACCCTGTTGATTTTACACTCGTAGCTGCACTCCTGAGGCACCTCTTGCCGGGGCTGTTGCACCTTGTACTGTGAACGCCCATAAACCAGAAGAACACATGACGTAGGGTTTTACGCTCCGGCGGCACGAACCTGTCTAAACCCCCGCGTGCACAGGTATTAGTGATGCTCTTTGTGCTGGATAACTACCCACCTGATTACAAAGGGTCCTTGCCGGATCCATAGATCGTCGTTTCCCAGCAAGAAGCTCCCGGAACCTCTCCTCCGCCGCCGCGAGAAGGACCTCCCGGCGGTCCAACTTCTTTGAGCGACGGGCGTAGAGCGCCTGTAGCTGCTAGAAATCTCTGTAGAGGGAGGACAGGATGGCGTGCTCAGCGGCCTCATCACCTCCGCCCAGGGGGTCGGCGGCTGTACCCCCACCAGGAGCGACCACCACACCGTCGACCACTACTTCTTCGGAGAAAGCTCCGAAGTTGGTCTCACCAGGGAGACGGACGAACCGGAAGTCACCGACCCTCAGATAACGGCTCGGTGAAGCTCCGTAGATGAGGACGGACCAGCGGCAAACCTGCCGACGGTCCCCATCGCGAAGAAGGGCTAGGCTCTCGGCGCCGCGAAGAACGTGATGCCCTCCGGCACCTCAGGGAACGGGGCGCCACTAGCGTTCGCTCCTGCCTCGGAGGACTGCCCATTGATGACCTGATTGCCGGTGTCCCTAACACGGCGACGAGCAACCTCCTCCTCCTCGACCGCGACCTGGCTGGCACCCTCTTTGGCCGCGGTCGGACTGGCCTCCGCGGCAGCCGCCCTGATGATCTCCTCAACGTCAGCGTTGAGGTCGAGGTCCCGTGGCAAGGGCGAGCCTGTGATGGCGAAGGGGGAGGGAGGATCAAGAACAACAAGAGTTTCAAGAAGACAAAAAAAGAAGTGAGGGGAGAGAAAAGCAATCCGGCCGTGAGGAACTTACCTGTGAGCTCTTGCTGAGGAGGCACTTCTCCCCCTGCAGCGGCATCCTCAATTGCCACGACATGGATGGTCGCCTCATTCACCGGCAAGTCATCCTCCACAAGGATCGGCTCGACGACGGAGGCCCTCATCGCAGAGCTCCCCTCCGGGGTCGAGCGCACGAAGGTCTCCTCCAAGCATTCTATTCCCATCGGTAGAGGGATGGAGGTGACGACGTTGGCGCCTGGACTCACCGTTGGAAACGAGAGCGGGACCTCTTGCCGGGGACTGGCAGTGGCACCAGGCTCGGCTACCCCACGCTTCCGTGAAGCTCTCGCTAGAGGTACGGCGGGCTCGAGGTTCGCCATCCTGGCCATCCGCTCAGCCAGGGTCTCTTTGTCCCTGCAAAACCATCAGTACCCAGGGAAAAGAACATCAGAAAAACTCAAGACAAAAATAAAAACGAATGCGAGGATAGGTGCTTACTCCTCCTCCTCCTTGGACGAACTGAAGGCCAAGAAGTCCCACATTCCTCCCCCGCGTGCGACGGGGGCGGGGGGTGGGGCGGGAGCGCTGGGACGCACCGGGGGCTCGACTTGGTCGACCGGCTCCTCCCTTTGCACTGCCACGACAGGCGGGCCTTGTGCGGCAACTCGCCTTGGTCGCCGCGGGCGGCCGACGTTGGCGGCAGGGTCCTCCTCTTCCTCGCCCTCGGTGATTGGAGGCACCTCGATGCTAAGGACCGACTCCCCGCTGCAGGCGTTGCGGAGCACTCGCGTCCTCTTTGGGGCGCCATGAGCCAAGGGCTCCTCGAGCCCCGTTTCCGCGATGAAGCCGGCGCCGACGACCTCCTCCGGTGGATCTTGCGCCAACAGCTCCTCCTTGCGCCCTTCTTCGTCGTAGGCGATGGTCCCCGAGCCGCTGCCGCCCACGCCTTAGCCCGCCTCCATAGCCCGCCGCCCGATAAACTCGAGCTCCACTTCAGTAGTGGTGCGGATCAGCGACCCATCGTCCCTGATGCGCGCCTCCGACAAGCCATCGAACCACGCCTGTACCACGTCCTCCGCCGGCGCCTACCACGTGGGATCCACCCCATGCGCATTACACGCAGGCATCATCGTAACGATTGTATCTTTGAGGGAGTTGTTGCAGAGCAGGATGACGGACGTCGCCAGTATGAACTTGCCATCGGGGTGGAAGAGATGGTGGAGGAAGAAGGTGAGTTGCAGGAAGGTCAGGTCGCCGTCAAGACCAGGACGGACCCGTATGATGTCAGTAGGTCCGGTGTACTCCCAGGCGAAGTACTTCCGGTCCTGGAGAGGAGCAATTCGCCGGGCAAGGAAATCAGAGCCCACCATTTCCATGGTTAGCCCAACGGCCCTCAACTGGAGTATGCGGGCAATGGCGATCTCCAGCTTCTCATCATCGTCGGCAAGAGCGCTGCAACCCTCGTGTCGAACGGGTTTGGACGTCCGGACCTCCCAGAAAGGCGGGGCTCGTTGTCGATGATGAGGCACTAATCTGCCCGCCATTCTTCCCACCTTTTGTGCAAATTGCCAGTGGGGTACACCTCCTTGTGGGAGGCACGAGGAATCAATGTGATGCTGCCGGAAAGAGCCCCCTCGCCCTCAATGCACGGATAGAATAAATGGCGGAAGAGGGAAACGTTGGGGAAGATCCCCACGAAGTTTTCGCACATATGCGCGAAGACGGAAAGGGTCGTCACCACGTTGGGCATGAAATCCAGCAGACGAAAATCGTACGTCAGCATCAGATCCGTGAAGAAGGCGGAATAGGGGGCAACCAACCCGCAGTAGAAGTACACCGCGAAGAACGGGTACTTCTGACTGCTGGATGCGCCTTCGTCTCCCTCCCTGTAGGACCGAAAGTATGTCTAGAGGGGGGGGGGGGGTGATTAGACTACTTGACCAAATTAAAGTTTTGCCTTTTCCCAAAGTTTAGAGTTGGCAGTTTTAGCAGTTCATGGCAAGTCAAGTACACCCTACACATGCATGTCTAAGAGTATAGCAGTGGAAAGTAACAACAAGCATGAGTAGTAAAGGATAGGGTAGGAAGATCAAATGCAATTGTAGACATGATGATTTTTTCCCGTGGTTCCGATAGGTGGTGCTATCGTACATCCACGTTTATGGAGTCTTCAACCAACGGAGGGTAACGGTCGCGAGAGTCCACGGAGGGCTCCACCCATAAGGGTCCACGAAGTAGCAACCTTGACTATTCCATAACGGCTTCCGTCCACGAAGGACTAGCCTCACTATGGGTAGATCTTCATGAAGTAGGCGATCT